>CM053786.1:340928440-343328440 GCA_028749045.1 Cupressus sempervirens | reverse complement strand
ATGTAATACATCTTATCATATCCAAATGAGAATGAGTAACAAGAAAGAAGAAGCATGAGTGCAAATTAGAAGAAGGATACAAGTATTATAAGAAAAAGTAGAGTCTTATCTATCATAATAAGGTGATCATTGTATTTCAATGGAATCTCATTTAGCAAACCAAGTTACAAATTAGAGATCAACCACTGATTCATCCTAATGGGTGCATCAGTTAAATCTTCTCACAAGGTGGACTTAACAATCCTTTCCAAATCTCCTAACCTAGTGCATACTTCATTATATGTTGTAAATCCTTTCGTAAGATGGACATAATACTTTGCATTGCTCCTAACAAGGTAGATCATCAAAAGTGATCAATTATAAGTTTTAATAGGATAAATTTATACTACAATACTAAAGCTTTTGGGTATCATCCCCACCCTAGTTATACTTTCTATTTGGAAGGTTTCTTGGTTACCAAATATTATGTCAAGTGTTATGAATATTTTATTTCTTTCATTCCTTCATGCATGCAATTAGATCTTATTATATTGTGAAGGTTTAATTGGTGAATTAAAGTACAAGTTTTATTGGTTTTTGATTCCCCCCCTCTCAGTCACCTATTCTATACTACATTTCCAATAATTGGTATGAAAGCATTTGGTTCTCACATCAAAATTTTAGCAGCTTGAGAAAATATCAGAGGCAATATAAGTATATAGACTGGAGAAAGCTATTGAGATTGAAAAGTTGGATCTACAGTTAGCCATGGACTAATTCAAGAAAACAAAGGAGCAACTCTCTCAATCCTTGAAAAGAAGAAAATATATTGCAACACAAATGAATGACAATATCTACATTGAAGAAAGAATTGAAGACAATTTCCATGAAAGAAATTTAGATGAAGTTGATGCAACAATAAAAGATCTACTTGAAAAGAATCTTACTCTTCATGAAGAAGTCAGAAAAATGAGAAGAGAGAAAGACAGTTAATCAGTCAAAATATGTGAAGACGTGGAACAAAAGGACAAAGAAAAGTAAGAGAAAATATTGCTAACTAAAAAGATATAAGAAAAGGACAATAGAATTCATCAACTATCTCTTCAGCAAGCATATCTTATTGATCAACTCAATGATGCAAATCAAGAGCTTATCAACTTGAGGACAAAGACTAAAAGACTATAGAATAACCTCAACATAGAGAAGAAAACCAATGGGAAGATAATGAAATCTCAAGAAAGCATGAATCAACTAGACAAACAAACTCAATTTAGACACAAAGGAAAAGCTAGATTAGGATACACAGAAGAAGGTGAATCATCTTAGCAAGGAGCTCAAAATAACAAAAGACCTACATGTAATCATTGTGGAAAAATAGGGCATACATCAAATAAGTTTTGGAGCAATGGAAAACCAAGGTTCAATAGAAAGTGTTACAGTTGTAACAAGCATGGACATAGAACAAGTGGGTGATAGAGAAATCTAAGTTTGAAGGAAAGTATTTCAATTACAAAAACCAAGGACATAAATCTTTAGAATACAAGACCAAGAAATGGAACCCAACAGAACAAATTGTCAAAGCTACATTTGGTTGGGATTGTAACACATGGTGCAGATGTCACTATTGTGGTGAGTATGGGCACATTGGAGAAAATTGCATAAAACATCACATGAGGAAGAAAGACCCTACAAAGAGATGTTTTGTATGTAGAGAAATTGGACATCTACATAGAAACTACATGAACTAATGTAAAGTTGAATATGAAAAGAAAGCAAAGGATGAAAATATCAGAAGTCAAATGACGTAGCAATGGGTGAAGAAATCTCCAGAAAATGCAAGCCAAAGTCATGAAAATGTTGACACCCAAGTCAATGAGTTGGGTGAGTCAACCACCTCAAACTAGTTATCTATTGAGATCAATAGAACTATAATTCTAAGGAAATATCTCATACCAATTCTAGTCAACAAGCAAGAAGATCCAAATTAGTATTTTAGATACACTGGGATCACCAAGTTAAGATGACAGTTGAAGTGATGTCTTAGATCTTATTGAGCAAGGTCGGGTTGCAAAGACCTTACCAAGAAAGGTTGGATTGCATAACCTAACCGAGTTTGGCTTTAGTGTTGAGTTGAAGATTCTATCAAGTTGAAGACTCTACTAAGTTGAAGACTCTACCAAGTTTGAGAGTCTACTAAATTCAAAGACTTAACTGTGCTTAAGCTTAATGAGTCAAAGGTATCTTTTGAGTGTTGAATACTTAGCTGAGTTGGAAAACCTATCATTGAGCTAACTATTGTATGATACATTAATGGTGATTTAAAGACAACTTTTGGTTAAAAGGAAGAAATCAAAGGTTATTGTTTCACCGTGAATTTCAGAGCAAAAAGTGAAGAGTATTTTTGAGCTCCTGAGAAATTCAGAGCAGATTTTTCAAAGTTTATTCCCACATTTGAAGCATCACTGAGTATAATGGCATCTTCTAGAAACAAAGTAAAGAAAGGTTTAAAATTTTTGGTTCAAGGTGTTGGTTTTAAACCCCAACATTTAAATTGAGTCTGACAGTTGCAAGAGAACTTGATCTAGTTGGAGCTCAATCTCAAATCCCTCCTAAAGTAATCCTAATTCATGATATCTTGTCATTTTATCATTATTCAATCCAGGAATTAGGAACCCTAGAGTTAAACCAATTATTTGAAGAAATGTGTGTGGATGAAAGTTTAAAACTCAAGTATGAGAATTTGGAAGCAAAGGGTTTGAACCATATCTTTCATATGTCGATGGACTTTCAAGGAAAATGGACTAGGTTTATTCTTGGTCGAGTCCATGACATGCACCTATGGCTTGATCAACCAATTAAGATCACAAAGAAGATGATTCATAAGATCACATGGTTACCTATTCTCAACAAGGAAAAATAAACCAAAACCCTAGGTTAGATTGAACTTGCAAAGAAAACTCTTTTTGAGTGGGATGGAAGAGGTATGAATTTGAATAGAGTCACTAATATGGAAATCAAATTCAAGATGCATGTTATTTCCCACAAAATCTACAGTTCAAGTAGATTAAACAACGTCCCTTGTGAAGTTGTTGACCTAGCATACAAAGTGGTCAAGAATAACCTATCTTTAAACCTTGTCGAGTTGCAGCTCAATCAACTCAGCAAAAACATGGAGAGCATTTGATCATCAAAGATAAGTTCTTGTAAGTTTGGATCACTCTGAACCTATCTATTCTTTTATGTTCAAAAAAATTTTCCTTCCAAAGGCACTGTGGCATGGAAGAAGGATATACCTATTATATATCAGATAAATGAGTTCATAGCTAAAATGAGAGAAAATTTTGAGAGCATCATGGATGCATACTTTGAGACATTCAAGAAGAGAATATTGAGCATATTCAAAATTCCCAAAAAAACTAGTAGATGACTATGAGCGAGATAGATACTTCCTTGTGAACCGTGACAAGATATATATACAAGAAGTAAGGACAAGGATAGCATGGATGAAACCTCTTAGATATGAGGTGAGCATTGATGATTCAAGAGACGTAATTGACACCCTTGTAAATGAGCCAATAGACCCCAAGGCACCATACTTTGGTACTTATAAAGAAGCTAAGGCCAGGATTTCTTTGGAAATCAAGCTTCCTCAAGCCATGAAGAGAGGAAGAAAATAGGTGGAGAAGATTTTGAAGGAAAACAAGTCATCTAGCTCCCCTCTTCTGCTGACGGAAGGCAAGGGAGATGACTTAGAAGAAGAGGAAGGAGAAGAGGAGCATGCAAAAGAAGAGGAACCAGAAGAAGAAGAGCCTCCCAAGAAAAAGGGGAAGGTTACAATCATAAGGACTACAAAGTCCTCCCCTATAGTATTCATAAGAATACCTACAAAATCTAGGAAGAAGCTCAAATTTCATGATGATGATGATGATGAAGATCAACAAGTTACATTTAAAAGGTCTCCCATCATCTTTGAACAAAGACTAAAAAGACTACAAGATGGTGGAGGTATGTATGATTTCAAGTTTTTGAAGTATGATACAAGAACTAAGGAATAGAAAAAGCAATTTGAAGAAGCCTTAGTGGCTAAAATGGCTAAGTGGAAGTAATCTCCTGAGGAACTGACAAAGAAAGTTCCTAATATCCTACTAAAGGTTGTTTCATATCAATGGGATAATGGATTCAATGTTACCAAGGACATAAAGGAAAAAAAATTGAGACAAATTATGCCAAATATTTGTGACAAGGAAGTGAAGGAATCATTGAAGAAGAATGAACAAAAGTTGATTCCTAGGTTCAATGCATTCCTGATTCTATCAAAAGATATTGAATCAGTTGTGAAATCAAAATCAATTTCATGGAAGAACATTTATGGATTAAAAATGCCTACTAAAGAGGTTGCTCAAATGGATGATAAGGATGATGAGAAAGAAGATAAGGAGATAGAAAATGTAGAAGGAGATGATGAAGAGGATCAAAAGGATGAAGAACCAAGTGGAGATCTTCCTAAAATTTAGAGTATTCAATACTTATATCCTAATAAGATAGCAATAGAGGTAATGGAATCTCTCTTACTCTCTCTAAGAAAAGCCTTAGTGCCACCTATCTCAGAGAAGGCTGCTACCGAGTCAATTGAGGTAAACACTATTTTACCAAGCACCCAATTGACTACAGGAGTAAGTCTATTTACCATCACTTCATCTACCAAGCAACAAGCTCCAATCATCTCAACAACTAGCTAGATTGCGTCTCAACAAGGTATTTCAAATATTTCTACTATTAGTGTTATTTTTCCTATAATTGATATTATTTATACTATTGCAAGTGCAACTGGACAATTGAGGTTAAGCCTCAACTAAGCACTGAAGATTTGAACAAAGGAAAGGAAAATATTCCTTCTATTGTACATATAGAAAAGGGTAAAGAGGTAGAAGCCTCTAATGTGTAAATTGATCTAGAGGAAGACATTAATACACCACATTGGAATCTCTCCAATATAACTCTTGATCAAATGGGTGTTGAGATAATGGGTGTTGCACACATTGCATAATAATGTTATATTGTATTATTTTAAATATTTATTATGTAATGTTGTACCTAGATGGATGTGCAACATGAAAATATTCCCATGGGATATACTTGATGAGATGTATTATAAAATTGTGATAATATTTTATGTAATTATTTAATATTGGGGAAAATAATTAAATGCCCAATATTAAATGTGGGGTCAATGGGTTAGGTAGCACATGGTTTATGTAATACCACTTAGTAGTTTTGTGGGACAACCTACTATATAAGTAGCCACAAGAGAATTTTTTGTGAGAAGGTGAAGACAAAAGGCAAGAGTCAAATGAGACAAGGCTTGATAGGTTAGCCAAGGGAGCATTTGTGAAGGTTGGAAGCATGGCATGGGATGTGTGGATTCATGCTTGTTCACATGGATTGCTTGGTGATGGCTATGGCTTTGAAGGCTTCCATGGTTGTATTGCAATGGTTTTTTTGCTAAATAATACATGGTGATGGATGCTTTTGGAGGCTGGGTTTTTCCCTCAATGAGGGTTTCCTAGGGTATATCTTGTGTCATAAGTTTTTGAGGGTGTGTTGTCTATTCTCTCGCATGTAGATTTTAATTCCATGTTTATTTCAGATCTATTATGGGTTATGTGGAAACGGTTATATTATTCCTCCTTGCAAATTTTTTTACAAGTGGTATCAGAGCTATGGTTTTATTATTGTAACCCTAGATTAAATCTATGAGAATGTATGAGAGGATAAAAGAAAGGGCAAGATATATGAATTTCTTTTATTATAGATTTGAGGGTTTTAGGTTTGCTGTTACAATGGGATGTTGGTAGATTTTGGGCATGTGAATTGTTGGACAAAAGAATTATTTGGATGTTTAATTTAAATGAGAGTTTTAGGGGGAGCTTGCAGAAATGACCTCCTAGGTAAAAAAAGACCTCACCATTGGATCCAGGTCAACATTTTCATAAATTTTGATATATAATATGCCCCAGATTGGCCATGTTCAGAGAAAATGAAAGAATTTTTTTTCAACATGTGATGGTCATCAAATGTAATCCCATCAGAATTTTTGTCACAAAAAAAAATTGGAGTGAAAATGGTAAAAAGACTGTCTTAGTAAAATGGCCATAACTTTATCTCAGGATATCAAATTTTAGACTTCTTATAGGCATTGGAAAGCTAATTTAGAGTACTACAACTTGTTAGGTTTGATTTCGTGATTTGGATATTTTGTTAGGTTTTAAGAGCCTTAAAGTTAGATGTTGTTTATGTGGAGCACAAATTAGGGCATAACTTGGGCATACAGAGTTGGATTTTGGACTTCGAGTAGTGAATGGAAAGCTCTTGGAGAGCTCTACACATTGGTTTAGATTTGGTGCAATTTTGGTATGATTTATTTGGTGATATATTAATCTAAATAGTTTATGGTATATATTGACTATGATAACATTGTGAGTTTATGACATTGTATATTTTGGAGATTTAAAATTTGATGTCATTGTATTCTCAGTTCATATTTTAGATTGGTCTCATGATGATATGGTTATTAGTATTTGGTTTGGATATGTATGATGACTTGTTGGGTCTACAAGTTGTGTAGTGTTGTAAGCGGTCTATACTTACAGGTTGCATTTATAGCTTGGTTATGGGTTGTCTTTGCCCATTGATCTTTCATTATTGATGCACATTCATATTGGTGGCTTGGATTTGGGTTACCTATGCCCTATGTCACATGATTTTTTGATTTGTCTTCATGTAGAAGGGATGAGATGTTGTTACCAGGTATAGTCAAGGTGGAGGATTGTGGTTAACTATTTTATGCTGACAAGTTGGACACTTATGAGAGTTAGTTGCTCAGTTCATGGATGTAATCGTGGTGCTATAGACTTTTGGCATGACATGATTGGATATATACGTACATCCTTGATGTTCATTAGCTTGGATTTTTTATTTAGTTATGGTGGTATATCTTCTTGGTTGAGGATCATGGCTATCTAGTTTCTTTTGAGGAGCTCATGATGTACACTTTGAGTTCTTTGATGGTTTGATTCCTTAGTTGATTCTCATGAATGGATTTTTTTTTCATCATGATGTCATGGATAGCTTGAATACACATTTTAGTGGGAGCTTGTGATAGTGATGGGGTGACAGTGAAGGATTAGTTCCTAGTTTGGTTTGTATCTTCTTGATTTTGAGATCTTGGTTTGACTTGGTACTAACACTTTGGTTGTGTGAGTGTAGACCTGGAGGATCTTCATGATGCCATAGGTGACTTGGTACCATAGTTGAGTGGGAGTTTTTGGCATTGATATATTTATTGAGTGTTTGTAGATGTTGGAGGTTTGTCTTAGATCATGTTGCTATAGAAGTGTCTTTGACATTTGCATGGTGCACTTGTTATCTTCATGGTGTGTGAAGATGTTTAGATCTTGAGGACTCATAGGGTTCTTGGTTATCTTCATGGTGTGTGGAGATGGTTCTTCATGGTATGTGGAGACAGTTTTTCTTCATGGTGTGTGGAGATGGTTGCATCTTGAGGACTCATAGGGTTCTTGGTAAAGGTGTGGTTTATTCTTTTATTTGGCATGTTATCCTTGGTGTGAGGATTGTTTCATTATTATGCCATGGCATACTCTTGATATGTGTTTAGAGTTGTGACATGTTATAGTATGTTCGTATGGAGCATGTTGTCTCTGTTGAGATGGTTAGATCATGTTGTCATGTTTATGTTCTTGAGGCCATGGTTGGAACTTTGACAACGATCTTGGTTTAGTTTCTTCATATTAAGTACAATAATTATAAGATGGATACTTCATGATATTTCTATGTTGCATTTGGAGTTGGCATGGATCGATTGGTTACAGGTGCTCATGGATACTTAGAGATGGTGGTGATGCTGATTTCTCTTGGATTAGAGAAGTATTTGTTGGGAAAGTTGATGGTTTCAGCAAGAAGTCTGAGGGGCAGTCATCTGATATGGACTTGAGAGGATATTGTTCTTAGATGAGTCTTGGTTGGAGACTTGGATATCTTGATGAGCATTCTCATTCCCCACTCTTGGTCTACTCAGCAGTTTGCTACTTGAGAGGTATAGCCCATTATTTCTCTCAGTTGCATTATATTTATGCTTGTCTTTCATAGATATGGATCTTGTGCTATAGTACATGAGTTAGTTCTAGAGGTTTCATTTGAGAGATGGTTTAGCATTGGTTATCTCCATGTGCATATGTTTTTATGTTGTTTGAGTTTGGGAGATAGTTTTATATTGGGCATATTCCTTGGATTAGGAATGGTTTATGAGTTTGATCTTCTTGTGAGAGGCTTACATCCATGATTAGTTATATGGCATGGTTTGGGTGTTGTTGAGGCTTCTAGTTGGGGTTTAATGGAGGAGATCATACTTGCACAACTTACATCTAGAGGTGTGTGTAGAAAGACATGATATAGGTTATCATTTGCATGGTTTCTCTTTGGTCTTGGTTATCTTCTTGGATGTTCAATTTTTCTTACATTGGATTTGAGATTGGTTGGAGATTGTAATCATTGGTTTATGCTCATGAATGTCATGTGAAAGATGACATGATTATTCCTTTATCTCTTTCCTTTGTTGGTTGTGGAGAACTTGGGAGAGTGTTGAAGACTTATTAGAGAGTTGTTCTTGCAAGATATCAGTTTATGTATTGTGGATGTCCTTGAGACTACATGGATTCACTTCTTTGAGATGTTGTGAGTGGATTGGTTATAGATTTGACATTATCTTTTGTAGTGGGAGCTTCTTGGTATATATGTGGTAGGTATTTCTCTTGAGGCTTGTGATTGTAGGTTACAAATTGGATATGTCAGTGTTGTGAGATTCACTTGGTATACCTTTGGAGGTATGGATAGTTGGATGGGTTTGGCACTTGTTGTGGGTGCTATTTCAGCTATGGATATATTTTGACAACTACGGATAAATGTGATTATCTTTGGATCGGGTTTTTTTCTTTTTTGTGCTTGGTATTTCAGTTGGTACAAGATTTTATGATCTTCTAATGCAACAGGTTGGGTGGCTTTCTCTTTGGATGGCTTCTATGTATGTCTAGTGGCAATGGCACTTAGGAGGTGGCTTCATTCATGTTTGAGATGCTGGATACTTTAATTTTGTTGCGGGTACCAGGATGGAGCGCATGGTGTACTTTGATCCATGATGGTGGATGTGCTGGGAGGGATTGTTCCCTTGTTCATTTATGTGGCTACAGATTGACTCTATGCAATGTATATAACAAGTGGGAGATTGTTGAGATAATGGGTGTTACACACATTGCATAATACTATTATATTATATTATTTTATTTTATTATGTAATGTTGTACCTAGATGGACATGCAACATGAAAAGGTTCCCATGGGATATACTTGATGATTTTTATTGTAACATTGTGATAATATTTTATGTAATTATTTAATAGTGGGGAAAAAAATTAAATGCCCAATATTAAATGTGGGGTCAATGGGTTAGGTAGCACATGGTTTTAGCACATAGTTTATGTAATACCACTTAGTGGTTTTGTGGGACATGCTACTATATAAGCAGCCACAAGGGTAGTTGTTGTGAGAAGGTGGAGACAAAAGGCAAGAGTCGAGCATGACAAGGCTTGACAGGCTAGCCAAGGGAGCCTTTGTGAAGGTTGGAAGCATGGCATGAGATGTGTAGATTCATGTTTGTTCACATGGATTTCTTGGTGATGGCTATGGCTTTGAAGGCTTCCATAGTTGTATTGCAATGATTTTTTTGCTAAATAATACATGGTGATGGATGCTTTTGGAGATTGGGTTTTTCCCTCAATGAGGGTTTCCCAGGTTATATCTTGTGTCATAATCTTTTGTGCATATTTTGTCTATTCTCTTGCATGTGAATTTTAATTCCATGTTTATTTCAAATCTATTATGGGTTATGTAGAGGTGAGATATGGAAGAAAAGGGAAAGACAAAAAAAACTTAGAGAAGAAAAGAAAAAGAAAAATAAAGTGCTTGAAGACATTAAGGGCGTATTTGTTGATGTGAGTATAGAGGTTGATGAAAAGCAACAAATTTTGGATCAACTTGTTGAAATTGTTTACAAGTTTAATGAGGAATTAAGTGGTTAGGACAAACTTTTACAAAGGGCGGAGAGGAAATTTGAAGACAAAGTTTTGGAGAAGGTGGCTCAGAAATTTGTGATTGATCAAGACAAATTGTCCACTATTCTTTCCAATTTTGAAAATTTTGTAAAAAATGTTATTTCTTTATTTGTCAAATAGAGTGATACATCTAATTTCACCAAGGAGATAAAGGAAAAAATTTCTAAGATAGATACCGATATGAAGGCAAGTGCACACTAGGTGTCACTTGACCCTAGCACCAACTCTACACATTTAATGAAGATCAGATATTTGATAGATTTGCAAGAAGACTTATTGAGGGAAGAAGCTAGGATAAGGGCCACACTTTTAGATATTCAAAGTATGTTAGTTCTCCACACTTTCAAATATTCAAAGTATGTTATTTCACATTTTGGCATTACCTTGTAATTATGCATTTTTGGCATTTGTGTCAAAAAAGGGGGAAAGTAGGTTATATCATATAAAAGATATATATACAAGGAGGAAATATATGTATAGAAAGGAAGATGTATATACAAAGAATAAAATATGTTGACAAAAACAATTTTGAAAAATAAAAATAAATAGAGTCAGAGTTTATTGAGCAGCAGACAATAGTCAAAACTGAGTTGTAGATCCAAACATGTTGATAGGGGTAGTTTTGACTTATATTTTTTAGTATTAAATATTTTGGTATAATAAGTGTTTTTGTCACTAAATCCAAAGGGGGAAATTGTTGACCTTATGGTCAAATAATTTTTTAGTTAGTGACTAAACACTTAATTAGATTGATTGTCTACATTGCTACCGAGCTCTACAGTTACTACCGAGCTTCACATACAACTAGTGAATGTCTGTTGAGCTTCACAAAGACTGCTAAGCTTCATAGAGTCTATAGAGATCATTAGTGTAAACCATGGAGGAAGTAGTGTTAATCAAGATTGGTAGTGTTAACTGAGATTATCAATGTCTACCGAGTTGGTAGTGTTAACAAAGCAGAATGAAGGCAGTGTTGACCAAGCTCTACAGTGTTAACCCAATCCTTCAGTGTCTACCAAGTTCTTTAGTATTCACCAAGTCACTAAGTGCTAATCGAGTTCAAACTACTCTTGAGTGATCAATGTGGACCTAGCACCAGTATCTAATGAATGCCAGATCTTGTTGAGTTGACAATGTTGTCAAGTGTCAGAATATCACTCGAGTAGTCTTTAGAACCCAAGTTACAATTGTAAGCTGACTTAGTGAAGATTATTGAATTTGGTATTATACCCAACTCCATAAGGTAATTTATTGGATTGGTATATATGCAATACATCTTGTCATATCCAAATGAGAATAAATAACCAGAGAGAAGAAACATGAGTTCAAATTAGAAGAAGGCTACAAGTAGTATAAGGAAAAGTGGAGTCTTATCTATCACAACAAGGTGATCATTGTATTTCAAAAGAATCTCACTCAACAAACCATGTTGCAAATTAGAGATCAGCCACTGATTCATCCTAACAGGTGCATTAGTCAAATCCTCTAACAAGGTGGACCTAACAGTCCTTTCCAAATCTCCTAACTGAGTGCATACTTCATTATATGTTGTAAATCCTTTCACAAGGTGAATATAATAGTCCTTAATGCTCCTAATAGGGAAGATCACCATAAGTAATCAATTATAAGCTTTAATAGGCTAACTTTATATTGTAGTAATAAAGCTTGTGGTTATCTCCCCACCTCAGTTTTACTTTCTATTTGGAAGGTTTCTAGGTTACCAAATATCGTGTCAAGTGTTATGAATGTTTTATTGCTTTTAGTCCTTCATGCACTCAATTAGATCATATTATATTGTGAAGGTATAATTGGTGAATTAAATTACAAAATTTATTGGTTCTTGATTCAACCCCTTGGTCACCTAGTCTATACTACATTTCCAACATGAACCAACTCCAATATATCATTAGGTGAATATGAGTTGCTAGAGAAACTTGACTTAGACATCTTGTTGATTCGACATTCTTTATGCATAAGATTATCAAGCTTGTGCAAGTTTGGTAAACCTCTCACTTTAACCATATTATGAAATTTCACATGATAGAGTCTCTTATATCATAACCAAACATCTTCAAATTTAGAAAATAGGCATGTACTTATAGTCGAATTTAGGTAAAATAGGTTACCTCTTTTTTATTCACTAGTTCCAACCAATTCTCCATCAACATCAAATGTTTTCACCTTTCTATTCTAAAACTCGAGTCGATGATCTGTGTTATTCAACTATGCAACACTCAACAAATTGTATTTCAGACCTTGAACCTAAGGATCATCACATCTAATATTTTCATTCAACATTAGTGAACCTCTTCCTTCATGGGACATGGAACATTATTTCCAAGCTTAACAAATCCACCATCATACTCTTCTAGTTTATCAAACTTATCCATATCACCAATCACATGATGTGAACAAACACTATTAATAATCCAAGTATCATTTTTACTAACATGAGATATAAGGTTTTTTTCTTCTTAATACATTTCCTCCTCTAAATATTCTTTCAACACCAACATACACAACCTCCTTAGCTTCATTTTCATCATCAAAAACTAATTCAATGTGTTCTTCTCTATTAGGTAACATAACTTCTTTCCCTTGTCTATATAATCTTTGTTCCTTTCGTATTTTTTCTCTCTTTCTTCACTCTTATGATTCCTTCTCATATTAGGAAATCTAGTTGTAATATGACCAAATTCATTACATTTGAAACAAATCAGGGGTAATTTACCTTTGAACTTTCCTTTCCTCTCGGTAACCTCATAGCTAGGAGTGCTTCTAGGTTATTATCATCTTTTCTATTTTTATCTTTTCTTGAACTTCCAATAGTTAGAGATGAATTAAAAGATTTTTCTACCTTACGAGAATGATTATCAAAGTTACTCAACTCAAAGGTATTTAATCTTCTAACCAAAGCATCAAGAGTAAGGACATTACCAACAATAGCTCTAAATTCTTGAATAATTGAAACTCTAATAGCATAAATAGGGAAAAAAAATCTTAATACTTTACTTACAATATCTTCATCACTTATGATTCCTCCAACAACTTTTATGGCACTAAAAACTTCCTTGATTTGGTTATTGTACTATGCAATGTTCTCTCCTTCTTTCATCCTCTTGTCTATAAATTTTCCTCTTAGGATCTTAGATTTTGTTCTCAACACATTTTGACTTCCTCCAAGAAAAATTACAAGCTTATACCACATCTCTATAATAGTAACATAGTCCTTGATTTCATCAAATTCAACATCATTTAGAGAAGAAGCAATCTCTATCATCAGGATATCGTGTTGTTGTTTTTCTTTCATCTTCTTAGCTTTCATTGATCAAAGTGGTAGTGAATTGTACTAATTATCTAGATAGTATAATGCATAGTTTCCAATTCCATATAGGTACAATCTCATCCTTCTTTTCAATGATGGAAAGTTCTCTTTGTTCAATGTAAGAACCTCTATCTTATAAATCTTCAGATCATTATCTTAAGTCACTCCAAACTTTCTCCTTCAAGTACGTGGCTTTGATACCAATTGTTAGATAATGAAGAGGGGGGTAAATTAGTTATACTTGGGTCTTTAATAAATTTTCCAAAAACTTAATAATTTTAACTTTTAATTAATAAGTTTGGTAAACAAATCAAACTTCACAATTATAAATTATTCAATCTTTACAATAAACTATTAACTTATATATTTACTAAGTATCAAAGTAAAATTCATATGTATATTGAGTTGCAGTAATAGATAGAAAAAATGAAATGAACATGTAACACAACCAACATCCATAGATTTTGACATAATTATTTTAACATGGAAACTCTATAAAGTGAAAAACCATCTAGGAACTGGCAACCCAAGATTTTCACTCTTTTGAAGTGGGCTATGTAAAAAGTCAAACTAGTTAATGGTTACACAAACATTGTTAATGTGACCCTATTTTACACCAAATATCATCCAGACATTATCACTCCTCAATTTGAGTGGCCTTCTATAAAGGACTTACAAAAATTCAAAGGAATGCCACCATAAAAATAGATTAACAAATAAGACTTTTAAGTCCACTCGGTCAAGAGATTTTCTACTGCAATTGCTATAGAGTAATAATGAAATGATGTGATAAATAATGCAACTACCTTTATTGTTTCAAATCTCTATTTCACTCATTATTTCTCTTATATTCTTTATCTTCCTTCTATCTGGTTGATCTACTCATATACCCATCAACTTCACATTTCACTTGCTATATTTCACAATGCTGCTCTACTCAGTTTCACCTTTTGTCTTATACTTCACAAATAACTTGAATAGAAAATATGTCAAACATCTTGTTCATTCCTAAAGTAGATAGGTTATTTATGCTTTACTATATTCTTCAACATTTTTCTGATTAATCACAACCATTCGATCATTCTCCATCTTAGATACATTGAATGTAGACACTTGGGTATCACACTTTCTCCTTGAACTTTGAGATTTATTTCAACTCATTAAGTCTCCATCATCAAATCTTCTTTTAATGTTTGCATCTATAGATATCATAAATAAATTCATCCTTATCTTAGAAACTTCTTGATCAATCCATATTTTCATCAAATGTCAGCCTTCAATTGTATCTTCTCAAAAAAAAAAAAATCCTTTCTTGGTCGACACTACACTTGCTTAGTCAATACTAAGCTTAGTTAACACTCTTCTTTCTTTGTTAATACTATCCATTCTTCATTTTCATATCATGCACTCTGTGGAAACTTTCATGACCATTAGTCCTTCATTTACGGACCTCACTAACTAGCTTAGTTCAACTTATTGTTTCTTTATCTTTCCCCTTCATGACTTGCTTTCCTTCTTTTTCAATCGAGATATCTTTCCTATACATGATCTCAACACTTAATCAAATCATGTAAAACAATCAGATCAACATTATACTATCAAAGTATAACTCATTAAGTGCTCATTAAAAACCTCATACTTGTCAATACTTTCTTCCATTATTTTCTCTTCTTTACAAATCCTCTTCATCAATCAACACTACATCTTTCAGATGATTTGGCACTTGCTGAATTAGCATAATGTATTACCAATTCAGGATTCACATCAATGACAATATAACAACTAATATGACTCTTTCACATGCATTATCTCCCGTATCTTCAACATTATCAGTTGGGGATAATATAACTCACTCTATCCTTCAAATAAATTTCCCCACACATAGACATAGAATCAATAAATATCCACAAACACAATTCTAAGCCAATAGAATAATTTTTTCACAAAATTTGACCTTATTGATCAAATTTCACTTTGCAACTTTGACTATCATAGCCAATTTATAGATATGACGTTGACATCAATGACAAACCAAATCATGAATGCACCACATAAGTACTTAATCATCTATTCAAACATGTTAACAATCTCTCCCTTCAACATTCATGCTAACACCTCCTTAGTGTGGGTTTTCTCTCTCTTTCTTTTTCTAATATTGGTCAAATTTCTAGCTCATCTCTTATTTCTATGCATGGCCCTTTAGGAGATATTTTATCATATCTTCCATTGCTTTCATTATTTCCCAAATCTTTATGCAATTATTTTGAGACATCAGGGCCACTTTTCCTTAGGATGCACTCAAATATAGGTTGACTTGGTTAACCTTTACTCATATAAGTCAACTAGGTTGACCTATACCTAGAGGAATTTTAATCTTGGGTCCTGAAGTGTCTTAGGTGTTTAAAATGTTTTATTTTGTTTCCTAGTTGGTCTACTTTGTTTTTATCCCAAAAACTAGTATATAAAGAGGTTTTTGCATTTCATTTTCATCCATCCACACATGATCAAGAATACACACATAAATGAGACTTTAAGAAAAACAATTCAAGAATTCTTCAAGATATCATTTCCTTCTTGCATCAAGCTTCTTCCTTCAAGGTTACAGTGGAGTTTGGCATCTATGGAGGAGATCTTATATTGATTCATCCAAGATATTTCTATCCTCATCAATAAATGGCACAAACATTCCCATTTATGAGGTTTTTTCTTTCATAGTTCCTTTTTGGTTTTAGTTGAGTTAATTCTATTACATTACTACATACCAAATTTAGTTGCATCTACAATGCTAATTATATTTATCATTATTAGATTCAATTCTACTACTTGCTAGTATTTCCTTTATCATTTCCTACATTTCAATGTCAAGGTTGATTCCTCAATCTAAGGCTTGACCAAGGAAATCCCTCCCGCAATAAACAATTTTTTTCCTTATCTATAGGAACATGTTATCAGGATTGTGAAGTCAGATCTAAAAACCATCAATCGAGCGCTTTAATAAAAATCTAGGTCAACTTTACCTTTTTTCTTTGTGAACATGTTTGTCATCTCATAAACCTACTTGAAGATATCACCCAAATTGACTTGTACCTAGATATCTGAGATTTTTAGGGTTTTCTAGATTTTATATTCTCACTATAGATCTATACTAAGATTATCAATCACAGTTTCAGATTTGTGATTTTTCAAGAAGAGAACACTTTTCCTTGCATATTTTAAGGTCAAATTCTTACTCTTCCTATTATCTCTTATCATAGAATTATTTTAATATTTAAATTGGGTTGATTTCATTTATATTTCTCCTATATCTATTTAATTCACTAGATTGGCTCAATATACATTCATTTTGTGCATTTAAAGTTAGTGAACTTTGCATGAAAGAGGACTTTCTTGCATACTTCCTTAGTATAATTTTGGTTTAATATTGATATACCTTCATCTTATTTAAGTTTTCCTAATCTAACTAGATTTATATAGAGAGATACATTTGAAAGCCCCTCTATTTCTTATATTGAAGGACTTAATCTTTTTGACTAATGCACTCATCTAATTTAGTTTACATTGTTAAGTTTATTGATGTCATTTCCCCCTACATAAATAATAATATTTAAAAGGATAAATATTTGACAAAGAATTGCATTCACATTTTGTTAAGACACAAGAAATAGTATGGGCCTTGGAATGATGAAATATCAACTTTTCAATATGTCACCCCAATGCAAATAGAATTGGAAAACCGATTTGAATTGGTGTTAAATCCACATGTCAAGATCCAAGAAAATAGTTTACAATAAATTTCATGAAAATAAATACTAGGCGACGAACAAATAATTATGCCAGAAGTAGAAAATGAAGAGCAATTAAGATTGGAAATACACCCATCACTAAAGGAATAAGAAGAAATAAAAAGTGGAATGTTCCATATTTCCAAAATTCTAAATAGGTCCATTAAACCCAGCAATACTACAATAGAATTTCAAGATGATTCACATGTTTTAGATGTAATTAGGTTGATCTTTCATCAAGTTCTAACTCCTAATGAAGTAGTGGATGATATGCAATAATTCTTTCCTACTAATAAAGAACATCAGGTTGTCTCTTTCATTAATCTTGATTTTGAAGATTGAGAGTTTGGTTATGGAGGTATAGGAAAGACCTAAATGACTCTCCCTAATTGTTTATATTTTGTAAAGTTTTTATTAAATTGGAAAAATGTATTTTGAAGGGATATTTTCCAAAGTTTATAGACATACTTTCAAGACTTTGAGTTGTGAACAATTCCATGTTACTCATGCCCATCCTAATAAATAATGATATGAGTTGTATATAATTAATTATTTTGAGTCTTGCCCATTCAAGATATTATTTTGTTAGAGAAGATTTCCTTTTGGTTTAGGTTTTCTTCATAGGGTTCCAATTTTGTTAGAAAGGCAATACATCTTAAGTAGACTCTAGCATTTGTACTTAGTTATGTTTAGTCAATTTATTACACTACTATTTGTGAAGTGATTTAAAATCGAAGGTTGATCTTTTCTAACTTTATCATATGGTTAGGAAGTGCCATTGACTTGGGAGCATAATCATTTATTGTGTCTTAACACTTGAATCTTGTGACTTACTATACTTTTTGAAAAATATTAATTGCTCTAGATCATTATGATTCCTTAGTAGAAATCATGGTCAACATAAAACTTTGAAACTTGATTCAATGCCGCTATAAAATTATCAAACCCTTTGTGAGCTTCTTATTGCAAGGCAAAAGATACAAATAAAATATAATTTGAGAACAGAAAAGAAGATACAATGAAGAAATCTCAAATAATTGGTGTAGACACTCAAAAAACATACAACCTAAATAGAAACAACAATTGCAACAAAACCAAGTGAATATGATGTCCCATGGAAACACCTTAGAGCCTCAAAAGTATAAGGTTCAAGATCTTAAGACACTATTTGCACATTTGAGACATAGTGATCAACAAAAACAACAAGAACAAAAACAACAACATGTGAGTCAAGAATCCAACCTCCTATTACACAGCACAAAAAACCCTACATGACATATATGCCATACCAACAAAATTGTGACAAAAAAAAGCAATTTATGACCAACAATTAAAGATGCACGATGTGACAACAACAATTAGAAAAATAACAAGAATACCAACAATAGTTGCTATAACAACACACTATGTGCCACAAAAAATTCAAAAAATACCTCCAAAACAATAATATCATACATTTCCAAAGATCCAAAAACAAGTGGAGGTACCCCAACAAAACATACAACAAATGACACAACCACAACAACTACCATTTCATATCCATGGTGCTAACATTCCACTGCCACCTAGTGATGCATCTCCATATGTTTTCGATTCAAATGCATCAGAACATAGCCGACATGAATCTCATCAAAGTAAAAGGTTAACCCAAAAGCAAAAAAAAGGTCAACCAACTATTTTGATCCCACACCTAATGATGAGATGGTCCAAAAGCTCACACAGTTGACTAACAAGTTGAAGCATTGGAATTTCAACGTAAGAAAGTTGTATACACTTAATGTGATTTATGTCCTAATCCCTTTGATAAAAGTCTATACATGTCTCCACTTCCAAAACACTTTGAGACATGAATATTTGAGAAATACCGAAGAAAAGGAAATCCACTTGACCACATTAGAGAGTTGTGTGCCTCTTGTATAGAAATAGGTCAAGAACAAAATATCTTATGAGATTATTTTCTTGAAGCCTTGGTGGACCAACACTCAAATGGTACTCTAAACTATCTGGAAACATCAAATCTTGCAATTAATTGGCATAAAAGTTTATATCCCATTTTTATTTTAACATAACAAATGAAGTAACATTATCTGATATATGTGAAACAAATAAAAAGATAGGAGAACCATTTTTGACATTCTTACTACATTAGAGAAATATTGCCATTCAAATTTCAATGGATATCCCAGAAGAATAACAAGTGAACTTATGCATTTAGAACCTAGTTCCTAAGCTAATGTATGAACTTAAGATAAGAGTTTGAACACCATTTCTAAGTTAATGAAAAAAAAAGTTAGCATTGAAGATTCCCTTATTCACAAAGGGATCCTAAAGATCAATAAGGATAACAACAAAGAAAGCACATATACTGATAAATAAAAGTTCTATTCTAAGAACAAGAATGTCACAAATGATAGTATTGTTGATGCTCAAATGATTAGCACTACACAACCCAGGTCCACTATCAAGGGTCCTAGTACAAAAAATGCACAACTACATCTCAGACAACACCCTAAACATAAACCTTAGATACCTTAACTTAGAATTGATCCAGACAACCTCCCATAAATAAGGACCAAAACTTTACACCGTTGGGATTACCATTTGATGTTGTCCTAAAACAATTGATCCAAAAAAACTTTCTATAGTTACCAATAGTTTGAGATGAACCAAAGGTAAAACCTTCTTGGTGGGATGAAAATAAACTCTATGATTACCATCGAACAAAAGGGCATAAGACAATATCTTGTTTTCAAATTAAACATGTAGTCCAAGACTTGATAGACCAAGGATTGGTTGAGGTAGACCCATCATTATTGTCCTCCAATTCTGACCACACCATTTTCAAAAATCCTTTCATGGACCATGATAAAGTGAAAGCCTCTAGTTCAAATTCAAATTCCAAATCCAATGTTAACTATGCCCACACTAAATATGACTATACTATCAACTACTTCGAGGAGATTGATGCACATGTGTCCATATTTACCATCAAGATCCTCGATGTGTTATTACTACCTGCCATACTAAACTTACCTTACCAGGAGCTTCTTCTAGACCTTTAGCTCCTCTTAGACCTGCAACTTCCTCTAGACCTATAGCTACTTCTAATTATAACCTTGTTGACCATCTTGGAAAGACCCCTACACAAATACCTATTCTTGATTTTCTACGCTCATCCCCTCAACACCAAAATATCCTTGACCAAACACTAAAATATTCTATAATTCTCGATAATATTGATGTTTCCCCATTTCAAGCCATGATAGGGTATTTGTTGGCATCACAGCATTTCACTTTTTCACCTTGTTATGTTGCCCGAGATAAACTTAACCACAATGATCCCCTTCATCTTGAAGTCTTCGTCCTTAATGCTAAGGTCAGATGAGTCTTGATAGATGGTGGAGCAAGACTTAATATTTTTAACATGAAAGTTATCAAAGGTCTTGTTTACTTTAAAGATGACTTTGATGCCTCCCATGGGATCACAAAAAAGGCATATGATCACAATGAACATTTCTCTAAGGGGGTCATAATATTACCTATTAGAGTTGGTCATATTACTAAGAATACATTATTCCAAGTCCTAGGAATTATAATATGATATTGGGATACCCTTGGATCCACACCATGAAAGTAGTTCCATCCACATATCACTAGTGTCTTGAGTTCTCCTATAATGACATGAAAATTATAATCCTTGATCATCTAGATCCTTTTCAATTTTGTGCTAATATAAGAGGAGCTCCTGCATAACAAGTCCTAGTAAATAGTGAAGAAAAACCCACAAATTCCTCTAAATATGTGGACCCTAATGTACTCCTCAGTAAGACCAAGGAAAAGTTGAAGATTAAAGACAAAGGTTATGGAGAATACTCAATGTCTCAAGAATTGGATATTGGGAATCTACCACTTTTTCCCATATCTTATGGTAAACCGCATCTACTACAAGTACAACAATTTGAGATCAGTACAAAAAATTCCACTTCTACCAATTTCACTAGTAGAAATGGCCTACCTAAGAACATGTCTATGATAATACATCCATTTGTATTGAGAAATCTAAAGAAGAACAAGAACCCACTCCAATATCTTCTAACAAGTATGGCTATGGGTTTACTATCATGCATAAAAAGGCTATGACAGATGTAGTGATCTTGGATCTTGGAAACAAGGAATACTTGAACCTATCACTTCAAAAGGATGACCTCCTAGTTGGGGGTTCAGATTTAGGCCATTGCGACTAGGTCCTCCTAGTACTAAGGTACCCTCATGTGAGACTGCAAATGTTTTGAATGATGAAAATGCATCTAAGGATACCCATCTTGAACTTGATGAACTTGATACTCCTTATGCACTTGACCATATCTTTATTGACCTAAATAGCTTACATGTGGAGAATAAACATGTTACTATAACTCCACCTGTCACTCAAACTAGCTCAACACCTTAGATCGAAACACTCTAGGATCCAATTCCTCTAACTTTTGAACATGACCTCAATGATACTAATGAATCTGATACCCATGTATATACCTTTGACTACAGCCCATTCAACATTGATGCTAACATCCCCTCAAGTTATCCTAAACTATTGGATTGGGACCATTGTGGACCACCAATCTTTGATCACTTTGACAATGATGATGCTCTTGTAAGAGCCTTTGAATTCTATGAAGGAATTACGTTTGGTGATCATAAAGAAGAAATTTCTCCAAAATTGAACTCATTGACATGTCTTGGGGAGTCAACTCCACCTTCCTATTGTGAAACTAAAAACAAAGGAAAAATGGAACAAATGACAAGAATAGGTCTCTTGGTGAAAACTGAAAGGCACCAATAGACCATGAAAAAGAAAATTCTAAGTAGCTCCCAAGGATAAAAAATGACTAAGTTGATGCCATGAATACAAGTATTCCAATTTTCAACATGTCATAAAATATTTTTCTCTCTATACGTGATCTCTCTTGATCAACCTTCATGTGGGAAGTTGTTGATCACAATCCTCCCAGTTCTTCCTTATATCCAATTATTAATGTCCAAATCCTACTACCTAACTTGTCTAGCACCAAAAATAAAACTTCTATCTACTAAGCCTTTGAGTATGTCATTATCAGTGACATCCTATATAAAGGATCCTTTGATACAACTATTCTTAGATGCCTTAATTTTTGAGAGGAAGACATTGTCTTGCATTTGATACAAAATGGTATATGTCGAGGCTATTTCAATGGTTTGAGTTTAGCTACAAAATTTGAGTGAATCCTATGTAGTTATAGTCACTTGCAGGTCTAGAGGTTATTAGTTGGTAGTACTGACAAAAAATTCATTTTCAATATTCCTCATCAACTTTCATGATTTTTTTCCAAAAAGCCTTGAAAAATTTCAAAAAAATAAGAAAAAGTCGTGAAAAAAATGAATGGCTTCATGAAAACCTAGCAAACATGCATCTTGGCATGAAAAGGGTATAAAAAAAGATAGAGAAAAATACCATCCAAAAGTGAAAACATGGCAAAGAGGTGCCACGTGTAGCAAGTTGCTCCTCCATCTATTGGGATTTTATCTAGTTTCCCCCTATCATTCCTTGATCACACATTTTACACCATGAGATATTCTTAGTCCCTAATAATGGCCCATGAATTGGTTGATAGCTCATGTTATTTCCTCATGCATCATCAGTCTGTACATACCTTGTCTTTGGCCTCTGTATATAGTGTGTGTCTTGTCTGGGAGCGTTTACCTATGCATCCCATGACTTTGAATTTGAATGAGAGAAAATCCTTTACCATGGTTAGTCCATTGGACTCATCATTCTTATCAGATTGGACCTGACATCCTGTGCATACCTTAAAGATCCTGAAAAAATCCAAAAAAATCAAATATGATCCTTAAAAAATTCAAAAAAAAATCACATATGATCCTTAAATTTATTTTTTTAAATCAAATTTGCTCCTAAAAAAATTCCAAAAAAATCAAATATGATCTTGAAAAAATCCAAAAAAATCAAACATGATCATGAAAATAACTCAATAAATATCATAAAATGTCCTGAAAAATCCCTTAAAATCATAAAATGTCCAAAAAAAAACGTACAACACAAAAAAACCAAATATCTTTGAAGACTCCAAAAAATTGCAAAATCCACTAAAAACTTGCAATAAACCATTGTAAATAATGACTCCTTTTTCTAAACACTTGTACATTCAAAATCAAACTTAAACATTGCACTTCAATGAAATCATGCTTTGACAAAACATTTACTAAACTACTTGAACCAACATTCAACGATCAACCTGTCAAACATCAATGAGATTTTTAAAAAAATTGAAATCTTGATCAACAATTTATAAAGCAAGAAATAATAGATCGGAATGGTTGTTGCCTCACGCTGTTTAGTGAGTGTTTAATTTTTGCTTTGTTTTCTTTTTTTATTAAGCTCTTTAGGACTCTTATGTAACCAAAAAAACAAAGAGAAAGCACTTTAATAGTACATACATACTAATTTTAAATGTATACAATAGTGTAATGGTTATATCACACAAGTCCAAGGGTTGAGACATCTTTTAATGTCCCGTTTTTAATACTCAATAAAGTTATGTTCACCTTTTGGTTATATTTAACACCTAAAGAGGGCTTAGCTAGGTAAACTTTTCTTATAATCATGATGATTTCTCTCTATCATCTTTCATTTGATATTTAATTAATACCATTCAAATCCTTAATATCCTTCTACTTTCATCATCTAACAATTAAATTAATATATAACAAATAAGCATCAAGTCATATCAAATCCATTTCACTCCTTCGTGAATTTTTTTTTTACAAATATTTTCCAATTCATGCCACAACATGATCACGTGCAATTTAAATATTTAGTTTTTACTTAAATATAAAATGTCATTGGTGAAATTGTTTGAGGGAAAAAAACCATGTGAATCTAATTTCCTAAATTCTAATTCTAATTTCCCATCTTCCTAAATTCTAATTCCCAATTTCCTAAATTTTAATTCTAATTTCCCATTTTCCATTTTCTTATTTCCCATTTCCCATCTTCCTAAATTCTAATTCTTAGTTTCCTAAATTCTAATTTTAATTTTCCATTTTCTATTTTCTTATTTCCTAATTTCATAATCCTAATTCATAATTTTTAATTTCCATTTTAGAGGGAATTATGAGCTTTTAAAATTCAAAATTTCCCACTCTTACACATTCCTAATTTTTAGCTTACACTTCTTACATCTTTCTATGCATTTTTCTTATACTTTCTTTTTCCATTTTTCTTACACCTTTCTATGCACAATTCTTACACATTGTCATAATTTGTCATATTGTGTCATAATTTTCCAAATTTTATTTTTTACATAGCAATTTCTAAGTTTCACACATGATTATGACATCTTTCTCTTTTGCATTCTTTCTTTCCATTTTCTTGTATTTGGCTTCAAAATCCTATAAATTGAGCCATTATGCACTTGTTTTGGCTAACTACAATCCAAGTATTCTCACTATCACATCATCTTGCTATCATATCATCATCTTGATTTCAATTGTAGGTACATCTTTTCAATTGGAGCTACATCAACATCAACTCTATGGAGAAGAAATGATAAAATTGGAGCATCATGTGAAGGGGGTGTTTTTCATATTTATTTATGCACCTTCTTTTCAATGTCTTCAATGTAGATTACATTAGTTTGTATTTATTTGAAAGTTTGTTGTTGCTTTCATTATGCAAATTTACTATTTTCTAGTCCTACAATTGGCTTTAGAAAGATGTGGACATCTCTACAGATGTTCAAAAGAATAATTTTTGAAATTAGAATGATCTCCATGAGAATTACAGTGACAACCTCACTAGGGCTATAGATGCTTGACAAGAAGTATTGTTCTAAATTTTTGTATACATAAAATTGGAAAAAGCCTACAGAAAGTTTTGTGGTATAAATTCTCTAAGGCATTTTATTAGTTTCTTTTTATTTGTCTTGTGTTTGGTTTTTGGTTTTCTTTTTCTTTTTAATCTTAGATTGATTTAATTTTCAATTTTTCTCATTTGAGCCATCTTAGGCCTCAATTAGAGTGTATAGAAAATGTTTTTAAGGAATTAAGTGTTCAATGGGTAGAATTTTTGGCCTGGCTGCATATCCTTGTTATTTAATTGAAAATCTCTCAAATATGGACTTTTTATTGATAATTGCAAGAATTAGAATTGTCATTTACATGTAAAGTGGGTTTAGAACCTAATTTTAAAATTTTACATCATTTTGATTAGATTTATATCTAGTTTTTAATGAGTTTTTATGTATAGGTGGACACTATTAGTCCCATTACATATTTATTTATTTAAACTATAATTACATGTAAATTTAAAATATGAGAGGCTTGTTTTGCAATGAGTGGAGTTTCAATCTAGTATGACATAGCATCACATATGCAAGTTATTTGTTAATCTCCAGTATCAATATTTTGAACCCAAGTCACAAAGGGGGGTTTTTTTAATGCAAACATATCTATTAAAATAAAAGTTGAAAACACATGAAAAAGTGTTTAAATAACAAATTACTATTTTTATAGCCTTTTAAACATGATTGCACATGTTATAAGCACTTTGATACACACACACACACACACACACACACACACACACACACACACACACACACACACACACACACACACACACACACACACACACACACACACACACACACACACACACACACACACACACACACACACACACACACACACATGCACGCACGCACGCACGCACACACACATGTGTTGCATTCCTATACTCCATTACATATCTTCTAAATATATTATTATTAAATTAAATAAATATTATCACGTTCAAAAATTGAACTTGTAACTTTTACCTTTAAGTTTAATTCTTTTTATTTAATTAATTTTCCAATTAATATAATTAAATATTAAAATATCATAATAGTTTTCCATTAAATTAAATCATTAATTTAATCTTTTAATTAGAATTGATTGATAGAGAATTTCACCAAAGACTCATAAAATAAATACAAAAACCTGTCATAGAAAAACACATACAAAATCAAACTAAAGGGTGATCATCATGAATTAACGTCATTCAATGCATTTAGAGGGTAGTCAACTCAGATACTTGTCCTAATTTTCTAGGATAAATGGCTTAAAGGTTTAGAATTTGGACTTAAGAATTTATCTCCCCTCTCTTACCATTGAGATAATGCGATAGGGTACACTCATCCTAGCAATTCAGGGAAGTCGATACCCAATACCTACAATTTGTATAAAATCCACACATGTACAAACACAATATTCTAAACTAAATAGGCAATGGCAGGAAGTGGTGCATCATGTAGATCCTGACTAACAGGTGATTACGGCTCCCTTCCTTAACCACATCAGGAATGTCATACATAAAGAAAACATACACGCACACCATACACATGTAGTATGGGGTAAGTATCCATAAGAAAATACATATGATAGTTCATCTAACTAATCATCATCAATAACTGAAAAAATTATAATAATCATCATGCAGACATGAGGTATAGAGTACCAAGCAATTTCATCATAAAATCAACTGAATCTAAAACAATATTTGATAATCTCAAAATAATGCTACTAATCATCAAGCATAAAACTGGCCTAAAAGAGTTCGGCAAAAATAACAAAATGAAAACTAGGTGCAAGTACTACATCCACCCCCCTAGACTTAGGCTTACTCTTAGAAGCCTACAAGAATGGTAAAACTGAAGAGCTCACTATGCGGGTCCCATTGGACCTTTTCCCCTTATAGGAGGATATGACTCCATTGAGAACATTACAACAATAATATCCAAGATAACAAGATGCTATAATAACCATAAAACATACTACTGTAAAGCATACATGAAAGACACATGTTTTGAAAATAGAATAAGTTCAATTTTTAGTTTTGCCTAAATTTAGGTTTAAGTATATTTTAGTTTTGAAGTTTAAGTGTTCAAGTATGAAAATATACAACTAAAAGTTTAAGTTCTATTTCAGTTCAACTAGTTCAAGTTTCAGTTTGAAAGTGATATACATAACAGTTTAAAGCTTTTGTTTTTGTTCAACTAGTTAACACTAGTGGTGTTCCAATATACGCAAAGCCCCCAATGTAGAAACTCAGGCTCTGATACCAGGTGTAACACCTCGCCAAGGGATCCAAAAGAATTAACCTAAAGTTTTACTAAGTTTGCCAACATTTTTTTGTTGAATAAGAAGAATAACATACACATCAAACATAAAGTAGCAGAAGCAAAAACATACAATCAACTATAAGCATACATGATAGGTTACATTTCTTAAGGATCCCAAGATGTTGAATCACATTTAAATTTAATTAAAACTAAGTCTAACAATTACCACATCCACATGAAAGAATAACTAAAATTCCAATGTCCATTTAAATAATGTACATTTGTTTTGAATGCCTCTTGGCAAATGAAATTTAGAATGCTCAACCATCCACTGTACATGTCATAGGATATGAAATGCTAAAAGAATATACATATGTAGAAATAGAAATGCATCATCCTCCTCAAATCCATGATACAAAGTAAAATAAAATAAATGAAATCATCCACCATACATAATATATCCATCCATCATAAAAGAAATAAACATCCATCATAAAATATAACCATCCATCGTAATGGTACATAGATAGAATGAAAGGAAATGCAGACAAAGAAGCTCTAGCCATGCTGACTACAGACGGATCTCACTAGTAAGAGTAAAAAGTACTACCACCTAACTGCATGGAACCTAAATGGCCCACTCCCACCGCGTTGAGGAGATAGTCTCAAGTCCCAAATAGGATATCAATCCAAACATCAAAAATACTCTCTAAGTCTGGAAAACCCTAAAAGCAATCTAACTTAAAGGTTCCAAGATAAGTTGACATCTAATTCCCAGAGGCACACAAAGACATGTATGAAACCTACTATGTAAGAAAACAAGTGTCATCGCACAAATCACGCTAGAGTTACCTTGGAAGTCTCTCAAGACCCTAACCCCCTAGTGATCCCTATGCGGCCACTAGTATCCTCTTGTACTGACAAGGCATATTACAGATGCAAGGTTGCAACCAAACGTTCTCTCTACTCCTGTCCTAGTTTGTACTAGCACTGGAGGCATGGGCGAGAACATACAAAGACTCCTATTAGGTTCATTTTATTCCCATTTAGTGTAGCATTTTCACTTATTAAACAACTTACAATGGGTTACCTTGGGAACCACTTAGGGCCTCGACCTCCATTGCAAGCCACTTCTTGACATTACAAGTAGATAAACTACCATAGGCTCATAAAAATATAAACCAAAGAATCATATAAATCACCTCAGTCCTATACAAGTTATTGGAAAGTATCAAAAGATAATCATATTACACATCAGTTCTCTACGAGCAATTGGAAAGCATCCCAAAAATAGTGATCGAAGACTCAAAATGGTTAAGTCAAACATGTCATAACATGACATCACTAATAAAAAATCATACCAAACACCTCGGTCCTATAAAAGTGACTGGAAACCAATCCAAATATAACTGATCAAGGACTCAAAAAGGTTAAGTCAAATATCTCATAGCATAAATCTTACTATCCCACCAAGACACTGAGAACAATAACCAATAATATAAACACACTCAACATAAAGCATACCATCACATATCATGGTTAAATAAAAATAATCAAGATCGAGTCACCATAATACCACACTCACAGAACTCCCAAGCCTCTAGTAGACATCCTAGAACTAATCAACAATCTAGTTTAACCCCCAACCCCAAACATAGACATCACACACAAAAAAAGGTGTAAGTTTCATGTTTTAGTTTGTTTTGAAAACACATGGTTTGGTGAAATGTAAGATTTTAGTTTTCATTTCAACATATATATTCTAGGTAGATGAAATTTTGAGTTTACCCTACAAATTGACCCATATTAATTATTTGAATAAAATATAGATTTACCCCCATTATTTTTAAGTCAATATCCTTTAAAAAAAAATCTAAGGGAAATTTATTTAGTTAAATCTTTAAAATCAATCTTTTTTTAAAATAGATTAATTTATAAATCTATTAATTTTATCTTCATTATCAATTAAACTTAATTAAATAATACTTAATTAAATCAATTAATAATTATCAACAAAACTATACATAAACGTTTATCAATTATTTATTAAATTTACAATTATTAATAAAACTAATAATTAATAAATTCAATACTTAATTTTTTTTATCAGTAAATGGTCGAAGCCTAGATTAATTATTATTATTTGTTGGAATTAATTATTATTATATGTTAAGTGAAGGTAGATTCGAACCCAAGACCTCCCACATGATAGGCTTGCAAGTTACCGTTGCACTGTAGGCTTTTGCCTAAATTCAATACTTAATTATCTATAAAAAAAATTATAGGATTTATTTAATAGAATTAATATTAATTATAAATTTAATAATTAACATTTATAAATATTATTTAATAACATTAATAATAATTATAAATTTAATAATTAACATTTATAAAAATTATTTAATATTAATTAATAATAATTATAAATTTAATATTTATTATTTATTAAATAACATATAAAATAAATTAAAAAAATTAAATTTAAAAAAAACATACTTCTTACATTTTCTTTAACCCACACCACACCTGCGATTTAATCAAGCAGTCGGTCATGCAACCCTTCCCTGCTATCGCAGGGCCTGCGACACAGTTGTCGCAATACTTGCGAGAGCAGGTACAGCTATCACCGATGCTGACCAGGGGTGTTGGAAGGTGGGGGGCGGTGGCCCTGCCTCCCCCCTTATATATAAATTTATTATTATTTTTATTTACACATTTTTTAAAAAAATGCATACAACAATATCCCCCCTCAAAATAATATTTTAAAAAATATTTTTTTATAAACATTTATAATTTTAGTCTGATAGGAGAAGCACGATTAACCGATCAAATTTCTCAATTAAATTTTTTTTTTAAAATCTCAAAACCTTCCCAGTTTAATATCTAATCTACAAATTTAATGGACGAGGATTCTAAGATGTTTCAATCTCTACATATTCAGAAGATTTAATCATGCATACTAAAATTTTGCAACATTGGAACACTCATCACAGAGAAATCTTCAAATAAACAATCATTAGACATGATGAAGACAAGAAAGAAAGAGCATAATAAATTGAGCGAATAATCACAAGCGTCTACCTGGACTCTAATGCTAATTGCTATGCCCCAGAAGATTGTAGAGAAATTCCTCCTCTCAGAACCTTCTTCTTTCCAAAATTTCCTTCCTCTTCCAAAATTCATTGTCTCTCAAAAATGAACCCTAAAATTGTGATAGGGAGTTCTCTCTTAAAATTGGGGCACAAATTGTGCGCCCGAGAGAACTCTCTGCTCACCAGACCTCAACTCTTTATTAACTTTTATTAATCTTTTCTTTATCTTTTCTTTTTCTTTTCCATGCATGTTTATTGAATTATTAAATAACTTTATTAAATTTTCACTTGACTTCTCTTTTTATTAATTTATTAAATTTAATCTCATGCACGAATCATGCAATCATGAAACTTTTAATAAATTAATTTCTTTTCACTTTTTTTAAATTTATTTTTGAACGTTTAACTAATAAAATATTTATTAACTTAAATAATAATAGTATTTAGCATTTAGGCAAAAGCCTACAACGGAACGGTAACTTGTGAACCTCTCATGTGGGAGGTCTTGGGTTTGAATCTACCTTCGCTTAACATATAATAATAATTAATTCCAACAAATAATAATAATTAATCTAGGCTTCGATCGTTTACTAATAATAAAAAAATAGTATTTAGCATTTATTTAAAAATGAACTCTAAATATATTATTATTAAATTAAATAAATATTATCACATTCTAAATTTGAACTTGTAACTTTTACCTTTAAATTTAATTCTTTTTATTTAATTAATCTCCTAATTAATATAATTAAATATTAAAATATATAATAATTCTCCATTAAATTAAATCATTAATTTAATCTTTTAATTAGATTTGATTGATAGAGAATTTCACCAAAGACTCATAAAATAAATACAAAAACCCATCATAGCAAAACACATACAAAATCAAACTAAAGGGTTATAATCATGAATTAACGTCATTCGACGCATTCAGAGGGTAGTCAACTCAAATACTTGTCCTAATTTTTTGGGACAAATGGCTTAAAGGTTTAGGATTTGAACTTAAGAATTTATCTTCCCTCTCTTACCATTGAGATAATGCGATAGGGTACACTCATGCTGGCAATTCAAGGAAGATGATACCCAGTACCTGCAATCTGCATGAAATCCACGCATGTACAAACACAATATTCTAAACTAAATAGGCAATGGCAAGAAGTGGTACATCGTGTAGATCCTGGCTAATAGGTGACTACGACTCCCTTCCTTAACCACATCAAAATTGCCATACATAAAGAAAACATACACACACACCATACACATGCAATATGGGATAAGTGTTCATAAGAAAACACATATGATAATCCATCTAACTAATCATCATCAATAATTGAAAATACTGTAATAATCATCATGCATACATGAGGTATAGAGCACCAAGTAATCTCATCATAAAATTAATTGAATCTGAAACAATATATGATAATCGCAAAATAATGCTACAAATCATCAAGCATAAAATTGGCCTAAAAGAGTTTGGCAAAAAAAACAAAATGCAAACTATGGGCAAGCACTACAAAATGCATGTGAAAAGTGTGTCTTAAGTGATTAAGTGTAAAGTTGTGATTTTGAATCATGTTACATTTGTATCTAGTTTAAAACACATTTAAAGTATTTTGAAAAGTTCATTATTGTTATTTCCAAGCCTATGCAAGTGTAAAGTGGTGATTTTATTGCAACTGAACATGCTTTTGGTGGTTAAAAAAATTGTATCATTAAAGAGCCTTTATACCTGCATTTTTCTTCAAGCATTTGGCTTTTGATTTTTAGAGAAAATGCATATGCAAAAGCATTTAAAAAGTGTGATATCATTTCCTCTATATGCTATATTTTTCTTTACAACTCTAGGGAAGTGATTTTGGAGCATATTGCATATGTTGTAACATATCTTTTTGGTCTTTCAAAACCCATTTTAACCTCCAAGACAAACATTCCAAGCCGGGCAACATTTTTTCTTATGTTCTCATATGTATTTCTTCTCAAACATCTCATTCAAAGTAGTGTTTGAATCAAAACTTTCATTTCTAGTGCATTCCTTAGCATTCAAAGCGGTGCATTTGGAGTTTGGAAGCTTGTCTGGGTTAAGGATTTTGAAAATTTTGGTTTTGGTGATACAAATGTAAGATTTTACACTTGTAACTTGAAGTTAGAAGCCCACCTAGGTCACAAAAATAAGATTTGTAGCTTGTTCTCTTCATTCAAATCCACATTTCTTCCTCCTTGGGTGCCATTTGTTAGCATTTATTCATCTTCAAGAAAACTCAAGCATTTATAGGTTTGAAAGTTTCTTACAATTTATCTTTACTTGCATTTTTGTTCCCCATCAAGAATACTTTTCAAAAATCCTCCATTGACTTGAAAAATGCATTGATTTGGAGATGACTTTTTCAGCTCTTTTTGGATATCATTTGCTTAACTCAAAATCTCTTGGATTTGCTTCATATGTTCTCCAAGATTTTGAGAGACCTTTTCATTTGCATTTCTCAAGGAAATAAGTAAGTTTTCTTGTACAATTTTAGGGTCTTATTCTTATGTATATTTTTGTGAACATGCAAGTCTTTCATTTCTTTTTTAGATTTGCATGTTTTTTTCTATTTCATGGTTCATGCTTCTATTTCCATCTTAGCTCTAAGTTGAATATGTAAGAGCTTCATCGCACTTGCATATGTATTTAGGATTAAAAAAATTGTTCTAAGATTATGAAGTATTCCAAGGAAGAAAATTATTTTTTCATTATGTGAATTCAAGCTAAAAAATCACTTTCAAGCGCATTACATACTCTTTCCAAGGCTACAAATGGGCATAAAAATATCATTTGTGAGCCTTAATTACTCACCATATGACTTGTAGTGGGACATTAATACCCAAAATTTGAGAAAGATAACTTACCTCATGTATGTATACCCATCCATGCTTCATTTTCTCACCTAAAGCTTATTGTCCACTCATATGCAGTACCTCTAAATATATTTTTTGAGTCTTCCCTTCATATAAAAAGTTGGTGTTTCCTAAAATCCTTCACCCTTTGTTTCTCAAATATCTTCCACTTATATCCTATTCACACACTCTTATAGATTTGCAATGTTCAGGTTTGAAAAACCATGTTATTACTTTTTTTGGTAACTAAAGAATGACAACATACATAGAAAGGGATGGAAGATGGAAAAATGGCAGGAAAAGATAAAAATAAATAAAGGTACTTTCTAATTAACAAACATTAAAATACAAGATAACCAAGGATACAGGTTCCTATTCTAGATCAAAATGCTTTCACCAAACCATAACATAGATCAACCATTGAGCATCATGTAGAAGCATGGGGAGCCAATATAGGATGATGTATTAAAAGTAGGATTTTTTTGTCATGTATTTGAAATGTTACATATAATATAAAAAATAAGATATAAGTGCATGTGATAAAGTCATGTGTAAAGTTATTTCATGAAATCAATTTGCATGTTCTTTAAGCCTTATACGATTAGATAAGTCAAAGTGAGTTAGTTGGTTACAAAGTGAGTTAGTTGGTTATAGAATAATTCAAGGTGGTTAAGGGTTTTCCTCTTCTTTTTCCACCTTTGTCTCCACTCTTTTCCTCTATGAAAGAGGGAGCTTATTGTGAATAATCATCTTGTGGAAATGCAAGAAAATTATGCTAGTTTGTATCTACACTCTAAGACTTTGAGCTTAGATCTAAATTGAATTTCTTTCAATAAAAGGGGAAAGTTGATTTAAAACTTTGTGTTGATTCAAGGTTTTATGTGATGTAATTTTATGGATATGGATTGTGAGATTTGGAGATTTTCTCAATAGGGATTAGAATTCAATTGTACAGACTTTGAGCTACCTATTGTATTCAGAACCAATTTGAACTTTTGAGGACTTTGTATTGCTAAAGGACAAATTTTTACAGTTGGTAGTGGGTATAATTACTTAGAGTTGAATATTTTGGGCTTCAATTGTAATTTTTTTTAAATTAAGTTATAAATTATATGTTAAGAGACTTAGTATCATTCTACTTGAATCCTAATTTAGGATAATCACATGAGACTTTGGGTTGTGTACTTATTCCACAAAAATTTGAAAATTGTTGTCTCTGATTTTCTTCTTAGGTCAATCCTATGGTTACTAGTATTATAATAGGAAAAAGTCCTTTTTGTTTAAGTATTAATGTTGTTCATGAGTTATTTATTGAATTATTCCTCAAAATAGAGGAATTGATTGAATGGCCACCATATTTTGGCATTTCCAGTTAAGTCCTTGTTGAAGCCACCTATGGTAAGTAGAAAGCCTCCCCTGAGAAGAGAGAGAAATCTCATGAGATGTTACCTAAAGTCACAATCTGTAATCTGTGGTGTCAATGATTTGTAGGACATTCAGCCAATAGGAAGCAAGGTAATGTCCTCGATGCTTTTTAAGTAAATAAAAATATATATCTAACCATGAAAATTATGGAGGGTCTTAATGGTCATATGAGTTATAACCAATTCATTTTCACATACCTTGGTCATCATAAATGAAGATTTTTTGATCCAATACTAGACTCTTTTCCACTTTTTGAGTCTTTTTTCTAGTCTTTTGATAGGTTGGAGGGAATTTTCCAAAGATTTGGAGTATAAAGTAATTTCTAAAATTAAAATTTTCAAGAAATATATATTTGAATTGGTACTAGATATTGTGACCTCATCAACATGTACTCATTGAAAATTAATACCCATCTTTTCATTGAAGAAGCTAAGTCTTTTATGGTAAATGTCATCTCCTGAACCTTGAAATGCATTGATATTTCACGCTACTATGGAATTGGTGTCGTTTTACTTTGGATTTGAAAAATAATTTTTGTTGGGAATAATGAATGTAGTCAAATATGAAAAGGAAATTGGTCTTTCAAAGGCAATGCAAATAAAATTTCTATTGTTTTGATGAACTCACTATTTTTGGAATTTTTGGTTTTAGTAAGTCTATTTTTGGTTAGTTCATTGTGTCCTTGTTTGAACTAATTTTGAGTTTCGAAGAACTTGTCATTTTTAATAGTGTCTATTTTTAGTAAGTTTCTTTGTGTCCATAGTTTTCTTGATTTTAGACTTGAACAAACTTATTATTCATAGTAAGTGTATTTTTTGCAGGTCTATTTCTAGAAACTAATGAGCATTTAGAGAAGAAAGAGTAGAGTATCCAATTTATAATTTAAAAGAACAATTAGTTGAGACATATGATCAAAATTTGGTTGAGTGTGAGAAAACCTTTCATCCTTGTAAAAAAACCTATAAAGAGGAAGAAGCATAAAGAACATGTCAAAATTTCACTAAAAAAATAATCCTTCTCCATCTCAAATCAATGCCTAAGGAAGGAGATTCCACATTGTCAAGGATTTTTTCTAATTTCCCAAATCCCTTCTCCCTACATTATTAGCACTCAAGAGGGTGGATTTCAAGGTGCCAAGGAATTTATTCAAGCTTCAAAAATCCCTCTCCAAGAAAAATGTGCACCTAAGGGCATGGACTTCCTATCTCCAAGGAATTTTTCTCCTTGATTATAAAACCTTGAACCATGTCTAGCATGCACCCATGTTGGAGAGAACATGGAAATAATGGTTAAATATTATAAAATTCCATACAAACTCCTCAAATGTGTCAAAGTAGGAAGTGTATGAAAAACATATAAAATAGCCAATCCTTGATCAAAAGGACATGGAAGAATGAAAAACTTGTTAAGAAAAATCCCTCCACACATGCTTTGAGATCTCTCATAGGTGGTAATCCTCTAAACCAAAAGAATTTCTTTCACACTTATAAATCCTTCAACATGCTCAAAGTGTGTCCATGATCACTAATCCTTTGGGTGGAAAGAATTTATCAAAAGTGGAAAAATTATTTGTTGTGCCCAAAGTTTACTCTAGGGCATTGATTCATCTATGTCAACGATTTTTTAACCAAGGTTTACATGCCTAAAATGTACCCAAGGACATGGATTCTATTTGTCTACCCATCAAACTCTCCCCCCGCACCCCCCCCCCCCTTCTATGTATCTCTCCTTGTTCTACATAACTAGAGTGAGTTGTGTAGAGATATAGGCATAAGCTTGAGGTCTACAGAACCCACATTTTTTATGAAGAAATATTTCTTCATAATGCACTCGTGTATGAATATTTTTTATTTATTTTTTCAATAATTTACACTTGGCCTCCCTAAGCCAAAAAATTCAAAATTCAAATAATACGTATGTATTATATAAATTAATTTTGTGCAATTTTTTTCATTTGGATACTTTTTAAACTAGCAACTTGGTGTACTTACCCATTACAAATATATTTATATTCATCATTATAAGTTTCTCTATCCATGAAAAAAAATTACTTTCTAAGATGTTACCCTATCCTTAAGCTCGAGGTTTAAAATATTTTATAGGTTCCTTGCTCTGAGACATTTTCCCAGTGGGAGCACAAGGTAAGTACAGGGTAGTTATCCTTCTTAAAATTAAAAATCCATGAAATTTCTTATTCTTTTACAAGATCATGGAATTTATATTCTAAATTTTCCAATGACTAACCTAAGGCCTTCTAATATAAGTTCAAAATGGTATTGAAGTGAGGTTTCTTTCCTTTTAGCATAACCAAAAAAATGGTTTCCTCTTAAAAAATGTTGATTGATGGAGGAATAAACATGATAAACTAGATACTAGGAGGGGGGGAGGGGCAATGAATCAAAATCTAGAACACTTTTTTACTTTTCTCATATTCATCCACATCTATCAATAACTTGTGCATGTAAAACTAGTAATGTAAATCTTTTGTAGTATATAAATCTAATCAATCACATGCATTAAAGTAAAACACATAACACAATATTTGTTACCCAAAAACCCTCCAAGGTGAAGGTAAAATTGGGGTGGGGATGACACCCACAAATCTTCACTACTGCAGTAATAAAGTTAACCAATTAAGGTTATAATGTTTGACCATAAAATATGATCCATCCTGTGAGGGGTCTGCCCTATTAAAAGCTTAAAGACTGTTAATTCTCACCTTGGTAGAGGATTTAACACTTACAAAAAATTAAGGACTTTGTTATGAGATTTACAAGGATCTGTTAAGACCACTATGTTAAGAGATTTACCCTAATTGAAGTATGTTAAAACTGATTCAGTACCTAACTCTTAGTTTTCTCTGTAAGCTAATTTTGAGTCTTCTCCTTGCTTATTGATCCTCTCCTTTGATCTGATATGCTTTCCTTTCCCTTTCACTTCACTGCAATGACTAGGTTACTCAGTTTGTTAGATGATAACATAACCCTTCAATGACTTCTAATCTGATCTCAATCCTTTTATGTCAATTATTATAAAGGGCCAAATGGACTATTCCCTACAGTGTACTTAATTATTTAGTGTACTTTTTCCCCTAGTAGAACCATAAAATAATAGGCTAGTAGCATAGAAGAAGCAGAGGCCCTATAGATTGTAGGGAAAGCAGAGACAAAGGTGGCTAGAGTAGCTTCAAATGCAGATCGTATAGTTGTAGTAGGCTTTATGTTCACACATAAACTCTTTTCATCTCCTTCTATACTAGTGTATATGATATAGGTTAAGATCATCGCTATTTAAATATTTTCATAAAGATTTTTCTAGATGATTCCATATTTTTCCTCTTCATACTAATCGTCAAACACACAACATAAGGATCTATTATCCATAACGTGTAATTTTTTTGTAAATACATCTAAAAGTATTAAATGTTCTATAACAACCTCTTCAAAAATTAAAATATCCTTTCCAAGTTGGTCTGACAATTATTTTGCCTAGAACTATGTTTTATTCTCGACTTTCATGTAAACTTTGTGTAACTCAACCTTTACTATTTCCTGGTGCTTGGCATTTTTTATGCTCAGCCTTCATTGTGCTCGGTACATACTAAGTAGCTCAACACATATATTCTCAAAAAACTTTCAAATTCGCTAATGGGCTCCACTCATATGCAAAAATAATTTGTGACCCAAAAACTTACTTGACTCTTATAGAGCTAGGTACATACTTACTTATGTACATGACTCAGCTTATATAGAGTAGTTGAGTTGTAGTGATGGTCATCTGAATTTGTCTTGTAAATGACTAAGTGGTTGACACTAATAGACAAAAATGGTTAGAAATACCAACAATCTGCCCCCTTGGCATTAGTAGAAAAAAATACTTTGTCATATTTACATCATTACAATACAATTTGATAACAAGCTCCCCCCCAAGTTGTATGACTTATGAACAATGCAAAAACAATACAAAAATGAATAACAAAATCATTTCCCCTTAATTCAAATTTGTACATTGTACATTTGTACTTCTTCTTTTACCTTTCTTTTGCATCTTGTTCACATCACATTACTTTGTCCCTCTTCAATTCTCTTTTCCCATCTTCACATCACTTTCCTTCTACACATATCTCTTTCCTCCTTGTTTTTTAACACTATATGTCACTACTGTTAGGGTTGAATGGGTGAAGTAATCCATATGTTTCAATGTATTCCTTGTGAACTTTTCTAATCATGGACAATGAATGATCCCATGTGATTATTGTTGCTTCTAAAACATTATTCAGAAACTGAAAGTTTGCAGCTAAACAATTAAGCTATTAGGCACTGAAAGATTATGATCTTCTTAGATAAGATCCTAGGTTTTTTTCAGTTCTCTCTACATGACCTCCAAATGAGGTATTAACATTGCCTAAATAGAGATCAATTTGGATCTCATGTTGCAGTCAGCTACCTGAAGCTTGGCCAATGAACCTTGAGTGTTCAATATATTATTATAATGATCAATGTTCAATCCTGCTGACTCCAAAAAATGTTGTTGGATCTCTTCATCTTAGCCTAAGTCTTATTTATTTGTGCATGAATTGCATGTGTAAATCTTGGAATGTCTGAAAAAATTGTGTACAAATGTTGTACCTTTGTATTAACTCAATCATAATCTATGCTTTCTCCTGTAATTACACTTTCTATTTTACAATAGTTATGGAAACGTTGTCCATAACCTTTGTTTCAAATCTTCTTATTGACCAATCCATTTAACTTCACATTTGATTCCATATCTCTAGCATTCACTTGATCAATTATATTTACAAGATGGTTATTGATTGGTGCATCTTCTTTAAAATTTTGAATCTCAAAAGCATCAACAAACATATACTTTACATCATATAATACTTGTTTTTGTTTGTAATCCCTCCTGAGTTCTTCTTGTCTCTTCTTCTTTTCCAAAACTTCTTGTAGTAAAATAGTTTTCTCCAAGGTGAGATTTGCCAAATCCAATTATGGCATCTCAATGATTCCATCTAGACTAACCTCAATATCTGGTGAAACTTCTTTTATTGCTTTCATCTTTCTACAAGGTGGAGGAGTATTATTGCTACGTACTACTATGTGAGTTGGTGAAGGGGTGTCACCACTCAGTCTTTCATGTGCATTTGTGCTTGAGACAACAATAGTTTCACTATGCGCAACTTTACTTGGTTCTTTGTCTTCCTCAATATGAGGTGCTAAAACAATCTTATTATTTTCATTTTTTCCCTCTTTCTTCACCATCTTCCTCTTCTTTTGTAAGCCTTGACTAATTAGCTTCTAGAGTTTCAGGGGTGTCAGCATGTATAGGGGACAAGCTACCTTGCATACTTGGCACACCTGAGCTTTCTCCACTACTGCATTCATCATCAATGTTTACAGTCTCTACCTTCTTTGTAGTTAGTCCAAAAATTCTTTTCCATAGCAACTCGCTTTGTTGTCATACAACTTCCTCCTTATTTATTAATATAAAATATGTTCTATATTTTGGAACAAATATATTCCTATGTTGTTCCAAAAATGTGTCCTATTGCTCCTGGGATAAGTCAAGCATAACTTTGATTAATGCATCAGTCCTGACCATTTACTCTCCCTTCTCTACCTATTCAAATCTTTCTTTTAGTTTGTTATACAGATCTTTGGGTCTTTGTCTCTCTATTTCACTAGGATCTATCTTAAAATTTGACATCATTTCTATCATAGCCTCCTCAATTCTATCCTTTTCATCATTATCTAGTGTATCATATTTCACAAATTTAAAACTAGATAATCCTGGCGAACTCTTTATGTCTGAACATACCTATCAATAGACTTTTGTTTCCTCTAAGGTGGTCCTTTGAACAATCTCCTTCTAGTTTTGGGGGCACTAGGCCCAATAGACTCTGCTACTCTCTTCTTTATAGTCTACTCAACATTAGTAGCTACCCTTGTCCTTGGCTTATTTTAGTGTTTTTTCCCTTGCCTAGGGTTCTCAACTTAGCTTCTAGATCTTCAATCATTTTCTTCTTTTTCTTTTCCTTGATGTTCATAGTTATCCTTGCTTTGGCTTCCTCATATCTTCCAGAAGGTTCAGCCTCGACAACTATCTCTTCTTTGAGTAGTGAATCAATGTTTACACTTACAACATCACTTTTTATCTCATATTCAAAACTTAACCAAGCCTTCCTCAACCTAACTGCTTGTACAAAAGTTTTTCCCATGTCAACAAGAAAACATATGTCACTGTAATACTTTGTGACCAATTCTTCTAAAATTCTCATTCTTCTTTTCATTCTTTTCTTATTCATTACATTTTAAAAGTTTTCTCCCAATTGTGTAATATACTCATTGATTTTCCTTGTCAATGGTTTTTCTTGCTCCCATACAAAATTTCCAATAATTGGAAAATACTTCTAGATATAAAAGAAAATGCAAACAATTAGGTATCTAAAATTACACAATGAATTCTTCATTTTTCTTATTGATGATAAATCCTCTACAAGTTGTAATGTTTGTAGCTCAGCAAGATCATACTCATGATCTTTCATCACAAGCTTCCACACTTGATCCACATCCATACAAGGTACACTATTCAACCTACTCAATTGATAGAATTTGTGAGCAATGATTCTTACTAAAAATTCAATTAGTGGATCATAAATGTTTGTAATGGAGAGACCACATCCATTCCACTTGGCTCTAGTATTAGCCTCAACTTCTTCATGGCTCCAACATCACATGGTCTTCTTCTTGTCTAGGATTGGATAACATGTAAGCTTGTGTATCATTTTCTTCGTGATTTCCGCTGGTCCATTTTGTAACCAATACTTCATGTCATAAGGTCTACTAAAAATAAATTTTATTCATTCGACTTTGAAATTCATTGGTAATACTAGGGCATGAGTTAACCCTTTCCTTTCAACAATTTGAAATTTATCCTTTACAATTCCTTCATTACACAACTTTTCATAAGCTTCTCTAATTTCATAATCTACTACTTCTCCAATTTTGCACATACAACAACTTCTGACATCATGGATCATAATGACTTTAGGTGGTATCAAAGATAATGCACCCATAGAGTCTTCTTTCGTAGCAATCTCTAGAATAGCATGAAACTTAGGTGGACGATAGGCATCACTCTTCATTGATTGAATTTTATTAACCTCTTGAATTATTCTAGTGTTTGATGATGCTTCCATGATAGTAGATAAGGTTTTAAGTTATTCGTTCTCTGAATACTCAGCACTCGTTCATGCTCTTTACTCATTCAAACTTTTGATCAAATCGCTCTTGAAATCTCTACTAGCTGCTTAAATTGTTGAATCACTCTCTACTCTCAAAAATCTGAATGCAAGATATGGAATAATGTCTTCAAATTTTGTTATATACCTTCTTCCTAATAAGTTAGGGTCTCAATAAATGTTGCATACTTAGATGAGTGGAAGCCAACTATCTTGGTTGATATTGATGTCTTTTAACTAGATCTATAGCTCAATCTCTTCCATGTTACTTCAGCCTCTATCATTCTTCTCAGTCTATGTTGCAATGCTTGGTCAACGTAGGCAATTTTGTTACACTTAGCAACCTTTCACAAAAAAATTCTTATGCATCTTGTATATGCATATATGAGCTTTTGGAACATTTTTATGTAAAGAAATGATGTATGATATATCAATTAAGTATATAATTAAATACACACCTCTCTTGCTTAGTTTGAGATGACATTATCACCTTCTCCATTGGATTGGGTGATCTCAGCTCCAGTAGCTCCACTATTTCCATCTTCTATTTTCTTTCTCCATTTCTAGTTCATTTCATTCCTCACTTGTTTAATGTCCACCTTGCCTTTTCCTTTATTCTTTGTCTAATTTTCTAAATGTACTTGAGTCCTACAATTCTTGCTTTGATGTCCAAACTTGTGACACTTGTAACATGTATGGTTATGTGCATAATTATTCTTCCTCTAATTGGGCTAGTATGGTTTTGTGTCTAATCTTCATTCATATTCTCTATGCCCATATTTTTTACATTTATGATAGTAACCTTCAAATCTCAGTGTAGTAGGTGTATTCCTCAATTTTGACCTACACTCTTGAAGTTGATGTCCTTATTTCTTGTAGTAAAAATAGTAACTAGTAAACTTAGGTTTAGGATTTTGCATACCATTTTTTCTTCTACAAATATTTGCAATATGAAAAAAATTTCCACAATGATAGCGTGTTGGATTTTCCTATGTCTTTGCATTTCTCATTTCATCATTCCTGGATGATTCTCCTTTCTTAGTACAAGAATGTCCTAACCCCTCAAAATAGCTTGATGACTTCATTAATTCTTCAAAGTACTTCATTGCTTCCTTTGGTTTGTTGAATCTCTCCATGGATTCCTTCTCATTTCTCAATTCATTCTTCAGTATTTCATTTTGTGATTTCAAATTTGCAATTTCTACATCCTTGTGATTCAATTCCTGATTTACAAGCATGAGTTGATTCATCATGTCCAGCTGAGTGTTTGTGAGATTTTGTACATATAACATCCTTTCTTCAAGTCTAGTAGCCATTACCTTTTTGTCTTCTTCAACCACAATCATGTTTTCTTCAACTTTCTTCTTTTGTTCAATCACTTCACATAGTCTTACTGATTGGATTTCATGTTCTCTTTTCAATGCTCTTATTTCTTCATTCAGGAGTTTGTTCCTATCAAGTATATCAATAGATACTTTGTCATTTAGATTAATTGGTTCAAACAATTCTTCACTTTCAACTTATTCATAAGAGTATTTCTTTATCTAGATGGCAATTTCCTTTCTCCTTTTTAGGGAATCCTTTAGATCTTGTCTTGCCTTCTCAAGTTTCTACAATGTGAGTTAGATGTCAATCATCTTGTCTAGTTTGAAAGCCTCCATCTCCAAGATCTAATCTGCAAGCCTTTTAAGCTTCTTTCAGAGAACCAGAGCTCTGATACCAATTTTTTATTGATGGAGGAATAAACAAGATAAACTAGATACTGAGAGGGGGGTGAATCAAAATCTAGAACACTTTTTACTTTTCTCAAATTCATCCACATCTATCAATAACTTGTGCATGTAAAACTAGTAATGTAAATCTATTGTAACATATAAGTTTGATCAATCACATGCATTAAAATAAAATACATAACATAACATTTGTTACCCAGAAACCCTCCAAGGTGAAGGTAAAACTGGGGTGGGGATGACACCCAAAAACCTTCACTACTGCAATAATAAAGTTAACCACTTAAGGTTATAATGTTTGACCATAAAATATGATCTACCCAATGAGGGGTCAGCCCTATTAAAAGCTTAAGAGACTACTAGGTCTCACCTTGTTACAAGATTTAACACTTACAATAAATTAAGGACTCTATTAGGAGATTTACAAAGATATGTTAAGCCCACTATGTTAAGAGATTTACCCTGATTCAAGTATGTTAAAAATGATTTAGTACCTGACTCTTGGTTTTTGTTGTAAGCTAATTTTGATTCTTCTCCTTACTAACTGATCCTCTCCTCTAATCTAGTATGCTTGTCTTTCCCTTTCACTTCACTGCAATGACTAGTTCACTCAATTTATTAGATGATAACAGAACCCTTCAGTGACTTCTAATCTGTTCTCAATTCTTTTCTGTTAATAACTTTATTTTTGCACATAAACTCTTTTTATCTCCTTCTCTACTGGCATGTACATGATCTAGGTTAAGATCATTACTATTTAAAGTTTTTGTAAAGAGTTTTCTAGATGATTCCATGTTTTGCCTCTTCATCTTGATCATCGAACACACAACATAGGGATTTGTTATCCACAACCTGTAAATATTTTGTAACAACCTCTAAAAGTATTAAAAGTTCTATAAAAACCTCTTCAAAAATTAAATATCCCTTCCAAGTTAGCCTCAATCATTTTACCTAAAACTATGTTCCATTCTTGACTTTCATGTAAACTCTATGTAGGTCAGCCTTTACTATTTCTTGATGCTTGACATTATTGTTTCTTAGCCTTCATTGTGCTCAGTACATACAAAGTAACTCGGCACATGTATTCTCAAAAATGTGTTTGGTCATTAATGACTTACTCGGTCATTGATGAGCTCGGCTCATATAAAAAAATACTTTGTGACCCAAAAATCTACTCGTCTCCTATAGAGCTAGGTACATACTTACTTATGTACATGACTCAACCTATATAGAGTAGCTCAGTCATAGTGATGACCATCTGACTCTGCCTTGTAAATAACTAAGTGGTTGACACTAATAGATAGCAATGGTTAGAGATACCAACAAAAAGAATGGTGGGAGATGGCTAGAACCCCATGAGTGACTTTTAAACCCTCAATATTTCCTAAGAAGAACTCATTTCTAAGATTCTACCCAATGATTTGCAATAATGTGAAAAAAGGGGTGAAAGGTTGCCTTGGAAAATACATCATGAAGCCTCAAAAAATGCTAAGGGAATCCATTACAAAGAGCCATATGTATGTTTCTTTGTCTCTCCTCTCATAATGGTTATGTGTGGTAAGTGATCCACCTAGTTGTTTCTAGATCTTTCTAGTGTCTTCAAATTGGCTTTGGTTCCTTCTAGTTTCTTCCTCTTTTCCTTCTTATAGCCCTCCCCTTTCTCTTTTCTCATCGATGGTCAGCTATGTATGCCCTTATCACCCCTTTCTAACCTAAATTTCTCCTATTGTCAACTTCCTTATTACCATGGAGTCTATTGTTGTCTTGTTTCATGCTCACAAAAACCATACTATTGCCTTTACTGGTCCTGTTAAACTAGAAAGGTGGACCCACATTCTTAGGGAAGTTGATGATATGTCTAGGTTAGCTATTACTAGGGCCATAGGGGAGAAGTTTTTTAAATATGACTATACATGGAGAATGAATAGTGAGCTCATTAGGATGTTCATAACATGTCTGGCTAGAGCTCAGGTCTACCTTTGGAACATCATCTACATCTATAATAATCTATTTGATGATACCTATCTTATGGGGCTTGGAGAAGTGGTCCTCGGTATCACACCTAATCTAGAAATCTCATTTCTTAAGGAATATATGATCCATCATCTAGGGAGTCTTCTCCATGCTAGTATCATTAGAAGACCTATTCTACATCTTAGAGACCTTACCCACTTTAACCTAGTTTGGCCTAATATGCAGGCTAGTATGGATTCCTTGCTAAAGTGGAGAGGAATTATCCAAGATGTCAATAATTATTGGTTCATTAACTATCTTTTATATTTTGGCTATCAACTAGCACCAACTATCGATTTCCATAATCTAGAAGATCTAGACTTTGTCCTTCCTAACTTTAGCAAATCTAGCAAGAAAATAAATGCACTGGTACATATGTTGGGTCAAGCTGACATCGATGAAGAGGAGGTGGAGGAGTACATTTTGTTAATTTCAAAAGATGGAATTTGTGAGCTTTTTTATTAGGCATTGTTTATAGTTCCTACTAGCTTTTGTATAGAAAGGTTTGACTCTGATTTTGGATCCAATTATGATATTTTTTCCATCGTAAAAGTATCATCAAATGTACATACCATATGTAGCTCAAATATGGGATTCAATATGTAAATGATCATTATAATATATTTTACCCTTCCAGTTTCTTTTGTCTTTGTTTTGTGACTACCCCTAGATTAAGGTCTAGATAAGTGGTACACTGGCTAGGAGTTTCCTAATATCTTGAGCTCTCAGAAGAGGTGATAATCTATTTTGGACTATGTAGATATGTTGAGTTCACTACAAAGCCAACCTCTCATATGATTAATGTAAAGCTAAATCTTATAAATAGGAATAGAAAAGTTTATTAAAGATTTGGTTGATTCATGGATGTAAGTTTATTTTGAATTTCATACTAAAAGATGAGAAACAAGGGTTAATAAATGATTGTAATCTATGATTAAATACCAATATAGTTGGTTATTGACAATTCAACAATAAGATGGAAATGTTCTATCCATAAAGGGATTAATAAGTAATATAAAAAGTTATTAAGGATCTTGATCCAAAATGCATTTACCTAATAACAACCACTAAATAGTTTATCCTCAAATCTAGACAAATTCAGGGGTTTTATATCTCATAGAATGTGGTCATTAACAACATTCAAACATTGATGCAATAATAGAACCAAAAACATAGAATGAGTAATTCAAATTTGGACTCTAAAATACAGAGTGAATCTTGGTCAAAAGTTTGAAAAACTATCTATTCTAACAAGGTATCTCTATTTTAACACTCAAGTAATCTCCAAAACAAAGAGTATCTTAAAAGTGCAAGACTAATTTAATAATGAATAATGGAAAGTATGAAGGAATATCTTTTTTGGTCTCTTCGATGTCAATCTAATAATGGATCCTATTCAATAGTAACAAAGTATGAACAGAGAAAAATTTATGATGCACTATCTCCAAACTTTTCAAACACAAACAAGAAGCATGGAATCATTATTATTAAAATTAAAAAGTTAAATTGATAAATCATATATTTCTAAACTATACTAATAAAAGGAAAACTAATGGTATAGCATAATTAGAGATGAATTCAATATACAAGATTTAGCATTCAACAATACGCAAACGAAAACTCCCAATGAGTATAATAGTCTAAATAGAAAGAAGAAACTTAGGAAAAGCTAAGGTAACATCTATGAAAATAACAAAAATCAAATAATTTGTAAATAGGCAAAAAAAATAAGTTAAGAAACAATAAATTCAAAATATTTTAAGATATTAATGACATCCCCTAATATAAATGAATAAATAGAGATTAATAGATTAGGTAATTTAGAAACATGAAATAATAATATACATGTTAGAAAGATGTAGGAAAAGAAATAAAAATAATAAAATAAAAATAGAGATAACTTATAAACAATTAAGAAATAAAGCTAAGATATAAATACTCCAAAAGAAACTTGAACAAACTAAAGCTCTAGAAAGCCTAGTCATGATCCAATTACAGAAAGTTTTGATTTAAATTGTAAAGTAACCTTTAACTTTGAGCTTGAAGTGAATTTCAAGTTGCAGGTATACAAAAGGAATATCAAAAAGAGTAAATTAATGCTTCAGATGTGAAAAATAAAGGAAGGAATAAATATAAAAGGATGAACAAGTGAATAAACACAAAATACGAGTGAAGGAAACAAAGTATTTTCTTAGGAACATCTACCAAAAGATGACTTGTATTTGATATAATTCTTCAAGACACGTGAACAAAGTTTAAAACAACACAAAGATTATTTGATAAAAAGATGCAAAGTTTTATAATTGGGGTATGCCCCTTTTAAATTATATAATTATGTATAGGACTCATGTCCTGGGTGAGACTAGAGGTTTTCTTCTCTATTCTTTCCTACCAGTACCCATTTGAATAAAGATTTTATAAATTTATTTTGATTATATATACTATAGGGCTTCAACATTTTACTGATAAAAAATAGAGAGCCATATGTATGGAAAATAATAACCTTTCATGTGATAACGAAGTGTCCACATATTTTTAATATTATTTTATTCATGGCATGATAGAGGATAAGAAGATAGTTTTGGAGAAGGTTGGTACTTTAGAAAATACTTTAGATACATCAAAAAATATTTTGAGCATAAAGAAGTGTAATTGTGTAGGCCTCATAATACATGATAATTAAATTATAGTCTTAGATTTTCTCTTTACTCTTTGGGGGGGAGGTTTTAAATATGTTACAGGATGTCAGGAAATGTGTCTATTTCATGCTTAATATTCTAATTTATTAGTTATCTATATTTATCTATTTTTTAGCCTCATATTAGGAAATATACATCTCCTTTGTGTTAATTTTATTTTTAATGTGTTGAATGTTTTGAAACATGTGTAGAAGGTTGTAAACCAAATACTATGACAGAGTTGTGTTTGAGCATTCCATGACATGATAATTACTAATTACGTATATAATAAATAAAAATAACATGATTACAAAAATTTTACCTTAAAATATTATCCAACATTATGACAACTCACAAAGAAATGTTTGATGGGTTTGAATATATGCAAATATATAGTGTCCAAATCAGAGATTCAATAGTAGCAACATATAATACTTGCAAAAATATCTTATATCTACAATAGAGATGATAGTTACAAACTTGAAAAAAATTGCACTAAATTTGACACATTTTGGGTCATTGATTAGTTCATAGTTTTAACAAGCTATTTGTAGTAAGTAGATTAAAAGGTTTCATTTATTTACTAGTTCTTAATGATTGAAGTTTTGGTGATACTATATGTAAAATTTCACCCAAAGATTTGTAATGTAAACTTTTAGTTGCTTAGGAATATAAAAAAACATTCAACTATATGAATTGAGTCTATCTCACCCCTTATAAATTACAAAGTACAGTACTCTTGGTAACAAAAAATATGCTAGCAAAAAATGCTCTTCAAAACCACATGGACTAGGTGGAGACTAGACCTTGTAACCATGTTCTTTAACATAATAATCTATTTTCATTTTAGCTAGACCTCTAGCTATTTTTAATAATACAATTTATTTTCTTTAGATTGTGTGAGGCTTTTACATACAAATTAATCTATATACATAAATTATCTTGAACATATAATTTAATGTGTATTATGTTGTTTTTGTATCTTTTAGGCTATATTAATTAGATCAATATGAATTTTTACATCATCACTAATTTTAAAATTGAATAATTTGTTGACTATAAAAAATTCAAACTAATTTCAATACATACAAAGAAAATTATGCAATAAGTCTCTATCATGATGTTTTCATTATGATCACATTGAGAACAAAGTCATTTTTGTTAGAGGTAATATTTTAAAGAAGTATGCTACATGAAGTGATCTACCAATTGCATTTTTAAAAATCTTCTTGGTGATAAGCTAAAAGTTTTTCCATTTTTATGACAATACTTTGTTGTATTTTGTTATGTACTAGCCTTAGGGTGTTCCATTAATCAATCCTGAAACCTTTTTTTTGTTTACTTTTGTTGATCTCTGTTGGAAATATTCAAGATATGACAAGTTACTGAGAGGGGAGGGGTGAATCAGTAACTTTTAAAATTTCAAACAATAAAACTGCATACTGATATATTCACCATTCATCCAAGTAACCTACTGTAAGCATGAAACAAAATCATTTGCAACACTTGAACACACAGATTTGGTGACCCAAAAACCTTCCAAATAGAAAGTAAAACTGGGGTGGGGATGAAACCCACAAAGCTTCGTTACTGCAGTATCAAGTTGGCCGGTTAAGGCTTACAATGACCACTTCTGGTGATCTGCCCTGTTAGGAGCACAAAGGATTGCTAGATCCACCTTGTTAGAGGATTTACAAACATACAATAAAGTATGCACTATGTTAGGAGATTTACAAAAGACTGTTAAGTCTACCTTGTTAAAGGATTTACAAAAACTGATTCACCTGTTAGAATGAAACAGTGGATCTGATTACAACTGATTGCTGATAAGATCCGCTATGCTCTGATTCACCTTGATGTGATAGATAAAACTTTTCTGCTCCAAAACTTGACCTTGCTGAATACCTTCACAACTCAGCACACATACTTTCACACACATGTATTTCTTTCACACTTTCACATTTTCATTCATTACCATTACATTTGAATGATACAATACATTGCATATATATACCATCCAAATAAACAATACATGCAAGGTCGGCCAAAACAACAAGTGCAAATCTCTATACAAAGTCGGCCCAAGGTAAAAACTCGGGTTCACTGAACTGACTCGGTGTCCTTCTGATACTCAACATCCACTGCATTACTCGGCATCGTCATGCACTCGGTAGAAGTGAAGGCACGGTCCATACTAAACACTTCAAGTAGTTCTAAACTCGGTAACCACTGGAGACTCGGTAGAAGAGATGTCACTCGGTCAAAACTGATTCCTTTCTTTACCTCGAACACTCGGTAAACATTGGCTACTTTGTTCACCTCAATCACTCGGTAAACACTGACTTCTTTGTTCACCTCGATTACTCGGTAAACACTGAGAACTAGGTAAAGCTTGGCTTACAAAGGAATGTCCGGTGAGAGCTCGGTAAGCATTCAGAATCCAATAAGTGTTGTAACTAATGACAAAAATGTATCATAATGCCAACAATCTCCCCCTTTGGCATTAGTGACAAAAACACTTATGAGACAAAATTTATCTGACATGCTGATGACTGATTCTGAATATACATAGCTTTGTTATATAAAACTCCCCCATATAATGTACATACAGTATTTACATGAGCTGTATATCTCTTCCTTTGTACAATTTCTTCGAAAACACTTATTCACCCATAGTATACATATCCAACAATAATCTCCCCCTTTTTGACAATAATGCCAAAGAATAAAAGAATATATATACTTATATAGAAACACCAAAATGAGAGATGAACTCTGAATGTACCTGAAGAATAAGCTGGAGAGTCTTATCCCAATTCTCTTGCAAAATTTTGCAGGTGGAAAGAGCTACTTGAACTTCAGCCGAAAGTTCAATCACATGGTCTGCAATGGAGAAGTTATTATCATGGACTAATGTCTTTGAATGTGCAATGTGCTTCTGCATTGAATCCATGATGGGAAGGATCATGTTTTGGATATCTATCAATGTAGATCGGATCCTTGCCTCTTCTCTCAACAGCTCTGCCTGCTTCTCTGACAAAAATTTGATCCTGAGGTGATGAGATGAGCTTGAACTGGGGTCAAGCTTCAAGTTCTGTGCGCTCACCTTCAGATCCTCATCAATTTTATTTAGTTTCTCTCTTATTCCCTTAGTGTACTCGGTAACATCACAAAGCTTAGCAAAAAGAGATGTTACATTATTAAAAGAATTTTCCATATCTGCCAAAATTGAGGTTAATGCAACCTGATTTATTGCAATGTTCTGGGCAATGTGCCCCAACACCTTATTATCAAATTTCTTTGCTACACACTCAATCAGCTTTTCTTGTCCGGAGGCATCTTCATTGAATTTATTAACTGCCTCTTCTAATTGAATCAAAATGTGTTGAGAAGTATCAACATCAACACCTATAGCCTCAGTAATTATGTTCCGGGCATCCTCAATTATCTTGTATTCCTTATCCCTTTCCGATCTTAACTGCATCTGAGTAGCCTTTTTCTCAATAAGTTGACTAGCATACCTCATTTCTTCAATGGTAGCATTATCAAAGTCAATCTTTGGAATTACTATCTCTGTGTCCAAGTCAATGTCTTCAGGAATTTCCTTTCCAGTGATCATAAGTCTTAATGGTTGCTTTTGTTTAACTTCTGAGATGACTGGTTTGACCTTTGGAATAGACACAACAGTAGAGACAGAAGGACTAGCAGTAAAAACTGGGATGCTTGAGGGTTGAGTGCCAATAGGAGTATGTACAGGGTCAAAAATTTGAGTACTGGCCAAAAATGGTGATACACTCGGTAATATAGTATCTAAGCTCACTGTGCTTGAAGTAGATGGCGACAAAATTGTAGAACAAATTGGAGTAGTCAAAATTGGAGAACTCACAGCAATACCAACTGATGATGATGGAGTCGAGGAGGCCAACTCGGTAGATGAAGAGGGGTGCAGCTTGGTAGACGAAGAGGGATGCAGCTCGGTAGATGAAGTGGTAGTCACTTCCACTGATGATACCTGGAGCTGAGATATGGCAGGTGTAGATGGTAAATCTGGTGTAGATGAACCTGTTGAAGCTGACTCCAACCTTGATGATGTCACAGGTTTAGCTGGGGAGTGAGGAAGGGATGCAATAACTGTTGCTGCAATTTTTACCAGATCATCCTTCTTATCTTCCTCTTCAGCTTCTTCCTCTTTGTCTTCTTCCTCTTTCTCTTCCATCATTGCATGCAACTCTCCTGGTGTAACTGTGATGGATGGAGCGCTATCTGATTCATCACTGCTGCTGCTGCTGTCATCATCCTTTATTTCTACTGGGTCTACACTGGGCTTATGTAGATGATAGATGTTTTTCCACATGTTTGTAGCATCATTTACAACATGCTCTATATCTTTGATCAAAATCAAACAAGTGTGGAATCTGATCATCATTTTACCTTCATAGGTTTTCAATTCAGATTTTACCTCTGCTCCAGTGAGACTAGGCCAAAGATTCTTCAGGGATTGCTCATATATATCTTTTACCGTCTTGGTGGCTAACTCCCATCTTGATTGTACTCTCTCCAGTAGTTCTTTAGAGATATGAGGAGCAATCTGGTCCAGGGAGTATTTCCATTTTCCCATTTTGTTAAGTACCAGTTCCTCAATCTGCATTTTCTCTGCATCAGTCCTTGTCTCAAATTTCAATGCCTTGAAATTTTTGATGCCAGCTCCTTCTTCCAATGATTTGAGCCTTTGCTCGAATGTAGGTGCAGGCTTGACCAATACAGGTTCCTGAATACCTTTTCTTGTCCTCCGAGTAAATACTGCAGTAGGCTGCTTCTTGGGCTTGGTAATGATTACCTTGCCTTTCTTCTTTGTCGGTTGCTCTTCTTCTGATTCTTCTTCTCCTTCTTCTTCTTCTTCACTTTCTTTATCTTCACCTTTTCCCTCGGTGAGCATAAGAGGACCCATTGCAGCTTTCAGTTTGGCCACTTTCCTCTTACCTTTGCTGATGGCCTGTGGAATTTTGATTTCCAGTTCAATTCTGGCCTTTGCTTCATCATAAGTACCAAAAATCCGTTGCCTTGGGTCTACTGGCTCATTTACCAGTGCTTCAATAATATCCCTTGTTTCAATATTTACCTCATATGGAAGAGGTTTCACCCATGCAACTCGGGGTCTAACTGCCTGTATGTACACCTTGTCACAGTCAACCATAAAACATACATCATCTTTATATTCTTCAACAAGCCTAGGAGGAATTCTGAATCGGTTATTCATCCTCTCCTTAAAGTCTTCAAAATAGTTATCCATGATACTATCAAAATTTTCTCCCATCTCTGCTATAAACTCTTTAATCTGATACAAAATTGGGACATCTTTTCTCCATTCTACGGTTCCCTTTGATGGAAAGAATTTTTGTACATAAAATAGTAAACATATTAACAGAGATCCAAATTTACAGGGGTTATTCTTCGATGTCCTTATACTGTCCATGTTCTTGTTTAACTGCTTCAACATTACTTCTGACAGATCAAACTCAAGATTCTTCTTTACAATTTTCAGGGCCAAATCCACAGCTTCACACGGTACACTATTTAACCTGCTGGAACTATATAACTTATATGCAATAATATGTATGCCAAATCTTAGTTCTGGATCTATTACAGTGTTAACCTTCAAACCTCTACCATCCCACTCGGCTAGGGTTTGCCTCTGTAACTCATCTCGTCCTAGGGTTTTGGTGGTTTTGGCTTTGCTGAGCATCGGGAGACCCGTGATTTTGTGAATCATCTTCTTGGTTATCAAAACGGGTTGTTCCAACCACAACTGACCATTATGCACTCGACTCAAGATATACCTAATCCATTTGGTTTGGAAGTTTCTAGGCATATGCGCGATGTGAGTCAAACCTTTAGTTTCCAAATGCTTGTGCTCGATTTTGAGAGAACCATTTACACATAACTCCACTAGGGCATTATCCATGTCCAATGTCCCTATTTCTTGAATAGCACACTTAAAATGAGTGTGAATGTCGTTCACGAGGAGTACCTTGGGTGGAATCTGTGATTGAGCTCCATTGGGATCGAGCAATTCAGCGATGGCAGGAACGAGCTTGAACGTAGGTGCCTTCCATTCCGTTCCCTTCACAAGCATTTTGGAACCCTTCTTCACCTTGTTGCTGCTGGTGCTTGCAGATGCCATTGCTGCTCAGTGAGTGAAAAGGTTTCGTAAGAATACTTCGTTGGAAAATCTCTTCAAATCGCATGAACTCGCTTGAAAGCCTTTTTTTTTCCTGTGTAAATCTCGAATTCGCGATGAAAAATGAGGTCGAAATCTGCCCTTTTGATGAAAAATTTGCCATTAATGTTCAGTACGAAGGTAGTTGCGATCGACAGACTGTCATCCACTAGCTCGGCTTAAACTTCGCAACTCGGTGACCAAAAGAAAATAGGTTAAACCGACCTTAACTCGGTAAGAGAAGAACCAACCATGCTCGGTAAGTGCAACTTGGTGAAAGAAGCCTTATTGCACCCGACTGAGCTCGATAAGGTCATGTACCGACCATGATCCTGATGTATCTGAAATACTGATTTGATCATATTTTCATTCTAGGACTGCTTAGGATATTGCTTTGTAGATACAGTCCTGGTCTTATCCTGATGAGTCTTAATTGGAAATGGTAGAGTCACTCACTTCTTGAGTGACCATTCCATCACTTGAATTATCTGGCTCGGTAGACTTAGGAATCCATTGCTGCTTCATTTGCTTCCGAATATTGTCTACTTTGATTTTCTTCTCATCCTTGACTTTCTTTATGTTCATGCAGTTTTTAGATATATGACCAAGTTTTGTACATGTATAACATCTTACAGTGGTATCCCTTTTTCTTAGGTGATGCCTTGCACAGTTTATGCCAGTATGACCATATTCTCCACAATAATGACATCTGCACCAAGTGTTGTAGTCCCAACCAAATATTGCTTTGACAAGTTGTTCAGCTAGATTAAATGATTTGGATTTGCATTGTGATGCCTTATGACCTTGCTTTTGGCATTTGTGACATTTACCTTCAAATTTTGGTTTCTCTTTGCATTCATTGGATTTGTGTCCATGCTGATTGCAATTGTAGCACTTTCCATTAAATTTGCCTTTTCCATTGCTCCAACATCTATTAGATGTATGAGCTAACTTACCACAGTGGCTGCAAGTAGGTCTTTGATTCTTTTGAATACCCTGTTTGGAGGATTCACCTTCTTTCTTGTATCCAAGGCCTGCTTTACCATTTTGTTTATGAAAGTTTTCTTCATTTTGTAGATTCAATTGATCCATGTCCTTTTGAGATTTTACCATTCTCTCATTGACTTGTTTTTCAGAGATTAGATCACTTTGTAAGCTTGCATTGATTTGCCTTTCAGTAATTAAGTCATTTCTCAAATTCTCATTCTCAGATCTTAGATTCATAATTTTTTCATTTGCATTAGATAATTGAGTTACAAGATTTTCAAGCTGAGAGGATTGATTATTCCTTACCTCTAAGTCTTCAGTTGCCTTGTTCCTTTGCTCCAAGATTTCACATAGCCTGATGGACTGGATTTCTTGTTCCCTTTTGAGCTTTCTTACTTCTTCCTACAGAGATCCATTCTTTTCTAAAAGTTCTTTGATTGCTTTGTCAGCTTCATCCGAACTACTTGATGGTGAGAGATCTTCAATCTTTTCTTCAACATACTGATGGTCATTCATTTGCCTTGCAAGTTCTTTTCTTCTTTTCAAGGATTGTGAAAGATGCTCTTTTGCTTCATTGAGTTGAGCCATGGCCATTTTTAGATCTAGCTTTTAATTCTCAATAGATTTGTCAAGTCTGAATATCTCCATTGTCCTTGATCTTTGCTCAAGCTGTGAAACTTTTATCTTGAGAACCTTATTGCTCTGATACCAATTGTTGGAAATATTCAAGATATGACAAGTTATTGAGAGGGGAGGGGTGAATCAATAACTTTTAAAATTTCAAACAATAAAATTGCATACTGATATATTCACCATTCATCCAAGTAACCTACTGTAAGCATGAAATAAAATCATTTGCAACACTTGAACACACAGATTTGGTGACCCAGAAACCTTCCAAATAGAAAGTAAAACTGGGGTGGGGATGAAACCCACAAAGCTTCGTTACTGCAGTATCAAGTTGGCCGGTTAAGGCTTACAATGACCACTTCTGGTGATCTGCCCTGTTAGGAGCACAAAGGATTGCTAGATCCACCTTGTTAGAGGATTTACAAACATACAATAAAGTATGCACTCTGTTAGGAGATTTACAAAAGACTGTTAAGTCTACCTTGTTAAAGGATTTACAAAAACTGATTCACCTGTTAGAATGAAACAGTGGATCTAATTACAACTGATTGTTGATAAGATCCGCTATGCTCTGATTCACCTTGATGTGATAGATAAAAATTTTCTGCTCCAAAACTTGACCTTGCTGAATACCTTCACAACTCAGCACACATACTTTCACACACATGTATTTCTTTCACACTTTCACATTTTCATTCATTACCATTACATTTGAATGATACAATACATTGCATATATATACCATCCAAATAAACAATACATGCAAGGTCGGCCAAAACAACAAGTGCAAATCTCTATACAAAGTCGGCCCAAGGTAAAAACTCAGTTTCACTGAACTGACTCGGTGTCCTTCTGATACTCGGCGTCCACTGCGTTACTCGGCATCGTCATGCACTCGGTAGAAGTGAAGGCACGGTCCATACTAAACACTTTGAGTAGTTCTGAACTCGGTAACCACTGGAGACTCGGTAGAAGATATGTCACTCGGTCAAAACTGATTCCTTTCTTTACCTCGAACACTCGGTAAACACTGGCTACTTTGTTCACCTCGATCACTCGGTAAACACTGACTTCTTTTTTCACCTCGATTACTCAGTAAACACTGAGAACTAGGTAAAGCTTGGCTTACAAAGGAATGTCCGGTGAGAGCTCGGTAAGCATTCAGAATCCAATAAGTGTTGTAACTAATGACAAAAATGTATCATAATGCCAACAGATCTCTGTGCCTATGATTGCCTATTAGTGTCCAAAAACTTAGTCATTTATTAGGCAAGGATGAACGGTCATCATTGCGACTGAGTCATCTAGTAAAGGTCAAGCATATATAGACTTATTTATTTTGCACTACGTGTCAAACAAGTCAGTGATTGTCAAGCACTCTAGTTAAGGCCAAGCACATATCTAAGCTGAGCTATTATAGTAGAGACCGACTAAATTGAAAGACATTTTTTGCCAAGCATATAGTAATAAACATCTATATAGAAGTTGAGTGCCAATATGAATGTTAGCAATGACCAAACGTCAAAACATTCAAATGTCGAGTAGACCAGTTTTGTCATATGAGCTTGTAATTTTACAAACAACAATGTAAATCACTTTAGCCAACTTCTATGTGATATTTAATGTTTGTAGAGATAGTTAAGATGGAGATTAAGTGTCATTGCAGAAGGTAATGATCATGAGGTAGATAAATCAACCAATCAAAAAATAAAAAATAAACAACAAAAGAAGATGCATTGTGAATCATTGATTGAGATCTAGAACTTTTGAAGAACATCTATTTAAGAAGGATTCTAAACCTAGAATAAAATGAGAGGAATAAAGGGAAGAGAGCATGTGAATATAGAGAGATGGAATGTGTGGATGAATGAAAGTGTGAATGTGCAAGTGAAAAAGTGAACAAGGATAGAATAGAGCAAGAAAGTGTAAGTCTAAAATCAAATCAGACAAGGGAAATCCAAGTAGTGAAGGAATAAAAGGAGATATCATATTGAAAGATCAGATCAAGACATTTTATAGAGGAGATTCAAAATTAGCTTACAGAGAAAACTGAGGACCAGGTACTGAATTAGTTTTAGCAAGATTGAATCAAGGAAAATCTCTTAACCCAGTGATTCTAATAGGTCTATGTAAACCTCCTAACAAATTCCATATTAATTGTAAGTAGAAAATCCTTTAATAGGGAATACTCCTCATGAGGTAGATTATATATTATGATCAAACATTATAACCCTAATAGGTTAACTTTATTGTTGCAACACTGAAGATTTGTGGGTTTCATCCCCACCTCAATTTTACCTTCACATTGAAGTGTTTTTGGGTTACCAAATTATTTGTGTTATGTGTTGAATCTTTCATGGATGTTATGTTTTCATCTTTACAATTTTATGTTATATTTAAGGTATAAGATGGTTTAGGTGTGAAATCAGTAATTTGGTTTTGTAAGTAAAAGTTTAAGATCCTAATTCACCCCCCCACCCCCCACCCCCCCTCAGTATCCTGTTTCCCATTAAATCCTTCCAAAAAATGGTATCAAATATATTTTTTCTCTTAGAAGAAGCCTAACAACTTGAGAGGATCATATATTGGAGATGGAGGAATCTAAGTTGGGAAAAATTATTGAGAACTAGATGTTGAAATCTAGATCATATTGAAACAACTTGAAGGAGCAAGAGAAGAGTTGAGGAAATCACTAAGAAAAAGGAAAGAGATTGCAATTCAACAAAATGACACACTATATGAAGAAGTAGACACAAAAGGACTACTTGGCAATGGAAAGACTAGTAACAACAATGATGCAATAGAAAAACTATTGGAGAAGAATGATACTCTAAGTAAATCTAGGCAAAAGAACTCAAGAGAGAACAAGAAACTAAATCAATTTAAGACTATGAGAAGTAATAGAGAAAAAGAAAAAATGTGAAGAAGAAAAAATCATGGTTGAAGAAGACAAAATATAGATGGAAATCAAACTTAAAGAGAGATCACTTGAGTAGAAGCTGATAAATAATCGATTGGATATGATGAATCAACTGATAATTGCAACTCATGAAGCAAACAAAAAGGACATTGAGAATAGAAACATAAGGTCACAAAATGAGTAGCTAATAAATGAGTTGAGGAATGAAAAGGAACTTCTAGAAAGAATGAACCAACCAAGTGATGCTATCAGATACTTTGAAGAATTGATGAGATCACCTAGATCAACAAAAGATATGTTTGGATTGGGATACAATAAGCATTTTTCATCTACTGAAGAAGGAGAATCATCAAAGAGTGGAGAACAAAGAAATGCAAAATCCAAAGGCATACCTACATGTCATCATTGTGGAAAACTTGGACAAATAACCAACATATGTAGGAGAAAGAATGGTATACAAAATTCTAAACCTAAGTCTATTGGTAATTGTTCTAATTGCAAGAAGGTAGGACATCAAGCACATGAATTCATATCAAAGAAAATTGATTCACACACTACATTTAAAGGATATTTCTATAACTATCAAAAATATGGACACAGAGCTCATGAGTTTGAATTTAAGACAAAATCTAAATTGACATCTGATAAACAAGTTCATGCATCAAGAAAAGGGAATTCCTACAATTATTATTACAACACATGGTTTACTTGTCACTATTGTGGAGAGTATGGACACATTCCAGAGAATTGCATTAAGACACACTTCAAAGGAAATTAGAAGAAGTGGTTGAATGGAGAAATAATATGCTTAGTTTTGTCAAAGTTGGACATATAAGTAAGAACTGTAGAACTAGAGGACCAACATCAAACAATGGAAATGACAAAGGCAAAGACAACTTTTAGTTGAGATAAAGAAAACATGGAAAGAAATAATGAAAGCTAGAAGTATTGGAGCAAGCAAAGTTGAGATCGCCCAATCCAATGGACCAAGTGATCCTACTACATCTAACTAAATGATCAAGGTATGTAGGAATTGTATAGTCAACGATATGTTTTACATTAGTTCCTAACATATATGTACTAAAAGTTCATATTTGCATAAGTAAAGATGCATCAAGAACAAATCTATAAAAGTAAAAGAAAATAATTTTCTACATAAAGTACCAATAATTAGTGGTATAGTCTATATTGACTGAGATTTGCAGTATGGATTGAGTGATCAGTTGAGTTAATGTATTGACCAAATGAATTGGTATTGGCTAAGTAAGGTAGTGACAGTTGAATGTTTATAAACAAGTATGGAGAATGAGCTAGTCGTCATACACCAACCAAGTACGAGGATATTTATTACATACCTAAAATGATAAACTAAAGGTATTTATCCAATTTGAGCATTCATTTTCATTCACCAAGCAATTACAGAGATCACAAGTCATTTGAAGGAAATTAAGGCGATGAAGTAAGAAAATCATGATGAAACATTGGAAAAATTGATAACAATAGTAAGTGTTACTTTCGGTGCCAAGTTAACTATTTTCTAAAGTTATCGTAGAAGAAGTTTAAATTTTATTTTTTAAAACCTAGATTGAAATGGCATCAACAAGTGGCATGTTGAAACATAGAAACACTCCAATTGTGAGGAATGATCAATATCCTCCACCAAATTTCAAGAACAATTTGATTTTTGAGAAGACTGAACATGCTATTTGCATGCCATCATCAATTCCACCCAGAGTTCTAGCTATTCAAGATGTAAGATCCTGCTATTTATGCAAAGTAGGAGAGATTGGTGATTTTGAGATAAGGGAAGCTTATGAGAAGCTATGCAACAATTGAGTATTGAAAGAAGGAAACAAAATCATTTATGAGAAAGGGCTTACTCATGCCCTAGGGTTCCCAAAGGTTTTCAAGTGTGAATGGATAAAAGTCATGTTGAGTCACATCCATGAGATATGGCTAGAGGGTGGACCAATCAAAATCAATAAGGCCATAATATGTTGATTGATTGGTTACCCTACCTTCGATCGACTAAAGAGCATAAGGAGTAAAATATTGAATAAAATTAAGAAGTTAACTAAAGCAACATGGAATGGTAGAGGAATGTCAATTGACGGGATTAAAGATTCTGTAAATGAATTCGCAGTTCATGTGATAGCACACAAATTTTACCAATCTAGCATATTGAACAATGTGTCATGCGTTGCAATAGACCTAGGCTATAAAATTGTCAAGAAGGATCATGCTTATGACCTTTCCAAGCTACAACTACAAAACTGACAAAAAACTTGGAAGCAATAAGGAAGGCAAAGAACGCATCATGTAAGTTCAAATATTTGCTAGTATGTATATTTCTCTATGTATAGAATTCATTTCCTATAATTGGAATAGTTACATGGGATAGAATTCAACCTTTTATGGAGATAATAAATGAATTGATTAATAGGTTGGGATAATATTTTGAAGTTATAATTGATAATTATTTTGAAGAATTCAAAATCAAAATGAGAAATAGAATGAGGATCCCTAAGTTGTTCATAGATAAATATTATGATGAGATATGTTTTGTAGTAGATACAAATTTTGTGCATGCTCAAGCATTAATACCAAGGATTGCATGGTTAAGGCCTATACCTTATGAAGTAAATGTTGACAAGGTTACAATAGCAGTGACTACATTTTTTATTGAAGATGTTGATGCAAATGTCAAGCAATTCGACGTATATGAAACAATAATGGTTGAACTAACTACAGAATCTAGCATTCCTAAGACATAATAGAAAAGAAGAGGAAGATTCTTGAGGGAAAGGATGGCAAAGAAGGAGAAGAATCAGAACAACCTACAGAGGTAGATAAAGGAAAAGGAAAAGAATTGGTTTTTGTCAAGCCTAAGGCAACCAAGTAGAAGAAAGTAGTAATCATTGATCCAAAGGTGAAAGTTGATCTTAGTAGAGATGTACAGAAGGTTACCACATCTCCAAAGCCAAAAGGAAATATCATAATAAGATCTAAGATAGCCTAACCCACATTTGTGAAGAAAAAAAGAATTCCATACAAGAAGAGACTGACTGGCTCACCAAAATAGATTATACAAGTGAGGTCGAGGAGGAAACTAATCATAGAACAAGAGGAGGAAGGAGATGAAGAAACCAAGTCTAATGAACTAAGAAAATTGTAAATCATGAAAAGACTCCCTCTAATGAATATGGATCAGGTATGTGAAAGTATTAGGGAATCAAAAAATATTACAAGATTCAACAACATTACTTATGATTCTCTAAATAATGATGATCAAGTTAGGCTTGAAGAAGATTTGATTGATATGATGATCAAATTTAGATGTACACTCTTGGAACTAAGAAATGGATTCCTAGAAAACTTGTATAAATGGATAGATGTTAATGGAAGTGGGCACTATCCACAAAAAAACAAATAAGAGAAACTACATTGACACGGTCTATGCTAGATTTAGGGAAGACACATATGTCTATAGCCCTAAAAGATCTTGTAAAGAAAATCATGTCAAGGGATAGGGAATATTAAATTTTGAAAAAAAAATCTCCTGGAGTTGAAAAAGACAGTACTCAAATTTGGAAAGAAGCATTTGGAGCTTGCTCCAAAAGAAGAAATCAAGGATGGTAGAGATGCAATAGAATTTGAAGATGCATAAAAGGAATAAGTTGCCAAACTAACAAAAGAAATCAAGCAACTAGTGCAACAGTGTGAACAACAAGAGGCTGTTACAATTAAAGATGTATGATCTGACACACCTCCATTGAATCAAAATCTACTAACTGAGGAAGACATGTAGAATCTAATGTTAGACACAACTCTACCTTGTACAAATCCAATTTTATTACAAATTGTAGATTATCCAAAGATTAAGAATGCAAAGACTGATAATTTTGAGGTTACATCAACCACAAAGTAGACAAATGTCAAGCAAAAAGGCAAGGCTATAATTGTGTTTTCATAATTAACTTTTATGCATATTCTTTAGATAGAGCTAAAGATAGAAGAAGTCAAAGGCATAGAGTCAACAGAAGAAGAGGTGACACCAAAATAGAACGAAGCTTCTCAAGCTCTTTTACAACTATCAAGTGTAACATCCTCAATACAATTGACTGAAACACCTGGCTAGTAGGTGACACCTACTCAAGGGAGGTAGTAGCAGGTATCGAGATTAATTGAGAAGGAGAAACAACTGCAAATATCACTACCCAGTGATACAACCCCAAGATCTCAAGTTTTGACTCAATCAAAGGAAATGGAAGATGAGTCAGTAAGTCTAGATGAGGTAATTACTTTACCCATGTATGAATTGAATAATTTTACACTAGAGAAAATGCAAAAACTACAAACTTTGTTGAGCCACAAGATAGAGCAAGAACACAGAAGGAGATAGCACAAGAAGAAACATGTATTACATATTGTTAAGGACATTTTTGTGGATTTATTTGACATAACTAACTTAGATGGTCAACATCCAATTTTGGATCAACTAGTGTATATAGTTGATAAAGTTCAAGTAGCAAATATATCGATCAATGATAAATTGATGCAATGGGCTGAGAGAAGATTTGAATATAAAGTATTGAAAAAATTCTCTCATGAACTTGTAAATAAATAAGTAGAGCTTTCCAACCTAGTCACACAATTAGAAACATTTTTGAAGACTATTCATTCATTATACATGAAGTTGTGTGATGTTGAGGCTTTTACATTGGAAAATCAACATTATATTGATTTATTAAATGTTGATATGAGGGCAAGTGCTATTTAATTTGGCAAGAACACAAGTTCAAGCTCACTCTCATACAATAAGTTGACATTTGGTTAGCAAAGGTTAGCCAAGCTTACAACTAGAGATAGTGAAATAAGAAATAAGTTGATATTAATTCAATTCCAGTCGTTACCCATTTGGAAATAATTCGAAAAGAAGTGTCTATAACATAGACTATTTTGAAGAAAGACACACATTTTTCGCATATCAAAGGTCTAATTGATGTAGCTGTCAAGCTAGAAATTCAATTTCAAGTTTTGGAGAAAATAAAGGACCAATGGAATAAAGGTTGTGCAGAAATTTTGGCAAGCCATCAACAATTTTTTGATAAGCACAAGCTAATCCCTGTAGCCCCAAGCCATCAATGACAAAAACAAGGGGGAGATATTTTGAGAAATGACAATAAGGGGAAAATTGAATGACAACAAGGGGGGAATAAAAGTAGAAATAATATGTCTCAGCATTAAAAAAAATCATATTACAGATTTAGATTCTAGTCTCAAGGGGAGTATTTTTAAACAAAATAACTATTCATGACAATGTGTTTTTGCCACTAATGTCAAAGGGGGAGATTGTTGATCTCTATGCCTATGATTACCTATTAGTGTCCAACCACTTAGTCATTTAATAGGAAAGGATGAATGGTCATCACTATGACCAAGTCATCTAGTAAAGACTGAGCATATACAGACTTGTTTATTTTGTATTACATGTCGAACATTTTAGTGATTGACAAGCACCCCCGTTGAGGTAGAGTGCATATGTAAGATGAACTATTATAGTAGAGATCGAGTAAATTGAAAGACATTTTTGTTGAGCATACAATAAGAAACATGTATATAGAAGTCGAGTGCTAGTATGAATGTTAGCGATGATCGAGCGTCAGAACATTCAGATGTCAAGCAAACCAATTTTGTCATATGAGTTTGTAATTGAAAAAACAACTATGTAAGTCATTTTGGCCAACTTCTATATGATATTTAATGTTTGTAGAGACAGTTAAGATGGATATTATGAGTCATTGCGGAAAGTAATGATCCTAAGGTAGACAAATCAACTAATCAAAAAATAAAAAATAAATGGAAAAAGAAAATGCATTGTAAATCATTGATTGAGATCTAGAAATTTTGAAGAACATCTATTTAAGGAGGATTCTAACCCTAGAATCAAATGAGAGGAAGAAAAGGAAGAGAGAGAGTGAATAGAGAGAGATGCAATGCGTGGATGAATGAAAGTGCGAATGTGCAAGTGAAGAAGCGAACAAGGATAGAACAAGGCAAGAAAGGCTAAGTCTGAAATTTGATCAGACAAAGACAATCCAATAAGTGAAGGATTCAAAGAAGATATTAGATTGAAAGATCAGATCAAGACATTTTATAGAGGAGATCCAAAATTAGCTTACAGAGCAAACCAAGGATCAGGTATTGAATCAATTTTAGCAAGATTGAATCAAGGAAAATCTCTTAATTGAGTGATCCTAAAAGATCTATGTACACCTCCTAACATAGTCCTTACTTAATTGTAAGCTTAAAATCCTTTAACAGGGTAGGACTTAACAGTCTTGAAGCTTTTAACAAAGCAGATATTATGATCAAACATTGTAACCCTAACAAGTTAACTTTATTGTTGCAATAGTGAAGATTTGTGGATTTCATCCCCATCCTAGTTTTACCTTCACATTTAAGTGTTTATGGGTTACCAAATCATTTGTGTATTGTGTTAAATCTTTCATGGATGTTATGTTTTCAGCTTTATAATTTTATGTTATATTTAAGATATGAGATGATCTCAATAATTTGATTTTGTAGGTAAAATTTTAAGATCCTGATTCACTCCACCCCCCTGCCAAACTCTCATTATCTTATTTCCCATTAAATTCTTCCAACAACTTTTAGCCAATTCTATGGTCATGTAGTTAAAGATTCAAAGTTTCATTAAATGGGTTGAATGTATTACTTTCTATGATTATATGTAATAGATATATACATATGATAAGCTATGATTGTGTTTCAATGAATATTTAATCTTGTGATAAATAGATATAGTTTGTATATTATTGGATATGTTGATCTTGTTAACAGTTGTGATGAAGATCATTAAAGAAGGATGACTAACATGGGTGATCAGTCAATTATTTGTGAAGACCAAACCCTATAGTAGAAAGAAGTGGCCATTGAAGAACTCCATGAATAAGATGACATTATCCAATGAAGAACAAGTCACAAGGATTTTCCTTAACTCGAGGAAAATCTAGGAAGTGGTGGATGTTGAATATGTTCCTCATGTTGTTGAATGAGTTTCTTGTTCCTCATTTTGTGTATGTTTAGGCTCCACCCTAGGATGAAATAATTATAAATCCACCTATTTTTGTGGTATTGATTAGTTAATAGTTAGTTATATATGTTCTTATAAATAAAAAGTTTCTCTCCTACAAGAGAAAGCTGAAGAAAGTGAAATTTTATGTAATAGTAATATATTGTTTTTATTCTAGTTCATTTTTTTTCGTGAATGTAATTGGAGTTTTTATTCTACATGAATAAAGTGATGGAGTTAAACATCAAAAGTTTTAAATTGATTTATAGACTCACTCACTCAGGGGGACCCACTTTTTGATTAGTCCCTAGTTAGTGTAAGTTTCCATTCCTGCTGCATTTAGTTATAGTTTTGGACTTGTTTTATTTCTATAGCCACTAGAATTCATTTCATGTAATTGTTCCTTCAGTAAAAGAATAAATAGTAGTTCTTATCAGATTATTTACCTAGACTTTTTTAAGCTAGTTGGAAGAGTTTGGTTCAACATTACATTTTGTAAATCATTTTGGCTAAGTTGTTTTTGAGAATTTATTTCTTGCAACCATACAGTAGTATTGCTTTCAAGTATTTACCTCCTACAACTTACAATTAGAATAGTTTTAGAAGGGACTTATTGTACATATTGTGTTAACCCATTTCAATTTCATGTCTCTGAGTTAAGAAGTAAATGAGCCTTTAGAGAGAGAGAGAGAGAGAGAGAGAGAGAGAGAGAGAGAGAGAGAGAGAGAGAGAGAGAGAGAGAGAGAGTCATGCAGGATATCCAATCCTTAATTTGAGTTATGAACTCTAGTTATTAAACTAATTGTGAATTCAATCACTTGACATGTTCTCTCTTTCAATCTCTTCATCTTCTCTATGAATTATTATTAACTCGTATGATTAACTCAAAGGTCAATTATAAGCTTTCTTCTACTCCTAGAAAAGTTAGTTTGTTAGTCAAAGAAGCATTGCTTCTTGAAAATAAATATTAAGGGTGATAAGATTGATGTCATTTTCAGATGATTCTTTCAAACCAATTGATTTGTTCAAGATTTAATGATGAATTGATAAATGATACAAATTGAGACAAGTTCAAATTCTAATTTGAAGCAAATAGTGTTGATAAAATAATTCTTGATGTTGTGTTCCTCTAGACACGTGGTAAAAAAAATCACCTCTTCAAATTTGGAAATTATTTTGAACAATTTCCTTGATACCAAACTCAAGGCATGCTCTTTTTTAAAAAAAATCCTCCCCCTTGTTTTAGCACTACATTGGTAGTTTCATCTTGCATAAGCATAATTTCTTATAGACAATTGACTTAATTTACACATCACCATGTTTAAATAGATAACAACACCTACCCTCTCTCAATATTGCTCTTTCATTTACAATGTTATGAAGAGTTTGGTTCAATATTACATTTTGTAGAGCATTTGGGTTAAGTCTCTTTCGATAATTTATTTCTTGCAACCATACGGTAGTATTTCTTTCAAGTATTTACCTCCTACAACTTAGAGTCAGAATGGTTTTAGGAGGGACTTGTTGTACATATTGTGCTGACCCATTTCAATTTAACATCCCTAAGTTAACAAGTAAATGAGCCTTCACCGAGAGAGAGAGAGAGAGAGAGAGAGAGAGAGAGAGAGAGAGAGAGAGAGAGAGAGAGAGAGTCAGAGAGAGTCATGCATGATATCCAATCCTTAATTTGAGTTATGAAACCTAGTTATTAAACCAATTGTGAATTAAATCACTTGGCATGTTCTCTCTTTCAATTTCTTCATCTTCTCTATGAATTATTATTAACTCATGCATAGTTGAGTGTTCTATTTGGATATTCTAGTTAAATTTTATTAAGTTCTTTAGGATTGTTATGTAACCAATTAAAAGAAAGAGAAAGCACTTTAATAGTACATGCATATTAATTTTGAACTTATACAATAGTGTAATGGTTCAATCCCACAAGTCCAAGGGTTGAGATATCTTTTACTTTCCCCTTTTTAATACTCAATGAGGTTATGTTCACCTTTTGGTTATATTTTTTTACCTAAAGAGGGCTCATCTAGATAAACTTGTCTTATAATCATGATGCTTTCTCTCTATCATATTTAATTAATACAATTCAAATCCTTAATATCCTTCTACTTTCATCATCTAACACTTAAATTCATATACAACAAATAGGCATCAAGTGGTATCAAATCTATTTCACTCCTTTGTGAATTTGTTTGTTATAAATATTTTCTAGTTCATGCCACAACATGATCATGTACAATTTAAATATTTAGTATTTACTTAAATATAAAATGTCATGGGTGAAGTTATTTGAGGAAAAAAAATGTGAATCTTGAAGAATTTGATGTTGAACACATTCTCTTAATGTGCATGCTATCATTGCAAGCCCATCTCAATTAGCAAAGGTTATGATAGGATTGATTAAGACACTTATGTACATAACAAACATGGCCATGATATATAAAAATTCCTATGGAAGATGAGATTCTTTTGGGAAAACTCTAAAACGGAGGTCTCCTACCATTCAAAAGTGAAGCGAATAAACATAGGATTGAACAATGGTACAAATAGAGGAAAATGAAATTCTTTGCTCATTAAAAATAAAATAGCATGTGTTGACTTGATTCAAGTCTCTTGTATTTTGTGTTAAGAGCTTTGGAATAGTTTTAAAAGTTAGATGAAGAAATAAATATCATAGAGAAACTAATGCATATGGAATAGTCATTAAAATAAGGCTTAAAATGTGCATGAACATACTAGTAGATTTCATAGAAAAGTCAAATAAATACATAAAATCCATACAAAAAAGAAGGCCTTTATGAAATGCATAGGAGGTCTTCAAGCCAATATTCTTGAAATCATTTTTCTTAGTAGACTAGATTTCATGTATGAAGCATATACATGTGTTCATTAAGGCTATCCTCCCTACAAACTATACAGTTGACCAATTTTCAAAAAATCAAAAACATCATGGGTTTTTCTGAAAATTTCAGCATTTGATCTTCATGATCTGCATAGTTTGTAGTCGAAAACAACAAAAGAATTGGAAAAAAAATCACTACATTTTTGTGAATCTAGAAAAAAAAAAGTTTGACTTAATTTTGTCTTTAGTCCATTTTTTTTGGAGATTAGCCTGTCCCAAAAATAAGTGTGTTGTTTTGCTCTTTGTTGTAAGGATAGTTATAAAGAGTCCTATTGTTGGAAGTTGCATCCTAAAAAGAACTGATCACGCACAGGGTACAAAGAATTTATAGAATATAATATTACCCTTTGAAAAAGACACATGCCTATAGTAATCAATTGTTCCTTAAAGGTCAATTATAATGTCACTTCTACTCCTAAAAAAATTAGTTTGTTAGTCAAAGAAGCATTGCTTCTTGAAAATAAATATCAAGGGTGATAAGATTAATGTCATTTCTAATGATGCTTTCAAACCACTTTATTTGTTCAAGATTTAATGATGAATTGATAAATGATACAAGTTGAGACAAGTTCAAATTCTAAGTTGAAGCGAACAATGTTGATAAAATAATTCTTGATGTTGTGTTCCTCTGGACACATGGTAAAGAAATATCACCTCATCAAATTTGGAAATTCTCTTGAACAATTTTCTTGATAGCAAACTCAAGAAATATTCTTTAAAAAAGTTTTGCCTCCCCCTTGTTTTAGCACTACATTGGTAATTTCATCTTGCATAAGCATAACTCTCTTGCAAACAAATGACTTAATTTACACATTGCCATGTTAAAATAGATAACACCACCTACCCTCTCTCAATATTGTTCTTTCATCTACAATGCTATGAATGACCATACTCTACACTTGCCCATTGTATCCACCAGAATTATATAAGAAGTGAAAGAAAACTAGTCCTTCTTTCTTTTCTAAATTTAATTACATCACAATTGTATATGCATATCTTGCTTCACTATCTTTTAACCATCAACTAACTAATTCAATTGATTCATATTTTTCTATCATATACGTGTGAAATGAAATGAAATGTTTTTAATGACGTCCACAAGACCAAACGGTTTAGGGACTACGTTAAGGTTCGATCACTTTGGTTGTTGTAGTTTCTCCAGATTGTCCCTTTTTTTGTGCATCTGCATTAAGAAGATAGTCACCTTGTGTATTCTCGTCTTATCACATAGTTCCCTTATGTTGTTCACCCATAATGTATCCTTGTATAGTCTGTGAATATCTTCTTAAGCGATACATTCTTAGATAAAGTGTCACTCTATTTCCACCACTCCTTTGTTGCAAAGAGTACATATCCTTTCTTCCCACCCTTGTTTAGGAACCTTCCATCTACCTGTTTCACAACGACAATGGTGATAGTTGGTTCATAGTTGAGCAATTAAGATTTTTTCCTTCCCTTTAATTGTGGATCCTAAATATTCTTCATCCTCGTGTTCCTATGTGGGATTAAATTCTTTGATGTAGTAGGTTTTTTTCCTACTTGTATGATTTGTCCACATGGCAGTCCTAAACTTCTCTAACACCCTTTTTTTTAATCTATATTAGTGTCTGAGCACTCTTGGGAATTGATGTTCTATTTGTTTAGCCACTTGTTGTTTTGCTTCTTCCACATTTTTTTCCTTCATTCTAACTCCTCATCAACCACCATTTTGGGCCAGCATTGCTTATCCATATTTTCTACTTTTTAAAAGTAGCTTAGTACGTGAATAATTGTTGAGGCCTCTGGGAACATGCCCGCCTTCGCTAAAAGAATCTTGTAAGGAACTGTTGATTTGACTTCAAGGTTAGTAGTAATAAAGTGTTTTTGTATCCTCTCTATTTTCCACCATTTATGGTTTGAAACACTGCTTTCCTAAACTTCACATCCATAAAAAATTATAGAGACCACCAAAAGACCAAAGAGGGTCTTCCTTGTCTTCCAATCCCAGAGATTTGTTGTCCTACACCTATTTTGAAGAAGGTAAGAGGCTTTCCATCCACCCTATATTCTTTTTGATCTACAAGTCTCCCAACTATAATGGAAGTTGATAAACAAATGAATATGTGACATGTGTCATTCTCTCCAGTCTGAAGCTTGTTGCAATCCTTCCATAAAAGGATTCCCAAGACTTGGAGAAGGGGCTTGAGATCAGATTTTATGAAAGTAACACTTTTATTTCTATCAGTCCAATACTTTTTGTCAGTTTTGAAATGATTGTGAATGCCAAAAGGGTGAAATGAAATGTTGTTAGTCTTAGTCTATTCTAGGTAATTTTGAAGCTTAGATTTGATACTATAGATGTATAAATTTCAAGCAAATTAATACAATGAAGCATCTCTTGGACTTACATATTTTGGATCTTGTCTCTTTTCATATTGTTCTTTATTTTTTTATGATTCAAAACTAACATGAATTAAGTGAATGCTTAACATGATATGAGAAAGTCTTAGGATTTCATAAAGAGATTTTGATAAATAAAGGATGAATGTATTAAACAAATTCCACTGGATATCAACACTTACCATATCCACTTACCTTTTCTTTAGATTATATTAAACCAAGTATGAATAATTTAGTTATTATTAAACTACTAAGCCTAGCCATGAAGAAAAAGAAAATATTGAATATATTTTTGAGAATGTTTTTGTTTATTTCTCATTCTTAAGGGGAGCGTACCCTAATGGCACCAAAATTGATTTTAGTATTTTCTTATGTCATTTTTTTTTGTTAACCTAATGAATTAAGTGAATGCTTAACATGATATGAGAAAGTCTTAGGATTTCATAAAGAGATTTTGATAAATAAAAGATGAATGTATTAAAAAAATTCCACTAGATATCAGCACTTACCGTATCCACTTACCTTTTCTTTAGATTATATAAAACCAAGTATGAATATTTTAGTTTTTATTAAACTACTAAGCTTAACCATGAAGAAAAAGAAAATAGTGAATATATTTTCAAGAATGTTTTTTGTTTAGTTCTCATTCTTAAGGGGAGCGTACCCCAACGGATGAATGTATTAAACAAATTTCATTGGATTTCAACACTTACCATATTCACTTACCTTTTCTTTAGATTATATAAAACCAAGTATGAATAATTTAGTTATTATTAAACTACTAAGCTTAGCCATGAAGAAAAAGAAAATAGTGAATATATTTTCAAGAATGTTTTTGTTTAGTTCTCATTTTTAAGGGGAGTGTACCCCAACGACACTAAAATTGATTTTAGTATTTTCTTACGTCATGTTTTTTTGTTAACATAATGAATTAAGTGAATGCTTAACATGATATGAGAAAGTCTTAGGATTTCATAAAGAGATTTCGATAAATAAAGGATAGAACGTATTAAACAAATTTCACTGGATATCAACACTTACCATATCCACTTACCTTTTCTTTAGATTATATAAAACCAAGTATGAATAATTTAGTTATTATTAAACTACCAAACTTAACCATGAAGAAAAAGAAAATAGTGAATATATTTTCGAGAATGTTTTTATTTAGTTCTCATTCTTAAGGGGAGCATACCCCAACGACACTAAAATTGATTTTAGTATTTTATTACGTCATTTTTTTTGTTAACCTAATGAATTGAGTGAATGCTTAATATGATATGAGAAAGTCTTAGGATTTCATAAAGAGATTTCGATAAATAAAGGATGAATGTATTAAACAAATTCCACTAGATATCAATACTTACCATATCCACTTACCTTTTCTTTAGATTATATAAAACCAAGTATGAATAATTTAGTTATTATTAAACTACTAATCTTAGCCGTGAAGAAAAAGAAAATAGTGAATATATTTTCGAGAATGTTTTTGTTTAGTTCTCGTTCCTAAGGGGAGCGTACCCCAACGACAATAAAATTGATTTTAGTATTTTCTTATCGTTGGAAAGAAAAATGTGCCTGATTTGAATATTTTACCGTTGGGGAAAACCGTGATTTAAGCCCTTTCCATTTTTAAGTCTAATCTTGTAATGTATTTTCTCTTTTGGGGAAAATGGGGTGTTTGCACTAGCAGGAATTCATGTTCATTTAGAATTATATCTTTCATCATCTTTTTTTGTTAACCTAATGAATTAAGTGAATGCTTAACATGATATGAGAAAGTCTTAGGATTTCATAAAGAGATTTCGATAAGTAAAGGATGAATGTATTAAACAAATTCCACTGAATTTCAACACTTACCATATCCACTTACCTTTTCTTTAGATGATATAAAACCAAGTATGAATAATTTAGTTATTATTAAACTACTAAGCTTAGCCATGAAGAAAAAGAAAATAGTGAATATATTTTCGAGAATGTTTTTGCTTAGTTCTCATTCTTAAGGGGAGCGTACCCCAACGGCACTAAAATTGATTTTAGTATTTTCTTACTATTGGAAAGAAAAATGCACCTGATTTGAATATTTTACCGTTGGGGAAAACCGTGATTTAAGCCCTTTTCATTTTTACTCTAATCTTGTAATGTATATGGTCTTTTGGGGAAAATGGGGTGTTTGCACCAGAAGGAATTCATGTTCATTTAGAATTATATTTTCGTCATTTTTTTTCTTAATCTAATGAATTAAGTGAATGCTTAACATGATATGAGAAAGTCTTAGGATTTCATAAAAAGATTTTGATAAATAAAAGATAGAATTTATTAAACAAATTCCATTGGATTTCAACACTTACCATATCCACTTACCTTTTCTTTAGATTATATAAAACCAAGTATGAATAATTTAGTTATTATTAAACTACTAAGCTTAGTCATGAAGAAAAAGAAAATAATGAATATATTTTCGAGAATGTTTTTGATTAGTTCTCATTCTTAAGGGGAGTGTACCCCAACGGCACTAAAATTGATTTTAGTATTTTCTTACCGTTGGAAAGAAAAATGCACCTGATTTGAATATTTTACGGTTGGGGAAAACCGTGATTTAAGCCCTTCATTTTTATGTCTAATCTTGTGATGTATTTGGTCTCTTGGGGAAAATGGCGTGTTTGCACCAGCAGGAATTCATGCATTGGTTTCATCTTCCATGGGTGTTGCATACTGCACTCCTGCCATTGGTTTCATCAGTCTGTATATGTTAAAGAATTCTTAAGCCTGTCATTTTTAATGAAATGAAATGACCATTTGTGAGCGTTGTTATAAGATGTGTTTTAGATGAATTAGTTGAGATCACAGGACATTGTTTGGGTTTTTAGTTGTTCTTTTCTCTTTTTTCAGATAATGACATCTTTGAGATCACAGGACATTGTTAGGGTTTTTAGTAAGTTTACCTTTTTTTCTTAACAGTGTCCTTTGATCTCAAACATGTGTTTTAGATGATTTGGTTGAGATCACAGGACATAGTTGTTATATCGAGTGGTCAAAATTTATTTTGCGGTACAGAGGGCATCTGGACATAGAAAAAGGATTGAGGAAGAGAGACAAAAGCCCAATCTACAGTTATGGAGGACAAACGCCCAATCTGCTAATAGGCTATGTTTTGAAGGAGGCAAAAGAAATGAGATATTTTAGAATACGGTGAAATGGATATGTTGACGAAGCTTAGGAAATGAGGGCTTTCTTATGAAGAGAAGATATTCATGATAAAGAAGCAGGGGCAAATTGTTGACTCGTTGAATGAGGGTAGAAATTAATGATAAAGAACGGAGGAAGGTGATAATCAAGAACAGAGAGGTCATAGAAGGCAGAGAAGAGACTGTTAAATCTATGCAGATCGATGGGAAAGGAGGCAGTGAAATTTGTCGATGTCTACAGTTATGTACATCCTCTTCTCCCCTCTAAAGTATATTTGAATTCATTATTGTAATGATTCGTGCTCTAGTGCTTGCAATGAAAGATGTCAATGTCTAAAGTAGTTTTTATTTTAGAATTACAAGTTCCTGTTCGAGTTCTTGCAGTTACATTTCTTTGAGGTTTTGTGCTTTCTACCATATTCCTAGAGCAATGTAGGTTAGACAAATATTTCCTTTCAGTTTCATCTAATTTCACTAAGAATTATGGTAGTTTTTTCCATTTTCTACCATCTCTAGCCATTCTTGAACTGCTTGTACTCTTCCTTCTATATACTAAGTATCTTTTTTAGAGCGTAAGTGCTTCATTCTCGCATTCATTGTCAGATTGTTCTGGCTCAATATTTCTCATCCGAAGTTTCTTCTTCATTTACCCTTGTGGTTCAGAGATACCAAAATTGCATGAAGATTTACCATCCTGGGTATCATTATGAAAATCATCTGTAACTAACCAATGTTATTCCCCAGTTTCAAGGGAATCCTACTCATTCTAACAGATTTAAATTCTCCATAGAAATAGACCATCGTCTCTTATGTCAAGATGTTTTCAGTAATTTCCATAACCCATTTGAACTGGCCATGCCATTTGTTGTAGTGGCATAGTGTATTCAAATGATTCAATTAATCTTCTAAATCTTTTTTTTTGTGCTCCAAACCTCGTCTAAATCTTATAGATGCTAAATCACCATTTTCCCTACTTCTATCCATATTTGTGTCCATTATTTTTCCCTAATCACTTGATAGATGAAATATCAAATTTCCATTCCTCTGGGACAATCCCAGTCCAACGACAGCTGGTTGGAGCTATGATGTTTTGCACTTTGCATTGCAATTTCTGTATTGTGTTTGTATCTTATGATTTATCTTAAGTGATAGTGTTTCCAAGATTCATCACATTTTATTTTGTAAATGAGGAGAGCTATGCTGTTTAGGTTTATAAATTGTCCCTGTCCTAAGTATAGGACAAACTAGGTCCAAACTAAGGTAGTGTTTAACAAAGATTTAATTGACATATAGCTCACAAAAGAAAAAGAAAAATGAAAAAGAACAATTGCTGTTCATGTTTTATACATAGGATTTTTTTGAAAGGGTGTTAGAAATATTTAAATATATCATATTTGACCACACTTACAGTATATTTGTGATGGAGAGTTAGTCTTATACGAGAAATATATCTATCCACACATACATAGATGATTGAACGGAGAAAAGCTTCACTAGCTACTGTGTTGCTATTTAGAAAAATGCCTGACAATGAAACCTCTCAAACAACATTGTCTTGGAATTTTTTCTTAAAGAGCGTGAGATTTGAGAGGTTTTGTGAACATTTCATGACAGTCTCTGACTGAAATAATTGCAGGCAGGATATTTCATATTCAGTATCTCTACTTTAATAATCAGAGTTACAATTGAATTCTGTATTGGCAAGTTGCTCTGGTAAACACAGTGGCAGTGCCTCTTAGATCCATTATTGCTGCTATTTACAGAAAAGCTATGGTTTTCCACTTTCAGAAAACACGGATTTCTTCCTCAAGGCCACAAGCATCATCCAATAGGTAGTAAATTAGACTTTAAGTAGAGCACCATTAGAGTTTTGACCTACAAATATACTGTCAGTTTTTTCCTTTGAATCTATGACACATAATTTGATTTAGAATAGTTGAGCAGTGACCAAAATCGATGTGTATGATGTCAATGATGCAGACTAAATCTCAAATCATAGCAGTATTTGCATTCATAGGAGAGAAAAAACTTAAGACTCATTCACCCTAGGTGTTAGAGAAACAGATGAAACTGAGAAGTGGGGCTCTAGTTACGAGCCTCGGAATAGGTGTGATAAATGCCACAATTAACCTATCTTGGGCTCTCATGATTTGGATTGGAGCACTAGTGGTGAGTCATGGTTATTCAGATGGAAGCACAATCATCACTGCTATCATGTGTATATTCCTTGGAGGATAGTAAGATTGATAAATGTAAAATACCAAAAACAATGGAATATGATCATTTTTCTTTTAAATTGGAAAGCATAAATAGGAAACATTTACGTATAAATACAGTGAATACAAAATCTTATTAAAAAAGACCACGCTCGGACAACGTATTTTCTCACTAATGTTAAAAAGAATTAGAAAAACTAGTTGCATACGATGCAAGATAGCTTATGTTTTAATAATAGTTCTAATCTGCTTTAAAAACAACCTAAATGATAAAAGAGAAAGGAACTAAAATGATCTCCCTAGCATACAATGCCACAGATCTTCAAAATATTATTGCTCTTTTCCAGGACATTCATAATCCCTAAAACAAAGACACGCATGCATCAACATGATCAGATCTTATCACAGGTAATAAGGCTGATAGAAATTTGGGATTCACCACTGTGAACATAGAGCTTCAAAATGTTATTGCTCTTTTCCAAGACATTCATAATCCCTAAAACAAAGAAGTACACGCATCACTATGACCTGATCACAGATAATAAGGCTGGTAAAAATTTGGGATTCACCATTGTGAATTGAGGACGATACCAAGATTCTCATGCATCTCTTTAAAGAGCTTCTTGTAAGAATCTCTGGTTCTGGCTACCGTTATCACTAGAGGGGACAATCTGGCTTTAGGCAATCTCTTCTTTTGAATATAGAATCTGAACTTTACAATTCTCTGATAAGGAACTGCTTTGGAAGTTTGAGATGTTTAAAATCTCATCTTCTTTTTTGCCCTCTTTGTAAAGCCAACGTGGTAATCAGAGAAAAAAGTGATTAAGAGTTTTTCTGCAATGCAGTTTTAAAAATACATCTTCACCTTCATAATCTAGTCTGTTTGCAACCCCATTGTCCAATTTAAATGCAGGAGTCCATGACAAAGAGTAAAATTCAGAGTTGTATCAGATGGATGATTCTTTTTAATTGCTTGTTCCATTGGATGCATCTGGAGAGACTTGTGTACAGTGTTTTAAAATTTGATTGAAGACGCTCAGATGGACAAGGACATGCATTTAATCTTTTTTCTCAAGTCACATATTTCTTATTATATAAGATCGGATCATTCTATATAAGAGTGGATCGTTTCCCATTATCATTACTATTAGCTTTTTCTAATTTAGAATGCCCTGATTTGATAGCGAATTTCCTTTTTAGAACCATCACAGAAGTGTATTCTTCTTCCCTGTACAAGATATAGAGCTCCACAAATTGATATCTTTGTGCATCAAAAAACTGATTCTGGAACTCTTGCCTAGGGCTAGGACAGATCTGAAGATTAATCTATTGTTGCACGGCCAATCAGTGTATTTCATTTTTTCATTTTCTTTCTACAAAAGTTAATTTTCAAATTTTCTTATTTTTCCTAAAGAAAAGATGCTCGAATGTTATCCGCAGGCTTCCCATTATGCACGCTGGCACATTCCTTCTAGCCAAGTCAGGGTTTTTCCAGGTTCCAATGCAAGATAAGGAGGGATAATCGAAGTGATGACGTTCGACATTTACAGATTTATGCAGATGGTCTGTTCGAGGTTTCCATCTCTACAAATGACATCAACAGTTGGTCTGGTTGTATGGTTTTTAAAATTCATAGTTTTTTTTGGATGGAGGTCATTCTTTCGGCTAAAGAGTTAAGGACTACGGAGCATTCATTCTGTCAAATTTGTCTAGGACACAATATCGGCCTCATCTCTTATGATGTCTTCAAGTCTTGCACTCAACAAGATTTGATCTCAACAAGATTTGATCCCTGATAGGCTCTTTGTGAACCATTCAACTTCACAGTAGACTAAGCCCATTGACATTTATCTCAATTTTTTCGAAGACATGGCATAATGAAATGAAAGAAAGTGGTAAAACCTATTTGTTCATAGCTCGTCTTCAGCACTGTAGGGAGATCACGTAAATCAGGTATGAAGTTCGCTGTATTCTTGTCCTGCTCCTGAGCTTCTGTTATCCATTTTTTCAGATTCTGTATGAAGTAAGGATTCGAAGGCTTTTGTGCCATGCACCATGTATTTATTTCCACATAATGCATGCATTCTGCAGCGTGTGGGTAAGGAATGCTTATATACAATTTTGGCTTGTTTTGGCTTCTCGAAGATTTTTCCGTGCGAAGCAGGGGGCACTTCCACTGAATTTTGTCAACTAGATTGCTTGGCAATTTCTACTTGTTGCAAGGCTATTTTCTTCGAAATTTGATAGGTCTCAGCACTTAACTCCATCTTGACCTTCCAAGGCTCACTTACCTCATTTCAGGAACCAAAGGAGATCGGTAGAAATTGGAAAAAAAACCTTGCAGCTCTTCACCATCCACTCAATCAATAAATAATTGTGCATGTGGGCCTCGAAGCTTTACAATAGGAAAGGGTGGAAATGATAAGCATCATACTAGTAGTGAAGGGCGTTTCGACTCATGTTTCGTTGTGCGCAACTTAAGACCCATTAGAGACTCGATGATTTCTGTGTTTCAATCTCTAAGAAAATAAGCAAGTGCCACGCTATATTTTGAGACTTTGTTTCCTTCAATGGAAGTCTTTGTGACTCTAATTTTTAGACATTTATTCAAGGCATTTGGAGAATTCGAACTTGTTTTACAATTTAGTTCCTCTCATGTGTTATAGCCTCGTCTGATGTTGAAGAGACATTTTCTTTAAATGTTCTGTGGCTTTATTTGTTTAATAATTCTATACATGGACTTTTCTTTCAATTTTTACTTCTTAAAACTTTTTAATTCTTATTTGGTATGATTGAATATGGTTATTAATTGCTCTCTCATAAAGTTAAAATCATAATAGAATTATTTTACATGTTTCTCTGGGATTATTTAGGATTCAATGCCATTTTATGTTCTAATGGTAACTATGTCATTAATCTGATATTTTTTTTGTTAGCTATGGTGTTTTTTCTAATTGAGTGGAGCTCCTATTTTTGTCAATGGTCTTCATCTTTCCAATTAATAATTTTGGTGAATAAGCATATGGTCTCTAGAGTGGTATTCGTAAAACAGTTTAGGCATCTTTTCTATGCTTTCAATAGTTCACATAATTGCAAGGTCATGTGGGAGATATTCTACATCTATATCATGGAATGCAGTGGCTAATTGCAAGGATCTTAGCTCGATTAACAATGCACAAAAAGAAGAGAAGGTGGCATTTCCAGCTCTAAGTTTGAGAGGATTCGAGATAATCAATGATGCCAAAGTTATGGTAGAAAAAATATGTTCTGGAATTGTTTCGTGCGCTGATATTCTTGCACTCTTGCTCAGGATGTCGTTCGCAAGGTAAAACTTACATACTATACATTATAATCAAGTGTATATCAATGTTTATAAGTAGTCTCTCACTCAATTACCTTTATTTTCATTTTCCTGTGCTGATATTATTAATTGGAGCTGCCTCATATTTGGAAATTGAGTTGGATATGTGAGGATAGTATATAGCTGGAGGCCAAAAAGAGTCCATAGAATTTCATTGGGCATAGTTAAAAAAACAGTGTGTTTGAGAGCTATTGGGTTGGGATGACCGTATAAGATAGGGTTTCAACTGGTTCAACCTTTTCTTAGAGCTCCTTTATTACTAAAATATAAATTTAATGTCTTTATTTACTTACTAGAAAAGCAAATACATGAAATATTCTATCATTCAAAATAATTTGTAGATCTCTATATTTAGGTTTTCAATAGCCAAAGTTTTAAATTTTCATCTATTGACTTTCAGATTAAGCTAAAATAAATCATTTAAAACTTATTAATTTTTAAAACATTCACATAATCAAATAAAAATAAAATCTTAAGTAAAATCAAAGCATCATTTTCACAATACTGATGAATTAACTTTTAATATTATATACAATTTCCATCTTTTTATTGGTTTCTGAGAATTTTTTTCTTATTCATTATGGTACATATGTCTTTGATCAGGTTTGGGCAATTTCTTTTTCATATGTAATGTTTCTACCAGGAACAATATTTTTATTCCATTTAGAGTCCAAATTTGTCAATTTAGCTATTTAACAAAAAAAAACCATTAAATTCATTAAACTTTCTTCTGCTGAATAATGCTATTTTAAATTTAACAAATTATTTTAATATTCTATTTATTTCACAGCCTACTACATAGTGGTAACGTGCACAACCATTTTAATATTTAAAGATGAGCTAATTGCAAAGAAAACTTTGCTAAATTGGTCTGTAATTTTGGAAACGAAGTTTGCCAAAAAGAGTCCATAAAATTTCATTGGGCATAGTAAAAAAAGGAGTGTTTGAGAGCCATTGGGTTGGGTTGACCATATAAGATAGGGCTTCAACTGGTTCAACCCTTTCTTAGAGCTCCTTTATTACCATTATTACCAGAGTACAAATTTAATGTCCTTATTTACTTACTAGAACATAAAACACATGAAATATCATTTAAAAATAATTGATTTTTAAAACATACACATAATCAAGTAAAAATAAAATCTTAAGTAAAATCAAAGCACCATTTTCACAATTCTGATGAATCAACTTTTAGTATTATATACAATTTCTAGCTTTTTATTGGTTTCTGAGATTTTTTTTCTTATTCATTAAGGTACATATGTCTTTGATCAAGTTTGGGCAATTTCTTTTCCATATGTAATGTTTCTACCAAGAACAATATTTTTATTCCATTTAGAGTCTAAATTTGTCAATTTAACTATTTAATAAAAAAAAATTATTTTTCTATACTTCTTTTCAAGCTATACATTATTTTTCTATACTTATTTTCAAGCTATAGCAATTGTTGTGGCAGACTCCACATTTTTATAGTTAAAGTTGATATTTCCAAAGTAATGTAGGATTTGAAGGGACACTTTTAATTAAAGCAGCTCAAGGAGACTTGTTCATTTTCATTGTATTTCTAATTAATTAAGCCGAGAGGCTTTCTACAGTGCTAACATTCATCAATATAAACATTTTGACAATTTAAAAAAAATTGACGTGCATTAGACTTTCTTTTGCTGAATAATGCTATTTTAAATTTAACAAATTATTTTAATATTCTATTTATTTCATAGCCCAATACATGTTGGTAACCTGCACAACCATTTCAATATTTAAAGATGAGCTAATTGCAAAGAAAACTTTGGTAAACTGGTCTGCAATTTTAGAAAAGAAGTTTGCAAAATTTAGCTAAATTTAGCTCCTCTATACTATAAATTTGGAAAATGAAAATATCAATTTTGTACCTATATTTATCCTATGTTAAATTATGTAACTTGTAACTGTACTAATCTAATAACAGATCGATTTGATCTAATGTGGCATGAATAAATATTGATTTAAATCCCTGCCTTGTTCTCCTTAAAGACATCGGCCTCTATCCTTGTGTAATAATTTAAAACTAATTTAAACTCCTTAGTTTATGTTTGTGTTAAACTCATTTAATTCTTGGAAAGTCACCGACTTCTAGAGGTTAGACAAATAAACTTTGGAAGAGAAATGTCCTTTCTAAGGACATGTCCCTTGATTTCTTTATTTATAAAGGGTAAGGTTGAAGTCTAAAAGCACACAAGAACAAAGACAAGTTTGCTCCTTAGTCAATATTGCCCACATTTGAATTGCAAAATTAAAAGACATAATTCTGAATTATATTTCTAATTCAATTGAAGGCAATACTTTGAACTTATTCTCAACAAAAGCAAAGGAGAGGAAGAAGATCAAATCTAGTCTATATTCAGTCATAGACTTTGCAAAAGTTTTACATGGTATCAGAGCTCTAGTAGTCGAACCTAGGCTCTGCAACATTCAGTAATCAGATTTTATATATATCTAGCAACTACCTCCTATCTTCAAATGGCATACACAATCAAACTTGAGGACAGGTTTGATGGGAAAGTACACTTTGATGCCTGGAAATTTTGAATCATGATGATTCTTGAAGAAAATGATGTAAAACAATTTGTTGATAAATCATCCAAACAACCTCAAGTTGAACCTCATAAATCTATCTAGAGCAAAGGAAATAGGAAAGTCGTTCAAATCATATTAGATGGAGTAAAAAATGATATCGTACCCATGCTTACTAAACATCAAACAACATTTGATATGATGAATGCATTACTAAATGCATATGAGGTCAACAATGCAACTAGAGTTCTCATATTGAAGAGGCAACTAAATCACATACAAATAAAGAAAGGAGAATCAATGAATTCTTACTTCCTAAGGGTTGTCGGCGTTAGAGATGAACTGTCAAGTATAGGAACCATTATTAGTGACGTCGAATTAACACTAATAGCTATAGATGGATTACTGGATTTATGGGAAACTTTTGCACAAGGAATAAGTGTCAGAGATAAAATTCCTAACTTCAACAAACTTAAGGGGGGTTGTCTTCAAGAAGAATCCAGAAAATTAAAGAAAGGAGAGAAACTGAAAATAGAAGATGAAGAACTTCCTGTTCTTAATACAAACTCCTATGAGGGCAAGAAAAAGCATTTCAAGAAGAAAAAAGAAAATCAAAAGAATGGCAAACCCAAGAAAGATCTATCCAAGATAAAGTGTTTCAGATGTGAAAAGTTTGGACACTACAGATCTAATTGTCTTGAAAATTGTAAACAACAAGAAAATTGTACAATATTACCAGGGAAGAAGAAAAATATGATCCCAAGAATCGTGTATTGTATTCATCACTATAAAATGAAATCTCAAGTAAAGCATGGGTAATTGATAGTGGATTGTCTAGACATATAACGGATACAAAGAAGCACTAGACTATTTCAGAAAAGGTTAATGGTGAAGTTACCATTGGTGATAATTAAACACATTCCGTCAAAGGAATTGGAAACTACACCTTGAAACTAAAATCGAGAAATTCTCTTCTTCTCAAAGGTGTACTCTATCTACCAAGAATGAAAAGAAATCTAATCTCAATTATATCATTTGAAGATGATGGGCATAACGTTGCATTTGCAAATGGTAAAGTAATAACCTAGGCAAAGAACTCCTCAATCAAGAAAGAAAAGTTGATTGGTCTAATAAAAGGATATTTGTATGAATTGAATTCAGAAAGAAGTCGACCTATTCAAGCCTTAATTCATGAAACTGCAGACATAAATGAAATATGGCATAGAAGATTAAGGCATCTAAATTTCAAAACCTTATCAATTATGGAGAAGATGGTTATTGGTCAACCTAAACTAAATAAAAACCACTCAAGCATATGCAAAGGGTGTGCACTAGGTAAGAACACCAAAAGTCCATTTCATGATAGCACTAGGAAAAAAAAATGTTTTGGAATTAATTCATTCAGATTTATATGGAACTATGTTTGTTCCTTCTCTTGGGGGATTCTGGTACTATATTTTGTTCATAGATGAATTCCCTAGGAAAACATGGATTTAGTTCTTAAAGTGCAAAGAATTAGAAGAAATCCTAAAGAGATTTAAAGAATTCAAAATATTAACTGAAAACTTATCAAGACATAAAATTAAAACTCTTAGAACTGATAATGGAGGAGAATACACCTCAGAGTTGTTTAAAAGTTTTTGTAAAGAAATAAGAATTAAGAGGGAATACACCATTCTTTATAATCCAGAATACAAAATGGGGTAGTAGAAAGAAAGAATAGAACAATTATAGAAGCTACTAGAGCTATGATATTTGATCAAAACTTAGAATATTATCTTTGGACAGAAGCCTCTTGTATTGCTATCTATATTCAAAATAGAAGTCATCACTCTTACCTTAGAGATAAAACTCTTGAAGAAGTCTTTACTAAGGTTAAACCCAATATAAGTCATCTTAGGATTTTTTGGTGCCCTGTATATATCCATGTTCCAAAAGAAAAGAGAACAAAATTAGAACCCTTTGGGAGGAAATGTATTCTTGTAGGGTATAGTGAAACATCTAAGGCATATAGGATTTTCATACCTAGCCAGAAAAGTATTGAACTTAGTAGGGATGTAATTTTTGAAGAAGATCTAGCATTCAAAAGAGCCCTAAGTTCTAAAGAACCTTCTCCTTTACCTAGTTCTAAAAGAAAGAGTGAGTCTAAGTCTCAGAGGGAGAACATAGAAGAAATTGAAGATGAAATTCAAAATCTAAATCTTGGAGAAAATCAAAATTCAAAGAAAATACCACTTTGGGCTATTAAAATAGTAGAGAAAGCAAAAGACTTTGTTGCACCTTCTGGAATAGTTAGAGAAGGCAAAAGACCTAAAAGATTTTCTAGTTATACGAAAAACATGAATGATTTGTCCAAAACAAAACCAACCAATCCTTCAGATGCTATTAAACATACAGCCTCGAAAGAAGTTATGACAGAAGAATACCAATGTATTATGAAGAATGATGTCTGAGAAATTGCTCCAAGACCTAAAGGAAAAAATTTTGTTTCTTCCAAGTGGTTATTTAAAATAAAGCATGTTGCTGATAATAGCACTGAAAAATATAAAGCCAGAATTATAGCTAGAGGATTTTCTCAAAAAGAAGGGATTGATTATGAAGAAAATTTTGTTCTTGTCACCAGATATACCTTTGTAAGAGTAGTCCTAGCAATTGTAGCATCAAAGGGATGGAAAGTACATCATATGGATGTAAAAACAACATTTTTAAATAGAAAGAATGTAGAAGAAGTATATTTGGAGCAACCTGAAGGATTTGAAACTCATGATCCTAACATTTTTGTTAGCAGGCTCAAGAAAGTTGTCTATGGGCTTAAACAGGCTCCAAGGGCTTGGTATGAAAGAATTGATAAATATCTCACTGGCTTAGGATTCTCCAAGAATGAAGTTGATCCAAATTTATATTATAAAAGAGATAAAGATGATATGGTAATTTTGAAACTATATGTTGATGATCTACTAATAACAGGTGGTGATCATCTTATAGATCAATGCAAGAAAGATCTAATTAGAGAGTTCGAGATGAAAGACTTGGGACTCCTCCATTACTTCCTAGAACTAGAGTATGGAAGAATTCTGGTAGTATCATAATTAATCAAAGGAAGTATACATTAGACATTTTGAAGAGATTTGGAATGTGGAATTGTAAGTCTATGTCTTCTCCAATGGAGACTGATCTGCACAAACTTAAAGAAGCAACAACAGAATCACCTTCCATAGATTCTACTCTCTACAGACAGATGATTGGATTCTTTATGTACTTAGTAAACAAAAGACCTGACATTTGTTATGTTGTTAATGCCTTAAGCCAGTTTATGTGTGAGCCAAAGGAGATTCACCTATTTGCAGTTAAACACATTATGAGATACTTACAAAGCACTCTTAATTTTGGCCTCAAATATGAGAAAGTTGATTTAGATTTGCATGGATTCACTGACTCAAAATGGGGTGGAAGTTTTAAAGATAGAAAAAGTACTCCATAATGTTGTTTCAGTTTAGGATCAGCAATGATATCTTGGATATGCAGAAAGCAGTCTTCAGTAGTTTAGAGCTTTATAGAAGCCAAGTACATTGCAGCAGCGATGGCCTCTCAAGAATTAGTTTGGCTAAGGAAGTTACTTGTGGGATTATTTGGGCAAGCCATGAATCCTATAATTATTTATTATGATAATCAAAGTTCCATCAAGCTTTTGATGAATCTATTTTTTCATGACAGGTCCAAGCATATTGAAATTCCTTACCATTATGTAAGAGATATGGTAGACAAGAATTCTATAAAACTAGAATACATTTGCACTGTAGATCAGACAACATACATAGTCACCAAACCTCTATCTAGAGTGAAGATAGACCACTTTACAAGAAGACTTGGTATGGTTGAATTGTAATCCATTTGTATTCTTTAAATTATTAATAAAATATTTTTTTGTCAGGCTATTGATTGTTATGGGCTCCGCCATTTGTGAACATTATTTCAGAGGTGACTATCTATGAGATAATGAACACTTGTTTAAAAGACATTATGAGAGATGACGATCTCTAAGATAATGTATTGAATAGTAGAGTTCTACTGTAAGATCTAGATGAGTTCAAGATCATATTGTGATGTAGACATTGTTATGTTTATAAGTCACAAATTGGATAAGGAAAGAATTTTATTATTCTCCAGGGTTTATCCTATATTCTGGTAGATCTTAAACTTAGGATCATGTGTTGATATAGGAATACTAGTATCTATGAGTCACAACTTGGATAAATGAAGAACTTAAATATCTCTTCAAATTTATCCTGTACATTGTATTATTTGCAATATTGTTATCACTAGTAGCAGTGATTTGTCATATTACAGATTTAGTAATATGACATTGTATCATGTGTTCTATGATACCACATGCTAAAAGGATTCAGATAGATATAGAGTATCAATTCTTGCTTGTGCATCTTTATTGATGTTGCTAGATATGATATCTCTCAGTATGATTATCAAGTTAAGAGGGAGTGTTAAATTTTGTAACTTGTAACCATACTAATCTGATAATAAGTCAATTTGATCTGATGTGGCATGAATAAATATTGATTTAAATCCTTGTCGTTTTCTCCTTAAAGACATCGACGTCTATCCTTGTGTAATAGTTTAAAACTAATTTAAACTCCTTAGTTTATGTTTTAATTAAACTCATTTAATTCTTGGAAAGTTGTCGACTTCTAGAGGTTAGGGATAAATGGATTTTGGAAGAGACATGTCCTTTCAAATGACATGTCCCCTTGATTTTTTTATTTATAGAGGGTAAGGTTGAAGTCTAAGAGCACACAAGAACAAAGACAAGTCTACTCATTAGTCAATACTGCGCACATTTGAATCACAAAATTAAAAGATAGAATTCTGAATTATAGTTCTAATTCAATTGAAGGCAATACTTTGAGTTTATTCTCAACAAAAGCAAAGGAGAGGAAGAAGATCAAATATACTCTATATTCAGTCATAGAATTTGCAGAAACTTTACATACTAAAGCTTGATATCTTTGGTTAATGAATTGAATTGTTGTTTTCCTTGAGATATTCGGTTATAAAATTGAATTACTTTCTTAACTAAAATTTTTGGTTTGATCAATTATCATAACTATTATACCCATAAATTAGGTGAAATGCAAATCATCCTGCTATAAATTAGAAAAAACTCAAATCATTCTCCTATTTATGACAAGAACTTAGCTTCCCTACAGCCTTGAATGAGTAGCTTCAAAGAGGTGATGGTAGGCCACGTCTTTTGTGAGAGAAACAATGTGGCTGGTGAAAATAGGGCATAATTTCATCAACATGATGCAATGTTGGAATGATGTCATACAACTCCAACTATCTACCCAAACTTGTGGGTAATGAAGAAAATTATATATCTTAGTGAAATGAATATACATAACGCTTGGTACCTTATCATTGCTTTTGTTGGGCGTAATAATTTATGGTTTTAAAACCACTATGGAAGTAATTGAATGGTGATTTTTGTATCATTATTCCTTACATGGTGTTTATTAGTTGGCTTTATGATATTTGGAAAAGGATGATTTGTAAGGATTTTGTCAAAACGAAGTGTCTGCGAAGGGCGGTTTTGCCAACTAATCATTATTACAACTTTCATGCACTACATTCGTGTGAAGATAGGATGGTGTTTGGGAAATGTCCTTTGTTATCATAAATGGTGAGTGAACTTACCAAACAAGTTATTTACAACATTTTTGCCTCTAAGCTTTCTTTTATTCAAATTCTTGTCAGCAACAAGGGCATGTTAGTGGGTTAGGAGGGTTTGGTAGTTGAGCTCAATGAAGCATACATGGTTACTAGCTCTAACTGCATCGAGCTGCATGAAATAGAAGATGATATCAAGAACAATAAAGAGGTGTGGGTTTATTTGCAAGGAGGGCTTTCTACCTTTTATGGAGTGCATTGAAGGGTTTGATGAACGCATATCAATGCAATTTGTAGATTCTTGGGATAATAGAAGGGTCACTATAAATGGGATCTCCTTTGAAATCTCAGAAGAAAACTTAGTGAAAGTGGGTGGCTTATCTATTAAAGGTCAGATTTGGAGAAAATATGATAAAGTCGTAGATGAGGTGAGCCTGTGAATATTCTTCCACCCTAAAGAAGAATTGATGCATATGTGTGGTGGCTTCTCCAAGGACGATCTTCTTGAACCCTGGGATGTGGTCTACTACACAATAATGTTCTATGTTATTTTTGAGGACCACTTCCAAGTAATGTACTATTCCCACTTCCCTATTTTAAGTCACTTTAGGAACCATGGTTTAATTTCCTTCCTACACCTCATACTACATTCCATGAAAGACAATTTTTTTAATGTTAGGAAAATGAGGGAGGAAAGGAAATCTTTCTATATCCTTCACCAAGGCTTCATGTTTAAACACTTCAAGTTTCACCAAGCCCTCCACCAATCCCTGGCTGATAACCTTCAAGTAATTGCATTTCCCCATATTTCCACTAACTTAAGCCTCGAATTGACCTCTAAGAAAAATAGGTCTGCTAAGGCTTCCCTAAGATGCTTGAAGGACATTAGTACTAATGACTCAAACATTGATACTAGTAGGGGCAAGAAAAGTACTAGGAGATCTAGTAAGAGGTTAAAAATGGAAAAGTTTTGAACCCCACCCAAAAAGGACACAATTGTGAGTTCAGATTCCATTGAGATAGAGACTAAACCAATAAGAGGCAAAAAATGAAAATAATGCATACTAGATATGGCTCTGAAAGTAAGGATAATCCCAGCCCTTCCCATGCTTCTGATATCCTAAATAGTGGTATTCCAACCCGTGTGAATTTGATTAATGGTGGTGATATCACTTCTCCTATGAGAACTATTGATGCAGGGGTATCTAAGGGTCAAGGTTGTTGACTCAGATGTGGGTTTTGGTCAAAATTTACTTCTGGGGGTCATAACTATTGACTCAGATGTGGGTTTTGGCCAAAATTTTATAGGCAATTGCATGAGGAGTTATTTGGATTGTCAATTGAGCCCAGCTCAATAGGTGGCCATTTTGAGATTTTCTCACAAGCTTGAAATATCATCTTGACCTCCAAAATTGGCTTTTTATATTTTTTATAATTTTTTTAGAAAGTTGTTTTTGTAATAAATCTGAAATCAATTTTTTGATTTCGTCGATTTATTACAAAAACAACTTTCTAAAAAATTTGGAAAAAACATGAAAAGCCAATTTGAAAGGTCAAGACGATATTTCAGGCTCCTAAGAAAATGTCAAAATGGCCACCTATCGAGTTGATCTCCATCAGCAATCCAAATAACTCCTCACACAACTGCCTATAAAATTTTAGCCAAAACCCACATCTGAGTCAATAGCCTTAACCCTCGGATGCCCCTACATCAAAAGTACATTTTCCCATAAGGACCTCAAGATACAAATACATAATACATGATTAAATAGACATTTCATCTTAATGTAGAGAATATCTCCAAGAGATAAGAATCAGAATGGTACAATTGCAGCAATGGAACATCCAACACTGGTACAAGTCTATGGAGACCATAATGGTAAGAGAGTCACTACTTCCTAACCTTATGGTAACTTAATTAGGCTCACTCCCACTATGTTTGGGAGATAATGCATGATCTACACACAAATATCAAACTACAAAAATAATACCTATGCAAGGGATCTTGAAAGCTCTCTAAGGGTACCACAAATTATTGATAAGAAAAGATAACAAATGTCAAAATAACAACAATCAACCAATACCATCACCACATGTAAAAATCAACAGCTAGATACCAATCTCCAAAGCAAGTACCAATACTTATAAAGAACAACCACCGAATGAATATTGACTTCTAAATCAAATATTAATCACCAAAAGAATAACAATCGACAAATAAATAATAGCTGCCAACAAGCACCAACCATCAATAATAAGTAACATCCACCAATAATAAGTAACCACCAATTATAAAGTGAAATCCTCTCTGATTTCTCTTGAAATATAACATATAATAAAATTGTACTCAACAAGCAATTTAGCTAGACTTACTTGTATAAATAAAGGCATTAATATTAAACCCGCTTATAAGAAAAATAAGTAATATTTATCTATTTATATATTTTTTGAAATAAATAAATCATTATTATTATTATTTATACATTCATTTTAATTTATGAAGTTAATAATTAAATAATTTTCTTCTTCTTCTTCTTCTTTCTATTATGTTGCTCTTCATTATGTAAATGTCCCTACATAATGTGTGCTAAGGGCGTCATAATAGGAACCAATCTCTCTTTCTCTCTAAACTAGAGGTTAAGGGGTCATTTTCTTCTTTTTTTCATGGATTCATTCTCTCCCTTGGTTGATACATTTCTTTTATACAATGGCATCATTTACAACATACATTTTTGTTTTACATAAGGATATTGGCCTATTGAGTTCAAACCTTATACTTTATTGAGAGTGCATATCTTTTATTCATGAGAAACCACTTAGGGAGCTTAATGTGTTTGTCAATTTCTTTTCGCAATGCATCCAATGTTTCTTATAAACTTGTATATTTTATAATATGATATCTTTTCTTGCATAATATTATTGCCTTAACATAAGTTGCAATCTTATGCTTGAAAGAAGTGTTTATTTATTATAAAAGATCTATCACTTACCGAATGTAAGGGATTTTCCATTCCATCTCATATTTTTCTCCTTCAAAGGACCCATTAACTCGGTGTTCTTCATTTCTTGTATACTATGATGTCCTTACATTTGTGGGCTTATAATTAAAGGGTCTTTCTCCCTAATGAGATTAGTGTCATCCTTACAATTTTTTCCTTACTTTGGAAATGCATATCTTATATAATTAGGTTGACCAATAAGAAGACATAATATGGTCCATACTTCTTTATTTCTCTCCCTTTCCTTTTTGGGGTTTTCTATTATTTCATGATGGTACATTATTTTTTTCATAGGATACTTCATTTCATGCAATATAATAACATCTTCTCCTAACAATATTTTTGATGCCTCAAAGGTCATGTCTATCAGTAACAATCACACATTCATGTATTTGCTTGATGACTTGCTTACTTTATGATGGGATATCTTTTTAGTAATATGTTTGTTTTACATTAGGATTTTTCTCTGGTTTGCAACTTATTTTCCTAAAATTATGTATGTATTATGAAGTGATTATAATTATGGATACATTATGTATTTTATCTCGTCTTCATGCTTCGTAGGGGGAAGGTTTCATGTATATTTTTTTCTCTTACATGCTCATTAGTATAATGGCATTTTCTTATCATGTGACATTTTTCTAAAAAGAATTATTCATTCCAAAGTGAGATTATCTTATACAAGAGATGTGCATCCTTAATCATGACTTCTTCTTTATTTTTAAAATCTATGTTTATTATAAACAACTTCTCATACTTTGTATTTCAAATTTTATAATATTTCATCAAAAATCCATATTTCACCTAGCAATAAGGGGGTAAATGGGTGCATTTGTGTTCTCTTCCCCTCTTTGTCTTGAAGTTTTTCTTATCTTTGTTCAAGATCTCTCAAAGGTAGATGTCTTGAAGCCAAAATCTCTACCTTTAAAGGGTCTCTTCTCACAAGTGGGATATCCTTTTATTATTATTTATTTCTTTGCTTATAAGAGTCAATTCTCTTAGCTAATTTTATTGCATAAATTGTTTTTTTAGGGATAACTCCTTATTGGAAGTAAAATTTAAATTACATTGTCCAGGCAAGGCCAACTAGATCACCATTTTCCTAGAGTTTTGAGCATAAGTGGGCTTCGAGTCCAATGTGAGGGGTTTTTTTGGATCTTTAATTAGGGTCAACCATGTAAAATCGAAACCCAAAAATGTATATGAAAGGAAACATGTACCTCTAATTATCACATCCATTATCTACATCACATACGCATGCAAATTATCATACATCCATTACGTGTTCAAGGGATTCAAGTACAAGATGGTGCCCATTAAAGGAAACCTTTATCAAGCATTCAAGTACAAGGAAGCCATCAAGCATTTCAAGTCTTTATTCCTTCACTTCCACCATGCTTGCAAGGTATTTCCTTTGATAGATATATCTATTTTCCCCATTGGAGTCTAAGAAAATGTGTTTGCAGTTGCAAAAGGAGATCTACATTCATCCATCAATTATGTGTCTTCCTTAATCCAATGTTGTGGTGTATTACAACATCTATTACATGAGGTTTTTCCTTAAATTATTTCTTTTTGGTTTTTTTGTTGTATCAAATATATTGCATCGACATACTTAGAAATAATTGCATCTACATGGTATGATATATGTAATTGTTTGAATCCAATCTTTAAAAAAAAAAAACATTCTTCCAACCACATTTATTTAATTTAAAGGTTGAATACTAAATAGGGCAACTTCTTCCCTCATTTCTTGTGTATAGGAGTAGGTTACATATTTTCATATCCAGATTCAAGAATTCCAATCATAATTATAGACCCTTGAAAAATTCATCAATTTCAGAATTAAAAGGAAAAGATCAAAATTTTGGAATGTTGCCCAAGACTAGGTCAATGAGGTAGAATTTTCCTTTGGGTCTAATATTTTTATAGATATAAGTTATAGGCATCAAAGTTTTAGATCTAGAATCTTACCTAATTTTGTCATCTAAGGTCCACTTACGTATTAAAGCCTAAAGGTAAGTCCATTTGATCTATATTCCCTCTTGCACTTACTTTTATATATCATTTCTATATTGATTTCATCACTTACATCCAAAAGAAATATTCAAAACCCTACATTGTGAATAGCACCCTTACTCTTTGGTTGTGTTAATCAAATTTTCTTGGTTGTATGTTCTAGGTATTTTGATGTATGTAGGATTTATGGATCTACCAGTGATTCTCATTTTCTATATCATAAATCTTATGTAATAGGGGTTTTCCTCCATTAAGAAAAGTTTGTTTCTATTATGCTATCATTTATCAATTTTATTCAAAATCTATCGATCTGACTATATGTGGAAGTGGAAACACCAAAATAGGGGTTTAATTGTGGAAAGAGGGCATACAACCCCAACATTATTTTCTATCTCTAATTGTGTAGGTTATGAATAAAGGTATGTGGAGTGATAAGAACATTAAAGAGTGAAGTTGGAAGATTTCATGTTTCTATTAGTGCCAATAACAAGGAAATGCACAAATGTCCCTATAACACATTGGCATCTGAGGCTTTTTCCACTTCAAAGAGAAAGATACATCATTCTAGCTTCCTATTTATTTTATTTCATCACAACAAAAATAGGTTTTGAATGGCCTTCAAGACTTGTACAAGGATTAGAATAAAGGATTGGGCATGACTTATCCCCTAAATAAAATAGGTCATCCACAATAGAGCCATGCACTCCACTAACCAGAATTCCAAAACCAACTACACAACCCATAATCCATTGATAGTTAAGAAAAAATAAGAAAGCATAGCTCCTACTATCCTTGAGGGTCTCAAACATCGAGCACCCTCAACCTAGAAAATATAACTTCCAACATTAATATTTATCGATAACCTTCTTATAGGAATGAAGATTTGTATCAAAAGAAGGCGAGCCCTTATTAGAAATGTTTCTCTTTAACCATAATCTAGCCATCTTCCACCTTAGTAGTCACTTCTTTCCAATCCAATACAAAAGTTCCAAATCCCAAAGAGAGGCCAACACACTATCATGAATCACCTGACTATCAATTTCTTGACATAAATAGAAAAATATGCACAATCCATAGAACACCAACAACAAAAGACAATAAATATGCTTGAGATCTCATCCCAAAAACCATAAGTGAAAAACTAGCAACAAGAAAATCCTCCAAATAAGAATCACCAACAATAGTATCAACATCAATATCTTCAAGAGAGAGCTTGTCTTAGATCTGAGAACCCTTTATCTTAGAACCATTAACAAGATCTTTCTCAACCCCCTAGTAAGATCTCTTTAATATTGTATAAGGATGAGCAGAAGCCCCTTTCCACCATGATGAAGAATTGTTCACTTTTTTCTATTTGAAGCTCACAATTACCTACAACATGTCCAATATCAAAGCATCTTTTACATCTAAAGGGGATCCCCTAATTTCTAGAGTTTGGATCTAATAACCCTTAGGGGTCATAAGTTTAGTCACCTAAAGAAACCCCTTAGAAGCATTAATATCAACCAAAATATGAGGATACGAGGAGTAGAGAATGTCAGAAGACTTCAAACCCACCTTCAAAAATTCTCTAACTGACTCATTTACTTACTCTAATAGAGAATCCACCAATAAATGAAGTGGGAAGTAGTGGGTTTTAACCCAAATAGACATCTTATAGAAGTATTTTGAAGATGGGTTGAAATCCTTGTATTAGGGTTTAATCATAAAAGAAAAATAATTTTCTAAAGTGAAAAATGATTGCATAAAATGATCTTTCTATCTTTCATTTTCAAATTTGGAATGAAGAAATCCCTTATCATAGGGAAAATCTAAATTGAGTCTGAAATTATAAGTTCCCAATGCTTAGAAATACAAGCATGGAGCCTAGGAATGCTAGGCCAAAAAAATTTAAACATACAAAAATTGCATTAGAAGAAAGATTAGAGGCACATTGATCAATCTTAGTTAATGTCTCCTCTTCCAATTTAATAATAATTGATTGACATATAAGAAATGGGTTGGAGTCATCATTTCTCATCTTAGGTGCCATAACCCTACAGTTAGCTAGACAAGCGACATAAGATCCCCTAGGAGGCACATTAACCTTAGATAACTCACCGGTAAAAATTAGTTAGGAGTTAGTCGCAAGAGCATATGACCTGGCTTCAGCTTGAGGCCCATAGCATTGGCATCTGGAGATCCTACATGCATAAAAATCCTAGAGACCTTGGAAACCTACTAAGAAAAATAAGTGCCATTTAAAACATTTCCAAAGTGATTATAATCCAAAGAGTTTCCTTCTACATATGCACTAAGCTCCATTAACAACCCATTATTACAACTACAAAAAAGAGGTTGCTAAGAAATGATCCAATGTCATCGGTAATGAGTGAAGGAGATTTCAAAACCATCATGCAATAGACTGAAGCAATCATTGTCATGCAAGAAACCCATGTCATCATAGCACTTAATGTCATGAAGAAGGAGAGGATCTCGCTGGTAGTATGAGATTAGATAAACTAAACTCCCAACGATGAGGTCTACACCACAAACACCAATAGTCATCAACAAGAAGGGAGAAACCTTAGCTATAGGGGAATGATCAAAAGAAGGAATCAAGAGCATTATAGTTAGTAAAAGATGATCTTAATTCTAATCCAAATACATTTAACTTTTTGTACTATTTAGTTGGTTCAATATTTGTCACTTTGTATATTTAGCATTAATCTCTCTAACTCACTATAGTGTTAGTGGAAATAAGGTAGTCTGAGGTTCAATTTATCTTTGGGGTCTCAATATATTTAGAGTAGAAAATCCCCTACTTTAAAATAGATTCATGATGGGGTTTCACTATGATGGGTGGTGGCTAACAACTTGTATATTTAATATAAAAGTATGGAATTTTATCCAAACTAGACTAGTGTGTTGTACCCAACATCCAACCAATCCAAAGCCCAAAACTTTTTTGGCATTCATCAACCACACACATAAACATGGGATGTGACATGTCCATTGATACTAGCATCTCATAGTACATGCGGACGTCCACACATAGGAGTGAACATAAAAATCTTAAATCCATTTATAGCCTCCAGTAGACACAACCAATATGTTGAGATTTTCCTCCCAACTAATATAAGATAAGATTTTATTTCATCTCCTCATTTAATTAAGTTGGGGTTTCATCTCCTTTTTGAATTGTACACAATCTCATAATTATTCCTACTTATTTGTTAAACCCCAAGGTACTAAGTCATTACAAAACAAGTGAACCAAAACTATCTTCATGGGATTAAACATAAAAAGAAATAGGTATAGACATATAGGATAATAGCCTTATTTACAATAACAATGAGTATTTAGAAACTCTTTTTTTATCAATAATTTTTAGTTATCTTTTATGAAAGAAAAAATAGGTTTTGAGGGGACCCAAAAAACCCCTAACAAATAGATTTTTAAGGTGATCTAGAACCCTGACAAGGTAAAGTATTGCCAAAGAAAATACAATCTAGTGGCCCAAAAATCATAAATAATTTGTAATATAAAAAGAGTAAGCATACAAAGCTCCAACTATCCTTGAGGTTTTTGATAATGGGCTCCTTCAACCTAGAACAAAAGGACACAAACATTTCTATTTGTCTTCCTTCTTATGGGAACAAAGGGTCATTTCAAAGGACAATAAAGACTTCTTGGAGTGTTTACCTTTAACTAAGATTCAACCTTCACCATTCCAAGCCATCGGATCCATCACATAAATTATGTAATGCCCCACCCAGAGATCCTTGGAACAAGGATTCAATACAAGCCAAGATTAAAAAAAATTTAAACAAGTATGGATGTATACGACACTCAACATACGAGGATCACAAATATCACAACGGAAGTCTTAACCACAATCCTGACAACCAACGAATCTCCAAACGCCATTGCTAAACTGACATGCACAAACAGAAAAATAAAGTCCAAAGATGACAATAGAAAAAAGAATCTAAGATCTATCAAAGCATGAAAAATGAAGTAAAACCAAAGGGTACTTAAAACACCAAAAAGTGATCCTCAAAAACTAGTGGAGATGGCCCCTATTTTTCGTGCGAGGACCAACAATAGATAAAAATCTCACACGAGGAAGTGCAACATACCACATGAGTAATTTCCTTTTGCGCAAGGAAATGCACCAAATGACGTGAGGAAGTACTTGGTTCAATAGCCAAAACACCTAAAAAATGGTGTGGGGTTTTGTGCGAAGAAGTGCCAAAAGTGGCATAAGAAAACCTAGCACACCACATGAACTTTTGCGCTTTCGTGCAAGAAAGTGAAATTGCACGCTAGGATCCAAAATAGCATGCTAGAAGACATAAAGTTAAAAGGCTAAGAAATGAATTTCCTTCACACCGGGGAGTATTGGATCCACAAATCGAGGCATAGGCACTTGAACACTAAACTGCAGGATAGTACAACAACAACTATCTAAAACACATTGTAAAAGAACATACTAAAAGTAACATCACAATATATAGAAGCAACATCGCAAAGAACTGAAACAACCAACTAAGTGCACGGTTCCACCCAACCATAATAGCATCATGAGACCTCGAAGGCCCTAGCCATCCCCCACACGCGACATCCCAAACTGCCAACTAGATAGTCAGATTTTTCTTATAAGGATGTCACTACTAAAGCATAATAACATCATAAGAATGAGAAATCTAACATGCTAAACCAAAAGTATTAGATACTCCAACTAAGCAGATAACATCATAACATCATATGCTAAACATCATAATAAGGAAATGCATCAATACTAACATCATCTAAACATGATATACAAGCATTCCAATGAAAGCATAAATCACAAGAAAGCATACTCTGAAACCCAAAGTACCAAGTGAAAACATCCAGAAATGGTCACTCTGGGATAATACTTGTCTCTGTACACTGGCCCCCAATAGTGGTGAAGGTAGCTATGCCTCCCAACCATGTGAAACTTTTAGTTCCACTCCCACGCATTGATGGAAATAATGATCCAACCACAAACACATGCAAAGTAAACGTTCATGGCTAACACTCACACCAGACAGTAATGATGATTGAAACCAAGATCATAGACAATGCAAAAACTACAGGTCTTGGTCAGACACTCAATAGGCTACTATGTAGGGGTTGACATCATGGAGAGTCATATGTTATCAAATAGCACACACTTCCCAATGGATGGAGCAATTCCAGAACATTTTTTATTATTATCTTAATTTCATTACCATCCCAATATTTTATTTAATTATCACTTAATTAAAGCTTCTAAATGCAAAAGCACTAGGCATGGACACCAAGATACAGAAATAGAAGCCCCCTCCATATGCTACCCTACTCATGCTCATCCAACAATGAGTGCCCATAGGAATGCATATTCCCAACCCAATCCTAAATGATCATAACTTCTGGCAAATCCACGGAAGATTAGGCCTCGCAAGTCACCCAAAAAATGTATGTGTACGTACTCATATGTGGCATACCACCATCATGAAGATCATTACACAAGGATTTGATGAGAACACAAGCAAAATACACACAACTAAAAATAGACTTGGGAGGATGGATGTGGCATGCATCCCAATGTACCCTAAAAGTGAAACAATAGTCTGACTGATATCCAAACAAATGATCTACGTCCATGATCAAAATCATGCCAATAAAACCCTACAAAATAGGGTGGCATGCAAAACAAGGTAAAATCCCCAAAATCTAGAAAACTTTGAAATTAATACCCATTTGGTCTTTGGGCAGAAAAGTTTCAAAAATCCAATAAAAATTGGGTTCAGACAATGTATACAATAACAGCTAGCATAACAGTGAGAAACCCCAAACCCTCATCCCAAAAACTAGGAAAATGTTCTTACCTGACCAACTGGGCAAAATCAACAAACAAAAACAAAGGGGAAGACTAGTTCTTAGCCTCCAAACAAATAGCTACCAAAAATAGAACAAAAAATGGAACTAAAACATGAAAACAAGAGAACCCTACCTGACAACCAAAAGGGCTAAAATAGAAAACAGCCAGGTAAAATAAATAACTTGTTGATATAGCTGAAAATGATGGCAAAGCAAAGTCTCCCCGAGTTGGATCCAACGAGTTCGTCCTCGCGAAGATCCCAAGCCCGTAGCTCTCACAACAAATAGAAAACCACTCCTTCAGAAAAGAATTTTAGAAGAAGCTCTCAATTTTTCAATTTACAAAAGTGAAAAGTGGGGAATTAAATTCCTCTTTCAATAGTTATTCACTTTTCGAGTGAATAATTGATTAGGGAAAATAGCTAGTTAGACTAGCTAGACTCTGAATCTACCCAAATGAAAATAGGCTATTCCTAGTAATAGGAATTCATCTATGCTAAAGCTACCAGAAATTAAATTCAACAAAATTTAAAGCCTGAAAACAAAAAATCACATAAATTTCCTTAACAACTTTTGCAACAATGCAAACCTCTAAATGCACAGACACACTCACTAGTCTAATCACATAATGCAAATGAGTTCGGATTTAATAATCATCAAAAGTTTTAATTAAACAATTAAAATAAGGATACATTGACCATAGAGGGATGACATTGGAAAAATGAACAGTTGAATCACTAACTCCATGTGCCACTACCTAGGATATAAATCTTACACATTGAAACACACGATCAAGTGCAATTGCATATAATCACATAGTCAAATCAATAAATGCATCAAATAACTAATTTAACCATTTGTTTGATTATACTAAAATAATCTATTTACATCACTCACGTTCACATAAAGCATAAAGAAGCAAGAATGAAGTAAATCACCATAGCATAAAACCACATGTAACCAAATTAGACATATGTCCAAATACCAGATATCATATAGACCTACTGTCATCTCAAAATGGCATCAATATGCAAATATGATAAACTAGACAACATAGCAGCATAGCATCTATGATACTAAAATCAAAGTATAACATCTAACCCTCTGGTCATCTCAAAATGAAACATAACATGAGTATCAAGTATCTCTCGAATCAAAATATAACAAGGTTTAGACTACAAACATAAGAGGCACTAAAAATTCCAACACCCATGGAGAGGTGCACACACAGAAAATAGCCAATATAATGGGGGTATATGTTGTCCTAAAACCAAAATCAATCACAAGGAAAATACTAGTAAACTGACCAACTGGAACTCTATCACACACTAATATAGGTGTGGTAAGAATTTATCTAGCATAATCATTAGGAACCTTACAAGGAACACCATATGATCCAATTATAACCATACCAAAAATACTAGGATAACCATCAACGAAGAGACCACACCATCAACTACATCCTGAGGAGGTTTACTAGAAAATGTCCCATGAACTATGATCCCATAACCAATAGAGCCCACATCAGAACTAGTGATAGTAATATCATTCTTAGCCACTTGGGAAGAGCTTTTAAATATCATGTGATGTAGAGAAGAGACGTCTTTTGACTATAAGGAGGGCTTCTTTTATCTTGGTCACATTTAGCAACCACATGCCCAATCTTGAAGAACATTCTACATTTGAAGGGCATCCCTTCATAGTCCAAAGGTTGGATCTAGTAACCCTTAACATTCACAAGTTTAATCTTTGTGGACAACCCATTAGAATCATCAATATCTACCAAAATACAAACATACGTGGAATGTAGAATATCAAAAGGCTTGTATCTGCCATCTAGAAATCTCTAGCACCTCATGCACTCCTCAAGGAGTGAGTCCACCCAAAGATGAAGTGGAAAGTAGGGGAATGTAACCTAAATTGGCATCTTACAAAAGGATTTAGAAGAAGGACAAAAATCTTGATGTTAGGGTTTAATCATCAATGGGAAGTGATCCTCCCAAGTCAAAAAATATTCACATAGAATTAACTTTCTATCTATTATATCATTAAATTTGGCAATAGAAAATTCCTTGACCTTAGGGAAAATATGAACCTAGCTTGAAATAGTGGGTTCTCAATTCTTATAAATTTAACCATGTATCCCTGGGAGATTGGGTTAGAACCCCCTAAATTAGTAGATAATTACACTGGAGGAAATGTCAAAGGTACATTGGTCAATCTTGATAGCCATCTACGCATCTAAATTAGGACCAATAGATTGACATATAAGAAATAGAATAGTCTCAACACATTTCATCGTAGGATAAATGGTGGAACCTTTACCACTTCCATTAGCTATATATTCATCATAAGAACCCCCAAAATCTATAGAATACTTTTCAAACATCATCAACACAGGACCATAGCTACCAAATCAAGTACCACATACTCTAGCTAAATAAATAAACCCTTATGTATCAAAAAAAGACACCTACCCACAAATGAAATTTTTTAATTTATTTCATATTTTCCACGGTGTTTTCTTAATGTGCACATGGCTTCTCTTAGGATTCTTCTTTTATTGCTTATCATTTCCTATTCATGTCTAGTTTCCTTTTTTCCATCATAGAAGCCCTTATGGACTACCTTGTTTATTAGAATAAAAAATATTTTTATCAATAATTATATAAGATGCTCACTTAATATTTCTCCACAATTATAAGTAGAATTAATATGCCTTTCCAATTATTCCAATAAAAATTATAATAAATTTGCAAAGTAAAAAAAAATAGCAATTTATATCCAAACAACAACTAATCATACTCAAATAATACAAATAAGTATTAGGAATAACACAATTTAATAATAAAAAATGAATATTAAAAATGGCTCTGCCCCTAAAGAATGTGAATTCAAATTCAATAAACAACCAAGCCTCATTTTATAGAAAAACCAAATATTTCTACAAAAATACCCCTCTCCTAACTACTAACAAATACGAAGTTCTAAGCAATCTCCCTAAGTTTTCAATCCGCCAAAACAATCTCACCAATGAATTAAATTTTCCCACTATGAATAGAAAAATCCCAAGTCATTAAATTTAGAGAAGTGTGAGAATTCAAAGGAGGCTCTCAACATTGGTAGTCAAATAGAATTTTTAAACAAAAACAAGTATGTGAAGGTTATTTATGTGGGTAAACATAATGGCAATTCTGCAATATTGGCTGCACAAAGTTTTCATCAATCTTTCAGAGAACTCAAATTTACTTTCACCCACCACAAGAAAAAAGATTGGAACCCTAACCCTACAATAGTTCAAAATGACTATCCAGAAAAGGATTGGAAATTGATCATAAACAAGAAGAAGCAGAAAAGTCAATGATCTGGTGCTTCATCAATCAAGCATCCATATATCAAATAACCAAGTAGGGTTATGAAATTCAACGGGATCCCATTAGGTAGGAAAGCCAGAAGAAATATGAAACGTTCAAAATGCAATAAGATCGGAATTCAAAACAATCATAACTCTCAAGCATTAAAAAAAAGATCAAACCAATATAACAATTTTAGAGACATTCATCGAATGAAATTTGGAGGGAGATTTGTGATAAAACCAAAGAATGCTAGATCAAGCATGAATGAGAAAATCTTGACATAGGGTGATGGAATTATCACAGGCAACAACAAATTTAATGATAATACGGCCAATAATAATCCATCAAAAGGCAACATAATCAAAGAGTAGTCAATTCTTACCATTAATCAAGGACACAGAGACAACACTGTAACCATTAGAGACTCCTACAGTGAAGACCGATGGATTGATTGCAAACAATGTGGCCTCTTTGTATATTGGAATGGTCCCAAGACAAAGGTATCAAAAATGGCAGAATTGATAAGAAATGCTAGTAGATTATATTCTAGACTCCATAACATACACTAATAGAACCAAAAATCTTCAAAAGGTATTCCCTACAAATACTAAGCATAATCTAGAATGAGAAGTCAAACTCAAGGAAGAATTAGATTATCATGACAACTATACACTAGAATCTTTGAAGAATTCAAAGTATAATAGACCTAAACCAAGTTAGCTCATATGATTTGTATTCCAAATGAGGATTTTGATGAAGGGGAGATTATGGATGAAGACATTGAAAAATATATAGAGGCATGCTCACCACATATCAGTACTAAGGAAGTAGGAGGATAGATGGATCAACTAACACTCATAGATGAGAAAGATAAGAATAATATAGAAACAATAAAAGGTGCAAGATGTGATATAGAGAACATTCAAGATGAGAACATCATTAAAATGGAATTTTTTTATGTACACAATAAAATCTATATATTGAAGAGATCAAAGGAAATATTATAATTTACAGCAATTTGATTAAAGGCATCATCTTAGTCCACAATGATATATGTGATCAATTCATTATCATGTCTGAACCACATAATGTTGGGTTCTCCCAATAATGATAATGATTTACTATCAAAATTATATTTAAAGCACGATGAACTGTATAACACTACAGAGATACAAAAGAGAAACATTTGGTAAAACAATGATAATAAAAGTTTAGAATAAATATAAGGAAAAGAATCAGAGTATATTAATGATCTAATTCTAACAAAATTAAAGATAGGTAAAGAATTTATAATCTCACTTTAATCCCAATTGGAACTAACGCAACATAATATGTAAAAACGAAGTGAGTTTTCAAACTTAGATAAAGATGGAAACTATTGAATAGATTACAACAACATTAGCAAAAATTCTCATAGTGAAAAAATTGAATCAAAGGATAAATAAGATTCTAAACCATGGAAAGTCTTATCTAAATCATCATAAATAAATAAAGACTAAAAAGGTTGCAACAAGAAAAGGAGGAGAAAATTTAAGGCATCCAAAAGAGTGAAAAAGAAAAGTTTGAAACTATACATGAAGGTTCGGCAAGAGACACATATGAATTACCAAAATCTAGCAGAAGACATGGAAATTTTTACCCCATTTGACAAAGAGTTAATAAATGGCATTATCGATCTGCAACTGAGGGAGGAAGATTTAGGCATAGATGAGATTACCCATAAATCTTTGGATTAGTTGCAAGGTATTTCAAATATCAATGAAAATAACATAACTAGAATCTACAAAGAGTATCCTTAGTTGATGAGGGAAGGATCAAAGGCACAATTATTAAATGATAAAGTTTGCGCAGGTTTAGAAGACACAATATTCACTTACTAAGAAATGCATCAAAATACTAACATACGGTGAGAAATGAAGAGGATCTAGATGAAGATATAGAAGATATTACAAGTTTTAACAAAATAATTGAAAAATTGCTAAGGGAAGAAATGGAAGAAGGGGAGCCTACATGGAAAGATTTAATTATTTCTTCGCAAAATGCTAGCTCAAAAATTTGACTTTGATTGGAAGGAACAAAAGATGGTTTGATAAACTCAAGAGTGGTTAAAACCAAAGCAAAGAGGTAGGAAATCACTTGTGGAACTTAGATATAAGGCTAGAAATGATGAAAACCAAGCCAAATTGACTGAATTATTTCATGCAGGGAAGGGGAAGTACCTTCCCAATGACCAATGTGTAATGTCCCCTTCCCCACACTAGGCCTTCCTAGCACCTTTTTGGTCTATCTTTCCATCTGGATAGGCTAAAAACATTAATCTAGAGGATTCCGACTAGTCACAAGAATTTATTTGGTTTTGTTCGAGAAAATATTAAAGTTGAGGATCTTTTCTAGTTAAGTCACTTTATTTTATAAAGTTACTTTATGACTTAAAGTTATTTTATAAAAAAAAGTAACTTAAGTGACTAAAATACAAAATTGGTTTTTATCCCACATTGGCTAGTTGTTTGTGCTCTCCCTCATATCAAGGTTATAAAAGTAATGGGCTTTCTTGGGATTGTGACCATGAAAATATTTCAAAATAATGAAGATGAAATTGGTTTCTTAAATGTGACCATTTTTCTAAAGGATGAAACACCTTAAGAAGGATAGGAAGACTAGACATAGCCCTAGTATCTCTTCTAAGATTGCCTAGGTTCACGTACAAATTTGTAGAATAACACATTGATTCAATCAAGCTTACTTTCAAAAGTAAATTGGTTAATAGTGGAGCCACCTATAAGTTCTTTGATATTATCTAGATTAATCGTTGGTCATTCTTCTATGTGTCTATGATTATCGAAGTATATGACATGGGTAATAGAAGATGGTAACACCATTATAACTCACAAAATCTAATCTGCAGAGCTTTGATTAGTATCACCGGGGGGATTTTAAAAGTGTGCAGTCAGCATCGTGTGTAATACAACAAAGGTTGCAGGGTGTGGGCAAGCTAATATCATTTGGGAGGTAGTCACAACCATTCCATCCAGTCACATCACTATTGGTAGTTTGCACGGTAGGACATTTCTAATAGTTTGATCACCAAGGTAACTAGAAACGAGAATATCATTTGGTTGGCATAGCTGTCGAGTATGAGTTCCTTGCAAGTATCACAACTCAGGTATGAGTTTTTCGTAGGGGATTAGGAAGGCCATGGGACCAAACATTAACTCCAGCTTCCTCTTTCTTACTATATTTTGATTGAACATGAAACTATATATGTCGTCAACTCTTTTCATTTGGCTGATTGAGAATTCCATTTACTAGCTATTACAAGCTCTCTTTTTGGTTAAATAAAATGTATGAAAGTGAGTGAATATATGTAATGAGATGCATTCAGCATGATTCATGTATTATCTTCCCACCCCTCTATATTAGCATTGATTGTCACAGACATAATAGGGGAGGTTGAATTCGTAACATGGCTTAACGGCATTCCCTCTTATGTTTGTTACTTTGCTGAGTCTTCTTTCATCTCCTAAGTTTGGATTTCTACAATGGTATCAGAACCACGAGACTTGCCAACTTGTGGGTAAACTGTTGGAATTTCAAACTGGATAAAACAAAAAAAAATGTCTAAATAGGCACAAATAGGGAGCCTTATAATTTTAGACACATTCATCCTGAATTGACAAGATCTTCATACCATATTGATATTGAGGATGGTTATAAAGTGGATAAGGAGCTAATCTTTGAGACAAGCATACAGGTTGAAAACGTTGAATAGGCTAAATAGGTTGAATAGGTTGAACAAGTTGAATAGGCTAAATAGGTACAATTCACGTAGATGGCTCATAAGGCTAATGAGAAAGAGTGAGAAGTGGGGAAAATATTGTGCACTATTAGAGATGGACAAAATAATATCACTAACACACTTTAGCAACTTACAAGTACTATGCAGCAACTAGCCTCGATACCCGAGAGAGCACTGAGTCATCACAATGGAGGTGGTAGTGTGGTAGGATCACCCTAGGCCGCTAAGGCCCCTGCCACGAAACACTAATAGACTCTTGATGCTCATTTTCACTAAGAATAATGTTGAGGAAGAGGCAGCCCAACCTGCAGCAATAGGATTACTTACGGATAATGTTATGGTTATATATGATGAGTGGGATCTGTTTCGTAATATGATTAAGAAGAACTTGACATTTACTCAATACATGAATCAAAAAAGGGAGTCAGAGAGGACACGACGGGACAAGAGGCCTAAGGCACAAAATTGAGACTTGAAGCATGCCATGAACAAGTTATCCCTCTCAATTTTGATGCTAGCAGTAAGACGTCTGCCAAGGCTTGGATTCACAAGTTAGACACATTCCTGACATTCAAACCCCTATCACAAATAGAAGCTATTAAATTTTCCATGATACATTTAGAGGGAGAAGCGTATGATTGGTGGCATCATGGGCTAGTCACCCAAGATCATGGTCTCATTACATCTTACAAGACTTTCAGCTCTAAGTTGATCACCCATTTTGATAGGAAGGACATTGAGGTCTACTATAGGGATTTGGTGTAGTTGTGACAGGGTGAGTTTGTAGATGACTTCATTGATGAGTTTTAGCGAATCTCGGGTACAGTTTTGAATATGATAGAAAAGCATAAGGTAATGGTGTTTACAGAGGGCTTACAGGATAGATTTAGAGGTTTGGTCAAGGTCCTTAAACCAAACACCCTAGATGATGCTATTAAGATAGCACATTATCTAGACACGCCTTCTATTGGAAGCATGAATGATGATGATATTCATATGGAGGAGTATTTTAGAAACATGATTAGATCATTATCATGATGATATGTTACATTCATGACTATGTTTGTAATTGATGTCAACATAGCAGTTTTCTGTGGTATTTGACAGAAGAACAACAAAAAAATCAAGTTCGTATGGATAGTCAGTTGAGCATTTTCATTGAGTGAGGTTAAAGAGAGATACTACTAAGTGTCTAGTATATGCAGCTAACATCAGAAGCATAAGATATTAAGTCTAGAAGAAGTTATGCAAGTTTTGGTGAAGATTGTTCTAAGATAGAGTCTACAGAGGCGCGTTCTGGTAAACTTGTTATATCTCTTTGCAGATTTGTTATTCTGAGAAGCCAAAGTTAAAGATGTAAAGAAGACATTCATGAGATGACATAGCTAAGCTTACTCATCATAATGTTACTTGTACAGAAAGTTATTCAAGTTACAAGGTGAAAGATTAATGTTATTGCTAAGTGTAACGTGTTCTTAAAGTGGTACTATAATAATTAATTAAAAAGGTGCCATAGCTAACTCAAGGGATTCTTATATGGATTCGATATAAAGGAAGGATATTTTCCTTTATCATGTATTAACACAAGTGAATTATTATGAGTAGCATAAAGAGTGGAATGTGAAGATAAGCAAAGCAGAGTGAAGGTGAAGGAAAATTTGTTGCCGAGGTTTTATTGTGTGATCCAATGTTTGATACTTGGATCTAAGGTTCGTGACCTAGTCTACAAGATCTAATAGTGATCGGTCTGGTTGATAGGACAAAGGAAGGAAGTTAAAGAATAATACAGACAATTATTCTACAAGGAATAGTTGAGAGATCAGTTGGACAGTGAGTTCAGTGGTCTTGCCCCAGAAGCTATTTGGATAGTGGATCCTTCTATCTTCTACAACTCCTAATAGGGTTGGAATCTTCTAACAAGGATTAAAAGTCTTCTAACAAGGACTCATATTTACTAAATGTTGTAATAGAATCCTAATAGGGTCCATCCTCTAACAAGAAATATTTATATTAGTACATCATCTTGTGGGAATCATTCCACTGGGGTTTTCCCTCTAATCAAGGGTTTCCCTAGTTAACATATCTGGTGTAATTGTATTTGTGCATCTTGTTATGGTTGTTGTTTACTTTGGTTGAATGGTTAATATTATTTAAGGTGGATAAATTTTTTAATTATTGGATAATTGATTCACACCACCCCCCCCCCCCCCCAGTTATCTTGGTGGACTGTTATTTCTAACACCTTCTTTGATACTACAACCTCCTAAGAAACCTTATAAGGGATCTACTTTGATACAGAAGAACAAATATCAGTAGAAGACATCCCCCCCAAGGTTGGACTTTGAGACATGGAATGAATTAAGGAGGAAGAAGCTATGCTTCACTTGTAGGGGGTTGTGGACACCAGATCACAGGTGCCTTGGCAAGGGTAAAATACATTATGTCAAGGTTCTTTCAGAAGAGGAGGATGAGTAGAAAGGAGGCAGCGATGTTGATGTTGGAAATATAAATAGGAAAGTAAGTTCTAAGAGGGGGGTGTAAATCAATACTTAAAAGTTTTACCATAACAACATTTCACCATTCATCCATCTCATAACTTAACAAATAAATTGAAATATAGCTAACCATGCATCACATCCATAGCATAATGTAAATCAACACATAACACAAAAGATTTTGGCTACCAAGAATCCCTCTAAGGAGAAGGTAAAACTAGGGTGGGGATGATACCCACAAATCTTTACTACTACAGCAGTCAAGTGTGGCCAATTATGGTTACAAAATTTTGATAATAATCTATGATCTACCCTGTGAGAGGTTTGCCATGTTAAAGGCTTACAAAGATTGTTAGGTCTCACCTTGATTAAAGGATTTAAAATCACAATTACTTAATCACTTTGTTAGGAGATTTTTAAAAGTCTATTATGATTACTCTGTTAAGATATTTTCCTTGTATCACTTGTCAAAATGATCCAGTACATGATCCTTCAGTTACCACCCTTATGTTGGATGCCAGATCTACTCTTGACTATTTATATCTTGATCCTCTTGATCGAATCTTTCTTACCTTTCATTAGTTGTCTTCTAAACTAGTTTTTTTCTCATTAGTTGGTTCTGTAATACTGATCCTTCAATTAAGCATCTTCTCAATGCCTCCTTTTGCATATGATACTCCTCTTCGCATCTCTATCATTTCTATACTCCCTGTTAGGGTTTATCTCTTTAAATAGGCATTTGGAGATGATCTAGGTAATAATCAATGGCTCTAGTTGATTCTTATTGCCACTTAATGCTTCACTTTTTCTTATTGGTTGCATGGGTCACATAGGAATGTGTGATATGACTTGATCCTTATCTCTTAATATCAAAAATTCAAGATTATGTCAGCCAAAAATGGTTTACATAAATTTTTGTGTCATTACAAACTTGTATATCGATGACTAGTTCACTTAGCATCAATAGGCTTCTGATGCTCAACCTTAAATGTTCTCTTATGTTGTTTGCTTAGCTCCTGAATGGCTAAGCACTTATTGACTGCTTGGCTCCTAAATCACTTGACACATAATGACTACTCAACATTAACTAGTTTCTCGAGACCAGAGTGACTTGGCACATATTTCTTGTTATATCACTCAATGTGTATTGTCTAGTCACTTATGCTCAGCATGCTTTGATCACTTGCCTCACTTTTTTCACTCACCATGCACTATGCACTCGGCCTAAATAGTAGCTCGGTTGCAGTGATGACCAACTAACTTGCTAGATAATGACTAAGTGTTTTGTCACTACTTTTTCAAAACCACAATGAGATTAACAATCTCCCCCTTTGACATGAGTGGCAAAAACACTTTGTCATGGCATATATTATCTTGTAGCATAAGTCAAACAATCCATAAATTTTTGCTCAGTCTCTATACAAAATTTCAAAATCTTCAAAATTTGCAAAAATGCGGTCTCATTACCATGTTACTCCCCCTGAGTAAATACTTCATCTGGATTTGTAACTCCCTTTGAGTAGATATCTTCCTTGAAAAATTCTCAAAATTTATAACAAAATATTCAAAATCCCCCTTTTTTGACACTTATGACTATGAGGGTGGTACATTTAAATTATGTTTATCCAAAAATGGCTTGTGTACTTGAATTATGATTCCTTATGCGAAATCCCAATTGTCTTTTGTTGCATCCAATGATTGGATCTAAATTTCTAAATTTGTTACCATGTCAACTAGAACTTCTTGTGTAGAAAGATGTGAATCTTTCTTCATCACTGTCTCTACAAAAGGGTAGTTCTTTATGCAAAACTTCCATGTGAGGGGTCAACATGGACTGAATGTTAATCAAAGTTGATCATATATTTGTATGTTTTTCTTGCAACTCGGCAAGCCTACTATGTGTTAGAAATCATCTCTAAAAATGTAACTGACTGGTGCTAGGAGATGTATTCAATGAAGATCTAGTAGACTTAAGATCCTGTTGCAACCTATCAATTGTTTGTTGAGTTTATTGAGTAAAGAAATCAACATTGCATAATTTACTATACAAAGAGTAAATGTTATCCAAAACTTTCTTCACATTGTCCATCTTAGTTGACAAATCAACCTATCTCAGTTCAATAGCACTGGATATCTTATCCATGACCTTGGTGTGAAACTTCTTCTCAGATCATTCCAATAACTTTACATTAGTTTCTATATCCTTTTCTTTTATCCTATCAACTATATGTATAAGTTTTTCTATGATAGGCTTATTGGAAAATGAATCTGAAATATCAAAAGCACCAATAAAAATGTCTTTGATCTCATGTAAAACTTGTTTTTGCTTGTGCTCTTGCCTTAGCTTCTCTTTCCTTCACATCCTTTGTAGAGCTTCTTGAAGAACTTTCTACCATTTTAACTTGCCAGGGTTTGAAAATTGTGAAACAATGTAACTTGGCACGAGTGAAATACCTTTTGATTCGATGAAAATTGTTGAGTAGCAACTAAATCACCTTTGCACTTGCTAGAATCCCTTTCACAAATCACCTTCTTTCTCTTCAATCACCTGGTAAATAAAAATAACTCAAAAATTGACTACATAACCTTAAAAACCTTGCAATTAATGCTTAGTGCCTACACAATTATTAGCTCAATCGCTATAGGATTTTCAATATGCTCGGTCAATATAGCTAACTCAACAACCATAGAAATCCCTCCATTACTTACTAACAACACAAAAATTATAATAATGATACAATAACTCTTTCTTCCAATCACTTCATTGCATCTTAATTTATGCTAATAAATCTTTCATTCCTCAAATGCTTGGAACTGATGCAAAATATATCATTTCAAATGTCAATTCCATACATACCTTTGATTGCCTACTTGGGAGTGATGTGATCACCTGATCCATTAGATAAAGTCACCTCATGTGGGCTTGATGTGTTGCAATCTTCCTTCTTTTTCCATGTCTTGTTCATCTAGATCTTTACCTTTTCAGCATCTACCTTTCCTTTGCCTTTGTTGAATTCATTGCTCGATGCAGGTGATCATGTTCGGCAGTTTCTACTTACATGACCAACCTTAATGTCAAAATACTTTAGAATAACTGAGAGGGGGGGTGAATTAGTTAACTAAGGTCCAAGTGTATAAATAAAACTTTTCACATCTTAATGAACCCATAAAACATTATTCATCATGCATGCATCCATAAGATTATGCAATCACTTAAAACGTGTAGGTTACTGTAAAATCAAGTTGCAAAAATGTAAACATGAAACATAAAAGATTCATCAACACACTTGACATAGAGATTTACATGGAAACTCAATTTGGGAAAAATCACCAGTAACATGCTACTCTTTTCACTCTTTTAAAGCGATGCCCTATGAAAGGCCAACCTTATTAAAGGTTACAATACACACTATTAAATGTGACCCTATTAAAGGATTTCAATCACCATGTTAGGAGTGAACCTTGTTAGAGGACTTTAGACCATTCACTTGGAATGTCACCTGATTAAAGGATTTACAAATGATTTTTAGTTCAACCTTAATCCAAAGGATTTACCCTACACTAATACAATTGTTAGAGAGTAACAGTAAGGCTTTGATCTAATACAACTTAACTTACAACTTCATTTGTAGATTACAAATCTCTATTCAATCCTCAATTCTACTTGGCCTTCATACTTTGTAGCTCTGATAGCATGTTCACCCTTCAAGCATTCATCTCCTTAAGCCTTCTTTCTTAACATGCCAATGCAGTCTCTTCTCTTGGGTCACTTGATGAAGCAAAACCCTTAACTCCTTGTCTCCCTTAGGTTCTCACACATGAAAACCTTGCTTCATGACTAGCCATTCATATAAATAGGAAATTAAGATATTTGTTTCTCATTCTCCATTGTCCAATTTAGGGTTAAGATGGATTAGGTAGGATACAATGAATTTACCCCACATTCCATATCTCTTCTAGAAACTTCTCCTAGAATCCACATTGAATTCACCTAAAAATAGTTTATCTAGAATTCTATGCCACTAGCTCATGAACCTTATCTTCCACCTGGTTCACATAATCCAAGTAAACAAACTTGTCAACTCAGATTCATCAAATGTGTGATCTTTTAAATAATGCAGTGGCTCAATATTATCTGACTTTTGATGCTCGACACATACTACATTGCTTGGCATCCACTGCGAAATTATTCGGCATGAACTAAAGTTTACTAGTGCTTGGCATCAACTAAACTTTACTCAACATACACTAGAATGAAATTTTACTTGGCTCCAACTGATTTTCTACTCAATTTGCACTGTCTTTGCTCGACAACTAATATCCACTCGGTCAAGCTTGACAGACAAACTTTGTGTAAATTGTTCTTCTAAACTTTTTTAGTGTAACTAGCCTTTGTAACCTTAAGTAGATTATCAATACATCATGTTATCAGTATCTTAATTGATTCTTGTACTTCATTATATAATCATAACTCAACATTTCCTCTAGGTGCTATTGTTACATCTTTTGATCAAATCCTCTTCATCAATCATCTAAGTGATAGTAATTAAATCATATAAGCAATTTCTTTGGTTTCTCCCTCTGTCACCTTGCTTGTGACTAATGTGAAGTTTTTAGCTCTTTGATTACTTTGGGCAACTCCTAAATTAAGATCCACTACATCAATATGTAACATATGAAAATCAGCATTTCTTTTGTTACTTAGATAGCCTTTGATAGGGGTATCACCCCCAGTTTACCTCTTAGATACTCATGAGCATCCTTAGGTAATGTTTTTGTGAAGATATCAGCAATTTTTTCTTTTGTCTTAACATATTCTATCTTCACCTCTTTATCTTGAATTAACTCTCTCAAGTAATGATACTTGATTGCAATGTGCTTAGTCTTTGTATGCATCACTATATCTTTTATATATTAATAGCACTTCTATTATCACAATAAAGTATCTCTAATTCTATGATATCTTCCTTCATTCCTTTAAGTAGTTGTTTGACCCATACAATGTTTGTACAATTTATAGCAGCAACAACGTATTCAACTTGAGCAGTAGATTGTGAGATACAATTTTGTTTCTTCCTAGTCCATGTAACCAACTTCTTGCCTAAGAAAAATGCTCCTCCACTGGTGCTCTTTCTACCATGAATGTTCATAGCCCAATCGTCATCAGTGTTGGCTCTTAATTCAAATTTCTCATTTTTCTTGTAGTATAGACCAAACTCTTATGTTCCTTTTAAATATCTCATTATTCTCTTTACAGCCATTAAATGATTCTCCTTGTAATTAGCAAACAATCTTGCAACTATCCCAATAGATAATGCAATGTCAGATCTGCTATGTACTACATATTGCAATTTTTCAATCATAGACCTGTACAATATTTGATTCACCTCAACTGAATCATCATTCTTTGACAACTTGTGTCATATCACCATAGGTGTACTTACTAGTTTGGAATCCTCCAATCCAAAAGTTTTTAGTATTTCCTTGACACAATTTAACTAAGTGGTGTACATACCATATTTCATCTAATATACTTGCAAACCCACAAAGAATTTGATCTCTCCAAACATAGGCATTTCAAATTCTTGCTTCATCTAATTTGCAAAATCCTTACATAAAGCATCTTGACCTCCAAATATGATATCATCAACAAAAACTTTAGATAACAAAATACCTTTTCCTTTATATGTCTTCATGTACAGATTATTTTTATCATCGGTCCTTTCAAATCCAATCTTTACAAGATAATTATGAAGTCTCTCATACCATGCTCTTGCTTCTTGTTTCAAACCATATAGAGCTTTGTGTAGTCTATATACCATGTTCTTATTGTTAACATCAACAAAATCTTTTGGCTATTCTATGTAAACTTCTTCCTCTAATATGCCATTCAGAAATGTAGATTTAACATCCATTTGATAAACTTTGATTTCTTTGTATGCAAAATAAGCAAGTAGTGTTCTTACTCATTCCAATCTAGCAACAAGGACAAATGTCTCTCCTAGTCAATTCCTTCTTCTTGTGCATATCCCTTGCAAACTAGTCTTTCTTTATTCTATGTGACTTCACCATTTTCATCTAACTTGTTTCTAAATACCCATTTGGTGCCAATCACATTTTTATCTTCTGGTCTAGGAACTAGACTCCATGTTTTGTTCTTCTCTATTTGGTCAATCTCTTCTTCCATGGCTTTACTCCAGTCAACATCTTCTAATGCATCTCTTACTAATTTGGGTTCCTTCATGATCAAAAAACATGTATCATCTCTCAATTTTTATTGTGTCGCTGGTCTAGCATCTTTGCCTCCAATGATTTGTATAGTAGGATTATGTCTTTTGACATATTTAGACAATCTTGGCTTACCTCTTGTTTCTTCATTTTGTCTTTCAGCTTCGAAATCACTATGTACACCTCTGTCAGGTAGTTTAGCATCTCTTTCATGTATACTAATCTCAGAATTAGAATGTTTTTCCACTTCATTCTGTAACTCAGCATTTGAATGTAGTTTGGTTTCTGAATGCAACTCGGCATTCATAGGGTGTGACTTAGTAGTCATTAAAACTTGTTGTTGTTTTATAGCTTGATTTGCAGCATCTTCTTCAACAGGCATACCTTCATAAAAGTATACAAATGATTTGTATTCTTCTGGTTCTTTCATAGGTTCAGTCTCATGTACTTATGTATATTCATCAAAGTTCACATTTGCACTTTCCACAATTTTATTAGTGTTAGTATTCAAACACTTATAAGCTTTACTTCTTATGGAATATCCTAGGAATATACCTTCTTCACTTTTTGCATCAAGTTTACCATTCCTGAAATCTTTAAGAATGTAACATTTGCTTCCAAATGCCTTAAAGTATTTTACATTGGGTGAGTATCCATACCATAATAGTTCAAAAGGTGTTGATTGAGTACCTTTCTTGACTTGTGCACAGTTCAAGGTATAGACAATTGTACTTACATTTTCTCTCCAGTATTTCAAAGCAACATTCTTCTCCATCATGAGTGTCCTAGCATGGTCCTTTATAGACCTATTTCTCCTTTTAGCAATCCCATTTTGTAGAGGTGTTCTAGGGGCAGATGTCTATCTTTTGATTCCTCTATCATTACAGAACATCTCAAACTCATTTGATGTGAATTCTCCTCTTCTATTAGATCTCAAACACTTCAAACTTTTACCTGTTTCCTTCTCAACTCTTGCTAAGTACCACTTAAACATTTGGAAAGCATCAAATTTTTGCTTTAGAAACATGACTATCATCATCCTAGAATAGTTAGCAACAAACAACATTATGTACTTATCTCCTTTGTAGCTTTGCACATCAATTGGTCCACACAAGTCAATATGAATAATCTCTAGTATTTCTTTAGAGGTATAAGTTTTACTCTTAAAACTTGACTTTGTCACTTTGCCTAACTGACATTGTTTGCACATTACATTATCAGGCTTCTTCAACTTAGGTAACCTTCTAACCTTTTTCATGTTACTGATACTAACTAAGTTGTCAAAGTTAACATGACATAACCTCTTGTGCTATAGCCATACATCATCAAATTTTACAACAAGACAAGTAGCATCCTCTATATCAAGATAGAATAGATTATTTCTAGTGTGATTACCCTTTCCAATCAATTTCTCATTTTTTTCATATATCTTAGAAATCTTGTTTTCAAACTCAACCTTACATCCCAAATTATTCAGTTGTGACACACTCAACAAATTATATCTAAGTCCTTCAATATAGTAAGCATTGTCACATTAAATCTTACCTGTGAGTTTGATAGAACCTTTTCCTTTTATCAAACATGGTGCATCATTACCAAATCTTACACTATTTCCATCATAACAATTTAGGGTAATGAACTTACTTTTGTCTCTAGTCATGTGATGTGAACATCCATTGTCAATGATCAATTTATCACTCTTGTTCACACAAGTCACAAGTGCAGTTGCCTCATCTTCATTAGATTCATCCTTCCTTCATTGCAACATACACCACTTCATCATCATGTTCATCAAAATCATCACTTGTTTCCTCTTCAGTGATATAGCAAGATTTCTTGCCTTTGTCCTTGTAGTCCTTGATATCTTCATCTCTTCTACTCTTGTATTTGTCACCACCTTTGTAATTCTTCTTCTCTGGACATCCAGCAGCAATATGACCAAACTCATTGCAATTGAAACAAATGATAGGTAATTTACCTTCAAACTTGCCTTTACCTTGTGGAATCTTCTTTCCATTAGTGTTTCAAGTTGTTCTACATCCTCCTCATTTGTATCACTATCACCAAACACATACTTCTTCTTTTTCTTTTTCTTCTTCTCATTAGGTTCCTTCAATGAAACTTTAGCATTAAAAGCAGATTCAATCTTTTCAGGTTTGTAATTATCAAAGTTAGATAGCTCAAAAGCAATGAGTCCACCTACCAGACCTTCAAGTGATAGTTTATTCCCTAGTATACATCCCAGTTCTTGAATTGTAGAAACTCTAATAGCATATACAGGTAACAATGTTCTCAAAACTTTGCTTAGTATAGTATCATCATCTATATTGTCAGTATCTTCTTTTATCGCATTGATAACGTCTTTTATCCTTTTTACATGTTAAGCAATATTTTCACCTTCTTCCATTCTCATATCATCAAACTTACCTCTAAGATTTTCAGCTTTGGCTCTTTGAACAATTGCATCACCTCCATAGATAGTGGTTAGGGTATTCTACATTTTCTTTGCACTATTAAGACCTTTGATATCATCAAATTCAGCATAACTTAGGGCAGAGGCAATCACAAGCATTGCCTAATTGTGTTCCTTCTTCTTCTTCATATTCTCAGCAGTTGGGGCACCAATAGGATTAACATGTTCAATAGTAATGGTAGATTGTACATGATCTCCAAGTCCTTCAAGATGTAGCTTGATCAAACTTTTCCATGTAGGAAATTTATTTCTATTAAGCTTGGGTACTTTTCTTTTAGACATCTTAATCTTTGTACAACTAGTATATTCAAACTATTCCTCTTAAGCAGATGGCTTTGATACCAACTATTGGAATACTTTAGAATAACTGAGAGAGGGGGTGAATTAGTTATCCAAGGTCTAGATGTATACATAAAACTTTTCACAGCTTAATGAACCCATAAAACAATATTCATCATGCATGCATCCATAAGTTTATGCAATCACTTAAAATTTGTAGGTTAATGTCATCTCAACTTGCAGAAATGTAAACGTGAAACATAAGAGATTCATCAACACACTTGGCATAATGATTTATGTGGAAACCCAATTTTGGAAAAACTAATAGTAACATACTACTCTTTTCATTCTTCTAAAGTGATTCCCTATGAAAGGCCAACCCTATTAAGGTTAAAATACACATTGTTAAATGTGATCATGTTAAAGGATTTCAATCACACTATTAGGAGTGAGTCTTGTTAGAGGACTTTAGACCATTCACTAGGAATGTCACCTGGTTAAAGGATTTACAAATGACTGTTAGGTCAACCTTAATCCAAAGGAATTACCCTAAACTGATACAATTGTTACAGAGTAACAATAAGGCTTTGATCTGATAAAACTTACGATTCATTTGCAGATTATAGATCTCTATTCATTCCTCAATTTTTCTTGGCCTTTATACTTTGTAGCTTTGATAGCTTGTTCACCCTTCAAGCATTCATCTCTTTAAGCCTTCTTGCTTAAGATGCCAATGTAGTCTCTTCTCTTAGGTCACTTGATGAAGCAAAACCCTTGAATCCTTGTCTACCTTAGGTTCTCACACATGACAACCTTGCTTCATGACCAGCCATTCCTATAAATATAAAATTAAAATATTTGTTGCTCATTCTCCATCATCCAATTTAGGGTTAAGATGGATTAGGTAGGATACAATTTATCTACCCCACATTCCATATCTCTTCTAGAAACTTCTCCTAGAATCCACTTTGAATTTTCCTAAAAATTATTTATCTTAAAGTATGTGCCATGAGGTCATCAACCTTATCTTCCACTTGGTTCACATAATTCAAGAAAATAAACTTGTCACCTTAGATTCATCGAATTCACGATCTTTTAAATAATGCAGTAGCTAGGCATTATCTGGCTTCTGATTCTCAGCACATACAACGTTGCTTGGCATCCACTATGAAATTACTCGGCACGAACTAAAGTTTATTGGTGCTCAGCATCAACTAAACTTTACTCAGCATCCACTATTGTACTCGGCATATACTATAATAAACTTTTACTTGGCTCCAACTGATTTTATACTCAGCTTGCACTATTTTTTCTTGGCACCTACTATCCACTCGGTCAAGCTTGGCAAACAAACTTTGTGTAACTTGTTCTTCTAAACTTTCTTATTGTAACCAACCTTTGTAATCTAGGTAGATTATCAATACATCATGTTATCACTATCTTAACTGATTCTTGTACTTTATTACATAATCATAACTCAACCTTTCCTCTAGGTGCTATGTTTACATCTTTTGATCAAATCTTCTTCATCAATCATTTAAGTGATAGCACAGTTGTCTTACCAACAAATAGCAAGTTTGACATTAGTGAAAAAATAATGATTGAAGCATATTAGTCATACTTGTCTATTCTCAACAATATCCCTTTACAATCTCCCTCTTTGATTAGCTTCTTTAATCTATTCTCAACACTTAAGACAACTAAAACATACAATCTCATTCAACCACCTTTTGTAATTTCCTTTGAAGTGTGTCCTTATGACATTTTTAGCAACATGGGCATACTCTCCACAATAGTGACAACTATACCTTGTATTGTAATCCCAATAGTAAGAATTTCCATGATAATGTACCTTTGTTTGTTAGTTTGATATCCACTTTGATTTGGATCTTCATTCATATGCTTTGCGTCCATACTTTTGATAGTTGTAACTATATCCTTCAAATTTATGAGTGTTGATGGTATTGGTCCTACATTCATGTGCCTAATGTCCTTGCTTCTTGCAGTTATAGCATTGTCCCCTGTATTTATGCTTCAGTGTTACTTTTGTAGACATTTTTTCTGTGACCTTATTTTTCATAATGATGACAAGTGGGTTTGTTGGTCTTTCCCTTATTACTCCTTTGTTCACCACTTTTAGATGATTCTCCTTCCTCAATAGTAGAATATCCCAATCCGATAGTATCATCATTTGTACTTGTTGTGTTCATCCATTTTTCAAAGTACTTTATGGCTTCACTAGGCTTATTAAACCTTTCAATAAATTCCTTTTTTGCTTTAAATTCATTCTGTAGTAGGTCATTCTATGATTTCAAAGTTGCAATCTCAATGTGTTTCATGTTTAGTTCTTGATTTTCAATCATAAGTTAATTCATTGTGTCCATTTGCATGTTTGCCAATTTTTGCACATCTGATGTCTTCTCCTCAAGTTTGTTTTCTAGTATTCTTTCATCTTCTTCAATTATAACTTTATCTTCTTCAGCTTTCTTTTTCAATTCAAATATCTCACACAATATAACTGATTGAGCTTCTTGTTCCCTTTTCAGATTCCTGACTTTTTCATTTAGGGCACTATTCTTTTCCATCAGATCTAAAATTTTTGCATCAAATTCTATGGAGTTCTTGTCCTCAAATAATCATGTAGTGCCTTCTTGATATTGAGTGTCATTTTTTTGAATAGCCATATCCTTTATTCTCTTTAATGATTGTTATAGTTCATCTCTTGCCTCCTTCAATTGCTGTAGGGCAAGTTGTATTTCAATATTCTTGTTCTCAATAGTCTTTCCCAATTTGTAGACTTCTATCTTCAAGATCTTTCCTCTCAAGATATAAAACTTTCCTTTCTAGAGAACAAGGCTCTGATACCAATTGTTGGAAATATAAATGGGAAAGTAAGTTCTAAGAGGGGGTGTGAATCAGTACTTAAAACTTTTACCATAAAAATATTTCACCATTCATCCATCTCATAACTTAACAAATAAACTAAAATATATCTAGCCATGCATCACATCCATAGCATAATTTAAATCAACATATAACAAAAAAGATTCTGGTTACCCAAAAACCCTCCAAGGAGAAGGTAAAATTGAGGTGGGGATGACATCCACAAATCTTCATTGCTACATCAATAAAGTGTGGTCAATTATGCCTACAAAGTTTTGATCATTATCTATGATCTACCTTGTGAGAGGTTTGCTTGTTAAAGGCTTAAAAAGACTGTTATGTCTCACCTTGATTAAAGTATTTAAACTCACAATTAAGTAAGTACTATGTTAGGATATTTACAAAAGTCTGCTAGGACTACTTACAAAGACTGTTAGGTCTCACCTTGATTAAAGTATTTAAACTCATAATTAAGTAAGCACTATGTTAGGACTACTATGTTAATAGAGTTACCTTGTATCACCTATCAAAATGATTTAGCACTTGATCCTTCAGTTATCACCCTTCTACTAGATGTTAAATCTCTCTTTATTATTTATATCTTTATCCTCTTAATCGAATCTCTCTTCTCTGACCCTTCACTACTTGTCTCCTCAACTAGTTTTGTTCCCATCAACTAGTTCTACAATAGTGATCCTTCAATTAAGCATCTTCTACATGCCTTTTTTTGCACATGATACTCCTCTATGTATCTCTATCATCGATTTACTCCCCCTTAGGGTTTATCTCTTTAAATAGGCATTTAGAGATAATCTTAGGTAATAATCAATAGCTCTGGTTGATTCTTATTTCTTCTTAATGCTTTCATTTTTCTTATTGGTTTTAGGGTCACATAGGGATGTGTGATATGACCTAATCCTTATCTCTTAATATTAAAAAGACAATATTATCTTGGCCAAAAATGGTTTACATAAAATTTTGTGCCATTATGAACTTGTATGTTAATGACTGGTTCACTCAGCATCAATAAGCTTCTGATGCTCGGTCTTAATTGTGCTCTTATGTTGTTTTCTTGGCTCCTGAATGGCTTAGCACTTATTGACTGCTTGACTCCTGAATCACTCGACACATACTAAATGCTCAGTATTAACTATTTTCTTGGCACATACTACTTTTCATATCACTCAACATGTATTGTCTGAACACTTATGCTCGACATGCTCTGATCACTTGGCTCACACTAATCACTTGTCTCACTCTGTTCACTCAACATGCAGTATGCACTTAGTCTAAATAGTAGCTCGATTATAGCGATGATTGACTAACTTGCTAGATAATGAATAAGTATTTTGTCACTACTTTGTCAAAACCACAATGAGATAAATAGTTGATGGAGGCAATGAAGAAAGAAGTGAGGAACAACCTATTAAAGAGAGGGATAAGGAATCCTCTCTAGGACGGTCCCCTATTATAGTTTCCCTTTCAAGAGATCCCACTAGTCAACCCTTTTGTTTGAAGGGCATAGTTAGAGGGCAACATTTTTTGTGCCTCTTAGATACAGGTGCATCATATAATTTCATAAGCACACGCTAGGTATTGAAAAGAAGGTTATAGGTTGATGATATACTAGAGTTCAAAGTTAAGGTAGCAGGGGGTGACAGATTAAGGTGCACAGGAAAAATGTCAGGGCTTTCGATTCACTTTGATGACTATCTTCTAGAGGCATATTTTTATGTTGTCAATTTGGATGGGTTAGATGCCATGAATGGTAGGCAGTGGTTATAGACTATCTCTGGGTATACAATTGATCATGGTAAGATGCAGCTAAAATTCCTATAGGAGGGTCAGCAGATGATTCTCAAGGTCATGCCAGAGGGTGAACCCAGAGTCATTTCAACTCATAGGATGGAGGCAATTACAAGTCATGATGACATGGAGTGTGCAACACATTATTTCATCTCCTCTAAGGCTAAGTTAGGCTCAAGATAGCAGTTTCACTGTGACATTTAGTGTAAAGGTTTGATAGATTTTGAATAATATAAAAATTTATAGTTATATGCAAAAATAGAAGAAGAATATAGAATGAACACAGATAACACATAGATTTAACATGGTTCACCCCAAAACCTGGGCTACATCAACCTACACATCCTTCAACCTTTCTATTAGCTAGCAAAAAAATACATCAACATTACAATGCACTATGCATCTTAGCCGCTTATAACAATGTTTTAGTGCAACCTCTAAAATTGACCATTTTAGGGTTTTACAATATCGGTTTGCTTTTCCTGACAAAATACAACTACATGAGAGATCGCCACAACATCAACACCCACTACATGATCAGTTGGCATAGTATCAAAAATTTAGCTAGTGCTTGATAAGCACAAAAGGGTTTTTGAAGACATGTCCCCGGGTATTCCCCCAGATAGAGGGTTTGAGCATATCATTGAGTTAGAGGAGGGAGCCAAGCCTATCATTAACAATCCTTTTTGTCACCCTAGAAACTATAAAGAGGAGATAGAAAGGAGAATTAAGGAACTTTGAGACATGGGACACATCAGAACCAGCTCCATCCCTTTTTCTTCTTCGGTGGTTTTGGTGAAGAAGAAGAATGGTACACTTCACATGTGTATTGATTACCATGCTCTCAATAAGAGGAACATTAAGAATAGGTACCATATTCCTTGCATTAATGAGTTATTGGATGGACTAGATGGGGCATTCTATTTCTCAAAGATAGATCTTCAATTTGGATACCATCAAATACATGTTCATGAGGACGATGTGCATAAGACAGCTTTCAGATGCCACTATGAACACTATGAGTTTTTGGTAATGTCATTTGGAGTCACTAATGCACCTGCCACATTTTAGTCATGTATGAACCAAATCTATAAAAATTAGTTGTGCAAGAGCGTGTTGGTATTCTTTGATGATATCCTAGTTTTTAGCAAGATTTTGGAGGAGCATTTGTAGCACCTAGATGAGGTACTTAGAATTATGGAGGAGCATTCATTGTTTGCAAAGGAATCAAAGTGTGAGTTTGGATTAACTTAGATTCTTTACCTTGGACACATGATTGGTGCATATGGGTTTAAGGTACACCAAGAAAAGATACAAGCAATCCTAGATTGGTTGCCTTGAAGGAATGTATCAGATTTGAGAGGCTTTCTCGATCTTTTTCTCTTATTATGGGAGGTTTGCTAGAGGCTTCTCTCAGACAGTAGCTCCCCTCACTGATCTCACATGGAAAAGGGAATTTAGGTGGGTTAATGATGCAAAGGTAGTCTTTGATAGGCTCAAGCAAGTGGTGAACACATGCCCAGTTTTGGCACTCCCCGATTCTCTTGCCCTTTTGTACTATAGTGTGATGCTTTAAGGAATGAAATTGGCACAGTTGTGAGGCCTCACCTTAACCCATCGTATTACAGCTGATACATTGTTATTTTGATACTTGGTGACTCAATATGTTGAGACATTACTGAATAGACTAAACATTATTATGTTATTTTATATCATGTGATGCTTTACTATGAGATGTTTAATCAAGTTATTTAATGTTTTATGAACATGCATATTGATGATGTAGTATAGTAAGTGAATGCAGAATTAGGAATATGATTAACACCTTGATTATGCAATTTTTAATGATTAAATATATGAGCAGAAATGAGATAAATAGTTATTTATATGAAAGATTTATGTTTTGATTTATGTGATTATCCAAATGAGTTTTATATACATGCATGTGATATTTCTCGAACTATTAATGTGTGAATTTAGTGTGTAGGATTATTAGCCAGAAAATCTAATGAAGAATTAGAACTGGATTGTATGTATTACTTGTGAAAACCTGGGTTGAGTCTAATGAAATATGTAGACCCCGTTGTTTCATATTTTATTTGTATCACAAATTGAGTGTGTGTATCATTTTGTAATCATTAAGTGTTAATATTTTGTAATAGTGATCTTGTAATGTCACTTGACACTCATGATTCGTATATGCATTTCAATATGATAAATAGGGTTAGCCAAGTAACCCAATAATCTAATTTGCACTAGCTTAGTAACCTAATATAAATTAGTTAATAATCAGGGTTAATCAACCTAATCAAGGTTTAGTGATAAGTTTGTATTCTTAGGATTTTTAGGAAGTCCACATATTTCAAGCAATTTAATAGGTCCCTAAATAGTCTTAGAGGCCAAAAATTATGAAAACTAAGTGCCTAAAGGGTGTATGTATGGGTTGGGGGAATTTTCCACCCCTCTAGTCCCTTTCATTGACTTTTATGACCATCCAAATATCCCATTTTCACTTTAGTGCGAAAATTAGAGTTTCACCATGAGTTGGACAAGTTTATACTCCACCTTAAGGTCTATCTTAATGATGAGGTTAAGTTAGAAGACTCTAGAAGCCTTTAGTCAAGTGGGGAGTTATTGCAATTTGTAGGTGGTTGAATTAGGAGCCTATTTAGTGGCAAATTTGAGGTTGGAAGAGTGTTCACCCAACATCTACATTTAGAGAGTAAAGTCAGGATTGAAGGAGAAAGAATGATAGATCTTCTCAAATTTTAGTTTTTCATAACCATTTGTGAAGGTAGGAATCCTTCAAGTTCATGTCTTCATGTTGTGTTTCATTGTAAAGGAAACTTGGCAATAAAGAATATAACCATTTCCACATAACCCATAATAGATTTGAAATAAATATCAAATTAAAATTCACATGCAAGACAATAGACAACATACCCACAAAATTATGACATAAGATATACCCTGAGAAACCCTCATTGAGGGAAAAAATCTAGCCTCCAAAAGCATCCATCACCATGTATTATTCAGCAAAAAATACCATTGTCATACAACCATGGAAGCCTTCATGGCCATAGCCACAACCGAGCAAACTATGTGAACAAGCATGAATCCACACATCTCATGCCATGCTTTCAACCTTCACAAATGCTCCCTTGGCTAACCTGTCAAGCCTTGTCCTACTCGACTCTTGCCTTTCTCACTCTTACTCTCCAACAACTACCCTTGTGGCTACTTATATAGTAGCAAGTCCCACAAAACCACTATGTGGTATTACATAAACCATGTGCTAAAACCATGTGCTACCTAACCCAGTGACCCCACATTTAATATTGGGCATTTAATTCTTTTCCCCAATATTAAATAATTACATGAAATATTTTCATAATGTTAGAATACAACTCATCAAGAATATTCCATGGGAATCTTTACATGTTACACATCCATCTAGGCACAACATTACATAATAAAATAAAATAATAAAATATAACAATATTATGCAATGTCTACAACACTCATTATCTCAACAATCTCCCACTTGTTGTATACATTGCATAGAGTCAATCCGTAGCCACATAAATGAACAAGGGAACAATCCCTCCCAACACATCCACCATCATGGATCAAAATACACCAAGTGCTCCATCTTGGTACCTGCAACAAAATCAAAGTATCCAGCATCTCAAACATGAATGATCTCACCTCCTATTATGCCACTGCCACTGGACATACATAGAATCCATGCAAAGAGAAAACCACCCAACCTGTTGCATTAGAAGATCATAAAATCTTGTACCAACTAAAATGCCAAGCACAAAAAATATGATCCAAAGGTAATCACATGTATCCAAAGTTTTCAAAATATCCATAGCAGAAATAGCATCCACAGCAAGTGTCAAACCCATAACAAGTGAATCTCATATCATCAACATATCCAATCTGTAACCTGCAATCACAAGCCTCAAGAGCAATACCTTTCAAATATATACCAAGAAGCTCCCACTGCAAAAGATAATGTCGAATCTATAACCAATCCACTTAACACATCTCAAAGAAGTGAATCCATGTAGTATCAAGGACATCCACAATACATAAACTGATATCCTACAAGAACAACTCTCATAACCAGTGTCCAATAGTCTCTCAAGATCTCCACAACCAATAAAGGAATAACCATGTCATCTCTCACATGACATACATGAGCACAAACTAGTGGTCACAATCTCTAACTAATCTCAAATCCAATATAGGCAAAACCGAACATCCAAGAAGATAACCAAGACCAGAGAAACTATGCAAATCATAACCCGTATCATGTCCTTCTACACACACCTCTAGATGTAAACTGTGCAAGTATGATCTCCTCCATAAGACTCCAACAAGAAGCCTCAACAACATCCAAACCATACCATATAGCTAATCATGGATGTAAGCCTCTCACAAGAAGATCAAACTCAATAAACCATTCCTAAACCAAGGAATATACCCAATATAAAACCATCTTCCAAACTCAACTAGTATAACAACATATGAAAATGGAGATGACCAATGCTAAACCATCTCTCAAATTAACTCTTCAGAACTAACTCATGTACCATAGCTCAAGATCCATATCCATGAAAGATAAGCATAAATATAATGCACCTGAGAAAAATAATGGGCTATACTTCTCAAGTAGCAAACCGCTGAGTAGACCAAGAGTGGGGAATGAGAATGCTCATCAAGATACCCAAGTCTCCAACCAAGACTCATCTAAAAACAATCTCCTCTCAAGTCCATATCAGGTGACTGCCCCTCAGACTTCCTATTGAAACCATCAACCATCCCAACAAATACTTCTATAATCTAAGAGAAATCAGCATCACCACCATCTCTAAGTATCCATGAGCACCTATAACCAATCAATCCATGCCAAATCCAAATGCAACATAGCAATATCATGAAGTATCCAGCTTATGATTAGTGTACTCAATACCAAGAAACTAAACCAAGATCAATGTCAAAGTTCCAACCATGGCCTCAGGAACATAAACATGACAACATGATCTAACCATCTCAACCAAAAGAGATAACATGCTCCACATGAACATACTATAACATGTCACAACTCTAAATGCATATCAAGAGTATACCATGACATAATAATCAAACCATCCTCATACCAAGGATAACATGCCAAATAAAAGCATAAACCACACCTTTGCCAAGAACCCTGTGAGTCCTCAAAATGCAACCATCTCCACACATTATGAAGAAAATTGTCTCCACATACCAAGAAGAACCATCTCTACACACCATAAAGATAACCAAGAACTCCATGAGTCCTCAAGATCTAGCCATTTTCACACACCATAAAGATAACAAGTGCACCATGCAAATGTCAAAGACGCTTCTGTAGCAACAGGATCTAAGACAAACTTTCAACATCTGCAAACACTCAATAAATATATCAATGCCAACAACTCCCACTCAACCATGTATCCAAGCTATCCATGACATAATGATGAAAAAATCATCCTCTAACCATGAGAATCAACCAAGGCATCAAAACATCAAAGAAATCAAAGTGCACATCACGAGCTCCTCAAAAGAAATCAAATAACCATGATCCTCAACCAAGAAAATATACCACCATAACTGAATCAAAAATCCAAGCTAATGAACATCAAGGATGTACCTGTATATCCAATCATGTCATGCCAAAATCTATGACACCATGATCACATCCATGAACCAAGCATCTGTCTCTCAAAGTGTCCAACCTGTCAGCATAAAATAGTCAACCACAATCCTCCACCATGACTATACTTGATAACAACATGTCATCCCTTCTACATGAAAAAATAGTAAATCATGTGACTTAGGGTATAGACAACCCAAATTCAAGCCACCAATCTGAATATGCATCAATAATAAAAGATCAATGGGCAAAGACAACCCATAACCAAGCTATAAATGCAACTTATAAGTATAGACTGCTTACAACACTACACAACTTGTAGATCCAACAAGTCATCATACATATCGAAACCAAATACTGATAACCATATCATCATAAGACCAAACTGAATAATGAACTGAGTATACAATGACATCAAATCTTAAATCTCCAATTTCATAAACTCATAATGTTACCATAGTCAAAATATATCTATAAATTGTTCAGATCAATATATCACCAAATAAATTATGTCAAACTTAAACCAAATCTAAACCAATGTGTAGAGCTCTCCAAAAGCTTTTCGTTGACTACTCGAAATCCAAAATCTGACCCCATATGCCCAAGTTATGCCCTAATCCGTGCTCAAAATAAATAAAATCTAAATTTAGGGCTCTTAAAACTTGCCAAAATATCAAAATCATAAAACCAAACCTACACCATGTTATAGTGCTCTGAATTAGCTTTCCAATGCCTATAAGAACTCTGAAAATTGATATTCTGAGAGAAAGTTATGGTTGTTTTACTAAGATAGTCTTTTTACCATTTTCACTGCGATTTTTTATTTTTTATTTTTTTTCTATGACGAAAATTTTGATGAGATTAAATTTGACGGCCATCATGGGCTGAAACCAAAAAAAATCTTTCATTTCCTCTTAACATGGCCAAACTACGGCATATTATATATCAAAATTTATGGAAATGTCGACCCGGATCCGATGGTGAGGCCTATTTTTACCCAAGAGGTCATTTCTGCAAGCTCCCCCAAAAACTCTCATTTAAATGAAACATTTGAAAAATTCTTTTGTCCAAAAAATTCACATGCCCAAATCTTTTAACATCCCATCATAATAGCAAATCCAAAACCCTCAGATTTGCAATAAATCATTCATATATCTTGCACTTTCTTTTATCCTCGCATGCATTCCCATGGACTCAATCTAAGGTTACAAACAATAAAACCAATACCACTTGTAAAGGAAACTTGGAAATAAAGAATATAACCATTTTCACATAACCCATAATAGATCTGAAAAAAATACCAAATTAAAATCCACATACAAGAGAATAGACAACATACCCACAAAATTGTGACACAAGATATACCCTGGGAAACCCTCATTGAGGGAAAAAAATCCAGCCTCCAAGAGCATCCATCACTATGTACTATTCAGCAAAAAATACCATTGTCATACAACCACGGAACCCTTCATGGCCATAGCCACAACCGAGCAAACTATGTGAACAAGCATGAATCCACACATCCCATCTCATGCTTCCAACCTTCACAAATGCTCCCTTGGCTAACCTGTCAAGCCTTGTCCTGCTTGACTCTTTCCTTTCTCACTCTTACTCTCCAATAACTACCCTTGTGACTGCTTATATAGTAGCAAGTCTCACAAAACCACTAGGTGGTATTACATAAACCATGTCCTAAAACCATGTGCTACCTAACCCACTGACCCCACATTTAATATTGGGCATTTAATTCTTTTTCCGAATATTAAATAATTACATGAAATATTTTCACAATGTTACAATACAACTCATCAAGAATATTCTATGGAAATCTTTACATGTTACACGTCCATCTAGGAACAACATTACATAATATAATAAAATAATAAAATATAACAATATTATGCAATGTCTACAACACCCATTATCTCAACATTCATTTCTTAAAGTAGGTTGATGAATGTGTGTGTCTTCGTATGTATGATGAACATGTGAGGGATGGGATTGCGATGGGTTTCTTTAATTTTTCTTTTTGTGTTTTATATTTTGATTTATGAGGGAAACTATAAGGGTTGTGTTGGCATTACTCACCCTCGGATAGGGAAAAAGTGGCCATGTATGGGAGGAGGGCTTCAGTTGGACTCCAAGCAGTGTAGAGTTTCTCCTCATGATGAGGAGAGGGAGAGAGTAGGGTGATAAGGGCCTCTACTCGTCAGTACAAACCATGTTTTTGTTTTGGGAAATTGAGAAGTGAAATAAAAAAAGTTCTTGTGATTATAGCTTTGAAAGGGCATCTGTTATAGTGTTGTGACCGACTTCTCCTGCCTGGGAAAAATCCACCTTCTCCCTAGTCTAGCTCAATGATGAACCTATGGTGCAAACTTGGGATGGGACTAAATGAGTTGAATGTGTCTTCGTGTTAAATTTATTTATCTCCCGATCAGTTTCATTTTCTCCATGGTTACCTTGATATAATTTGTAGATTTTGTAGTGGTTACCTTGATATGGAGCCAAGCAGGAATTCAAAGTTGTTGTCTGAATTCAAATGTTTGGGAGATTTCTCCCCAAGATAATGATCGTGTTGTAAAAAAGTTATTGTTAAACTTATATTTGAAATGACCATGATGTCTAGTTTTCTTCCTTGGTTCTTTCCCAACAGAATCTTTAAATCAGGTGATTCAATAAAATGAATAAGAAGTGGCTAGTCCACATGTGTTGGAAAAAAATGAGTATTTTCCTTTCATACGATATTTCTTATGATTCAATTTTTATGCATATATTTATCAGTAAATGGATGTAATGATGTTTTACCTTTCCTATGGCATTCTTATAGTTGACATTTGTATTCATATGATTAATGGTAATTAGATGAAATGATGATATATATAAAGTTATTCAATTTGAATTCAAAGTATGTTAAGAAAATTCGATTATATGAATGATAGTTCATCTTGTATTTTCGTAATTGTTGGAAAGAAAAATAGTCCTCTTTGATTGCATCAACACAACATCAAACTTCATGCTTTAATTCAACTTAGAAAATGTGTGTGTGTGTGTGTGTGTGTGTGTGTGTGTGTGTGTGTGTGTGTGTGTGTGTGTGCGTGGGTGTTATATATATACATATATGTATATGTATATGTATATGTATATGTATATGTATATGTATATGTATATGTATATGTATATGTATATATGTATATATATGTACATATATACATATATGTATATATCTATATATATATATATATATATATATATATATATGTATATATATATATACATATATATCCATATATACACATATATATCTATATACACACACATATATGTGTATCTATATACACACACATATATGTGTATCTATATACATATATGTATATATATGTGTGTGTGTGTGTGTATCTATACATATATGTATATATATACATACATACATACATACATACATACATACATATATCCCCTTGCTTTGAAAATCAAATAGATTTAAAAATCCAACACTTAGAAAAAAAAATAAGGGACTTGAGAAAATTTAAATTTATCTCCTTAGAGAAAATATACTCTCTTCCCTTTGTAAGGGAAAAAAAGATTTAATCCCCTTGGATAGAGCATATTCCCTAAAGATTTCATTTTAAAATCCATTTTATTTATCTAATTAATAGTTTAGTTATAGAATATATTGAAAAATAAATTAATATAATATAATATCTACTATCCTAGGACTATCCTAAGTCCCACCTACTAAACTTTTAAACATAACTAGCCACCCCCCTAAGTCTTCATCTACCCTTCCCACTTGGATCCAAGACTTCAAGCACATGGGGAACTCCACAAATCACTATCCTACAAGATACATCCCTAGGCACCAAGTTGGAAGTAAGAAGGGAGATTGGAGCAAAAGAATTTCAAATACGCATGTATTAAGTGCTAAAACCTTTGACCACCTTATTAGTGATGACATCACCCCTCCACTACCTAAATTATATCTTGGTAGGCGCACATCAAGTGGAATGGCCTTGTAGGCCTACAAAAATATCGCAGTCCCATCCCTTGGGTAGTGTGCCTTAGGGAGAATTCATGGGCTTGGGAAATGGCCTAGCCACTTGCCAAGTGGCCTAGGAGGTGGGTTAGGTAGGTAGGGTAAGGGGTAGGGTTAGGGGGTAGTTTAGGGTTTGGTTAGTAAGTTAATGTTAGGATATGTTATGTGAAGGTAGTTAGAGTTAAGAGTTAGTGGTGTTAGGTGGAGTTAGTAGGAGTAGGTTAGTATTAGTTTGTTTTAATTTATTAGATTATGTTAAAGTTTAAAGTTAGGATTTATTGTTAAGTGTTAAAGTTAGTAAGTTAATTAGGGTTAGGTTAGTTGTTTGTAAATGTAAGATAGTTTTTGTGTTAATATTTTTTAAGTTACTTAGTAGTTATTTGAATTAAAAGATGTTAGTAGCTTAGTAAGGTTTATTTTATTAGGATAGCTAGTGTATGTTAGGATTTAATTAATGTTTAAAGTGGATAAAAAAAAATTAGATTTAATTATTATTGTTTCAAGTTATCTTAAATTGTTTTTAACTAAATTATGAATGGAAGCTTTATTTATATAATTGATTGTTAGTTTAGAAATTAGATATGTTTTCTTTTAATTTTGAAAGAAGAATATAGGGAATAATATAGTATAGTTTTAAAAAGGGGGATATAATTATTTTTAAAGTGTTTTAGTTTTAGTTTTAATATCTAAATATTTTTAAATAACCTCGTAAATCCAATTCCTAGAATTTATAGTTTTGATGAAGTTTCATATCTAACTAAGAACATTAGTCTATTTAATTAAGACTAAATTAGATGAACACTTTAACATTGAATTAACCTATGGAATAAATGTTTAAGTATTTTGATGGCCAGCATTTAATGATTTTAATTAGCTTAAGAAGTTCTTTTTAAATGTTGGGAACACGTATCAAGGTAACTTAACGAACGTCCTGAAAGGATGTAACCTGTTCAACTAGAAGATAAACCAACACACAAAATGAAATTTGGAACTCTAGGGAACCTAAGGTGACTTATGTGTGTCTTTAGTCAAATTGGTAGTAACTTAGTAGATTAATTAACTTCAAAAAAATCCTTGTGTTTTTGCCCCATATTTTGGGCATAACAATAGTTCTAATGCAGGACAAGCATCCAATAACTTATGAGAGCCAGAAGCTCAAGGAAAGAAAGAGATTGTACTCCACCTATGAAAAGGAGATGCTAGTAATTATGCATGCCTTAACCAAGTTTAGACAGTACTTGGTGGGTGGAAAATTCATGGTTAAGACTGACCAGAATGTAGCTTGCAATATTTCTTAGAGTCAAAGGATTTAAATGAAAGACAGCAAAAGTGGGTCAGCAAGATTCAGACCTATGATTTTGATATTGATTATGTCAAGGGTAAGAATAATATAGTCATTGATGCTCTTTCCAAAAGACCTTCAATAGCAAAGTGTTGTGTCGTTTCAAAGATATTAGCAGATTGGAAGTTCCAATTATTGGTTGAGTATTCCAAGAATACTCAAGCATGTTAGATCATGGATGGGAAACTCCAGGACAACGAGTACAAGGTAATCGATGATATGATTTTTTATAAGGATAGGATCTACATCGTGTCTGAGTCTAAGCTCAAGATAAAAATTGTGAATGCCCTTCATGATGCATCATCAGCTAGACACTCGAGTTTCTTCAAAGCCTACAGGCAAGTCAAAGAAATGTTTTCATGGAAGGGCCTCAAGGACAATATCCTTTAGCATGTCAAAGAATGCTAGACTTGTCAACAAAACAAGTCAAAGCATGAGTTCCTAGCTGGATTATTACAGCCCCTTCCTATTCCAACATAGAAATGGGAGGTTATCTCTATGGACTTTATTACAGGACTACCGAGAGTTCAAGGAAGGGATTCTATTTTTGTGGATGTGGACTGATTGACGAAGTTTTCTCATTTCAATGTTGTAGCGGCATATTGGTCAACCTCTCAAGTAGCCAAGTTGTTTTTTTTAGAGGTTTTTTTCCTACATGGCCTACCTCAAACCATTTTGAGTGACATGGATAGAAAATTTCTAAGCACTTTTTCGTGGGAATTATTCAGATTGGCAGCTATGGAATTGACACCCAACACGAGTTACCATCCACAAATGAATTTGTAGATTGAGATAGTAAATAAATGGTGGAGGGTTATCTTTGAAACTATGTAACAGGGCAACAGAGAACCTAGGTTAAATGTTTGTATTTAGGTAGGTGTTGCTACAACTCCACCTATCACATGTCCATCCAAATGACACCATTTTGAGCTCTCTATGGCAGCAAGCCACTATCATTCATAGATCTGGCCCTACAGGACAATAGAGCACCACTAGTTCGAGATTAGATACAGGACCAGCAGGACATTCTCAAATTTCTTTGAGAGAACATCTTATAGGCTCAGAATCAAGAGAAGATGTGCGTAGAATGCCACTAGATAGAGTGGATTTTTGAGTTATGTGACATGGTTTACCTTTGCCTCCATCCTTACAGGAAGATTTTCTTGAAGAAGAGTGGATCCGAAAAGCTTCAGCCTAGATTTTATGGTCCCTTTCACATTGCTAGTGGGGTTGGTGAGGTTACTTATGATATGGAATGCTAGGTGGTAGCAAGATCCATAATTTTTTTCATGTGTCTTGCCTCAAGAAGGCAATTGGTCAACATATAGTGCCTTTTTTTGGATTGCCTCCACTTGATGTGGAAGGGAAACTGGGTTTGGTTCCAGCCGAGGTAATTGAGGTTAGAGAGAGGAAGTTGTGTAGAAGATCCATTAGAGAGTATTTAGTTCACTAGAAGGATTTTCCTTATGAGGATGCCACATGTGAGGGTGAATCAATCCTACAGCATCCAACACTGGGATTTCTTGAGGGCAAGAAATCTCAGGAAGGGAGGATTGTAATGTCCCCTGTTGGTGTTTTTCAACTATTAAGTAACAAGATACTCAATACCAAGATAATGAAAGCACAAACAATCTAAGGATCAGCTACTTCCTATAAACAATTGAAAGCATTTCTTATCTAGACCCAACTACAATAAAATCAAGACAGATTTCCTACTCTTTAGGCTCTGCAAAACCAAGGTGGGTATACCTGAGGGATGGTTCAAATGAATGCTACTAAATAAGAATCTCTTAGTTTCATTATGATTCTCATCTGCTATCTCTAACATATACATAGTTTTTTCATTCCATGAAACCTTAAGATAATACACATCCCTTATAAGAAGATTTGGTCATAATTCTTCTCAAATTTGCAAATATTTCTAGCAATAGTAGCTAACTAAGGCTTAGAGATCAAATGCAAAAAAGTGTTGGCCAGCATTGAAATCTTTCAAATAGTGAAGTAAAAATTGATTCTGAGTTTGAGTTTGATGCTTATCTATGATTTCTTCACATACATATTGAATTTAATAGATTAGTGCCTTATCCATTGGGATTCAGAGTCCATTCAATTCCTAGATCTGATTGATTGCTTTACAATCAACATTATCAACAATTCTTACTGAAAATCATACTCATAGACATCCTTCCTATTACCATGGAGACCCTATCAATACCACTAAAGCATTTATTTAATTCATTGAACTAATAGCAATGGTGAATTGATATACAATTTGATTCAATTGCATTCAACTAGACAAGCTTTGCTTATACATCTTCAAAATAACCAGGTAAAAGAAATGAAGACAAGACTCGGCCAGAAAAGATGTGGTGACAGTTCATCTTTGTATTAATTTTATTTTGAAAATAATTGTGTACAATTGAACAAGACTAGAATGACTCAAGACAAAACATCTAAATCCTATCAAATTGATGTATTCTCATAAACCTGCAGAGAAAATATATTGCAAAATATTCATCAAAAGGACCGAGATGAATAGACTTAGCAAAGACCTGAAAAGACAATAATTCAGACCCTTTCTCTAGCCCTAGAATCTCACTTATATACTATGAGATGCAACAAGCTTCAGGCATCAAGAAATGATAGCTATCCTTTAACAAAAGATATTTACATTTTAAAGTTGTCATAAAAGACAAAATTGTATGTAACAGAAAAACCTTTACAGAATATTCTTTTCAATAGCTTCCACTTCTATTACGTTTTCAAATGCTATAGATACCATGATGGGCCTTTTTCTATTCTAAATCCTCGGCATATGTAGCTATCAAGTTTGCCAATGGTGTGTCAAGATCTAATTCCTACAAATTTACCTCTACTCTAGCACTTCCACTTGCATCTTCATGTATTGCCAAGGTGATAGTTATATCTAGTTTTATTTCTGCCACATCATCTATTTGGCCCACAGTAATTTCTACCTGAGATAGTTTCCCTTCTTTGTCTTATTTTCTTCCCTAATCTTCCAAAGGTGCATCAATGATTTGAATTTAATTTTGATCCATCTCATCATTATCACTCTCAACCTCTTCCCACTGCTCATCAGAAGCAATATCTACCATCCACTTGTCAAAAAGTGTGTCATCTGGCCAGTTAAACTGCAGAATATCATTTTGCTTCTTGATCACATATTCAGCCTCTTTGTCAATGTTAACAAAATCTTCTTTTAAAGAATCAAAGAATAATTGGACCTTAACCATTTCTTCTATTGTGGTTGCCCACCATGCATGTCTTATTTCATTAATGACTTTATTCATTCTCAAACAAAACAAATCATCTAACTCTTTGGCCCATTCATCTTTATTCTTCAATTTATTCTTCTTATCCAAAGTAGGTGGGAACAAATAAAACTTCTTACTTTTGTACTTATCCAAATAGCTAAGAATTCTTCTTTGTAGCTCAACTCTCTTATCATCAAATTCTAGAAGATCATTAGCAAGATCGTAAGTTATTTCAATGTGGTCATGTGAAGATCTTATAATAGAATAACACAACAATGTAACCTCTTTTCTTCTCTTGCTCCACTTATTGACAATGGGTTTCAAAGTCTCGTCACTTGCCTTTATCTCCTCCCATATGTTTATTACCTTTGACAATTGATCATAGAATAATGGCCATTCAATTTTTTCAACCAAATACATGAGAGCCTTTCTCAATTTATCTTCGTACTACACATTCAACTCTACATGTAATGCCCACAATTTACTTTTCTCTTCCTTAAAATCTTCAACTATATAGTAATGTGGCCTCTGTGGTGTATCAGGAATCTTAATAAGGGGAGTGGATTTAAAAGGCTCCGCTGGTGGGCGAGAGTATGTGATCTTTGGTCTAGAAGATTGTCCCCTCATCTTATTTTCAAGTTCAATTCTTTTTTAAACTTCTTTATTGTAGGCCTCCAAAAATTTCTCGTACTTAGCCTATAATTCCAAACTTTCCTTCTCATCTCATTCTACAATGGCCAAAGCTAAGTGAGATGTTCCAACATTCAAATATGTAGCCTCCACATGAGTAGTATCTACCACTCTCTTTATAGTGATATTTCCCATTAATCTAGTGTCATCTAATTGTGATGAGATAGTCCTAGATCCTTTCCTTAATGACCAAATAACTAAAGCAGCTTGGTCTTCATTGAAGGTGGCACCTTTTATTTCTTTCTTATTTCGGTCCTGTATGTTTAATTTATTTGAAAAAAAATTAAGAACTAGAGCATCTGTTATATCCCAATTGGGTGGAAATAGATTATTAGATTCCTTTACCATATGTCTCCCCTCTTCAGGGGTTATAGTTTGGAATTCTTGCATCATTTATTCTTTTACTTAATTCTTCATAGCTGCCTCCTCCATTTCTGGATGCTCTTTTCTTAACTTATTACATTTTTCCTCATATTTTCCCACATTTGCTATCCATGCAAATTGGTAGAAGGCTCTTGTTCTAACAAAACTATCATTAGACAAAAATTCACGGCTAGCCTATTCTAATACAGGGTCCAATTCCCTACCTCTATAATCTGCCATTGTCAAATCAAGGCTTGACATTGGAGGTTGTTGAAGGTTTCCCTCATCCAACTCTGCCTGGATAATAAATACTCCCCCTTGGGATCCCAGCTGTTCAACTTACTCTCCAGTGAGTTTTTCCTCTCCAATCTGTAAAGGGGATTAAGTAGGTGAATATTCCTCAATGTGATGACTGTGTTCTTTCATTATTCTTTGTCTCTTAGGAGAGGGCTCATCGGGTCTTTTTTCCAAGACAACACTAGTGGATCCTAGTATTTGTCTACCATTATCTATAGTGGTCTTCTTATTTTGGATTACATTATAGCCAGACCTTTTCTGGACAATCAATTGTCCTACTCCAACATTGGGAGTGAATGCCAACCTTCTCATAACCTCCCTGGCTTTATCAGGATAGGCATTAATGAATAATTATTTCTTCTCATTCATTGTTTCCATTATCTTAGGAAAATTTATCATGAGTTTATTTATTTTATCTACCTCTATTTTTGCATTACCCAAAGGCTCATAATCCTTGATCCTTGTCAAAATAATGAATAAATTCCAAAACTCTTGAAAAAACTCTCCAATTCTCCTTTTTGTTCTCTTGCTCCTGCAAAGAGAACTCATTCCTTATTATATCCTCAGGGTAATAAGGCTCATTCTTTATAGGATCAAGCTTAGCCCTGTGTCTAAAAACCAAATCATAGAATCCCTCGATATCACAAAAATGGGGATGAGATACAGCTATCTTATACTAGTCTAGCAATTTGTATAAAGGAAACCAACCACCTTTTGTGATTACAAAATGGTGGACTACAGTACAAGTTGGAAAATTTGAGCCTCTTTGTATTTTTATCAAATAGTTTTCCTCCAGTGCTCCCAACTACCACAACATCTCAGCTATCCCTATTTTTAGAGGCACCTAGTAGGGAAATACATGAGGAGTCCCTTTGAAACCATTAACTCTAAACACAGTAGAAACAAGGTATGGTATAATATCTCCCCAATTGTGTGATACTTTCAAACCAGAGGGGTTATCCATGGGCCTAATGAAATTTATTAATGCCTTAGGAACTCTGGGATTGTCATTTAATAAGAGGCACCTTAACCTTGAGGCAAAGTACCTATCAAACCTAACAAAACTAGCATTTTCTACATCCCAGGTCATATGTGCACTCCACAACTGAACTGGCAGAGCTTCTCCCTCCTGTTCTCTATTCAAATTCATTTATTTCCCAAAATATGTCACACCTTTAAACAAGAACATGTGCATCAACAATGAGTAGTGACCAAAAGTCTTTTCTACCTTGCCTTTGGCAATTCCAACCAAGCTTGTATGGAGTTCTTCTGCTAAATATGAGGTGAAATCAAAAATAACATCAACATCGAAAAAATAAATTTGAGCTAGCATATACATAAAACTTATAGGCATGATATCATACTCATCCTCACCAAAAACCCTCCACAGAGTCCTATCTATCTCCACAGCCCAAGAATTGAAATATTCCTTTTTAAAAGGTTCCCTAGTAGATGTTGTGATCACTGCTAAGTTTCCAATTGTGCCTATATGTGCCCTCAATGCATCCTATCTAATATTATCCCTTTTAGATAAATATTCCTTTCCTAATTCTTGTAGGTTAATAGGTATACAATAATCTGACATGGCTCAAGACTAAAAGTTCTCAAATTTCCTCAGGGCTTATGGTGATGAGACATTCACCATCCAACCTTCTCACTACTCTGATTTTTGGGTCATAATTTTTAGCAATGACCTCTAATAGGTCATAATCCATGAAAATACTAAGGACCACTAGTTTTCCCAAGTCAAAGTTCCAGATGTTCACATGAGGGGCAAATAATTTCCTTTTTGAGAACCATTTTTTGAAAAGAACAAGCCCTGTTTGAGAAGTTTTAGCATGCCTAACCTAGTTTAACTTATCATACAATCCATCAGCAATTTTGAGTCTAGGGTTCAGAGTGGTTGATTTCTTCACTTGAGCATATTCATTTATGGACTCAATTAACAATTCAAGGAGATCATCATGTATGTTTCTAGACAAATAATCAACTTGACCTGAGAAAACTTTCTTTGGAGGCATCGTGATTAAAATTGCAGAATACTAGAAAGCTTAATTTATAATGGACTAAGAAATTTACTTGTTCTTCACCGTCCTATAACTGTAATTTTGTGACACACCATGATTACTAGAATTTCTTCACGTTTTAGTCACCAAACACAAGTTCTCAATAACTCTAAGCTCTTTGGAAACCTGAAGATTTTGTTTGCATATGAAAGAAAAAGCAAGATTTCTACAATATACTCTATTCCTAGTTCACACGAGGAGCTTTCAATCTTCATAAATGAGATGTAAGGAGAACAGAGTGGCACCACTTTCTATTTTCAAAAATACGCCATTGATTTCAAAAAATCCAACAATCCAGGAATAAAAACAAAAGATGACTCATCTTCTACTTGCCAAGCTAGAAGTATTACTATTGGCAACTTGGACCAGACCCACTGGAACTTATGGACATGTGTCGCCTTCTCGTTATGTCACCATGCATAAATAGTGAGCAATTTTCATATGCGACATAGTGACCACCATCAATTCATTATAATCTGATGATGTGCATTTGATCACTATTTTAATGTGACTATAGTGGGCCCATGTGTTCCTTTCCTTGGTCGCCATGTCACATGAAATAAACATTGCACAACTCTTGATTGTGACTTAGTGACAGTCGTTGATGAAAGTTTGATCTGAAGATCCCAAATCTTCATCTACCCTTTTCTTGAGTGCTTTTCCATGTCATATGTGATTTGGCAATACTTTGACATGTTGGCAAGTCATATATAATATTTTAATCCCTTTCGCAACACAATAAAATTGAGTTTTTTCGTGTATTAACCGATGTAAATCCTTATTTTTTTGGTCGTTACATAGCGACCACCGCATTCTTTTAAAAATTTGGCACAAGAAAAACACGTGTTCTTGATTATTGCCAACTTGTCACAATGATTATGTGTTGACTAAAGAACTTTTGGGACCCACCATTCAATATAATTGTTGTCGCGTTCCATCTTTTCAGTTAAGGCGTTATGTCGCTACCAGTAGGATCTCTTTATTTTTCGGTCGCAACATAGCGACCTCCTTAACGCGTTAAGAAACTCCAATGCCAAGAAATATAACACATTTCCACCGTTATTGCTACAATCAATGCTTCTAACAATGCATCATAAGCATAAAACCTCATTAAAAATAGAAAAACTTTACGACACCCGTCCACTTGTTGATTTCACGCTTTTTGATTTTCAGGTAGGGCACTATGTCGTTCCTGGCGAGATTTATACATTTTCTAGTCACAACATAGCAACCTCCCGAATTTTGCCAAAACTAGTGATGAAAAATAGAGAGCTTTCCAACTAGTCCCTTTTCTCCAATATTGACATTTCTAACATCAGTCTGTCCATCGAGAACTTTAAAACAATGAAAAACTGGTGCCTGTTTTTCAGTTTCCATCACTGTCTTTATGTTTCATGATGGTCGCCATGCCACATATGGTAAAATACTTGCAACTTCACATTACGACATGATGACCACCATAGATCTAGAAGAGATCTAATGGGAGGAAAAAAAATTTGGGAAGAGGAGACTGAAAAGAAAGAATTTTAAAAAGGTTTCTCGAAAGAATATTCCACTTTCAAATTTTATTTGCCTACTAAAACATTTTTTCTTTTAAATAGAAACATATGACCTAACAAGTCTACTTGGGGCACAAAAATTAAAAGGGGTTCACCTATTTTTGTTTAAAAGAAACTTTGCACAAAGCAAACCCTATCGTGCAGGAAAACAAACTTATTTGATTTTTACTTGTAGAAAATCAAACCACCATCCCCTTCTCCACACTAGGCCTTTATGGCGCCTTGTTGGTCTATCTTTCCATCTGGATAGACTAACGACATTAATCCAGAGGATTTCAGCTAGTAATAGGAATTTATTTGGTTTCGTTCAGGGAAATACTAAAGTTGAGAAGCTTTTTTATAGTTAAGTCACTTTATTTTATAAAGTGTATTTATAAAGTTATTTTATAACTTAAAGTCATTTTATGACAAAAGTAACTTAAGTGAGTAAAAGACAAAACTAGTTTTTATCCCACATTGCCTAGTTGTTTGTGCTCTCCCTCATATCAAGATTATAAAAGTAATAGGCTTTCATGGGATTGTGACCATGAAAATATATCAACATGTTGAAGATGAATTTGGTGTTTAAATGTGACTAGTTTTCTTAAGGATGAAACCCCTTAAGAAGAATAGGGAGATTGGACGCAACCCCAATATCTCTTCTAAGATTGCCCAGGTTCAGGTGCGAATTTGTAGAATAACACATTGATTCAATCGAGCCTACTTTCGGAAGTAAATTGGTTAACAGTAGAGCCATCTATAAGTTCTTTGATATTAGTTGGATTAATTGTTGGTCAATCTTCTATGTGTTTTTTGTTATGGAAGTATATGGCATTAGTAATCATAGATGGTAACACCATTTAACTGGTTAAAGCTCTGATCAGTATTGACAGGGGGATTATAGTAGTGTGCAGTCAGCACCATGCATAATATAGCAGAGCTTGCAAGGTGCGAGCAAGCCAATATCATTCGATAAGTAGTCACAACCATTCCATCCAATCACATCACCACTAGTGGGTTGCACAGCAAGGCATTTCTAACAGTTTGATCACCAAGGTAACTAGAGATGAGCACGGCATTCAATTGGCATAGTTATCGAGTATGAGTTCCTTGCAAGTATCACAACACAGGTATGAGTCTGTTGTAGGGGATTAGGAAGGCCGTAGGACCAGACATCAACTCCAGGTCCCTCTTTCTTATTGTATTTTGATTGAACATGAAACTATATATGGCATCAACTCTTTTCGTTTGGGTGATTAAGAATTCCATTTAGTAGCTATTACGGGCTCTCTCTTTTTGGTTAAATAAAATGTATGAAAGTGAATGAATTTATGTAATGAGATGCATTTAGCGTGGTTCATGTATTATATTCTTACCCCTCTCTATTAGCACTCATTGTCACTGACATAATAGTGGAGGTTGAATTTGTAGCATGGCCTAATAGTATTCCCTCTTTTGTGTGTTACTTTGTTGACTCTTCTTTTATTTCCTAGGTTTGGATTACTACACAATGAAACTCACAACACAAAATGTTAGGAGCATTGACACCCCTAACAAACAAAGATTAATTGAAAGATATTTAAAACTTTTTAATTTAGATATAATTTTAGTTCAAGAAACAAAACTTTGTTTCGAAGAATCAAACAAAATGGGGAAAAACTAGAAATATAAAATATAGAATGGGTGGAGTCTTTAGGGGTGTCAAGAGGATTAGCAATAATCTGGGATACTAGGAATGTCTCCTATGAAGCATTAGTCAAGCACAATAAGTAGACATTAGGAAGAGTCAAAACATCTACTTCCAACCTAATGTTAATGTTAACTAATGTCTATCGACCAACACAAAATAGTTAGAGAAATATGGATGGATTTAAGCAATCATATGAATACGCACTACTTAGGGAATCATATAATAGTAGGAGACTTTAATGCAGTCCTCTAACTCTAATGAAAAATTGGGGGATCCACTTTTATATCAAAGCCACAGAAAGATTTTAGCCAATGGGTAAACATTTTAACAATTTGCTAGATATTAAGAATGGCAATGGCAAATTTACATGGAACAAAAAAAGATTAGGTTTTAGTCAAATAGCAGAAAAATAAGACCAGTTATTTTTCAAAGGAGACTTAGGAACTTTCAATTATTATCTCTTGTCTAAAATATTAAAGTTATCTAGATCTAACCACTTTCTAGTTAGGCTAGAAGTAACTAAATCAAATAAACCCACTAGAAGCCCATCTAGATTTGAAAAAATGTGGTTACAAAATAAAGAATTTATGGACTTAATACGAAAAATTGTGGAATAAAGAAGATTTCAAAGGTTTGAAGACGTTTTGTTTTGTTTCAAAATTAAAATCCCTAAAGAACAAAATTATCAAATGGATTAAAAAAACCTTTGGAAACATTTTTAAAAAAGCATAATATAGAACAAGTACTCGATGACCTAAACGATGAAGTAATTAGTAAAGACATGAATGAAGACATTCACCATAAAGGAAAAGAATTACTCGCTAAACATCAAGATATCCTTGCAAAAGAAGACATATTTTGGAAACAAAAATCTCAAAAAAAAACTTGGCTAGAAGGAGATAGGAATACAAATTTCTTCCACAATAACACGAAACAAAGGAGACCAATTGATACAATCACCCAAGCTAGAGGTATAAATAAAAATGGGATACAAAAACCAGAGGATATTGCTAAATAATTTGTTATATACTTAAAAAATATATATACAGCATTAATGAATTCAATCAAAAGGCTCAACAAGAAATGATATTAAACATACCAAAACTTATATCATATTAGAAAAATAAATGGCTAAATAGAAAATTTACTTTCAAAGAAATAGAAGAAGTGGTTTTCCAAATGCATCTAGATAACCCACAAAGCTCGGATGCTTTCAGCACAAAAAAAATTTCAAAATGTTGGCCTATAATAGGTAAAGAACTATATGAGGCTCTGCAAGCCACACGCAATTCGAGAACATTGCTAACAGAAATTAATAACACCTTCATCACATTAATACCAAAAAAATCAAACTATATAGAATTAGAACCAATAGCATTGTGCAATACCATCTATAAGATCTTGTCCAAATCTTTAGCCAATCGATTACAATTATTGTAGAAAAAGATCAACTCTTAAGAACAAATAGGATTTGTACCTAATAGATACATTTTAGAAGGAACCATTTTAGCACAGGAAATAATCCATAACCCAAACTAATAAAGACCCAAACATGTTGATTAAACTAGACATACAAAAAGCATATGACAAAATTAACTGGAGATTTCTTTGTAAATGCATGGAAGCCTTTGGTTTCTCTAATAAATTAATTAATTTAATACTGAATTCCATCTCTACACTCAAATTATTTATGATTAACGGTAATCTAGGGGGTTTCTTTCAAATTACTAGGGGCATAAGACAAGGTGGTCTGATATCCCCCTTTTTGGTCATGATCATGGTTGAAGCCCTTGGTAGAGTTATCCATAGATCTCATTGAGAAGGGGAAATCTAAGGCATCAAAATATCAAAAAATACGGATAGTGTTACCCTCCTAGTGTGTCAATACCAAAACTGAGGCTCAACCACTCAAAGGCATTCTTCAGAAATATGTCTACTTCCAGACAAATGGTGAATGTTAATAAATTAGAAATATTCTTCCTTAATACTAATCCAAAAATAGAATCAGAAATATGGAATATCTTGGGTTTCAAGACAGGTAATTTTCTAAGTAAATACTTATGAATACAAATTGATAAAGAAAAAAAAAAATTATGGGCATTAGTGATAAACAAGATTCATAACATGATGGATAATTAGAAAGGTAAATGGCTATCTAACACAGGTAGAACTATGATAATCAAATCAATTCTAGCATCAATTCTCATTTATCAAATGTCCATTCTACCCATGCCAATGAGTATATGTAAGAAAATTGAATCCGATATCAAGAACTTCTTTTGGCAAGGGACCTTAGATAAAAAGGAAATACCATTGATAAAAGGGAAAACATTTGTAAACCCAAAGAATTAGGTGGTCTAGGCATCAAAAACTTAGCAGTGCAAAACATAGCTTTATGAGCCAAACTATGTTGGAATATGCTAATAGAACCCCATAGGAAATGGGCTAGTATTCTCCTAGACAAATATGTGTTAAATGCAGACCCCGTCAATATCTTCCAATGTATAAACCACCCTAATGGATTAAGGATATGGAATTTTACACTGTCTTGTAAACAAATCATCAACAAAAAATTAACTTGGGACATTGGAGATGGAAAGAATGCTCTCTTTTGGGAAGATTCTCCACTCTATTCAAATCAAATTGATTGATGCATTCAGAGCACATCAAAACAAGTATGGGAAAATGAATTAATATATCATATAGAAAGGAACAACAATTCCCAACTTTAGGATGGAAATGGATATCTTTGGATGGTATCAATCTGACGGATGAACAAAATGGAACATATATTGAATAAATCAACAATAACACATTTGCAATAAATGACTGGAAGGACATAATCATTTGGTATGGATCTAATAATGGTAATTATAAGGTCAAAGATTGATATAATCAAACTATCAATGTAATAGATCAACTCAAATTATTTGTTACACCTTTGTTGGCACAATGCATGCTTACTAAAAGTATACAACTTCCTATGGGCACCCATGCAGAAATGTTTGCTAACTGCATAATGGTTTCAAAAGGCTAGTTATGAGGAACCTTTAAGATGTGTTTTGTGTGAACAAGAATCTGAAATGGTTGGTCATATTTTATATAGCTATCCTTATGCATATAACTATTGGGAAAGCATTTGTCAAAACATAAATTGGTATACAACATTTCCCCACAACTTAAAGGAGCACCTACAACAATGGCCAACTAAAGCAATAAACTATCTATACTAACATTTCCAAGCTTGTGTGCTTGCAATGATCAATCGATAGGTGTTTACTAACATTTTTAAAATTATAATTTAATGTGCATAAATTAAATTAAAATTATTTTTTAATTTAAGTAAATAAAATTTAAGTATTTTAATAAAATAAATAAATATTATTTATTTATTTAATTTATCATTTATTAATAAATTATCGTCTAAAAAAATAGCACGTATAAAGTGAATAGTAAAAAATAAACTAAAATAATTTTAAAAATTAAAAACTAAACTAATTTAAACTTTGTTAGCTTAAATATATAAATTAATTATCATTTTAAAAAAATCTCCATCAAAAAATCTATTGTGAAAAATTAATATGAGACATATAAAAAGATATTAAAAAATAACAACTCCTCCCACAAATATCCTATTAGCTAAACTAATTTAAAAACTAAAACTTAATCAATTTTAAAAATCAAAAGTTAAATAAAAGGAAGAAAAACGTGAGTTAAAAGTGGAGATAACAAGTAAATAAGTTTCTAAATAAATAGGAAAATGAGAGAGTTAAAATTGGAGATAAATTAAAAAATTAAAAATTAAATAAAATCTCATCTCAATAAATTAAATTATAAATAGTTTTTAATTAAAATAACATAATATTCTTATTTTTTAAATAAACAACCAACAATAACTAAGTTAAATAATTTATCTATTTTTTTAAAGAGTTAAAAATAGAGATAATAGCTAATCACGCTAAATAAATATATATATTTAAATAATGTATGATATATCTTATTATTTTATAGTTATAATTTTTAAGTTAAATAAATAAGAAATAAGCAATAGTTAACAGTAGATGATAACTAATTAAATAGAATAAATAGAAAGAAAGGAAAAAGTTAAAAGTGGATTGAAATGAAAATCGATTGGAAAATTATTAACGGAAAGGGTTGAGAATTTACCAATTAGAGGCTAACAATTTTTTGACGAAAAAAGTAATTATACGAGAACAAAGTTTCCACATATAGCCTATCGGCTAATTAAAGACACTTAGGTAATAGTCTTATCATTAGTAGGTTGAGAGTTATTAAAAGAAAGAAATAGAAGGCTATTCCAAAACAAATCAATTCATTAGAGTCTTTGGGGAATAAGATTGAAGCAAATATTGTCAAAACCTTAAACAAAAGATTGAGGAAATTGAATCACTGTGAAGGTTCCTTTTCACTATGGGATGGCCTTATTTGTAAGAATTGGACTCATTAGTTATCCCTCCTTAGTTTGGGAGAGGGGGATAGTCTAGATAAGATAAGATAAGATAATATTATTAATGTCCAACAAAAGACCACAATGAGGGTCTATGGGACTGGAAGCTTACATCAAGAAAATAGTAAACAAACAAAGCACCAAACAGTGACCACAAAAGAACAAGTACAACAAATGAAGAAGAAGAAGAAAATAGGAGACAACATGGAAAAGATTAGGTATACGTCCTCGCAGGGAAAAATTCCAATAGTGACTAATCAGTGTGGTTGCCAAAGGCCCTGTGATGAAGTCGAGTGCTACGAGAGGAGTGTCATTGGCGAAGAGGTCCCCTGCGAGTTCTCACAAATTTGGAATGGCTCATATTAGGGAGACTGTACGGATGCTTCACACCCCAAACCAGAGTTAAGGGCGGGAAGGTCGTAATAAGTTGCGTCTAGGCCTGACTCCTGGGAAATGAAAGCTGCAAAGTATGATCACGAAGTTGCAAGGACTCACAGAGATAGAGTGTAATGCAACATTGATCGATGTACCTAAAAAAATTCGAGAGGGATCTGTAATCTCTAAATAGACAGTGAAATCTCCCTCTAATATTGTAGTATATGGGCATCTAAAAAGAAAATGAGTCTTAGATTCTACCTCAGCTAAGGTACAAAGTGTGCACACTCGGTCCTCTCTAGAGAATTGATCAAACTATAAATGGGAACCTCCTAGAACAAGATGGCATAAGCTTAACTTGGATAGGGCTTCAATGGGCAATCTGGGTATAGCATGAATATGTTGTATTGTTCATGAAAATAAGGGTCAGTTTGTAGGTAAGATTGTCAAATCCATAAACAATACCACCAATAACATGGCAAATATAATAGCATTCTCGGAAGGACTCAAACTTGGCAAGAATATATGTGTTTCTTCCCCGTCTGACAAGGCTTCTAGTTCATTATTGAATATGGATGTTGTGGTTTCCCCTCCTTCTATGGGTTGGGATCCTATGGGTAATCTTTCTAGTATGGTACTGCCTATTTCTCTGAATGGGCTTGATGTTGATGCTTTGGTTTGGGAGAAGGAGGCTTCTTTGGTGAAGGAAGGTTGGACAAAGGTTAAAGAAAAAAAATACAAAAGATCCCAATAGTCCTCTAATCGGCATCTTTGATCTCACTCTTTCAGGACTAAAGGGTCCTAAATGGTTTTATGAAGTTGTAATTTGGTAGCAGAAGTGAATTGTGTTATCTGTGAGACCACCCCGATCACTTTTTTTGGTTGGTGTCCTGTTTCTCCTCTAGTCTATTGTATTTATTTTTTGGGCTCCATTGAAAAAAATTGGTGTATAAAGAGTTTTAGGCACCCTTCAAAACCTATTTTACTTAATCTAAAATTAGTAAGAATATCGATATAAAATAAGTACTAGTAGGAGACTAGCAAATAATTATTAATGCAACAAGGGTGAGTAAAACACCAAAATTGGAAACTAAATTTAATATTAGAAAGAACCCTCCAACTGATCATGCATTTCTTAAAAGTTGAATTTAAACACATTTACAAAGAAGGTAACAAAAAAGATAATGAATTAGATAATCTAGGTGTAGATGGAATAACAATAGGAGAATGATAGCAATAACATCTTTTCCTGGATGACTTCAAAGAAAATAGGTCATCTTTGCTCTAATCAATTATAATTGTGTAACCAGGGTATTAATCTTAAATACTTCAATAACAATAAATAGAAAATACTCTTAGATATTAGAATAAAATCCCCAAGACTTCGTAGTCAATTAGCAATAGAAATATAAAGAGTCTTCTATAGCTTAACTTGTCAATCCATGTCATGATTAATCTTAAACTTTATATTTCGATATCAAGCTTCCATTACAAGATACTTATTCATGGCAGGAAAATACATGTCATATTGATTCCCTTTCCAATATAATTTAGCCCTACTAGCTTAGTCATTATGATTGTTGGTGGAGCTTTTAAACATAGATAGTGTTATCTTATGTTAAAATTCGAGGTCATAAAATAACACCATCCATTCAGCTCACAAGGCTCAGTAGTATGGTTAGGTGATATGAATGTCATAAATTTTAGATTGAATTCATTATGATTTGACACGATGCCATAGATGATCCCGTAATACCTCCCTTATTTATTGGGATAAAGTATTGGCCAATTAATTAAGATAGTCTATTAAAATTAGAATAGAGCTAGCTAACAAGCTATTAGTGTTAGCATTGTATTAGTTAACAAGCTAGTAATGTTAGCATAAAATTGTGTTAGATACTAACACAATCTATTTATGTGATTATATTTTATTTTTATCCTCCCTAAACTCTTAATAAGATTCTCTTTTGTAGGATAGCTATGTTATTCATTCTAGTTTTATCTTGTTTGGTATAGCCTTCCTCTATTTGGCTCGGGCCAAAGATAGCTTTCTCTTGTTCCCCTACTTCGGATCTGTCTTTGCTCTCTCATCTTTTATGCCCTTTTCTTTTCTATCTCCATTTCTCCTTTTTGGTTCTTCATTGTTGGAGATATTTTTGTATTGAAACCGTGCACAATTTCAAACATAACATCATCTCCATGCATGAATGACTATTCATTTCTTTTGTGGCTCTTTTTCTATATTCTTGCCTTTTTTTCTATTGGCTTCCAAATCTGCTTTGCCCCAAGTTGAGTCATCTCTACAATTCTTTGCTCTAGATTTTGGGTTATTATATTTTGCAGCCTAGATAATCTTGAGCTACCAACCAAGATTATCGAGCTTCGAATTTAAGATTTGAATCTTCTTTGTCCCCTCTCTGTATTTTAGGTTTTTTATTCTTTCCTTTATGATTTCAATTCTCCCTCTATCATAATAGTTTGAAGTTCTATCATTGTTCCCATGCTTCAAGCTTCTAGTTTATATCGATTTCAAGTTGTAAATGTCATATGCAAAAGAAAATTTTCAAATAATTTTAGATTTTATCGCAGATGCTTGTATTATTTAGGAATAATATCTCATTTAATCTTTAATTTTCTCTTCCTTCATTATCACTTTTGTGAATTATATCCTTTGATACTTTGATTTTGATGGCCAAATAGAGATTCTCTATCTAGAGTTCTTTAAAATCTTAGATAACTTTTGTATCTTAGGAATATTAGCCGTATGACTTCATATTCATATTCCACATATAGCCTGGACAATGTATATATCGCTCTATTGGTTTTTTGGCCTACTAAGGTCCCCAATGGTGACGCAAGGAAGGATAGGGAAAACTAGGGCAAATGGCACACCCAGCTCTCTGAACCACCTTGCAAGAGTTAACACAGTGGAAATCTAACACATAGAATCAACAACCAAAGGAGGAAGTGCAAACACTTCCATTGATTCGTCAAATATTCAACATACATGCCCAGCTATAAGGCCTTTTGGGTTACAGCCAGATACAAATACATTCATGATCTAAGATCCAGCTTCAAATTCGCACTTTTCAATTCTACTCTCCAATCATCTCTTAAAAGTTGTCCTAGCTCTAAGCCTAAACACTCTATTTATATTAGCCAAAATGGCTTACAGATCATTCTAGAACATAGAGAAGCCACAAGTCGGCTCTAAGCAAATATAAAATGAAAATAAACCTAACATTAAATTCTTTAAGAGCCACTAGTCAACCTACATCAACAATTAAATGTCCAGAAATCAATGTTCGAGCAAAATCACAGTATCTCCTAGCTCCTAGTGAATTAGAACTTGGGCTTTGAACTGTGGGTAGTATTTTAGGTCCTCTACAACCCCTTAAGTGCACAAAGGTTGATTCACCAAGGAAAAGTGTGCATTCAACCTAAAAGTCAAGCACAGAAAATTGGTGTGCAAAACTGCTAGAAATCGATCCTCCGGGAGAATTGTCATATCTCTCAACTTATAAGGAGTTAGAACTTGTGCATTAGACCATAGATAGTACTCTAGGCCTTCTTCAATCCCTAAAGTCCGCAACCTCTCATTCATTATGGAAATTAGTTACATGGTCTGCAACAGGCACCCAGAAACCAAAAAACACAGTTTCAGCATAACACAGTTTCAATAGCAAAATAAGAACTGAAAACATACAGGATAGGAATGCAACCTAAGATGCTCCTGCATCAGACAAACAGGGTTGGAAGAAATGATTTTCCTGAATCATTGAGATGTCACAACCTGAGCAAAATCCAACTCAGATTGAAAAATCCATGAAGCATCTTCCATAAGTCTGTTCTTCCACTTCACCAAATATTCGTAATAATTTTTTCCCCTTGTGCTCTTACCAATTCTCTGATCCAGTATCTGTTCAACTTCTTCAATATGCTTCTTAGGATAGTCCTCTGATACAATAACTTCATCATCTGACTCATAATACTTGTATAAATCAGCAACACTGAATATAGGAGATATATCCATGTCATCAGGTAACTCAAATTCATAAGTGTTTCCACTGTCAAACTTCTTCAAGATCTTACAAGGTCCAAACTTCTTAATCTTCAGCTTACTATATGTTCCAATAGGAAATCTTCCTTTCCTCAGATGAACCAACACCTCATCACCAATTTGAAAATCATGATGTCTTCTAGACTGATCAGCATTCCCCTTATACTTCTTATTACTTTGTTCTATCCTCAAGTTCACTTCCTTATATAAAGACTCCATAAAATCAAAAAATTCTTCTCTTGCAGCACTTCTCTTTTCTTCATTAGCAATATCTCTCAAATCTAATACTCCTCTAAGCTTCATTCTAGTAATAATCTCAAAAAGTGCCTTCCCTGTACTCCTATTCACAGAATTATTATATGCAAAATTAGCTTGTGCCAATACCATCTCCCAATTACATGGCTAATCCCCAACTAAAAATCTCAAAAAAATACCCAAGCTTTTATTTACAACCTCTATCTATCCATCTGATGTCTTCTTACATGGTACAAAATGAGCTATCTTAGAAACTCTATCCACTACAACAAATATAGAATCATACCCCTTCGTTGTTTTAGACAATCCAAGAACAAAATCCATACTGATGTCACTCCAAGGTTTCTCAAGAATAGTAACAGGTGTATACAAACCAGTATTTTGACTCACCTCTTTTGCAATTTGACAAACTCTACAACTCTTTACAAATTTATGTACATCCTTATACATTTTTGGCCAATAATACTTTTCTTTCAGCAAACTTAATGTCTTATCAATTCCAAAATGTCTAGCCAATCCACCACTATGTTTTTCCTTAATCAAATTAACTCTCATAGAACTTCTAGGAATACACAACTAAATACCTTTGAACAACATACCTTCTTGAATGAAATACTCATCATACTTATGTGATTAGTCAAATTTGGTACTCTGTAGTCTCTCCGCGCCTCAGAAAAATTAGGATCAGTATCATACAACTCTTTCATTTCATCAAAACCAAGAACTTCAACATTCATTTCAGTCAACAAAGAACGTCTTCTACTTAATGCATCAGCAACTTTGTTAGTAACTCCACTCTTATGCTTAATGACAAATGTAAAATTCTGCAAATACTCAACCCACTTCATATGTCTCTGATTCAATTTATGTTGACTTCTCAAGTATTGTAAAGCTTTATGATCAGTATATAGTACAAATTCCTTAGGAATAAAATAATGTCTCCACTTCTTCCACGCTTGAACAATAGCATAAAGTTCTTGATCATACACAGAATACTTCCTTTTAACATCATTCAACTTCTCACTAAAGAAAGCAACAGGTTTACCTTCTTGACTTAATACAGCTCCTATTGCATTACCACTTGCATCACATTCAACTTGAAATACTTTGTTGAAATCAAGCAAAGCCAATACATGTAATTCAACAACCTTTTGTTTCAAAGTCTCAAAACTCTTATCAACTCCATGTGTCCACTTGAATTCCTTTTTATCTCTCCTCATTGTCTCAATCATACTATTACAAACAGAATTGAAATTCTTTATAGACTTTCTGTAAAAACTAGCGAAACCATGAAATGATCTTACCTCACCCACATTCTCAGGTGTAGGCCATTCCAAAATTGTTTTAACCTTCTCAGGATCCATCTTCAATCCATCAGCTAAAATCACAAATCCCAAAAACACAATCTCTTCTTCACATTCCAGATCTGTCAGACATTGTACCAACCTCTACAGGCAGCATCAATCCTATAGGGGTTCTTCACGGCATCTGAAGACTATGGATTGTCCACGAATGTACCTCTCTATTACGGATTTCTTTGTGACAATGAAGGAACCTTAGTCCTTACCTTGTCTTTCTTTCTTCTTGTTGCTTTGTTCCTTTTCAATCACCGTTTGGTGCCTTTGCTTCGCTGGCTATTCTATTTGTATGCTCAGTCCCATAAACTATTTTGGTTTTTCGTGGACATTAATAATTTTATCTTATCTTATCTTATATTGCATAAAATTTTGTTATATCTTTATCTTTATATTATATTATATTATATTTTGTTGTTCCCGCTCATGGCTTCCGTTCAAAATTTTGGATCTCCCGCACATGGCGCTCCTACTGCTTTAGCGCTCGGTAACACAGAGGTCTCTGCTCCTGCCGGTCGTTCGGGTGGAGGAGCTGATTTTTGTGGGCGGTCTGCAGATGGGGTTAGGGCTCTGTTTGCCCTTTGCTCAGCTTCTTCTGTAGGTGGGGATAGGGCTTCTGCCCTTCATTTGATTCCTGGGTCTCCTACTCCTCGTTCAGGGTTTCTTGGTTCAGGGGGAAGGACTTTCGCAGATGTGGCTACCTTTGAAGTTGGTTTACATGGAGCTCTCCCTCATGTTGTTTCATTTGAGCCCTCTCATGTGACGCCTGTAAATGCTTTAAAGCCTATTAAGGTTTCTCTTGACCCAGGATCAATTGAAGATATTTTCCATACGGCAGAAGTGCTTTCTTCTTTTGCTGCCATTTTTTGCTTCCGAGGTTATTGGCCCTCTCTTGCTGATCTACATGACTGAATCTCCAAGATTTGGGTGCCATTTATAGACAATAACGTCCACATCTTTCCGTGTGCGAAAGGCTTCTTTATAGCTAAGTTTGAAAGTACTGATCACAGGAAGATTATTTTGTGTCATAATAGTTTTTCCTGGCAAGGCAAATTTCCACTTATGGCCAAACCATGGCATATGGATTTCGATCCACTTTCGGAGTCCTTTAACAAGTTCCCTATCTGGGTCTGACTTCTGAATCTCCCGATACATCTTTGGCATGATTCAATTTTTGAACTATTGGGAATGCTATTGGTGATTTCTTATATGTGGATTCTGACATGTCCGATATTTTCCACTCGACCTGTGCGCATTTTCTTATTGATTTGGATGTTTCTAAGGGCCTCCCTGAGGCGATTTGCTTGGATTCCCCGAGGGGTTCTTGGACACAAATGCTGGATTTCGAAGGTATCCCCTTTCGATGCAGGAATTGCCACTTGACTAGTCACATTGCTGCTAGGTGTGTTGTTGGGAAGTCTAAATCTGGGCAACCACCTTCTTGGTGGTTAGGAGTCTCTTCTGAGCACTATACGGTGAAACAATCCTTGGATACTTATGTGGATTCTGTGGCTACGGTCTCTCCTGGCGATCATTTGGAATTGGTGGTAGAGGAGGTGGTCTCTACCCCTGTTTCGGATGCTCTTCCTAAGAGCCAGTTGTCATCTGATTCTCATAAGGAGATTGGTGCGGCTTCGACGCCCCTCGGGTTCCATTGTTCTATTTCCTCTAAGGCTTGGATTGCTGAGGCTCCTAAGATTGAGGATGGGTGAATAGCGGTTAAGAGTAAGAGATCTAAGCCTTCTACTCCCCCTTTAGATATGAACCTTCAGTCGCGTAAGGGAAACTTCAAATCAAAAGGAAAATCTTAAGTTCTCATGTTCTGACTAGTTTTTTTTGTGGTGGTAAGCGAGTTGTGACACTGGCTCGCTGGTTACTGGTCTGGGAGGTTTTTCTAGTTACTTTGCTTTCCAGTATGTTTACTTTCCAGGTTCCAATATATTTTCTAGTTGCTTTTTCTGAACACATCTGTTGGTTTCAGGGCCTAGTAAAACCTGGTTTAGATGTTCAGTTGGTTTCAGGTCCTTTTATAACCTGGTAGGGCTTCATGGTATATCTTTCTTTTTGATGTAAAGGGTTTTGGGGCCCCTTCAAAACCTGTTTTTACCTTAATCTAAAACAATATCTTTATATTCATTCAACAATTCTGTAATTTCTATTGTCACTCTGTCATTACCAACTTTTGTTGCTCAGTCATTGCTACCAACACTCAGTCCTCTAGGAACTATAGCAAAACAAACTTGGTTCTTCTTTACTTCCTTTTTAAATTGCTTTCCATTAACCATGCAAACTTCTATTGCAGTACAACTAACCCCATCTAGACTTTCAATCGAAGGCAACAATATTTGTTTCTTCCCATTGACACCAAGAGTGTATTGATTCAATCTTCCATTATGCATAGCATATCTATCATATTGCCAAGGTCTACCCAAAATATGACAACAATCAATGGGCATGATATCACACAAGAATTTATCAAAGTAATGTCCAATTTTGAACTTCACAATACATTGCTCACTTACCAATATCTTATGCTCATCTTTGATCCATGAAACATGATAAGGTTTGGGATGTTTCAGCCTCTGCAACTACAATTTTGTAACCAGCTCTTCTGATGCCAAATTTGTTAAACTTCCACTATCAATGATCACCTTGCAACATTTTCCAACCATCTTACATCTGGTCTTGAAAAGACATCTTCTAAAGACGGGTTCCTCATCATTTCCTTTATTACATAAGGTTCTTCTCACCATCAGATTTTCTCCAACCTCAAGTCCACTTGGTGAACTCTCAATGTCTCCTTGAATCACAACATTTCTATTATTCTGCCCACATTCAAAAGTTATATGTCCTTTACCACATCTGAAACAATTACCATGGAAACCACCTCTAGGTTAAGAATTACCTCTTCCTCGATAAGATCCAATACCTCCTTAGTATGAACTACCACCTTTCCACTTGGTCTTGTCTTTGTCATCATTCTTCCATTCAGATTTGCCTTTATCTTGCACAAAATTATCAAATCTGCCACCTTCACCATAAGCTCTACCTCTGCCTCTCTAGAATCTACCAACTCTACCTCTTTGTCTTTGTTCATGCTTCTTTGTCAAGATCTCCTCAGCTTTCAAAGCATATTGGTATGCTTCTTCTACACTCTCCAACTTCACAAAACTTATTTCATCTTAAATCCCAGATCTCAATCCATTTATGCACCTTGCAATTTTCTCAACATCATCATCCACATGTCCAAATCTGATGTCCAATCTATAAAATTTCTCGGTATACTCTTTCACAATCATATCCTTTTGTTTCAAATTTTTTGTCTTTCTCAACAAGCTAACTTAGTAATCAGCGGGAAGGATTTTGTTCTTTACCCATCTTCGACCAAGTTCTGATCTTCTCCTTTCCTCTCCTTTGTCTATCAGTTTGCAAATGCTCCCAACATAGTGATGCATGACATTTCATCCTAGTAACTGCAATTTTCACCTTCTTATTATCAGGAAGGTTTTCATACTCAAAGAACTTCTCCATATCTGAGATCCAATCAAATGCAGCATTCGCATCAAATTTTCCATAATAAGGAACAACTTCTATAGCAGGCTTTAAGTTTGCCCTAGATAATACTCTCAACAATCTTTCCTCATCTTGATCTTCTTCAAGTTCTGGATTATGGTTTGGTGATGTTGCTTCATCATCACTTACATCATCAGGATGTGCTCCTCTCCTCTGGGTTGTCTCCACAGCATCTAATCTGGCTGCAATTTGTCTCGACTGACCCAATATAGCATTATCAGCATTTCCTCTACCACGAACCATCTTTACAAATTAGGATCCAGCAAAATCGTAATCCTTTGCAAGTTATAGGTCAAATCCACAAATCTGCAACCCTATAACCAATATCCAAAATAGAGTTCTACACGATCCAATCACTACAAGGATGAACCTCAAGCTTTGATACCACCTGACGCAAGGAAGGAGGGCCAATGGCACACCTGGCTCTTTGAACCACCCTGCAAGAGTTAACAAAGAGGAAATCTAACACATAGAATCAACAACCAAAGGAGGAAGAGTAAACAATTTCATTGATTCTTCAAATATTCAACATACATGCCCAACTGTGAGGCCTTCTAGATTACAACCAAATACAAATACATTCATGATCTAAGATCCAGCTTCAAATTCACACTTTTCAGTTCTACTCTTTAATCATCTTTTAGAAACTATCCTAGCTCTAAGCCTAAACACTCTATTTTATACTAGCCAAAACAACTTACAGATCATTCTAGAACATAGAGAAGCCACAAGTTGGCTCTCAACAAATATTAAATGAAAATAAACCTAACATTAACTTCTTGAAGAGCCACAAGTTGGCCTGCATCAGTAATTAAATGTCTAGAAATCGATGTCCGAGCAAAATCACGATATCTCCTACCTCTGATTGAATTAGAACTTGCGCTTCGAGCTATGGGTAGTATTTTAGGTCCTCTACAACCCCTTAAGTGCGCAAAGGTTTATTCACCAAGGAAAAGTGTGCATTTAACCTAAAAGTCAAGCACAAAAAATTGTCATGCAAAACTGCCAAAAATCGATACTCCAAGAGAATTGTCATATCTCCCAACTTATAACGAGTTAGAACTTGCACCTTGGACCATAGATAGTACTCTAGGCCCTCTTCAATCCCTAAAGTGCGCAGCCTCTCATTCATTATGAAAAATTAGTTACACGGTCTACAAAAGGCATCCAAAAACCAGAAAACACAGTTTCAGCAAAACACAATTTCAACAGCAAGATAAGAACTGAAAACATGTAGGATAGCAATGCAACCCACAATCCTCCTACATCAAATGGAAGTCATTATTAAGCTTTGTGTACCTTGCCCCCGTATGGCATTTGATGGCCCTACTACAAGTCCCTATATAAAGGAGATCCTTCTCATTTCTCATTTATCGAATTATTGGAAAAGAATTCATTATCAATACTAGATATCGAGTCTTCAGCGAAATATCTTCAATGTTTCTACCTTTGGTTCATATGGTTGATTTACATAAATTTGCATATCCACTCTTTGCTTTGCAAGAGATCATTTAAACAAAAATATTTAGGAGACTACGAGAAAATCTTACCCAATGTCAATCCAGATCGTCCAATTCCTCTTCCCTATAACTATGATGTTAATATTAACAATGGGTTGAATGTTCCTCTCTTTCCTCTTGTATTCACTTTGAATCCTCGTAGACTCAGAAGATGACTTCCAATTGTTAGAATAAATGTTGATTTTCTATCCCTTTTCTTTCATGCTAGATATCCCCCTACAATGCAATTTTCGAGTCTGATGGAGAATTATCTCCTTAATTTGTTCTCCTTCACGTATGAATACATTAAGCTTTCTTTTGTCTCTTAAAATTTTATCAATAAATGATTTTGAGTATCATTTCAGCTAAGCAAATAATAATATTCTTGTTGATGCTGATTTCAAAGTACAAATTAGATTAATTGTACTATGTTATCATTATTTATATACAATTAAGAGATTATTTTACATATAGAAGAAAAGCAACATAATAATCTTTTATATATTTAACATGTTTTGAAGGTGTAGAAACTTAGATAGTACAAATTAAGGAAGAGGTTTTATTTATTTCATGATTAATAATGCCCCTCCTGAAAGCTGTTTAATATTTATGTGTAAAAATTGATGAACCAAACTTGCAACTATATTTTTTCAATAGAGATGGAAAAGGATTTAAAAAATATGAAATAAAACATTTATAATATTGTATATGAAAAATATGTTAGCAAATGAATACTAATCTATTAAAAGAACAAAGCATTAACTAACAAAATTACTATAACATATAAGACAGACCAAAAGAAAAACCCTCAAATGAGAATATGAGCCATGGAATGGCTCCCTCAATGAGATTATTCTCTTGATGTATGGATGAGTCTAATGGATTAGTTTGGTAGGATTATGAGATGTATGCTTAAGCTTCAAACTAGCTTCAATGAAGATTTTTGGAATTTTTGGTGTGGATGTATGAGATTGGTATAAAACTTGGTCTTAAAATGGCATTATAACTTTAGCTCAAAAGTTGTGATGAAATGACTTGGGAGGTGATTCAATTTATAAGCTAAGGGCTTGAGAGATGGAAGGTTAAGATGCAAGGAGAGATGAAAGCTTAAGAAGGGCTAAAATGCACTCAAAGGGGAGCACATGGATTGTGTTTGTTTAGCACCAACCAGGGAGTGACACATGTCACAAGGTGAGTGGATGGAGGCAAGGGGATGGATGAGTCAACAAAAGAAGCTCAAGGGATAATATCTTCATAAAGACCCTTCATAATGGCTTGTAAGAGCAATGAATGGACTTGTAAGAGTCTTTATGGCTTTTGTAAGAGCATTCATGGCTTGGTGGTTGGGATATTTTGCAAGGAGTTGAGATTGTTGACTTTGCTTGGCTTAAAAAAGTCTTAAGCTTGCTTAGAGAATGTGACAACATTAGGGGGTGGATTAGGCTTGGGTTTAAAATTAGATTAGACTTGTTAGAGATATGCAAGTGGATGGAATTCATGAGGGTGGGTGAGTTAATGGCTAAACTTGGTTAGTATGGGTGGATGAGGTGGATTAAGCTAAAAAAAAGAGTTTTAGGATAGTTTAGAGGTTATTAGATTTGAGGGCTTTATTTATCAAATAGATTTATTTAATAAATGAGAATTTTGGAATTAGATAGAAGAATAGGATTAATTGATAAATAATAGGTTATTTGATTTATCAATTAAGACTATAGATGATTAATTAAATTAATCAGCTAGGGGATGGCAAAAGGATTAATTAAATAAAAATTTAATTAATGATGCCTTTGGAGATAACTAAATAAAATTACCAAAGCGGTGTAATCAAATTTAGGTGTCTACAAATACTTCACCGTCGTCACTATTAGAAATTAATACATATGTAACAATTTCAAAATAATTCAAAGGCCATATTATGGACATGCGACTCTTGATCCACTAGAACCACTAAAATGGAATATGGAATAGTTTCTAACAAATAATGAATAGGGCAATGGCCTTTTATCTATTTAAAAAAGTATTAGACATAACACATATACTTACACAATATTAAAAAAAACTCTAGTACCAACTTATATTGATTATAACTTGATTACTAAAAAAAAGTATTGTGATAGTAGTTATGAGAATAGAAAAACACAATGACTCAAATTATGCAACAAATAATACTCAAATGAACATTAAACTTGCGTGCAAACCTTGAATCCTTGAATCTCCACTACACTCCCTAAGAACCTAAGGCTGGTTGTCTTTCCATTCTACCAACCAATAGATTTTTGTTCATTAATTACTTTCTCCTATGGGTTTTTCTCCACGAAAGAAATTACAAACAAAAAGCAGTCCAAGAGTGATAACAACATAGCAACCCAGGCAAGAAACAGTACAATTTTGGTCTTAATCACCTTTTGCCAACAACTGTTGTCATGCAAACTAGTGAATTTGACTGCAATTAGCCAATCCGCTATGTGGGCACCCCATCTCAGCGTAGATTTTTTCGTGTATGGTCATTTGATCAAAGATTGCCTTCCAGCTCTAAAAGTAATTATACATCTAAACAGAAGGCTCTCTAGATAGATGAACCATAGTTGGAAACTTGCATCTGACACTAACACGACCAATACAAAAATGAATAAAAACTTACAAACTCCAAAATATTTTGAAGAACTAAGCATTGCAATATTTATGAAACATGCCATAATTCGAATGAAATTCAGAGTGAGGAGACTTCAGAAAACTTAGAACCTACATTTGGAAATAGGAAGGTTCCCATTAGGGACCACACATAATATATACTAATAAATACTTTATTCAATAAGTAATATATATTAATATAAATTTCTCTTTAATATTAATATTATTGCATTGATGATTTAATAATGTATTAAATTATGCTATATTAATAATACTTCTGAATTTAAATTTTGAAACGTCAAAGAGGTACTTTAAATCAAGAGAGCTCGGAATGCCTGTATAAGTCCTGAAAAATATGGATAACAGCTGATTTGAAATTAGATTGTAACATGTATAAGATGTACTTTCAATCAAGAGAGCTCAGAATGCTTGTACGAGTCCTGAAAAATATAAATAACAGCTGATTTGAAATTAGATTGTAACATGTTTTGCATCGATGTTTCAGATAGATTGAAAGATGTTTTGTATCAATGTTTCAGATTACACTTTATGATCCGTCATTTTTTTCATTTCTAATTGCTTTCTAACATCTTGATCATGGATCACACTCATGGATCAGTGTGATCCAATACCAAAAAGATTTGCATGATTTTCCTGCATGTTTGATGAGTCCTGCGAAAATCCTAACAGTGACTTTACCAAATACTCATGTAACAAGTTTTTGGCAATTTTCTTGCAAGTTTGATGAGACCTGATCAAAAACTTAGAACTCAACAATAATTTGAAAAACTAAGAATATCATATTTATGAAACATATCATAATTCCTATGAAATTCAGAGTGAGGAGAGAAAAAACTGAGAACCTACATTTGGAAATAGGAAGCTTCCCATGAGGCGCACACAATATATAATAATAAATATTTTATTCAATGAGTACTATATATATTAATATAAATTGCTGTATATGAAAATTATTGCATTGATGATTTAATAATTTATTAAATTATGTTATTAATAATACTTATGAAATTAAATTTTGAAACGTCAAAAAGGGCTAGATTCAATCAAGAGAGCTTGGAATCCATGTACAAATCCTGTAAAATGTGAATAACAGCTGATTCTATAACTATTGTAACATGTTATGCATCAATGTTTCAGATATTGTAAAATACTTTGCATCAACATTTCAGATCACACTCCATGATCCATCATTTTTTTCAGTTTTAATTGCTCTCAACATCTCGATCATGGATCACCGAGTGTGATCCAAAACCAAAAAGATATACATATTTTTTCCAGAAACAGTTATGATGCAATTTTTCAAAAATTGCTTAATCCAGAAACAGCTATCACTCATATTGCATAGATTGTGAAAACTTTGTCCTGTTAGTTAGCTAATTTGCACAAATTTGGGCAATTCTTACTATACCAGTAACTGGTCTCTGATGTGACAATCCTGGATCTCAGACACATTTTGTCACCGTGTCCTCATTAATGTCATTAATGTCCAGCAATGCCTGCTTCAGTAGATCTTAGCTTCTGGTTTGTGGTATAGGAGGACAGAATGGGGAAATCTAATATTTACAGCTGTTAGCGGTATAAAAAAACAACAGCATCCTGCAATTTTGTGGGAATATGCAGATCAGTAGACCTCACAGGAGCCTTAAACACAGTAGGTAGCTCACACAAGCGCTGTCAAAAAGAGGAAGCAAACATTTTTGACATGGCCACTTAACTGCTGTTTCATTAACTTTTATGCAGAAAGGAGGTCTCGTGCGGGAAAAAAACTATTTATGATAAACAGATGCTTCTATTTTATTTTTTGTAATTTTACAAGGTTCTTTTGTATAGGATTAGAAATTTGGTGAATCAGTTTTCAGCCACTTGTCAATCATTTGAAATTTTAAGATTTCTGCTAATTATATGTTACCATTTTATATTCATATACGGTGTTGAGTTGAATGTACAGAAGAAAAATAAACAGCTTAAAAGTTTTGAACTGAACTACAAAATTCACTCTTGGAACCACCCACTTCAAATATTCAAAAAATAAATCTGCAACTTACCATGAATAAGCTTTAGCCACAATCAAATTTTGCCTTTACCATAAAACAACTTTAGCCACGATCAATTTTTTCCTGAGGGACGAGATTTTGGAGATTTTCCTGCATATTTGATGAGTCCTGAGAAAATACTAGCAGTGACTTACCAATTACTCATCAGATAAGTTTTTGGCAATTTTCCTGCAAGTTTGGTGAGACCTGATCTAAAACTCGGACCTGCTGAGTTTGCCACTTGTTAGTCTGAGTTACTTGGCTACTTGTTATCTAATTGAAATCCTTTCAGGGAAACATTTTTGGATGAAAAATGTTTTTAAATAAGATTTTGTACAAAATCTGAATGAACTACAAAGTGAAGCAATAAGAAGTAACCAAGAATTCAAAGGATCGAGAGAATAAGAACAAGAAGGTACATATTAACAGCCGGTCACAAGATGCAATCTAGAAAGGACAAGAGGATCAAGAAAACAAAACTAAGGCTGATGATTGGTGGAAAACAGTATCCAAATCCAGCTCAAACAAAAGATATTATGTCACCATTTCTGGCTTTCCAATATTTCACTGCACTAGAAAATGAGAGAAAATTTGCAGTATGAAAAAATGATGAGCTCTTGATTGTGGACTTTAGACTTGAGTTCTTCAAACATTTTTGGAATTCAAAAGTTCAGAGTACTGCAACCATTGACATTAACCGTTTTCATTTTATCACAGATTTATAAATACCAGGGGTGAAAAAGATGTCTGCATTTTTGCATATTGAAAACGCCCCTTGATGTGGACTTACAGATACATTCCAGACATTACACTTCAGAACTTCTAAGTATTGTGACTGTGGGCTTGGAAAATTTTACTTGACTAAGGGGTTAGAATACTATTGCTTCAGAACATTTAATTCTAATTTCAAATCAGCTGTTATGCATACTGTGAAAATTTAATTCTTATCAGTGCTGTGTATGTCTCTCAATGTTTCCATTTAGCATAATGCACCTTTATATGCTTTTTGCATTCCCATGCATTAGTCCTGATTAGTTCCCATTGAATCTCAACATCAAGAAAATCTGCAAATCTTAGATTTTGAAAACTGAGGACAACCCAGTCCACCAATATATGAAGCTTACAAAAATAGAGAAGTGAGGTTTGATCTTATGCAACCATACCATGTTCATTGGTACACTCTTCTTGCAAATAGAAGACCAATGACCCAAAAGAAGAAAAGAGAATGTTTTAAGATTGATGGCTAAATTCAATGACCAAGAGACAACATGTAATTCAGGATAATTGTGAGACAAAGATGACTAATATCATATTTCATGTGTCTTTCAAGTGTGATTAATATAGTATGTGGTATGTCTCACTGTAACCCTGTAGAAACTAAATTCTAGGAACTACTTATTCAATAACACATGATTTGGTACTTGATGATTGTGATCATATTACTTGACACTTAATTATGACCATTACATGCAATTACATATATGCAGAAAACTGCCTTTTCAATGCAAAAAGAGTGATACTTTGTTTAACTTGCAGCCAGTTATTTTTACCCAAAAAATTACGAAAAGAAAAAGTGATTTAAAAGTGAAGCACTGTTTTTTGACAGTTCCTATGCTTTTTTCATTTCTAAAACACTAAGCTTGACCAAATTATTCTACTGCAGCTTTTCAAAGCCTTACCCTTAACCCAGGGTTTTCCTGTTCTACAGTTATGATACTATACTTCATGGTCATACATTGTACAACACTAAGCTTGTCCCTAAACTTCATTATCTGCAAGGTGTATGGAATTGTTATAATGTTAATTGTATTGCACAACATTGCAACTCAACTTCTTTGTTCTCAACTAATTTATATTGAATATTTGATCATTCTGCATCCATGGGTGAAATAAAAAAATTTGGATCAGTTTGATTACACTTTGATTTATCAAAATAAATACAAATTGCTACCAATGGAGCCACCTGTTAATAATAATTATAGAAAATATCTTTACTCAAACAGCAAGAATTGTACTTCAGATTCTGCTGCAACAGGAGAAAGCAAACGTTTGTTTTTTTCATTCTATTCAGTTATTTCCCCACGATGATGGCATCCAGAACCAGTATGAGTTTTCCCTCATCATCCAAGGCTAGCATATAAAATAATGGTGCAATATGCCGTCCAAGTGCCTTTCTAGAGGAAAAAACAAATGGAAAAACTATGAATTCAGATACCTATTGGCCACTCCAATTCATAAGTTATTTCACCAACTCTTCCCACAATCTTGTATGGTCCATAAAAGTGAGATTTGAGCTTTTCAGCCCTACTCTGCTTGATGGAAGTCTCTTCATCAGGATGCACTTCCAAGAAAACCATCTCCCCAATCTCAAATGTCATCTCAATTAACTGTCAATCTACATTTACTACATGTTATCCTTGAGTGCTCTCAGAATGTCTTGGTTATGCTAAACCAAGTCACTTGTTCGCACCTACTACAAATAAACACCAAAACGGTAAAAGTAAGGTGATCTTACTATCAGTTAGGTGTCACACCCATGAACTTGATGATGGGTGGTGTTGTAACAGTTCTCTCAAGGTGCAACCATTTGACTCATTCTACTTTCAGAACTGTGACATAATTCCTCAAGTACCCTTCAACCCACTTGTTTACCATCTTTGTCTTTTCCATCCATCCATGGATGGTGATTAGCACTAGATGTGAGCTCAATTCTTGTCAAATGAAGTAGCCCTCTTGATAGGTGTTTTGTGACCAATCAATATAGAATAATAAAATACCAAGGTATTTTATCCTCTTTTGAGCGAAATCCCATGCACACTAAGATTGAGAGATCATACAGATGATCTCCAAGGTTCTTTTCTGTCAGGTTTTGACACGTGCATAATCTCAATGGTCAATGGGATATGCTAGTAACAGAAAGGAACTTATGTTTGAATTGTTCTTCACCTCTTCCGCAATACTAGTCAGAACTTCTTCATCAGATATTGCAATCTCATGGTGCTTCTTCCTTAAATGACACTACTAAAATGTACTAAAAGTAAATGGGGAAAGGGTGAAAAAAATCCAATCCATTTCAAGAAGGTGAATTCCCAATCAAGTACATGGAAGGAAGAAAATGATCAAGGATAGGACCTTGGTCATAAAATAGAGCAGTTAGAAAATATTACCTGTGATAAGTCCCCACATTTACATGGCACCCAACATGCAAACATGACACCCAATCATCTTCACTGGCCACCAGATTCGTTGCATTTAGAGAAAGGGATCAAGCATAGGCTATTAAAGGCAAAAGGGTATTTAATGCTGAATGAAAATCTTGTCTCATAAATGGTTGATGTGACCAATGGCCTCTCTTCTAATAGACCCACGTGGACCCACTACTTTATGGCACAGAAGCTATTGTTAGGAAAACACTAATTAGGTTTTCATCTTGTAATCTTGGTCCTTGATTTCAAATCAATCTAGGTCATTCGTTTCAAGAAGGAGCTCTACAAAAGGCCATGCATTCCCCTTTGTAATTCATAGACAAATATTTAGTTCATAGGTAGCTCGTTAGAAGGAGAAAGAGAACATTGTTGTAAGAATTGGAAAATTGAAAAATTGATTTCATTGAAAACTATGGTAGATTCATGTTTAGTTAGATAAAGTATTTTGGATTCAATGGAGAATGTAATAGTGTTCGTTTTCATGGCTCATTCTTTTTGCAATTTGTTGATTATTAATTGCAGAGTATGCTTAGCCCAAGCACCTATTATATAGATCCTTAGAGTAAACTTCGATCAGTAATGTGCATTGTTCATTATGATGGAGTACATGTTGAAATGAAAAATCTTTTCATAAGTTTTGGAAGATTGCACTAGTTCTTGCAGAGTTGGTTGATCTTAGCAAAGCAGAAATTGGTTATTTTGGAGTCCACCCATTGAAGCACTATTCATTGATATCGTTGTCCTTAGGAATAGACTAGATTCTTTTCACCCTTTACCATTTACTTTCAATTAATTTCAATTTTGTGATTCAAGGAAGAAGCATCACGAGATTGCAATATCCGATTAAGAGGTTTTGGCCAGCATTGCAAAAGAGTTGAAGAACAATTAAAATGTAAGCCCTTTGTGTTACCAGCATATCATTATGACCACTGAGCTTATCCACACGTCAAGACTTGACTGGAAAAGGACTTGGAGTCACCTGTATGATCTTTCGCAATTTTGGCATACAAAGGATTTTGCTCAAGAGCGGATAAGATATCTTGGTATTCAATTTTGTGTTGGTCTGATCACAAAACACCCATCAAGAGAAATGGTGATATGATGGTGAACTCAAATCGTTCATTTCACAGTTAAAGTTTATTGGAGTCAAACCATTAAGTGAAGAAATTCAGTCCAGTAGAACTAGTATGAGCTTTCGAGTGTCAAATCAAAGATATGTTATATATGATCCAAAAGAAATTAAAAATCTAACTTTGAAAAAAAATAGAAATCACAAAACGAAAGATTTCTCTATGGATGTGTGGTTGTTTCATATTTCTTGCTATCAAGACAATTTCCTAGTGGATATTGTTCAGATTCTGGAGGTATTGAACACCCAGTTGCGCCCCAAGAATTTCTCTCATTTTACCATACCAGGTAGTTGTTGGATTCATAAGACTACCAAGCACGGGGAGATGTATCGCTTGACCTTCTTGTCAAAAAATAGAGCTAGTGTTGGAAGGGAAGAGCTTCTTTTGGGATGTTTCAAAGTCAAAATTGTGAATAATGCCTGATGATAATTGCAACACAAATGATCCTTTCTCAAAATTCAAGTTGATGACTCAAAATCAGATTCACATCTGTAATTTTCAACTCGAATGTGTGTATCTTGCTTGTCGGTGTTGGATTCACAATGCATCTGACTAAAAATTCACTTGTCCAATATATGAAGAAGCCATCAACCAAGCTAGATGTCAATTCGAATTATCCTAATTACCAAGGAAATGCACTTGGAATTAGAATCTTAGTCCTACACTAAAACAACAAAGTATTGCAACATCATCAAGTTTTCAAGGAAGAAAATTATAAGAAGATAGTACAATTAGATCAAGCAGTCAAGCGAATGAAAAATATTATTACATCACACCTAAAGAAAAGGCTGTTGGTATTGAGATCAAAGAAGCCATAGAAGACCTTCAAGAAATGACAAGTAATATTCAACATGCGGAAGCATCAATACGTGGGAATCAAATTGTTGTTGCAAGTGAAGAAAGACAACTACAAGATAGAGAAAATTGTTTTAGTACCTTTCATGAAAAAAAATGTGATCAACGTTTGATCTTGCAGTAAGAGTATCCAAAAGGAGAAATCTATGACAAAGAATAAATTCGAATATTGTTAAGATATAGGAACTGTTAACTGTCTTGGGATGATGCAATATCAGCTTATCAATAGACCATCCGAATGCAAGCAAAATTGGACAACCAATTTCAATTGGTGCTAGATCCACTATACAAGATTCAAGAAGAGCTTTTAAAAGAAATTGCACAAGAAGAAACACTAGGCGATAAGCAAATTGTTATGATGAAAGCAGAATATGAAGAACAATTCAGATTGGTACTACGCCCATCACTAAAGGAAAAAGAAGAAATCGCAAGTGGAATGTTCCATATTTCCAAATTTTCAATAAGATCCATTACACATCACAACAAGCCCACTATGGAATGTCAAGATGATTCACATGTTTCAGATGTAAGTGGGGTGATCTTTCAGCAAGTTGTGCTTCCTAATGAGCCAGTGTACAAAACACAATAATTCTTGCCGAATAACGAAGAACACTAAGTTGTTGCTTTCCTTACTATTGAATTTGAAGGTTACAAATTTGATTATGGAGATCTAGGAAAGACATTGTTGATTAATCATGGCCCGAATGAGTTGCCCTAGTTGTTGATCTTTCGCAAAGTTTTGCTTGAATATGCAATATGCATTTGAAGCAATATTTTCTCAAGTTTACAAATAAATTTGCAGGACCTTGAGTTGTGACCAATGCCATGTTACTCATGCACACCCTGAGAAATCATGCTAGAAGTTGTAAATATTTAATTATTTCCAAATTTGTTCATTCGAAATTTTATTTTTGTAACAACCCATTTTCCCAGGTCTTAATTAATAACTTACTCAAAGAAATATAGTTATTACCTCATTTTCATAGGAAGACAGTTATATCAATCATGTTCATGTGAAAGAGATTGACGGTTAAAATTAGTTAAACGAAATTTCTTAACTAAGAACTTAAAACATCATCAATGAATTACTATAGAAATTAAAATCTACATACCATGGAATTTGAGATCGAACTCAAACTAGGGATGCTTCTGCAACCACCCAGGTTAGTCCACCAATACCATTATAACAATATCATATGACGACTACCATCCAAAACCGCTATATCAAAATCAAATGTCGATTATTATTAAATACCACCATATTAAATTAGGGCATCACATACCACTATATCAATTAGGGCATCGATTACCATTGGATCATATAGGGCTTCAATTACCATTGTATCACTTAGGGCTTCAATTACCACTAGATCATCTAAGGCATCAGATACCACTGTATCAATTAGGGCTTTTGATATTACTGTATCATTTAAGGCTTCAAATACCATTGTATCATTCATTTCCTTCCGTTTGCTTAACTGAGGCAATAACTCAAAATTAGAAGCTATGCTCATGTTCAATAATCATATAAATGTAAAACAACCATAAATCTATCTCTCGCAATTAGGTGTAAAGTAACTGTAATAATGATAAAACTCAATTAATCTTACCTTAGTCTTGCATATACATCATAAAAGTGATAATACATGTTTTCCGACAACAATTGAATGTATAGCTTACCCTTGTCTATTGTACATCCGACAACTTGAGGAGAGGTGAAACCTTGTCAAAGGCTTAACCACCCAACCTCAAACCTTAACTTATTCCCCGCACAATCTCTAACGAGAAAGGCCCTCCCTATCCAGAATTGGACTTGGAACATCTGTCATCTACTGAGCATCCTAGTATCTACCACACCACTAGACTTGGCAGCATGAATTACAATAATAGGATCATGCATGACCTATTAGATGATATTATTCTAGATTCAATGTATCATCTCTGACTTTTATTTTCTAAGTCATTGCAAACTCCATCTCACCTCTTCACCCTTTCCATGGCTATACAGCCGATGAATCCTAGGTGTTTGAATCTCAAAGCAATCAGCTCTGTCTATTGATTCCCAACAAATTTATGAATAACATATACGTTCTAGCTTATCCCAATTTGTGATTTGAAAAGGATATTCTTAAAGATTGCAAAATTTATTATTTAATTAATTAATTTAATCATATTTGATTTTCTCTTCTGCGTTCTTGCAAATTCATTCCACCTCTTCACCATTTCATGGCAATCTTTCCCAATGAATCCCAGGTGTTAGAGAATCTATAAGTATTCTGATCTTTGCTTCAAAATTTATGATAGCATGGTTATTGATGTTGGTTCATTCAATCATTTAAGTTTCTACAGCTATAATTCGAATTAATAAATGATGTTTGATCACAAAGATATTCTATGAAGATCTTTAATGAACTCTATGTAAAATGCAAGGGATCAACAACAAGGTATTGTGTATTAATCTCAGTGTAACAATGCATAGCTGGCTACAGTCAAATATTCTAATCAGATAAGGAAGAAGTTATGAATATGAAAACATATATTGCAGTCCTAGCAATATCTAGCCAACTGGAGTCAGACATTCTACTCGGTAAAGGAAGAAACTATGAATTACGAATGCTTATATTGTATTTCTTTTAGCCCTAGCAATGTGTAGCCAGCTACAGTCGAACATATACTTAGAAAAAGAAGGAATTTATGAAATACGAATGCATTTAATCATGACCTGAGATTGAACTTGAAGTTTGTCTAGGCGTGGCTCCTCCTGTCCTTGGTCGGAACTCCTATTTGGAAATTTGTTTCACCCGCTAGCTTTGAGACTTGGTTTGTGGAATGCAAACGTTGGTGGAGTAAGGAAGAGAACAGTAAATTACTAGTTGAGCAAGCGGAAGAATGATTCGACTGGGAATGAAACTCACGGCTTGAAATGATTCACATGGCTTGAATGGAAAATGTATCAGACATGGAAGAGAGTGATGTTGTTGTGGTCGATTCACGGCTTCTTAAAGGCTAACTAAGACTCGGCTTCTATCGGTTAAAAAGATTATAAACCATTCGATTTCCAAATGTTTAATTCGACTAGACAAAGAAGAGGAAAAGAAAAATCAAATGGTTGGAAGATAAAGCTGGAAAGATGATAATTTAATTATTGTCAATTTATCATGCCAAGAGTTAATCAGAATATTAAAATGGAAAAATAAAGTTGGAAGATTATAGTTCGAATATTATTATTATTATTTTATATTTATACAAGTACAAGTAAATATATTAATGAGGTGACATCAATTTATTAAATTATCATAATGATACCATTTCATTTTTATATCTATATGTACATATATAAATATTTATTATAATATTATGATGAAAGATCAATTAAAATCCTTTGAGATACGTTTTATATTTTAACTAAATTATTTATATTTCTCAAATTATTTATTTAAATAGCTCATGCAAGTCCCACAGATGTATCTTGTTTCAAGTCGCTAGGTCCTCAGCCCATTTGCCCAGTGATGATGCTCTTGCCTAATTCTTTTCTAACAATGCTTCTACCACTTCGACGTGCTTCCTACAAGGAAATTCTCCACAGTTAAATTATATTATCATAATAAATTATTTAATCATAAATAATCATAATAGTTAACCATCTTCTCAATTCCATGAATTCGTGATAAATGATCAACTAGCTTGTTATCTTCATTTGAAATTATAATGACTAACCATCTCACCATTTTGTAAGATTATAACAAATTAAACTACCAAGCGACTTCCATGTGAACCTCAACGGCTATATTTTAAATTAGGTCAAAAATTGGGATGTAACAATTTTGTTAGAGTAGGTTTCCTTTTGATTAGGTTTGCTTTAGAGAGTTCCAATTTTGTGAGCAAGGTGATAAATCTTAAGCACACTCTAGCATTTGCACTTAGTTATCTTTAGTCCATTTCTTGGTTTACTATTAGTGAATGGCTTTAGAATCTAAGGTTGTTCTTTTACAACTTTATCCTTTGGTTAAGAAGTGTGATTACTATACACTCGAATCTTGTGATTACTATATCTTTTGAAGATTATTAATTGCTCTAGGTCATTATGATTCCTTAGTGGAAGTCACATTTAATATTAAACTTGAAAACTTGCTCAACACCACTATAATTCTCAAACCCTTTGTGAACTTCATTGCTTACAAGCCAAGAGAGACAAAGGAAATATAATATCAAAAGAACGGAGAAAAGAAAAGAAGATAAGATGAAGAAAGATCAATGATTGACTTTGGGAAGATGTGGACATCTCTACAAATTCTTAAGAGAATAATTTGTCGAAAGTAGAGCAATCTCCATGAGAATTGCAATGCCAACCTCAACAGGGCTATAGATGCATGACTAGCAACAAGTCAATGTCTAGGATGCTTTTGAAGTTAATAAATCTGCATAGCTAACCATGACAAATATGGAGGGTTTGAGTCGGAACCAATTCATTTGCACATGCCTTGGTCATCACAAATGGAAAAGTTTTGATCCAGTACTTGACTCTTCTCTCTTTTTGACACTACTTTCTAGTCTTTTGATAGGTTGGAAGGAGTTTTTCGAAGATTTGGAGTATAAAGTAATTTTTACATTGAAATGTTCAAGAATCTTATATTTGACTTGGTGCTAGATGTTGTGACCTTATCACACATTGCCCCCTTGCCAATAAATACCCCCTCTTCGTTGAATAAGCCAAGCCTTTTGCCGTAAATGTCATTTCCCGAACCTTAAAATACATTAAATCATGTTATGGAATTGGTGTCATTTGCCTTTACATCTGAAACGTGAAGTTTTGTGGGGAATAGTGAATTTGATCAGGTATAAAAGGAAATTGATCTTCAAAGGGAATACCAATGAAATTTTGAGAGTTTTGACGAACTTCCTATTTTTGGTAAATTTCATTGTGTCTCGTTTGACCTAATTTTGAGTTTGGAAGAGCTTACTATTTCTAATAGTGTCTATTTTTAGTCATTTTTATTGTATCCCTGTTTGGCCTAGTCTTCTTTTAGCAAGTCTATTTCTAGCAACTAGTGAGCATGACTAGAGGAACAATCATGGTATCCAATTCTAAATCCAAAAGAACAAATAGCAAGGTGGTTGAATTTGAGAAAATCCTTGATCCTTTTAAAGAAACCTCTAGAAGAGGAAGGGTCATGAAAAACATCGAAATTTCACTAAGAACAAAATCCTTCTCCATCTCAAATCAGCGCCAAGGAAGGAGGTTACACATTGTTAGGGATTTTTTCAAAATTCTAAAATCCTTCTCCCTACCTCATTAGCACTCAAGGGTGGATTCCAAGGAATTTGTTCAAATTTCAAAAATCCTTCCCCAAGGAAAATGTGCACCCAAGGGCATGGATTTGCTATCTCCAAGGTATTTTCCTCCAAGTAAAAAATCTTGAGCCATGTCTAGTGTGCACCCATGTTGAAGTGAACATGAAAAAAATGGTAGAGTCTTAGAAAATTCCATGAGAACCCCTCAAATGTGCCCAAGGTAGGAAGTGTGTGATAAGCATAAAAAATAGCCAAGCCTTAATCAAAAGGACATGGAAGAATGTAAAAATGGTTAAGAATAATCCCTTCACATGCGCTAGAGCATTCATAAGCACTAATTCTCTACACCAAAGGATTTTCCTTCTCACTCATAAATCCTTTGTTTATGTCAAGGATTTGTCAACCAAGGGTTACATGCCTAAAATGCACCCAAGGACATGGATTCCCTATGTGCCATGATTGTTTAATTCAAGTGCGCTCTAGAGCGCTAGTTCACTTACTCAAAGGAATTTATTGGAAAATGAAAAATCCTTTGCTACACCTCATGTGTGCTCAAGGAAGAAATTCCAAGTAATGGATGAAATCAAATGTGGCCATGGAAGAGAGGTGAGAATAAAGATAAAAGCAAAGTTCCCAAGGAGATATTTTATTGAAATGTGGTGTCTTGACAAGTTGGGAGGATGAAAGACATTGGTACAAGAAATATCAAGGAAGAAGATATCCATTGTAAGGAATTACAAGGACAAAATGAGAAATCTAGTTAATGGCATTCAAATTCCAAAATTCTAGATTTAGACAATCCGATTCAAGGCATTCAAGGTTCAAGACCTCAAAGATCAAAGTTGAAGCACAAATGTAGAAGGAAGAATGTAACATCTTGAGTTTCCTCTAGAAATCCAAGACTATAGTCAGGCAATTTTGTGTGAAGAGTTCCAAGATGATAGAATCAACGACGAGGGAGTCTAATCCATTTTAAGGTGAATTATAAAGCAAGTACACAGAAGGAAGAAAATAATCAAGGAGAGAGAGATTCAGAAGAGTTAAGGTTAAGACCTTGGTCACAAAAATGATGCAATTAGAAAATAATAAATATTGCCCATGATGAGTTGCCAAAATTATATGGCACCCAACATGCTAACATGACGCCTAATCATCTTCACTGGCCAATCGAAGGTATTCAAGTTGGCATGTCTAGATTCGCTCTTTAGAAAAAGGAATAAAGCATAGGTTGTTCAAGAAAAAAGGGATTTGATAATGAGTATGAGTCTTCCCTCATAAATGGTTGATTTGACCCGCTCTCCTAGTAATGGGTGACCTCTCTTCTCATTGGTTCACGTATACCCTCTACTTTATTACACGGAAGCTATTGTTAGTGAACCCCTAATTAGGGCTTCATCTTGTAATCTTGACCTTTGATTTCAAATCAATCTAACTCATTCATTTGTAGAAAAAGCTCTATAAAGGCTATGACTTCTCATGTAATTCATAGACATATATTTAGCTCAAAGTTAGCTTGTTAGAAGTAAAGAGATCTTGCTCCTTATAGTAGTCGCATAGAAGGAGAATACATTGTTATAAGACTTGGAGAAATAGAAAAATACATTTCATAGAAGATGCGATAGAATCATGTTTATTTCAACTTGTTGCATGATGTTCTTCCAATTTCTCAATTCCTAGATTAAGTGTTTTCATTTCAATGAAGTATCTAATGGTGTTCAATGAATTTCAATGGCCCATACTTTTGGCATCTTGTTGATTATAAGCTATATGGATGCTTAACCTTTGATTATTAAATGCATATTGTTCATTATGATGGTGTACATTATAATATTAAGTAAAACTTGGTAATCTTAGAATTCATCCACTAGAGAACTGTCTATTGATATCATTGTCTTTAGGAATAAAAAATAAGACAAATATCTTTTACCCTTCCTTACTTTCAATGTGTTTTAGTTGTGTCATTCAAGGAAGAAGCATTACAGATTGCAATATTCGATGAACTTCCAACCAGCATTGCAGAAGAGGTGAATTGCGATTCAAACTTAAGTACCTTTTTGTTACCAGCATATCACAATGATCATTGAACTTATCCAAACCTCAAGAGCTAACGGAAAAGAACCTTGGAGTCACATTTATGATTTTCTGCAATGTCAGCATACATGAATTTTGCTCAAGAGAGAATAAGATACCTTGGTATTTTATTCTATACTAGTGTTGCTCACAATACACCCATCAGCAAGCCCCTACCAAAATGAGCTAAGAATCAGTTATCGTTGTCATTAAAATAATACTCTTAGGCAGTTCATGCAACCTGAATGCCTCCTAGAAAAATGGATCAGCTACTAATGTGCTCCAAATTCTGTATATATGGAAAAGAAATGTGCAAATTTAATTAGTCCATCTGCAACCAAAAATAACATTACCGTCATTTACCTATTGCCTATGCTAAATCAATGGATATGATATCCCACTCCTGATTGAAAATAGGTGATGGTTGCAGTAGCACTACAAGAAAAACATTTTCTTCATCGCTCTGTTGAAAAGTTGTACATTCTCTAATGTACATGAGTACATCATTCTCCAGGAAATTCCAAGACAGCTTTCCCATGATTGGCCTAATGTCCTATAAAGACTATCTATGTACAAAATTGGACTACCTACTAGTTTATACCTGTCATCATTCATGATCCCATCTAATATGTTACTAGCAAATGTGTTTTTAGCATATTCCATGACAATAAAAACCTTTCAATAACTTGAAATAAAAGAAACAGAATAGAAAGTGCACATTCTAGAAAGAGCGTCAACAACTAAATTATTTTCAACTTTCATACATCCAATATTAAAATCATAGGCTTGGAGCAAGTCTGCCCAAATATTGCTTGAAAATGCCAAGCATGCATCTCCTTTTCATAAGTGGAAAATCCCCTTACTGAATCTTTCAACTTTTGGCTTTCTAATGCTACGAATTTCCCCCTTTTGCATTAAAACTGCTGTCACTGCACCAACTCCCTCTCCTGAATCATCACAACCTACAATAAAGGGTTGTGCGAATCTAGAATGGCATGTATGGCACATTAGCTCATGATAAGTTTGGGCTTATCAAAAGCTTCTTGTGTTGCATGTGTCCATACAAGAGCTTCTTTCTTTGTCATTCGTTGAAAGAGCTGATAGCTGTTGAAAACTGATTCACAAACCTTCTAGAGTTGTTCCATATGCTAAAGATACCTTTCAACCATGTCAGTGGTGGGTTGTGGCAAATCTAGACTGATCTGAATCTTCTATTGAAAATACCTTGTTTACTGCAAATTGGGAAATGACTAGGGCACCGGTCAAGTCAAATAGCATGACTACAAACTCAAAAGTGTTCATAACAACATCCAAATGCCATCTTGTGCACATCCTCATTGCAAACACAGATTTGATGATAGCCTAATCTCAAATTAATCTTCAAAAGGTAGAGCACCCATGTAACTCATCAATGAGCCCATCAATCTTGGAAATGGGATGTCTATTTTTCATTTTTCTGTTAAAATTTTGTGATCTATGGACATCCTCATGACAATCCTTTTTCACTAGAAAAACTAATTATGCAAAAGGATTGGACTTAAGGCTTTGAGCTTTGTTCAAACCATGTAAGGAAATATCTTTAGAATATTGTGACCTACTCCAGCATATATTTTCTTAGCAAGGTTCTCAATATTTATTATTTATATTTAAATCTCATGAAATTTTCAAAATGCTTTTATCATTTTTTTCACCAATATAAATTATAGGCACTATGTCATTGGTAATGTCATACTAATTTTTTTAAGCATGGAACCTGCAAATTTTTGGTCATTCTACTCTAGAAGTTTTATAAATAGATTATACACCTTTTATGTTGTAAATAGATTATAGTTTTGAAGTCAACAGTTATTACTGGTTTTGAAACCTTGTGAATAAAGAACATGATTGTCACTATTGTAATTAGTGAGTATGACCGTTGCCCTTGATAACAATGAACACTAATGTCATTATTAATATTCATCATAAGTATAATAATTACTGAAAAAAGTATCAAATGACTATGCTATCCTTTGACTTGTTACTATTGTTGCCTAGAAAATGTGTGCTGTCAATTCTAATTGTCAATGGATATTGTTGTCATTATTTCATACCTAAAATGGTTATATGATTGACATAATTATTTAAGAAATTTCATCGTCACAGATCAACCGTTAATAATGTCATTTCCCTTGAGATTGGTACCGTTATTGTCTTTGGTTTAACTCCTTTTGTGAGTAGCAATCGTCATATGATTAATAATGAGTAACATTCTATCATTAGCCTGACCTATACATTCTTGATCAATATAGTGTTCAATAGTATCATTATTAGTACAGTGATCAATAAATATATGCATCCATAATGTACTCAACATTATAGGATATATTGCTGATCAACCCGATTTGAGTAAAAAAATGTTTGAATAGGACATTGCAATACCTATTTGCTTGACTTTGCCACTGTTGTAAGCTTACAATGCATTTGAAGAGGTCAGTGAGACTTTTGTTGTCAACAACTACCATTATGTCTGTGATTTATTCTTTTCCAATTGATAGTTGAAAATGGGGTTGATGAATCATTGTTACAGTTGCATTTTATTGCATTGAAGGTTCATTATCAATGTCTCCTTTGAGTGGAGCTATCAACATTATTGAAGATGTTTAGATAACAAATCTATAAAAATTAATGATTAAAATCGATAGTAAAATTCACGGTATAGTGGTGATGGCTTCAAGTATAAAATGCATCAGCAATTTCTCTCTTCTTCTTTTTATTAGACCTCATTATTCTAGATTCCCAATATTTTTTAGAGGTTCTCCAATAATATCCTAAGAATTATATAATATATTTTACCTTTTGGGATGCCGAGAAGTTCCAGAAAGAGATATTTGCTTCTATGGTTGCAACTCTATAATATGTTGGAATCCTGCACTCAATAGCAACTGTAGGGACATATCATTAAACATCAGACTACGCTTATTCAAAAGAGTTTGGACATCAACACAATAGATTGCCACTTGTTAAAAGATGATAAGATGTGCATGCTCTTATCACCAGCTAACTTGTCCCTTCCAGAATATTAATAGTTCTAGGAAAGATCACCAAGGGAACGCAGCCATTGCACTCATAAAACTCTATTTGCTTCCCATGACACTACAACATAAAAGTCATCACATACCTCATGATCATCAAAGGTAAGGTTTAGCTGTTGCATGATCCCTGCACTTGGAATGAAGAATCCATCTACAACAATGACATTGAAACCCACAAAATCCATTGCCTTCAACCCACTTTTCGGCCAACAAGCTGTCATTAATGAAATTGCGTGTTGCGTGTGCCCCACTATCAGCACTGTTGTCCCCTACCCAAATGACATTTAACTAACTATTAATAAAGGGACACCACAGTGCTCTCAATAGATCTTCAAGAGTGTTATGGATTGCTTTTCAATGAGTAGTTGTGGCCCTAGTTCTTCAGGTTGGTCATGCACCAATAGTATAGTATGCACTTAGCCCTTGCCAAGGCATCTCTTACCAAGTTCTCATGGTCCTAACAAATAAAACACAACATATTTCTCCTGAGTTCATTTCTAGCATTTAACTCATCCTCCTCTTTGAAAATGGTTGAAATGTAATATTTTGTGCCTGCAAACTTGATCCACCTTTATGAAAAATTACCTTCTAGAATTCAACAATGAGCATATTTTACTGTGCTGTAAGTGTCCTCAACACAAATGGCCAAAGTGTCAAGGCCCTCCTGATAGCTTCCTACTGCTAACAGGCAAAGGCTTTAACAAGTCCCTTAAGAGGCTCAAATAAGCCCTCTACAAAGAGGATAATCCCCTTTTTTGCAACATTTGGCCAAGCCTCTAATAAAATTCTTCCTTAATGTTTTGTTAAAAATCTTCAAATGTTTGAAACTCAATGGACGGTGATTTGCATGTAGAAACTGAAGGAAAATTAGGCATCCTAGAAAACCAAAATGAGATTATATATGTGCATTCAGTACCTATTGTTTCTTCGCAAACATATGACAATATGTTGATACAAACAAAACTCCCATGCCATAAAGAAGAATCAGGCACAGTTTATTTCCCACAATTATAATCTTAAAGAAAAGTGCTTGCAAAAGCATTTTCAGCAGCATGCAAACATTAAGATTCAACAATACAGAATCATAAGACAGAAAGAACAAGACATAAGATAGAACACAGAATTTACATGGGCAAAACCCTTCGGCAACAATATACAGTCACAATAATATCTTCAAGCTCTAAGCCTTTACATGGAGATATACATCCTGCTTGAGCTTGGAGAAAATCCAGCAGAACAACCCCTATGAAAATGAATTGTAAGTCTATACGTGCGCAAAATTTGGTCCCATTGAATATCTTTCCAACAACTTCAAAAAAAGACCAGCTAAAAACAATTAAAATTTAATCCACTTGGAACTCCTGAGGTTGAGGCACCTTAATTCCAACATTCTCCGACTTGACGAAGACCTTACAGAAGTCACTAAAAACAGCATGACTACATTGCTAAAGAGTTGCCCAATAAAGAACACATCATCACTACCATCCACGAAACCACATAGATCCCAATGACATCAGAGAACACAAGATACTACCACCACTCCATTGCACTCACGAGTTATACATAAGCATCACCAATATCAACTTCAACGCTCATAGCACCAAATAGCACCACTTGATAAGCCCATGTGATGGAAAATAGCCCCAAAACAAATGCTATTCCATCCAATCACCCATAACTCAAAGGTATACAACATCAGCAAACTCATGTCACCAACATAACCAACCCACTAAATTACAACCTCAAGCTCCATGTGCATACTAATCAATGAAGATCTAACACATACAAGAACTTCCACTGCATGGGTAAAGTTGAATCTGAAAGATCAAAGGCATGCCAAGTCTACCAATCACAATACAGAAAGAGTTACCATATAGTACCAAGGACCATCCACAAGGACCAACTCCATTTTCTCTGTCTTCACCATCCTTCAAACTATGTTGTCCTGAAACTTAAAAAACTGCAAGACTTCCACTCATCAAAGGATCAATCTTTGTCACCCGATTCCTTCATATTCACTCACACTTGCCAAGCTAAGAAATATTCATACAAGAAAAACCTAGAACCTAAAACTAAACAATCTTACATACAAGAAACATGCCAATCTTGGAACAAAGCATTGATACCAAATAAGGGAAACTGGGCATCTCAGAAAACTAATCTGAGATCAGTATGTGCATCCAGTACCTATTGAATCTTCACAAACAAATGACAATATGCTAATACAAACACATATTACTATGCCATAAAGCAGAATCAGGCATAGTTTATTTCCCGCAATTATAACCTTATTACAATAATAGATAAGACGTCTATTATTAGTTAATGGTTATCTTGTAAATATCTTTAGCTTTAGTTTGCTTTCTTTTTTTGCTTTCTCTAGAATAGAATGTTTCTATGCTTTACGATCGTTTCCTAAGGAAACATCGTCTCTTCCTTTTGTATAAATTGACCTTTCGGTCTCTGTTATTAATAAGCAAGTATTTACCAATTACCTCGTAATATGGTATCAGAGCTAAATACTTAAATGTTTTCGGAAAAATTTATAATTTCTTCTTGAAATTATTTGTTTAAATTTTTCCAAAATTATTTCTGTTAAATTCTCCAAAACCCACCTAGGGTTTTCTGCTTGGAGAAATTCCCGAATTACGGTCTACAAATTGCATGAAAATCGTGGTCGTTTTGTACCATTCTTAGCTGGTATCTAAAAATTGCGATTTTTTTTTGCCTAACATCTTCTGCAAATCGCGTTTTTTTATTGGTATTTTTTACCACGGATTGTCTGGTCCTTCAGACTCACGGCTCTGTGTTTGGTGAAAATCATGGCTTCTCTCTTCAGCAAGCTCACGTGGTATCAGTCGCAGCTCTGCGTTTTTTTTACAAACCTTTGCAAATCCGCCATCATTTGGAGGTCACGCTCTGTCTTGCAACGTCTCAGTCTCTAATCATTTGCTGGGAAGCAGATTCGACCATTTTTCATTAAGAAATCTGAAGTTTTTTCAAGCTTTTTTCAGCTAGGGCCATTTTTTTTCGAAACCCTAATTTTTGGGGTCGAAAAAAATTTTGTTTGCAAATTTTTGGTGGGTTTTCGAGAGCTCAACTGGGTTGTTGTCCGTTTTTTCTAGGTGCCTCGATTTTCGAGCCAGCAGATTCAAAAAATGACAGCAAATTCCTTCTGGGTTTTTCGAGCTCTTCTAGGTCATTCTCTAATTCTTCTGGGTCTTCCGTATTTTTGCCTCGAAGAACGTGCCTTCACAGATTTTCACAATTTTTCATTGAAAAACGTGCCATGGCATCTCTGACAAATATTTTGCTCGAGCATAATTCCAAATTCAATGGTCGCAATTATGGAACCTGGAAGCAGCGCATCATCGCAATCTTCGAATATCGAAACACTGATCAACTTGTTCTGGGTGTTACGCAGCGTCCAACTTCTTCGGGTCCTGATCAAAATACATGGGATCTGAATAATCGAGAGGCAATAATGCTTCTCAAACTATCCGTAGTTGATGACCAGCTTTCTCAGATTCCATCCGGCAAGACAGCTGCCGAAATCTGGACACATCTAAAAGGTCTTCATGAGACTTCCGACAAGAGCAAAGCCTTCTTTCTGAAAAACACACTGTTTTCTATTGTCATGGATGAGCGCACCTCGCTCCAGGCAAACCTGAATCGGATTTAGGAAATCCGCGATCAGTTACTTGCCATCAGTCGCAAGATGGAGGAAGAGGATATTGTGGTAATCACTCTTCGGAGTTTACCAAATTCCTATGAGCATTTTATCGAGACTCTCAACATCACATCTACTGGTGTTGATCTAAAGTTCACTGATCTCTGCACCCTACTACTTCAGCAAGATCGATGGAAACAACAGTTCGGTAGCAGCTCCAATTCCACCTCCACTGAGCAAGCCTTTGCTGCGAAATCCTTTCAAAAGGATAAGGGCAAGTTTCAGCAACCATCTCAGCAGAAGTCTTCTGCTCCAGCATCCGATGGTACCAAAAAGAAGAACATTCAATGCAACTATTGCCACAAGTATGGTCACATGAAGGTTGAATGTCGAAAACGCTTAGCTGCCCAGTCTAAGCAATCAGGTTTGTAACCCAAAGCGAACAGTGCAGAGCACACTGAGCAGGCGGAATCTGCCTTTTACGCCTTCATGGCTAAAAGACCCGCAGATCATGTGCAGTCATCTACCTGGTACATTGATTCAGGTGCCTCTCGACATTTCACTCACCGCAGAGACTGGTTTATTGACTACCAGCCTTATTCAGATTCTGTTATCTTTGGTGGTGGAGAAGAGTACACAGTTGTTGGTAAAGGCAACATTCAAATTCAGTCTGTTGGGAGGAAGCTCATATTCCTTGATGTGTACTACGTTCCAAGGATGGAACTAAATCTACTATCGGTCAGTCAGTTGTTGCGACATTCTCCACACTTGGCAGTCACCTTCAGTTCACATCAGTGCACCATCATTGATCGGGCGACTAAGTCTACTATTGCAATTGGTCTTGAGGATCATGGTCTTTTCAAACTTACTGATTTTGGTGATTCTCAGGACATAGCTATGGCTGCTCGGCGATCTTCCATCAGCACACTTTGGCATCAGCGATATGAGCACTTAAATGTGCATTATCTCTCACAACTTGCTCGGGATGAGCTTGTTCTTGGTTTGCCAGAGATTCAAACCCAACACCTTGGAGTTTGTGACGCATGTCAGGGTGGGAAGCAACATCGCATACCTTTCCCCAGTGGCGATTCTTGGCGAGCTTCTCAAGTACTTCAGCTTGTTCATGCTGATATCTGCGGCCCTATGGCCACTCCTTCTGTTATTGGGTACAGGTATTTTCTGTTGTTTGTAGATGATTTCAGTAGAAAAATGTGAGTGTATTTCCTTAAAAAGAAATCCGATGCATTTATTGTATTTCAAAAGTTTAAACCCTTAGTTGAAAAAAAGTTTGGGAAATCTATTATTACTCTTAGATCAGACAATGGGGGGGAATTTTGATCTAATGTTTTCTCCAGCTTCTTGGATACACATGGCATCCAACGCCAGTTCACCACACCCCACACGCCACAACAGAACAGTGTAGTTGAACGTCGGAACAGGACAATCACCGAGATGGCTCGTTCCATGCTCGAACACAGACATGTTCCGAAGCGTTTTTGGGCAGAAGCAGTTAACACTGCAGTTTATCTGTTGAACCGGTCACCCACAGTGGCGGTCAAAGGTAAAACTCCGGAAGAGGCCTGGTCAGGTCGCAAGCCCAAAATCAGTCACCTGAAGGTTTTTGGCTCTCTTGCTTTTGTTTGGATCCCTGATGCTTCACGCACCAAGTTGGATGCCAAGAGTCAGAAACTGATGCTTGTTGGATATAGCAGTCTTCACAAAGCCTACCGCCTTATTGATGTTGAGACATCTCGTCTCATATACAGCCGCGATGTAGTCTTTGATGAGCAACGAGGACCATTCATGCCTGTTTCTCCTGTTCCTGATCCAGCAGACCAGCCTATGCAGGTTCATGATTTGGGAGTTCGGCTTCCATTAGGTCCACCTGATGGGAGGGCTCCAGTAGCTCCTACAGCTCCAGTCCTACCAGTGATACCTGTACAGCCACCTCCGGCTTCTCTTGCAGGATCACCTCGTTTTGAAGATGCTTCACCTGAGTTTGATCCAGATTCTTCTGATCAGGATCCTGCTGATCAAGCATCTCCTAGTACTACTGTTGGTCATTCTCCTCTCCGGCGTAAGTGGTGGGCTAAGACACTTGCTGATCTTCATGATGATGAGCTCATTGATGGGAGAACTAATCGGAAAAAGAGCAAAACTATAGATTCTGTTAACTTTGCTCTTATAGCCAACATTCACAGTGTGTTTGAACCTCAAACATATTCCGAGGCTAAAGGAATTCCAAAGTGGGAACAGGCCATGCAATCTGAACACCAGAGCCTGCTAAAGAACAACACTTGGGTCCTTTCTGATCTTCCCCCAGGGAAGAAACTCATTAGCTGCAAATGGGTCTACAAAATCAAATACAAATCAGATGGTACTTTAGATAAGTACAAAGCTCGTTTAGTGGCAAAGGGCTTTTCTCAGCGTCAAGGCATTGATTATGAGGAGACCTTTGCTCCTACTGCAAAGATGAGCACCATCAGATTAGTCCTAGCCATGGCAGCACAGTTTGGCTGGAAGGTCCATCAGATGGACGTAAAGAGTGCTTTCCTGAATGGTGATCTCCATGAAGAGGTCTACATGACGCAGCCTCCTGGTTTCAAGGTTGCTGGTAAAGACCATCAGGTTCTCAGATTGGTAAAAGCTCTCTATGGTTTGAAGCAGGCCCCTCGGGTATGGTACATCAAGATTGATACGTACCTCAGTGATCAAGGCTTCAAGAGTTCTTCAGACTCAAATCTGTACATCAAGACTACTGACAGTGACATCATCCTTCTGGTTATCTATGTGGATGATCTGATCATCACTGGCAGTTCGGCATCTTTGATTCAGGGAATCAAACAACACTTATGCCAGTCTTTTGATATGACTGACCTTGGGCTCATGCATTATTGCTTAGGTGTTGAAGTTTGGCAACAGTCTTCTGGTATATTCATCTCTCAGTCCAAATATGCCAGGGCCTTGTTAGACAAATTCCGAATGCAGGATTGCAAACTTGTATCTACACCTATGGAGAAAGGTCTCAAGTTATCAGCCAAGTCTGATTCTCCTTTCGTTGATGATACTATGTATAGGCAACTAGTAGGCAGCCTCATCTACCTATCTGCTACTAGGCCTGATATCAGCTTCACAGTCAGCTATATTTCACGCTTTATGACAACTCCTAAGGCTGATCATTGGATGGCAGCAAAGCGTGTGCTTCGTTATGTGAAGGGCACTTCTGATTATGGACTTCTGTATTCTCAGAGTTCTAATCCTAAACTCAGTGGGTTCACAGATTCAGATTGGGCAAGCTCTGTTGATGATAAAAAGTCAACATCTGGATATGTGTTCAGTTTGGGATCCGGTGCAGTCACATGGACCAGCAAGAAGCAACAGGCAGTTTCTCTCTCTTCTACAAAGGCTGAATACAGAGGGACTGTTAAGGCAGGATGTGAAGCTGTTTGGCTTCGTCGGATGCTTGGGGATATGTAGATGTCACCAGCAGGACTGACTACTCTGTTTGTTGATAATGAAGGCGTTATCAAGTTAGCACAGAATCCAGTCTTCCATGAACGAACCAAGCATGTGGATGTTCATTGTCATTACATACGACAGCTGGTTGAAGACAGGACTATAGATCTGCAGTATGTTCCTACCACAGATCAAACTGCAGACATTCTCACCAAGCCTCTTGGTCCTGATAAGTTTGTCAAATTCAGAGGACAACTTGGTGTGTTAGATAGATTAACCATTAAGGGAGGGTATTACAATAATAGATAAGACGTCTATTATTGGTTAATGGTTATCTTGTAAATATCTTTAGCTTTAGTTTTCTTTCGTTTTTTGCTTTCTCTGGAATAGAATCTATCTATTCTTTACGATCGTTTCCTAAGGAAACATCGTCTCTTCCTTTTGTATAAATTGACCTTTCGGTCTTTGTTATTAATAAGCAATTATTTACCAATTACTTCGTAATATCAGGCATAGTTTATTTCCCACAATTATAACCTTAAAGAAAGTGCTTGCAAAAGCAATTTCAGCAACATACAAACATTTAAGATTCAACAATACATTATCATAAAACAGAGAGAAAAACGCATAAGATAGAACATAAAATGTATATGGGAAAACCTCTTTCGCCTAAAAAATCCAACACTCCAGAACCAAAGAGCCATTGAATTATTCAGCAACAATACAATTTTCAATCTCTAAGCCCATAAAGATTCACCTCTTACATCAGCTTGGAGAAAATCCGGTAGCACAACCCTTGTGAAAACGAATTCCTCTCTCTCACATACAACTCTAGCAATACTTGTATTTATAGAGCTTGCAATGCAAAAAATAGCATCTTCTCAAATGCTCCATATTCAATTTATCTCCAACATACAATTAGAAACTTCCTTTTGAATTACCCTTGAGTCTTGCATAAATATTAATTTCTATTATTAAATGTCCAAGTCCATCCATGTGAAAGATTTGGTCCCACTAAATATCTTTCAAAAATCTAAAACAAAGCACCAATTAAAAATAATTAAATTATAATCCACTTGGAAATCCTAAGGTTGAGACATATTAATTGCAACAGAAACTTCATACCACACTCCCTGTTAACAGAAACTGTAAATAAAAATATCTTCAACTATGACATCACATACTAGAATCCAAATTTGAAGGCGTAACCTTAAACAAATTACACAACACTCTTCTCTAGGTACTCAGTGTTCCTTACTCCATGCAGTGGTTCAATTAAGCTGCAGGAGATCTGCTTCAGCCATACAATCAGAATTCCACTAATAACATAATAAGAATGTCTCAGTCTATGACATCACATACTAGAATCCAAATTAACAGGGATAACCTTTGACAAGTTATACAACACTCTTCTGTAGCATATCAAACTTCTCATTCCATTCGGTGTTTTTAATTAAGAGCCTAAGGATTTGCTTTAACCATATCATAAAAATTCTGCTTCTCAAAATAATAAATTTATTAAAACCTTAAAAACATTCAAAAACAAAATATGTTATCTTACTACCCCGCTGTTTTGCATACTTATCTGAAATTTACAGTTGAAAGGAAAAGTACAGCAATAAAGTTTCATGGTGTTCCAATGTTCACCATATATTTATTTGTCAAATACTAATATCAAAACACAGACTCGAAATGCATTAATTTTTGAACTGTATACACTGGTTTTAAAATTTTAATTAATATTCAATGCTCACCTACTATTTATTTCTATAATACTGATACCAAAACATAAACTGAACAGAAACTTTAAAATGATATTTTAAATCAAAGCATGCAATTCATGTTTTCACAAATTAAGTTTTTACAATGAAACATGATAAATCCTTTCAATAGAAAGGCTAGTGATACTTTCAAACTCATACAATACAACTATCACTCTGTCATTTACCATGTAGCCAAAAAGTGAGTTGTCTTGACTGATGAAATATGTGTATAAAAGGGCCATGTCTTTGCTTGTGAATCACTCCGAGAATTATTTATATACATTATGTAAGCATCCAAACTAGATCTGCTAAGGACATTGTTCTAGATAACTTAATCCTTTTAAATAAATGGGAGGACAAACTATAAAGCTCAAACAGATTGTAAGAATTTCTTAACTTTCTCCAAAAACATTATAAAACTTCTCAAACAATACCACAACCTGCACAATTAGCGAAATTATTTCAAGGAAAGAAATCAAACAAATAGATAGAACATACAGTTTGCAATATAAAATTCTAAGTCATGGACGGTCATAGAAGAGTGAGAGAAAAGACAGAATTTAGATTTTATTGAAAAAAATGATACATGTTAACAACTTTAGTAAGTACAAAGAAGTTAGCCTATCTCAAGATCATTCTTCACAAGAAACTTTAATAACAGGATATTAAAATTCTTGATGTAAATGGTGAAAGAACACACCAGTTATCATCATGGAAGATTGTGATGCCCATTTCAGCAGCCTTCGCATGCACAATTATTAGAAGCAAGCAATTAAAATGGACCAAGTTACAAGCCTAACATAAGAAAACTTCGATAATACTTTTAAATGCTGATCTAAAATGTTTACAAATTAGGGAAAGGACATAGAATTAGTCATATTTATTGAGCTTTTAGAGTCGCAATAGCTGTGGAAAGCAAAGTATGGTTCCCCACATGAGTAAGGCCGGCAATAGTAGTGGAAATCAAAGTATGGTTTCCACACGTGAGTGAGGCCAGCTATGGCTCACTTTTACAACTTGGTAGCATCACAAGACAAGAGAACAACAAACAAATTGAGTAATTGCATTAGCGAGTACAGCAGCAATAGTATCCTTGATTGCTCTCAAGAAAACCTAAAACACAAACAAGTCAACCTATCACACCAACCAAGAAGCAATGTTGTGTTTCATAACACTTTTGGAATACCCCAAAACAGAATTTTAAGAGACCTCTATTCAGCAAATATACCTCAATAACAATAGTCAACAGAAGGCTCAGTTCCTTATGAAATATATCGACTGATTTATCCATAAAGAGGACTATACTGATTGAAGAACACAAAATGATCCAGTTTCAATTATAGTCACTAAAATCCAAAGTATGTGCTACAAAAGGCTACAAAAAATAAATACACAAATCCCATGCATTGTTTTGCAGAGAAGAATCTACAAGAGTTGATAACTTTGGATAGAAAAAACAGATCAAATTGCTACTGATCGAATGAAATATTTTTTCAGTAACAAGTTCAATAGTCTGGATGATGATTGATGAGAATAGCAGAATCTAATTGATGTGCTACAGCCTTTCCTTCTGAAATCACCAAGAACGGGGTATACAATATGGAGAGGGAAGTAACAAGTAATCAGTTGCTTCCAAGATCCTATACTTCAAGGTCAGCCAGTTTATCAAAGAGGCCTAATTTGAGAATCAAACTTGGGTTGATTCAAACATTGCTCTTAAGTAACATGCTCTAGAGTCCAAATAAATGCATAAAAAGGGATTGCTGAAGCATATGCCACCCTCATACGTGACAAAAGCAATCAAAGATCGTAATGTCTTCCTTAATTTAGAAAGACAGTATCACTTACAACTATGTACATGAAGCTTCATCTTGCTTGCCCATTCAGCTCATCAACTACCTTTGACTTTTGCAAGGGCACTGAATTCAATGAAACAGTAGCCATGTTTCGAGCAATAACTTCAGAGTTCATGTTGCCTGCAACATCCACATAATTTCTTTAGAAATCATAATAATTTCTTTAGGATCAAAAAATGCTTTGTGCTCTATGTTTTTTCACCTCAAATGAGAAGCAATCCAGCCTTGAAACCACAAAAACCATGATTTTCACTGTTAACAGTTTTGTTCACATTAAGTTAAATGGACTTCAACTTTAGTTTAACCGTTTTCTAAATAAATGCTAGAAAACCGTAGTTAATTATTCTTTTCATTTTGTTAAAGACTGATCTGTCATTTATTTTCTGAATACACATGGAAAATATAACTTGGCAAATAAATGTCTTGACATAATTTTAATCAATTCTCACAATGCTGGCATTTTGGAAACATCTGTGCTCCTTTGTCAAATAAAGATTGCAGTTTGAATAAGACTAACAAATCAGCAACAATACCAAAAAAATGATCTAGTAAAAAAAATTTTAAAAGTTGAATATAACCACATGACTTAGAACTCTTTCCACGCTGATTTTTTGCTAGTATTTTTTGATCCAAGTTATAACAGAAATATTCAAAAGATAGGCTATTAAACAACAATTGTAATAAATAAGAACTGAAAACTTTAAATTTTACGACATTTACTCACAAAGATTGAGGCATATGCTAAAATGTCTTGTATTTACTGATTTTTTTTCAGAAAAGTGTTATGCCTTAAGGTAGGTTTACCAATGATCAAGGATGTATCACAAAAAACTAGGGCAAAAATTATTTCAGCTGTTTAAGTTAACCGATAACTTTATATATCAACACATGCACATTAACAATTATGTACACATTGTGTGAATTAAAGGAAACAAATTTACATCATCCAAAGACTAATATGAAGAAACAAAATTCAATCATTTATAAAGATATCATTATTGAGATTGTTATTAGTACTGTGGTAAAATCTGTAACAACAGCTACAATAACAGCCAAGTAGGACGCTATCTGCTGTCAGATATGTTGATGCTTTAGCGTCTGGAGTAATCTTTTCATGGGTGTCTCTTCATTTCATCTGTAATCTGAAAGGTCAATCTTTGTGTTGTAACTGCCTGACCCTTCATTACCAAGACAATGAAGGATCAAGTCAAGCATAAATACATTGTGATGGATTCATAGAAGTGAGATTATTGCTTCAGCACAGTCCAGTGTTTGACAATACTGTAAATCAGATTTTCTGATCCTTCATTAATATAAAGTAATATTTCATGGGGTGGCTGGGGTTTTCCCTCGAGAAGGAGGATTTCCAAGGGTAAATAGTTGTGCCTTAGAGTTCATTAATTTATTTTCGTTGCTTATTTTCATTTCAGGGATGAAACATTGGCATGGTATCAGAGCGGGTTCATTACTTTGTTTGTGCTGCTTATTTTTGCTCCTCCAGCCTTCTTGAACACTTCTTCAGTCAACTTTAGTCCATAACATCTTCTTCAATCAACTCTAGTACATAACATCTCCAAAACCATATAATCATTCTCCTCCTGTATTTTTTTACTAAGCATTTTTCATTTCCCAGTACTTTACTTATTTAGTTTGTTTGGTAAAGCTGAATTATGTTTATGACATCTGTTGTTTATCAGTCATATATTTCAGACATGAATTGAACTAGATTAGTATACTGAAACACCTAATCTAAAGTATGACTAGTTGATTTTTAACATCCTAAACGCCAAAGAAATAAAATATCATTTACTAACTCAACTATTTACATATCATCGATAGGCCTTCAAGGGACAAACTCTTCTAAAACCTTATGTACATTCCCTAGTTTTTGTATTAACATGCATAAATGCTTATACAATAGATAGCTTTAAAATCATCATGCACTCAACTTTAAAGTCATTATGCACTCAACTGACTACATTTTATTTTATCTGTCTCAAATATGAAACATACCGTTAATGTTTCCCGGAAAAAATATCAGCTTGAACCATCGTTTCGCTTTATCATTTCATAAGTTTTTTTGATATAGTTCCCAAATTTTTTATTGACATGGGGAATACTTATACAAGATGGCCTTAAATTCATTCATGCACTCAACTGTCTACATATGTATGTCTTTAGTATGACATAACAACATTAGAGTATCCCAATTTTTCTATTATCCAGAATCCCTGTTTTGCTAGTGCAAGTTTAGACTTTACTAGAAAATCTCCATGGAAGCAACACTGTTAAGAGTTCCCTGCAACTTCTTTTAGCTAAAACACTAATTCTGCTTATTCAGGCTAAGGGTCACTTCTTTCAGCTTAAACCCTTATTTTGAATATTAAAGATTTTAGTGTACCCACCATCTCTTCTAGCTAAAGCCCTTCTTTTGTTTGTTCAAGGTTAGGGTTCTCCACCATCTGTTTTAGCTAAAGCCCTTATTTTGTTTTATTTGTTCCAGATTAGGGTTTCCCACCATTTCTTTCAGCTAAAACCCTTAGCTTGCTTTTTCTAGCTTAGTGTTTCCCAGAATCTCTTTTAGCTAAAGCCCAAAACTCTTATCTTGATTGTTCAAGTTAAGGTTTTCAGATGTAAAATTTCTTTCAAGCAAAACCATTAGAGTTCTCTACCCCCTTCTTCCTGACATATACCTAACACCTTATTTTCTTATTCAAATTTTGATTTTCCTACAGCATAAATTCCTGAAATTGGTGATAAACCCTTATTTTTACTTTTTCAATCTTAGATTCCTAAGGGTTCTCACAATTTCTTTAAGATGAAACCCTTATTTTACTTTTTCAAGCTTCGGTTTTCACCTGTAATTTTTTCTTTGAAGCGACACATTTTTTCACTTATTCAAAATATATTCCTCAGAAAAAGAAACTCTTATGAGATTCCCTTATATTGGAATAAGCTTTTACATAATTTAGATATTGTTCCTAATCAAAAATAAGATTTTGTAAATCGGATTAGAAAGCATCCAGCAGGAGTAAGAAACATGTGTAGCGTACCCACCATTTTGAATATTAAAGATTTTAGTGTACCCACCATCTCTTCTTGCTAAAGCCCTTCTTTTGTTTGTTCAAGGTTAGGGTTCTCCACCATCTGTTTTAGCTAAAACCCTTATTTTGTTTTATTTGTTCCAGATTAGGCTTTCCCACCATTTCTTTCAGCTAAAACCCTTATCTTGCTTTTTCTAGCTTAGTGTTTCTCAGCATCTCTTTTAGCTAAAGCCTAAAACCCTTATCTTGATTGTTCAAGTTAAGGTTTTCAGATGTAAAATTTCTTTCGAGCAAAACCATTAGAGTTCTCTACCCCCTTCTTCCCCACATATACCTAATACCTTATTTTCTTATTCAAATTTTGATTTTCCTACAGCATAAATTCCTGAAAATGGTGATAAACCCTTATTTTTACTTTTTCAATCTTAGATTCCTAAGGTTTCTGAGTCCTGACCATTTCTTTAAGATGAAACCCTTATTTTACGTTTTCAAGCTTCAGTTTTCACCTGTAATTTTTTCTTTGAAGCGACACATTTTTTCACTGATTCAAAATATACATTTTTTCACTTATTCAAAATATATTCCTTGGAAAAAGAAACTCTTATGAGATTCCCTTATATTGGAATAAGCTTTTACATAAAGTAGAAATTGTTACTAATCAAAAATAAGATTTTGTAAATTGGATTAGAAAGCATCCAGCAGAACTAAGAAACATGTGTAGTGTACCTACCATTTTGAATTTTAAAGATTTTAGTGTACCCACCATCTCTTCTAGCTAAAGCCCTTCTTTTGTTTGTTCAAGGTTAGGTTTCTCCACCATCTGTTTTAGCTAAAGCCCTTATTTTGTTTTATTTGTTCCAGATTAGGGTTTCCTACCATTTCTTTCAGCTAAAACCCTTATCTTGCTTTTTCTAGCTTAGTGTTTCCCAGCATCTCTTTTAGCTAAAGCCTAAAACCCTTATCTTGATTGTTCAAGTTAAGATTTTCAGATGTAAAATTTCTTTCAAGCAAAACCATTAGAGTTCTCCACCCCCTTCTTCCCCACATATACCTAATACCTTATTTTCTTATTCAAATTTTGATTTTGCTACAGCATAAATTCCTGAAAATGGTGATAAACCCTTATTTTTTCTTTTTCAATCTTAGATTCCTAAGAGTTCTCACCATTTCTTTAAGATGAAACCCTTATTTTACTTTTCCAAGCTTGGGTTTTCACCTGTAATTTTTTCTTTGAAGCGACACATTTTTTCACTTATTCAAAATATATTCCTCGGAAAAAGAAACTCTTATGAGATTCCCTTATATTGGAATAAGCTTTTACATAAAGTAGAAATTGTTACTAATCAAAAAAAAGATTTTGTAAATCGGATTAAAAAGCATCCGGCAGGAGCAAGAAACATGTGTAGTAACGGGATACTTCATTTCATGGTTTATCAGAATAGCGTGACTGTGGGAGGTGATACAGTTCCGTCCTAAGTTTTGGGCCCGGGCCATATTTACCTCCTATTATTTATGTATGCTTCTATAAAAAAGAAATTATTAACACAAAACGAACTGCAATTCAATGTATGCATTCAAACAAAAGGAGGTAAAAACAAACCTGGATTGGCAATGGCACCATTCGATTTTGCCAAGCCCCGTCGTAATTTATCGTCTCTCTCATTGGCGAGGGCAAGCGCACGAAGAAGCGCCTCGGTGGCCTCCCTTTTCAACTCTACCGCCTGCTTTGCCCTCCGCTGCGCCTCCGCAGTTGCCTCCCGCGCAACCCTATGCATAACGACGCGCGTGATCCTCGCCGCAGTCAAAACAAGATTAGCATGGAGGAACTCCTGAGGGTTCACGGCACTTACATTGTCTCCCTTAAGCTTCTTCTTGACGGGGCAATTACTGCTCGGGACAGAAAACGGTATAAGGTCTGAGTTAGGGTTGAGGCAGTGCAGACAGCGGAAGGGGTCCGCATTGGGGTTTGACACTGTGGAGTTGCGATAGCAATCTACATGGACGCTACGCGGGCAGGTGGAGCATTTCAACAGGGCGTCGGCATTGGGGCCGCAATCCTCGAGACAATAACGGCAGTACATGTCGCAGTGTGTGATGAGTACGCATGAGCTGCAAAGATGACAGTACTTCCCATCGTGCTTGAGATGGTGCACGCCCGATTTTTCCTTTTCGCAGAGACTGCAGTCCTTTGTTTTCTCCGCCATCACCATTTATATTAACATTTACACTCTAATTTTCATCCTTAGCTCCTCCTTTCGCTCACATCTCCACTCTTGGATTTCTTCTCCTCTGCTGCTACAGTTTTCTGGAACCCTTCTGCTGTGGATTTTGTTTGTTGTTTTCCTTTCCGTACCGAACGGGCTGAGATTCGAACTCGCGGCCTTGGACACCCGGGAATAGTTTTAGATTTGAAACCACAATTTCGTGCTTCCACCCGGTAGGAAAGGAAATCATTGAAATAGGCACGGAAAACAGGATTGGTTTTTAAAGCATAAGGAGCCCCGCTGTGTAATTCAGCGTCGGTCCAAATGAATTTATACCTGCATGCTTGGACGGTTAGAAGCATGGTACCTTTCAAAATATTACTATTCCTATATTAAAGATCTATGCCTTTCTTGATCCATTATATTTTTTTTTAGTAAAAAGATAGGCTGCAGAACTTTAAGTATAGGATAGTTTAGATATTTTTAAAAATGATGTGGAAGATGTGGAAGATGTCATGTTTCAAATATGAAGATAAGAGATTTCTACAGTTCATGAAATGTGGAGAAGTGTTTCTAGGATGAGATGTGTTTCTCGGATGTTAAAAAGATTTCCATCATCTATGAAGTGTGCAGAAGTGTTTTTTTCGATGGAATGTGTTTCTGGTATGTTAAAAGTTTGCAGAGAATCTCATCCAAGAAACATATTTGCACAAGTTCAATATATGTGAGCTATATATGTGCTACATGTGCATAGATCTTTTGCGATATTTATTTATTAACAATATTGTATTTTCACAATCATTACTAATGTAATTTGTTTTTGGATTCCACTGTATACATTTTCTAACATCAACTTAGAATGAGAGAATAGCCTAACAAGAGTGAAGCTAGTCTGGGATGTTAAAAATTTACTGAGAATCTCATCCAAGAAACACATTTGCACGGGTTAAATATATGTCAGCTATATATGTACTACCTATGCATAGATCTTTTAGGATATTTATTTATTAACAATATTGTATTTTCACAATCATTTCTAATGTAATTTGTTTCTGGATTCGACTGTGTACATCAACTTAAAATGAGAGAATAGCCTAACAAGAGTGAAGCTAGTAATCTTTCTCTGAATCATCAAGTGGGAGCATATTTGTAAACCCAAAGAACTTGGGGGTCTAGGGGTCAAAAACCTTCAATGGCAAAATGAAGCTTTGGGTGCAAAACTTATTTGGCGTCTCTACAAAGAATATAATCGAAAATGGGCTAAGATACTCTACAATAAATATCTCATCCCAAAGGATCCGCTTTCAATTTTTAGAATTGTCTCTCCTCCTAAAGGGTCAGAATGTTGGAACTTTATGTTAAGATGTCGTAGTCTAGTTCATAAATTTCTAACATGGGATGTAGGTTCGGGTGATGAAGCCCTGTTCTGGGAGGACTCCTGGGATGGTAAACCACCTCTCGCTATCCAACTCAATGACTCGACCCTCTAGAATAAATTAAAAACTCTCTGGGGCAATAGAGTTAAAGATTACAAAATTCTGGTAGAATCAAAAGGCTCACCAAAATGGTCTTGGAAATCGATCAAAGGGTTAGGTTTTGAAGATGATATTTTTGAAAGCTTTGATAAGCTATTGGAAGGTAGAAATATCAAACTAACAAATAGAGAGGATACCTTAATTTGGGTTGCTGCCAATGATGGACAATACTCTGTCAGTAATGGTTATAGGGCTATTGTCATAGCGAAACAACCAAAGTTTGTGGACATCCCATCACAACTATGTTGGGATCCCTCTTGTCTACCTAAAGCCGGATTTTTTCTTTGGCTAGCTATCCAAAAGAGGATCCTAACTATGGATAGACTATACATGCTTGGATTTCAGGGTCCCTTCAGGTGTACCCTTTGCCAATGTAATGCTGAAAATGCTGACCATCTTTTGTTTAAATGTTCCTTCTCTCAAAGTTGCTAGGAATAGATTAGGTGGATGCTAGGCTGGTCTACACCTCTTCCGAATTCCTTGGCTGACTTGCTTTTTGGCTGGCCCACGAATATGGTCAAGGGAGTCTATAGTAAACTTTGGAACATTTTCCCTTCCATCATTATTTGGGAAATTTGGAAGGAGAGGAATCGACATATTTTCCAAAACTTGGAACTCAATCCGACAGAACTTATTGTCAAAATTGAAGCTAGTATAGTAGAATTGGTCAACTCACACTTAAGTAATTCAAGACTAGAGGAAGGTTCCTTTTCAGATTGGGATGGCCTCATGAAGAAGTGATGGTCAAAATTGATTAACCCCCCCCCCCCCCCCCTTACCTACATTAAGAAAAGTTTAGAGGCTAGAAAAATCTGCAAATGGGAGCCTCCACCGAGTGGATGGGTTAAGCTGAATTTCGATGGAGCTGCGCGTGGTAACCCGAGTATAGCTAGGATTGGATGCATCATTAACAATGAGGCAGGAACTTGGATAGCCAAAAAAGCTATGCCTATCCAACCCACCTCAAATAATATAGCAGAATTGGAGGCTCTTCACCAAGGGATTCAGTTATGCCTTAAGCTCAATTTACCCAAAGTTATCATTGAAGGTGACTCTCAAATTATCTTAAACGCTATTAGGAAAAGATCAACCCCTAACTGGATCCTAAACTCGCATCTAGAAGATATTCTCCTTGTATTGGATAAGTTGGAAGAATATAGGATTTCTCACATTTATAGGGAAGGCAATCATTTGGTAGATCAGCGAGCTAATTTAGGAGCAGATGGAGTCAATTCCCTGCTCATCAACAAGGAATACTCAAACGAGAACTAATAGTTGTCTTAACAGAAGGGTATATTTTAAGTCTCCATAGTTAATGTATGCCAATCAATAGTTCTTAGTTGTCCCCTTCTTTAGTGACCGCACTAAAGAACCTTTTCTGTCATCTCCGCTTTACTAATTTTAATATCTTAGGTAACCTATCTTGGTATCACGAGTATATGAAGTATAGTCTGAATGATATAGGTACCCTTGTCATCATTGTTGTGTAAGTCATAGCAGGGTAAAAGCACAAACCTGTGTCACCTTTTATAAAGGAGAAGTGATATCAGAATTTAAAGTCTTCAACTTTAACGAAATAAAAGTGGCATTTGTGCTTAGAATTTGAAGATGATGTAAACTAATGAAATGTGTAAAATTGGATGAAGTTTATGTCTATAATTTTTTTTAAAAAAAATTGAGTGAAAATTTTATTTATTTTTGAATTTTTAAAGTGTATTTTTTAATTTTTTAAAAATACAAAAAATATAGAGTTTTTTTCCCGTCAAACAAATATATGCAAATCTTCATATTTTGGTTTGATTTTGGAATATGTTAGAGTTAACATGTATACTTGGTGCACCGAAAAATTAAAATTAAAATTCGGCTAATATTTTTGAAGTTATAACTGGTCAAAGTCAAAGTTATCAGAAATAGACAGTTTTTTTCTCTCGTCAAACATTTTTCATCAAATCTACATATTTTTTTTTTTAAATTACATATTCTTGAAGAAGACTCTCTCCTCTAGTGCACCATTAAAAAAAAAAAAAAAATTTAACATGATTTACTATTTTTTTCTTATTTTTGAATAGACATCTTCCTGAATCTTAAGATACCTACTTGTAATATTTTTAAATTATAACATATTATTCATAATCAAAACTTTAAAAAAATTATACAATCATAATCATGACTCCGAGAACTACTAAAGTATATTTTTAGTTTTAAAAAATACTTCAATTTAGTAGGTCAAATTGGCCTTCAAAGTGAGATGTTTACAGAAGTTCTGATTTTTGCTTATTTGGTTGCCACATAGGCTGCCACATAGACAATTACGGCCGGAATGTTTCGGCCGTAACGGTTTCGGTCGGAACAATTACGGCCGAAACCCCTAGTCGGCTTGAGAAACCGCTAGCGGTTAGTGTGACTTTTTGATATTAAAAAATATTGTTTTGTCTTTTTTAAATAATTAAATATACAGGGACAACGAAAATTGAAAGAAGATTAGCAAAAAACAATTAATTTTGAAGCAATTTTCAACAATTGTTTTGCGGATTTAATCAATATTGCAAAAGATTGAATAATTTGAAGGTGCTTTTTTTCTCTTCTAATTATTTTTATTTTTATGTATTATATATTGAACCATTAGCTGATATTTAGTAAAATCTAATTTTTTAAATTTTTTTTCTATAGGTTGAATTATTGAATGGATAGTAAAAGGAAAAGATCAAGGAAATATGATAGAAAAAGAGATGACAAAATGAAAGGCCATACAAAACATGCTCAAAACCAACCTACTGAAATTCCTGAACATGATGAGATTCATGAAGAAAATGAAAGTAATGAAGAGGAAGAAATTGGCAGTTCTATTGATAGAGACAAATTAGAAAGCATAAAAAATTTGATGGATTTGGATGAAGAACTACTTTTTAACCAAATTCCATCTAAAGATATGATAAATGATAACACTATCAAAAAGCATTGTCAGAACATGTGGGATGAATATTTCAAGGATAAAAGTATATTTGGACAGGCACAATTATTTGTCAAGTTGTTTAGGAGAAGAGATATGAGACCTGTCTTAGAGTTGTTGGGTGTTGATAACAGGAAAAGCCATGCTCATAATATTAATAAAACAATAGTTGAAAATTTGCAAAATGCTTATAACAAAATTGACAACACAACTCGAGGAGGTGATTTGAGTAATGCACGTAGAGCATTGATGACTACTATATCTAGTAGAAAATTGACACATAGAAAACAGGTACGTGCAATTTCTGATGTACTACATATATCTAGAAGAACTGTCCAAAGATACATCAAGAGGAGAAATATGCTAGATGATAACATTGAGAATAATTGGGTGACTATTTGTAGAGTTCCTCGAAAAGACAGGATTTCTGAAGAAGTAAAAAGACAAGTTATTGAATTTTGGACCACACATTCTTGTGTTTCTTCCAACAGGCGTGATACTATACAAATTAAAGATCAAGAAATAGGGGACAAAATTGAACATCCAAAACATTTCATAGATATAACTCAAAGTGAACTTTTTGAAGCATTCAAACAAGAATTTTCAAATGTCAAAATATGTCAAAGAATGTTTGAGAGTTTATGTCCTTCCTTTGTACGCATAAATAAGATGCGAGAAACTTGTTGTTGTAGAAATCATGTTGAATTTGGTCTACACTTGCAATCATTTAAAAAATTTATGGCAATACTTGATCCTAATTTGGTCATCCCTAGCAGTACAACACAATTTGTGAGGTCCATATTATGTGATAAATTAGAAGATTTAGATGAATTCAAAGTGCAATGCATCAAAAATCAGTGTGAAGTTTGTGCAGATTTACACAAATTTTCTCAAATTATGCAAGTTGAGAATATTAATGAATCCACACCAGTTTCATGGATGAGATATGAATATGAGACATACCAAAATAATAGAGGGGATGAATCTAGAAAAATTGTATTGAAGGAGAGTGAATTGCATTATGATGAGTTCATGGCCAAGTTCTGTCCATTGATATATCCACATATCCAACATTGTCATGGTGCACGATGGCAAGCTAAACAATTTCGTGATTCCAAAAATTGTTTTCCACCTGGTTGTATACTTTCAATTGTAGATTTTTCTGAGAATTATACATTTGCACCTCATACAGAGCTCCAAAGCCAATATTATCATTTTGAACAAGTTGCAATATTTGTGCAAGTGACCTATAGACATGCACAATTTGAGGTGGATCAGATAGAAATATTGGATGAAAATGAACGCATCATCATCAAAGAGGTTCATTTCTATATTAGCGATGATAAAGTTCATGACAGGAGTTATGTGGCTCATTGTTTTGCAATGTTCTCTGAAGATCTCAGAAATCGTGGAATAAATGTTTCAGAGCACTGGATTTGGTCTGATGGATGTGCAGGTTAGTATACACCAAATAATTACACATTTATTTAACTTTATTTTAACTTGTATTTATTTGGACATGTCTATTTCTATTTAATATATATACTTGGATAATTGTAGATACTTATCATGTTTCACGTTCACAGGACAATTCAAATCTGCAAAAGCATTTAATTGGTTAGCAATGCAACATGCTAGAACCAATGTTAAGTTTTTATGGAATTTCTTTGAAAGTGGACACGGAAAAGGGGAGCATGATGGAGCAGGAGCATGTATAAAACGTGCACTTCGACAACATGAACTTGCAAGTAAATATATGCATTTTTTAAATGTACATGTTTAATACTCTAATAGCATATGTTTTAAATTTTATATATACATGCATATTTTATGTACATACAGGGAATAGGATAGAGAGCGCAAATCATATTGTTGAATGGTGCAAAGTTCATTTTGCTACTCGAGATACTGAATACAATAAGCATTACTTTTGGGAGGTGAAAGGTGAACTAAATTATATTTATTTTTAATGTCTTTTTCAAATCAAGTTGAGTTTTTAATTAAATATTTATTTTGAAATATGACAATTAGTTTTTGTATTTGTAACAGATATAGATCGATCTAATCCTTACAATTGTCAAATGATTCCTGGAATTAGAAGTTTACATCAAGTGATGACTACAGGAAACCATAAACCTCCAGTACTTAAAGTAAGAGAGAAAACATGTTTTTGTGATGATTGCATTAAGGACAATGTAGTGAGTGCATGTGAAAATATTGAGAATGGATATGTTTCACATTGGGATTTGAAGGAGATAGTTAGAAAGCCTCCTTTTGAAGATGTTGACATTGACATTGACATTCATGATCCTGTATATTCAGCTAATTATGAGCGCATTTGTGATTTAGTTGTGGCAGGTTTGTGTGCATATATAAATTAATATACATGTATTTTTTTTTAAAATTAATTTATATTTCTCTTTTTATATACATGCAGGATATATTTTTGCAGTTCAAGCCTTACCAGATAATGCAGAAAATGTGGACTATTATCTTTTAAGATGCACAAAAGCAAAACGCAAGTTGCTAGAAGGAACTATAGATGCTGATGAACAGTCGTATCCAATTGGATCAGTTGTTATTGAAGGAACATATTATCAACAAACAAGGGTAATTGGTAGTGGTATTGAATTTATTGAATACAAGCCTGGAGAAAAGGTTTTACACTATAGCAACCATGTTATAGCAACCAAATTACAATTTGAAGTAGTACAAAGAAAAGGACGTCGTGGAAATCAAAAGTGGAAATTGCCTATTGAAGAACACGAAAAACTTCTAGAGATAATAAAAAGTAGAGAGGATCCTAACAATACATTGTTTGTGGAGCTCTAGTTTACCTATGTACTTATTGTGGAGCTCTGGTTGAGTTATGCCTGTATAGCTCTTATACTTTCATATTTAATATTGATAGGATATTTGTTTTATATAATTTTTTGTACATTGGATCATTTATCTTGCATATGCAAAATTAGACATGTATTGTTATTTTTATTTAAATTCGACATGGATATCTCATTTAAGACTAGGTCTCTTAGGACCTCCCCTTAAGACAACCTTTTTAGTATTTGTATGTATTTGTATGTGTACATATAATCTTTATATGTTCTTATATGATACATTCTTTATGTTTGTATTTAATTGTTATGTTAAGATTACATGTATATGTTATATGAACTATGTTACATATAATTACATGTACATTATATTTTATTAATTAAATGTTGTTAATTATAGTTAATTAAGAATGTATGTCATTAAATATAGTTAATTAAGTTATTAAATAGAGTTAATTAAGTCATTAAATAGAGTTAATTATTAAGACATTAAATATAATTAGATTAAATATAGTTAGTTATAGTTAATTAGGTTAAATATAGTTAATTATAGTTAATTAAGACATGTCATTAAATAGAGTAACTAATTAAGTCATTAAATAGAGTTAATTAGTAAGATATTAAATATAATTAGATTAAATATAGTTAATAGGATTAAATATAGTTAGTTATAGTTAATTAAGTTAAATATAGTTAATTATAGTTAATTAAGGCATGTCATTAAATATAGTTAATACATGATCTACATTAAATATAATTAGACTAAATATAGTTAATTAAGACATGTCATTAAATATATGTTATATTGTTATGTACATTGACCATTAAAATTATATAGTTAATTACACTTAGATTAAGGCATTAAGATGAATAACTATACATATACATGTAAACTTGAATATTGAAAATATGAATAACATATATAGAAACATGTGCATAACACATACATAAGTTACATAAAAGATGAAGACATCAAAAGATCAATAAAATAGACGTCTACATTAAAAGATCAATAACATACATGTGCATATATCTGGAGAATATAATGTACCCATATTAAATGTATAAAAATAGATCATGTAGATCAAATGTCTGGAAATAACATATATAAAACATCAAAATCTCCATACAAGCATGTATCTCGAAATAACATATAAAACATCATTTAGTGTCCATGATATAAACACGTATCTAGAAATAACATATAAAACATCAAAGTGTCCATATAAACCATGTATCTGAAAATAACATATAAGACATCAAAGTGTCTGGATATAAAATGTATGCATATGGAAATAACATATAAAACATCAAACCGTCCATATAAATATGTATCTAGACATAACATGTGTGTAGTAAAATAAAAGGCCAATATGATCTAATCAGCTACATCCCCCCTCCTGATCCTGGGCCTTGTCCCCAAAAGGTTCTATCAGCTGCATCTGAACCCTGTGTCAAATGATAACAAGTGAGCCATTTAATTATGTGTACAGACAAATTATATCAAGATCTACATGTATATAAATAAATAAAAAAATTTTTTAAAAAAAAAAATATATATATATATATATATATATATTGTAATGTATACCTGGGACTCACGACGTGTAGGATCTGTCGGCACAGTCTGCAGATCAACAAAACGTAACATACTATCAGTCAAACCCTATAACACATACACAAACACACACATATACATTAAACATATAGACATATTATTTACTATAATAAAAATAAATCTAAACATATAGAGATATTTACCGTAGCATTATGTAATGCTCTGCCGATCTGACTGATATCTGAATCATGTAATGAAAAAATATTATCAGCATCCAAGTCAATAGTGCGGCCCTGATCTGAAAGCATGGAAGTAAATAGACCAGGCTGTATGGTGCCACTGAGATCCTGAGTAGGGGGGGGTGTTGTAGGGTCCTGAGTAGCTGGGGCTGGTGCTGTAGCCTAGGCCTGTGTAGCAGTAGGAGTAGTAGAAGGTGCAGGAATGTCCTCCTGCCTCTGTGAATCCTCTAGGACTGCTGTACGTGACAAAATATGTCTAATCTGAGAGCTCATGTCACGAAGTGGAATCCTTGAGAGTGTAGATAATGCTCGATATGCATCTAAAAGATCAGATGCTAAATATGATGCCAAACGATGCAATGCATCCACCTCTAAGACTGCAGAAATGTCTACAGGAGAAGGTATGTCTGCAACTCCATAATCATCATCAACAGGTGTGCTAGATGATGTAGCTGTGGGAGTAGTACCTCGAGACCATAGCATATATCGACTACATCGATCAGAAGAAATATCATGTAACTGTGTGGCGACGGTGGCGATGCTCGAAAAAATCTTTGTCCTAATTGTGTCATCAGGAACACTCTCACCTGCAGTAGCCATCTGTGGACCTCTCGGCATAACCAAAAGGTTTGGACCCACCATTGCCCGTTTATTAACGGGCGCAGGAGTGTCTGCAGGTTTAAATCTATCAGAAAGTCTCCCCTGACCCTGCCCAACATGCTGTGGATAATCTGTATAGTCAACATCATAGTGTAAATGAAATTGTTTGCAGAAATATAGGGGGAACTCATCCTTCTGTGGCCATCTATGATGAGTAGCCAACCAACGAGGATACATCAATGGTGCAACGAGTGGATCAGTACACTTCGTTGCAGAGTAGCCTCTGACTTTGTGACGATGTGCATAAGATGGAAACATGGTTTTCACCATGCCGGTGGAAACCTCAGTATCAATCTGTGTGTACTTCACAGTGCCAGTGACACTGCAAGATAAAGAAGAATAAAATGTCTCAATGCTCATATCATCAAAAGGGTTGTATGATTCAACTGTCTGAATCATACGAAATAACTCCTCTCGCATCGCTATAACCTTCTCCCTATTAGGGAGGGTGGTAGAAGAGGAAAGCGAGCTATCCAAAACCTGCATAGCATGAGATAATCTCGCCACTGTATCTCTAAATAACTGCTGTCTATCATGGGTGGAGGTCGCTCTACGTGCTGTACCAGACTTAGCACTCTGACCCCCACCACGAACATTGGCATCCCCTGAGGATGCAAGAGCACGATCCGCAGAACCGGATGCCATAGTGTATATATATGAAAATAAATATGAGAATATGAATGTGAAGCTACAATCTGAGTGATAAATATCTAGAGATCTGCACATGCAATATATATACAAATATAAATATACAAGTCTATTTAAATTAAAATAATTAAAAGTTAAATTTAATTTGAAACACATGTACATATAAATACACAACATTAAATGTATGGTGCTAAATGAACAATCATGTAACATACATATGTATTTTAAAATAAATTATCTTAGAGACCATATCTAATGTACATTGTAACGTGCTCATGCAAATGTGAAAAATAAATATTCGTACATGTACATGTATGTGCAATAAAAATAAAATAAAATTTCTTGATTAAATGATAACTAAGTGCACACATGTACATAAATGCAATAAAAAAATATAATTCTTGACTAAAATCTAAATTTTGATGTAAATGCTTTGATGATTATGGCCCAGAGTGTAGATGACAGTTAGGACATAGGGATAGAAAAATTTGTTACTAGATAAGTAAATGAGTTTAGTTAGCAAATGTTAATTTACAATTTAGAACTCATGACTTAATTTACTAGTTTGAATCAGAGTTAAGAATGTTAATAAAGTAAATGGGATATAGTTTTATTAAGGTTGATAGTAAGGTCAGTCTATTATGTGCTAGTTTAAACATATGTTCATACCTATTACAACCTATAACAGACGTAATGACCTAGTAGGAGTCCCTAGGTCCCCTTAAAACATATATATGGATAAAAATACCTAGAAATGTATCATGAGGTCCTATTACGACTCCTATGTCCCCTTAAGACACACATGTATGGATAACGTATTGAAAAATGCAATTGATGTAAGTGATCTCAAGTAATGTGTTGTTTGGTAATGTAAGACTCATCATTACCTGAGAATACCTATTATGTGCTAGTAAACATATGAATACCTATTACAACCTATAACAGATGTAATGACCTAGTAGGAGTCCCTAGGTTCCCTTAACATATATATGGATAAAAATACCTAAAAATGTATCATGAGGTTGTTATGTGTCATTTTGTAATGTAAGAATCATCATTACCTAATAAGACCTATTATATCCTAATAATACATATTAAGATTTATTATAACCTATAAAACATAGTATGACCTATTACGACTCCTATGTCCCCTTAAGACACACATGTATGGATAAGGTATTGAAAAATGCAGTTGACATAAGTGATCAAGTAATGTGTTGTTTGGTAATGTAAGACTTATTATTACCTGACAATACCTATTATGTGCTCGTAAACATATGAATGTACCTATTAAAACCTATAACAGACGTAATGACCTAGTAGGAGTCCCTAGGTCCCCATAACATATATATGGATAAAAATACCTAAAAATGTATTGAGGTCGTTATGTGTCATATGGTAATGTAAGAATCATCATTACCTAATAAGACCTATTATATCCTAATAATACATATTAAGATTTATTATCTAACCTATAAAAAATAGTATGACCTATTACGACTCCTATGTCCCCTTAAGACACACATGTATGGATAACGTATTGAAAAACACAGTTGACATAAGTGATCAAGTAATGTGTTGTTTGGTAATGTAAGATTCATTATTACCTGACAATACCTATTATGTGCTAGTAAACATATGAATACCTATTACAACCTATAACAGACGTAATGACCTAGTAGGATTCCCTAGGTCCCCATAACATATATATGGATAAAAATACCTAAAAATGTATTGAGGTCGTTATGTGTCATATGGTAATGTAAGAATCATCATTACCTAATAAGACCTATTATATCCTAATAATACATATTAAGATTTATTATCTAACCTATAAAAAATAGTATGACCTATTACGACTCCTATATCCCCTTAAGACACACATGTATGGATAAGGTATTGAAAAACGAAGTTGACATAAGTGATCAAGTAATGTGTTGTTTGGTAATGTAAGACTCATTATTACCTGACAATACCTATTATGTGCTAGTAAACATATGAATACCTATTACAACCTATAACAGACGTAATGACCTAGTAGGAGCCCCTAGGTCCCCTTAACATATATATGGATAAAAATACTTAGAAATGTATCATGAGGTCGTTATGTGTCATTTGGTAATGTAAGAATCATTATTACCTAACAATAACTAGTTGTTAAAATGAACATCATCAATATCTAAGTGTGGTTCATTCGGTTAGTAGAGGGCCTATGTTATGGTTAGAATGTGGTATGGGTTATGATTGTAGTTAATATAAGGTTATGTTAGAAGGTATATTTTTGTATATTTTAACCTAATGTTTTTGTATATTTTAACCTAATATTTTTCTACACTTTTAACTAATGTTTTTCTATATTTTACTCTAATGTTTTTCCTAATATTTTTCTACACTTTTAATTAATGTTTTTCTACGTTTTTATATCATGTTTAACTACATTTTTGCTAACAAATTCATTTAAATACCATTCTTAAATAATCTAAAATAATTAAAATAATTTAAACATATTAAAATATAAATAATTTAAAGCATTCCACTCACAAAATACGTAAAAAACAACTATTTTAAGTACGATTAACATCTACTAATCAAAAAATACGTTTAAAAACTATTAAAAAATAGGGAGCGAAAAGCCACCAACCAGTTATGGCTGAAACCCTTAATCTGCTCTCCAAACATTCATAAATTGCAACAGTAACAATGATAGCCGCTAGAGGTTTGTGCGAAGTTTTATTCCCTTTTTGGGTTTCGGCCGTAACACTTTCGGTGGAACCAGTTTCGGCCGAAACGGTACATGCCACGTAGGCACGCGAAACTGCCACGTGTGTACGGCCGGATCGATTACGGCCGAAATCGTTACGGTCGAAAGTGTTCCAGCCGAAACGGTACAAGATATCACAAAAGGTGACACAGGTTTGTGCTTTTACCCAGCATGCTGGTAGATCACAATCTTGTATTATGATCTCCCCTTAAGCGAAGATTCTGTGTCAAGTACGTTGCATAGGTAAGCTTTGGCTTTTTCATTAAAAGGCTTAAGAGAGTGTATAGCTTATGATCTCGTCTAGAAGTTTCCCTTCGATTATTTATAGGTAATTTTGCCAGTTATTCTCATCCCCAATTCCCTGGTGTAATCATGGAATCCAACATTCACCTGTTTCATGCCTCTAAGAATCAGACTATGGCATTTTGTGGGTTGGTAAAACTAGAAAGGTGGAACCGTCTCTTAAATTCGGTGGATGACATGACACGCTTTGCTATTTGCAGAGCTCTGGGAGAGGGAGTGTTCGATTATCAATAGACCTAGAGGACCAATGGTGACATTATCAGGTCCTTCATTGGATGTTTGGTAAGAGCTAAAATAGAGGCGAACGACATAGTCAGTCTTTGTCGTAATCTGTTTATCCCATCATGGAGAAAGGGTCTAGAAAAAGCAGTATTCAACATAGATGACAAGTTTAGGATCCCCCTCCCCGAAAGATACATGAGTCTTCCTATAGGGCACCCAGACCTTATCACAGCTCCTCGTCGCCAGTCCCTATTTATCCGGGAAAACCTTGCCTTCTATAAAGAATGGCCTAAAATGGAGGCAAGCCTGCATTTTCTTCTACGTTGGCGAGGGATCATCATAGAGGAAAATAAAGACTGGCTCCTCAGCTACCTTCACTATTTCAACTCTTATATCAAGCCAGGGGTGTCTTTTGACAATCTGAATGATCTGGAATTCATCACTCCAAATTCAGAGAAATCAAGCAGGATGAAACACGACTACATATTTCCTCCGAATTTCCAAGTCGAGCATCCAAACGACATGGTGGATGTGATTATGGTGTTTTGGAAGGAAGGAAGGGGTTAGGCTAGATAGGTGCTAGCTTCTGGTTAATTAGTATATTTTAGAAATCCTTAATGTTAATTTTGGTAGCGATTTTGATACTACGCATAATTTAGCCTAGATGCTTGTCCTTCGGAATTAGCCTTTAGTATATAGTCTGTAAATCAACATGGTAATAGTATATATGTTGGTATGTAAGTGATGATCAACAATCTGCTGTAAACTAAAGTGACAACATACAATGAAATATATATAAAGGTTATTAGTACTAAGCATTGTGTATTTCGTACTCTGCTATGTTCTATACTCTCATATGAGTTGACTAAAATTCTACTCCTTTCTTCGGAGAAGGCTTGTGTTTAAAGTTTACATGTGTGGTCGCTCTAAGCCCAATTTACTCTGGTTCATTTTGCTATTACTTTTACAACACCTGTATATGAGAGATCTCTAAGATTAGAATTAAGCATATGAAATTCTCAGACTTTTTAAAATTCACAAGTAACTGATATAGATAAAGTGTTAGCATGCGGAAACTACAAAAAGGATATAATTAATCTAGCGGTGGTTCAAGCTAGAAATGTCTCAGCACAGGTAATTGATAATTACATTGCTTTCATGGATACCCAACAACTCCCAATTTTAGTAAATTTCTAAAGTTAAGCAAATTGGGTGAAATTTCTGTGATTGGTAATCTATACAATCCAGGTTTAATTGGGATAAGACACCTTTACCCTAATTAAGACTAATGAAATAAAAGCGGATGGATTTAGCATGGTTGTTTCATCTGATAATCCTGTTTCTCCATCTTTATGAATACTGATTCCATCAGTTACTTTCGGATGATATCATCAAAGAGGTTCGTTGTCTCTATTCTGATTAAATTATGATTTGCAATTATGGGATAAGTTATGTTTGAAAAGTGGAATCTCGGCTCAGGTCTCCTTTCCCCCTCTTCACGTTGCTTAATCATAAGGAGGATATCCTATTATATAAATGGCGTTATTTTATTTTTAGATTACAACATTATGGTCATTTTGTATGTCGCTAAGTTAATACCTAACTAATAGTATAGAGCGCTGCACTTCTGGCTCCTTTTTTTCTTGAGTTTCCTTATTAGTTAGCTTGTGTTTTATACTTGTTATTTAGCTAATTTGGTTGCTAGGTGTTTAGCCCTCTTCTGATATGTTACTAACCTTAGCTTGAAGTATACAGTATTTTTGATAGTTGAATGCAGGCAGGAAATATGGGAGATTGTAAACCTTTTATGATTCGCCATCCTAGCATCATTGGACAGAGACAAAGGAATTTTGTAAAGTGTAAATTACCAAGGATATAACCCAGGTATAAATGTAATAGTAGGTAATCTATTTCACCGGGGTATGCCCCTTTAAAGTTGTAATAATATAGGACAAATTGTCCCTGGCAAGATTGGAGGTTTTCTTCTCCATTCTTTCCTACCAGTGCCCGTTTGAACGGAGATATGCTGGTGTAATGCCTTTATTTTATAATATAGATCAAGGCTTTGGCCGTTTACCGATAAAAAAAAAAAAAAAAAAACAAACAATTATTTTAGAAGTTATTTTTTATTTTCAATGAGTAAAGAAAGCATTAATTAAAAGCATATTAAAAATATATTAAAATTAACTAAAATGATGTGTATATGAATTAAATGATAGTAAAAATAGTAATTATATATTGTGATAGTAAGATTATCTTACTCTTAGAAAATTAAATCATAGAGTATTTACCTATAATTTTTAAATGGATATAATAGTTAAAAATTAAATAATTAAACAAAATATTAATATTTCTTAATTAAAAGTAATATAACATATGAAAAAGTAGAGAAAGGTTAGCAATGGTGGCTAAGTGGGAATGTAGGCTATTGGCTTTGGATTATTCAAGTACTCAAACGGAGGAAAATGATAGGGATGCTACTAGAAGTTTACAAGCAAGAGAGGGGGAATGGAGCAAGGTTTAGTAGGTGTGTGTGAGGAATCAACTATGGGATCATGAAAATGAAAATAATGATTCTAAACATGTTTGAATGACCTCTCCAAGGAAAGCAAGGATAGAGAGGGAAACTATGTTTCAAACAGGCAAGCCTTTGGAGGCTTTAGAATGAGGAGTGAATAAGGAGGTGGGAGAGGAAGATGGATTTATATCTCATATTTTAAATATATGTGGGTTTGAACCTTTAAATGATTCCAAGTGGTCGAATAGACTAGAAAAGCATGTAAAGGAAAGAGAATCAAAGATAGAGGAGGCACAAGGTATGCCACAAGACCCTTTAAATCTTTTTGGTCTTAATGTATACAATAGTCAAAGACAATATCCTTTTAATTATCAAACTTAGAAATGCAATAGCCCTCCTCCTTAGTGGCCAAATTGCCAATTTCCTTCTCCCTAGTGACAATATGCCTCGAGGAATTAGAAACAACAATCCCACGACAAATTAGAACAATAGAAACAAAATTAATGGTAGCCACCCCACATGATCTGGCAATAGAATTCCCAATGGAGAGGTTACCAACAATGATAATCTCAAGAAGCCTAGACTCAATGAGCTAATTAACCCGGCTATGGTGGCTATTTCTGATAATGCAAGAGAAACGAGCATGAATCTGTTGAACAATGCCCGCAATAGCATGATCGACAACTTCAGATCAATTAAATGGCTTTTCCATGAGCTTGAGGATGTCAGAGATAGGGTTTCCCAAATGGAAAAAATCAAGAGCAAGACAGGTGCTGAAAGCCAAGGCGACCGGAATAGCTGGGAGACTCTGATGGAGAGGAGAGTAAAAAATATTGAGAACTACAATCACAACCTGGCAAGTCAAATGATCTCCCTCCTCGTTTCGATCAACGACAACATCCTCTCTCTCTTGGAAAATCTCAAAGACAGGAACCAGATGGAGGAAGATGATAAACAGAATAGAGACAAAGATAGGCTGGATGTGGATAAAGCCAAGGACAGCACTATGGAGCAGGATTTGACGAACGCCCAGGATCATAAGGCAGAAGAGCAACAAGAGTGCGCCGAAGCTGCCCAGACCATGCTTGAGATGGAGAAGTAGTCTGCTAGGTTGGGTCTCTATCCTTTGGTTTTTGTTTCTCCTGGCTTTGGCTTTTTGTCTGGTCTTTGTTTTTCTGGTTGGTTCTCTGGCCTTTTTAGTGGGCAGTTGTTTCGGGCTGGGCCTTTGGGCTTATTTTCAGCCGTAAGGCTTATGTTTTGGCTGGGCGTTTTTCCGCTTATTTTCAGCCTTTCTTGTTGTTAAACTTATGGGTTTCAGGACCCCTTAAAACCTGTTTACCTTATCAAAAACAATGATAATCTCAACCATAAGAATTCCTGCAACCACCACCTAAACCTCAATAGCTATCATTATTGTCACCTCTTGTAGTAAATATTAATCCTCCTGCAACCACCACCTAAACCTCAATAGCTAGCATTAATGTTGACTTCTCAGTCACAACCCAACCCTAATAACAAGCAAAAATAGGAGCAATATTTACATACTTAGTAGATCCAAACTAATATCCTGCCTATGCATTAGATATAAATGATATACACCTATGGTCTGGAACAAAGCTACCAACCCTATCATCTCTAGTCATAACATAGTTAAAATCTAATGAAATGTGATAATAACCTTACTCTCCTATTCAATAGGATTTACCTAAAGTAATGGACCAACCAAAGCCAATAAAACCTCCATTTCCTCAAAGATTACAGTTTAAAAAAATTAACCCCATGGAAGAAATAGGTTTGATATTCTAGACCAACTTAAGAATATCTATGTGAAGATCACATTATTCTAAGCCATAAAATGTTTAATTATATATGAAAAGGCCATTAAATGATACTACCTTGAGAAACTAGGTAGGAAGAAGCAAGACCCAAAAACTGTTCATGACCTAGGATAACTAGTAGCCATTTTACTAGGAAAGTTGGTCATTCCAAATTGTATTGATCCTAATAGTCCTATAGTAGATGTAATCCCTGTAAAAAATACTCTAATTGATCTATGGGTATCCATTAATTTCATGACCAAGGATATTATACAAATAGTGAGAATTCACAATCCAAGATCTTCTCCAACTTTCTTGTAGGTTGTTGGAAGTTCTACTATCAAGCGTAATGGGATAATAGAATATAATTATGAATCCAGATTCTTGGGAGTATCTTGAAGAATTCATGATCCTTTCTCCAAAATATACATTAGGAGGATATCCTATAATACGTGGGAAGCCATGATTGACTATAAAAAATGCTTATATAGGATGCCAATATGGGGATTTGACAATATTTGATGGTTTAGTTGCAAAGAAATTGGCCCTAGCCTAACCTAGGGGAAGAAGAAGAATAGGTTATTTAGTTGTTCAACTTATGACGCTTCAAAGAGATATTGTGGTGAAGATTTGGGAAGAATGTGAGTTACTTGCAAACATTTTGCAAAATAACTATCAAGTTAGAGAAAGACCTTCTATATGTTCATCATCCTAGTCACGCTTATTGTAGACACTAATTTGTACTCTAAGATATTCAATGATCCTATAGTCACACAATTGTACCATAGGTTACTTCCCTGTGAGATACATATTCCATGCCTAATTAAAGCCTCAATGACAGACCTCACAAAGCAAATAGAATATGCCCTAGGAAATTGTCTCAGTATAAACAATAAACTCACTCAACTATAGAAAACATAGCTAACTAAACTATTATAGGATCTTATGCAAGTATTTGCATGGGATTATGGATATATGAAAGGGTTAGATCCAAAAAAAATTACCTCTAGGATATCAAGGAGGTTAGTATGTTAAAAAGACAACCTCGGTGAAGAGCTAATCCAACACTTATGGAGATAGTTAAAGTTGGGTTGCAAAAGCTATTATGTGTAGGTTTCATATACCCTATATCAATTAGTCAATGTGTTTGCCCCTTATTCGTAGTTCCTAAGAAGGGAGGCAAGTAGAGAGTCTATGTGGACTATAGAGAGCTCAATAATGCACTAAAGATAGGTTATTTTCTATTTCCCTTCATTGATTAGGTGTTGAATTCATTAGCAGGAAAGAAATGTTTTTCATTCCTATATGGATACAATGGATATAATCAGATAAGTATTACTTATAAATATCAAGAGAAAAATACATTTACCTATCCTTGGGGAATATATGCATTTCATGTCTTGTCATCTGGGTTATGTCATGCACCTGTCACTTTCCAACGAGTGGTATTCAATGTTTTTCTAATCTGTCTAATGATTGTATAGAAATATACATGTATGATTTCACCATCTATGGTGTTACCTATGAGGAGGCATTTTATGATTATGTTGGAAGGTGTACGTCTTAGACAATATATATCTCAGGGAGGGATACAAGTTGACCTAGAACAAATGGAGGTAATCTTGAATTTTCCTACACTGACCATGAAAAGGGATGTGAGAAGTTTTCTCAATTATGTCGTTTATTATAGAAGGTTTATCAAGGACTTTAGCAAAAAGGTCGGACCCTTGTATACTTTATTGACAAAATACTTAGAGTTCTATTGGACAACAAAATGTGTCAAAGCTTTCATGTAGTTAAATTCAATCCTTACTCTTGAACACCTATATTGAGAGGACCTAATTGGTCACTCCCCTTTCATATTCACACAGATGCATATGACTATGCTATAGGAGTGGTTGGGAGAGAAAGATGGTTCCATTGAGAATTCCATTTACTCATCAGTAAGAATCTTCAAGGGGCTAAATTAAACTATGCTCTGACTAAAAAGGAACTGGTAGATGTTATCTATGGTTTGAACAAGTTTTGTCACTATATAACAGGATACAAAATCTTTATTCATACTAATCATGGAGAAATAAGGTACTTGGTGAACAAGTTGACCATCACTGGTAGGTTGTTTTGTGGTTTCACAATGCATGCCCCATTTTTCCTAGAAATGGGGACCCCCTACTTTATTTTTTGGTTTTCCAGATTCAAGTCTTTTCTAGGGTTTTGCCTAGTGTCTTTGGTTATATTCGGGTCCCGGTTCAAAAACCCAGATTCCAAAAATCACCATCAAAGAGGATGAGTCATTTTTGCAAAGAAAAATGGTGCACCAAGGAGGTGTGCTAGTGTGCCAAAATTCAAAGGAAAGTACCCAAAGAAGACATTTCTCCTTGGTGATGCATAGCAGTGCAGTTGCGCAACACCAAGGGGTGTGATTCGTCCTAGGTCTATAAAAGCCAGCGACCCCTTACCCCTTCTCACCTACACTTTTTCCTTTTGCACCAAAACAGCTAAATAGGTGCACTGATGCACCTCCACTTGTACTCACACACTAACAACAAACATGTTAAACACCAAAAAAGGTGCGCAACTTTTTCTTTGCATTAAAAACTTTAAAAACATTAAAAACTCTTTAAAGACACCAAAGTAAAGTTGCGTAGTTGCAAACCTTTACACCTTTAGCAAACCCTTTTTGCATACTCTCATATATTAAGGTTTGCCAAAAAGGCGCACCTAGCACACCTCTGAGGTGCACCAGGTGCGCCCTTTTTTGCATATAAAGGTTGAAAATTGGGTTTTTAGATTTTTTGAACGCTTAGGGTTTCTAGGTTTTTTTGTGTCATTATTAGGGTTGGTTTTAATTGATTTTTCTTCGACTCTAGACTAATAGACATTATTTTTGTGCAAATTTGATGGCTTCTTCATTATCCTCCCTTGCTACAATGATGGTTCCCAAACCCATGTTGTTCAAGTTTCAAGGTGTTCCGACAAAATCACGTTTCCAAGATGATTATTGAGAGATCCAGGAAACTAAACTCGATCATACATACTAGAATGCATTCCTAGTATTATGTAACAAGGCTACCAAGAGGTCCCCATTGATATCCACTCTGATTCGATTAGGACTTGTCAACGCAGCATCATATCTAGTATCAGTACAATCCTTGAAGTCGAATATGACACTCGCTGAGAACAATGTTTCTAAAGAAGAATCATAAAGAGCATAACTAGAGAGATTGTCCTAGATCTCTGACCTAAGAACATAGAGAAGATGTTCCATCTTCCAAGGGCAGATCAGTTTATTAGACTAACCTAGCACCAAGTAGAGAGATGGTATAGAGAACATATAGAGGAGGCATATGAAATCATTCATTCCTCATACATTATTGAGAAGACTCCTCTAGGGCATAAAGCAAGTAAAGTAGACATGACAAGAGGCTACATGAAAGAAGATATTGAATATTCTATAATACTCTTCAGTAGAGTCATGGGCTTGTCAGCATCGGGACATTTGAATATATGGATGGTGCACTTTATTAAGACTATCAAGACATCGAAGATGCCAATTGATTGGGCTTTCATTCTTAGTGAGAACTTGAATAAGCAACCAGTGACAGTTAAGAATAGTCATAAGTTCTACATGACATCATATTTGGTGTACCTATTAGCTGCAAGGCCAACGTATTATCCAAGACTCTTCAAAAAGGGAAGTATGCAAGATACAAATGCATGACCCTATATAGTATTTCCCCAGCTGGTAAAGAAGAAGCTTCCAAAGCATAGCAAGGAATACATGATAGTAAATGATGCATTTATATTCACAATAATCTAGTTCATCGAAGGGGATTATGCTAAGAGGATGTCAAAGGAGGCAGTTGCAAAGATTTCAGAGATTAGAGCCTATTACATCCAGTATTGAACATTCACCTATTTGAGGGTAGCACGTACGATGATCAATCCTAAGAAGCTCCCTAGATACCCAAGTGATAGAATTCTACTGTTGGAAATTGCTCAACAACTCTTGTCTACTTACAACGATGTAAGGAAGCAACACAAAATAACTTGGGTATGGCCCATTACTATAGGACCATTTAGTGTGGTTCGAAGACAAAATATTCCATCTTTTGAGCTTGAGTGGGATCAATATCCTTTGGAGGAATATAACTCTCCTCACCCTTATTTTGATAACATTAGGAGAGTGCAATATTTGGCTGGCAAAATGTTTCAACATGAAGATGCAATTGAGGACCACTGGATGAATACAATAGATGACTGCGATATCCGTATAAGGGATTATTGTAGGATGACTCTCTATCTGGCAGGTAGTGCTTTGAAGATAAAGGTTCCTTTGAAGATAGTGCAACAAGATATTGAGGATGTTCTTGATCCATTGATCAATAGGGACAAAATTGCTAATTGACGCATTATGAATGTTGAGATTGATAAGGAAGAAAATTTAGATATTAATCATAGGGCCAGGCATGTCATCAAACTAGCAAAGGATTAGATCAAAAGACCTTTCAAATTAGATCCAATTCCTCAAGCAGTAGTCTTCCACGCTATAGCTCGCCTAGTAAGAGGTCGAGGAGCTAAGGTTACAATGCCTACTTTTATAGCTTAGTCCCCAAAGAGGCCGAAAATAGTGCACCAACTTGATAGAGAATTTGGGTATTATAGGGCTCTGAAAGGTAAAGGAAAGAGGAAGAGAACTTCTCCTCAACAAAATAAGCTAGAAGAGGAAGCAACTCAAGCACCTCCATAGCTAGGGGTAGAAAATGTACAAGGGTCAAAGAATGTTGAAGCTACACAGGCCTAGAACAATCCCTAAGTGCCACCAATTGAACAAGAGCAAGGACGAGCTGAAACAGAAGTGCAAGAAGTGTCTCCACCACAACAAGAAGTACAAGCCTCCCCATCCTCTCCTAAGAGAAGAAAGATCAAGAATCTAGTTAAGAGGAGACAAAAGCTGATTAGGAGAGTTATTCCTTTCCCATCAGTCCCAAAAGTTATCCAAGAAGAAGGAGAGGAAGAATAGGATGATGAGGACAAAGAAGATAACCTTCCTTTGAATTGGAGGACTTGTCTTGCTAGAGCTATAGAGTTGGAACAAAGAAAAAGCTCCACAACTATGCCACCATCTATTCTTGATGCAGGAGCATCTTGCATGAAAAATTATTGGAAAAAAAAAAAAAGTTGAAAAAAATTGAAAAAATTAAAAAAAAAATCTGGAGGAGAGAGAAAGTGGCAAAAATTAAAGGAGAAATAATAAAAAATAAAAAAGGAAAAAGGAGAAAAGAAAGGAAAAGAGTATTTCTATTTTCGAGTTGCATGGGTGGCATAAATAGGAAAATAGTTGTCATTCCATCAATCGAGGTGTGTAGGTGGAAATTCTAGAAGGTTTTGGATAAATCATGTATTTAGTATTTTTTGGGTGCTTAGTTGTATTTGGGTGGGAATTTAATATTTATTTAAAGATAGTTGTATTTACTTTTTATCCCACATTGGTTGTGTTTGTAATGTCTTGGGTTAGAAGTGCCTATTTAAGCAAGGCTTATTATCATTCGTAATCAAGCTTAAGGAGTAGAAACTTGAGAAGTAGAAGTTGTGGAAGGAGAAGCTCAAGGAGAAGCTTGATATCATCTTGTGGGTGTTGTAAGGATCTTCAAGTATAATAAAATTTCTTGTGAAGCATTTTTTTTTTATTGGTCTCCATATTGTTGCTTTCTTGATTGTGAGTGGGTAAGGGTGGTGTGGCCCTCTATCAGTGGTATCAGAGCGGGAGATCCTAAGTGTACAAGCAAATTGCCGAAGCTGAGGCAGTTTGCACCAGGACCTTGGGAGGACATGCAGATGGATTGATGGATGCAGAGATGGAAGACTGAACTTGTAGAGGCATGATCGTATAGAGCTTGTGGATTGCAAATCCGTGGTCCTAGACTTGTGATGTGGTTCCTGATTGTTTGTGCAAGGTGGCAGGTTGCGATCTGACTTGCAAACAATTTGAGGTTGTCACAAGGAGTGTGGGAAGGATTTGTTGTAGAGGGTTTACGAAGATCTTGGAAGATGGCTCCAAGAGGATTGGACCCTAAGAAGATTGCGAAAATCCATGATATATTGGAGAGGAATTTTTCTAAGATGATTTCTCGGTTGGATGCTAGATTGGCTAATCAAGATAAGAAGGTCAAGGTGGAAGAGGATGGTTTTGTTGATCAGATTGTGGAGTCTGATGCAGAACCTGTAGAGCAACTAGAGGTTGTTGCTGAAGATATTCCTAATGTTGTTGATGCTGGGATAAAGGTTGGTTTTCATGATCAGTTGGTTGAGTCTGACATGGAGACTGTAGAGCATTTGGTCATGGATGATCTAGTTGATGTTGGTGGTGACTTGTATGTTGTAGAGCACTCGATCGTGAATGATCTGATTGTTGGAGGTGAGTTATGTATTGCAAAGCATCTTATTGTGAGCAATGAGGTTGCTGGTGTTGAGAGTTTGGCATATGTTGATGGAGATCTACATGTTGATGCTAATGCAGAGCTTGTTATTGCTGGTATGGATTCACTAGTTGTTGATGTGAATGGGAGTTTGGTAATGAAGCATTATGTTCAGTTTGTTTCTGAGGGTGAGCATGCTGATTGGATGGTTGAGATTCAGGTGTTTGATAGAGTAATGTAGATGTGGAAGATTTGCATGGTGGTTTTGTTGTCCTTGTTGAGGTGGAAGCCTTTGGTGAATATGAAGATGGCTGTAGATCTTTCTTTTGGCGTCAAAGTGTGGGACACACTTTTCTATCTACCGGGGGAGTCTGATACAGGAGCATCTTGCATGAAAAATTATTGGAAAAAAAAAAAAAAAAGTTGAAAAAAATTGAAAAAAAAAAAAAAAATCTGGAGGAGAGAGAAAGTGACGAGAATTAAAGGAGAAATAATAAAAAATAAAAAAGGAAAAAGGAGAAAAGAAAGGAAAAGAGTATTTCTATTTTCGAGGTGCATGGGTGGCATAAATAGGAAAATAGTTGTCATTCCATTAATCGAGGTGTGTAGGTGGAAATTCTAGAAGGTTTTGGATAAATCATGTATTTAGTATTTGTTGGGTGCTTAGTTGTATTTGGGTGGGAATTTAATATTTATTTAAAGATAGTTGTATTTACCTTTTATCCCACATTGGTTGTGTTCGTAATGTCTTGGGTTAGAAGTGCCTATTTAAGCAAGGCTTATTATCATTTGTAATCAAGCTTGAGGAGTAGAAACTTGACAAGTAGAAGTTGTGGAAGGAGAAGCTCAAGGAGAAGCTTGATATCATCTTGTAGGTGTTGTAAGGATCTTCAAGTATAATAAAATTTCTTGTGAAGCATTTTTTTTTTTATTGGTCTCCATATTGTTGCTTTCTTGATTGTGAGTGGGTAAGGGTGGTGTGGCCCTCTATCAATTCTCAAGCAGCCTATTCAGTCTACTACATCAGAAGATGAACTGTAGTAATGGATTGATGAGTAGGAGGGTGAAGAGATTGTTGTCTTCAAGATGTCAGATTTTGATTTCATGTCAGTTGGCACTGAATTGGTGGGAGACAAAATAAGGGATACTCCAACTAACCAACCTCAATAGGAGGATTAGAGTCAGTTGCCACCTGAGCCACAAGGACCTAGAGTGGCTCCACCATCACCAGTTCAAGTTACATTATGCATAGATAAAGGTTCGACTACTCCTTTATCTCCAAACAATGAAGAAGGACAAGTCAAATCAGAAGAGGAGGAAGAGTCACAACAAATACCCGTTGATGAAGTGTTAGAGGAAGGGAAAATATGTGAGTACCCTCAATAGGCTTCCCAAGACATAGAGGTGAGGACTGTGGACTCCACAAATATAGAGGCTCCCAATGTGGATCTCTCACAAAAGGAGAGGACTTTGGAGAGGAGTGATGAGGGGAATAGTATAGCAGAGCAAACTCCTTCATCTTCAAAAGGCAAATCTCAGATGGAGCATATCCCAAGATGGTTGAGGAAAGAGGTGATTAGAAACAAGAAGCAACAATTCACTACCGAGTAAGACGATAGGATAGAATTGATTGAAGTTCTCAGGAAACCTGAGTCACTGCCAAAGGATGCACAAGCATTGGCCTTTATCATGAGTGATTAGAACCAAGATTTGTTTGTACATGTTGCTATCCCTCCTCCACATGCAGATGTTGAGGAATTAACTCCAAGATATTATCAAGTAAGGGAGGTTATACTTGGGAAACCCACGTTGGACACTGCTAAGTTGATGGTGACAACTGGAATTAAAGAAGTGTTTAGGCACTTGGAACAGGATGAGGCAGAATTGGTAACACTTCGAAGATAGAATGAGATCTGAAAATGATATCTAAACAAAGTTGTTGGTCCCCTAGACCCTAAAAATCCTGAGGAAACTTTGAATGCGACATTGGAGAAAATGGATAAGGAGACAATACAACTAGACCCATTTTTGAAAGCTTGTCAGTAATGATGAGAAAGTTTTGAAGAGAAAGGAGAACAAATTATATAAGGAAATTTTAATTTGTTACACCATATGTAGGATAATGTGGATAGGTTGGTAGCCATTTTGAATCAGGATTTTGGTTTGATGGATGAAGTACATACCTAGGGCAAGGACCTACAAGCACTACAGTTAATCAAAGGACAAAGGTATCAGATGTTAATGGAGGTATACATAGTGGAGGAGTTAGATAAAATTGATGATTGGATAGAGAAGATTGCAAATGGCAATAAAGTAATGGAAACATTACATGCAGAGATTCATAAGCTCAAGGATCAAACCCAAGAGAAAATTTTGGAGGTAGAGAAATACGTGTTTAGACATTTTTGAAGATGATTCGAGGGACAAATTGATAGCTATAGAGATATTAGTTGAGAAATTTTGGAAGACTTTTGAAGAAGCTTCTAATGATGATGACATTAGACAAACATTCAGAATGGAAGAAGCATTATTAAATTTGGATGTGAAACTCAGAGATTTTGTAGAGACTCGCATTGAGGTGGACAACTATATGTAGAAAGTGAAGGACAAGTATGAAGCCTTAGATTTTCCAAATGCAGCTCAAGTCACTGAGATTTTTAAGAAATTCAAGGGCAAATACCTAGACATTGCTCTAGTATAAAGGGGAACAAAACCCAGAAGCCAAAATTTTAGTTTTGACACTTGGTGAAATTTTGCATTTTTTGAACCTACTTCTGAGGTGTGCAGGTGCACTAGGCACACTACTTTTGAGGTGCACTTTTTTAGAGGTGCGCCAAATTTTTTTTTGAAGAATTCAAAGGTGCATCGACAGTTAACTACCAGTTCTAAATTTAGAGCTTTCCATGCATTAGAAACACATTCTGACGACAATTTAACTCCTATAGACACCTAGTGAACATGGAGCTTCTATTTTTGGCACTTCCAGACACTCCTACATCATCTAATGGCTCTCTTCTTCTTATTTTCTCATGTTTTCTTTGTTTTAAGACATGTAAAGGCTCATGTATCCATTTAATGATATAAATATGGATGGAGTCCTACTAAGCACCAGCTAGAGAGTCAGTTTGTACATAAATATATTTGTTTTATTAGTTTAGAAGCATATGATTGCATAAAGATATCTCCCACTCTCAACACAAATTGAGGAGAAGATTTCTTATAAATTTAGGAATGTAATATGTATTTAGGGCCATTATTTTGATGCAATAATATATGCTTTTGGTGCTTGCATTTGGAGTGTAGTGATTCTTGCCTAAGTTTGTTATATTTTGTGAATGTATGTTTATAAAGTGTAATTGAGCCAACAATTTTATTGCATTATTTTGATTGTACGATCTTTTAATTTTGGTGTTTGCTATGGGTCTACATTCCACTGAAGTACTTAGTTCAAATAGAGATCATTTATATTGTCCCTGCATAGCTTTTTGTCTTGCATGAGCACACTTTCTGTGGCCTTGCAATTTGATGAAAAATGAAACATCTTACGGTTACTGAATTCCCATCAACGATTGCATCAGTGGAATTAAGGAAGCACTGCTCCTACTTTCATTGGTTACCTACTAATCTTTTCAAATGTTTAATTTGCAGACGTGTTATTTCTGTAGTTTATGTCCATTAAGAATTTACTTTTCATGTTATTTGCTTAAACTTCTTGTTACCCTATCTTCGTTATTTGCTTTACTAACCCTTGGTTAATTTAGGAATTTATATAGTTGTATTGTTAGATTGCATTCATTAAAAAATAGAAAAATAGAAAAATATATTTCTTTTTGTGTGTTTTATTCTTTTGAAATAGCAAGCAGATTCTATATCTTATCCAATTTTTTCAAAACCAACAAAGGCCTTCCTGTGAACAAATACATTTATCTTCAACCGAGTAGATTCTAGTAGGTCGCAAGATTGCCTGAAACCTTGGAGTTGATCCCAAATCAACTTTTCAAGAGAGGAGTTTCAAAGGATTCTTGTCGTTAAGCATCGTACAAAATGATAGCTCAACAGGTTGGAAAGATGGTTATTACTGATGTAGGAATTTAATATTACCATTGTTGGTAAGCTAGAGAAAGAAAATGTAGTTGTTGATTTCTTATCTAGGTTGCAAACAACAAATGATTCTAAAATTATTGTTGACATCTTCCGTGATGAATATTTTTTTTCTATCTCTATTAAAAATCCATGGCACAGAGACATATCTAATTGTCTTGCTACTAATAAGATACCATATCACTTCTCTCCAAAAGAAAAGAGACAACTTATTGAAAAGAGCTTTAACTTTTCATGGATTGTCAATTGTTTGTTCTATATTGGACCTAATAAAGTTATGAGAAGGTGTGTTCGAGAAGATGGCACATATGACATCTTACATGCACATCATGGTGAGCCATGTCAAGGTCACTTTTCATTCAAGAGAACAAACTTGAAGTTTTAAACAATTGGTTACTACTGGCCTACACTACATAAGAATGCAACCAAATATATAAGGAAATGTGATCTAGGTGTTAGTAGAGGGGAAGACCTACAAAAGTATATGAGATGCATGTCCATCTACAAGTGGTGATTACTCCATTTGATAAATGGGGTATAGATTTTATTGGGCCAATAGATCTACTAGTGTCTAATGGTGATTCCTACGACTTGGTTTTTATAGACTATATCAAAAAATGGGTTCAAGAAAAAGCCATGAAGCATGCACAAGGTAACAAGGTAGGATTATTTTCATATGAGGAAATTTTCACTAGATATAGTTTATCAAGAGATTTGGTCATAGATCAAGGTGCTTAGTTCACCTCAAATCTCATAACGACCCTCATGGAAGAATATAATATCAAAAAAGAAAAACCTTTATCATCCATAAGATAATGGGAATGTAGAGATCAACAATAGAGAAATTGATTCCATATTAACTAATGTTATCTAAATGCACAAAAAATATTGGAGTAGACGACTTCATAAAACCACATGGGCATACACAAAACAACGTAGAAAATAAAAACATAATTCACTCCCTTTGAGATACTCTATGGAAAAGTGGCTATGATGCCAATTGAATTTGAACATAGGATTCTTAAAACTTCATTAAAACTAGATATTAATTTTCCCACAAGACATCAAGCCAAATTCCTACAGCTTAATGATATAGATTAGATGAGGAAGTTCGCCTTACACCTTACTGAATTAGTGCAAACCAAAGGAAATAATGACATCACATATATGTCAAAAGTAAAAAGTTTTCACGATGTGAGGCCCTTATTATATTACTCCCATTATTAAGATAAAAATGTAAGTTAACGACATGGTGGTTGAGACCATATAAATTATAGTTGTCTATGATAATGGTTTTGTTTAATTAGTCATTATTGATCACGTGAGACTTAAACTATTGGTTAATGGGCACTACCTACGCTTATTTCATAAACCAACCACAAAGGAGTTCATATAATAGTTTTGTGCTCTTTATCTTTGAAGGATCCTACGACCAAAGGCTACAACCTTCATTTTGTCTCCACTCTAATGTTATGCCATGCAAATTGTAATAAATGTTTCCTTATCTCTAGGAAACACCTCTATTTATATCATAACACTTCATCCCAAATGCCTTCGATTCACTCACCCATCCATCTCACAATTTCTATTAACTTGTACTTCAAGACACTTAAGTAGAAAATAAATGATGTACATTTAGTTCACACTACTTCACTTCTATTAGGTATACAACATTATTTATTTCATTAATATGATTTATTACTCATTACATTTAACAAATAGCTAGTGGATTTTTATTGTATCAATTATTTGTTAAGCCAAATACTTAGTTTCATGCGTGGACACTTGATACAAATTTTTTTTTCCACTTTTGTTTTTCCTTGTATTATCTAGATAATGCCAATGTCCACATGCATAGTCCTCTTTTGCTTCATAAAAGATTTGTATATACTTTCATCTTCTTTTTTTGCTAAATAGTAAGTTGATGTGACTAAAGGAATGTGAACACCTTTATAAATTCATAATCCATCCTCGGTGTTTCATTTAATGATTCTCTCAAACCATGTGTTCTTATCATCATTGTCTCTATGTCCGTTGATTGTTTAAATGTTAAAATTGGAATTTTTTTTTGAAATTTCATTGAAATCTCTCTCAAAAGCTAGGAATTTCCAATAAATAAAGAAATGGGTAGTGTAGTTTTTTGGGTATTATTCAAGACTATTAGTAATGGGAGGTCCTCCTATTTTTCACAAGTTTATACATAATTGTGTTTCGACTAGGAATGCTTGTAAAGGTTTGTTGTAAGTTGGTATCTTAGTTACTTTCTTAAGTTGAATGGTTATATAAAAAGATTTCCCTTGATTTTTTTTACCACATTTAGAGAGGGAAAAGCTATGGTAAATAGACTATAAGTAGATACTTTAGAGGTTAAGATTGCACAAGTTTATAGTTTTCCTACTGACGTAGGGAGGACAAATAAATAACCAGGCCCAAAGGCACACCCAACTATCCAAGTCACCTGCAAGAGTAAACACATCGAAAAACAACATGAACAACAACCACCAAAGGAGATAGAAGAAAACAAAGCTTTATAGATTGAACAAATTGTCAATATACATGCCCAATTGTACAACCTTCTAGGTTACAACCAACATATATTAATCCTCAATGATAAAACTTTGCATTACAACTCTACTTTGACCTTCTTGATCTCGCTACCTCTTCTGCTACTACAAATGATGCAAAACTCTACTAAAGACCTTCTTAAATACATGCATGGCCACAAGTTGACATGTTGCAAATACCAACTAATTAAACCCTTATATTAAATGCCAAAACAAGCCACAAGTTGGCTCTCAGCAAATACCTATCACTAAATTAAATGCAAAGGTTGGCTTCAACAATAAACTGCATACAGAGAACTCGACAAACGAAGACTCCAACAAAATGTTGCAACTCAACAAACTCAACATCACTCAACAACCAAAGGATAACTCATAAACCAAAGAGAGCTCAACAATTGAAGAAATCTCAGCAACCAAAGGATGATTCAAGAACCAATAAAAGCTTAGCAACCAAAGGATGATTCAAGAACCAATAAAAGCTCAACAACCAAAGGACTCAACAACCAAAGGGAGCTCGACAACCAAAGAAGGACTCAATAGTAACTAACAAGAAAAAAAGGAAAACATGTAGGAAAGCAATGCAACCCAAGACGCTCCTACATGACCTACCATGGGATAACCCTACCCTTATGCACATAATGTGAGGGATACATGAGTAAAATTTACAAGTAGGGGAGATTGGGCTCTCAAGATAGATAAATGAGGTGCAAGGATAATATCTCTTCCACCCTTATATATAACATGCAATACATTGTAATGTTTTGGGCTATTTAAGTCACCATAGCCAAGTCAATGTGCCCAATTTTGTATATTATTTTCTAATGTTAAGTTTAGAAGAGACTAGGAAGGGTAAAGAATGCCTAGTGACTAGTCATGGGTTAATTAAGCTTCTAGTTTAGCATGCCCTTGGGGATGTTTTGTCCATGAGTTGAGAATAATTTGTGTTAGCAAGAAGGATCTAGGTAGAAAATGTAGAACACAGAGGGAAAAATTCTATGGAAATAGTTGATACCTCTAGGGTACTATCAAGAGAACATTACAACTCTTCTTTTCACCTATTTCTCATAAGATTAAAAATGTGAAGGGTGAAATTATTGACACTCAAGTAGTTTTAGCTAAAAATTCACCAACTTAGTCACAAGCCACTCCTCAAACTAGGGCCTCATGAGGAAAGGAAAATGTGAAGACAAAAAGTATACGAAGATATAACCCAAGAGCATAAAGTCGATCAAACCATACAGTATAAAGTTCCCAATCCTTATAAGAAGAAGCCCATGAAAGAAACTTTTCCATTATTTGAGGGTCCTATTAAGAAAGGGTCATCGAAGAAATAACATAAAAAGGACCCTACAACTAAGAAGGAAACTCAATTCAAAAATATATAGAGGTAGCAATGGAGAGCTCTATGATGCAAGTAAAGAGAAAAAACTACTAAATTTGTATATTCACTATTGAATAGAGACACAATCTATGATTCTTTTAAATGAAACACATGCTCAACTGATTATTTAATCCTTTTCTTGTAGTCGTTCTTCTATTAAAACTTTATTATTTAGAGCACAAGTAACCATTACATGAATCAATACAAAATGACCGAGATGAATCATCATTTCAAAGTTCTAACTTTTGTTGATAAAAGATTGATACAAGTATGAGAATGTGTTTTAATCATTGTTTTGTCACTGATGTCAAACCTGCTACCTGTTGGTAAGATAATTGCTTATTTGATTTGAGTACTATCATTTGTTTGATTGATGAAGAGGATTTGATCAAATGTGATAACAAGAGAACCTAAAGGAAAGGTTGAGTTATGTTATGCAAAAGAAGTACAAAGATCAATTAAGACAATGATAATATAGTGTATTATTTATCTACTTAAGGCTACAAAGAATGGATACACTGGTTAATTCTAGAAGAACAAGAAAAAAGAATTGTGTCTGCTAAGCTTGATCGAGTGCGTAATTGGTGTCGAGCAATGTCAGTGCAAGTTGAGAAAAAAATTGGTTGGAGCCAAGCAAAGTGAAACTTCAGTGTATACCAAGTAAATTGTAGACAGTGCCAAGTAAAGTGAACATAATGTAAGCCAAGTAAGTTTAGTTGATGCCGAGCATTAGTAAAATTTAGTATGTACTAAGTGAATTGCTAGTGGATGTTGAGCAACACAATATGTGTCAAGCATAAGAAATTAGTTAATGTCGAGTGACAACATTATGAGTTAGATCATGAATTCAATGAATCGAAGCTGACAAGGTTGATTTCTTGGATTGTGTGAACCATGTGGAAAATAAGCCTAATGAGCTGGTGGCACAGAATTAAAGGTTAACCATTTTGAGGCAAATTTAAAGAAGATTGAGAAGGAAGTTTCTAGAGGAAGCAAAATAGAAAGATGGTTAAATTCAATGAATCCTACCTAACCATAGAATGGATGATTGTGATTAAGTGGCAAAAGATCCAAAATATCTTTATAAGGGAATAAAAGGCATGAAGTAATAGTTGGCTAGTTGGCATGTGCGAAAACCTAAGGAAGACAAATAAGTCCAGGGTATTGCTTCATATGGAGGCCAAACTATAGAGTCTACAATTGGCATGCAAAGCAAGAAGGCTTAAGGGTATGAATGCTTGAAGGGTGAACAAGCAATTAGAGCTGAAGTGAATGAAGCCAAGTAGAATGGAGGACTGAAACAGAGATCTATAATCTGCAAGTGAGTTGTGCTTTGTTATCAGATCAAGCCTTACTATTACTCTCTAATAATTTTATTAGTTTAGGGTAAATCCTTTGGATTAAGGTTGACCTAATAGTCATTTGTAAATCCTTTAGTTGGGTTGCATTATAATGGTATGACCTAAAGCCCTCTAACAAGGCTCAATCTTAACAAGGTGATTGAAATCCTTTAGTTGGGTGGCATTATAATGGTATGACCTAAAGATCTCTAACAAGGCTCAATCCTAACAAGGTGATTGAAATCCTTTAACCAGGTCACATTTAATAGTGTGTATTGTAACTTTTAATAGAGTTGGCCTTTCACAAGGTATCACTTCAGAAGAGTGAGAATTAGTAGCATGTTACTGGTGTTTTTTTTTCCCAAATTGGGTTTCCACATAAAATCCTTGTGTCATATTTATGAATGATTTTGATATGTTTCATGTTTACATTTTTGCAAAGTGATCTTGACCTAGGATAGTAACCTACAAGTTTAAGTTTTAAATAATATGATGGATGCATGCAAGATACATTATAAGGGAATATATGTATGAGTTTTGTTAAGCACCAAAGAGTTTAATTGAGAGTTTTGGACCTTGGATAATTGATTCACACCCCCCCCCCCCCCCCCCCCACTCTCAGTTATTCTAAATTATTCCAACAATTGGTATTAGAACATTGGTTGCTTGTGAGAGATAGTTTCAAGGTACTATAAGTCAAAGATCAAAATGCCTAAGAGAGAGGCACCTAAGCTTAACAAGGAGAACTTTCCTGTATGGAAAAGTTTGATGAAGCTACACCTAGGTGGAATTGGTGATCATGCACAAATTATTATTACTGTTGAACATGTTGACCCTACTAGAGCCCTAACTATTAAAGATCTAAAGAAGAAGAAAGAGCACAATCAGGCAATGTTGTAGATTGCATTTGCCCTAAGTTATTCTAAATTTGATGACATCAAGAGTTGTGATATTGCAAAGAAGATGTGGTATACGCTTTAAACCATCTATGGATAAGACACAAATGTTTTGAGAGCCAAATCTAAAAGTCTTAGAGGTAAGTTCAATGATATGAAAATGGAAGAAGGTGAGAATGTTGTTTAGTATTGTTCTAGAATAAAAGATGTTGTTAATGCTATTAGAGGAGCTAATGGTGAGATTAATGATGATATTATATTGAGAAAATTATTGAGGACACTTCTACCCATATATGTTATTAGAGTTTCTACCAAAGAAGAGTTGAGATGTATACTTGATACTAACCTAATCCTTGAAGGATTGGTAGGTAGGCTAATTGTCTTTGAACTCTCTAAATTTGATAACTTCAAATCTGAGAATGTTGAATATACTTTTAAAGCTAAGTTGTCACTGAAAGAACTAGTAGAAAAGAAAAAGAAAAAGGTAAAATATGTTTCTAGTGGCAGTGATACAAATGATGAAGATGTTGAACAACTTGAAGCATTCCTGGCTAGGATATTTCATAGAGGCAAAGGAAAATATAAAGGTAAGATGCCTATCACATGTTTCAATTGTAATGAGGTTGGTCATATTGTTGCTAGATGTCCAAAGAAGAAGAACAATAGAAGTAGAGACAAATTCAAAAGCAAAAGAGATGAGAACAACAAAGACTACAAGGACAAAGGAAAGAAGTCCTGCAACATTGCTGAAGAGGAATTCAATGAAGGATTTGATGAACATGAGGATGAAGTTGTCTATGTTTCAATGAAGGATGAATTTGATGAAGATGAGGCAACTGCACTTGTATCTTATGTGAATAAGAGTGACAGATGGATTGTTGATAGTGGTTGTTCAAATCACATGACTGGAGATAAAAGTAAGCTCAATTCCCTTGTGCATTGTGATGGAAATAGTGTTAGATTTGGGAATGATGCACCATGTCTTATTAAAGGAAAAGGATCAATTAAGTTGATAGATAAGATCATTTGTGATAATGCTTATTATGTAGAAGGGTTGAATTACAATTTGCTAAGTGTTTCACAATTAAATAGTGTTGGCTGTAAGGTTGGATTTGAGAATAGAAAAGCCAAGATTTATGATGCCAATGGAGATTTAAATGGCAATAATGATCAGACTATAGGTAATATTTTCTATCTTGACATGAATGATGCTACTTATCTATTTGTACAATTTGATGATTTGTGGCTATGGCACAAAAGACTATGTCATGTTAATTTTGATAATTTGTCAGTATTAGTAAGATGAAGAGAGTCAAAGAATGTAATCTATAAACAATGTTAGTTAGGCAAGATGACTAAATCAAGTTTTAAAAGTAAGACTCACACTTCAAAAGGAATTCTTGAATTAGTTTGTACTGATTTATGTGGACCAATTAATGTGCAAAAATATAAAGGTGACAAGTACATTATCCTATTTATTGATTATTATTCTAGGATGATGACAATTATATTTCTAAAGCAAAAATTTGATGCATCTCAAATGTTTAAGATCTGACAGAGGTGGAGAGTTTACATCAAACGAGTTTGAGATGTTCTGTAATGATAGAGGAATCAAAAGATAGACCTCTGCACCTAGAAACCCTTTACAAAATGGGATTATTGAAAGGAGAAACAAATATGTGACAAACTGTGCTAGAACACTCATGATGGAGAAGAAATTTGTTTTGAAATATTGGAGAGAAGTTGTAAGTACAACTATCTATACCTTGAACCGTGTACAAGTCAAGAAAGGTACTCATTCTACACCTTTTGAATTATGGTATGGATATTCACCCAATGTAAGATATTTTAAGGTATTTGGAAGCAAGTGTTATATTCTCAAGGATAATAGGAATGGAAAATTTTATGCTAAAAGAGAAGAAGGTATATTCCTAGGCTATTCCACAAGGAGAAAAGCTTATAAGTGTTTAAATACTAACATTGACAAAGTTGTGGAAAGTGCAAATGTGAAATTTGATGAGTATACAGAAGTACATGAAGCTGAACCTACAAAAGAATTTGAAGATTTCAAATATTTTGTGTATTTCCATGATGACATGATTGATAATGATGTTGTGAATCAAGTTGCAAATCAATAACAACAACATGTTTCAATGACTATCTATTCATAGACAATGAATGTTAAGTTGCATTCAGGAATCGAGTTACAATCAGGAGCCAAGTTGCAAAATGAATCTGAGATACATTTGGATAATGATATCAATGCACATGAAAGAGATGTTGAATTATTTGATAGAGAAGCACACAATGATTCTAAAATTGAAAGACCTATTCAAGAAAATAGAGCAGAACCAAGATTGTCAAAGTATGTTAAGAGACATCACCTTACTACAGGAGATAAAGAAGCTAGACCTATGACAAGAAACAAGTTAAGAAGTGATACATGTTTTTTGAGCATGCATGAACCTAAATCAGTGAAGGATGCATTGGTGAATGATGAATAGAATCAAGCCATGAGAGAAGAGATTGAGAAAATTAAAAAGAACAAAACCTGGTCACTTGTACCTAGACCAGAGGACAAGAATGTTATAGAAACAAAATGGGTGTATAGGAACAAGTTAGATGAAAATGGTGAAGTCATAAGAAATAAAGAAAGATTAGTTTTCAAGGGATATGCTCAAGAAGAAGGAATAGACTATGGAGAAACATTTGCCCCATTTGTGAGATTGGAAGGAGTAAGAACTTTTCTTGCTTACTCTCCATACAAAGGTTTCAAAGTTTACCAAATGGATGTGAAATCTGCATTTCTGAATGGTATATTAGAGGAAGAGGTTTAGATTGAACAACCTAAAGGATTTGTTGATGCTAACAACAAGAACATGGAATGTAGATTACACAAATATTTATATGGTTTAAAGCAAACACCTAGAGCATGGTATGAGAGACTTCATACTTATCTTGTGAAGGTTGGTTTTGAGAGAACTGACAACAACAATAATTTATGCTTGAAAACCGAAGGTGGTAAAGGTGTTTTACTAGCTGAAATTTTTGTTGATGATATCATATTTAAAGGACAAAATGTACTTTTCAAGACATTTTTTGATCAAATGAAATGAGAATTTGAGATGTCCACGTTTGAAGAAATCAAATTCTTTGTTGGCTTGCAAGTGTATCAAATGCAATATGGTATTTATATCACCTAGTCTAAGTATGTGAAGGAAATATTGAAAACTTCTGGATTGGAAAATTCAAAGCCTGTTAGCACACCTATGGTGACAAGATATAAACTATCAAAGAATGATGATTCCATAGATATGAACCAGACTTTGTACAGGTCTATGATTGAAAAATTACAATATGTAGTTCATAGCAGACCTAGCATTGCATTAGTTGTTGGGATTGTTGCAAGATTTTCAGCAAATCCCAAGGAGAATCATTTGATGGTTGTTAAGAGAATTATGAGATGTCTAAAAGGATAAAGAACTTTGGTCTATACTACAAGAAAAATGAGAAATTTGAATTAAGAGCTTATATAGATGTTGATTTAGTTGGAAATGTTGATGATAGAAAAAGTACAAGTGGTGGAGCATTTTTCTTGGGAAAGAGACTAGTTACATGGACTAGTAAGAAACAAAATTGCATACATCAATCTACTACTGAGGCTAAATATGTTGTTGCTACAGTAAATTGTACCAATATTGTATGGATCAAATAGTTACTCAAAGGAATGACGGAGGAAATTACTAAACCTGTTATACTTTATTGCAATAACACAAGTGCTATAAACATATCCAAGAACCCTGTGATGCGCACAAAGACAAAATATATAGCTATCAAGTATCATTACTTGAGAGAGTTGGTTCAAGACAAATAAGTAAAGATGGAATATGTGAATACTAAAGAACAAATAGCTATTATATTCACAAAAGCTTTACCTAAGGATGCTCATGAGTATCTAAGAGGTAAACTAGGGGTGATACCCCTATCTAAAGTTGTTTAAGAAGCATGAATTGTGCCCTGCATCAACTGAGATGAAAGATATATGATACACATTGATGCAGTGGATCTTATTTTAGTAGCTACCTAAGGTAATGAAAGATCTAGAATAGAAGATCAGTCACAAATTATGTGACAGAGGGAGAACCTGTAATTGCTACATTTGCATGTTGAGATGATAAGTTTTTGGAATTATTGTCAAAGAGGGACAAATATGAATACCAACTCTAAAAGAGAGATAGAATACTACCATTAAGAAAAGAGGGAGATAACAAGCAAAGAAGGAAGATAAAGAGCACCAACTAGATATCAGACTAAGATAGAGATACAAAAAATAAAAAACAACTCAGAAGGAGTTATACTCTTAAAGGAGAAATAAGTACAAACATAAAGACATACACCTAAATATTAGAAAGAGGGAGTGATCTAAGAAAGTCAGAAAGTCGGAAAGAGAAGCCCTACAAGATGAAATATCAAGGGAGTTAAGAGATTATGTTTGCTAACCAAGACAGAGTCATAAGTACGAGTGAATTGATTTCTGTTGATCAGAACATAATTTTGTAGCTTATACAGAAGATGAAACTTGCTAATAGAGGGAGAGATTTCAATACAAGGTATTATTTTATTTTTAGTATTATTGCTGGTATTGGTTTGCCATCAATGCCAAAGAGGGAGATTGTTGATAAAAGATTGATACAAGTGTGGGAATGTGTTTCAATCATTGTTTTGTCACTGACGTCAAATCTACTACCTGTTGGTAAGACAATTGCTTATTTGAATTGAGTACTATCATTTGTTTGATTGATGAAGAGGATTTGATCAAATGTGATAACAAGAGAACCTAGAGGAAAGGATGAGTTATGTTATGTAAAAGAAGTACAAAGTTTAGTTAAGATAGTGATAATATAGTGTATTATTTATTGACTTAAGGCTGTAAAGAGTGGATACACTGATTAAGTCTAGAAGAACAAGAAAGAAGAATTGTGTCTACTAAGCTTGACCGAGCACACAATTGGTGTCAAGCAATGTTAGTGCAAGCCAAGAAAAAAATTAGTTGGAGCTGAGCAAAGTGAAACTTCAGTATATGTCAAGTGAATTATAGACTGTGCCAAGCAAAGCGAACATAGTGTAACCCGAGTAAAGTTTAGTTGATGCTGAGCATCAATAAACTTTAGTATGTGCTGAGTGAACTACTAATGGATGCCGAGAAACACAATATGTGTCGAACATCAAAAGTTAGTTAATGTTGAGTGACAACATTATGAGTTAGATCGTGAATTTGATGAATCTAAGCCAACAAGGTTGATTTCTTGGATTGCGTGAACTATGTGGAAAATGAGATTGATGAGCTGACAGCACAGAATTCAAGGTAAACCTTTTTGAGGCAAATTTAAAGAAGGTTGAGAAGGAAGTTTCTATAGGAAGCAAAATAGAAAGATGGTTAGATTCAATGAATCCTACCTAACCATAGAATGGACGATTGTGATTAAGCAACAAAAGATCCAAATTCTCTTTATAAGGGAATACAAGGTATGAAACAATAGTTGGTTAGTTAGCATATGCGAAAACCCAAGGAAGACAAGGAAGTCTAGGGTATTGCTTCATATGGAGGCCAAACTATAGAGTCTGCAATTGCAATGCAAAGCAAGAAGGCTTAAGGGGATAAATGCTTAAAGGGTGAACAAGTTATCAGAGCTGAAGTGAATGAAGCCAAGTAGAATGGAGGACTAAAATAGAGATCTATAATATGTAAGTGAGTTGTGATTTATTATCAGATAAGCCTTATTGTTACTCTCTTATAATTATATCAATTTAGGGTAAATCCTTTGGATTAAGGTTGACCTAACAATCATTTGTAAATCCTTTAATCAGATGACATTCTAATGGAATGGCCTAAAGTCCTCTAAAAAGGCTCAATCCTAACAGGGTGATTGAAATCCTTTAACCGGATCACATTTAACAATGTGTATTGTAACCTTTAATAAGGTTGGCCTTTCACAGGGCATCATTTTAGAAGAGTGACAATTAGTAGTATGTTACTAGCGGTTTTCCCAAATTGGGTTTCCACGTAAAATCCTCGTGTCATATGTGTGAATGATTATGTTATGTTTCATGTTTATATTTTTGCAAAGTGATCTTGACCTAGGATAATAACCTACAAGTTTAATTTTTGAATGATATGATGGATGCATGACAGATACATGATAAGGAGATATATGTATGAGTTTTGTTAAGCATTGAAAAGTTTAATTGGGAGTTTTTGACCTTGGATAAGTGATTCATCATCCTCTCATTTATTCTAAATTATTCCAACAACTGTGCAACAAAATCTTCATCCAACTACAACATTCATATCCTAAACTAGCACAGTCTAAATTCAATTCATCTCATGAAGATTTAAAGTCTAAACTTTGAATAAGGGAACCTGATACTAAGAATAAACAAATTGATTTGAAATTGATTTAATTCATATTCCTTGAACTAAAACTTGATGCCCTAGCATTAATGAAATGGTTTCATAAAAACCATAAAGGATTAATAATGTAATCTATCCATTTAACATATTGACCAGTTTTGAACTTGGGTTGTCATTGCCCCATTTGACCAAAAGAATTTGTTACTAGCAATGACCAATTATTACCATGCAGACAAAGTAAAAATTCATACCCACAACTAAAACTGAAAATGAAGGAATCAATTCATATCAAATTCTTAGCTAATATTCAATTATTACGATATTTTCATTACTCAAAGGAAGACCGACTTGAATACATACAGACTTGATTCTTCCAACTCACTTTTCATTTACATTTCACAGCCAATTCACATTTGTATATGATAATCAACTATTGGTTAACAATTTATCCCTCTTGCTAACTTGGCTTTACCTTGACTTTAGGTGCCTAGAATGTGAGGAAACAAAAGGATGTCACCAACAAATGGATTAGTGTATGTGTTATATCACTAACCCTCTAATTTTTAAGGTACAACTCCCTTATATGCAAGATATGCAATGAACTATGTTTTTAATAGATCATTGGGATGGGGGTATGCTCTTAACCTTAGAGTAGAAGAGGATAAACTAGGATGCTCATAACTACAAACACCCCCAGTAGAAATAGATTTGGAAAACCTACAACACCTGGTGGAATGGATATCACAAGCTACCTTGAAGCCCTTCTAATACTAATCCTACTCTAATTGAAATGCAGATGAGTTCTAATGAAATGTAATCTAGGGAAAGAGCAGAGATGCATATGAAAGATGAAATGGAATCCACCTTGACTGATAACCTTTTACCAGAATGGAATCTGACAAGGAGTTAACAGTTCCAAATGCATTTATCCTACAATCCCATAGAAATTACTCTAAAATGCAAGGTTAGTTCAGCTAAAGGAGACAATGAAAGAAACCTAAGCATGCTAGTCCTAAATGGAATCAGAACATCACATTACCTAACTGCAAATTTCATACAAATCCTTCATTCCATCTAACTCTTTGATTCTCACTCAACATTTGACAATGCAGGGGGAAAAGTTGGATATAATTGTTGATCTTTTCTATTAACTTACAAAATTACATATATAGGCCCCCTCTTAGGGTTCTTGGCTAGTTACAGATTCATCAATTACATTAACAAAGCTCTTGAATCTCTCAAAAAATCCAATAGTCATTGGTTACAATTCAATACATTAGAGAAAGAAAAGAAAATTTGAATAGAAACCCTTAAAATGGTTCATATTCCTCTCTAATCTATAACAGTCGCCTTAGCGCCAAAAATCGTATTTCATATCCTAATAGACATAGTGAGTTTGAATTCTTGTCGTCGATCTCGAATCAACGATCACGATAAAAAACTAACAATCCTCTTTATTTTCCCTTGTCGCTTCTTTGCAACTGTCATTCATACAACACACTTAACTCATGTGATGATGAGATGATTGGCTCTCATAGCTTCACAAGCTTAACTCAAGGTTGCTTTTGACCACTTGTGAACATGTGAATACATCATGTCACTCCTTTGCAACCTTAACCTTAGATTACTCTTAACCACTTGCGATGGTGTGTGGGCTCAAAATTTGAATGTCCTAGATTACTTTTCATAGCAATGCTACTTAAAATATTTTAACTCCATTACTGCATGTGATGTTGCAATCACCTTTAACTTAACCACCCAAATCACCTTTTGCAACTTTGAAACCCAAATTCGAAGGTAATCTTAAACATCTACGATGTTACGATGACTGTTTTAATGTTTAACTATTATCACTTTTGCTAAGTCGCAAGTTAAAATATCTTGAATGCATTTTAGCCTATGATCATGCAATCACTTCTTTCACTCTTCCACAACCTTCTTTGAGAGTTAACATTAACACCTTATGATGCTACAAATATACGCTTTCACTCTGTCGCAACACTAGCCTTAGGTCAATTTTAATCACCAATGACAATGCAATCATTATCTTTTACTGCTTCGTCACATTAACTCCAAGTTACCTTTAACCTCCTATAAACATGTGATAATTGTTTGACTTAAACACTATTGTCTCTCGCACCTTTGCAACTTACAAGCTGGAGTTTATCTGATCACATGCGATGCTGTGACCATTAACTTTGATTGTCACTTTATGCTCTTCACACCATCACATCTTAAGTTTCTTTAAGAGCATGAATTTTTAACTAATGATGTGTAGATTCAAATGCAATTTATGTTGTAACTTCAACTTCAACATTGGTCTTCACCACCTTTGACTGCATTCTCCATCATATTTGCATCTTTCAGTGTTCACTCTACCTTGAATTCAACTAATCTTGCTTCTGGCTTGTTCTCACAACTTGCACCATGTTCCCTAGCCTTAATCCTTGTATTCCTTGCTGCCATTTTCTATGAATATGCCCATGATCTCTCCATTCTACTTGTATCATGTCTTCAATGGAACACTTGATCATAGAGTTAGGATTTTCTAAAGATATAACTCTCTCTCTCTCTCTCTCTCTCTCTCTCTCTCTCTCTCTCTCTCTCTCTCTCTCTCTCTCTCTCTCTCTCTCTCATCTAGGGAAGGTCCATCCTATTCACCTAACATGATTGAAAAACCTTTAGATTGCTCTTTTATCCCCATCTACATAATTTAGAGGGAAATATGAGAGAGGAAACCCTAATTGCAACCTAGACCAAAACACAGACATAAAACATTGACTTAGCACTTGACCTAGAAGTTCAAGCATGGAGGACTGAAAATGTGGCAACAATTGGCTTTGATTGGGGAATCAAGCATGTTAGTGCCTAGGCAGGAACCTAGAAATCTCCGAGTCTCACCAAAGGAATTGACAAACACACACACACACACACACCAATGAAGAACTACCTTACTCCTTTATTATAGAAAAACACCTTGAAAAGATCAGTGCCTAGTCCATTAGGTTGCAAAGTCTTAAACAACATAAGGATATGCTATGTATTTGGGTGGTGGGGAAGTAGGGTAGCCAACACAGTAGGAAAGAAAATACACAGAAAGTAGGAAAGTAAGGAAAGACAACCTAAAAGCTAACTATATACAAAGGTGACCTTATGAAATCAGTAATAAGAGTACTTGCGTGAAGCCATTGACTGGTTGGGAAAAATAGGAGCCTTTCCTCTATAGCTGACATTAGTTTCTTAATGTTGCTCCTATGAATAATAGTAGCAGGACTCCACACAATTCTTTGATTGTATGTAATAGTTGGCTATATGTCCATTCAGGTCCAAATAACCATGCCTCATTGTAAACCACTTCATCTTCCTTGGGACTTTTAATAGTGTCCTACAGATGATGGTCTTCAATACTAGAAGGAAGATAGTGATGACTACCTTCAACAGAATTGACTTGCCTCTTATGGCCAGAAAGGTCTTGGTCCTCATTTTTCTCCTCATGGATGCTAGCTTCGTAGTTTAAGGCAAAGATTGACATATGCTCAAGCATAGGGCCAACTATTGGATGGTTATCAACTGCACTATTTTGGAGAATGAGGTCATCCTCATATACACTATTATTTTCATCCTTTCCATCTTCTAGTGTATCATCATTGTTTCTAGAATTTAAACAAGTCACATAGCACAAAGAAGTAGATTCACAAACTAACAACCCTTCTTTAGATTTTAGTTCCATACCTGGGTCATTCTAAAAAGACTCATCTATTATGAGGGATGACAAGAATTCACAAAAAATCTCTTCCTCCTCATCATAAAGAAGGGTTGTGTTTGCCCTTAGAGTTGATTCTTCCATAGGCTGATAGTCTATAACTTGAGGACACCTTTCTTTAATTAAAATTGGATCACGAGAGAGATCCTTACTAGGGAACAATGTTACATTTTCTTCCTGAAGTTCTTCCTCACACTAGTAGAATTCCTTCATGGGTTTCTCCTCTTTGCTTACCATTTTTTATTACCATTGACATCTCAACTCTTGGATGAGATGGATGCTTTGGAATAAAATGATAACTATCTTTTCTTGAACTAAGATTTTCTTCATTAGATGAATCTAATGAAGACTTATTGTCTCCTTCTTTAGCATCAAGAGGGTTCATCAGTTTGTTGTTGATTGGGACAGACACAGGTGACTTCACTGGCAATTCGTCATGCTTAACTACCATTGGTTGCTTCGGCCTTAACATCTTACTCTCACACTCTTGCAAGTCCTTTAATTTATGAAAATGATTGCAGAGGTGATTCCATATCTTCCTTGCTTTGGAGTCATTTCCTTTGTTGAGGCTCTCTATAAAGTTGAACAAGATCTTTCGAAACACCTTATCATCTGTTGTATGGAGTTCTTCAAGAGTAGGCTTAGGCCTTGGCCTTTTCTCAATTTTCACATTAGGCATAACCATTTCTTGATTTGTCTAGGTCCAAGATGAGACTTCTCCTTCTAGGTGCATGCTAGAACATTCATCATCTTTTTCACAAAGAGGAGTAGGCTCTCCTTCTTCTATAGGAGCATAGGTACACACAAGTAGAGGGGCATAAGATATAGTTTCCAGTTCTCTCTTTATTTCCTCCATCTCTCGAATCAATTCCTACGTCTTGTAGTGAGCCTAGTCTTCTATCTCATGATATTTGGCACAAACCTGGTTCTAAAGCCTCTGACTGTCAATGTAAAAGGTGCACTTCTGATATTCATTATAAAGTTGATGGAGCAAAGAATCACCCCATTTATTGAGATCTTCAAGAGTAGGGTCAGGTCTAGAACTGACCATCTTCTTACCATTAGGCATGTTTATTATATAGAGTCACCAATCCTGAACATATAGGATAATTTAAAATACAAAGGGATATTAGTCTTGAGATACCATAGATCTTACTAGAATTTATCCTCAATAGAATCATTTGATAACCAGAGATTCATTCAGGTATCCCCAATAGAGTCACCAAAAACTATTGGTTAATAGTTCATCCCTCTTGCTAACTTGGCTTTACCTTGACTCTAGGTGTTCAAAATGTGAGGAAACAAAAGGATCTCACCACTGTATGTGTTATATCACTGTCCTCTGAATTATAAGGTATAATTCCCCTTATATGCAAGATATGCAATGAATTGTGTTTTTAATAGATCATTAGGATGGGGGTATGATCTTAAATTGAGACCAGAAGAGGATAAACTAGGATGCTCATAACTACAAACACCTTGGGCAGAAATAGATTTGGGCAACCTATAACACCCAGTGGAATGGATATAACAAACTACCTTGAAGCCCTTCTAATGCTACTCCTACTCTAATCTAAATGCAGATTATTTCTAATGAAATGTAATCCAGGGAAAGAGCAGAGATGCATATGAAAGATGAAATGGAATCCACCTTGACTAATAACCTTTTACCAGAATGGAATCTGACAAGGAGTTAAAAGTTCCAAATGCATTTGTCCTACAATTCCATAGAAATTACTTTGAAATGCATGGTTAGGTTAGTTTAAGGAGACAATGAAAGAAACCTAGGCATGCTAGCCCTAAATGAAATCATAACATCACATTACCTAACTACAAACATCATACAAATCCTTCATTCCATCTAACTCTTCAATTATCACTCAACATCTAGAAATGCAAGGGGAAAAGTTGGACAAAATTCTCGATCCTTTCTTTTAACTTAGAAAATTACATATATAGGCCCCCTCTTAGGGTTCTTGGCCAGTTACAGGTTCATCACTTACATTAACAGAGCATTTGAATCACTCAGAAATCCAACAGTCATTGGTTACAATTCAATTCATTAGAGAAAGAAAAGAAAAAATGAATAGAAACCCTCAAAATGGTTCATATTCCTCTCTGATTTGTAACAGTCATCTTGGTGCCAAAACTTGTATTTCATATCCAAACAAACATAGTGAGTTTGAATTCTCATCATCAATCTTGAATCAACAATCACAATTAAAACCTAATAATCCTCTTTATTTTCCCTTGTTGCTTCTTCGCAATTGTCATTCATACGACACTCTTAACCCATGCGATGATGAAATGATTAGCTCTCGTTGCTTCACAACCTTAACTTAAGGCTACTTTTAACCACCTGTGAACATGCAAATACATCTCGTCACTCCTTCATAGCCTTAACCTTAGATTACTCTTAACCACTTGCAATGGTGTGATGGTTCAAATTTTAAATGTCCTAGGTTACTTTTCACAGCTTCGCTACTTAAAATCTTTTAACTACATTATTGCATGTGATGTTGTGATCACCTTTCACAACTTTGCAACCCAAATTCGAAGGTTAGATTAAACATCTGTGACACTCGATGATTGTTTTAATGTTAAACTATTATCACTTTCGCTAGGTCATAACTTAAAATATCTTGAATGCCTTTTAGCTTGCAATCATGCGATCACTTCTATTGCTCTTTCACAACCTTCTTGAGAGTTAACATTAACATCTTGTGACACTGCAGATATATGCTTTCACTCTATCACAACACTAACCTTAAGTCAATTTTAACCGCCCATGACCATGCGATCCTTATCGTTTGTTGCTTCATCGCATTAACTCCAAGTTACCTTTAATTGCTTGTGAACATGCAATAATTTTTTGACTTAACCGCTGTTGTCTCTTGCACCTTTGCAACTTACAAGATGGAATTTATTTGATCACATGTGATGTTGTGACCATTAACTTTGACTTCCACTTTGTGTTCTTCGCATTATCATAACTTAAGTTTCTTTAAGTGTGTGACTTTTCAACTAATGACATGGAGATTCAGATGCATTTTGTGTCATGACTTCAACTTCAACACTGGTCTTCACCACCTTTGACTACATTCTCCATTAGCTCTACATCTTTTAGCGCTCACTTTGCCTTGAATTCAACTAATCTTGCTTCTAGCTTGTTTGCACAACCTGCACCATGTTCCTTAGCCTCGATCCTTGTATTCTTTGCTGCCATTTTCTTTGAATATGCCCATGATCTCTCCATTCTACCTGCATAACGTCTTCAATGGAACACCTGATCATACAGTTAGGATTTTTTGAAGATAGAACTCTCTCTCTCTCTCTCTCTCTCTCTCTCTCACACACACACACACACACACACACACACACATCTAGGGAATCCATCCTAATCACCTAACATGATTGAAAAACCTTTACATTGCTCTTTTATCCCCACCTAGGCAATTTAGAGGGAAAGATGAGAGAGGAAACCCTAACGACAACCTAGACCAAAACATAGACATGAAACATTTACTTAGCACTTGACCTAGAAGTTCAGGCATGGAGGACTAAAAATGTGGCAACATCAACAAAAAAATGAAGTCCTAAATTTATATAGATACCCAATACTATGTTGTAGAAATTGGGTTCTCTTCCATCTCATATGAATAGACAAACATGCATAATTGATACTGAGTAATGCAAATAAATCATGGCTCACATTTTATAATTGTCTAGAATTACTATTAATACAAGTCCAATTTGTGATTTCTCCAAAATGATACTATCCAAAATATATGTTAAATAATTCTCAAAACAGTCAAACATTGCAACTCGATAATAATGAATTGAGAATAACCAAATTAGATAACAATGAAAGATGATGATTTAAAACTCAATCTACATTTAAATATGCAAATGATTCTTACACTTTAAATTTTGTAAAACAAATGGTCTTGGCTAACAGCTAGAGGACCCATATAATTTCCCTTTTAATTTTTCCTCTACCCGTCTCACTTCAATCAATTTGAAGCCTTTTTTATAACTGTGTTTAGGATTACAATGACTCTTTGGTTCCACTCTCATGATTTTTCATAATTTTATTTTTGGTGCAACATTGCAAAATGGGAATTTTGCAATATTGCACATTTACTATTACATTTAATGGTCCATTTGAACCATGTCTTAATACATTGATTTTATAATGTCAAGGTGCATATTCATCACTTTACTAGGATTTTAGTAGTGCATGGTAAAGAAGAGGGATAATTTGGAGGAGACGATGTTGACAGGGAGTTTTTTGGGCTTCTTATTTGATTACTTCAAGATAGACTAAGATGAACTCTTAATTGAGAATATGAGCCATTAATGGGCTCTCTCAATGAGAAGCTCTCTTGTTGAGTAGCTTTGTCTAAATAGATATGATGTATGCTCAAGCTTTATGCTTCAAAAAGGGCTTCAAATGGAGTTGGAATTTGGGTGTGAGTGTATGGTTTTGATGTAAGATGGCTTCTTAAAATGGCATTATGACTTTACTTCATGGATTGTGTTATTTTGCAAAGGGGAAGGATCCAATTTATAGGCAAGAGGCTTGAGGGATTGAGGGCTAAGATGCAAGGATGAGAAAAAGCTCATGGAGGGTCAGATTGCATGAGAAGAGAGCACATGGATTGTGCTTCCTTACAACCAATCAAAGAGTGACACATGTCACATGGTGAGAGGATGGAGGAAAGGGGAAGGATGAGTCAACAAAGGAGGCTCAAGGGATAAAATCTTCATAAAGACCCTCATAATGACTTGTAAGAGCAATAAAAGGGCTTGGAAGAGTCATTTATGGCCTAGTGGGCTTCATAAAGTTTTATGGTTGAGATATTTTGAGGGAGATGAGAGCAATTTCGACTTGGGCTTGATTAGAAGGGTTTTAAGCTTGCTTAGGCTTGTGTAAATGATTAGAGGATCGATTAGGATGGTTTAGGATTAGCTTAGGGATAGGCAAGTGGATGGCATTTAATGAGGGTGGGTGAAGGAGGAGATATTTGTTAACTTTGGCTTGGGTTAATAAGTTTTAACTCATGTTTAGGGAATGTGACAAGGTTAGGAGGGGATTAGGATTAGTTTTAAAGACATCTTCTAGAAGAGTCTAGACTTTGGATGAGGATAAAGACTTTCTAGAATACTCTAGAATTTTCTAGGATGAGGATGAAGACTTTCTAGAAGAGTCTAGAACTTCTTAGGATGAGGATAAATTAGATTTTTAGGAAATAAATAAAGTTTTATTTATTTCAAGGGTTTGGGTTGAGGAGATATTTATTAAATTTTTTTTAATAAACATGAGGATTAATATTTAATCTTAATTAAATATTTTGAGTTGGGATTAGGGGTAGGAAATGATGGGATTAGCCTTTAATCAAATTTAAAGAAGGATTAGAAGATTTTGGAAGAGGTTAGTGGTCTTAAGGAAATTGGCTAAGTTTTGGGCAAAAAATAATTTTTTTATTTATTTAGGATTTTTTGGTCAATTTATTAATTAAATAATTAATAAATAAGGAAATAATGTTTAAATAAGATTTAAACATTTTTGGGAGGGATTCCTTAATTAAATATTTTAAATTAAGATAAAGGGATTTAATGGCATAAAAATAAATAAATAAATTAAATAATTAATTAATTAATAAATGATGATGTCATCAGGACTTTTTCAAAAAATAAAAATACTTTATTTTCTAAAGGTTTTTAGGTGTCTACACTACCCTCTCCAGTTATGTGGGTATTAGTGTGTACAAGAATTGGTAGAAAAGGGGTTCATAAAAGTTGAACAAGAGATACCTACAAAATCACAAGGAATCTCTAAAAAAGAACAAGAGAAACATGAAATTACCACAAAAGTAGAAAAGGGAATACCTTATGACTCACCCTTCTCCAAAGAGTGTGCAACATTCTTTAGCCAAAGAGGACATTGATGATCCTTTGAGAAACTATGAAAGCATGGAGGAGGGAGCATTAGAAGAAACTTCTCTAGAGGAGATGTATACGAGAGAGTTAAGGGAAAAAAAATCCCCTAAAACAACAAGAAACTAAGGAAAATAAGTAGTTGTACAAGAGGGTCAAGGGTTAGATTATTTTGTCTCTTTTTAGGATATTCTAACCACCCTTGAGGAGTTGCAAGAGAGAATATCAATATAGGAACCAAATATGGAACAAGTACTAGAGGTTTATACACACACTCCTTCTTTCTTTACTTGTAATTATATTTCCTTGGATTATTATAAACATGTTTGATATAAAAGAAGCATGTGGTAAATTAAGAAGAATAACATCCAGAAAGGAAATGAGTGCCAAAGGAAAGAATCTATAAGTTTGAAGAAAAAGATGTAAATTGTCACAAACATGATACAAAACCTAACGGAATGAAGACTACCTCCTCGAGTGTATGCAGTATGTTTGAAAGAAAATTTTTTATTGTTTGAACCGATGATGATAATGAAGGATTCAAACCCTATTATTGAGACACATAGGGAATGTTATGAACTTTTTTCAGTCATCTCTTGATCTTAGGCAAAATATGCTATGTGAAATCAATTTACAGAACTATGCAATCAACACAGATATTGATTGGATTCCCTTTATTTATAGGGAATATTTAATTGAGAGAAATAATGTCCTGGGCATGAAATGAGATCATCTTGAGGGACTAGTTTAATAGGTATTCTAATTTTGAGAGGAATGTTGCTCTTCCTTTAAGACCAGAAAGTAGCAAACTATTAACTACGTAATTCAATTGGGTACACCTCTCTTATGGGTTCAATAACCCAGAGAAGAGGAAAATATTTTTTTAATCAAGGGGAAAATTCTATAGGGAGATGGAGTGGCTACCTTTTCATGAAGGGAATTTGGGTTTCTGTAAGACTAACTCAAAGGTGGGAAAGGCTTCCTACCTCATTAAGGAAAAAAAAGCCTCGTAGTTTAATTAATCTTAGAGAAGCCATGCATCAAGCTCTATGGCACATACAATTAGGAAGACAACCATGACTTGAGTATTGGTTTCCACTTACTTTCTAACCTCCCATCCTTATGTGTTTGTTATATGGTCATGTAGACAATGAGCTAGACTAGGAAGTGGATAACACTAGGATGAGAAAATCTTGAGCAGAGCAAAGGTTTCTATTGGAGCCTTCGAAGTTTTAGCAGTGGAGAAACAATAGTGGGAAACTACAAGATGCATGCTCCTATGAGGAATTTTATAGTGCAAGAGGATCAACACAAATCTAAGCAGGGGAATGATAGGGAAGAAATATTACCCATTTTTTGATAAAATTTTCTAGGTCTAGGCATTATCCTAACTTTAGCGATGATTACTCTTCCATGTTTTTAAAGACTTATGTCATAATATTTTCTAAAGTGGCATACATCACTAAGAATCTATTATAATCTTTCTGGATTATGGGATTAGGATGAAAACTATGGTAAACAATTTATAATGATATGTAATATATATTCATACTAGTTATCCTTCGAATGTTTTTATATATATTCAAATAATAGTTAATCATTTGATGAATGAATATGAAACACAAGTCAACGAGTTTGACTAAAAAGACTACACAATTGAGTCCTGATAGCAATATCACAATGTTGTATAACTTTTGTGGGTATATTGCTTCATGTTTCTATTTTAGCATTTATGATGAAGGACATTAGTTTAAGGAACATTTCAAGGAAAGTACCTGAAGCAGTTTCCAAGAGACTTGGTCCTATAGTCGAAGGAGTTGGCATAAGAATTGACCTAAAGAAAATTATGATAAAAACCAAAAATAATTTGAGCCATGGGGAGTGATCTTAAGTTTGATAAGTTATAGGAGGGAGTGATACCTAGATTTTAGGACATATGCTGGTTGAAACAATTTTATGTTATTATATCAAATGTATTGCTACCTCCTGTGATGTGTAGTGCCCACCCATGGTTTGTTTTTCTATTTTGTGTCCTCAACTCTTTTAGGCATATTTTCATGCATGTGGTAGTTTCAAATATATTTTATTTATAGTTATTTGACATTATTACATGACTTGATTTTATGTCTAGATTGAATATTTTCATAATGATTATGATTTAAGGACTCCTGGTTAGTAATTGCAATTACTTTCTAAAGATGTCTTACAACGTGTTTTTAAATAATGATGATTGTGTATTCATGAATATGGATATTTATATAGAAATATGATGTTCCTTGTACTCATGATTAATAATGGTACTTTCCCTATACTTGCATGTGTATGATGTACGTGTCTATTTTACTTTTCTGTTTGACGTGTTTGATGTGGTTAAGGGAGAGAGTCATAGTCACCTACTAGTTGGGATCTACACGATGTACCACTCCCCGCCATTGCTTCTTTAGCTTAGACATATATATGCATATGTACATGCTTGTCCTTTATGCAAGTTGGAGGTATCGGGCATCAACTTCCCTGAATTGCTAGGATGAGCATGCCTTATCGCAATAACTCAATGGAGAGAAGATAATGATCAGGTCCAATCTCAACCATAGCCTAAATACTTGTCCTACAAGGAGGACTTGTAATTGACTTTCCACCCTTGTTAAACCCACGAGTTTATCTTTGCCTACATTGTTTAATTTTGAGTTTTGGTAATGTTGTTTTTATGTGGATTTGATTATGTAATTTATTTGGTAAATGATTTAATTATAATATTTGGGTTAATCACATAAGATTGAGAATTATTAAATATTATTTTATTTAAAAAAAATTAAAATATGAGAATATTTAATTAATTAAAAACTAATTAAATATGTACTTTAATTTAAAAGACTTAATTTGGAAGTCTATTTTAGAAAATTGATTAAAGAGAAATTAAAATATGATGATATTTAATTAATTAAATGTATGCTTTAATTTAAAAGATTTTATTTAAAAGTCTAATTTAAGAAGTTGGATAAAATGAGAATTAGAATATTAAAAGATTTAATATTATTTTATTATAATTATTTAATTAATAATAATTAAATTAGAGTTGCATTTAAATAATGCGCTTTAATTATTATTAATTTAAATAATAAACTACACTTTAAATAGTGCTTGCACTAATTAATAAAGTGGAGGAAAATAAAATATAAGAATATTTTAATTAAAAAGTTTTTAAAGTGTGCATGAAAGCATTAAACAATTAAAATATTAATACCTTTAATAAAGTTAGTGGTCTTTGAAATATTGGAGAACATAAATCCTAGTTAGGGGTATGGTTCTCTATTAGGGGGTTGGTAGTTTATTTGAGAGACACACAAGTTTTGGGGAGAAAAAATTGGAATTGGAGCCAAAGAATTGTTGAAGGTTTTGGAGGGTTTGGATTTACATGCATTCATAGATTGTCTTAGATTTTAGCTGTGGTTTTGAGGTAGGGTTTGAAAACCTATTGTAGAATTTTATAGAAAGATCTGTCTACTTTGTGTCTTCTTAGGTGCTTGCATAATGCTTATTGATTTATTGTATTGATTTTTGAATAAATAATTTTATTGTAGATTCTGAAAATGAAAACTTATTGATAAAGAAAAATTGACTGAGAAAAAATCTAGAAAAATTATTATGACTGTATTCTTTTATAACTTTTTCTAATATAGGAAAAATTCAATTATAAAAAATTGGAAGAAAATAACAAATTGAACAGTTAGGGTTTCAACTTTAAATATGTCATTAGAACCATGTGATTATCATGAATTTTCTAAACAAAGATAAATATTCTTCTTATATCTAAAATAATTTGGTTGCAAAATTTATTGGAAAAGCAAAAGATTAATTGAGAGGTAAACATGTTGCAACTAAATTTATACATGCATGTGAAAACAAATATACTAAAGATAGAAAACTAAGTATATTATGGTTGCATGATTTGAGAGATTAAAAAAATGTGAAAATAGTGATTGCATGTTTATTTTAATTTTATAAAAACATAATTTAATTTTTAGGTTTAATTATTTTTTAAAAATAAACTTTATTTTAATGATTATTTATTAATTTCACAAATTAAAAAATAAAAAATAAAATAATTTTTTTTTAAAAAATATTTATTTATTTTCAAAACTAAATAAATAAACGCTATTTATTTTCTTATAAGTGGGTTTTTAATATCAATTACTTTTAAAACTCTAAGTGGGAAACTAATTATTAAATATTTGTTAATGCAAGTGGAGTTACAAATTAATAAATATATAATTATGATGTATTTATACTTTACAAGAAGTTATAGTGGAGTTCACTATATAATCATCTAGTTACGAATATTTAATATTATGAGAGAAATTGTAAATTACATTGTTAAAAATTAAAATTTCAAATTTGAGTTATCTCTAGTTGCATTATAGATTAAAGGAAAAGTAAATATTAACATTAGACTTAAATACAAGTCAAATTAATATTTTAAAAATGGAGTTGATATTAATATTTAATCTAAAAATAAATATTTATATTATTATTTAAATCATTTATGATTTATGATTATTTAAATTAATAACATAATAATGTTGCATGATATTTTATATGCACAAAGAGATTTGGATATTTAAATACTTATTGATTTAAATAAGTATATTAGTATAACAATATTAACATGTATATTCTCACTTTATTTCTAAACACATCCTTATGACCCAAACTAAATAAGAGAAATCATATGGTTGAAAGTTATGTGTTTTCTTATATTCTGTTTATGGTCTTGTGATGTTTACTTTTGTGATGGTTTTCTTTGTGGATTTTTAAGTTGGCCAAGTTAGGATGTGCACCAGAGACATTTTTGAGATTTATTTTATAATTATTTTACTTGATGTCATGATATACTTTATGATTTGAATTGAGATTTATGTTTTTGAGCTTTATGCTATTGAACATTTATGAGAACATGGATTTAAGAATCAATGTTATTTTCAAGTTGCTTGTTAAAGAACCAAATTCAATCAGTATTACTTTTTGGTATGGGGCATAATTATGGTTTGTGAGTTTTGGGAAGGTAGTCTAGGTTCATGCTTATGAGAGTGGCTTGCAATGGGGGTTGGGGCCCAAAGTGGTTGTTAGGGTAACTCATTGTAAGTTGTTTAACAAGTGATAACATACTAATTTAAAATATGTAGACACATATTAAAAAGATAAGTTAGAGATATTGCCTTTCGCATGCCTTGAGTGCTTGTATAGGCTAAGGATGAAAATGAGATGATACCTAGGGAGAGGTATGACTAGTTTTCCTCATTTTCATAAGAAGGTATTATGATTATGCATGTGTCATGTTGGGGGTCTAAGGTCTAGACCAGTCCAGGGTAACTCAAGTAGTTTGACCATTTGATGACACTCCCTACTATATAGCCCGAGTCTCCATTTTTAAAAAAATATTTTCCTCTAGCGGTGTACTTGTTGGATATTACTTATGATGGTGCATTCATCGCGAGTTGTTTTTGATAAGGTAAACAGGTTTTAAGGGGTCCTGAAACCCATAAGTTTAACAACAAGAGAGGCTGAAAATAAGCGAAAAAATGCCCAGCCAGAACATAATCCTTACGGCTGAAAATAAGCCCAAAGGCCCAGCCCGAAACAGCTGCCCACTAAAAAGGCCAGAGAACCAACCAGAAAAATAGAGACCGGACAAAAAGCCAAAGCCAGGAGAAACAAAAACCAAAGGACAGAGACCAAACCTAGCAGACTACTTCTCCATCTCGAGCATGGTCTGGGCAGCTTCGGCGTACTCTTGTTGCTCTTCTACCTTATGATCCTGGGCGTTCGTCAAATCCTGCTCCATAGTGTTGTCCTTGGTTTTATCCACATCCAGCCTATCTTTGTCTCTGTTCTGTTTATCATCTTCCTCCATCTGGTTCCTGTCTTTGAGATTTTTCAAGAGAGAGAGGATGTTGTCGTTGATCGAAGCGAGGAGGGAGATCATTTGACTAGCCAGGTTGTGATTGTAGTTCTCAATATTTTTTACTCTCCTCTCCATCAGAGTCTCCCAGCTGTTCCGGTCACCTTGGCTTTCAGCACCTGTCTTGCTCTTGATTTTTTCCATTTGGGAAACCCTATCTCTGACATCCTCAAGCTCATGGAAAAGCCATTTAATTGATCTGAAGTTGTCTATCATACTATTGCGGGCATTGTTCAACAGATTCATACCCGTTTCTCTTGCATTATCAGAAATAGCCACCATCGCCGGGTCAATTAGCTCATTGAGTCTAGGCTTCTTGAGGTCGTCCACCAGGAGTTGGGGGTTCATCGCCTCTCTGTAAATTCCCATAGTGGCCATTCTCACATTGAAGTTCTTCCAAGCCTTCCTTCTGTTATTAACTTGCACTTACCCCTCAATCTGTCCAGAGTTGTCATTTTTCTCCAAAGGAGGCTGAGGATGAATAGGGGAGAGGGGACTGGGCAGAGAAGCCTTTCCCTGACTTCTGGAGCGCTCCATGCTCTCTCCTTCCCTCTTCTGTCTTTTTCTCAGTTTCTCCTCATCCAGCTCCTCCTTCGAAACCTTGTCAGAATCATCAGTATCCATTTCCTCCTCCTCCTCAGCAGAGCCAATTTTTGCTGGGGTATGACCTCTAGGGCTCTTTCTGCTGGGTAATTTGATAGAGGGGTAATCCTTCTTATGGCTTTTAGTCTTCTTACCAGAATGCTCAAAAACCTCATCAGAGCTGATGCTCTCGACATCATCGGAATCTGAGGAAAAACTGGAGTTGCTCTTGTCAACATCTACCCCCTGGATAGGGTTTTTGCTAATGGTTTGAGCGTGGAAATGCTCATGAATCAGAAGCAGAAGACCCTCATGTAGAGCCGGGTTGACGGTAGCTTTCTTTTTAAAACTAGAAATGGCCTTGTTCATCGAGTTAAAAAGATAATACGGGAAGGAGATCTTACTACCATGGCGAAAATGATTCAGAATCACAAAATGGTGAGTCCTAACCCTATCAAACCTGGGGTCTAGGGTTATGTATTCAATGACAGCGTAGAGAACATACCTCCAGAGCTTCTTTATAGTATCCGTTACAAAAAACGTCTCTTTCTTGCCCAGCTTGTTCAGCTCTTCTGTGTTTTTCACAAAATCCTTGATTGCATTAGAAGACATCTTCTTGTCTCTGAAGAATTTATGCCCCTCCATCGGAATCCCCATGACTTCAGCAACCACATCCTCAGTAATTTGAAAGTAGACCCCGTTCACCTTAACCTTACCATTATTCCACGAATTCACCATGCTGTTAGTGATCTCAGGATCCGAGCCATGAAGTTTCTCGAAGAAATTAGTAACCCCACCCTTTTCCAGCTCTCTCCAAACTTTGGCCTTGTTCCTCCACTTCTGAACTTCCCCCACCGGCTCCTTTCTGCTCCTCTCACCCGTCATGTTTACCTGATCAACTTCCACAATTCTCATGAACTCTGATCTGTGCAAGTTATTAGCATTCGAAAAAGTGGTGATGTTTCTTTTATGATACCCATGAATAAACCCTTTTCTGAAAATAATGGTATCGTCCTTTCGAGCGTGTCGAGAAGTCAGAGGAAACCCCTTTTGCTGGTGCAAATCACGATGCCAATAATGGCACTTACCATTTATTAAGCAATCTTTATTATCCATAATTGCATTGGATTTGAGCCGTCCTTCCCAAGATATTATCTTGGTCGATGAGCAACTTTGCCTCCGCCAGAAAATCTTTTCCGGCATGCCAGGACAGATTAATGGTGGCGTTAACCCCTTTATTAGCAAACCAATCAGCGACTGGGTTTGCCTCTCTATAAACATGAGTGACGTGGACCTTATCGAACTTTGTGAGAGTGGTGCAAGTCTCAGCAATTATGTTCGCAATCATCCACGAGGGAGGGGAAATACCATTAATGGTATTAATAATGTTTTTGGAGTCCCCCTCAAGCCAGAGATTAGTAATCCCGGCTTCAAAAGCCAACTTGACCACCATACTCGCAGCTCTAGCTTCAGCCAGATGAATAGTCTGGATTCCCAGCGGGGAAGCAAAGGCAGCTATTCCCTCCCCATAGCTATTTCTTATGATTCCACCGCAGCCTGAAGGGCCTGGGTTACCCTTGGAGGCCCCATCAAAGTTGGCTTTTGACCAACCATCTGGGGGGAGAAGCCAGCTAGCATCCTGCCTTTTGAGGTTCCTGTCTTTTTCTTTAGCTATCTTTCTGTCCCCTTCTTCTTCTTCTTCCTCCTTCAGCACTTGGAGATTTTCCTTTATATTCTTCGAGACCTTCCTGCCAAGGATTATAGCCGGCTCCTCTCTGTCTCTAAATATTCTATTGTTCCTTTCCTTCCAGATTCCCCAGCAAAAATGGGGTAAAATCCAGTCCGAGTGATCCTGCCGACCCGCAATCTTACAAAGACCTTTCCACTGATGGAAAAAATCCATGAGATTATCTGGTTTGCACCAGAGGGTCACATTATCCTATGTGATGACATTCCACACCTCCCTGGCATAGTCACATAAGATGAAAATGTGATTTTCGGTCTCAGCCTAATTCTTACACAAGGGACATCTACTGGGCATAACGTGTCCTCGCTTCATGAGATTGTCATGAGTAAGGATTTTGTTCTGAAGAGCCAACCAGTAAAAAATGTTGATCTTTGGAGTGAGACCCGAAATCCAAGCCTCCGCCCAAGGGGCCTTCTCTTTTAAGCTCCAAAGGGAATTATAGCCTGAGGCAACATAGTATCTTCCATTGGGATTATCCCTCCAGACCAGCTCATCCCCCAAATTGATAGGAATCATGGAGTTGAGCATAAGCATTATAGGAGTCAAGTCCTCAGAGATGAGGGATAAGTCACTCCATTCCTGGCCATTCCAATAATCACAAACTTTGGACCCAATTTGGTTAGTACAAGCTTGCATCCATCTCTCAAAAATAGGGTTATTGATAAGTGGATCTTGGGAAAGCCATCTATCCGACCAGAACTGGATGTCCTTCCCATTTCCCAATTTCCATGATATCCTGGCCTTAGCCAGGTCCCTGGCTTTCATGATCCCATTCCAAATGTTCGATCCTTTTGGGATATCTTCATTAAAAAGGGTGAAAAGAAGAGTGGGTCTTCTAAGGTACTTGTTTACCAGGGTGTCCCTCCATTCACCGGTGCTACTGAAGATCCGCCATATTTGTTTAGCTAGGAGAGCCTTATTGAGGTGAGTGATCTTTCTAATGCCCAGACCACCGTACCTCACAGGGAGGCAAACCTTCTCCCAAGCAACAAGAGGATATCTTTTCTTCCCTTCATTACCATTCCAGAGGAAGTCTCTCTGGATTTTCTCCATTCTTTCAGCTATTTTCTCCGGAATTCCAAAGAGGCTCAGGGCGTAGATTGGCAGATTTTGAAGAGAAGATTTGACTAAGAGGCATTTCCCCGCTTGACTAAGAGAGACCCCTTTCCAACCAGCCATCTTCCTGTTGAATCTGTCCAAAATATCATTCCAAAAAGACTCCGGGGGTGAGGATCCCAAGGGAAGACCAAGATAGGTAGAGGGGAAAGAGCCTACCCCACAACCCAGAATCCTGGCGATTTTACTTTGTCTAAACTCAGAGGTGTTGATGAAAAAAAGTGAGCTTTTGTTCCAATTAATCAGTTGACCCGTCCCACTGGAGTAAGTATCAAGAATCTTCTTCAGGGCTCTGGCCTCTTTGACAGAAGCTTCCCCCCCCAAGATTGTATCGTCAACAAATTGCTGATGAGTAAAGGGAACACAATTATAGGAGGGAAGGATCCCTTTGATACAAGCCTCACGCTTTCTATAGTCTATAATCCTTCCTAAGCATTCAGCTAAAATGATGAACAATATGGGCGAAAGGGGGTCTCCTTGTCTGAGGCCTCTGGAAGGTTTGAAAAAATTAGAAAGGACTCCATTAACCAGAACAGCCAGAGAGGAGGTGGAGACCAATTGAGAGATAATTTTGCAAACTTTACTGTCAAAGCCAAAAGTCGAGAGGACCTTCCCAAGGAGAGACCAGTCCACCCTGTCATAAGCTTTAGAAAGATCCAGTTTGAGAAACATACCTTCCCGTTTGGATGCCTCAAGAGAGTGGATGACTTCGTGCACAATCTGGACAGAATCCAAAATTTGTCTTCCTGGAACAAAACCCGATTGATGCTGCGAGATTATCATGGGCAATATCTTGAGCATTCTTAAAGTGAGAACTTTAGAGATGATCTTGTAGAGAGAGTTGCACAGACTAATAGGTCTGAAGTTATCCAACGAGTCCGCCCCAGGGGATTTAGGAATGAGAACCACAAAAGTCGAGTTTAGCTCCTTGAGAATAGATTTGGCTCCAAAGAATTCCTGGACAGCCTGAACAACCTCTCTCATGATCACCGGCCAAAACCTTTGGAAGAAAAAAGTGGGAAAACTGTCCGAGCCAGGAGCCTTGTCAGCAGGCATAGAAAAGAGAGCCTCTCTAACTTTTGAAGCCTTAGGAATAACACATAGCTGTTTATTATGGATAGGTTGAATGAGCTGAGGGATACAGTGTAACAAATCCTCCTGGTCCAAATTGGAAAGCATTGGATCCTCAGAGAGAAGGCTAGAGAAAAAGGAAACAACTTCTTTCGAGATGGCAGATTCTTCAGTTAACAGCTCGTGCCCCTTTCTGATACCATAGATCCTGTTGCTAGCACGGTGCTTGAGGGTGGTTAGGTGAAAAAACTTAGTGTTTCGATCTCCTTCCTTTAGCCAGGTGATCCTCGATCTTTGCCTCCAAAATTTTTCTTCCTTATTAATAATGTTATGAATTTCAGACAGGGTCTTGAGCTCCGAAACCCTGTTGGTCTCAGTGTAACCTTCCTTCTGAATGCAATCTTGGATAATAGTTAGATTATCAAATAACTCTTTCTTTTCATGGAAGATGTGACCAAAATCAGACTTGTTCCAAATTTTAATCATCCTCTTCACATTGCTAAGTTTTCTGGCGACTCTGAACATGGCTGAGCCCTCCACCTCTATCCCCCACCATAACTTGATATTATCCATGAGGTCAGGGTGAGAGGTCCACATTTTCTCAAACCTGAAAGGATGGTATCTCCTATGTACCAGAGGGGAAACTAAAAGAGAAATGGAAGAGTGATCTGAACCAATTCTTGGAAGCAGAGATAGTTTGCAGCTGAAGGATTGAAGCGAGTCCAAAGATATAAGAGCTCTATCCAGCCTAACCTGAATGCAATCATGGCCTTTTCTCTTGTTTGACCAGGTAAAGGATCCGCCCTTAAGCTCTACGTCCATAAGGGCCAGATTATTTATGAAGTTAGAAAGATCCTGTTTACTTTCCCAATCCGGGGGCATACCTCCCTTTTTCTCTTTATCTTCTAGCGGTGTGTTAAAGTCTCCCATGATTATACCTTTCTTAATGTCACAATCTTGCACCATATTACCAACTTTGGTCCAGAAGTTTTTTCTATCTCTCTTATTATTGGGGGCGTAAATATTCACTAAATACCAGGAATCATTGGTGTGCAAATGTTGAACTCTGCAGAAAAGAATGTTATCTTCATCATACTCAGCTACTATATTGAAATACTTATCATTGAAAAGTAATAGCAGTCCTCCAGATGCTCCTTCAGAGTTAGAGGCTATGCCCTTCATGCTATTGTTGAACTTAATATTTTCCTTCCTTTCCTTCTTCATTTTAGTTTCCTGGATTAGAAACACATCAGGCCTTTGGTCCCTTATCATATTTCTAATAACTTCTTGCTTGTGGATTCCATTGAGTCCACGAATATTCCAAGATAAGATCTTCATGATTTAACTACTGAACATGCTTCCTGGATGGTGCGTTGCGTTCCATCCTTAATGTTTCTTTTGGCTTCCTCTTTCCTGATTTCATTCTTGTTTTTCCTTCCCACTAGGTTAGATTTGTGGTCGAGATCAGCCTTGGCCATGCTTCTAGTAGAAGGGGGAGATACCAGAGAAGGGTCCCTGCTATTCTTCTTCTTTCTACTCCTGACTTCCGTCCAGGGATTCTCTTCTCCCTCTAGTCCTTTGTCCAGCCAAGCATCAATTCTCGCCAAATCTTCCATTGTCGATGCAGACAACCTCTCTATGATTCTGTTTACTTTTGAAGGGGGGGGACAACACACCGGGTTAGGGTCCTGGGACATGGGTTCCCCCTCCTTTGGTTCTTCCATGGAGTTTGGGGCAAAGGATAGTTTCAAGTCATCCTCCTGAGAATCCAGAGGGGGAAGAGTCATTTTTTCACCTATCTCCTCAGATTTCTTCTCAGATTCCTTCGCATTGGGGAGATGTGTTGAATCGTCTTTCACTCCTTCCTCTTCTCCCCCTCCTACGTTTCTAGTCACCCGAGGAGGCCCTGATTCCTCTTGGGGCGCATTAGTAGCATTTTCTTCTGCCTCTCCATTTGCCTTGACTTGCGATGCTTTTTTTCTCCATTCTTTTTTGGGATCTTGAGAGTCTTTTATCCCCCCTTGTGGATGAGCCTTTCCCACCGTACTCTTTCCTTTGAAAAGTGGACATGATCCAGCCTTGTGGCTAGCCTTCTTACAATGGAAACAAGCAAAAGGCACACTTTCATAGTCAATCTTTTGAGATCTGTTTCCCAGACGAGATTGTAGTTCTAAAACTTGAGGCATGTCCTGGCCTTCGATGACTCCTACACAGATTCTTGCGTAGTTCAATCTTTTCTTAGCTGCTGTGATAGGGTCAATGGAGAGGAGCTCTCCAAAGGTCCTGGCTATGCCATCAAAGACATCCTCATGCCAATATTCCAAAGGAAGTTTCGGAAATCTTAACCAAACTGGAACCTGAGATTGGAAATCATTGTTCAAATCCAAGTTGGATGTCCATTTTTGCAATATTAGGTTGGATCTGCCCAAAGACCAGTTCCCAACACATAGTATACGAGAAAAATCTTCCGAGCAAGAAAACTCGAAAGACATGAAGCCTTTGGCCATAGCAGTCACATCTACATGCCCTTTAAGGTCCCATTTTCTCCTGGTAAATGTCCTCACTACATCAATATTAGGTCTTGGCCCTACAAATTTTCCTACCAGAGTGTTCGCCATGCTTAGGATATTGTGGTCAATAATTTCCCTAGGGATTTCCAGAGCAAAAATACCTTTCTCCTTATCAGATTTGTCAATGACTTTTGGGAAAGACGATTTACCTGATGGTTTTATCCCGAATAGATTCGACCAGCGTCCCCATGTCCCAGACGGCCCACTACCCACATGGGGGGGAGGGGGAATCTTCTCACCTGGATGGGGCATCAAAACCCGTGGGTCCCCATCCTTTGAGGCATCCTCATCTTTCCCCTCCGTTTCCTGCCCTGCGCTTGCTGCATGCCTTGCTGCATGCCCTCCTGCAGACGTGGTCTCTTGTCTCTCGCCTTTCTCCAGATTTGAAACAATGTGATTCGAATTGCAATTCTCGCCCGCTCCATCCCTCTCTCTCACCGTAAACATTGTTAAGAGACCTTCCATTCATCGCGAGTTGTTATTTATTGGTTGAATGTTATTTATTTTTGACAGTTGACTTTTATTGATGAGTCTCAGCTATTTATTGTTGGTGATTTACTTTTATTGATGATGGTTGTTATCTGTTGATTATTATTCTTGGACATGTGGCCTTTGACTGAAGGTGGATACCTTTTATTGACTATATCTTTATTTGATACTATATTGTATTTGGTATATGGATGTTGACTTGGTGCATGATGTTGGTATTGGATTGAGTGTCCTTTTGATTTTAATTATTCCTTCTTCTTGAGTAGTTTGTGTTACCCTTGAGGTAGTTTTGGCTATTAGGATTCCTTTTTTAGGAATGTTTTATGATTGATTAGCCGTTTGTGGATCATTTATTATCTTCCTTGCAATGTGGGAGTGGAAGCCTAACTAGACGACCACATGGTTGGGAGGTAGTGTCTTCTTACCATTTGGGCTGCCCTCAATTTTGTAGATGTTGGATGCTCGTTGGTGCAATTGTACAATTTAGCATTCTTATTTATATCTTGGATACTTCTATTCAGTTGATGTGTATATGTTAACATGTATCTTATATTTATATGTACTTGTATCTATTCTCACATACCCTACGACATGTGCAATGGATGTTATTCATTAGATGTATTTCATTGTATCAGTTGGTTTTATGCATTTTATTATGATATGATGTATCTATTTTTTCTTTATAATCATGAAACATTGTACTAGAGATTTAAACTAATTAGTATAAACTTATTAAATGTAAGTCAACGTGAAGGTACTCTTGATGAATGGAAAAAATTATTTGTAATTGCTTATGTGTACTTGATGTGTATGTGTATATTGCTTCTGCATTGTTATCTTCTGTTGCTTAAACTTTAAAAAAAATAGTTCAGTAAACATTTAACATGTTAGGTTTATTTCTCTTGGGTTCCTGAGCTAGGCGTAACATGATGTAATAAATGTATTTTCTCATTCTTGTGGCGAATCTAGTTTTAGTAGTTGATTCTTAATTTAATTATAATACTCTCCTCTTCCATGTGAGAAGGATAGAAAATTGGAGATTAAAGAGATTTCTAGTTTTTAGTAGTAAACCAATTTTATGCAACTTGTAGCCATGTATTTTCAAGATTAAAAAAAGAACTATTTTGAGAATATAAGCTATGTATTTGAGTTTTTTGAATGGTTACTCAAGGGGGGCCACTTGGTGAGTAGTTCTTGCTAGCTTGGTTCCTTTCGTATAGTAGAATATATTTTATTTCAACAATTATTCGTGTTCCAACACAAGTAATTACATGTTCCTGCAACTGAAGAGTACCTAGTAATTTTGGTCTAATTCTAGTAAGAATTTCATTTGCAAAAATGTTAGTTAGAAATGTTTACTTTTGCACTAAGACTCAACATCTATGATGAGACCATTTTTGGTCTCATAATTAGTCCAATAAAATAATATATTTCTTCTTAATATATTAATGCTTAAGTGGATTTGAGTAACGATGGAAAATTATTTAGTTGTTTAAGGTAGAATATAAAGTAGACATTTGGTTTATTTTTAGTAAATAAATATGATGAAAATTATTTCTAATATATTTCTATGAGTGTGCAAGATAATAAAGTGTAGCTTTAAATGAGTTATTAATTAACTTATGAAAAGAAGAAGGTTTCAATAACACTTTTTACGAAGAGCTCTAGACAACCACAAAAGAGAACTCAAGACACATTGAAGGCTTTGAAGACATCATAAATAGAGGAAGGAAACTATATTTAAATCAAGAAACACATTCCAATATTCATGGACAATCATGGACAATCAATCATTCCTAAATCAATGGACAAAATATTTATTTTGTGCAAGTTGAAGTTGTACATTACATTGTGTTATTTTTGTTCAAAAAAGATAACTCAAGTTAGAAAAGTATTTGAATGTTTTAACATGATTGTAATATGATATTTATGATAAATATTAATGATTTGGTCAAATTTATTAATGATTAATTCCTTCATTCACATTGAGAACTTGGAGAGTTCCTAAAGTCAAGCGCCCAAAAATTGTCAAAAAGGAAGTTTCAGTAAAATACCTATATCTCACTCATTTAAAAATGAAATTGAGATCTATAAGATGTTATGGAAAATATACTTGAAGGTATACAAATCATCTTTCATCCAGTTGGCATGATTCTTAACAGAAAAATCCTAGTGCATGGTTGAAGATGATTGATTCAGATATGGAGTAATAAATGATAATAGCTCAGTTAAAATACTAGTCTCAGTAAAATGAATATATATCTCTCATTTCTTAATAAAATTGTGAAATTAAAAAATATTTGGAAACTAGATAACAAGGGCTACAAAAATATCTGAGGAATTGGCATGAATCACATAAATAATGAATCATCACATGACTGAAGTTGATTGAACGTGAAGTGACAAAATTGTGGACAACAAATTCAATTTTCTCAAAGTTGTGTAAATGATCCCATAAAAATAGGATCTTGGGTTCAAATTGTTCATATATTGGTTGGGTATTTATAGGATATGTATTATATAAATACTTGGTCATCATTTGAGCAGAGATAGGGTGATGAAGTGGGGTAGATTAGGAAGCTTGTTTTAGTCTTAGGAAATATGATAGTTCAGTTTCATTTCGAACAACAATGTAATTTTCAGTTTTATAGATTAAATTAAATTCAATAAATTTCATTTTTAGAAAGTTTTCTTTAGTTTATCCTTTTTAATTCCTGCAAGTTTATTCCTTTTTATTCAAGCTCTCTAGAATAGATTTGATTTCATGCAAGTGTAGTATAGAAAATTGTCAAGCAAGTTTTCACAATTATTCTTTGCATATAGCCTTGGACACCACCATGGATTGATAAATTAAATGATGTGGATTGAAACTAAAATTCAAGGTGACAATGCAACGATTTTGCATATTGCTTTTGGCATCATTGACAAGGATAGGTGTCACTAGGGAATCAGGAAGATTAGTTTGCCAACCTTTTAGATTTAGAACTTCATCAAGAAATATTTGTGTCTCAAAACCCCCCCAAAGTATCATATCTACAACCCCCCCCACCCAAATTATATTTCTCAAAATAATCTTAGTTGGAGATCCACCACTCCAAGTCCAATCAAATAATATTTCTTAAAAAAATACATTTATGGCTTATTACTTGCAGGAGCTGGAGAATTCAATGAGGATATATTATCTTCAATACAAAATTTTGCAGATGAAAGACTCATATGGAGACCTTCAAAGCTCGAGAAAGAGTGCCCGATCAAATTTTTGAAGTCGAGAGATGGTTGTCCAATCAGAGATTTGAAGAACAAGACATTGTTTCTAGCCATGCATGCATCAAATCAGAATGAAGGATTGAAAGATCTCTCAAATTAGTTCATGCACTTGCTAGAATCATACATCATGGAGAAGGTTTCTAAAATAAAGGAAGGTTTCTAAGATAAAGGAAGGTGAAACATTGAATTTCAAAATTTTTGTCATCTTCTTTCCCTTATCTTCTCTCAAGAATTTGAATGCATGGAAACATATTGTGAGAAAGGGAAGATATTTGGTAACACCAATTAATGGTTATCCATAACCTCTCTATGTCATTGATTGGTGTCGGTTAGGATAGGTTTTATTTTGTACAAATAAGTGTTTGTGCACATGCTATTCTTCTCCAAGGTTGTAAGCATGTACTTTACAATACAATTTGCTACTCTCAAGAACTTGCGCAACTAGTTTGACATTATGGATATCTTGGTGGAACTTTGAAGGCTACTCCATGCACTAAAAATTAAATAGCATGGAAAAAGAATATGGGAAGGAAATCTAATTTTTTGTTCACTATAGAAGTTCAGGATGCACCTCTTACAATACGAAGAAACTTCTTGCATACATCATAGGGAAAGTGAGATACAAATGTTTCATAGTGGATGAATGAAACTAAGATAAATTCAAGTATTTTTTTTATTATTCTAGTCTTTACCAACTCAAAGTTCTTTCATTTTTCTCAATCCACTCAGATGAAGAATAAAAAGTGCCTAATATAACATATTAAGGCTTATAGAGAAATCTAAAGCTAATTTGGAGCTATCCAAAGCCATCCAAAAATTGAAAAAGAAGACTACATATATTAAATTTAATGACTCATCATGTGTTGCAGAGGGACTTGCAACATCTTAGGTGTGGGGGAGATAATGAGACCATTTTTGGTCTCATAATTAGCCCAATAAAATCATATATTTATTCTTAATATATTAATGCTAAAGTGGATTTGAGTAACATTGGAGAATTATTTAGTTGTTTAAGGTAAAATATAAAGTAGATATTTGGTTTATTTTTAGTAGATAAATATGATGCAAATTACTTTTAATATATCTCTTTAAGTGTCCAAGATAATAAAATGCAGTTGAATGAGTTATTAATTAACTCGTGAAAAGAAGAAGATTTCAAAAGCACTTTTTACAAAGAGCTCTAGACAACCACAAAAGAGAACTCAAGACACATTGAAGGCTTTGAAGACAACATAAATAGAGGAAGGAAAGTATCTTTCAATCAAGCAACACATTCCAATATTCATGGACAATGATGGACATTCAAAAATTCCTAAATCAGTGGGCAAAATTTTTTTTTTTGTGCAAGTTGAAGTTGTACATTACATTATGTTATCTTTCTTCAACAAAGATTACTCAAGTTAGAAAAGTATTTGAATGTTGTAACATGATTTTAATTTGATATTTATGATAATTATCAATTATTTGGTCAAATTCATTGATGATTAATTCCTTCATTCACATTGAGAACTTGGAGAGTTCCTAAAATCAAACACCCATAAATTGTCAAAAAGGAAGTTCCACTAAAATAGATATATCTCACTCTTTTCTTAATGAAATTGAGATATGCAAGATATTCTAGAAAATAGACTTGAATATTCACAAATAATCTTTGATCCAATTGGCATGATTCTCAATAGCAAAATTGTAGTGCATGGTTGAAGATGACTGATTGAGATATGTAGTTAAAAATGACAACAATTTAGTTAAAATACCAGTCTTTATAAAATCACTATATCTCTCTCATTTCTTAATGAAATTGTGAAATTAAAAAAGATCTAGAAACTAGATAACAAGGGATACAAAAACCTCTGAGGAATTGGCACAAATCACTGAAATAATGAAGCATCACATGATTTAAGTTAACTAAATGTGAAGTGACAAAATTGTGGACAAGAGATTCAATTTTCTCAAAATTGTGTAAATGATCCCATAAAAATAGGATCTAAAATTTTCATAGATTGGCTGGGTAATTATAGCATATGTATTATATAAATGCTTTATAATCATTTGAGTAGAGACAAGGTGATGAAGTGGGGTAGACTAGGAAGCTTGTTTTAGTCTTAGGAAATAGGATCTAGTTTGGTTTCATTTCCAACAACAATGTAATTTCCAGTGTTGTAGATTAAATTAAATTCAAGAAAGTTCATTTCTAGAAAGTTTTCTTTAGTTTATCCTTTTTAATTCCTGCAAGTTTATTCCTTTTTATTCAAGCTCTCTAGAATAGATTTGATTTCATGCAAGTGTAGTATAGAAAACTGTCAAGAAATTTTTATCAAGTTTTCTTTGCATATAGCCTTGGACACTGTCATGGATTGATAAATTAAATGATGCAGATTGAAACTAAATGATGCAAGGTGACAACGCAACGATCTTGCACATAAATCTATTGCAATGTCCCTTCTTTGATCTTCTTTTATTTTTGCAAATTTTATAAAATGTCAAACTTCTTCCATCTCTTCATTTTATTATGTTAATAATCTCTATGTATAATTTTCATTCTTAGAGTCATGTATTTTCATAAATAATAATTATACTATTATTAATAACATATATTATATTACTAATATATATTATATCAATTGTATTTCTCATTTATTTATACTATGTAATTAACTAACAAGTCTATTTATCGTCATTTTTATTTTTTAAATTATATCTTATATTGTTATAATATTAAATATATGGTTACACATAACATTTATATTATAATTGTGTCAAATCTATGATTATACATATTATTATTATTATTTATTATTAAAAATGCCTAAGAGGATACTGTTGTAAATTAGGTTCTAAACATGGGACATGACAATCCTCCCCTCCCAAAATTTGCTTGTCCTCAAGAAAGATAATTTATACATATATTTCTATGTGGGGATAACATATAAAATAGAAGTAATATGTATACTATTGGATGCGTGAAGACACAGAACATACATAGAGTAGACACATTAATACATGAAAACACGAAGAATACATAATGTAGACAAATGTGTGCTTGTAGACAATGAGCGTACATGATGTATGCACATGATACACTCATTATTTGATCAGATCCTTACTTTTATAATTTACATTTAGGTTAGGAAAATTATTTATGAAATTTACTTTCTTCAATAAGCTTTGGATTAAATGGATCTTCCAAGCACAAGTGATGATTAGTATGTACAAACACATACACATGTGTGCGTGTATACATATATATGTGTATATTAGTATGTACACACACATACACACATGTGCGTGTATACATATATATGTGTGTATACATATATATATGTGTGTGTGTGTGTGTGTGTGTGTGTGTGTGTACATATACATATACATATATATGTACATATACATATATATATGTACATATACATATATATATGTACATATACATATACATATACATATATATATGTACATATACATATATATATGTACATATACATATACATATACATACATACATATATATATATATGTGTGTGTGTGTGTGTGTGTGTGTGTGTGTGTGTGTGTGTATGTCTATATACATATGCGTATATATGTATATTTACACACACATATATACATATATATGCACACACATGTGTATATATATGTATACATGTGTGTGTTCATATATATATATATACACACACATCTGCATACATATATACATATACATATTTGTATGTACATATACACATTTCTATACACATATACATATGTATATATATACATATATATATTTGGTTAGCAATAGAGATTTTAATTTAAAATAGCTCGGAGGAACTTGCCCCAAAGCAAGAGTGGAAACAAGGGTACCACACTCCCTACAAGCATCTTAGCAGTATAGAAAAACTAAAAATTGAAAAGATGGTAAAAAGCCAAACAACTCAATACCCCTCACAGCCCGCCTATTTACTGTGTGACCTAAGAACCATTGCAAGTTTCCTTGGATGCTTAGCCTTTTTCCTCTTGACCACTTACCTTCCATCTTCCACTCTAGCACCCTTACCCTATCTTAGAATCACAAGTTCATTAGGATCATTCCTAGATTCATCCACCCATGATCTCTCTTCATCCACCAAAATTTCATCGTGTGCTAATTCACCCCATACGATGTGGTCCATTGTTTTAGATTTCTCCCTTCCAATCAGTGTTGTCACCTCGATTTGAGCCTTGTACCCCTTACCCCCAACCATGGTTTCATTTTCCTTCAACTTTTATGAAGAGATAAATTTTCCTAAGGTCATCTCATCCCCAACATCTATTGCTGCAACCTAGGAGAAAGTATAGTGTTTCTCCACTTTCTTCTCCAATGTATAGTGTTGGGTCATTATGTCTTTCCACCACATTGAAGTCTTAGTGCCTTTTACCTATTCAAACTCTGCAACAACATGACCTTTCTGGAAACATCTTCTACATCTAAAGGGGATCCCTTCATAATACACCATTTGAGTCTAGCAACCCTTTGAAGATTTTATTGTTATTTTAGTAGGAAAACCCTCTTCAAATTCATTTCCACCAATATTTGAGCAAAGGTAGAGTGAAGAAGATTTGAGGAATCATCATCAATCAACAAAAACAGACCTAAAGAATTACCAATGGACTCCAACATAGAGTCAAAGAACATATAAAGAGGAAGATTCAAAAGGCTAACCCAAATTGGCACCGTATCCAATTTCTCCATTGCTAGGCAAAATTCTGAGTGGCATGGCTTCAACATCAATGAAAAATTATCCTTCCAACACCAAAAATGATCACAAAGAACCTTCTTTCCATCCTAGAAATTTTCAAAGACAATGATAAAAAACCCCTTAGAAGCCTGGTAAATTTGAATACTACCCTCCAGAATAGGCTCTCATTGTTCTGCTATCCAAGAGTGAAGAACTTTCAAGCTAGGCCAAAAACCTTGGAAATGACCAATAAGTCCCAACTTTGAAAAAATAGATAGATTATGTGCTATCTCTTGTTTATCCTTCGTACTTACATCCACTATAATAGTCTTCAGAGTGAGCCTTAGTGCAAGGCTCCTAGTACTCCCTATTTTTCTCTCACCACCCACATCCTTCAACATGTATCTACAAATATCATGTCTTGGTTCTACCTCACCGGGATTATGCACACTCCCCAGCCCCATCTCTACCTTGTGCATGTGTATCTTCCACCCACAATCATTGTTTGCAGTAGAGGGCATACCTTCAACTTGTTGAAATTTCCCCCTACCATCCTTAGGAAGTCCCAACCGAGCTCATCCTCCCAGCTCTCTCTCTCTCTCTCTCTCTCTCTCTCACACACACACACACACACACACACACACGAGTCTTAATAAATTAGTCCTTGAAGCTAATTCTACACACACACACACACACACACACACACACACACACACACACACACACACACACACACACACACACACACACACACACACACACACACACACACACACACACACACACACACACACACACACACACACACACACACACACACACACACACACGAGTCTTAATAAATTAGTCCTTGAAGCTAATTCTACACTAAGCCCTAGAGTGGAACTTTGGCCTCCTTAGTTTCAGGGGCAAGTGTTAAGAAAATTAGCCATAGTATAATATTTTTGTATGTGTAAGAAAAACTATTCTTATATTAATTCCCTAAAATTGTGTTAAGAAAGGCACTTAATATGCAATCAATTTTCTTAGACACCAAGCCTCAATAGGTGTTCCCTTGAAGTTTATAGATCCAAGTTTGTTTCATGAAGATTTAGGGATTGTTGATCCCCACCCTATTTTTAAAATATCCATTGGCTATAATTTACTTAAAGTCTCTCCCTAAATATACCTTTGTTCTCTCTTCTTGTACTTAATATCAATTGTAATGTCACTTTTCAGGGTTAGATAGGATTTATACTTATTTAACCAATCTTAATATTCACAATAGTTAATTCAATTATTAAATGATATTATTGTTTAGATTTACAATCAGAGGATATATATATTACCCAAGTTTCCTAGACACTATCTATGGATTCCCTCAAAGTTTACATGTCCAAGTCCATTTTACTAAGATTTATGGAACATTGATCCCAACCCTCAATTGGGATAAGATCCAATAGATTGGATTTATACAAGCTCCTCCTTAGTAACAATGTATGCTTCATTCCATAATTCACTTAACTATAATATTGTAAATTACTTTGGGTTTAAGAATGAGGCTTTAGGTGTAGTCATGTTTCTTGGACACCAATCTTTAATAGATGTTCCCTCAAATTTTATAGGTCCAAGTCCATTTTTAAAACATTTATGGAATGCTAACCCCCGCCCTCTCTTGGGATACATCTAATTGGTTGGAATTTACTCGAACCTCTCCTTGATTACATCCTAGACTCCACTCTTAAATACAAAATGATAATTAAATTAGAAATAAATAGTCATTCATAATAATGATAGTAATAATAATAATAAATCTTAATAATATTGATCCAATTCTCAAAATATTAACATAAAATTTTAACTTTATTCCTATTGGATTTTTATATTATTATTATTCATTTAAATATATAATATTATTATTTTATCATCAATATGTAATATGCACATCAATATGTGTATGTATAATGTATACCTCTGTGTGTGTGTGTGTGTGTGTTCACACACACACAATTTAATTTTTGGTGTTAATTATATACTCCTTAACACCTCTTTTACTCCTTTCTCCATGGTCAAATTAAGCCCCTCCTGCAATTTTGACTTTTTTCTAGCATTAATATTGTACTCCTTTTTTTGGTTGGTAATAATATTTTATTTCATTAATAAAGCAAGTTCAGTACGTTGTTGATTACAAACAAAAAATGCCTAGATAATTAGCCTTAACCATCACCTTAACCTACTAACTACCCCTTCTAACCATTACATAAACATAAAACTTTTAAATATAACAACCTCTGATACATATCATTTTGAAAACTTTACACAAACCAACATCTATTTCTCCAGCCATTTATCATCTAGATTTTATAACATAGAATCCAATTAGCATAGACAAAAATAGAGGGGATTTCCCAAAAACCTCAATTTTGCAACATTTTACATGTTTTCCTTCCACCATATGCAATCCACCTTCATGTCACTTTGCATTCTTACACACATTCAATTGCCTTCAAGCTTTTCCTTTCATCAAAAAATATTTTGCATTATTATCTGAAGCCCATAAAATTTTAGCTTGCATCACAAAATATTTGGAATAAAAATACATAAAATCATCCTACAACACTGTGCAACTGTTGATCTCCGCCTACGCGAATGAGACATTGAAAAAACTAAGAAATCATCGAGTAGCACTCTCCTAAAAGGACTGAATTTCCTTTTTCAACTTCCTCCACTTCCCATCTATTTGCATCTTATAATCTTGTTGGTCCACCCGCTTTGACCACCATAGAAAAGAGTAGTCCCCAATATCATTCCCTTCTTCTTCATTTTCAAAGCACTCCTTATAATTAAACCCATAACTAGGAAAGACCCATTCTAAAAGTGAATCCACACCTACAATTAAATCTTTAGAAAATAATTGATCCATGATCAATTTCACCATTGAGGCACTTTGCTCCATTTCTAACCCCCAAGCCATTATCATGGCTACTATGCCAATATTAATCTTCCAGTGACATATTGCATACTAGAATGAACTACCAAAGTTTTTTTACACTACTTGAATCACCACCTTAGATGACCATTTTAGTAAAAGCTTTAGACATCAATCTTCTATAGGCCCAAAGAGAGCCTTTGTTGCTTTGGCATTATAAAGGTCAAAGTGGCCTCCATTTCCCTCTACTTCTCAAATCCAAACCACCTCTACACTTATGCACACTAACACAAAAATCATTACTGAAACCAAGACCACAAGCTTCTTAAAATAGTCTCTCCAAGTATGACCTATCAAATCTCCCAACTTTCTTGCTAAATCCTTCCCAAATTATGATATAAAGCCACTGAATCATCCTATCATAATTATTAATAAACACTTCTTTTTAACTCTATGCTAACCCCCCAACTATGGTAAATTTAAATCAATGCCATTTATGAAAACTTTAGGTTAGGAATAATAAACATTACCCACCTAACCAATTACCTTTATTTACCAAGTTTAGTCAAAATCCAAATCACCCCAACTATTACATTCCTCAAAATACAATTCAGCTATAGTTTAAAGACAACAAGCCTACTTAGAGAGAACATCTACCTTATAATTACCTTCCTTCCTTATATTGCTCACAATGAAATCTTCAAAACTATCCAAAATATTTTAAATTCTAAAAATATAATTTACTAGACATCAAGTCTTTAATGTATGTTGTTTAATTGCCTCCACAATCACCATATAGTCCCCCTCCAAATTGATGTAGGAGGATATTGGGTCTTTGAGAAATCTTGCATAAACCAAAAAATTTCTTATTTTCTGTACTAGTCTGTTGTTTGTAAAGTAGTTGTTGTCGCTTTTGGTTTTAGGTTGTGCACGATTGATATCATGTTGAGGACCTCTTCTAGATCCTTTTCCTAAGTGTGTGTATTCTGATGTTTCATATTATTCAAGTTTTATGTCATTATTTTTGGTTCTTATTTTACTATAGTTTTCATCTAGTGAGGCATGTTATGTTGGTGTAGTTTCCTATGGTAATGTAGTGTCTTGCGTAGTTGGGAGATAACTCTTAACTCACATATGGACCTATCCTTAAGAGTGCATGATCTTATGTTGTCCTTTTGGATTACTCTTCCAAAACTAGACCTATAATGTAATTAAATGCCTAACTAGCTGACTTGTGGCTTAGCTAGCTATATATAAGCTTGGTTAGATGTAGGAAAGGATCATCTTAGAGAAGAGACAATACAAGTTTAGAGAGAAGAAGATAGAGGATGCAAGATTTAACTCTAATTTTGTAATTTTCCTTGTATATGGCCACAACTCAGTAGGCCTCATAGCCAAACATGTTTCTATTTCTTTACATGTGAAGTGAAATAATTATACTATTAAGTTGTTGCATATAACTCTCATGCTTTCCTAGTGATTTCTATGAATAAAGCTTCCATGTGTAACTCTAAGAAAGGGGATGTTAGTAGGTTTAAGTTGAATTTAGACCACCTTAATTTTTTCCTTTCACCCTCCCTTGCGTTAAGTGGTATCAGAGCAAGGTTTCCTTCCTTGTCAGTTTAGATTGTGGAGAACTTTATTCGATTGGTTGTCAGGTGGAAAATCTAGAGTCTAACCTATAACTTGTAGAAGATTATGATCTTATAGAAACTATTATCATGATGGTTCATGGTAGACATTATGCAGATAATGTCATAATGGATATGTTGAGACAGATTGTAGAAAGGCTTGAAGTTGTTGAGACAACATAGAGAAGAGGTGTACATCTTGAAGATGTTAGTGGTGATGAGGAAGAAAAACCTAATCCTAATCCTAAACTTGGGGTGAAACAAGATGAGGAAAGACTTTTGAGAGTTTTTTCTAGGGCTAACTCTAGACTTGCTGTGGAAGTTGATTGTTACAATGGAAGAATTGAGACTAATGCAATATTGGATTGGGTTTCCAAGATGGATAAATACTTTGAGTATGAGAATACTCCTGATTATAAGAAGCTCAAGATAGAAGTCACCATTTTGAAGGGTCACGCTTCACTTAGGTGGGACCATTTACAAACTAAGAGACATAAGAGAGGAAAAGAAAGGATCAAGACATGCACACAAATAATTGGAAAGATGAAGAAGAAGTTCCTCCCTGTTGATTACTAGGTCATTTTTTTGAGAAAAATGTAAAATTTGAGATAAAAGGACATGAGTGAGAGAATATAATGAGGAATTATAAAAATTGGATATCAAATATGAACATGTGGATGATGAAGTTGAGAAAGTGGTGAGATACCTAAATGGTTTGAGGACATCAATTTAAGATGAGATCAGTTATGTTAAGATGGCAAATGTAGAAGAAACATAGCAATATGCTCTGAAGGCTAAAGAAAGAGTGGTAAAGAAACATGATCAAAGACAAAGAGGAAGAGGTGGAAGAGTTCAATGAAGCAAAGGTAGAGCATATGGATAATATAACAGATTTGATGATACAATGAAAGATAAGGGGAAATCATAATGGAAAAAAAAATTTGCTAGAAAAATAGGTAATTACACTAGAGGTAGCTATATTGGTTGCTCTAGGAATAATAATGGCAGAAAGATAGAGGAGAGATCTTGGTTTAAGGAAACCTTTTTCAAGTGTGGAGAAGAGGGACATAGAGCTTTTGTGTGTACTAACTCTGGAAAGAAGATTGGAGGTAGTGGTAGAAACATAGTGGCTTGTGAAGAAGTTGCTGAAACACCTAATGAACTTAAAAATGGTGAGAACCTAATATTGATAAGGATCCTATGGAATGAACAAGTTGATAAAGAACCTATTTTGAGAAGGATTTTATTCAAGATCAGATGTAAGATCACTGGAAAATGTTGCAAGGTAATCATTGATATTGGAAGTTCTAATATTTTGGCATCAAAGGAGTTGGTTAACAAATTGTAGGTGTAGAGATTGAGACATCCTAAGCTTTACCATGTTTCTTGGATCCAAAGGGATCATAAATTATTTGTAAGTGAGCAATGCCTTGTTAAATTCAAAATTGGGAATTATCGTGATGAAGTCTTGTGTGATATTGTAATGTCCACCCACAATTTGCTTTTCCATTATATTTACCAAACTCTTTAATGCCTATTTCATACATGTGTTAGTTTCAAGGATATTGGATTTATAATTATGACATTATTTCATGAATTGGATTACATGTTGATTATATTGCATGTAATGAATTGATGATTATGATTACTAGTGCATTAATGATGCTTTAATGATTCTTTAGTAAATGTGGTTTCTCTCATGATGATATGAAAAAATGATTATTTTATATTGATAGTGATGCATTGTTATATCTAAGAATTTGATGATTTGACTTGTGATTTACTATTATAATTACTCGATAGCTGCATGTGTATGGTGTTGTGTCTATTTTACATTTATGTTTGATGTGCTTGATATGGTTGAGGGAGGGAGTTGTAGTCTTCTACTAGTCGGGATCTACATGATGTACCGTTCCCCACCATTGTTTGTTTAGCTTAGATATATATGTATATGTACATGCTCATCTTTTATGCAGATTATAGGTACTAGACATTGACTTCCTTGAATTTTCAGGATGAGCGTGCCCTATCCCAATAACTGAAGCGTAAGAATGGGGAGATAATGTTCACGTCCAATCCCAACCATAGCCTAATTACTTTGCCTAAGGAGGACATGTATTTGACTTTCCACCCTTTTAAAAATGATAAGTTTATCTTTGCATGTGTTGTTTGATTTTGAGTTTTGGTCTGTTTTGGTAGTGTTGCTTTTATGTGGATTTGGCAATGTGATTTATTTGGTAAATATTATTTGATTAAAAATAAAATATTAAATTATGCAAATATTTAATTAATGAAAAACTAATTAAATATATGCTTTAATTTAAAAGACTTAATTTGGAAGTCTAATTTAGAAAATTGGTTAAAGAGAAATTAGAATACGTTGATATTTAATTAATTAGAAATTAACTAAATATGTACTTGATTTAAAAGATTTCATTTAAAAGTCTAATTTAAGAATTTGGATAAAATGAGAATTAGAATATTAAAAGATTAAAGATTTGATATTGCTTTATATAACTATTTAATTAATAATAATGAAATTAGAGTTGCATTAAATAATGAGCTTTAATTATTATTATTAATTTAAATAATAAACTATGCATTAAATAATGATTGCACTAATTAATAAAGTGGAGAAAAAAAAAATAATAGAATTAAAAAGCTCTTTAAGTGTGCATGAAAGGATTAAATAATAAAAGTAATTATTATTTAATAAAGTTAGTGGCTTTTAGGAGAACAAAAACCGGTTCTTTATAAGGGGGTTGGTAGTTCATTTGAGGGTCACACAAGTTTTGGGGAGCAAAATTTGGAATTGGAGCAAAGAATTGTTGAAAGTTTTAGAGGGTTTGGATTTGCATGTGTTTACAGATTGTCTCAGATTTTAGCTATGGTTTTGAGGTAGGGTTTGAAAACCCATTGTAGAATTTTATTGAAAGATCTGTCTACTTTGTGTCTTCTTGGGTGCTTGCATAATTCTTATTAATTTATTGTATTAATTTTTGGATAAAGAAATGTTTCGTAGATTTTGAAAACTATGTGTTTTCTAATATTCTATTTATAGTCTTCTGATGTTTATTTTTGTGATGGTTTTCTATGTGGGTTGTTTAGTTGACCAAGTTAGGATGTGCACCAGAGGCATTTTTGAGATTTCTTTTATGATTATTTGACTTGATGTAATGATGTACTTTATGATTTGAATTGAGATTTATGTTTTATGAGTTTTATGTTATTGCGTATTTATGAGAACTTGGGGGTTTTGAGAACCAATGTTATTTTTGGGTTGCTTGTTAAGGAACCAAATTTGATCAGTATTACTTTTGTGGTATGAGACCCAATTGTGGATTGTGATTTTTGGGAAGGTAGTCTAGGTGCATGTCTATGGGAGTGGCTTTCAATGGGAGCCCAAAGTGGTTGCCAGGGTAACTCATTGTAAGTTGTGTAATATAATATAGTAATTAAAATATCCTGCCTAGCCCTTTTCCTTGAGATACACTAAAAAGATAAGTTAGAAATGTTTTCCTCACCCATACCTTGAGTGCTTGTATAGGCTAAGGATGAGAATGTGATGATTCCTAGTGAGAAGTATGATTGGTTTGCCTCATCTTCTTGAGAGGGTATTCTGGTTCCACATGTGTCACTTTGAGGGTCTAGGGTCCAGAGTGACCCGTCCAGGGTAACTCAACACTTGAGGGTTTGGGGTCTAGTGAGAGACTGGTATAGGGTAACTCAAGTAGTTTGACCATGTGATGAAACTACCTAGTATGTAGCCTGAGTCTCCTTCATATTTTCTTTATATTTGCCTCTAGTGGTGTATTTATTGGTGGAGTACTTGTTGGATATTAATTTTGACTGGTGGTTTACTTTTATTGATGACAATTGTTATCTATTGGTTATTGTGCTTGTGACACTTGACATTGATTTGGAGGTGGTTGTATCTTTTTGGTTTTGATATTTGATTTGTACTTGGTATTTGTATGTTGATTTGATATGTGGTGTTGGTATTGGAATGAGTGTCATTTAGATTTTGATTATCTCTTCTTCTTGAGTAGTTTGTGTTACCCTTGAGGTAGATTTGGCTACCAGATTCCTTGCCTAGGACTATTTTATGATTTGATTATCTGTGTGTGGATCATACATTATCTCTCCTACATGTTGGGAGTGGGAGCTTGATTAGGTAACCATGTGGTCAGGAGGTAGTATCTTCTTACCATTTGGGCCCCCCTCAGATTTGTGGATGTTGGATGCTCGTTGCAGTGGTACCATTTTCATTCTTATTCTTATCTTGGAGACTTCTATTCAATTGATGTATCTATGTATCATGTGTTTTGAGATCCTACAGGATATTATATTGTATATTGGCAATGCACTTGTATCTATCTTCACATACCCTATGACATGTGCAGTGGATTTTATTTAGTAGATGCACTTTCATATTATTAATTATAATTATGCATTTGCTAATGTGATAACGTATCTATAATTTCTTTATGATCATGAGACATTGTACTTGAGACTTAAATTTATTAATAAAACTCTCTTAAACTTGACTCAACGCGAAGGAACCCTTGAGGAATTGAAACTCTATTTGTAATTGCTTATGTGTTTTTATTGTATTATCATATTGCTTCCACATTAATGTTACTTTGATGTTATTTAAACCTTAAAAAAATTATTTGTTCGATAAACATTGTTGCATGTTAGGTTTATTTCTCTTGGGTTTCTGAGTTGGACATTACATATATTACACCTGTGGATTATTGTCATATTCTTTTGGGTAGACCTTGGCAGTATGATAAAGAAGCTTTGCATGATGGTAGATTGAATCAGTATTCTATTTGGGTTGATGGGAAGAAACAAATATTGTTTCCTTTGGTAGAAAAGCTTGATGAGAATCATTGTACTATAGTCAAAGTATGTTTGGTTGAAGGAAAACAAATTCTTAAATATGTGAAAGAAGAAAATGTGTGTTTTTCTTTAATTCCTAGAAAGATTGAGAAACAAGATGAACTAGAACATGAACCTGAGGTTGAATCTTTGTTGGAAAAGTTTCAAGACATCATTTCTGATAATGTACCTAATGGTTTGCCATTCTGTCAGAAGCATAAGTCATTATTTGATACTTGGAGCTAGTTTTCCTAATAAAACACTGCATTGGCTTACACCTATTGAAAATATTGAATTGAATAGACAAGTGCAAGAGTTTCTTGAGAAAGGTCTGATGAGAAAAAGTTTGATTCCTTCTGCAGTACCTATTGTGTTAGTACCTAAAAAGAATGGAAAATGGAGAATGTGCACTAACTCTAGAGCTATAAACAAGATAATAGTGAAGTAATAATTTCCTTTTCCTAGAATGGATGACATAATGAATTGTTTGAGTAGAGTGAAATATTTTACAAAGATTGATTTGAAATGTGGTTATTATTAGATCAAAATTAGAGAAGGATATTAATGGAAAACTTCTTTTAAGACTAATGAAGGTTTGTATGAGTGGTTGGTTATGCCTTTTGGTTTAGCAAATGCACCTAGTGCTTTTATGAGGCTGATGAATGAATTTTTGAAGAAATTCTTGGGAAAATTTATGATTGTATATCTTGATGACATTATGATATTCAATAAAACTAAAAAAGAAAACCTTGAGCATATCATACAAGTATTGCGGAAATTGAAGGAAGAGAAGTTATTAATAAACCTGAAGAAATGTTCATTTATGAAGGAAGAGATTGTGCATCTTGGTTTTGTTATTTTAGCCAATGGTTTGAAGATGGATCCTAAAAAGGTAAAAGTTATTCTTGATTTCCCCACACCTAAGAATGTTGAAGAAGTAAGGTTATTTAATGGATTGACAAGTTTTTATAGGAAGAACTAATCAAGAATTTCACTTCTCTTTGTGATGTCATCACTAAGACTATGAGAGGAGATAACAGGGATTTCAAGTGTGCACATTGAGCACAAAAGAGTTTTCAAACATTGAAATAGAGAGTTGCATGATTACGTAAACTTGCTTTGCCTAATTTCAATAAAGTTTTTCAAATTGAACGTGATGCTAGTGGAAGTGTTATTGGAGCTATTTTGAGTCAAGAAGGAAGATCTATAAATTCCTTTAGTGTAAAGTTGAATGATGCTAAGAGAAAATATTCAGTTTATGATCAAGAATTCTATGTTATTGTTCAAGCTTTGAAGAAATGGGGACATGGTTTGATGCCTAAAGATTTTGTGACGTATACTGATCATAAAGCTTTGCAATATCTGGGAAGTTAGAATAAGTTGAATCAAAGACACATGAAGTGAATTAAGTTTTTGCCAAAAATTTCTTTTTCATTAAAGCAAAAGAGTGGACAATCAAATAAAGTTGTTGATTCTTTTAGCCAAAGAAGGAATTTGTTGTCAGAGATGAGATTCGAGGTACTTCATTTTGATTTTTTGAAGTATTTGTATGAGATTGATCCCAATTTTGTAAAACCTTGGAAAGCTTGTAAAAATCATATGGTAAGAGATAAGTGGATTGATTATTTCTTTCATGAAGATATGTTGTTTAAATAAATTTAATTATGCATACCTAGAGGGTCTGTGAGAGTGTTGGTTAACAATTTGTTCTCCTTTTTGATTTTATAATTTGACTCTTTTAATGCCCATGGTTTTAGAGAAACAAAAAGATGTCACCAAAAAATGGGTTAGTGTATGTGTTCTATCACCACCCTCTAAGTTATAAGGTATAACTCCCGTAAGATTTGCAATGATGTGCAATGAATTTTTCTTTCTTAGATCAAATTTTTTGACATAATAAGCTCTTGACCTGAGAATAGTAAAGGCTAACCGAATTTCTTTTAGACACAAAAAATTTAGGTAAAAAGGATTTGGACAACCTATCACACCCAATGGAATGAATATAGTAGGTTATCTTGAGAATTTTTGACTCTTACTTCTATTCGAAATGCACATTAATTATCTGAATGCAAAAGAGGAAAGGAAGGAGAAGTGCACATGAGGGCAAATGGAATTTTTTTAACTATTAGTCTTGAATGAAATGGAATCCAACAAGTTACTAATAGATTCATCAACATTTATCCATCAATTCCAAATGAAATTACTTCTAACATGCCTTGACATAAATGAGAGGAGAAACAAAACAATATGTGGAAAAGTAAATGTAATTATTTATATTATAAATACCATGATGAAATGAAATCCACAAGGTGATCATAGCATCACATGTAATTTTCCTTCAACTCTCAATGCATAACTAATCTATGAATTGACTAGCCAACAAAACAAGAAGAGCAAATTAGGTAAATGGAATTACAGAACCAATTCACCATCAAATTTGTCATTCTTTGTATTATCAAAAGAAATTACATTTATAGTTTTCTATCATTTCTCAGTTTTGGTAGTGCAAAAATCACATTATAGAAAGAGAATAAGAATAAAACATGAAAATATCTAATTTGTAGCATGGTATGGACACATGACATCTTTCCCATCGATGATTCTGACTCTGTGGCACTTCTATAAACACATGGTGACCATTTATCTTTATGTTGCTTCATGAACCTTGTGAAAAGCTTTGTTTTCTTCATATTCTGCTATTGGCACCAAATCCATATAATTTGTATCTCAATGGTCACAATAATTTTGAATTCTGGTCATCAATCTTAAACTAATGATAGGGATTAAAACCTAGCGATTTACCTTTCTTACTTTCTTCATGGGTCCACCCTCGTACACATGTCAAATCATTGTTATGTCGCTATAATTAACAGTCGAGCAAATTTCCATAGTGATATAATGACAACCATTGATTTCATGCTTGATCTATGGTGAAAAGAATTTCTCAAAACCTTACCCTTAGTTGGGTCCCATAGACATATGTCAACTCGTCGCTATATCGTTATAATTACCAATTGTACAACTTTGGAAAGTGACATAGTGACAAGCTTAGATCTTTTAAGATCTAACGGACGAGTTCAAAAAATCTTAACTCTTTGTTTACTTTGTGATGCTGGTCCACCTTCTAGCTATGCACATCATGGCAAATAGGTGGCACTATTTCATTTCCTAGATAATCTGACATTGACCTACTTTTCTTCGTGGTACTTCATGGTTAGGTTCTAACTATAACTTGTGGAATGTGATGGGCCTAGTGGGACACATGTTGCTCTTTTTTTATGTCGCATAGATTAAACATCCCCTCTTTCGATAGTGATGAATTGACAGTTGTAGATCTATCTTGAGATCAATGATCGTTAGTGTGTTTCTTAATTACTATGCATGACTGAAAGGAGATCCCACCTATTCCACATGTCATGCTATCATTACGTTGCTTTGGTTATTCTTCACATAATTCTTCATGGCGATATAATGACAACCATTGATTAATCTGGAGATTGATGGTGGAAAAAATTTCTTAAGAACTTGGCTCTATTTTGTATAAAACCAATCAAATATAGACACTTGTCACCTTATCTGACAACCCTACCAACTACAAAAGGAAATGACCCATAGGGACATGTGTTGTTCTATCATTATGTCACCATGATTGTTGTTCTATTTTTATGTCACCATGATTAACAAGCAAGCAACTCTCCATAGCAATATAATGACAATTGTGGATCTTTTAAGATCTGACAATTGAGGAGTTGGATCGTTGGATACTTATAATTCCATCTTAAAACACCATCCATCAATTTGGTCTTCATCTGATGATCTAGACTTAATCTTTGAGCTATTTGACTTGTCAAATTTGCAATGTAGATGTGCAGATTAAATATAAAACATCAATTGGATTTCAAAGAAAGTCATACCACCTTTGATTAGGTTCTTTCGCCATTTATTAGGATTTATCTACTTCTATATTTTATTCAACTTCTTTATTCTCCATGATGTTCCTGTGATCTACATATCATCTTTTAGCCTCGATCCTCATATTCTTTGATGCCATTTTTATTTAAATATGCCTATGCTTTCTCCATTCTACCTGTATTATGCCTTCAATAGAACACCTAATCATAGAGTTAGGGTTTGTTATGAATAGAACTGATTCTCTCTCTCATCTAAGGTATGCAAAAACTTACCCTCCCAAATCCTAGTCACCTAGCCTAATTGAATCTATTGCATTGTTCTTGTATTCCCACCTAGACAACTCAGAGATAAAGATGAGAGAGAAAACCCTAATGGAAACCTAGACCAAACAAAAACACAAAACATTGGCACAACCCTAAGCCTATAAGCTTGAAAAATATAAGGGATTGAAAACATGGCAACAATTGGCTCTGATTGGGGAGCTAGGTATGTTAGTGCCTAGATAGGAACCTAACAATCTCTAGTTTTGAAAAAACTTGGCAAGAGTACACACAAAAACATGATACCTACTTCTTTTATTACATAAAATACCAAATAGCAAAGATTAGTGCCTAGTCCATTGGGTTATAGAGTCTTAAATACTACATGGATATGCTATGAATTTGGGTGGTGGGGAAGTAGGATAGCCAACACAACATGAAAGCAAAGACATAGAAAGTAGGAAAATAAGGAAAGACAACTACACTAGAAAGTAGAAAAATACACAACCTAATAGCTAACTATATACAGAGGTGAGAGGGATCTCACCTTATGAAACTAGTAATAAGAGTACTTACGTGAAGCTATTGACTGGTTGGGAAAAATATGAGCCTTTCCTCTACAGCTGATATTATTTTCTTAACATTTCTCCTATGAATAATAGTAGCAGGACTCCACACAATTCTTTAACTGTATGCAGTAGCTAGCTACATGTCCATTCAAGTCCAAAAAACCATGATTCATCATAAATCACTTCTTCCTCTTCAAAGATCTTGACGTTTTTCTACAGATGATTGATAGGCCAACACTAAGGCAAATAATAATAAAGAATTAATGGTTTATGATAGAATTTGGCTGGTCTATATGTGTCAATTTGAGAGCGTAAGCTTGTGAAAGGTGTTCAAGTAGTATGCCATCAAGGGATGATAGTTATGAGATGAGGGTTTATGAATGCATCTAAAACACATGAAATTGAATCTATGAAAAACCAAGTAAATCCTAGCAATAGGAACTGTCACTTCCTGGCAATAGAACATCAGAAATATAAATAAACATTAACAACTATACAGGTAATAAATGTAGCAAAGCACAAATTCAACTAATCTAGAAGAAACAATACCAACACCAAACATATAACTAATCTCATATAATAGTTTACTAATATAAATATGATATTTCTATATTGATTTATCTCTTAATATGATAGAAAATTTAGAATATGCTAGTTATTATTAATAATTTGTATAATAATGGGAACATGATAATCTATCTTACCCAACTATGACATTAATTTGTCTACAAAACTATTTATGAAAACCAACTATTGAAATGAAGGAAACCTTATTCTATTAAAGAACTCAAACAAACGAAACGTAGCTACTAAGATCACTAGCATTCTTCAGAGTGGGCCCTTCCTCCTTAGTTTGTTGAGTGATGCGATTCAAATAGTTCTTCCTTAAGAAATTTTGATCATGCAAGGTCTATATTATTGATCAGAATGTTTTTTTCATTACATATTTTTTGCTTAAGCTAATATGTAGCTTCGAGTTCATAACAAATACTATTTAATGTTGCCTAAAAATAGAACAACTTGGTTTTGGTCGATAACATTATGTATCATCTTAAAACGATGCTGTTATAACAACATACATAAGGGATTTACTACCATAGGTTTTTCAGCATCACTATTATTCATGCTTCCACGTGATTTGCTGCAGGTACAGGTAGAATATGTGGCATAAAATAGAAATCTATCTCATGCCAAGAATAGGCAATTAGTTCTATCATTCTAACAAAACAATATTTTCCTCATTCTTTGTTGATTCATGGTATAACAGATTCTAGTCCATGTGATACATCTCTAGTGGTAGAAAAAAATCTAATATTGGGTCATGTAAATACTAGCAAATGAAAATTGAAGGTCTTTATGCAGTTAGAGAATGAAATTTGCATGAGCTTCCATTGTCCATAATAGGTATGATGAAGAGAAACCAACGTGGATAAAATATCTGCAAAAAGAGCCAAAGGAGGTTAACTAATAGTGTACAATCAACATAATATCCATCTCCCAATGAAGAGATTTAGGTTGTGATTATGCAATGCATATCAAAGGGACAAATTGATGATGCCTATACCAACTTCTCCTCCATGTGGCACATTAATACACTCCTAGTTTGAAAAGAGTCGTGATACTTAATTGAAGATTTGGTTTTCCAAATGCAATAGGAAGTTTTGTTCCACAAATCAACACGCTATAATAATAAATATTAGTAAAAAGAATGATTTATTTTCCAAAATTTAATTCCAAAATAATATTAAATATTGCTTATAAATATTAATCCATATGCAATGTAAAAATGGGATGGAATATAATGGAAATGGAATAAGGAAGTGAATAGGTAAGTGCATAAAATGGATTAAAATAGGGCATTAAATAGGTTATAATTGGCTCTCATCATTCCCCCCAACTTAGCTTATTGCATGTCCTCGTGCAATCATTATGATCATGAGGTCTTTAGTTTAACTAAAAGCACTTTAGGTTTATGGATTTTGGCTTTGTCTCTACCTCAAACCATGATAACTCATAAACACAAATCTTGTTCTTTGCTTCACATGACAAGCTTTCTTATTTTTTTTCTTTAATAGGGATATCTCTTTCAAATTTTCATAAGCTATCTCTCTTTTCTCTTTTCTTTTTCTCTTTGTTTCAATTTTTTTTATAGTATCATGGTTCAAAAGGTTTCATAAAGGAGACATTAGCTCAATTTGCACAAGAGGAGTTTAAATGGGTGAAATAGGGGAGATAAGAGACAAAACAAAGGCTATTGTATGATGGATGATAAGATGGAATTATTAAGGGTGATGGATGAAAGATAAGAGGGTGACATTCCCCTCCCCCTTCCCCCCCACAACTTAAATGTTGACTGTCCACAGGAAATGAGGAGAGGATAGGAAGGGGTGTTGCATAGTGATCAACATAAATAAGCAATATAAATAAAGTTAAGAGATAAAATAATGAAAAACAAAATTGATTGTTTTACAAACATGCATGGGCAAAGAGACCAAGGCTGGAACATAGAGTAACTAAGCAATTGTCACCACCAAAAGTGAGGAATCAACAACAATGAATGAAGAAAGGCATCCATAACTGCAACACCACAAAATACCACTATCTAACTGAAAGCATCAAAGAGAAGATCATTGAAAGGAACCTGAAAACTTGGAACAAAGAGGGAAATCTATGGGGCCACTAGCATCAATTGAAGCATTGTAGATCATATAATAGGAAGTAGCACATTCCACTGAAAACACCTCAATTGAACAAGCAACTCAGATTATGGGTGATCAAAGATTTGAGGATCACACTGAAGAGGAGTAGAGTTGCAAGGGTGAGCAACAAGAGGTGCCAAAAAGGAAAGAACCATTGAAACCAATGAGTGTTCCTAAAAGAATGATTATCAGAAAAACTAGGAACACCAATTATTGCATTTTTATTTTTATTTTCATTTTTTCGCATTTTGATAACGACAAGTGACCATTGGCAAGCCAATTTTCAATCACTCACTACTTAATGGTGCTGTAAAAATAGTTTTCACCATTAAGGATTTATTATGCAGGTAACATTCACTAGAAACTGGTTTTTAGATATTAACTGGCTAACAATGCCCAAAGGTTTTCATTGTATTGTTTTGTCATTTTTGTCATTGTTTTTTTTTGGTCATTTTTAATTTTTTTTTTCTAAATTTTTGTGTTTTTTAATTTTTTAATTTTTTTAATAACTACATATAATGACCAAAAAAAAGAAATCCTAACATGGATGATGAAAAATGATACCATTCAAAGCTTAATTTTTGACCATGACCGCGTAGAAGGCACTATTGAGACTTGATTGCATAAGGAATTTGAAATGATCACCAAGAATACCCTCATTAGAACTGGAACCAAAAACCACTGTACTAGAGACATTTTTGATTTATGTAGATCTCTCACCACTAAATCTAAAAATTGACTGTAGAGCTTCAAAACATACTGGGACACTTGGGTAAGAGTATTAATCACAAGGATGATGATTCTCATAATTCTCTATGCTAATTGAATAAGAAGACATCTCTTGAAGATATGAAACCCTATTCTTGTGAAGCGTGTGAAATATCCATTTTATGAAAATGTAAAGTTGCGAGTAACACACCTTCATTACCAAATACATGAGTATGGAGTGAAAACCAATAGTAGCCACTAATGTGTTTATAGAACTCCAGAGAGACACAACTTGAGGAAGGAGTGTAGTAGCTGGCACTATATTCAAAGAATCATTAGATGTGCTGTTGAATAATCATAAATCTCATAGACCATGTTGCATATTTTCATCCATGTGATTAATCACTAAAGAAAGGAAATCTCGTCTCAAAGTGGTGAACATGTAATGCCTGCCCCTAGTTCTCATTTTGCTTTTATTGCCAAACTCTTTTAGGCCAGTCTTATGTTTGATGATTAGTACTATTATTTTGGAGATTATTAGATATTGTTTTACATTCAGTTTATTATATGATGAGATTACTTGGTACTCTATATTCCATGTATGTATGATGATTATTCAGTGTTTTTAGTTATCGATGACGATTAGTTAGATGGTTTATTATCACATGTGTTTTCTTATGGATACTTACCCCATACTGCATGTGTATGGTGTACGTGTTTATTTTCTTTATGTATGGCATTTTTGATGTGGTTAAGGAAGGGAGTCGTAGTCACCTGCTAGTCGAGATCTACACGATGCACCACTTCTTGCCATTGATTGTTTAGCTTAGAATATTGTGTCTGTACATGTGTGGATTTTATGCAAGTTGCAGGTATTGGGTATCGACTCCCCTGAATTACCGGGATGAGCGTACCCTATCGCATTATCTCAATGGTAAGAGAGGGGAGATAAATCTTAAGTCCAAATCCTAAACCTTTAAGCCATTGTCCTAATTAAAAATTAGGACAAGTATCTGAGTCAAGTATCCTCCGAATGCGTTGGATGACGTTAATTCATGATTATAACCCTTTGTTTGATTTAGTATGTGTTTTGCTATGATGGGTTTTCGTATGTTGTCTTTATGAGTCTTTGGTGTATTTTCTATTAATTAAGTCTAATTAAAAGGTTAAATTAATGATTTAATATGATGGAAAATTAATATGATATTTTAATATTTAATTAATTGAGAAATTAATTAAATAAAAAGAATTAAATTTGGAGATAAAAGTTTAAGGATAAATTTAGAACGTGATAATATTTATTTAATTTAATAATAATATATTTAGAGTTCATTTTTAAATAAATGCTAAATATTATTGTTATTTAAGTTAATTAAATATTTTATCAACTAAGTTTCTAAAATAAATTAAAAGTAAAAAAAGATATTAAATTATTAAAAGATTCTAGATTGCATGATGCGAGCATGAGTTGAAAATAAAAGAAATTAAGTAAAAAAATAAAATAAGTGAAAATAATAATGTTATTTTAATTTCATAAAGTGCACATGGGATTAAATGTAATAAATTAATTAAAAATAGAAGTTGAGTGAAAATTAAATAAAGTAATTTAATAATTCATAAACGTGCATGGAAAAGATTAATGCAAGATAAAAGAAAGATTAATAAAAGTTAATTTGGAGTTTGAGTCTAGTGAGCAAGGAGTCCTCTCGGGTAAATGCACAATTAGTGCCTCAATTTGAGGAGAAAACTCCTTATCACAACTTTGGGGTTCATTTTTGAGGGACTAGAATTTTGGGAGATGAATTTTGGAAGCAAATTTCAGAAGGAGAATTCTAGGAAAGATTTTCAGAGGAAAGTTATTGAAGAGGAGCGAATTCTCTCACAGTTTTTTAGGGATTTCATATTAGCATCAGGATCAGGTAGGGTCTTGTGTTTTGATCGCTGATTAATTACGTAATTATCCTTTCCTGTCTTCTTCGTGTTTGTGGATTGTAAATCTGAATTCTCTATGATGAAAGCTTAAACATTTCAATATTGTAAATTATTAATTGCTTATTAATAACTTCTATATACATAGGGATTAGAAAAGAAGTCAGAAAACTCTCATTTTCTAGATTAAAGAAAATAGGATTTAATCAGGAAGGGGTTGAATTTAAAGATGGAATTCTAAATAAAAAAAAATTGGATGGTTGATAATATTTTCTCCATCAGAATATAGATGAAATCAATTTAAAAATAAAATAAAATAAATAAAAATAAAAATAAAAATAAAAATAAATAAATATATATAAAATATGTTTGGGTTTAATTTTATTAAATTATAATAAAATTTAAATTCAATTATATTTACATATTAAAAGAAATGGTGATGTTAAACTTTAATCATAATAAATTTTAATATATTTAAATTTAAAAACTATATATTATATATATTCTTTTACACATTTGGGGGGGGGGGAATTGTTTTAATGTTTTAATTGAAAATGAATAAAAAAATAATAATATAAAATTTAACCCACACCACTTACCTTTTTTCGCTGGCGGTTCCATGATTCCTGCAGTACATTGTACTTGCGATGGAGGGAATCTCCAAGTGGCCACATGGCTTATTAAAGACCGGCGGCTTTATAAGGCCTGCGATTGATATTAATTCGTAGGTAAGAGATAAGTATTTAATTTGTTATTATGTTATTTTGTTTTTTAAATATTATTTTATATTAATATTATATATTATTAAGAAAATCGATTATTAATATTTTGATTTTAATTATAATGTTGTTAAAAGATTTTGTTATTAAATAATAGTAATATTAAATATTGATTATTATATAATATTTTTATTTAATAATAACTATTCAATTTAATAAATTATTAATGAATAATATAGTTTTATATATATACAAATTTTAAGTAAAGTTTAATTAATTAATAATGAGAGTTTTCAATGAAGTTCTAAATTGATTCGACTAGTGTCAAATATTGATACTTAATAAATTATAATTTATTCAAAGATCAATCTATATCATTTTAATGATTTAATTAAACATTTACCCCTAAGTTATTTTGGAAAAATTGAACTAGAATTCAAATAGGGGTAACTTTGTAAATTATTTAAAAACATGAATGGGTTGACTTGTAAGGGTTAACTAGGAAACTTACTTACTTGAATGGAAACTGGAACCTTACACTTAATTCAACCACATGCTTTCAAATCAAACCAAATTGTGAGATTATGATGTTTTCTATGTACTGTTTATGTTTTGGGGGTTGATTTAGCTTGACCAGTTAGGTTGTTACCAGAGGCTTGGGGGTTGGTGAATGTGATATTATGATGACTTGGTCTCGATCTTTAAACCCAACCAAGGTAATGTGATAATATGCTCTATGATGGTTTGTATTTACTTTTTATTGTTGCTTTCCAATCTTCTTGTATGAAGCTGAGGTGTATGTTTATGAGATATCCGACTTAACCATTTTTGAGTCCTTGATCAGTTATACTTGGATTACTTTCTAGTCACGTTGATGGGATTGAAGTGTTTTCTATGTTTTTGGCGATGTCATATGGTGAAATGTTTGACTTGACCATTTTGGAGTCTTTGATCAGTATTATTTTAGGGATGCTTTCTGGTTGCTTATGGAGAACTGATGGATATTGTGATGTATCATTTGATGATTTTCAATTGCTCGTGGAGAACTGATGTGATTATTGTGGACTATCTTTTGATGCTTTCTAGTCACTTGTACAGGATTGAGGTGATTTTACTATGATTCTTTGATTTTTGATTTCATGAGCCTAGGGTAGGTTATCTATGTGTAGTGTCGGGAAGTGGCTTGCAATGGGGGTCGGGGCCTAAGAGGCTGCTAGTGTAAACCCATTGTAAGTTGTTTTAATAAGTGAAAACATTTACACTAAATGAGAGAAAAATGAACCTAACAAGATATTTGTATGTTCTCTCCCATGCCTTGAGTGCTAATATAGACTAGGATGGGGTAGAGAGAATGCTTGGTTGCGACCTTGCATTTTATAGTATGCCTCATTAGTTTGGGAGGATACTAGTGGCCGCAGGGATCACTAGGGACCCGAGATTCCTAAGGGATTGCTCAGGTAACTTCTACATGACTTTTTGCGATGACACTTTCTCGCTTGCATAGTAGATTCCCTATGTGTCTTTGTTTGCCTCTGGGTCTAGATGCCGATCTATGTGTTGGAACCTTTGAGTTAATATAATTTTAGGATTTCTTGGACTTAGAGAGTACTTGTGTTATGTGATTTGATATCCTATTTGGGACTTGGGACTATCTGCTCAACGCGGTGGGAGTGGACCATTTAGGTTCCACGTGGTCGAGTGGTAGTGCTTTTTCACGCTTACCATTGAGATCCGTCCATAGTCACCGTGGTTGGAGCTTCTTGATATGATTTTTTATCATATTTAGATGATGTTGTTTACTTATGCTTTATTCTAGTAGGATAGATTTCTTTATGCATATGTTGTAGCATGTTTTAGGTGTGACATCCCTATTACAATAGTATCGATGACCTCTTCGATGGCTTGGGATGTTATGCATGGGGGATGGCTAGGGCCCACGATGGTCTAATGATGCTATTGATGGTTGGGAGGAACCACACACTTAGAATAGTTGTGTTTTATGATGGATAGTTGTAGTTTATGTTAGATATTTATGTCTTTTATGATGAATGGATGTATCATGTATGTTATTAGTTTCATTTACTTTATTGTACATGTATCATGGATTCGAGGATGATGGTGTATCATTACATGTATATTCTTTTAGCCTTTCATACCATGTGACATGTACAATGGATGATTGAGCATTCTGAATTAATTTGCCAAGAGGCATTCAGAAGAAATGTATATTAAAAGGACATTGGACTTTATAATTATTCTTTCATGTGGATGTGGTAGTTGTTAGGCTTAGAATTAATTAAATTTAAATGTGACTCAACATCCTGGGATCCTTAAGGGATGTAACCTGTTATGTATGTTTGTTGATGATTACATGTTATTGCTTCTGCTACTATGTGTTTGATGTGTATGATCTATCTTTGTTGTTTTAAAAAAAATGTTTAGCAAACTTAGTAAAACTTTAGGTTAATTCTTTTGGATCCCTTGGTGGGGCGTTACAGAAAACCCTATGCCAAAATCTACATGTGATCTTGAATAGTGAGACATAAGAGAACCCACACAATGTGAACAAAAACAACATAGTGTGTTATGCAATTCTTGTGTAGAGAAGAACCATTTACTGGTATTGGTTCTAAAATATCACACCACAACAAGAGACCTATAACCATATTCTCAAAACAAAGTATATCAAGTATAGCATCCATTCAATAACTCTATCATTAAGTAGGTTATTAAGTTTTACAAATGATAGATAGAGTTATTACTATGAATAGATACTTGATAGAATGGATAAATATAAATAAAATCTTGTGTTCATATAATAGCAATGCTAATTAACACTAGATGACATACCTTGAATTGTGGAGATGCCACATGTGGAGGTTTGTTAAAAGGACCAATGAAACAACCAATGAAGCTTAATTTGAAATCATCCAAGAACCACAAGATTGGAGGGATTCCCCCCAACTTAACTTCATGCTACAAGGTCATGAAATCATTAGGATAACCAAAGAAATTAGGTAACCCAAAGAGAGTAACACATCTTGAGAATTTTGTGAGCCTTATTGAATGATAGATAAATCAAATATTTCAAGAATTCAATGAATGTACTCCCAAATTAACTCTAGGTCATAAAAGCATAGGGAATTTGAATCATCCAAGAAATCAAGAAATGAATTTAGTACTTGTTATCAATGAATGATCATTGTAAGATACAAGAACCAAGAATGAAGAATATATGGATATTAATACCTTGATCCTTGTCTAAACAAATCATCCATAGTTTATTTGGTCATCTTAGGATAATGGAAAGAATCAAAATGAGGAAAAACAATCATCCAGTTTTAACATTTTGGTCATTAATGCATAGAATCCCTTCTGCTTAATCAATTATTGGTCCTAGATTAACAAGTATGTGAGGAATGTGCATTTTAACCGTAGGCCTCCAAATATGTATAGGTACAAAAGTAGTAGAATATAGATTATGGAGGATATGGTACCATGTTTGTGAAGTATGGAATGTATATGGTTCAATATTACTTAGTGAATGATTAATATTAACACACATACTTATGAATCCAATAATTAAAATTGGTGAAATTTGAAGTATGGGCTCATTTATGGGTATTTGGAATTCACTAAGTGGAAAAGAAGAAAAAAGTTGATTATAATTCAATAAGTAATATTGTTCTTCTAATTTAAGTAAACCAAAATCACATCCCTTATATACATCAATACATTCCAATGTTGATTTATCAATTTCAAGCAAATCATTAGATTGTGTAGGGATCCTTGAAAGCTCAATATTATATATATTTCTAGCCACCTTATTATGAAGTGTTGTATGAGGAAATCTAGATGCCTTTGTTGGATAGGGTGGAGTGCAATGTGAATGGGATAATGAATATGGTAAGAAGTGTGATGGAGATAAAGTAGATGGAAATAAGGATGGGTGAAATGAAGGTGGTAAAGATGGATATGGTACAATATAAGAGGGATATATATTGGAATTTCTTTAGAATAACTGAGAAGGCGCAGGGGGGGGGGGGGGGTCGAATAAGTTATTCAAGGTCCAAATGTCCTACTCAAACTTTTTACTAAATATAGTGAGCCCATTCAACTATTCATTCATCCAAGCTTTAACTTTTCTAATCAACGAGTTACTGTAAATCAACATGCAAACATAACACCTAAGAAATCAACACATAACACAATGATTTACGTGGAAATCCAATTTGGGAAAAACCACCAGTAACATGCTACTCAATTCTCACTCTTTTGAAGTGATGCCGTGTGAAAGGTCCACCCTGTTAAAAGTTTACAATACACTATTAAATGTGACCTTGTTAGAGGATTTAACCACCCTATTAGAAGTGAGCTTGGTTAGAGGAATTTAGAACATTCACATGGAATGCCACCCTGCTAAAGGATTTACAAATGGCTATTAAACCAACCTAAGTCCATAGGATTTTTAGATCTAATACAATTACTAGAGATTATTAGAAAATCTTGACCTAACTACAATATACAACTTATCTTGTAGATCTCAGATCACTTCTTAGCTCATACCCTTGCCTGGCCTTCAATCTCTGCAACTCTGACAACTTGCCCTCCTTTCAAGCTTAGTCTCCTTGAGCCACCATACTCAATGTACGAGTGAAATCATCTCTTCATGATGACTCATAGAAGTAGAGCCTTTGTGCTCTTCCTTCTCCTAGATGTATTTTCCTTGACACCCTTCCAACCACTTCGCAGATTTGGCTCTTTAGTAGCAACAATATTAGCAGCTCTTTGCTTCTTGTTGTATGACTCCTTAAATATAAGTCTTTGAGTTCCTTTTCCCACTCGATTCTTCCATCCTTTAATTTTAATTCATATGGATTAGGTAGGATTCATTGCATCTAACCCATATTCTGTTTCCTCTAGAAACTTCTTGAATAATCCTTTAGAATTTGCCCAAAAATGGTTTACATAGAATTCTGTGCCACTAGCTCATCATCCTTATCTTCCAACTTGTTCACAAAATTCAATGTAACCACTTTGTCAGCTCAGATTTGGTGAATCTTCGTCCTTTGAAATAATGCAATAGCTTGACACTATTGAAATACTGGTGCTCGACACATACTATGTTACTCGGCATCAACTATGTTTTTTTTATGCTTGACACCTGAAGATCACTCGAAACCAACTAAGAAATTTTTGATGCTCGACACCTGATCTTCACTTGGCATTTGAACATTACTCGGCATACACTAGAATTTCTTGTTACTCGGCTCCAACTGAGAGTTTGCTGGGCTTCAACTAAATTTCTCAACACCCACTAATGATCTTAGTTTAAGCTTTGCATTTAACCTTGTTACAATTTATTCCTCCAATGTTTCTAAGTGTGACCAACCTCTGTATCTTTGAGTATGTTATCAATACATTATGTAACCATTGTCTTAACTGATCCTTGTACTTCATTACAACATCATAACTCAACCTTTCCCTTAGGTTTTCTTGTTACATCTTGTTGATTAAATCCTCTTCATCAATCAACTAAGTGATAGTACTTGGATCTTATAAGAAAATGTCATTCCTACAAGTAGCAGGTTTTGACGTCAATGATAAAACAATGATTAAAACTTTCAACAACAATCTTCCTTCTTTCCAACAATCTCCCTCTTTGATCTTCAACAATGAGCTTTTCAATTAGATTTCCAACAATCTCCCTCTTTGGCATTGATGACAAACCAAAATGATCAACCATCAAACTAAACTATTCAACCAAATGCTAGCTAGGTTCAAACAGTAAGTCAAATGCCAAAAAGTAAATTATAGCTTCACATCTCCTTCTACTATTCTGATTATTTCATTTCTACTTCTCCCTCTTTGCTGCTGCCTCCTTGTTCTTTGTCTTTCTCCTTTTGTATGCTCATCTTCTACTATTCTGATCAACATCTCCCTCTATCTTCATTTAATCACTAGATCATTAGCATGTAATTAGTTTCTCACAACTTCACCCTCTTTTATGATTCTTTATCTTCAACAGTTGTTGATCAGTTTTCTATTATTTCTCCCTCTTTGACAACAATGCCAAAGACATGTTAGCATCTTAATATGCAAGTGTAGCTTTGCAGGTTCTTTTCATTTATCCCTTTGTCACCTTGCTTGTGATTGATTTGGGACTTCAACACTTCTACTACTTTAGGCATAGATCCCAAAGTAAACATCCTCTGCATCAATGTGTAAGATCCTCAACAATCAACTCATTTGATGTAGGGCATTTATGCTTTAGCTTCAAGTAGCCTTAGCTAGGGGTATCACCCCTAACTTACCTCTAAGATACTCAAAAAGATCTTTAGGTAGTGCTTTTGTGAAGATGTCACCAATTTTTTCCTTCGAGCTAACATATTCCATCTTCACTTGTTTGTCTTCCACCAACTCTCTTACATAGTGATACTTGATTGCAATGTGTTTGGTTTTAGCATGCATTACATGATTCTTTGATATGTTAATAACACTTGTATTATCACAATAGAGTACCATAGGCTCAGTTACCTCTTCCTTCATACCTTGCAACAAATGCTTGATCCATACAATATTGGTGCAATTTATAGCAGCTGTCACATATTCAACTTCAGTAGTAGACTGTGAGGTGCAGCTTTGCTTTTTGCTGGTCCATGTAATCAACCTTCTTCCTAAGAAAAGTGCTCCTCCACTGGTGCTTTTTCTATCATCAATATTACCTCCCCAATCTGCATTAGTGTAGGCTCTCAGTTCAAATTTCTCACTCCTCTTGTAGTACAAGCCAAAGCCATTAGTTCCTTTTAGGTACCTTAGTATTCTCTTTACTGCCATTAAGTGATTTTCTCTTGGATTTGCAAAAAATCTTGCCACTATTTGAACAACTAATGTAATGTCTAGTCTACAACTTTCTAATCATTGACCTATACAATGTTTGATTCATTTCAGCTAACTCATCATTCCTGGATAGCTTATGTCCTATAGCTATTGGTGTGCTAACTAGTTTTGACTCTTCTAACCCAAATGTTTTGAGTATCTCTTTGATGTAATTAGATTGGGTTACAAATATGCCATGCTTCAATTGATGTAATTGTAATCCAACAAGAAATTTGATTTCTCCAAACATTGACATCTCAAATTTATGTTTCATTTGATCAGCAAAATCTTTGCATAGAACATTTTTTCCTCCAAATATTATATCATCAACAAAGATTTCTGAAATCAAAATGTCTTTACCTTTTTCAGCTTTGATGTACAAGTTGTTGTTGTCATCTGTTCTCTCAAATCCCATCTTCACAAGATATTTATGCAACCTCTCATACCATGCTCAAGGTGCTTGCTTCAATCTATAAAGTGGTTTGTGTAGTTTGCAGACCATGTCCTTGTTTTTCTCATCAGCAAATCCCTTTGATTGTTCTATGTAGACTTCCTTTCCAGTATATACCATTCAGAAAAGTAGACTTTACATCCATTTGGTATACTTTGAAAGCTTTATATGCAGCATATGCAAGTAATGTTCTTACTCCTTCCATTCTTGCAACAGGGCCAAATGTTTCCCCATAGTCCAATCCTTCTTCTTGTGCATAGCCTTTGCAAACTAGTTTCATTTTGGTTCTTGTTATCTCACCATTCTCATCAAGTTTTTTTCTAAACACCCATTTGGTATCAATCACATTCTTATCAGCTGGTCTAGGAACTAGAGACCATGTTTTGTTCTTCTCAATTTGATCTATGTCTTCTTCCATGGCTTTATACCAGTCATCATCTTGTAGTGCATCTTTCACTATTTTAGATTCAACCTTGCTTAATAGACATGATTCATTCCTGAGCCTATTCCTTGTCATTGGTCTAGCATCTCTATTACCAATGATTTAATCTGCAGGGTGATGTCTTCTCACATACTTGGCTAACCTTGGTTCTGTCCTTTCCATGTTTGGTCCTTCAACTTTAGAGTTATTTTGTTCTTCTTCATTTGGCATTTCATCATTCCTCTCATGCATACTATTTTTAGAATTAGAATTGTGTATTTTGTACATTCTATAGCTCAGCTTCTGAGTGCAGCTTGGCATTCATAGGTTGAGACTTGACAGATACTAAAATTTGTTGCTGATTCCCAACTTGATTTGCAACATTGTCTTCCATAGTCATTCCTTCATAGAAGTATACAAAGGATCTATAATCCTCGATTTTCTTGGACTCATCAACCTGAACTTCTACGTGCCCATTAAAATTTACATTTGCACTCTCCACAATCTTATTAGTGTTAGTATTTAAACACTTGTATGCCTTCTAGTGGAGTATCCAACGAATATGCCTTCATCACTTGTTGCATCAAACTTGCAATTTCTAGTATCTTTTAGAATATAGCATTTACAACCAAATACTTTGAAATGTTTAACATTGGGTGAGTGACCATACCATAGTTCAAAAGGTGTTGCATTTGTACCTTTCTTGACTTGAACTCTATTCAATATGTAGACTGCAGTACTTACTGTAGAGCTACAAAACTAGTGCTTAAAGGAATACAATGGAGAACCAAAAGATTCAAACAATAGATTTAACTCACATATATGATTAGACAAAAGAGAATTAAAATACCAAAGTAGCCTAAGAAGGTGCAAACCTCTTAAACCAAGCAATCTTCCCTTTGGTGCATAGATGTGTCCGTAAGATGGGATGTATGCTCAATGACGTTGCTCAATCTTCAATGGAGGATATGATTCACAATGGATTTGTGGATGGATTTTTCCATTATGATGGTATTTTGATAGTCCTTAGTCTCTCAAAATAGCATTATAACATCAGCAATAGAAGTGGATGATATTTGTGAAGGTAGAGGGTTTCATTTATAGGCCAAGGGGTAGTGAGATGGAGGGTTAGGATGCAAGGAAGGGGAATTGGTTAAGGAGGGCTAGGATGCAAGGAAAAGAGAGCACATGGATCGTGCTTCTTCAAAGCTCTAGCCTTGTGACAAGTGTCACAAAGGGATTGGATAGGGAAGATGGTCAAGATAGGTGGTTAGAGGGAGTTGTGAAGGAAGAAAAGGGAGGATGACTGTGGAAAATAGGTGTAAAAAGTATTTAAAGAGCCTTTAAGGCTCTTGAATAGGAATGCAAGACCTTAATGGTGGAGCTTTGACTTTGGTTTGGTTTAAGACTTTCTTAACCCTTGGTTAAAGTTGTGCACATGCTTAAGGAAGGGATTAGGCTTAGCTTAGGATGAGATTAAGAGGCAAGTGGTTTTGGTAGGTCAAGTATTTATTTGAATATATTAAAAGAGGATGTTAAGTATTTGTTTGAATATTAAAATGGAGGATACAATCTTTGTTTGAATATTAAAACGGAGGATAAAGTCTTTTTTTGAATATTAAAATAGTTGGTGGGTGGAAGTTTTGACTTTAAAATGGAAGATGAAGTCTTTCTTTGTATATTAAAATGGGAGGTGGGTTGAAGTCTTGACTTTGGCTTGGGTTAGGAATTCTTAATCTAGGATTCAGGTTGTGCACATGGTTAGAGTGAAGATTAGGCTTGGATTAGAGGGGGATTAGGGGGCAAATGGCTTAGATTTGATGTGATGGGTTAGTTAGGTGGCTAAGTGAGGTTAGTATGTGTGAATGGGTTGGATTAGGGGTTAGGATAGGGTTTCAGGAGGCATTTAGGATTTTAGATATTTTATTAAATGATATATTTAATAAAATGAGGATATAGAATTAAATTGAATAGATTTGAGGATTTATTCAATTTAATAGAGGAATAAGGATTTAATTGATAAATTGATTTTGGGTGATCTTTTAATTTTATCAATTGGACTATAGTTAATTAAATTAACTAACTAACTAGGGGATGGCAATAGATTAATTAAATATTAAATACTTAATTAATGATGCCTTAGGAGATGACTAAATAGGATTACTTAAGTGATGTAATCAGATTTAGGTGTCTACATTTTGCCCCTCTTTGAGATAGTGTTGGAACAATACTATTTCAAAGAAGTTTGAAGATAGATGACATGAAGAAAACTTTTGAAAGCAACATGATTGCCCCAATCTTGAATAGAAGAGGAGAGAGTGGACTATGTGATGCCCCTTCAAGAAGATGGCGGGGAGAGAAGGTGAGGCCCGATAGCTTCTTGAAAGGTACAAGAATCTAGGGCGAGCAGGATGACTGAGAGTGGTGAAGAGAGGTGGTTCAAGGAAGCACATACTCTCACTATGGGAGAATGATACAGAGGAAAACCTTGGGTGCAAGGATAACCAATGGGTAAGAACACTGGCTACAAGGAGAGGGGGGAGGGTGAGTGGTTTTCTAAATTGAACCCAGGGAAGTGATTTGGAAGATGGGAGATTTGGGGAGATTTATGATTCGAGGATTTATGATTGGTGATGACTAAGATTTTGATTGATGCGGGAGCTATGATTATGAGTGGTGAAGGAGATATGATTATGATTGATGAAGGAGCTATGATTATGATTGATAAAGGAGCTATGATTATGATTGATGAAGGAGCTATGATTATGATTGATGAAGGGGCTATGATTATGATTGATAAAGGAGCTATGATTATGATATGGATAAAACTATTAGATCATGATTGTAAGATTGATTGGATGAGATGCTTGGATAGGATGGGATGTTTTGATCTAAGATGGGAGTGCGAAGTAATCCATTGAAGCTTGAGCATGTGGGTTTTCCAAAGGGGAGCACCACCATGTAGTTGAGCACTTATTTTGATATAGGAATATTGGTAATATGCTAAGGTTACTAAGATCATCAAGGCCTTTTTACCACAATTACATAGGACTGACGTGAAACAAACATGCAAGGATTGCCCCAACATCACACATGAATCCTGAAAAAATCAAAGTGGAAATGATACTGGGTAACCCACAAGCAAATAATATTTCCCAAGTGCACCATGTAACCACACATGATAACACATTTGGACTATGCAAGGGTCATGTTCGACTAACTCACAAGCAGAAAAGAAACAAAAAAGACCTGATCAAAACCTTGCTCTTGAATTGTCCCATTCATATAACACCATGATATAAAAGATTGTGGCGACCATGAGGAGGGAACAACCCAAATCACTTGGAAGAGATACTTTAAGAACCAAACGTGAAATCCTAAAAAGAAAATAAATCGAAAGAAAATGTAAATCCATGAAAAAGTAACCTTTTTCCAAAGAGATCGGTAGGACTGGATATTGAGGGACCAAGATCAAACGAGAGGAAGGATGCATCCTACAAGGATCTATCGGCAATATCAAGGACTAGGATCAAATGGGAAATCATAACTATTTAGGACAACATTTTGATGACAAGGGATTGCGTACGAGGATTCGTAAAGCACCTAACCAAGAGAACTACAAATTTTTATTTGTATTTGATTTTTTGATCAAGCATGAATTGACGCAAAGAGATGAGAGATATACAATGATACCAAGTGAAGGACTGACATGAAAGGAATATATAGTGGAAAAACCAAAGTATTTACAAGGGATTACCATACAAAAGCTTAGCATGATAGGATAGTGGCAGGAAAGACGAAGATGAGAAGGTTAGCAGAAGAAAATCTAGGGATGAGGAGATAGTGCGATGAAAAGCATGGGATGAGAAGCTAGTGGAAAGGGATAGGATATAACATACTGTTACTATAGGGGAGGTGCGGTGTGGAAAGGATAGAGGTGGTTGCTGACTTGACTATTATGATGGCGGGTATTGAAGCTTGTTGTCAAAGATATTGATAGCGTTTAATGAAAGCTATGGAGAATGTTGTTGGTTCTATAAAAGGTGAGTGAATTTGATGAAATCTCAATAACAAGAAGTGTTAGCTAAAGCATAAGAAAAGTGTGAGCGAAGAATTAAGTTGTGAGTGAAATACTAATGGTTGATTCGTAAGAGCAGAGGCAAAAAATGCTAGAGGTGATAGAAGGAGGAACGGGGGGATGGAGTGAAGAGGAAAATGAAAGCCAAGGAGAAAGGAAATGGTTGCGGGGGTAGAAGTGGGGTGTAAAGCAAAGCCAAAAATAAGGAAGAGAAAACTTGCTACGTCAAAGTGTGCAAAATTATGATCAGGGAGTGGTGGAGGCTAGCAAAATTAATTCAGCTCAAAATCAACTAGAAGAGGAAGAAGAAGATCCGACCTTGCTGCAGCTATTAGAAGAAGGTGCGATGCAACAAATAGAGTTGGAGGAAAAAGAGAAGGAGACAAATGTACCAAGTGTGGGAGTGTTGTTAGAGGGAGCAAGTGTAGAAGATTAGCCATCTATAGAAGAGACTCTTCTAGAAGAGGAACAAAGATTCGTGATGCGACCAACGATAGTCTTATGGAAGAAGGGAAAAAGTAGTTTAGGGGATATGATGCAGAGCTCTAGGGAACAAAAGGGTGACCTAGTATTGTCTGCATTTCAGCCATTTTGAGCATTGCAATATGATGTTGCAGTACAAGTGGCTCATGATGCAGTGGTGGTGATGGAGAAAGCATTGGCAGTGGAAAAAGAACGGGCTGACCAGGCAGAGAAAGATGCAAATTTCTTTCAAGGCCTGATTGAAAGAGTGCGAGAGGATGGTGCATGGACAGAAGCTAAGCACCTAGGGATGATGTTAATGATGGAGCAAACAAGAGTGGAGACTGTGGAGGCAACTTTGGCAGCTGAGAGAGCGGCAATGGAGAGATGTGAAAATGAATTAGTGCTCTTGCGGTCGCAAGTAGAAGCATTCAGGGAGTCAGTAGTGCAGACCAATAGTTTAGCACGAAGGTCACAAGAGCAGCTAAATGCAAGTAATGTGCACATTACATGGTACCAAAATTAGTTGAATATAAAAAAATATGAGAGGGAGTCAATGAAAATGATAGTGAATAGATATGAAATAGAACGTGATATTGTGCAAAGGACAACAACTATTCCAGGAGCAGAAAGACTACAGGCAGAAATGAAAGATGTCATGGAGCAGTCAGTGAAGGTTGCACAAGAGGCAGCATATTACATGGGATTATATCACCAGGCAGTCCCTTTGGAGCAAAGGAGAGGAGTTGTATACTCTAAGAAACATTTTATGGAGTAGATAAACACCCTCTTGAGGCGTGGTAACATGCCGATCCCCATGGATGCACTTTGGGCAGGTGTGAGGATGACTCCAGGGACATCATCATCTGGGACTGGGTCTGAAGGAATGCCATTGATTGGACACTCTATCTTGCCACCTCCCCCAAGGAGGCTAGAATAAAAAATCTGCCAAACATTATTAGTTAAATGGAATGTTGGTGTTGCCATCGTAGGAGAATAAAAAGTTTGTGCTTGTTGTTTAGGCAATCAAGGGGACAACGAATGTTGTTTGTAATGCAATCTCATGTTTTGTTGTTGGGATTTTATGGAAGATATATGGATTTTTTTGTGTTTTTGTCAAATATTTAAATGTTTTTGGGATGTTTGATATATATTTGAATGTTTTTGTGTTTTTGTGATAAATAATGAAATAGTTTGACTCTTGTAAAAGTGGGAACGATACAATCTGTAGAGTAAGGGTAACCATGACTTGTAGGTGAGAATGCCTGTGTAGATTTAACAATTATGACAGATAATAATAAGACAAAATGTGGGGACGTTTCTCTAGGTGTGTGATGAGATGGATGCTTATGAGGCATGGGAAAAGGCATTGGGACCTATGCAAGGCTTGTGATGGCCAAAAGAGGTCAAGAAGGGCGTCGAAGAGGCCAAAAGAGGGCCTTGAAAAAGGTGTTTAGGCCTAAAAAGATGTCTCAAGGGCCTGAAAAAGGTGTTTGATCCTAAAAAGGTGCCTCGAGGGCCTAAAAAGGTTGAAATAGGGCCTTGAAAAAGGCGTTTGGGCCTAAAAAGGCATTTTGGGGGCCTGAAAAAGGTGCTTAGGCCTATAAAGGCATTTCGGGGGCTTGAAAAGGTCAAAATAGGGCCTTAAAAAAGGCATTTTGGCTTAAAAAGGAAATTTGGGGTCCTGAAAAAGGTGTTCTTAGCCTAAAAAGGCACTTGAGGGGCCTAAAAGGCACTTTGGGCCTAAAAAGGTTCTAGAGTAGTACAAAAAGGACACTTGGGCATTGAAAAAGCATTTAGGGCCTAAAAAGGTGCTAGAGTGGTCCAAAAAGGACACTTGGGCCTTGGAAAAGACTTTTAAGGTCTAAAAAGGCGCTTGAGGGGTCCAAAAAGGACACTTGGGCTTTGAAAAAGCATTTAAGGCCTAAAAAGGTGCTAGAGGGGTCCAAAAAGGACACTTGGGCCTTGAAAAAGCATTTAAGGCCTAAAAAGGCACTAGAGTGGTCCAAAAAGGACACTTGGGCCTTGAAAAATCATTTAAGGCCTAAAAAGGCACTAGAGTGGGGAGCCAAACTCTCACGCTTACGCCTACTTATTCTGTGCCCCCAGCTGTATGAGGATGAAAGAATCTGACGAATATCTAGTCTTTCGAGACAGTATTGGTATATTTGTTGAAGGTGGTTAGACTAATCATGGCTGCTGCAACTTAACTAACACTAAAAATCCTTCTTGATTCACATTAATAATGGCTGTATGGAAGGAAGGCGATGGTTGGCATTGCGACATCTCTTCCACTATCTGAGTTGTGCTGGATTTTCCTAAGCCCAAAATTATGTTTCAGGACATTACCATGCTTCTTCTTAATATCAATTTTTGAATATTAGAAATTGAGAGGAATTTTGGGGTGGTGTTAATGTTTCAAGCTTTTATGGCCATATTTGGCAATTATGACTCCCTTTTGAATGCTTTGGAGGATTTTAAAATTTTTTTTAAAACTTTTTTTTTTGATATTTTTAGACAATTTTTTGAATTTTTTTGATATTGTTTGGGCAATTTTTGAAAATCTTAGGTAGTTTTTGAATTTTTTTTGGTAAGTTTGGATGATTTATGAAATTTTTTGGTATTTTTGGATGATTTATGATTTTTTTTGGTATATTTGGGTAGTTTCTCTGTGCGTCGCAAACAGGCAAGCTATTGCCTTGCTGATTCCTGTCGTTGTGTCGGCTATTAGTGCTATCTTTCCCTCCATCCTTGTGGGTTTGATTTTGGGGTGGTTTGTGCATAATCCATTGGCAATCCGATGGAGGACATTGAAGAGCAAGTTTGGCTTCATTTTCTAGATGTATTGATGGTCGGTAGAGGAGTGATGGGGTTGGTTCTCCTTTTGTGATGTGAGGCAACTGGCATGGGCCTTGCAAATGGTTACAACTCCAAAAAGATTCTCTTCGAGAGGTCTAGGTGAAAGGGTTATAAGTCTATTGGTTTCTCATTGTGTAGACTCTATGGAAAGTTTTTGTCTCATGTCAAGGTTTTTATTGTGGAAAGGAAAGTAAGGTGTGTGTGAAAGGGTTGTGAGAGAAGGAAGCTCTTCATTTTTTTTTTTTTTTTGGATGATTTATGAATGTTTTTGATAATTTTTTTTTTGGAAATTTTTGAATTGGAACCTAGGATGTGAGTAAGATAGTGATGAGGGATTTTGCTGTAAGGCTCAAAAATATACAAGCATGAATAGGAAATGGGTGGATGACTCAAGAATGGAGGATAGAATATAGTTGTGCATATGATAGGAAAAAAAAGCTCAGGATGAGGAAATAGCATTGATGCAATATGGTTATTGTTACATGGGTATGATACATAAAATTATTGGTTGTGTGACAAGGATGTGGTACATAGAATATTGTGGCTTGGTACAGGTATATGATATAAAGGCATGGTTTTAAATATAAAATACACCTAATATGATACATGTGGTAAGATACAAGGATGGAATAGATATGTTGACCATGGTAGAATATGTGATCTAGGTAGGCTTTCCCAGTTGGTGTCATGAGTTGTTGGAGTGTGAGGAGGGAACTCTTGGAATATCTTGGAAAATGGGGAGATGGGTGATGAGATGTAAAGGGGTGATACTAGATATGTAGGCCATTGATAGATAATGAATAGGCTAAGTACACCTGCTACCTAGTTGTTAGGTTTTCACTAGGGTATCGATCCAAGCTGCTTGAATTGCCAAGTATTCACCATTGGACAATTTTTTTTTTTAAGGCATAGAATTTCTTGAGGTGAATGATGTTAGTGGGATCATTCATGACTTCACCTTCAAGTGTGGATAACTGATAGGCCCCTAAGCCAAAAGATGTTGTGACCACGTAAGGATCAATCCATGTGGGCTCAAACTTGCCTTTCTTTTCTTGGTCAGCTTGGACTTTCATGTTTTCTTTGAGGACCATGTCTCCTTGAAATTGGTGTGGATAGAATTTCTTGTTGAAGTTGCACTTGAGGAAATTATGGTAAACCATGAGGTGGTCATAAGCCTATTGCCTTTTTTCATCAAGTAAATCTAGTTGGGTGAGTCTAGCTACTCTGTAATCCTCATCTGATATCTAGCCTCACAAAGAAATGTGCAAGGATGGGAGTTCAACCTCAATAGGTAATACTACTTTAGCACCATAAACTAGGGAGTATGGGGTTGTGCTTGTGGCTATACGGAACGAGGTGCGATAGGCCCATAAGGTAGGGTTGATTTGTAAATGTCAATTGCGATCAAAATCATTGACAACTTTCTTTAGGATTTTGAGTAGGGTTTTATTAGTTGCCTCTGCCTGACCGTTACCTTGTGGGAAGTATGGGCTAGAAAAATGGTGATGGATATGAAGGGAAGTGCACAATTCCTCCATATTTAGGTTTTCAAAATTACCTCCATGGTCAGTAAAAATGGTAGCTGGGATGCCGAAGTGACATATGATATGATATAGGATAAACTTGGACACTTGAAATCCCGTAGCAGTGACAAGGGGAACTACTTCGACCCACTTAGTGAAGTAATTAGTGGCGGTGATTACTCATTTGTGTCCTTCGGAAGAAAGTGGTGCAATAAGACCAACAAGATCAAACCCCCAGCAGGCAAAAGGCCATGGCGGTGCAATGGGCTGCAAGTCCTATGCTGGAGCTCGGATCAGATTAGCATGTTGTTGACAAGGTAAACATTGTTTCACAAACTCACATGCATCATGTTCTAGAGTAGGCCAATAATACCCAGCCCGAAGGATTTGCTTTGCTAGCACTATCTCGCTCATGTAAGCAGCACAAAGTCTAGCGTGTACCTCCTTGAGAGCCATTGCAGCCTCATTTTGATCTAAACATCAAGAGAGAGAATCATGATAACCACAATGATATAGGGTTTGGGTGATGATAGTGTAGCAGGAAGCTTTGCGAATAAGGTTTTGACATTGGGTTCGTGTGAGGTGAGGAGATATGATACTATTTAGTAGGTAAGCATTAATTTTATGGTACCATGGGGATTGGGGACCAACTAAGATGCAGAATTGTGTTGATTTATCATTCTCATATGCGGGTTCATGCAATTGCTTGACCAAAAATTCATATTGCATAGCTTCGCGTGATATTTCTAAGAGAGAACCAATAGTAGCCATGGCATCTGCTGCTTTATTTTGGAGTCTAGGTACTTGTATGAACTGGAGTTGAGTAAAATGCTCCTTTAATTGATCAACCAATTCCTTGTAAGGTAGTAGCTTATCATCCTTGGTTTGATATTCATTTAAGGCTTGTTTGATGATAAGCTAAGAATCATCGTAGACTTGTGGCTGTGGGATATTCCATTCAATGGCAATTTTGAGCCCTACAACAAGGGCTTCATACTCTACAATGTTGTTGGTACACCAAAACCGTAGCTTGAAAGATTTAGGAATATAATCACCTTGAGGTGTGACCACGAGTATACCTACACTAGAGCCATGAGATGTATAGGAGCCATCAAAATATAGCTTCCAGGATGGTTGTTCTTCTATCAAACAGAGATGTTCATCTGGGAACTCCATAATGAGAGGGTGGCCTACAACCAAGGGTGCATCTGCCAAGTGATCTGCAATAGCCTGGCCTTTGATGGCCTTTCTATCAATATATTGGATATCAAACTCACTGAGAAGCATAACACATTTTGCTAGGCATCCTGTGAGTACTATGCGAGAAAGCATATATTTTAAAGGATTAATTTTTGAGATTAGCTGCATAGTATGACTCAACATGTAATGGCATAGCTTTTGGGTGGCAAATACCACTGGTAAGAAAGCCTTCTCCATTGGTGTGTAGTTGAGATCATATCCCACTAATTTTTGACTGATGTAATAAATAGCCCTTTCCTTCCCTGCATCATCAAGTTGTGCTAGAAGAGTACCTAATGCTATGGGAGTAGCTGTGATGTACAATATGAGTGGATGCCCTACAACTAGAGGATCCAAAATAGGCAGATTAGCCAAGTATTCCTTGATGAACTCGAAGTTATGCTAGCAAGTAGGGTCCCATCTAAAGTTCTGATCCTTCTTGAGCAGGTGTGTGAATGGTTGACATTTATCAGCAAGTTGGGAAATGAACTGTCTGACTGATTGGAGTTTTCCCTATAGAGAATGAAGGTGTTTGAGTGTCTAAGGAGGAGCCATTTCTATGATTGCTTTGACCTTTTTAGGGTCAATCTTGATACCTTCCATGACATAATGAATCTTAAGAGCTTTCTTGAGGTGACATTGAAGACACATTTCTTTGGATTCAACATGACATGATATTTTGCCAATCGATTAAACACTTCTTCGAGGTGAAATAAGTGATCAAGAGCATTGAGAGACTTTACTAAAATATCATCCATGTAATCTTCAAGAATCTTATGGATTAGGTCATGGAAGATGACCATCATGGCGCATTGATAGGTTGCCCTGGCGTTCTTTAGCCCAAATGGCTTCATACTGTAGCAAAATGTGCCCCAAGGTGTAGTAAATGCTATCTTATGCTGATCTTTCTTTGCTATATGAATCTGATTATATCCAGAGAAACCATCCATTAGTGACAAGATTTCATGACCTACGGTTAGATCCACAATCATGTCGATATTTGGTAATGGAAAGTCATCTTTTGGACAAGCTTTATTAAGATCCCTAAAATCAGTGCAGATTCTGATATCACCAAAAGGCTTGGTAACAGGTACCATGTTAGAAATCCATTTAGAATAATCTATTGGGCAAATGATTTTGGCCTCCAAAATTTTTTCTAACTCCACTTTAACCAATAAAGCAACTTTGGGGTGCATCTTATGGAGCTTTTGCTTAACAGGCTTGGCCTTTGTATCTATGGCCAAATGGTGTACCACTAGCTTGGGGTCTAACCCTGGCATGTCTTGATATGACCATGCAAAAAGACCCACATTCTCACAGAGGACCTCAATGAGAAGATCTACCTACTTAGGTGGTAGAGAAGTTGTAATGTATGTGATATGTGGTGTCTCTATCAAATTGATATTTACTGGTCAAGTTTCCTCTGTCAAAACTGAAGATATAGGAAGCCTATGCTCTTGCAGGGGAAGGATGAAATCTCCATCTTTAGACACCTCAGAGAGGTTTTCACCATCAGATACATCCTTTATTTTTATTTCATTTTTTGAGTTATCTAATGACACTCCAGAGGAGTTTTCACCAGAAGACATTTTTCCTTTGATTTTTTGCTTTTTTTGTTTCCTTTTTTATTTTTGTTTTGCGACTGGAGATTTCCTCCTGCCCGAAGTAACTTGCAGGATCCGGCTTGTAGACATATGCCGATGGTGGTGGTGGCCATTTATGTGGCATTTATGCCCCCATGAATTTAAGGAGCACATGCTTGGTAGAGAATTCGTCAACATGAACGACACTTGGTTGGTCCCAATCTATGAGTTCAGGGTGAGCGAGGGGTAGGTCTATGAGATTTAGGGATAGTTGGCAGAGCATAGAGGCTCCTAGGATTATTTCATCAAGGAATATATCATCATAGGCTTTCTTTTCTACTTCCTCAAGAATGTCTTCGACCTCAACAAAGCTATTTTGGATGTTTGTGAAGGCATGGCCTTCCTTCATAGTGCCCCCAGTTGCGAGGAGTCCATGGCCTAAGCCTTTGGTTTTCTATCCCTAGTGTGCCTCTATAGGCTTTCTCATACCTAATTCCAAATAGCCCAAACCACCTCCTTGATAATCCCATTGCTTTAAAGTGATCAAGAAGTGCTTCACTTTTGGGAGGTGGCTCCTTGTATAGCCATGTGTTAATGTCTAGTGCATTCTCCTCTCCATCAAGAATACCCTTGGTAATAAATGTGGTAGGGCCCATTTGTTGGAGTCAAGAGGTGGTTTTTGGTCTAGGCCCTTGATGTGTCAGGCATCCTTGAGTATGGGGATCAAGTGGTAGAGCGCCAACAACAAAAGCATTTGTAAGGCTATACTCACCACAACCTTGGTAGTTGATCTTAACCGTGGAACGAGTGGAGGCTAAAATGGTGTCTGGATCGTGGCAGGTGCTAGAGGAATTGGACGTGGTGTGGCCAACTTCAATCCCAAGACAATGATTGGTGTATGAAGCTTCAACCACATTGCAATAAGCAAAGGGTCCAGGATCTGCATGGATGGTTATCTCAGTGCCATTATGCAAAAATTTGATACACTGATGATATGTGGATGGAATAGCCTTCATGGCATGAATCCATGGGTGACCGAGGAGGATGTTGTATGGAAGATTAAGATCAACTACATGGCAAAGTGTTTCTTGAGTGGCTAGGCCAACTTTGATAGGGAGCAAGATGGTTCCTTCAGTGGTGCGCTCCAAATTGTCATATGCCTTGATTGTGATTACTTCATTAATGATATCTGCCTCTGTGTATCCTGCCTATTTGATGAACTTTAGAGTACATAGATTTAAAGCCGATCCATTATCTATCATGACCCATTTAACAACAAAGTTGGAAACCATGATGGCTATGTGAAGTGGAAGGATATGATTTGGTTCAACTGTTGGGATATCAATGGTTTTGAAGGATAAGGCACATGATGCTGAAAGATGGCCAACCAAGTTTGGAAACTCGATGGCATTTATGTCAGAGGGGATGCGTGACTCATGTAGAGTACTGTTGAGGATCTCTTGATAAAGTGGGATTGTTCGTAAGAGATCCAGAATGGAGATATGGGCCGGCGTGTTTCCAAGGTGTTCCAAAATGTTATATTGTGGCCCTAATGAGGATGATTCTGATGGAGATGCTCTAGATGGAGGTGGTCTTGATGGTGCAGAAATAGGTGGACTAGCTATATTGAGTCGAGTCTGATGAGTAGCAACTGCACATTGGGTATCTAGGCCCTTAATGTTAATGACGTTGATGGATGGATCAACCTATGATATGCAACCGATAAGGCTTCCATAGTCTAAATATGCCAAGGTATAGTTTTGAGACTTGTCTTGGTTATCTCCTTGTTTTTCTTGAATATTGTTTGGTTTGTTGATAGGAGAGTTTACAGGTGCTTTTCCTAGGTTTTTATTATGAGGAGGGAAAGCATTTTGATACATCATTAATCCTGCATTAGGTGAAGTTTGTGCCCCCACTGTGATTTCCTTCTGATCAATAAGGTCTTGGACATAGTCCTTGAGTTGCATGCATTTGAGGGTGCTATGTCCTTTGACACGATGAAATTCGCAAAACTCATTATCTTTATACTAGGATGCCCTAGATTGGTTTTGTTCCAAGGGTTGTGTTGGTGGATGTCAAATAAGATTATCCTTAGCTAGTTTTTCAAAGATTGCATCAAGAGGTTCCCCCAATGGGGTGTATACACAAGGTTGTCTCTAAACATGGGGTTTAGTACTTGCCAAAAGTGTGATAGCATTGGTTTGATTATGATGAGCAGGTATTTGAACATAGGGGGTTACTGCTAATAAGGTTGTTGCTAACAAAATGTGGCAGGAACATTGGTAGTTGCCCCAATGATATGAACTTGTCAGGTGTCGGTAGCACCATCTGTCATCGTGTTTTTGTTTTTGTTCCAATATCGGGGTTTGTCATTGTTTGGTCCTTGGTCTTGGGTGTTTTCCTTGTAAAGTCTAATAACACCATCCTTAATGAGGCCTTGTTCAAGTCCCATCCCCTTTTCTTTAATGTCTTTGTATGTTTGTAAATAGTTCATCACCATATGATGGGCGAGACTAGGGTGTGCATTGTTTATGAACATTTTGACAAGATGACACTCAGGGATGGTACAAGAAATCCTGGTTGTGAGTATTTTCCAACATTGCAAGTATTCTGCAAGGCTTTCTCCCCCCTTTTGCTAAGTATGAACAAGGTCCACGACAGATAATTCAATTTCAACAAGATCGGTGTATTGAGCCACAAAGGCTTCAGAAAGATTAGTAAAAGTTTTAATAGTGCCTTGAGGGATACGAAAGAACCATTCTAAGGCTAGGCCTCCTAAAATTTTGGGAAAGAGCTACATGAGGAACACATCATTATATGATACCTCCTGAAAATGCATATAGAATTCCTTAACATGTGTGACTGGATCACTTTTTCCCCTAAATTTGTCAAACTTGGGGATCTTAAAATGTTTAGGAAATGGTGTCATCGTGATGGTTTTGTCAAACGAGTATGGGCAGTCATTCTCAAACTTGAAAGTTTTGGAGTTTGTCCCATCTTTGAGGGCTTTGAGAGCATTTTTCATCTCTTCCCATTTAGAGTTTATAGGTGGGGGAGCAAGTGCCCCCAGTGTAGGATACATGCCAAGATCTAAAGGTTGATATGGAAAACCCTAGTTGCCATATGGCATCTGTGGAAAAATAGGTTGCACAACTGGTGGGATGGATGTTATGGGTTATTGGAATGTGTTTTGGGTATGCTGCTGCATCTGCTAAAAAGTTTGTTGGTGGGGAAGATAAGTATGAGGCCGTTGCCCTATGAGATATCTTTGTGTGGGTGCTTGAGCATACTACTGGTGTGAAGACTGCAGTTGAAAGGGTGGTAAGGTGGGTAATTCCTATGCCATGCTTTGGGAATACACACCATGTCCAATATATGTGGGTTGCACTCCTGCTTGAGAGTATTATTGATTATGAATAGGCACAAGGTAATTAATCTGTGGTAGAGTATTCATCATAGGGAACTGCAATGGCGGGGTGGTTTGGCTATTTCCCAAAGGTGGCATGGAGAAATAGTTGGTAAGGGGTGGTAGTGAATAACAATGTGAAGTGGTGGATGAAAGTGTCTGAGGGGCGGACATGGTTGCAGTGCTAGGGGGAAGACTAGTGATAGATCCTTGTGCTATAGCAACATTCCAAGGTCCCAAAGAAAATGAGGCTAAAGAGCTTTGGCTAGCTACAAAAGGGTTGATAGTGATGTTGGGTGGGATGGAAGATGAGGTATTTGACCCTAGTGGTGGCATTTGAGTAGTAAATAGATTAGGTGTGTTGTGAGGTGGAAGTGAAAAGGTAGTGTTGATGGATGTAAATGGAGGATTTTGTGGAGTAGGGAAATGAGTGGTTGAAGTAGAGGCAGATGATACACATGAGGTTGGTTGGGATGTAGCATGGACTAAGGGTTGAGTGAGGATGGGATGGGTGTTTTGTGGAATAGGAGTGGGCACCTGGGTTGAGGGTATATTCAGGTCTGTAGGTTCTATTTGACATGGTTGATATCCTTTTTTGAGTGAAGAGAAAGGATTGGTAAGGATAGATGACTCTACAACTTGTGGTTGCCACCCAAACAGAGGGTGTGTAGGATTTGAAATGTCCATAGGTGGTAGACACCCAAATTCAAAGGAACCAACACTATCCCTTAAGAAATTTTCCATGATGGTTTCCTTGTTTCAGTCTATGATGGCATTAACAATGGTGTCATGACCAGGTTGGTTCATGAAAACATCAATGTCTATGGAGGAACGTATTTCTTCGAGGATTTGTGGTGGTGGATTTGGTGGCATCATGGAAACTATGGGGTATGGCTAAGCTCGAGATGTGTTATTACTATGACTAGGATCCATGTCCTTTTTCCTTGTATTCTTACCAAAACAAGTGGTGGGTGGCATGAAAGGATGACTTTCCTAATGATGAAAATGCAAAGAGGGATGATGCTAAGTGTATATGATACTTTTAGGAATCTAGATGATATGGTGCTACATGGAGGAGATTGTGTTTCCCTTAAGTGTGAACTTGAATATGTGGTAGCGATATCAAACCCTAAGGTAGCCTTGTGATCGTTGGGAAGACAAATGGGATCAAGTGTGTAGCCCAACCTTTTTCTTAAGGTGATGTGCGACACAAGCGACAGTTTATCCTAAACAATGCTTAGTTTAAGGACAACTATGATGGTGAGATGGATGGAGGTTTCTTTAGGCAAACAAAGCTTAATGAGGTGATGCAAATTTTTTTTCTAAGTGTGGAGCAACTAATGGAGGATTCTAGGGTTTAATGATGTTTGATTTGGAGGATTTATAAAAACCTAAGGTTTGATGACAAAAAGTGGAGGAGATGACTATACCAAATATTTAGATGGGATGAAGAATTAATAGAGAGACTAAACCTACAAGGAGACAAGTGCATAAGTGTGTGTGGAAAAAGATGGACCTAATCAAAGCAGTTAACATGAGAGTTATTGATAAGGCTATGGTTGACACCTCATCAGAGAGTTAGGTTTTGAATCTTGTAATCCCACTCAGTTTGTAATGCAACATCTGCTCCATCTTTCTTAATTTGGTCTAGCTTGGCAATCCTTGGGTTGGGGGTATGTTTTTGATGTTCTACTTCTATCTCTGTGTAAACTAGTATTTGTGGGATTTTAGCCTTTTTGAACTTAGCCTTAGGTTGGCCTGACATGAGATATTTCCAAGGGATTTTGATCACAATTGTGGGGTTTTGGAGGTAGTGACTATGCTAAGTATACCTTCTAGACCTTGGGTTGGAACATAAATTAATTGAGAAACAACAAGTTTTGGATTCTTTCAGGATTAATTTGGCTAAATATCTTTTAGGCAAGGAAAAAAAATGTGTCATTTTTGGTCAAGTAGATTGGTAGCAAAAGGCTATTTTCTAGGTAATAAGTGTAGGCAAAAGGTAAACTAAAAGTACAGTGTTGTGAGTGGGCTTGCTAACAACCGTTTCTTATATATTGAAGGTGAGGTCTCTCAAAGATAAGATTTGTGATATTTTTGGTCAAGTAGGGTAAATGGAAAAGTATTTTGAAAAAGAGTAAGACTTTGTGCCAAAAAAGGATTTATAACTTTAGGTTCTGCTTAGTGGTTCTTGTGTTTTTGAGGGAATAAGTAGATCATTTTGAGACAAATGGAAAAATTGGACCAACGAGACAAGTAGTTGTTGCGAATGGACTTGCTAACAACCGTTGTTTTGAGATGACAAAGGTGAAACTTTCTCTCTTTTGATATGGGGATAAATGAGAAAACAATTTCTCAAAGGACAAAGCAACTTTGAGAAATACAAACAGTTGATCTCTTTAGCAAAAGGATTTTTTTGATAGTAACCATTGAATTGTGTAAGTTCAACAAATGTTTTTCACAGGTCTTGAGCACAATTTAAGATAGTTCAAACACACACTTTATCCCTATAGTTAGAATTTGATTGTCATATGCTATTCAATGGCCCACAGCTTGATGTCTCCTAGTTCTAGTGCAATATTTCCCTCTAATCGAAGAGGTGAGTTGATACAAGAGTCAATCGACAAAGGATACACATCAGAGAACCTTCAAGGCATGACAAATAGAAGTTCCCCTTCTATGGGAACAACAACCCTTGGAGATGAAACCCAAGTGGCCTTATGCCTCTACCAGGGGAGCACAATGGTGAGTAATCTTGAGGGATACTGTTTCCCTTACACCGTGAATAACATACCATGAAAGAAAAGTGAGATACTTTAGACTAAGAGGGTTGTAAATGGGTCTGTGGAGTCTCTGCAATGGTTGTTACTGGCTGTGATCCCCTTATGGGTCTATTTCGAACATGCTGAAATTATGGGAAAGTTTTCCCACCGTAGGTTACCCACAGAAACATGCTGCTCAAACTGAAGAGATGGAGCGAGAAGGTTTACCCTTCCCCTCATTTATATACCAGCCAAACTATTTACCAGCTTGAGCTTTTCACCAAAGGGGATGCGCTTCCCAGAGGTGGATGAACTCGCTAGAAGCACTCCTAGGTTGTTGCAAATGATCTTGCTAACAACTTTCGGTACATGCGTCATGTATTTTAATGGTCTTACTTTGCATGAAAAGAGAGAAGTCTAAGATGCACTAAAAGGCACAATCTCAATACACGGAAGACACTTGATTCATTCTATTTGTGAAGCTTTTAGATTCTCTATCATACAACTTGAAGACACACATGATTAGCATTCAGATGGTCATTCCAACTTGACAATGTTGCCAACAAAAGTAAAATTGAGTCAAAAAAAGTAAATCACGCACGTGAAAGCTTTTAAAAAGGAGGGAATAAGAACATTTTCACTTTAGAGCATACAAGATTGAATGTTCATTTTAAGCACCAAAGTTGAAGTGTGTTGATTTGCAATATTCTTTAATACCTAAAATCAAATGTTCATCGCATTCATTCTTTTTAACCTTTAGCATCCAAGATTGTGTTGATCATGCATTCCAATGAAAATGTTATATTTTAATCCATGGCATTCAAGATTTGATTTTAGCAACATGCATTCAAAGACAAGTGTTTAAACATTCAAGTTTATTTTCCAAGAGCATTAAACCATGTAAGGAAAACCTGTAAGAAACATGGTTAGTGGTTTCATAGAAGTCTTCAACTGACATACTACTTAAACATTTGAAATGCATCCAATTTTTGCTTTAAAAACATAGTAGTCATCATCCTGGAATAGTCATTTACAAATAGCATTATGTATCTGTCTCCTAGGTAGCTTTGCACTTCTATTGGACCACATAAGTCTGTATGGACTAATTCTAGTACACCATTGGAAGTATATGTTTTGATTTTGAAACTAGACTTAGTCATCTTTCCTAGTTGACACTGTTTGCACATTGTATTTTCAGGTTTCTTCAACTTGGGAAACCCTTTGACCTTCTTCTTCTTGCTGATGCTAATCAGATTATCAAAATTAACATAACACAACCTTTTATGCCATAACCACACATCATCAAGTCTAACAACAAGACATGTTGCATCTTCCATATCTAGGTAAAATAGATTAATCCTAGTTGGTTCACCTTTTCCTATCAGATTTCAATCAGTGTCATAGATCTTAGTACTTTTGCTTTCAAATTCAACTTTACAACCTAAATTGCCTAACTGTGATATACTCAACAAGTTGTAGTTCAATCCTTCAACATAGTATGCATTATCACATGAAATTTTCTCTATGAGCTTAACAGAACCTTTTCCTTTGATTTGACATGGAGTATCATTATCAAATCTAACACTATTTCCATCATATTGAGTAAAGGTAATGAACTTACTTTTATCTCCTATCATGTGATGTGATCATCCACTATCTATGATTCACTTGTCATTCTTGTTCACACAAGTAACCAATGCTATTGCTTCATCTTCATCATTATTTAATTCATCCTTCATGGCTACATAGACTACTTCATCATCATTCTCATCATAATCTTCTTCAAAAATGTAGCATCTCTTGCCTTTCTCCTTGTAATCTTTGCTATCATCTTCTCTCTTGTTCCTGTACTTGTTTCTTTCTTTTTAGTTCTTCTTCTATGTACATCTTGCAGCAATATGACCTACTTCATTGTAATTGAAACATATGATAGGGAGCTTGCCTTTGAATTTACCTTTACCTCTATGGAATCTCCTAGCCAGTAGTGCTTCTAACTGTTCCACATCTTCCTTATCTGTGCTGCTATCATTGGATGCATGTTTTCCTTTTCTTCTCTTCTTTTTTGATGCTTCCTCCTTAGTGTCTTTTATTGTCACCTTGGCCTTGAAAGCAGATTCAAGGTTTTCAAGTTTGTAGTTATCAAAATTGGACAATTCAAATGTAGTAAGTCTTCCCACTATTCCTTCAAAGGTTAGTGCATTTCCTTGTACACACCTTAGCTCTTGGATGGCTGGAACTCTAATAGCATAGATAGGGAGTAGAGTTCTTAAGTATTTTCTAATTGTAGTTTCTTCTTCCAATTGACCACCTTGACTTCTTATTGCACTTACCACTTCTTTCATTCTTGCAGCATACTGGGTAGCATTTTCACCTTCCTCCATTTTCATGTCATCAAACTTCCCTCTTAGGCTTTCTCTCTTTGCTTTCTGGACATTTTGGTCTCCTCCATAGATATTTGATAAGGCTTTCCACATTTTGAATGCAGTGTCACAATCTTTGATGTCATCATATTTTGCACAGTTAAGTGTAGAGGCAATCTTCAACATTGCTTGATTGTGCTCCTTCTTTTTGTTCAAATCATCTGTAGTAAGAGGTCCTGCTAGATTTACATGTTCTATTCCAATTGAGGTTAGTGCATAGCCACCTATTGATCCAAGGTGCAATTTCATCAGACTCTTCCATACAACAAAGTTATCTTTGTTGAGCTTGGGAACTTCTCTCTTGGACATCTTGATCTTCTGGCTTCTAGTACCTTGAAACTAAATCAAAAGATGGCTCTGATACCAATTTTTGGAATTTCTTTAGAATAACTAAGGAGGGGGGGGGGGGGGGGGGGGTGTGAATTGGTTATTCAAGGTCCAAATGTCCTATTTAAACTTTTTACTAAATATAGTGAGCCCATTCAACTATTCATTCATCCAAGCTTTAACTTTTCTAATCGACAAGTTATTGTAAATCAACATGCAAGCATAACACATAAGAAATCAACACATAACATAGTGATTTACGTGGAAACCCAATTTGGGAAAAATCACCAGTAACATGCTACTCAATTCTCACTCTTTTGATGTGATGCCTTGTGAAAGGCCTGCCCTATTAAAGGCTTACAACACACTGTTAAATGTGACCTTGTTAGAGGATTTAACCACCCTGTTAGAAGTGAGCCTAGTTAGAGGACTTTAGAACATTCACTTGGAATTCCACCCTGCTAAAGGATTTACAAATGGCTATTAAACCAACCTAAATCCATAGGATTTTTAGATCTAATACAATTGCTAGAGAGTATTAGAAAATCTTGACCTAACTACAATATACAACTTATTTTGTAGATCTCAGATCACTACTCAACACATACCCTTGCCTGACCTTCAATCTCTGCAACTCTGGCAACTTGCCCTCCTTTCAAGCTTAGTCTCCTTGAGTCACCATACTCAATATACCAATGCAATCATCTCTTTATGACCACTTATAGAAGCAGAGCCTTTGTGCTCTTCCTTCTCCTAAATGTCTTCTCCTTGACACCTTTCCAACCACTTCGCAGATTTGGCTCTTCAGTAGCAACAATATTAGCAACTCTTTGCTTCTTGGTCTATGACTCCTTAAATAGAAGTCTTGCAATTCCTTTTCTCACTCGATTCTTCCATCCTTTAATTTCAATTCTTATGGATTAGGTAGGATTCATTGCATCTAACCCATATTTTGTTTCCTCTAGAAACTTCTTGAATAATCCTTTATAATTTGCCCAAAAATAGTTTACATAGGATTCTACGCCACCAGCTCATCATCCTTATCTTCCAACTTGTTCACAAAATTCAATGTAACCACTTTGTCAGCTCAAATTTGGAGAATCTTTGTCATTTGAAATAATGCAGCTGATCGACACTATTGAAATACTGGTTCTTGACACATACTGTGTTACTCAGCATCAACTATGTTTTTCTTGATGCTCAACACCTAATGATCACTCGACACCAACTAAGAAATTTTTGATGCTCGACACCTGATCTTCACTTGGCATATGAACATCAATTGGCACACACTAGAATATCCTGTTACTCGGCTCCAACTAAGAGTTTTCTTAGCTTCAACTAAATTGCTCGGCACCCACTAATGATCTTAGTTTAAGCTTTGCATTTAACCTTGTTACAACTTCTTCCTCCAATGTTTCTAAGTGTGACCAACCTCTGTATCTTTGAGTATGTTATCAATACATCATGTAAACATTGTCTTAACTAATCCTTGCACTTCATTACAACATCATAACTCAACCTTTCCCTTAGGTTTTCTTGTTACACCTTGTTGATCAAATCCTCTTCATCAATCAACTAAGTGACAGTATTTGGATCTTATAAGAAAATGTGATTCCTACAAGTAGTAGGTTTGACATCAATGACAAAATAATGATTGAAAACATTCTTTTAACAACAATCTTCCTTCTTTCCAACAATCTCCCTCTTTGATCTTCAACAATGAGCTTTTCAATTAGATTTCCAACAATATATGGGTTGTTGTGAGCATTCTTGATTCCATTCACCATGCATAGTATGTAAAGAAATGTGTTCTAAAGAAACATGTTGTCTTTGTAATGAAATAGAGTGAGAATACATGTTACCAACATAATGCATACCATGATCTTCTTGAGTTGGTGCTTGAGATTGTTCATCCATTATAAGGAATACTTGGTCACTTCCACCCTTATCATGGTAAGGATAAGAAATAACATGCACCTCATTCACCATGTTCTTGTGATTGTTCAGGCATATACATTGGTCATCTTTCTTGTAACAATTAGAACAACAAGTGGTTAGATTTTCATCATCACAATCACATTATTCTAAGAATTCATCAATGATATTTTCTTGGTTAGACATAAAGATACCATTTGTACATACTTGTGATGATGGAAGATCAATATCTGTTAAGATGCAGCTATTAGGTAGAGAAGGTATTAAAACATCACCTTTGATCAATGTGATTTCCCCACCAATTTTATCTTTTGTTTTTAAATTTGAAGGCGGGGGTCTACGGGTAGCAAGCGCATTTTGCCTCTTATGTTCCCTTCAAATTTTTCATTTTTAAAGCAATTTTCAACCAAAATTGATATTCTTGAACAACCTTGAAAATGCATTATTTTTAACATTTTTCTTCAAAATATGCTTGTCTTTACCAATAACTCACAACAACTTATGATAATGTAAAATTTAATTAACTTCTAAAGCAACTAATGAATCTAATTTCTAAGGCCTAGTTGCAAACTCTAAAAGAAAACTCTAAAGTAATGCATCTATATGATTTAACCAATGCAAATTAAGATTAATTACTTAAGCAAGGCTAATAGTTGCAAAAGCTTTCATCCTAAAGCATTGTTCCTAACTCAAATCATCAAACTAACATGTCTTTGATACCTTTCCTTGGTAATGATGCCAAAATTATAGGCCAACACTGGGGCAAATAATAATAAAGAATTAACAATTTATGATAGAATTTGGTTGGTCTATATGTGTCAATTCAAGAGTGTAAGCTTGCGAAAGGTGTCTGAGCAGTATGTCGTCAAGGGATGATAGTTGTGAGATGAGGGTTTATGAATGCATCTACAACACGTGAAATTGAATCTGTGAAAAACTAAGTAAATACTAGCGATAGGAACTGTAACTTCTTGGTGACAGGAACATCATAAATGTAAATAATCATTAACAATTATGTAGGTAACAAATGCAACAAATCACAAATTCAACTAATCCAGAAGAAACAATACCAACACCAGGCATATAACTAATCTAATATAATAGTTTACTAATATAAATATGATATTGCTATATTGATTTATCTCTTAATATGATAGCAAATTGAGAATATGCTGGTTATTGTTAATAATCTGTATAATAATGAGAACATGATAATCTATCTTACCCAACTATGATATTAATCTGTCTACAAAACTATTTATGAAAACCGACTATTGAAATGAAGGAAACCTTATTCTATTAAAGAATTCAAAAAAACCAAATGTAAGCTACTGAAATCACCAGCATTCTTCAGAGTGGGCCTTTCCTCAGTTTGCTAACTGATGCGATTCAAATAGTTCTTCCTTAAGAAATTTCAATCATGCAAGGTCTATATTATTGATCAGAATGTTTTTTTGATTACATATTCTCTATTCAAGCTAATATATATAGCTTCAAGATCATAACAAATACTATTTAATGTTGCTTGAAAATAGAACAGCTTGGTTTTGGTCGATAACATTATGTATCATCTTAAAACAATGCTATTATAACAGCGTACATAAGGGATTTACTACCACAATTTTTTCAGCATCACTATTATTCATGCTTCCATGTGATTTGCTGCAGGTACAAGTAGAATATGTGGCATAGAATCTAGAAATCTATCTCATGCCAAGAATAGGCAATTAGTTCTATCATTCTAACAAAACAATATTGTCCTCATTCATTGTTGATTCATGGTATAACAAATTCTAGTCCATGTGATACATCTCTAGTGGTAGAAAAATAGTCTGATATTGGATCACGTAAATACCAACAAATGAAAACTGAAGGTCTTTATGTAGTTAGAGAATGAAACTTGCATGAGTTTCCATTGTCCATAAGAGGTATCATGAAGATAAACCAATGCGGGTAAAATATCTGCAAAAAGAGCCAAAGGAGGGTAACCAATAGTGTATAGTCAACAACCGTGCCATAATATCCATCTCCCAATGAAGAGATTTAGGTTGTGATTGTGCAATGCATATCAAGGGAATAGATTGATGATGCCCATACCAACTTCTCATACATGTGGCACATAGATACACTCCTAGTTTGAAAAGAGTCATGGTACTTAATTGAAGATTTGGTTTTCCAAATGCAACAAGAAGTTTTGTTCCAAAAATCAACACACTGTAATAATAAACATTAGTAAAAAGAAATCAATGATTAATTTTCCAAAATATAATCCCAAAACAATATTAAATATTTCTTATAAATATTAATCCATATGCAATGTAAAAATGAGATGGAATATAATGGAAATGGAATAAGGAAGTGAACAGGTAAGTGCATAAAATGGATTAAAATAGGGCATTAAATAGGTTGTAATTGGCTCTCATTAATGATCTTCAATACTGAGAGGAAAATATGTAAATCTTTTCTTGATGGAAGTGGCTAGACTCTCATAGTTAGTGTTGTCTAGGTCATCATATCCCTCCTTGTAGACCTCAGCTTCATAATTCAGAGAAGGAAATAACATTTCTTTCACCATAGGGTACTCTTTAGGATAATCATCAACCTTGTTGCCATAGGGAACAAAAATTTCTTGGGTCATGCAAGATTCTTCTTTCCTTACATCCTCTAGTGTGTCAATAGTTTTATCAATAATAGGTTCACACTTTGGATTGACAATGCCTAGTTCATAGGGATGAGAAGGAAGAACATCAAAAAACTCATCTTCAATAGCTAGATCTGTCATACCCAATTTGTTGTGAGAGACTTTTGCTATCAACTTCATTATTTCTTTGGAGGAGTTATGAACATTCAACAAGCTCACAAATAGTACATCCACCCTTAAGCCCTCTTCAATAAGTCCTTCTTCATCAGGTAAGCATTTCTCAATAGGAGATGACCAAAAGGGAGGAACTTCTCTTTCTATGCATTCTACGTTCCCTTTGACATCGAGGACTCATTCTTCATCATCATCAGAGGTAAGGTTATGGTAATCAGAAATGAAATTTCCAAGGCCAAAAGTTATACTAGGATGGAAAGTTGTCTCTAAAAAGGCTCTTCCTCATCATTGCTAACTGGTATTTTATAAAGGATAGGGGTTGATTAAGAAATAAGGTAACCAAGGTTTTCTTCTTCAATCATTAGGCTTCTTATGTTATCTTTACATGTATAGAGAGAAGGTTCAACAACTTGAGGATTAGCATTCATGATATCCTCTTGAAGTACTCAACAAATGAATCTATAATATCAGTAGGATGGGATAGACTTGGACACATTTTAGACTGAGACTCAATAATTAGAACATCCCCACTATCAGGAACCTTAGCATCTTCTATTCCTTTTATCAATCCTGATAAATTTAAGCTCTTTTCAATTCTAATAAGTTCTTGTTTGGTAGTTTCAAGATCACAAATCTCAATCTCTTTCAGTTGATGTCTTTTCTCCAATGGCATGGCTAGGATGAAGACTACAACTTGGTTGTAGTTTTTGGGAATTCTATCTTTAGGGATCTTGGCCAGTATTTGATCAAACTAGTCCATGAAATCTTGGATCCCTTCATCATCATTCATCTTGATCTTTAAAAGGTCAAGCACCAACAAAGTTACATCTTCTTCTTCTTTTGAAGGAGGAGTAGGAGTTGTCTCTTCTTCATACTGATAGGGCTCTTCCATATCTTGATGATAGGCTTGCATGCATAGAGAGAAAATTTATTTATTTGTCCCGATCCTTACCAAGACTTCTCCTCTTGGGTGCACACATGAACATCTAACATTCTCTTCATAGTGAGGAGTTGGATCTTCATCTTCCATAGGAGCACAGGTACACACCATTGGAGGGGAATTAGCTCTAGCTTCCAACTCTTTCTTTATTTCTTCCATCTCTCGTGTCAACTCCCATATTTTGTACTCAGTCCAGTCTTCTATCTCATGGTATCTTGCACAAACCTAGCGCCAAAGTTTGTGACTATCAATGTAAAGGGTGCACTTTTGATATTTGTTATAAAGATGATAAAAAAAAGGGTCACTCCATCTATAGAGGTCTTCAAGAGTAGGGTTAGGTCTAGAGCTAACCATCTTCTTAATATTAGGCATGGTCATTATACAGAGTCCCAATCCTGAACATATATGATAATTTAAAACATAGAAGAATACTGATCTTTGAGATACCAAAGATCCTATTAGGATTGCTCCTTAGAAAAATCATTTTATAACAATTTGTTCAGGTCTCCCCAGTAGAGTCGCCAAAAATTGTTGTTTAATAGTTTGTTCTCCTATTTGATTATATAACCCGACTATTTTAATGCCGAAGGTTTTGGAGAAACAAAAGGATGTCACCAACAAATGGGTTAGTGTATGTGTTCTATCATTGCCCTCTGAGTTAAAGGTACAACTCCCTTAATATTTGCAATGATGTGCAATGAATTTGTCTTTCTTAGATCATAAGCTTTGACATAATAAGCTCTTGACCTGAGAGCAGTAAAGGCTAACCAAATTGCTTGTAGACACAAACAATTCAGGAAAAATTGATTTGGACAACCTATCACACCCAATGGAATGACTCTAATAGGTTAGCTTGAGAATTTTTGACTCTTCTATTCTAAATGCAAAAGAGGAAAGGAAGGATAAGTGCACATGAGGGAAAATGGAATTGCTTTAACTATCAATCTTGAATGAAATGGAATCCAACAAGTTACTAATAGATTCATCCACATTTAACCTTCAATTCCAAATAAAATTACTTCTAACATGCCATGAGATAAATGAGAGGAGAAGTAGAACCATATGTGAAAAAGTAAATGCAATTACTTATAATGTAAATACCATGATGAAATGGAATCCACAAGGTGAGCACATCATCACATGTAATTGTCCTTTAACTCTTAATGCAGAACTAATCTATGAATTGAATGGGAAACAAAACATGCAGAAAAAATTAGATAAATGGAATTACAGATCCAATTCACCATCAAGTTTGTCGACCTTTGTATTATTAGGAGAAATTAAATTTACAATTTTTTTTCATTCCTCAATTTTGGTAGTGCAATAATCACACGATAGAAAGAGAATAAGAATAAAACATGAAAATATCTAATCTGTATCATTGTATGGACACATGACATCTTCCCCATTGATGATTTTGACTCCATGACACTTCTGTAAACACATGATGACTGTTTATCTTCATGTTACTTCTGGAACCCTATGAAAATCTTCATTTTCTTCGTATTCTACTATTGGCACCAAATCCATATAATTTGTATCTCAATGGTCACAACAATTTTGAATTTTGGCTGTTGATCTTAAACCAACAATCATGATTAAAACCTAACAATTTCCCTTTCTTACTTTCTTCATGGGTCCATCCTTGTACACTCATTGAATCATCATTATATTTCTATAATTAATAGTCAAGCAACTTTCCATAAAAATATAATGACAACCATTGATTTCATGCTTGATCTACTATGAGAAGAATTTCTCAAAACCTTACCCTTAGTTGGGTCTCATAGACATACGTCAACTTGTTGCCATGTGATTATAATTATCAATCATGCAACTTTGGAAAGCGACATAGCAACAAGGGTAAATCTTTCAAGATCTGACGGTCAAGATTAGAAAATCTTAACTCTTTGTTTACTTTGCAATGGGGGTCCACTTTCCAATTATGCACATCATAGCAAATAGGTGACACTATTTCATTGCCTGGATAATCTAACATTGACATGCTTTGCTTCATGGCACTTCATGGCTAGGTTTTGACTGTAACTCATGGAATGTGGGCCCAACAGGATATGTATTGCTTTGTCATTATGTCGTATAGATTGAAAAATCCCCATCTTTCCATAACAAAAAAGCAATAGCCATAGATCTGTCTTGAGATCAATGAACCTTAGTGTGTTTCTTAATTATTGTGCATGATTGAAAGGAGGTCCCACATGTTCCACATGTCATGCTATTGTTATGCCACTTTGGTTATTCTTCATACAATTATTCATGGTTACATAACAACAACCATTGATTAATTTGGAGATCAACAATGAAAATAATTTCTTAAGAATTGGCTCTATTTTGTATAAAACTAATCAAATGTAGACACTAGTCGCCTCATTTGACAACCCTACTAGCTGTAAAAGGAAATGGCCCACAGGGACACATGTTGTTCTGTCACTATGTCACCATGATTAACAATCAAGTTAGTGATATAACAACAACCATGGATCTTTTAAGATCTGATGGCTGAAGAGATGCATCTTTGGATACTTATAATTCCATCTTAAAACACCTTTTGTCGATCTGGTCTTCATTTGATGATTTGGACTTAATATCTAAGCCATTTGACTTGTCAACTCTGCAACATAGACATGCAAATTAAATTTAAGCCATCAATTTGATTTTAAAGAAAGTCATACCACCTTTGACCAAGTTCTTTCACCATTTCTAAGGATTTATCTACTTCTTTTGTATTCTATTTAATTTCTTTGGTCTCCATGATGTTCTTGTGATATGCATTTCATCTTTTAGCCTTGGTCCTCATATTCTTTGCTACCATTCACTTTGAATATGCCTGTGATCTCTTCATTCTACCTGTATTATGCCTTCAATGCAACACTTGATCATAGAGTTAGGGTTTCTTATGAATAAAATTAATTCTCTCTCATCTAGGGTATGGAAAAACTTACCCTCCTAAATCCTTGTCACTTGGCCTGATTGAATCTATTAAATTGTTCTTGTATTCCCACCTAGGCAACTTAGAGATAAAGTTGAGAGATGAAACCCTAATGGAAACCTAGACTAGACATAGACATGAAACATTAACACAACCCTAATCCTATAAACTTGAAGAATATAGGGACCTAAAAATGTGGCAATAGAGAGAAAACATCATTAAGGAGAAGCATAGTGGCAGACTTGCTGGACATTTTGGAATTGATAAGATACTAAAGTTGATTTTACATAGGTACTTTTGGTTGCAGATTTATAAGGATGTTTAGAGGTTGGTTAGAATTTGGAAAATTTGTCAAACAACTAATTTGGGATTGTATTCACCATTGACTATACCTAATAATCCTTGGGAAGATATTAATATGGACTTTGTTCTTAGTTTTCCTAGAACTCAAAGAGGTAATGATTCTATTTTGGTAGTGGTTGAGAGATTTTCAAGGATGGCTTATTTCATGCCTTATGAGAAGACAACTGATGCAATACATGTGGCTAAATTATTCTAGAAGGAAGTGGTAATATTGCATGGTTTTCCTAAAACTATTGTTTCAGATACAGATATTAAGTTTACTAGTTATTTTTGGAGGATACTTTGGAAGAAGTTGAATATAGATTTGAGGTTTGGTTTTACATTTTATGTGTGAATAGATGGATAATCTAAGGTTGTGAAAAAAATCTTGGGTAACTTGTTGAGACGTTTGGTTGGAGATAAGCCTGCTAATTGGGATTTGGTTTTGGCACAAGGAGAGTTTGATGCAGAGCCTCACCTTGGAAAACTTAGGAGGAAATAAATCACTCAACTAAATCTACATCAAGGGGTTTGTGTACCTTTAGGATCGATAATTCTAATTAACCCATATTGACATCTATTTGATTCTCTTAATACCAACTAATGTATAGATATGTGATAGGAGTCCCTTTGACCTCCTATAGAAACATTATCTTTCCTGTACAGACATAATGAAAATTGACTAGACTCTTCTTTATTGTAATTGAAATACATAGACAACTTTAGTCACCTTCGAATGTAAAATTGGGAACCCAAATCAATCACAAAATGATCATCAAACAATATTAATCTATTTTCTAACATATAACACCTTGCTACATGCATGGTTTTAAAACTTGATAACATACAGACCTTCAATCATGAAATTATATGTCACTAACAATATCTACAAATCCATTATTCAAACCAACCTTTACCACTGTCACATATTAGCTATGTGATTTCAACACATCAGTGAATACATGATGATATTCACCATGATCACGAGTTTCCCTCCATGCAAACACAAATAGAAACAACCAAAAAAGTGGACAGAAATAGAAATACAAATATATAATACATAAACCCCCACGTACCAAGGAAAATAGATTTCAAAGAGTCCAAAAGACTTCCATCTACTGTCATGACCCTCAAAATAGCTTGTATTTACATTCAAAAACTCAAAAAATCAAATTTCCTATAAAAAACATCAAACTAAAAGACTCCCATCTACTGTCGTGACCCTCAAAATAGCTTGTATTAACATTCAAAAACTCAAAAAATCAAATTTCCTATAAAAAACATCAAACAAAAAACTTACTTTGGACTCAAACCTAGCTGGATATTTCATTATTCTACAACTAGGTCATTAACATGCTCTTAGAACTTCAACATTTTGATTTTAGGAAAGAAAGTAAGAAAAAAAAATTCAACTTAAAAATGCAAAAAAATGCGGACAAACTCAAAAAATTTCTATTATCTTCTATCTATACTTTCCCATCTTGGTGACTAGGAAGATGAAACATCAACAAAACACAAGAAATCCAAAACCATTTTTCAAATCATGAAGGATAGGTCAGAAATCAGAATCTACTGCCAATTTTTTTAGCTATTTGGAGCTTCCTGTAGCCATCGATTACTTAGTTGGCTTTATTATTTCAAACACACACAAACACTTAGAAAAGAAAACTAAATCAACCAAAAATGAAATTAACTTTATTCAAAGTGGCTATAATTGGAGAGTTTATAGAATCACTATTCTATTTATGCCACCATATCGTAGGACTTTATTAGAAACACCAAAATTTTAATCCTACTAACAAACACACTAAAACATGAAATCAACTCCCTTCATATTTCTGCAACTTCCTGTAGCATCATCTTTTTTATATCTTCATGTCCCACAGTTCTAAAGTATTGTTTCATCTTTATTTTTTCCTATAGCATATTTCACCATAGTTCCTATAGCATAATCTGTCTAGTTTTCTCCTACAACATACTCCACTGTGAAGTGAATCTCAAGCCCACTTGAGATAAGGTGTTGTAGTGATGAACTATGTTTGTTTATTTGTGTATGATCCATCCAAATAGCTTCTGTTGTAGGTCTATTCTTCCATTTGACTAAATACTAAGTATATTGTCTCCTTTGAGTCTTCTTTATTTTTGTATCTAGTATCTTCTCCAATCGGGGTGGTGTTGGTTTGGGTATTTGCTACAAATTTGTTGTTACAAAATCCTCACGTGTTGTTTGTATTTTTGAACCTTTGTATGGTGTGAGATCACAAACATTAAATATGGGTGAGATGCCAATTTCTAGAGGTAACTAAATCTTGTATGCATTGTGTCTATACTTTGTTAAGATTTGACAAGGACCAACCTTCTTAGGCAATAATTTAGTATGCTTGGTTTGAGGTAGTCTCTCTTTCTTCAAATATGCCCATACTAAATCACCAACATTGAGCTATACTTCTCTTCTTTTATGATGAACAAATTCTTTGTACTTCTGATCTAAATTATACAGCTACAACTTGACTTTATCTTGGACCTCCTTAATAGCTTTAGCAAATTCTTCACCATGTGAACTACTAGGGAAAGTGTTTGGAAGTTATCTAAGCTCAAGAATTCCTCTTGGGTGTGTGCCATACACAATTTGAAATGGAGATTTTCTTGTACTTCTATTCACCATGTCATTGTATGAGATTTAAGCTTGAGCAATTATAGAATCCCATTTTTCTTTGTGTAGTTTTGTAAGTCATCTTAACAAGTTTCCCAAAGATCTATCAACAACTTCCATTTGGCCACCTATTTATGGATGATATGTGGATGAGAAAGATAGGTTTGTGCCAAGTTTCTTCTAAAGGGTCCTCCAAAAATGACCTACAAATCTGCCATCCCTCTCTAATACAATATTCAATGGTAATCCATGAATTTGAACTATCTCTTTGAAGAAGATATCTACTATGTATGAAGCATCTTTAGTAGATTTGGATGGTAGGAAATGTACCATTTTACTAACCTATCTACCACAACAAAAACACTATCATTTCCTTTTTTGGTTTTTAGTAATTCTGTAACAAAATCCATACTAATGCTTTCCCATGGTCTTGAAGGAATGGGTAGGGGCTGATACAATCCAACATTAGTACTTTTCCCTTTGCTTTTCTAAAAAATAGTTCATTCTTGTACAAATTTTCTCACATATTTATGTAACTTTGGCCAAAAGTAATGCCTATAAACCATCTCTAAAGTCTTATCTAGTCCAAAGTGATCAGATAATGCTCCACTATGTTTCTCTTGTACGATGTTATTTCTCATTGAAAATTTTGGTATGGAAAATTGTCTCCATTTGAATAGTAACCCTTCTTGAATCAGAAAATCTACATACTCATGGTTGTACCTATCATTTAGGTTAGTACATGCTTGATAAATTTAATTGAAATCAACATCATTATCATACAAATCTTTCAAATTTGAAACTCCTGTAGTTTCCAACTAAATTTGTGATTTAGTCAAAAGTCTTCTACTTAAAGCATTAACAACTTTATTTGAAACTCCCTTTTTATGCTTTATAGAAAAAGTAAAATCTTGCAATGTCTCCACCCATTTCATATGTCAATGATTTAGTTTCTCTTGACTATTTATGGAACTAAGGGCCTAGTTATTTGTGTATACAATGAATTCTTTGGGCATCAAGTAATATCTCTGTTTCTTAAGGAATTGGACAAGGGCATACATTTCCAAATCATATGAAGAATATTTATGTTTAGCTTCATTGAGTTTCCCACTAAATTAGGCTATAGGTATACCCTCTTGACTAAGTACACTTCCAATTGCTATGTTTCTTGCATCACATTCTATTTGAAAGACTTTACTAAAATCAGGAAATGTGAGGACTGATTGTTGAGCTACTTTCTTCTTAAGAAGTTCAAAGGCTTCATTAGCTTATGTTGTCCAAACAAATTTACATTTTTCCTCCTTTTTATAGTATTTAGAATTGGTGCACAAATCAAGCTTAAATTCCTAATAAACTTTCTAGAAAGCTTCTAACTACTGCAATAGTCTTAGGAATTGGCAAAGAAAGAATTGCACTTATCGTATCTTGATCCATCTTGAGTGTTCCTTTTGATACGACAAATCCAAGGTATGTCAACTCTTCTTGTATGAAAGTGCATTTGTCCTAATTAATCATCAATTTTTCTTCCTGTAGCCTCCTGAACACCAAGTCTAGATGTTTCAAATGCTCCTCTTTTGTGTTGCTGAAAACTAAAATGTCATTTAAATATACTATCACAAACTTTCCTGCAAAATCTTGCAGAATTCCATTCACGAGTCTCATAAATGTACTAAGAGTGTTAAATAATCCAAATGGCATTATCTTCCACTCGCATAATCCCTCATTTATTTTGAACATTGTTTTTTATTCATTTCTTGACCTAATTCTTATTTGATGGTATCCACTTTTTAAATCAATTTTTGAAAAGTATCTTTCTTTACCCAAACAATCAACCAAATATTCTATCCTAGGCATTGGAAATCTATACCTTATGGCAATTTTGTTGAGTGCCCTTGAATCTATGCAAAGCCTCCATGTTCCCCCTTTCTTAGGTGCTAGGACTATAGGTACTACACATGGGCTCAAACTCTTTCCAATCAAACCAACTTCAAGTAATTCTTCAATTTTCCTTGTCATTTCTTCATTCTGTTATGGTTTTAGCTTGTATATAGCCTTGTTGAGTAATGTTGAACCTGGTATGAGATTTATGCAATGACTAATTTCTTGCATAGGTGGGAGACTTCTTGGTATTCCAAAAGCTAAGATTTTATTTTACTTATCTAGAATTTGTTTAACTTCTTCCTCTACCTTTTGTGTCTTCTATTCTACAACTTCAACCTTCAAGTTCCATTTTTGATTTTTCTTCCTCAATCCAATTTTCAGAATTCTCTTGTAATTTATCTTTTACTACAGGGATCAATGCAAAAAGTGGACACTTCTTTTATTTAACTTCTTACCCATTACCATGATCTTAGCTTTTGTAACTTTTTCTTCTTCTTAGCTTGATTCAGTTAGAGGTATTAGTTCAATGATCTTTCCATTCTTTGTAATGGTGTATGTGTTCTTTAATTCATCATGTTGTTCCCTGAGATCATAATACATGGCCTACCAAAAAGTAAGTGACATGCATCCATATTGACAATGTCAAACAACAACCTATTCTTGTATGCTCCAATCTAAAATTCAACCCAAGCCTATTCTTCCACTATTGTTTGTTGTCCTTTATTTAGCCAAGACACTTTATAAGGATACAAATGAGGTGTTCTTGGTAATTTTGACTTCTCCACCATTTCAAGAGCTATGAAATTTTTTGTAGAACTAGACTCTACCAATACCTTGCAAATTTTTACTTGAGGCTTATAAGTAGTTCTGAAAATAGATTTTCTCTATAGTGGTTTTGATTTTATAGGCATCTTCATAAGTATTCTTCTCATCATAAAGTCTTCCTCCTCTTTTTGGATAACCATAAGTTTCTAAATCATTTTGTGAATGAACTTCTTGTGTAAGGTTTATTCTCCTTTCTCCATGAGTACTAGAGACTATCTTTGTTGGACATTTGTGTGCTATGTGACCTTCTTGGTTATGATTATAACATCTTATTGTTCCATTCATTCTTCCTAGCGATCTTCCTCTAAAATTTGGTCTTCTACCTCCAAAAATTCCTCTAAAATTATCAAACTCGGTTATTTCATGATGTGTCTCTAGTTGTGGCTAGAAATTAGGGCTTCTTCCTCTAAATGTGCCTCTTCCTCTTAATGATTGCCTTCCTTTACTTTTGCTACTATTCTCTTGTTTTCTCTTAATATTCTCTTCTACTTTTAGAGCTAGTTGGTAACACTTAGCTACTATGTTGGGTCTCAATAGCTGCAACTCCTCTTGTATGTTCATACTTAGATCATTTAGGTATATTGTTACCTTGACACTCTCAGGTTCTGCAAATTTTGATCTTAGACTCAATTTTTGGAATTCCTCTGTATAAGTGCAAATATCCATATCTCTTTGTTTGAGATTCTACCTCTTCTAGTGTAACTATACTTCATCTTCTTCCATGAATAAACTTTCTTTTTGTCTTCCTTTACTCTTTCTTCTTGTAGAAAATTCCACCATGTAAGGGCTACTCCCTTCATCCTAGACTTAACCAAATTGACTTGCTATGATTCTAAAACCTTCTCACATTCAAATAAATTCTCTAAAGCTTCAATCCATTCCAAAACTTTTTCAGCATCCATCTTTCCTATAAACATAGGCAACTCAGTGGATCTCCTCCCAAAGCCTTCAAATCTCTAATGAATAGCCTCTCATGATTAGGTACCTTGTCCTCTTAATCTTTTAGGACTTCTTCCTCCTCCTCTTCTTCTTTCATTTCTTTCTTCTCAACCATATTTTTCATGTGTTCCAACTTATTTTATAATTCTGTAAACATATCCTTCATTTATCTTTTCTCTCTCTGATAGAGCTCATCATGGTCCTCAACCTTTTTAGCTAATTATGTATTAGTCACCATCTTTCTTGACCCTATTGAAGAATCTTGATTAAGAATATGCAACATGACTTTACACAATCTAAGGTTTCTACTCAGATACCAAAAATGATGTAGAGCTTCACCTTCAAAAACTTAGGAGGAAATAAATCACTCAACTAAATCTGCATCAAGGGGTTCATGCACCTTTAGGATCAATAATTCTACTTAATCCATATTGATATCTATCCAATTCTCTTAATACCAACTAATGTGCAGACATGTGGCATGAGCCCCTTTTACTTCTTGTAGCAACAATAGCTTTCCTGCACAGACTTAATAGAAACTAACCGAACTCTTCTTTATTGTAATTGATATTCATAGACAACTTTAGTCACCTTTAAATGTAAAACTGAGAACCCAAATTGATCACAAACTGACCATCAAATAATATTAATCTATTTTCTAACATAAACCACCTTGCTACATGCATGGTTTAGAACTTCATAATAGATAGACCTTCAATCATGAAATTATCTATCACTAACAAAATCTACAAATCCATTATTCAAACCAACCTTTACCACTGTCACATATGAACTATGTGATTTCAACATATTGGTGAATATGTGATGATATTCAACATGATCATGAGTTTCTTTGCACAGACACGAAAAAAAACAACAAAAAAAGTAGACACAAATAAAAACATCAACATATAATACATAACCCCCCATGATCCCAAAAAATAGATCGCAAAAGGTCTAAAAGACTCCCATCTACTATCGCAACCCTCACAACAACACGTATTTACATTCAACAACTCAAAAAATTGTCTTTCCTATAAAAAACTTCAAACATAAAACTTACTTTAGATTCAAACCTAGCCGAATATTTTGTTATTTTGCAACTAGGTCATCAACATGCTCTTAGAATTTCAAAATTTCAATTTTAGGAAAGAAAGTAATAAAAATATATTCAACTCAAAAACCCATGGAAAATCAGACAAACTCAAAAAATTTCTATTATCTTCTATCATGCTCAATCCTCTATTCAGTTACAGAGTTTTCCTTTTCATACTTTCCCATCTCGGTGATTGGGAAGATGAAACACCAACACAAAACAAGAAAACTAAAAACCGCTTTCCAAATCATGAAGGATCGGTCAGAAAAATCAAAATTTTCTACAAACTTTTATGACTATTTGGAGCTTCCTATAGCCATCAATTACTTAGCTATCTTTATTATTTCAAACATACACAAACACTTAGAAAAGAAAACTAACTCAACCAAAAATGAAATTAACTTTGTCCTAAATGGCTACAATTGGAGAGTTTATAGAATCACTATCCATTTATGCCACCACACCATACGAATTTATTACAAACACCAAAATTTAATCCTACTAAAAAACACACTAAAATATGACATCAACTTCTTTCATAGTTTTTTCAACTTTCTATAGCATCATATTTCTTTTATATCTTTCTGTCACAAAATTTTGAAGTATTATTTCATCTTTGTTTGTTCCTGTAGCATATTTCACCATGTTAGTTCCTATAACACAATTTTTCTGGTCTACTCCTACAATAGAGTTCACATATAATAATATTGTGAATAGGAGCACTAAAAAGATACCTTTTGAGATTGTTATTGGAATGATTCCTAAGAGAACTACTGAGTTAAGGGATTTGAACACTAAGACAAAAGGAAGTGTTGAAGCTAAGGAATTTGAAGATTTCATGGAGATCTTGCATGAGGAAGTGAAAAATAATTTGGAGGACAGTAATTTGGAATCTCAATAGACAACAGTAATTTGGAATCTCAATAGACAATAGATAAGAGGAAGAGACATAAATATTTTGAAGTTGGAGATGAGGTTATAATTCATTTGAAGAAGAATAGATTTCTAGTTGGTACCTACAACAAGTTGAAAATGAAGAAGTTTGGTCCTTGTAAGATCATAAGGATGTTTGAATCATATGATGAATTGAAAGATGACCTAGAGATTATCCTAAGAAGAAGACAACCAAAATTGAGAAGGTTTTGAATAGCATAATAAGAAAAAGTACCAGAGGAAAATACTACATGGAATACCTAGTTTGTCAGAGAGACAAACTAGTTGAAGATAGTTCATGGATTACAAAATCTAAGTAGGATCTTTATGGATTGGGTTAGAACATCAGGAATGCTTGATGTGGACATCAAGTATTTATTAACCCTATGTGTTTCATGCTCCTCTTGGGTCTTTGAACAATCTTGCATCAACCATCTTTTGGTTTCAAGTTGCGTGTAGTTGATCTCATATCAAGAACCTATTCTAGATCCTTTTCCTAAGTGCACATATTCTGATGTTTCATATTCTTCAAGTTCTATGTCATTCTTTGTAGTCCCTATTTTCTTGCAATTTTCATCTAGTGATCCATGTTGTTTCTATTGGTGTAGTTTCCTATGCTAACATGGTATCTTACACAATTGGGAAGTGATTCCTTACTCGCATGTGGACCTATCCTTAAGAGCATGTGATCTTATGTTGTCTTTTTCTTGGGTTTTGTATTACTCTTCCAAGATTGGACCTATAATGTAATAAAATTCTCGACTAGCTAACTTGTGGCTTAGCTGGCTATATATAAGCTTGGCTAGATATAGGAAAGGATAATCTTAGAGAAGAGGTAATATAAGTTTAGAGAGAATAGGATAGAATATGTGAGCTTAGACTCTACTTTTTTAATTTACCTTTTATATGGTCATAACCTGGAAGGCCTCACAACGGGGCATGTTGTTTCTTTACATGTGAAGTGAAATAATTACACTATTAAGTTGTTGCATATGACTCTCATGTTTTCCTACCAACTTATGTGAATAAAGCTTTTAAGTGTAACTATGAGAAAGGTAATGTTAGAAGGTTTAAGTCAAATTTAGACCACCTTAATTTCTTCCTTTCATTCTCTCTTGTGTCATAAATGCATCTCCTTAACCCCTTTTTTTTAGCACACTCAACTTCTAATAGAGTTTCCTTCGCCTCAGCTAAATTATTTATACCATCTTCTAATTTTGTTTACCTTGAATTCTATAGTAATGCCCTCATGATGTCTAGCTATGACCCCTATCTCGGATGGACTTATATTCCCCTTTATTTCTCCATCAAAATTAAACTTGATCCATTATATTTGAAGAGCCATCCATTTAATTGTCATCTTACCATCATTCCTACTTTGTCTTCGATGAAAGCAATTTGAATTTTTTATATTTAATCCTGGCCATTATTTTTGAATCCAACTATCCTTTATTGTGAAGGTGATCTTCAATAAATATCCTCTAAAGGTAGCCACAACCATTAATTCTTCTATTGGATGATCAATTCACCAAAACAACCTTTCTAAAGTTTCCTCCTCTTGAAATTTACACCTATTAACCTCCCAAATCACTATAGAATGAGTGATTAACCACACACTAGATAAAATGGATTTTTTTTTGGTCTTGACCAAATCATAAATACCTCTTTCAACTTTGACATCTAATGTCCATGCCAACATAACTTACCTCTGCCTAGATTCCAATGTTCATAGGCAACAAGGAAATTTAGAAGGAGGTGGTCCAGCGATTCCTCCTGATCTTTATATAAGACACACCTTGTTGCACCATAAATCCCCACCCTTTATCCTATGTTCCCCTATTAAAATTATCCCTTATACTAATTACTAAGCAAAGTACCCTACCATAGAAAGATAATCCTTGCTCCAGCACAAATCAACATCCTAAAACTTATCCCCCACCATCCTAAATAACATATCATAACCCAATCTTATTGAATAAAGGTCTAAGGAAGACACACACCAAAAGACTTTATCATCCTTGTTTATCACACAAGTTTCACGTTGTCTAAAAATATCCTTTAATCTTTCATGTTGATGAGATGATAACCAATCAACATTACAACTCTTCCATTTCCATCTCCTTCCCCATGGGCCATCCATAATTCCATGCGATCAACCAGTTTATCCCCCCATCTCATCTTCAAGATCTCCTTAAGGTCCTTGTACTATTCAAAGTTAGCTACCACTAGGTAGCCATTCCAAGAGTCATCTAAAAGCTTAGCTTTGAGCTAATTGCCAACCACCCATGAAATATGATCTAAACATGTCTTCATGTCATCATAAGATTCCATATTGTCAATCCTACTAGGCAATTTTAGATGGTTAAGATTCTTTTAGCTTCACCCAAGTCTAGATATTTTGATCTCAATATTATAACCCATATCTAATATTATCTTTTTTAGATCCTCCATACAAGTCTTGCTCCTAGGTCTACATTCATTGGATTCCAATCCCATAACCCAACCCCATCATGGAAATTTGTCTTGCAAATTTTGTCCAAAGCCAATAAGGATATTTATCATCTTTGGATGCCCCATTCTAGAAGTATTTTCTCATTTTTTCCCCTATTAACTTGATCATCTATTTTGGAATCCTCATACACATCATTGAGAAATTGGGGATAGCTGAGACCATCAATTTCATCATGAGAATATGGCCAATAGAGGTTGTCCAATAGAGGTCATCCATCACCATTTCAAACAATCAATTTTTTAAAGATGTTTTTTCACTAGTCACTTCCAAAATTTAGCCTTATTTTTATCTTGGAATAGATGGATATGTAAATACTTTCCTAGTAATGTTCCTCCTCTGATATTAAGAATCCTATGAATAGCTCATTGTTTCTTAGGAGTAGTATTAAAGAAAAAGATCTCTGACTTGTGCCAATTTATTTTCTACCTTGACACCCTCCCATAAAAATTAAAAGTTTCCTTCATCTCTTTAGCCTCTTTTTTCAAAGCCTCTCCTGCAAAAAAGGTGTTGTCCACAAATTATAAATGAGATACTACATTGATTCCTTTAGCCACTTTGACCCCTTTCCACAACCTAGCCTCTCTTTCACTTACAATCAACCTCCCCAAAACCTCTACCATTATAATAAAGAGGAAGGGGGAAAGAGGGTCCCCTTGATTGTTTCCTTTTTCTATTTCAAAGAAAACTTATGGGTTACCATTAACTAAAACTAAAAATTTAGGGGTTGTTATACAAATTTTCACCCAATCCCCACATTTATCTTCAAAACCAAATCTTTAACATAAATCCTCTATCTACTTCATAATAAGCTCTTTTTATATCTAGTTTAACCATCATGTTTTCTAAATTCATCACCCTAAATGAATGCATCATCCCATGTGCAGTAATTATCCCCTCATAAATTGATTTTCCTAGGGAAAAACCACTTTGCTAATTGGAAATAGCTACACCTAGAACCTTCTTCATCCTATTTTTCATTACATTGGAGATCACCTTATATGTAGTATTATAAAGAGATATTAGCCAAACATATTCGAAGGTGTAAACATCATCCTTTTTTGGAATTAAAACATTAAAGATATTGTTTATATCTTTCAAAACAAAACCACTCCACCTAGATTCTTCCACAACTTCCCAAATCTCATCTTCTAAAAAATCCCCAAAGATTTTTAAAAATAGGACAGGAAAACCATCTAGCCCTGGATATTTTTCCTTACCCAAGTTCTATTAGCATGAATGTTGATAATACTACATTGGGGGAGTATCCTGAGCATTCGAGAACATTGATATGTTGCATTCATGACTATTGTCATTGATGACAACATAGTATGGTTTTATGTAATGATTGGAAGAGTAATAGTCAGAGATCTTAAGATGCACAATAACTGAGTAAGGGTTAAGTGTTGTGTAGTTAAGGACATGTTCCTTAGAGTGTCTTGATGACATGGTTAAGAGGACAAAGTCTGAATCAAAGTTGTACAAAAGTTATAGTTGATTTATTGAGAGCAGCGCAACAACAAAGCGTCTATTTGGTAGTTTTTGATGTTTGCATAATATCTTATAGCCAAGATATAATGAGGTAATGCATAGTTAGGCAATGAAAAAAGACAATTAGGTGATGATGTCACCGAGTGCACAAGACCTAGAGTTGCACTTGTGAAGTTTTGTAATAGACTGTTAGTTGATAGTGCTATTATAATTGTAATTAATTAAATATCTTATTTTAATTAATTGGGAAAGCCGTAATGATGGCTCAAGGAATTATTATGAAGATATGGTATGAAGGAAAGATGTTTTCCTTGATTGTAAGTGTATCAACTATGCATTGTATTTGTGAAATGCAAAAAGGAGTAGAGTATTGATTGACTCTGTATAAGCAATCCAAGGGATTATTGGATGTGTAGTTCATGATTTGGTTACAAGATAACAAGGACCAGAAGTCTGGTTGACAAGATAGAGATAGAGGAAGGAAGTATAATTCAGTTCTATTATTCTACAAGGAATAATACATAGATCATTTGGACAGTGGGTTCATTGGTCTTATCCTTCAAGCTATTTGGGCAGTGGGTCCAGTGATCTTACACAACTCCTAATAGGGTTGGCACAACTCCTAACAAGGTTTCAAAGTATCCTAATAGGGACTCATATGTACTGAATGTTGTAATAGACTCCTAATAGGGTCCATCCTCTAATAAGGGATATTTATATTAGTACATCATCTTGTGGGTACCATCCCCACTGGGGTTTTCCCTCTGATCAAGAGTTTCCCTAATAAACATATCTAGTGTTATTGTGTATGAGTTTTTTGCTATGGTTTATGTTTATGTTGATCACATGGTTAAGAATTATTAAGGTTGATAAATATAGAAATAGTTGGATAACTGATTCACCCTCCCCCTCTCTCAGTTATATAAGTGGACTATATATTATAACAATTGGTATTAGAGCTTTAGGTCCTTGAAATAAAATCTTTACATCTTTGGAAGATCAGTGATGAATGTTTTCAGAAAGGATAGTCCTAGATTTGATGGGGCCAACTATGATAGTTGGAAGGAGAAGATGAAGACTCATCTATTGTACATGGGTCTAGGTTATTGGATCTTGACATGGAACTAAAGAAGATGATGAAGTTATGTGGAAGATCTTGAAAAGTTTGACACCACCATTCAAGAAAGTTTCTCAGATGATTCAGCATGTGGTGCTTTGCACTAAAGATTTCACAAAGGAAACATTGCTTGGAAGATTAGAGTTTGCAGAGGTAGATCTGAGATAGTTTGGAGATTTAGCCAGGGTTGAGACAACTTTCAGTGCACTGAATGTTTGACTTAACCTATCAAGGAGCACAAGCACTAGAGGAGATTTTTATAGTAGCAACAAATCTGATGAAGACAAAAAGATCAAAGAAGGTGTAGTCCTTCTTGTGAGAAGAGAAAAGCATGGTAAGAAAATATTTAAATGTTGGACTTGTAATGAGTTTGGTCATTATGCATCTAAGTGTCCTAAAAGAGAGAAAAAGTATAAGGGAAAGTTTAAACCTAGAAGAGATAGAGATTGTTTGTATGCTAATGAATATGAAGAATTTGATGAGAAATTTCAAAGTGAAAGTGATTATGAATTAGGATTTGTGGATATTAAGGAAGATGATCTTGATAGAGAAATTAGAGAAGAAAGAGCTCTAGTTACCCAAGTTGAGAAGAAGTCTGATTGGATAATTGATAGTGGATTTTCACATTACATGATTGGTGATATGAATAAGTTTATTAGATTTAGAAATTATTATGGAGGAATTGTTAGAGTTGGTAACAATTCAACCTATCATATTACAAGGATTGTATCCATTACTCTTGATGGAAAAACTAACATTGATGATGCTTATTTTGTTGATGGTTTGAAGCATAATTTGTCGAGTGTTGGATAGTTGGTAGACATGGGTTATTTGTTTCAAATCACAGAGAAGACTTGCAACATCAAAGACAAAGATGGTAAGATGATTGGTACTAGAACAAAATCTAGAGGTAATGTATTTCAATTGAATCCTACTGAAATAACATGTTTGGTAGAAAAAGTTGATAACAATTGGTTGTGGCATAGAAGATTTTGTCATATAAACTTTGATAATATTGTGAAGGTTAGTAGTACATTTGCAGTGAGAGATCTACCTAAGATTATTAATCCTACGAACATTGTCTGTAAGGAATGTATTTTGGCTAAGCAGGGGAAAGTGTCTTTTCCTAGCAAGAAGTTATCTATTACAGAGAAATTGGAGATTGTTCACACAGATCTGAGTGGTCCTACAAGAACCAGGAGACTCTATGGTGAAAGGTATTTTATGATTTTTATTGATGATTTCACTAGAATGATGTGGGAAACATTTCTCAAAGAGAAGTCTGAAGCTTTTGAGAAGTTTAAGATATTTAATAATAGAGTTGAAATGAATCTGGGGTAAAGATAAAGTGTTTGAGAACAAATAGAGGAGGAGAATTCACCTCTAGAGAGTTTAACATGTTCTATGAAGAGAATGGAATCAAAAGGTAGTTATCTTCACCTAAAACACCTGACCAGAATGAGATTGTTGAGAGAAGGAATAAGTCAGTAGTAGAAGCAACAAGAGTGATGTTGTTTGAAAATGATGCTTCTAAAACATTTTGGAGAGGTGCAGTCAACACCACAATATATAATCTGAATAAAGTACAGATCAAAAAAGGTATGAGCAAGACATCTTATGAACTATGGTTTGGTCATTTACCATCAATCCAGTATTTCAAAATATTTGGAAGTACATTTTACATAAAAAGAGATGATGCTATTGGTAAGTTTGATCCTAGAAGTGATGAAGGTATGTTTCTTGTCTATTCATTGAAAAGTAAAGCAAATAGATGTTTCAATTATAGAACCAAGACTATAATTGAGTGCACAAATGTAAGGATTGATGATTTTTTTTGAACTAAAGAAAAGATGGGAGATTATAATTCAGATGATGAAGAGGATAATTTTGGATTTGTTAGACAAGATGCTGAAGTTCTATTTGTGACTAACAATAATTTGTAGAATGATGGGCAAATTGTTGAGCAAAGAGGAGAACTAAATTCAGGTCCAAGATATGAGGTAAGAGTTGAGATAACAACTCTTATACCAAACAAGAACATGACAAAGAATCATCCACCATAAAAAATCATTGGAAGCAAAGATAGAGGTGTGATGACAAGTACCAAAGTGAATGAGGAATTAAGTATGTTTTCTCAATTTGAGCGTAAGAGCACAGATGAAGCATGTAAGGATGATCATTGGATTCAAGCAATGAAAGAATAATTGAATTAGATTATGAAGAATGATACATTGGAATTAGTTTTTGGACCTAAAAACAAGAATGTGATAGGAACCAAATGGGTATTTAGAAATAAGATGAATGAGCAAAGAGAAGTTGTGAGAAACAAGGACAAAACTTGTTTTCAAAGGGTATTCATATTAAGAAGGAATAGATTAAGAAGAGGCATATGCACCTGTAGCAAGAATGGAATTAGTAAGAATCTTCTTGGCATATGTAGCAAATAAGAAGTTCAAGGTATATCAGATGGATGTTAAGTTAGCCTTCCTAAATGGAGAATTGGAAGAAGTATACATAGAGAATCCTGAAGGATTTCCTTTGATAGAAGAAAATGATATGGTATGTAGATTGAAGAAAGCCCTATATGGTCTAAAGAAAGCACCTATAACCTGGTATGTAGAGATGTATAAGAATTTGGCATAGCTTGGAATTGCTAAAGGTACGACATATATTTTTTGTATTTGAAAGAAATAGAGAATGGTTTCCTGATCATAGTAATATTTGTTGATGATATCATATTTGGAGGAAATGATGAAGCTAGTGACAAGTTTGCTGATGAAATGACAAATGAATTTGAAATGAGCATGATAGGAGAAATGAAGTTCTTCCTAAGATTGCAGATTGTACAAAAAAATGATGGTATTTTCATTTCACAAGCTAAGTACTTGACAGACTTGTTGAAGAGGTTTGGATTAGAGAGTTGTAAACCTATTGGTACACCTATGATAATTGGCCACATGTTATCCAACAAAGATGAGACACCTACAGTTGAGAAGAAGAAGTACTGATCCATGATTGGAGGATTGCAGTATCTTACTCACACTAGACCAAATATAGCAAATGTAGTTGGGATTGTAGCTAAATTCCAAGCTAATCCTAAGGAATATCATTATATAGTAGTAAAGAGGATATTCAAACATTTGAAAGGAACATCTGATTATGGAATATGGTATGAAAGACCGAGTAATTTTACTTTGTGTGCATATACTAATGTAGATTGGGTAGGTAGTATGGATGATAGAAAGAGCACCAATGGTGGAGCATTGTTTGTTGGAGGAAGATTGGATTCTTGGTTAAGTAAGAAGTAATATTGTATATCTCAAAGTTAAGCCAAGGCAGAGTATGTTGCAGTAGCGAATAACTATAACCAAGTCATGTGGATGAAGCAAATGTTAAAGGATATCAAGATTGAGTTGGAAGAACCTATTATCATTTACTATGATAGTACAAGTACACTGAGTATGTCTAAGAATCTTGTATTGCATTCTAAAACTAAGCATATTTCCATTAAGTATCATGTGTTGAGAGAAAAGGTATCAAAAAAGGAAATCAGATTAGAGCATGTGATTACTAAAGATCAGATTGTAGATATCTTTATGAATCCTTTGCCTAAAGATACTTTTGAGTATTGAGAGGTATGCTATGGGTTATGCCCCTACCTACTTCAGAGTAGATGTACAGAGAGTGCATCAATCCAGTGGTATAGAGTACTATTGTTAGACTAGATTGAATGCTGATGCTTCTTATATGGGGGAGTATTTGTGATGTGTTGAGTCATTGAGGACTCATGGTATTTGGTATTTAACAATGTCTTTGAACACTTGAGTTGATTAAAGAGTTGGAAGAAGTATATTATAACAATTGGTAATTAAAAATTGATATTTTGTACTTGTATTGGCACCTTTGACATTGATGTCAATGGGGGAGAGATTGTGACATGAAAAACATATCCTAAGCATTTAGGAGAGAAAATGTGAGAGAAGCACCTATTGAGATGTCAATGGGGGAGAGTTATCTCTTTAGGGAGATTTAGAAATATTCATGTAAGTGTGTATAAGGATATGATCGTGAGCAAACAAAAATGTAAGTGAGAAAATAGACATATAACTGTGTAGATAGAAATGTTAGTGCACAAAAGGAAAAGTAAGTGCATAGAAGGATATCTCTATGGGGGAGATATGCAGCCATAAAGTATTGTAAATTGTTTATTGTGAACAACTACTACCAATCCTATAGAAGATGTGCAACAACAACAAAGTTTAGTTTGGTATTCTTGGAACTTAGATTATTTTCATCTACATTGACATCAATGCCAAAGGTGGATATTGTTAGCATGAATGCTAATGATACTACATTGGGGGAGAATCCCAAGAATTGGAGAACATTGATATGTTGCATTCATCACTGTGTTTGTCATTGATGACAACATAGAATAGTTTTCTGTAATGACTGGAAGAATAGCAGTCAGAGATCTTAAGATGCATAGTAACTGAGTAAGGGTCAAGTGTGGTGCTGTTAAGGACATATTCATTAGAGTGTCCTAATGACATGGTTAAGAGGATGAAGTCTAAATCAAAGTTGTACATAAGTTATAGTTGATTTACTAAGAGCAGTGCAGAAATAGAGCATTTGTTTGGAAGTTTCTAGTGTTTGCATTATATCTTTTAGCCAAGATATAATAAGGTAATGCATAGTCAACTAGTGATAGAAGACAGTCAGGTGATGATGTCAATGAGTTTGCAAGACCTGAGTTGCATGTGTGAAGTTTTGTAATAGAGTATTAGCCGACAGTGCTATTATAATTGTAATTAATTAAATATCTTATTTTAATTAATTGGGAAAGCTTTAAGGCCGACTCAAGGAATTATTATGAAGATATGGTATAAAGGAAATATTTTTTCCTTGATTGAAAGTGTATCAAGTGTGCATTGTGTTTGTGAAGTGCAAAAAGGAGTTGAATATTGATTGAATGTGTGTAAGCAATCTAAGGGATTATTGGATGAGCAGTTTGTAATCTGGTTACAAGATTAGAAGGAGCAGAAGTTTGGTTGATAGGACATAGATAGAGGAATGAAGTACATTTCAGTTCTATTATTCTACAAGGAGTAATACATAGATCATTTGGACAATGGGTTCATTGGTCTTATCCTTGAAGCTATTTTGGTAGTGTGTCCAGCTATCTTCCACAACTCCTAACAGGGTTGGAATCTCCTAAAATGGATTCAAAGTCTCCTAATAGGGGCTCATATGTACTAAATGTTGTAATAGACTCCTAATAGGGTCCTATTGACATTAAGGTCAATTTTTCTATTTGTGACTCAAACTTAGTCAATTGGTTACATTTTCTATCTAGCTTTATAGTTTCTACTGAGCTCATCATTCAATTTTTAGTATTAACCAAGTGCTCCAGTTGCTCTTGAGCCAAGCAATCAATATACAGTTGCTACCAAGTTTCTTAGTTGCTATCGAGCTTCAGAACCTATGTACAATTCATGCCAAGTGTAGCAGTGTCTATCGAGTTACTTAGTGGAAGTGATGGAAACTTTAGTGTTAATCAAGCTCTAAAGTGTTAACCATGTTCTATAGTGTCTACTGAGGCGATATGAATCTAGTATTGATCGAGCCATGGAGAGTCAACTGAGTGATTCAGTATATGCCAAGTTTCTCTGAGTTCACCAAGTCACACAGTGCTGACCAAGTTCAAGACACTTGGAAGTGATTAGTATGGACCAAACCTCTTCATCAACTGAGTGCCAGAAGATGTCAAGTGTTGATAGTGGTTGTTGAGTATCAGAACATCACTAAGTTTATCTTCAAAACTCAAGTGATAGCAGTTGGACCGACTTTATGGATTTTGATGAAACTTGTATTGTAGCTGACTACAATAAGGTATGATTTGGATTGGTATATATGTAAAGAATTGTGTCATATCCAAATGTGGAAATACATGAGAAGAAGTGTGAATTAAAAGGGTTATAAGTAGTATAAGGGAGAACAAAGATGTATCTATCATAGCAAGGTGATTATTACATTACAAGGAATCTCAAGCAACAATTCAAAGATGTAGATCAGAGATCAAAAACTGGTTCATCCTAACAGGTGTATTAGTTAAATCCTTTAACAAGGTAGACTTAACAGTCTTTTGCTAAATCTCCTTATCGAGTGCATACTTCATTGTATGTTTGTAAATCTTTTTACAAGGTGGACCTAGTAGTCCTTATTTCTCTTAACAGGGAAGATCACCAGAAGTGATCAATTATAAGCCTTAACAAGCCAAATTTATACTACACTACTAAAGCTTCTGGGTATCATCCCCACCTCAGTTTTACTTTCTATTTGGAAGGTTTCTAGGTTACCATATCTTGTGTCAAATGTTATAATTTTTTTATTAATTTCATTATTTCATGCACGCAATTAGATTAGAATATTATATGGATGATTAATTGGTGAAATAAGATAAAGTTTTATTGGTTCTTGATTCACCCCTCCCCTCTCAGTAACCTTTCCTAACTTATATTTCCAAAAATTGGTATCGGAGTAGTGTGGTTCTCATAAAATAAGTTTAACAACTTGAGGAAAGATGAGAGAAATGGAGGTATACAAGCTAGAAAAGGCTATTGAGAATGATAGGCTAGATTTGGAACTTGCTATTGGAAATATCAAAAAGGCTAAATAGAATCTCTCTCAATCCCTATAAAGAAGGAAGGAACTATCAGATCAGTCAAATGATAATCTCTACATTGAAGAAAGAATTGAAGACATTTGTCAAGAAAGAAATTCAAATGAAGCTGATGAAGCAATCAAAGATCTACTTGAGAAGAATCTTACTCTCCACGAAGAAGTAAGAAAGCTGAAAAGAGAGCAAGAAATCCGAGTAGTCAAACTATGTGAATTCATGGAACAAAAGAACAAAGCTATAGAAGAGATAGAATGAAAGAATAATGAAATCAATAAACTATCCATTCAGCAAGCAAATTTTATTGGTCAACTCATTGGTGCAAATGAAGAACTCATGAATCTAAGAAATGAAAGACTGTAGAATGATCTCTACATTGAACAAAAAACCAATGAAAGGATGATGAGATGTCAAGAAATTAGGAATCAGTTGAATGAAAAAAATTAGTATAGACACAAAGGCAAAGCAGGATTAGGTTATATAGAAGAAGGAAAATCATCCAAGCAAGGAGCTCAAAAGAATCAAAGGACTACTTGCAATCATTGCGGTAAGATAGGTCATACATCAAACAAATGCTGGAGTAATGATAAAGAAAAATTCAATGGAAAGTGGTACAATCACAATAAGCATGGATGTAGAGAAAGTGAATGGAAGGAGAAATCTAATTTTGAAGGAAAATACTATAGTTGCAATAAACAAGGACACAAATCTTCTAAATGAAAAACTAATAAATTGAATCTAGTGGAACAGATTGTGAAAGAAATATTTGGATGAGACTACAACACATGGTGTAGATGCTACTACTGTGGTGAATTTGGGTACATTGGAGCAAACTGTGTGAAACATCACATGAGGAAAAGAGATATCATAAAAAGATGTTTTATTTGTATAGAACTTGGACATCTTGCAAAGAACTGTGTGAACACAAGAATAATTAAGGATGAAAAGAAAGCCAAAGATGAAAATATCAGAAAGTAGATGAAGCAACAATGGATACCAAAATCTTCCAAGAATGCAAGCCCAAGTCATGAAGTAGATGTCACTCAATATTTGGGTGACTCAATCATTTTGACTTAAATCCCTATGGGAATAACTGGAACTGAGATTCTAAAGCAAACATCTCTCATCAGTTCCAGCCAACAAGAAGAAAAGATCCATATTAGCATTCAAGATGCACAAGGATCACTAAGTGATCGCAAAAATTCAAGACCTTACCGAGGTAGGTCAGGTCACAAGACCCTGCTGAGCACGGTTGAGATACATTAAAGAATCATGTGTCGACACCAAGTTGTTGATGGCTCTACCAAGTGATGGTGAGTCTATCGAGCTATAAATGTTTGCCAAGCATTAAAGACTGAATCAAGTGGAAGACAACCTATCATCAAGTGAGTAAATGTACCAAGCATTAATGGTGATTGTAAAGAGGAAATTCATTAAAAGGAAGAAATTGAATGCATTAAATCACCATACATTTTAAAGAGCTATTTGTGAAGAATAAATTCAAAGATTCTAGATGATTTGAGTGTTTACTATTGAAGAAATTTTGAGTTTAAAGAAACCCTACCAAGCGTGGCATTTTTGAGTAGCAAAATCAAGAAAGGATAAGAAATGTTAATTCATACAGTGGATTGCGAGCTTCTAACATTCAAGATAAGTCTAGCAATTGCAGAAGTGCTCGACTTAGCTGGTGCACAATCACAAATTCTTCTTGAGGTATTTCTCATGCACAATATACATTCATATTATCACTATTCTATTCAAGAACTAGGTACTCATTAGATGAGTGAAGCACTGAACAAGTTATGTGTGAATGGTATACTAAAACCTAAGCATCAACATTTGGAAGCCAAGGGCTTAACATATATTTCACATATGCCAAGGGACTTTTAGTCAAAATGGATAAGATTTATCCTAAGTTGAGTTCATAATGGGAAGTTATGGCTAGACCAATCCATTCTGATCACAAGAAATATAATTCATAGAATCATTGGTCTACCCATGTTGAACAAAGCCAAAGTGACCAAAACCCTAGGTTGGGTTGAACTGGCAAAAATAACTCTTGCCGAGTGGGATGGTAGAGGAATGAAGATAAGTGGAATCATAGGTATGGAACTAAAGTTTGGAATTCATGTGATTTCCCATAATATCTACAGCTCTAGTCATCCAAATAGTGTGTCATATGAGTAATTTATTTGGCTCTCAAAGTGGTAAAGAACAACATGACATTCAACCTTGACAAGTTGTTATTAAGTTAGTTCAAGAAGAACATGGAGAGTGTTAGAGGTTCAAAGAACAATCTATATAAGTTTGGTTCACTATTGACTTGTTTATTTTTCTTTGTACAAAAATTATTCCATTCCAAAGGTTTAGTAGTATGGAGGAAGGATGTTCCTATTTTATATAAAATTAATGAGTATATAACAAAAATAGGTGAAAATTTTGATAGCATCATGGAAAAATACTTTGAATCATTCAAAGAGAAAAGGAAAAATAGATATAGGATACCTAAGAAGCTTGTAGAAGATTACAAGGATGATATGTATCTCATGGTGGATTGTGATAAAGTGTATAGTCAACCAGTCAGACCTAGAGTGGCATGGGTTAAGCCTCTAGAGTATGAGGTTAACATTTATGACACCAAAGATATCATTGAGGCTCTGCTCAATGAGCCCGTGGATCCTAAAGCACCTTATTTTGGGACTTATGAATAAGAAAAGAAAAGAATAGAGCTTGAAATTAAGCTTCCTCAAGTAGTAAACAAAGGAAGAAAAAGGATAGCAAAACTAAAACAAGCAAGCTTTGCCCTCCTGTTGACAAAAGGAAAAGGTAATGATGCAGAAGATGATGATGTAGAGGATGAAGAAGAAGAGCCTCCATGAAAGAAAGGTAAGGTTATCATAATCAGACCTGCTAAGTCATCTACTACTATATTCACAAGAAGATGATGCTGAGAAGATTATTTTCAGGATGCCTGCACCTACACTTCAAGAAATTTTAAAAGTAATGTAAGAAGGAACAGATATGGCATGTTTGAAATTTCCTAAAATATGAAACAAGGAATGTAGATGAGAAAAGACAGATTGAAGACACCATTATGACCAAATTGGGAAAATGGAAGTATTCTCCTAATGAGCTTACACAACAAATTCCTAATGAGCTCATGCAGGCAATTAAGCCTAGATGGGAGCCTAGACGTTTGTTGCTAAAAAATCTCCTCTCTTGTAAGCACCTCATCATATTATTTACTCAAAACTTCTCATATTCAAAATCTTCCTCACCCATCCCATTTATGATGATCTTTTCATCTAACTTCTTTAGAGCCTCCTCTAGCTTTAGCTTCTAATTAAATATATTTTGAAAGTTTTCTATATTCCACACTTTTAACTTTTCCTTAAAAAATTGTAACTTTTTGAAGAAGATAAAATCTTTGTTACCTTCCACCAATAGAGATAACAACCACCATTATAATACCACATCCATAAGGCCTTCATATTGTAACCACATCACCTCAAACTTAAAGGGGCATTGATCTGGGGAAGAATTCTCATGTAGGCATAGATTGGTTGGAAAATAAATGAACCATGAATGGCATTATCTTTGCCTCACATGTCCAAATATGATCTTCCCATTCCCTATTTAGGAGAAAATAATACAATTTCTCCACAATTTACAGAAAATGGTTCTCCTATTCATCCAGGTGAACTCCCCCTTCTTAAAGAGAATATCAATTAGCCCATTGTCCTAAATTTTTTTATTAAAGTCCTCTTAATTCATAGTTATCCAACCTCTTCCCCCCACTTTTTTAATTGGGTTGAAAATTGCATTCAAGTACCCATGAAATATTGATCTCACCAACCATAACACTCAAGAAGTCTAATCACAACCTCCACAACTCCTTTTTTTCTTTATCTTGAACCAGTCCACAATTGTTAAACAAATTAAAACTGCACTTTATCTCTTAGAGCCAACCCTTAACCACTGCCAATGCTGATCCTATTAGACTAAATCCATTATCACCGAATCATCATTCCAAAGAACACCCTAACCCATGGATGCCACTTAAGCTTCCATCCAGAAGCATTTCCACCTATTAAAACATATATCCATTATAGAAAAATCCTCTATTTTTATTTTTGTCTCCTACAACATGGCAATATCTGGTCTTACTTGATCAAAACATCTCTTGATCAAGAAAATATTGTCAAGGGCATTTTAGCCCTTGACATTCCATGATAACAACTTCAAGGCCTCCATGAAGAGACATAGCCCCTTCTTGATCCCAATTTTCTCTATCTTGCAACACTTCCTACCTAAAATAACAAAATTTGATCAAACTTCCAACCTCTATCTTTTTTTTTCACCAACTTTGAATTTGGGATTTTTTGCTTCTTTTTGTATTAATGTTCTTTTTCCACAAAGCACCATATTATCATCCAAGTCAATAAAATATTCATCTAGATCCTCCTCTATTTCATAATTTGAATATGAATCTATTACATTGCCACTAGAATCCCTTATCGAATCAAATGAACTCTCTAGATTTCTAATAGGAAATATTTTAATATCCTTTACACAAGCATACTCCCTTTCTCCATCCTTCCAAATGATTGAATTACCCTAGTCCCTATCCTCTCCAAAACTTCTTGATCATCTTTATCTAGTTTTTCCAACTTGTTAGACAATAGTATTGTTTTTGAATCTTCAATCTCCTCATGAGATCTCCTCTCTTATTCTTGAACAATCTCTTCCCCCAACTCTATCGCCAACAAAGTATGTCTTGGAATCAATTTCTTTCTTAGTGATGGTTACTTCTTGCCCCCATTCTTGGATACTAAAGTCCCTTCATAATCTGTTATCCCCTGCTCATCCTTGTTTGATGCCTCCACTATCTGTTTTATCTCTCTAGCGGAGGAACCTGCCACAATATCCACTTCCAACTATTGTAAACTTGAAAAGTGCTCAATGTCTTCCATCTCCTTCCTATTTGTCGACACTACTAGATTAATTAAAGCACATTCCCACTATGTTTCTTTCACTACCCTCTCCTTACAAAAAAATCCTTATTTATTTGTATAGATTTCATTAAGGTCTGGCACCCTTTGAAATAATCTATCCTCTTCCAAGTCCTTCCCTTTACCATCCTCCAAATAGCCTTCTAATTTATGCTCCTCACTTAGGCATTCTATGCAAATATCAAGTCTTCCTCTAGTGATAAGGCTTGTTTTCATACACCTTCAATAAAAATCACCTCAATCATATCTAAAAATGAGTGACATAACTACCACTAAATGCAAATATGAGGAAACAATTGAAAAGTGACCTTATCCACTATTGCAATAGATTTAACATGTGACCCTAATATATCCCCTATTAATTTATAAGATTTTTTATTCTATTATTCGCATGGAAGATTACAAAGGCCTACCCATATAGGGTATGCATGTATTTCTTCCTTAGTCAAGTCAAAGTTTACAATCCAAGGTTTCAATTAAAAACTTTTCCCCTCCAACATATATGGGCCACTATTTGTTGAACTATCATTTTGTACAATGCTTAACGACATGAATTATTTTGAACTCCTCTCTTGAAAAGTTAATCCAAGAATCAACTCCAAGGCTCCAAGTGATCTTGTGACCTACTAGAATCTGATCAGTTGAAGATAAATGTGAATGTTCACGAGGAAGCCTTTGCTGTTCTAATAACTTTAGATAAGCTATGAAATTTGTTTTCCACTTCAAAAGAATAAAACACACAAAAAAGAAACTATGTTTTTTGTATTTTTTATTTTTATGATGGATGCAATCTAACAATGCAACTATATGAATTCCTAGTTTATTTAAGGGGTTAGTAAAGAAAATAATGAAGATAGGGTGCCAAGAATTTCAAACAAGTAACATGAAAATAAAATCCTAATGGACATAAGCTATGGAAGCAACATGTCTACGAGTTAAGCCTTTGAAGAAATCAATGGGTAACCAATGAAAATAGGAGTAGTTCTTCCTTAATTCCATTGATGCAATCCTCCATGGAAATTTTAGCAACTGTGAGATATTTCACTTTTCATCAAATCACAAGGCCATAGAAAGTGTGCTCATGCAAGACAAAAAGTTATGCAGGAACAAAATGGGTGATCTATTCTCGAACTAGATATGTCAAAGAAATTTGTAGAATCATAGCAAACAATAGAATTAAAATATCACACAACCAGAAATAATGCAATAAACTTTTGGCTCAATTACATTCCATGAACATACATTCACAAAACATAACACATTTAGGAAAGAATCACTACACTCCAAATGTGAGCACCAAAAGCATATATTATTGCAAAATAATGATGGCCCTGATTACATATTACAATCCTGTATTTATAAGAAATACTCTCCTCAATTTGTGTTGAGAGTGAGAGATATCTTCATGCAATCATAGGCTTCTAATTTAATAAAACAAACTAATTATATACAAACTAACTATCTAACTGGTGCTTAGTAGGACTCCATCCATTTTTATATCATTAATTGGATGCATGAGCCTTTACATGTCATAAAAAAAAGAAATCATGAGAGGATAAGAAGAAGAGAGCCTTCAGTTAATTTAGAAGTGTTTGGAAGTGCTAAAATAGAAGCTTAACCTTTACTGGATGTCTGTCAGAGTTAAATTGCTGTTAGAATGTGTTTCTGATGCATGGAAAGCTCTAATTTTGGAACTGGCAATTAACTGTTGGTGCACCTCGAAATAAGTGCACCTGGTGCACCAGTGCACCTTTAACTTCTTCAAAATTCTTCCAAAAAATTGTTGCAAAAAGCACACCAGTGCACCTAGTGCAACAACACATCTCTGAGGTCAAAAAATGTAAAATTTTACCAAGTGTCAAAATTGAAATTTTGGCATCTAGGTTTTGTTCCCCTTTATACCAGAGCTATGTATGAGTACTTGCCCTTGAATTTCCTAATTATTTTGGTAACTTGCACCACATCCATTAAATCTAAGACATTTTTAATTATCCTTCACTTTTTGCCTATAGTTGTCCACCTCTATATGGGTTTCTGTAAAATCCCTGAGTTTTGTATGAAGCTCTAGCAAAGCTTCTTGTATCATAAATGCCTAATAAGTATCCTCATCATTAGAAACCTCATTAAAATCTTTCCAAAATATTTGAACTACTTCCTCTACAAGTATTAGTTTCCCCTGTGCATCATCCTCAAAAATGTCTAGACATGCATCACTATAATGTCTCTCGGCTTCCAAAATTCACTCTTGGGCTTGGTCCTTGAGCCTGTGAAACTCCACATGTAATTATTTCATTATTTTATTACTATTTTCTATCTTCTCTATCCAATCATCTATTAAATCTAGTGCCTTTTCTTTATATACAAACATGAGCATTCGATAACTTTGGCCTTTTATTGCCTATGATACCTATAGATCCTTTCCCTAGGTATGCACCTCATCCATAGGACCAAAATCTTGATTGAAAATTGCTACCATTTTATCTACATTCTCCTACATGACATGTAATAGCTTAAGATTCCCTTGGATGATGAGTATTTCTTTTTCCTCAAAAATTTCCTACCATTTCTAATAGGAGTTCAAAAATGGATCCAATTGCACTGCTCCCCTATCCCTTCTCTGAATTGCTAGATGTAGAGTCTCCTTGGGGTTAGCAGGGTCCAAAGGGCCAAAAAATTCACTCAAATATCCTTTTAGGATTTCATTCTATTTCTAAAGTGTTATCAACTCTGCCCCATCCTATTCCAAGCTCCTGAAATCTTCTTTCATCCCTATAGTGACCATCAACTTTGCAGTTTCCAAGGTTGGTTTCCCAAGCATGAATTCCTAGATCTGATAATCCCTAGGAGTCAGTTCAACAACATTTGAATCTGGAAGAGGAATAGCTCAATGAGAAAATAGGTCCTTGCTATAATCACTCATGATGAAGGCTAATGCTCTTGCATCCTTTGGCAGTGAATTAGGCTTCTTTAGAACTTCTATCAATTCCATCCTATCCTCCTCCTCAACGGTGAACTGTTGCTTCTTGTTTCTTATTACTTCTTTTCTAAGCCACCTTGGAATATGTTGCATCAGGGATTTTCCTTTACAAGATGAAGGATTTTATTCTATAATGCCTTTGCCCTTATCACTCCTCTCTGGGGTCTTCTCCCTTCATGAAGGCTCCTCTTTTGAAGTCCCTATATTAGTGGAGCCCACAGTTCTCACCTCTGTGTCTTGAGAAGTTTGCTGAGGCTACTCACCTATTTGTCCCTCTTTTGACACTTGATTAGTGGATACTTGTTGTAGCTCTCCTTTAGGTTCTATTTGGGCCTATTTAATATTTGTTCCTGGAGGAGGAGTAACTGATCCCTTGTCAACACAAAATGTGACTTGTAGCTGGGATTCTAAGACTATCTCAGGTCCTTGTGATTTTGGGGGCATTTGAGTCTAATGCTCCTATTAAGGTTGATTAATTGGCATATGTCGTATCTTATCCCCAACCAACTTAGTACCTATGGGCATAAAGTCAAAATATGACATCCTAAAGACCATCAGTCCCCTCTACATACTGCTCATCAATCCATTGTTGCATCTCATTCTCTGATGGGATTGATGGAAGTGTAGCCATAGAACATCTTCTCCATTCCTACTCTGTGTCTCTAGCTAGCCTAGTTCTCTGACTAAATGGAAAATTATCTTCTTCATCCTCCTCATCCTCCTCTTCTCCCTCTTTCAGAATAGGTTGAGGGATAGATGGGAAAGGGATCACCTTCTTGATCACCTTTTGTCTCCTTTTCACCAAAGTCTTAACCTTTCTTCTTTTTGGTGCTGAAGGAGATGCCTATTATGTTTGACATAGAGGGTAGACCTCTTGAATCTCAACCTCTATCTTAGTCTGGCTCAATGCAGTTGGTGGCACTTGAGGATCAACCTGGACTTATGGAGTTCTAGTATCTTCCGAACCTTGTACATTTTCTTCTCCTTGCTGTGGAGGTGCTGAGATTTCACCTTCTTCAAGTTCAACTCTCTATGCCTAAATGGTTTCTTGATCCAATCCTACATCATTTTAATGATGTGCCTTGCCCTATGGTTGATATCATAATTCTTTTCTCTGTCAACCTCAACATTCATAATGGGCCTTTCGCCAATCTTATTCCTATTGAACAAAGGATCAAGATTTTTTTTAGAGTCTTGCTATAATATCTTCAATGTAATATTAATTTTTAAGGCCTTCTCTACTAGGTATAAAGCCATCCTACAATAATCCCTTATTCAGATATCACAGTCATTTGTTGTGTTCATCTAATGATCCTCAATAGCTTCTTCATGCTAAAATGTCTTACTAGCCAAATATTGTACCTTCCCAATATTATTAAAACAAGGCCGAGTGGAATTGTATTCTTCTAAGGGATACTGATCCCATTTGCACTCAAAAGAAGTGATATCCTGGTATCTATCCACCTGGAAAAGTCCAATGGTAATAGGCCACCTCTAATATGTGTTATGTTGCCTTCTAACTCTGTCATATGCAAACAAGAGTTGTCAGGAGATCTCTAGGAGAACAAGTCTGTCACAAGGATACCTCAGGAGCTTCTTTGGGTTAACGGTTGCACCTGCAACGCTTAGATATGTAAATATCTTGAACTAAATGTAATAAGGCCCAACCAATAAAATCTATGCCACTGCATCATCTAATAATCTCTTCACATAATCTCCTTCTATGAATCAGATTATAGTGAATACAAAGGCATCATTCACAATTCTATATTCTTTACTCTGTGCTAATAGTCTTTTCTTTACCAGCTAGGGGTACATAATGTACAACCATGCATTAGCATCCTGCATGCTACCCATCCTGTATAACTCTAGATAATTTGTTCCTTTTGTAGCTAACAAGTATAACAAGTATGAAGTCATGTAGAATTTCCTTTGGTTCTTCTCCACCACCAACTACTCACACAAATTTTGATTGATGGTAGAAGCTTAGTCCAGTGGCATCTCCACTTTCTTAATCATCTCAATAAAGTGCACCATAAAGATGTTCAGATGCCCAGCTGTCGGTAGACCCATAACTCTACTGAGAAGTATGATTGAGTATCCAATGTCATCAATAATGTATGCTATAGTCATATCCAATTTGCTAGATTTCTTTCCCAAAGGAGTCTCCTCAATGAGGTACAAATATTGAATGATTTCAGAGGCCTCCTCAATGTGTTCCTGATACCACCTTTTTGCTTGCTCATAGGTGAGCCTGATGAACTGATCTACCAGTGGGAGATGAAATACTTTCTCAATATTATTCTATTATAGATCAAGGGGAATTTCTCCTATAATGCCCTTCACAACCCTCTCCTCAAGGGCAAAGTGTTCTACAAGTGTCATAATGAGTTCCAAAGATTGTATTGACACTGGGTGTGAAGCTGCATTTACGAATCCTAATCGGATGAGTGAAAAAATCATTTGTGACCTCTCTATAGGTTTGTTGCATATTTTTAGAAATTATCCCAAATTAGTATGTCCTAAATCCGTATCCTTGATATTTGAGTTGTCATCTTGGAACCTTGACTTCGTCAAAATCCCTTGGAACTTAAAGACCATAGGTTTTGGTGCCATTTTCTCACCCAAGGAAGATGAAGAAGATGCCATTATATTTGCACAAAATATGCCCATTAGTCTAGAATTGGTAAAAAAGATTAATTTAGACCCTAAAAAGATGACTTAGAAAAACACTAATAGCTTGAAAACCCAAAAAGACTATTTTAAAACCCTAAGAATATAGAATTAGCTAACTAGATGCACCTAAAAGGTGCACCTAATGTGCCATCTTTTTAGTTTTATCCTTGGCTTTTAGGTTTACTAGGTGCACAGTAGCACAGCTCCTGAGTTTTCAAAATTAAGTGTGCATGAGCGCACCCTGATAGGTTTACTAATGAACACTTGATTTTTTGCATGTATCTTTGTTTTAAAAGTCTTCAAGATAGGTTTGGGTGTGGATCAACATAGCCAGGTAGGTGTGTTGATGCGCACCCAAACTTTGGGTATACATTTAAGTTTTTTTGAAGTTCTTTAAAGTTTTTAATGAAGAGCATAAGGTGTGCATCAACGCACCTAGACAGGTGCACACACCTATTTGTGTTTGACTTTGTTTAACTTATTTCATGTAGGTTAAAAAAAGGAACACCTAAGCTAAAGAGGGGGGGGGGGGGGGGGTTATAGACCCTTGGGTCTCCTAGGTGCCGCACAGCTATGATGGATGCACAAACCTTTATTCACTTATTTTGGTGCATCAACGCACCTATTTAAGTGTGTCAATGTGTCCCTTTTTTCTTTCAAAAAGGTCCTCTAGCATTAAAATACATGATTTCTGACAAAATAGCTTTTCAGTTGGGACTCAAACGAAAACTAGGGGACTAGGAAAACCTCAAAAAAGTCTTGAACCCTAGACTAGGGCCCCCAAAAAGCCAAAAAATAAAGTAGGAGGTCCCCATGTCTCAAGGAAATGTGGTGTGCATTGTGGAACCACAACAAATAGCCTCAAAAAAAAGGAAGAAATAACAAAGGCATTTCTTCAGCAGTAAACATTCCTCCGACATGTGTCAAAACACCAACTAAATCTTGAACATTGCAAGCATACTTTGAGTCACTTTGCAGTCAAAAACTTCAGGATTCTCGAGCTACAAGTTCAGTGTGTGCTTAGTGTATTCATTTCCTTCAATATCTCAAACTACAATCTATCAAAACTTTCTGACAACTTGGAAACAATCTTCCACCCCATTTGGCTCATTCGTCAAGAATCTCCATGAAAGTTGTTTGTCAATCCATTGGCTAACTAGATGAGAGAATCAGTTCGAGGGCTCTTAGTGGGTTGCCACTTTTGAATTTCTTGGTAATCCTTTGACTACTTACTTCATGTAGTTCATAATGTCACCATTTGATTCTTCAATGAAGCAATGTTTTGGTATTGGATAGCCTATTTTGAGTGCATATCCTAATTTATCTGATTACCCATTTTAGACCTTTTAGAATCCTTCAGTCTTAACACCATTCTTTTCTCTTTAAAAAAATAAAAAAAATTGTACCTTGACCATGCTTAGACTATGTGGCCAAGACATTGGTGTCATTTCTTGGATTCAATCTTTGGTGAACATCCCTTGCATTCCTCTTTTAAGAACTTTTAGAAACTCTCACACCAAAAAATGATCTTAGCAATTCCTTCAAGAAGACCCTTCTGTTTAAACCAATGGGGCTTGGATTATCCCTTGCTATCTTTAACTTCGGTTTGATAACATCTAAGATGATCAATCTTTAAATTTGAAAAGTGTTGAGAACTTGTTGCTTTCTAATCTTGAATTGAAGACTAAAAGTCCCCTATTACTACAAGTAATATTCGTTCCTCATTTGGTATAAGACACAACACCATCAAAATGTTTTGACAAAGAAATGCCTCTTCATAAAATTAGAACCAAAAGAGTAGTCAGTAAAATACATGAAGATAAAATCTCGAGTGCACCTACCCCTTAGATTGAGCAACTTTGAAAGCAAACATGTGACTGAAAGTAAACACGCAACTAAAAGAAACACACTTGTAGGAAGTAAACACACTTGCATAAATAAAATCTATAGAATGTTTTTTTTGAATATTTCTTCTAGGCTTCAAAGTAATGTTTCAAAAATTACTCATTAATGGGAAACAAAACCAATTCCCCCTGTAAGGAACTTAGCCTAAAAGTATTTTCTCTGAGAATTTCTATGATTTGATAGGGACCAATCCACAAGCATTGAAATTTGGTGTAGCTACCTAGCTTTTCTTTTGCCTTATACCAAAGTAGAATAAGGTCATAAATTTTGAAGGATTTGATTGTGGCCCTTTTGTCGAACCACCTTTTGATGATAGCCTGATGTTTAGCCATGTGCCCCAATGTAGCTATCCATTTCTCATGCATCTCTAAAAGATTCATCAATTTTATTTGTACGCTATCAACATCTTCAACATACCCACTCATGAATTTCAAAATAGGAATCCTGAGATTAAGCGGGAATACTGGTTCTTGTCTATAAACAAGCACATATGGAGATGTCCCCAAAGTGTTCTTAACCCTTACTTGATCTATCCATAGAGCATATTTGAGTTGTGTATGACAATCTTTAGGATTCTCCTCCAATAAATGTCTTTTTACTCTGATCAAGTTCTTGTTTTTAGATTCCACAACACCATTCCCTTGTGGATAATAATTTGGAGAGAACTTGATAATTACCTAATTTTCTAATGCCCATTGAGTTAGGAATACAAATGCAAAAGCTGATCCATTATCGCATACTAGGGCGAATAGCATCCCAAATCTAGTAAAAATTCATTCTTCCAAGAAGTCTGTTACCACCTTAGCAGTGCAATTTCTAAAGTCTTCACTTCTATCCATCACGTACAATAATCAATAGCTATGAGAATAAAAGCATGTCCAGTTGATGAAGTTGGATTAATTGGGCCAATGAAATCCAACCCCCACTTTGTGAAGGGGCGTATCTTAAACACTAGTTTTAATGACATTGTAGGATGTCTTTCCCTATTAGCACATGTTTGACAAATATGACAAGTGCGTATGTGATCAAAAGTGTCTTTGAATATTGTGGGCCAAAAATAACCCGATCTTAAAGTCATATGAGTAGTTACTTCTGTTGGACCATGCCTTGTACCATACTTATCGTGAAATCTTTCTAGAACTTCTTTTACTTCCTCACGTCCCAAGCACTTTAGGTAGATTCCTTCATAATTCCTTTTGTAAAACTTTCTATCATGCAACATGTAGGATTGACACTTCATTTTGAGTCCCCTACATTATGAGCTATTCATCCAACTAGGGTATTGATTTTGTCAAAGATAGTATACAATATCCTGGTACCAAACATCTGTCACTACACCTTGACCAATATCAACTTGAGATACAACTATCTTCTTCTAATCTTCAGTATTAGTTTCTCGGTCAAATTTGAACTTGTTTTCATCTTTAATTTGGTTATTTGCTATCATTTTTGATAACCGTTGACCTCTAACTAATCTCATAGGTTGGATTTCTAGATCAAATTCTTGTAGTATCACCATCCATTTCCCTCATCTTTCACCAAGTTCATTTTACATCAGTAATGTCTTCATTGTTGGATCAGGTACAATAACATACACCTTGCTTCTTAGTATGTAATGGAAAAACTTATTTGCTACCTTGATTAAAGTAAAAGACTATTTATTAAGGTTGGAATAATTCAACTTGGCATTTTTCAAAGGGCAACTCATAAAAGCAATAGGTCTTTCATCTTCCTTTTCTTTCTTTTGGGTTAAAATCCTAGCACACGAATGTTCTGAAGCAAAGGAATATATTTTGAAAGGAAGCTCATAGTCAGGACTTACCAGTACTGGAGTCATGGAAATGGATAATTTGATATCCTCAAATTATTTCTTAATCTCTAGAACCCATTCTATTTTAGCCCCCTTTTTGAGTAAATCATTAAGGGGACGAACTATTTCTATGAATCCACTTATGAATTTTTGCATGAAATTTATCTTACCAAAGAAAGAATTAAGTTCTTTTTGACTATGAGGTGGTGATAATTTCAAAATAGCTTCTATTCTATTAGGATCAATGGAGATTCCTTCTTTAGAGATAATGTGACCTAGGAGCTTTCTCTTAGTGACCCCATACAAATATTTCTTGGGCTTGAGAGAGATATCGTATTTATGGAATCTGTTGAATACCTGTCTTAGGTCAGTTATGTGAGTGCTTTGATCCTTTGAAAATATAGTTAATTCATCCATGTAGATAACTATACACTTGTTAATCAGTCCCTTAAAAGCTTCATCCATGGCTTATTGAAATGTAGCCCTTGCGCTAATCAGTCCAAAATGCATTCTCCTGTAGGAAAAAGTTCCTGATTTATTTGTGAAGGCCATCTTTAACCTATCTTCTTCATCAAAAATTACTTGGTTATAACCCGAATATCCATCTAAGAAAGACATCATCTTTGAACCACTTATAGTTTGAAAAACTTCATCTAGTGAAGGCAATGGGTAGTTGCCCTTTTGAGGTGTGAGGTTCAAATTGTGAAAATCTATGCAAAGATGAATTTCTCTAGTCTTTTTTTGCACAAGAACCAAATTAGCCACCCATGTAGAGTGGAAAATAGGGAAAATGATCTTGGCATCCAATAACTTCTTAACCCTTCATTATCATCAGTTCAAGGATAGGATTAATAGGTCTTTGCCTTTGTCAGAAAGGGTTGGCATTAGGTTTGAGTAGAATATCATGTGTAATAATCTGGGGATCATATGTCTTTAGTTCTTCATATCTCCAAGCAATGAAATCCTTGTATTCTATAAGAAATTTAAGCATGTCTTTCCCTTTCTTGTGCATTGCATGCTTTCTCAATCGTTACCATTCTAGGATCATCATCATTACCTAAATTATATGAATTGCATTCCTTGATGCCTTTCTCTTTGGTTGTCCTCCTATTAAGTGCTGATTCATCATGATAAAAAATGCACTCCAACTCAATCATCCCCTTAGGAATAGTATTAGTTTTCAAATTTAGGATATCATCTTCATCTTCAAGTTCATTGTCCTCAGGTTTTTCATCCAGAGTGTCATCAATTTCTTGCCCCTTAAAGTGGCCATTGCACATATTAAATTCGAGTATATGTTGATCATCTTGAAAGACTTAAAGGTTCATGATATTCTCAGGAATAGATGGAGTAGCAACCAACTCAACTAAAAATTGTTTCAATTTAGTTCTCTTGATTGGTTGTAATGCACTAGCTAAAACGGTGAGGGCATCTGCTACCATGTTTTTCCTTCTTGGAATTGATACTATTTTTAAAGCTTCAAAATCATCCATCAAACCCCATACTCTTTTCCAATAAGCCATCAATCTCTTATCGTTGCAAGTGTATACTAATTTCACTTGTCATATGACTAACTGAGAATCTCCTTCAACTATGAGAGCTATAACTCCTTTCTTGAGTGTGAAAAGAAGTCCTCGGATCAATGCTTCTTATTCTACAACATTATTAGTACACCTAACTACAATAGATATGCTGCATAGAAAGACTTACCTTTTGGATTGATCAAATCAATACCTATGCTAGCTCCTGATTTGCATTTGGAACCATCAAAGTGAAGTGTCCAAATTGTGTTTTCCTTGGGTTTTCTAACCTTATTCTTATTCATCCTTAGCTTTTCCTTTACTTGAACCTAGAAGGATCGTCTCTTGGGTACCCATTGCAGTCTTTTGCGGGGTGGACTTAGTGATTTTTCATTGTTATTCCTTGATACTAGGAGTGCATGTTTTTCTTGTTTGTCCTAAATATCTCCTATCAACTCTTTAATTTCATCCACTTTAGGTTTAGGATGGATGACTACCAAAGTCCATCCTTAGCCTTTTACGTACTGTCTTCTTCTTTGAACTTTGATCATTCTAGGTGGAGGAGAAGACAAACCTCCACCATCTAAAGAAGTAGTGTTGTATAATGCATTTAGATATTCAATTTCTTCTTCAACTTTTTATAAAGAGTCAGGCATGTTTAAAGAACTTTGGTTTTCAATGGGTTCATCTTTTGGATCTTTACCTTTCTTTACTTCTATCATTTGTGTTAATACCCTAGAAATTGTTTCTTGACATGATGAACATTCAAACTTTGAATGTCTAACTTTATGCAATTGAAAAAATCCAAGAAGGAGGAGGATATTAGGGTTAGCTTCTCCTCCTAGACACTATAAATTAGCCATCATATTGTCTATGAATTGTGTTATGACCTCATCTTTTGGCGTTGAAATCCTGGATTCCATATCTTGATCATTTGGTATTTTGATCGAAGCTATGTCAAAAATTGTCACCTTTTAGGAGCCCAAATCTATTTGTAAGAATGCTACCTAATTAGGAGCATTGTATTTTGTAATCATCTTTTTAAACTTTGGCTCTACATCTATCTTGATTTGATTGTTTAAACATTTCCATGGTAACCAAAGTTGAGTAAAATTTGTGGAAAACCATCCCCTTAGGCATTTGGTCCATTCTCTACTTAGTAGCAGTCCATAAGTTTTAAGAATTTTAACCACATTTATATCAATGATGTCTTGAATTTGAGGGTCAAATATCAACTATAAATGGATGTCTTTTAACACACCAATAACTTTTACCTCTATTTTATCCAGTTGTATCACTATCCGATTAGAGGGCTGAGGAATAACTCCTAACCTTTGTGCTATTGATAGTGGCATAACATTACACAAGGCTCCTGAATCAATTAGGAAATTATGAAGATTCTTCCCATATATCCTGATGCTAAACAGAAATGAGGGAACCTTGACCTTGTCTACAAACATAGTTGGCATCGTCTCTAAAGTATTGGCTTGTTGGGATACTATCTTTTGAGAAATAACATTCATACTATAGGGTACTTTTGTATGATCTAGAGTTCTCATCAATGCTTCTCATTGTTGAGGAAAATTTTGCAGCATGTTGAATATAGACATGTTGTATTTTGTTTTTCTTAAATCATCTATTGCACTATATTTCTCGGTAGACCAAGTTGGATTTTTTAGGATTGTTGGGACAGTTCCTTGGTTTTGGTTTTGTTGTCCTCCACGAGGTGGCCTGATTGGTACCAGATTATTACTTGCTCTTAGATCAAGAGGAGTTGGTTGTAGTCCTAGGGGGATTCCATCTATTATAGGTTCTTTTCTACTTCTCATATTGTATGTATTTCAATTTTCATTACAAAAATAAAACATCTCTTTAGGCTGGATGTTTGGTTCTTGACTAAATGGAAAAGATAACTCTTCATTGGTTGATTGTACTACCTAGATTTTTTGTGTAGAATCATAGGATTCTAGTAGCATAGCATTAAACTATATGTGAGGAACACTATCATTTGCTTGTGAATTCTAATTCATCTCTTGATTCCCATTATAATACGAGCCATCATTTTCAGATGCACTTTGACCATCATTATATTGGTTGATATCCATACATTGAACATTGTTGTCATTGTTATCTATGGGAACACTTACATTATATAGATGAGTGTTCCACTATCTATTCAGTCTCTGGAAACCATTATTATGATTAGGAGGATTAGAACCATTTCCTCCATTGTTATTGCCAACATTTTTGTTTCCAACATTGTTGTTCCCAACAAAGTTCCTATTGTAGTTTTGACTGTAATTGTTGTTGTAAGTACCAACATTGTTTCTTTGGAAGTCTCTATTTTGTCCCTATGCAAACCTCAAATGGGTTAACTCATTGTTCATTTGTGACATGGTCTTTTTCATTTGACCAAATTGGGAGGCAAAGTTGTTGTCTGCCTCAGTGGAAGTCACTGCCTTTTGTTCAAAGAAAGAAACTTTCAGAGGTTCATATCTTGGATAAGTTAAAGTAAGATTTTATGGAGCAGGTGCCTATTTTAATGGAATTTAATTCATAGTTATAAATTGACTAGGAATCGTAGGTGCTCTGACTGGGTATGTTAGCACTATTGTAATAACTTGAGCTAGAAACATCAATCCTCCTTTATTGGGATTGGCTTGCTTGGTGAAGGTAATCACTTTCGTGAGGACTTTGTCCAATGTGTCAATGTCTGTTGGTGGAAGTCTTCTTAGAAAAATAGTAGTAAGATGGTCCATAGCATCAGATAAATTTGAATAGCTGCTTCAATAGGTATAGTAAATGGCACTTCCAACTTGCAGTATGCCATGTGAAAATGATGGTTGAAGCGTGACACTGTCTTAGCTGGGTCCTTCTTGATTGATATGAATTCTTTATGTAGTATAGCAGGGTTGATGAAAGTCTTAAATTGTTCCAAGAACAATTTTTTGAAGGTATCCCAATCTCCAATATATCTAGGTGGTAGATTTATGTACCAATTAAAGACAACTTCCCCCAAAGAGTAGGGGAGTAGGAAAAGAACCACATTCTCATTAGTAATCTGCTTTCAATTGCAAATTTCCTTGAACACCTTAATGTGATCTTCGATAGTTCATGTGTCTCCATAGTTGAATCTTGGGAAAAACTTTTCAAGATTCTTTGGAAGATCGTAGAGTACACCTGTCAATTTGATGGGTGAGTCTACAACATTTGTAAAAAAGGCCATTGGAGGATTTGGTGGACCTAGGGGTGGTTGTTGTGGAATTGTTGGAATATTTGATGGTCCACTTGATGGTTTTCTTGGAGGCAGGGCTAAAGAAGAAGATGACAAAATGTTAAATGGAAGTGGCTAAATTCGAGGTATTCCTTTGTCACTTTGGGGTTTTCAAAAATGGAAAAGTTTGAGGAACTGATGTGCACATGGTGAAGATCTTAAAGCTTGCTAAAATGGGGATTTTGGATCAAAATCCTCTAGTTTACATCAACTCTAGAAAAAGTGCACCTCTACAGAAGTACACTTTCTCACAAAATGAGGCATACCACAAAATTTAGCATAGTAGCACAGTAGGCACAACAACACACCCAGTGCAAAAAACGTACCTCAAAATCTCAGAAACTCAAAATTTTTTTAGAACTTGTAAAAAGTGCAAAATTTTGAAGTTTTAGCAATTTTTCTTCTAATTTGGGTGTTAATGGCCCTCCTTCTAGTGCCACTTCTATTGAGTAGTCATTTTGCATGATGCTTAATAGCAAGAATTATTTCAAACTCCTCTCTTGAAAAGTTAATCTGAGAATCAACTCCAAGGTTACAGGTGATCTTGCGACCTACTAAAATCTACTTAGTTGAAGATAAATGTGAATGTTCACGAGGAAGCCATTGCTAGTTCTGATAACTTCAGATAAGATGTGAAATCTGTTTGTCACTTCAAAAGAATAAAACACACAAAAAAGAAACTATGTTTTCATATTTTCTATTTTTATGATGGATGCAATCTCACAATGCAACTATATGAATTGCTAGTTTATTTAAAAGGTTAGTAAAGAAAATAATGAAGATAGGGTGCCAAGAAGTTCAAACAAATAACATGAAAATAAAATCCTAATGGACATAAGCTACATAAGCAACATGTCTGTGAGTTAAGCCTTTTAAGAAATTAGTGGGTAACCAATGAAAATTGAGTAGCACTTCCTTAATTACACTGATGCAATCGTCGATGGAAATTTTAGCAACCGTGAGATATTTCACTTTTCATTAAATCACAAGGCCACATAAAGTGCACTCACGTGAGACAAAAATTTATGTAGGAACAAAATGGGTGATTTCTTCTCGAACTAGATACGTTAGTGGAATTTGTAGAATCATAGAAAACACCAGAATTAAAAGATCACAAAACCAAAAATAACACAATAAAATTTTGGCTCAAATACATTCCATGAACATAAATTCACAAAACATAACACATTTGGGCAAGAATCATTACACTCCAAATGCGAGCACCAAAAGCATATATTATTGCAAAATAACAGTGACCTTGATTACATATTACAATCTTGTATTTATAAGGAATCCTCTCCTCAATTTGTGTTGAGAGTGAGAGATATCTTCATGCAATCATATGCTTTTAATTTAATAAAAAAAACTAATTATATACAAATTGGCTATCCAACTTGTGCTTAGTAGGACTCCATCCATTTTTATATCATTAATTGGATGCATGAGCCTTTACATGTCATAAAACAAAAAAATCCTAAGAGAATAAGAAGAAGAGACCCTTCAATTAATGTAGAAGTGTCTAGAAGTGCTGAAAATAGAAGCTCAACCTTTACTGGATGTTTGTCAGAGTTAAGTCGCTATCAAAATGCATTTTTGATGCATGGAAAGTTCTAATTTTGGAATTGGCAGTTAACTATCAGTGCACCTCTGGAAAAGTGCACCTCGAAAGAAGTGCACTTGGCTAAGTAGCACAACTCTTACTTCTTCAAAATTATTACAAAACATTGTTGCAAAAAGTGCACCAACGCACCTCTGAGGTCAAAAAGTGCAAAATTTTACCAAGTGTCAAAATTGAAATTCTAGCATCTGGGTTTTGTTCCCCTTTATACCAGAGCTATGTTTGGGTACTTGCCCTTGAATTTCTCAATTATTTTGGTGACTTTCATTGCATCCAATAAATCTAAGGCATTGTACTTATCATTTAATTTTTTCCTATAGTTGTCCACCTCTATACAAGTTTCTGCAAAATCCTCGAGTTTTTTTATCAAGCTCTAGCAAAGCTTCTTCTATCCTAAATGCCTGCCAAATATCCTTATCATTAGAAACCTCAAAAAAATCCTTCAAAAATCTTTGAACTACTACCTCTACAAGTATTAGTTTCTCCTATGCATTATCCTAAAAAATATCTAGACATGCATCACTATAATGTCTCTCGGCTTCCAAAATTCACTCTTGGGCTTGGTCCTTGAGCTTGTGAATCTCTGCATGTAATGATTCCATTACTTTATTACTATTTTCTATCTTCTCTATCCAATCATCTATTAAATCTATTTCCTCTTCCATATATAGATCCATGAGCATCCTATACCTTTGGCCTTTTATCGCCTATGATACCTGTAGTTCCTTTCCCCAGGTATGCATCTCATCCATAAGACCAAAACCTTGACTCAAAATTGTTACCATTTTATCTAAATTCTCTTGCATGACATGTAGCAGCTTAAGATTCCCTTAGATGATGAGTATGGCTTTCTCTTCAAAACTTTCTCACCATTGCTGATAGACATTCAAAAATGGATCCAATTGCACCGCTCTCCTATCTCTTCTCTAAATTGTTGCATGTAGAGTCTCCTTAGGGTTAGCGGGGTCCAAAGTCCCAACAACTTCACTCAAATATCCTTTTAGGATTTCATTCTATAACTGAAGTGTTATCAAATCTGCCCCATTCTGTTCTAGGCTCCTAAAAACTTCCTTCATCCCTGTAGTGACCATCAGCTTCGTAGTTTCCAAGGTTGGCTTCCCAAGCATGACCTTCTAGATCTGATAATCCCTAGGAGTTAGTTCTTCAACATTTGGCTCTAGAAGAGGAATGACTACATGAGAAAATAAGTCCTGACTTTGATCACTCATGATGAAGGCTGATGCTCTTGCATCCTTTGGCGATGAATCAGGCTTCTTTAGAACTTCTATCAATTCCATCCTATCCTCCTCCTCAGTGGTGAATTATTGCTTCTTGTTTCTTATTACTTCTTTCCTAAGCCACTTTGGAATATTTTTCATCAAGGATTTTCCTTTATAGAATGAAGGATTTTTTTTTACAATGTCTTTACCCTTATCACTCCTCTCTAGGGTGTTCTCCCTTTGTGAAGGCTCCTCTTTTGTAGTTCCTATATCAGTGGAGCCCATAGTTCTCACCTCTATGTCATGAGAAGTTTACTAGGGCTAATCACCTATTTTCCCCTCTTTTGACACTTCATTCGTGGATAATTGTTGTAGCTCTCCTTTAGGTTCTATCTAGTCCTATTCAATTTTTGTTCTTGGAGAAGGAGTAACTGATCCCTTATCAACACAAAATGTGACTTGTAGCTGGGATTTTGGGACTATCTCAGGTCCTTGTGATTATGTGGGCATCTGAGTCCAATCCTCCTATTGAGGTTGATTGGCTGGTGTATCTCATATCTTATCCCTAACCAACTTAGTACCTATGAGCATAAAGTCAAAATTTGACATTTGAAAGACATCAGTCCCCTCTAAATACTACTCATCACTCTATTGTTGCATCTCATCCTCTGATGTAGTAGTTTGTAGAGGTTTGCCTTTGATTGATGGAGGCGTAGCCATAGAACTTCTTTGTTCCTACTCTATAGCTCTAGCTAATCTAGAAAATTATCTTCTTCATCCTCTTCATCCTCCTCTTCTCCTTCTTCCAAAATAGGTTCAAGGATAGATGGGAAAGGGATCACCTTCTTGATCACCTTTTTTCTCCTTTTCACTAGAGTCTTAATCTTTCTTCTTTTTGGTGCTGAAGGAGATGCTTATTTTGTTTGACAAGGAGGGGATACCTCTTAAATCTCAACCTCTATCTCAATCTAGCTCAGTGTAGCTAGTGGCACTTGAGGAGCAACCAGGACTTGTGGAGTTCTAGTATCTTTTGGCCCTTGTACATTTTCTTCTTCGTGCTGTGGATGTGCTGGGATTTCACCTTCTTTAGGATCATCTCTTTGAGGAGAACTTCTTTTCCTATTGCCCCTTCCTTTTCCCTTTTGAGCTTGATAATATCCAATTAGTTTGTCAAGTTGGTGTACCTTTTTTGGCCTTACTAGTGACTAAGTTGCAAAAGTAGGGACAATGACTTTCTTCCCTCTACCTTAGGTTGGATGAGCTTGTGCATGAAAGATAACTGTCTCAGGAATTGGATCAAGCTTAAATGGTTTCTTGATCCAATCCTACATCATTTTAATGATGTGCCTTGCCCTATGGTTGATATCAAAATTCTCTTCTTTGTCAACCTCAGCAGTCATAATGGGCCTTTCGCCAATCTTATCCTTGTTGAAAAAAGGATCAAGCAATTCTGTAGAGTCTTTCTATAATATCTTCAATGGAATCTTTATTTTTAAGGCCTTCTCTACTAGGAATAAAGTCATGCTACAATAATCCCTTATTCAGATATTGTAGTCATTTGTTGCATTCATCCAATGATCCTCAATAGCTTCTTCATGCTAAAATGTCTTACCAGCCAAATATTGTACTCTCCTAATATTATCAAAACAATGCCAAGGGGAATTGTATTCTTTAAAGGGATATTGATCCCATTCGCACTCAAAAGAAGCAATATCTTGGCATCTATCCACCTGAAAGGTCCAATGGCCATAGGCCACCCCCAACATGTTTTATGCCACCTTCTAACTTTGTCATATGCATACAAGAGTTGTCAGGAGATCTCCAGGAGAACAAGTCTATCACAAAGGATACATCGAGAGCTTCTTTGGGTAATGGTTGTACATGCTACCCTCAAATATGTAAATATCCTAAATTGAATGTAATAATCCATGACCAATAAAATCTGTGCCACTGCATCATCTGATAATCTCTTCGCATAATCTCCTTCTATGAATTAGATTATAGTGAATATGAAGGCATCATTCACAATTCTATATTCTTTGCTTTACTTTGATAGTCTTTTCTTTACTAGCTGGAAGTACATGATGTACAACCATGCATTAGCATCCTACATGCTATCCCTCTTGTATAACCCTGCATAATCTGTTGCAAGTATACGAAGTATGAAGTCATGTAGAATTTCCTTTGGTTCTTTACCACCAGCAACTGCTCACACAAATTCTGACTGAGGCTAGAAGCCCAGTCCAGTGGCATTTCTACTTTCTTAATTGTCTCAATAAAGTGCACCATAAAGATGTTAAGATGCCCAACTACTAGTAGACCCTTAACTCTACTCAGAATTATGATTGAGTATCCAATGTCATCAATCATCTATCCTCTTGTCATATCCACTTTGCTAGTTTTTTTCCCAAAGAAGTCTTCTCAATGAGGTACAAAGATTGAATGATTTCAGAGGCCTCCTCAATGTGTTCCCGATACCACCTTTCTGCCTGCTCATAGGTGAGCCTGATGAACTCATCTACCTGTGGGAGATGAAATAATTTCTCAATATTATTCAGTCATAGATCAAGGACAATTTCTCCTGTTATGCTCTTCACAAACCTCTCCTTAAGGACAAAGTGTTTCACAAGTGTCATAATGAGTTTTGAAGATTGTACTGACACTAGGTGTGAAGCTGCTTTGATGAGTCTTGATCGAATGAGTGCAAAAATCATTTGTGACCTCTCTATAGGGTTGTTTCATATCTTTATAAATTATCCCAAATCAGTATGTCCTAGATTTGTATCCTTAATATCCAAGTTGTCATCTTTGAACCTTAACTTCATTAGAATGCCTTGGAACTTAAAGACCACAGGTTTTGGTGCCATTTTCTTGCCCGAGGAAGATGAAGAATATGCCATTATATTTGCACAAAAGACACCCATTAGTCTAGAATTGGAAAAAAGATTAATTTAAACCCTAAAAAAGCTGACTTAGAAAAGCTTTGATAGCTTGAAAAACCACTATTTTAGAACCCTAAGAATGCAAAATTAGCACACTAGGCACATTTGATGTGCCATATTTTTAGTTTTATCCTTGGCTTTTAGGTTTACTAGGTGCACAATAGCACACCTCTTGAGTTGCACTTTTGCACACCTAAAAGTTTTATTATTCTTTTATTAGTTTTTTATTTTTAAAATTAAGTGTGCATTAGCGCACCCTAATAGGTGTGCTAGTGCACACTTGATATTTTACATGTATCTTTTTTTTAAAAGTCTTTACGATAGGTTTGGGTGTGCATTAGTGCACCTGGGCAGGTGCGCTGATGTGACCCAAACTTTGGGGATATGTTTAAGGTTTTTTGAAGTTCTTTGAAGTTTTTTATGAAGAGAATAAGGTGCACATCAATGCACCTAGATAGGTGTGTTGATGCACACCTCTTTGTGTTTGACTTTGTTTAACTTGTTTCACGTAGGTAAAAAAAGGTGCACCTAAGTTGAAGTAGGGTGGTGTGATCTGGAGTCTTTGGTGGAAGTATGAAGTGTTAGAAAGAAGAGGGCCGAGCGTTTATAGCCCCTTAGGTCTCCTAGGTGCCATGAAGCTATGCAACTGCATAGCTGTGGTGGATGCACAAACCTTTATTCACTTATTTTGGCACATCAGGACACCTATTTAGGTGCACTGGTGTGCCCCTTTTTTCTTGCAAAAAGGTCTTCCAACATTAAAATACATGATTTATGACAAACTATCTCTTTAGTTGGAACTCATATGAAAACTAGGGGACTAGGAAAACCTCAAAAAATTCTCAAACCCCAAACTAGGTTCCCAAAAAAGCCAAAAAATAAAGTAGGGGGTCCCCATTTCTCAAGGAAATGGGGTGTGCATTGTAGAACCACAACACTATTCAAAATGCAAGCACAATTATGCTCACATGCCACTATAATCATATATTAATAATTCTCCAAAATTTTAAAACTTCTCACCTTCCCCCACTGTTTGATACACCATTTTAAATCTTTTCGATAATGGACCATTCCCTCCCCATTAAAAAAATAGCTTAAAAAAAAAAACTTGATCGCCACCATGCATTACCGCTCAACTCCATTGAGTTTATTGTGCTTTGAATCTAGGAAGGTTCCACTATTAATAATTTCTTCTTCTATTTAAAAATCTTTAGCCTCAACAACCTTTGAAAAATCAATCCAAAGTCTACTAGACTACCCATATTAGTGGAGATAAACCTCATCATTGGGTTTTTAGTTCGTTGTTCATTCTGATGGCTCCCATACCTTTCTAACTCACCTTCTCCAAAACCTTGCTTCTTACCCATACCCATTTCCAATTTCTTCCTCCATATGAAAACCAAGTTGTTTCTACTCCTTTGGTTATAAGGCCATTGAGGGCATCTCTCTTCTTCATATTGCAAACCTTTATGCCTTTTGGAACTATCCCTACCAATTTTTTGTTGGTCACTTTGACCTTGAGAATGCCAACATTTTCTTTGTCTTTGTACAAACCCTAGACTTCTTCACTACTTCTCCATCATTTTCCATTAATATTGTAGTCCTTATTTTACTTATATCATTCCTATCAAATCCATGTATGATGTAATGCCTTGTCCTAAATTCCTTGGAAAAAGGATTCAGTTCAAGCCAAGATATATATATTTTTTTTTAAAAGTATGAATGCACATGACAACATCATATAGGGATCACAAAGATCGCAACATACAACTTCACCAAAAATCCAAGCAACCAAAAAATCTCCAAACACCACTACCAAAAAAACCAACATCTATGAAAACCATGAAAAAAATATGAATCTAAAACATCCCAAATTCAAATCTAATTCCAAGGGATTCAAGAACACCAAAGATGGTAGCCAAAACACCTCCTAAAAACTTTCAATCAAACCAAAAAGTGACCTCTTTCTTCTTGGACAAGTTTTTCCAAAATCCAGGTGATACTTTAAATTAGCATAGATGATACTTTCTAGTATTGTACAACCTTTCTAAAGAAGGCATGCGATACAATTAGGATTTGGGTGACACTTCTCAAGAAGGCATGCAATACTTTACCAGTATCATACAACCTTTCTCCAAGATGCATGTTATACAACATAGTGTTGCACAATAGAGTTTACAAGGGCATGTGATGCTTTCTAATATCACACGATTCTTCTCCTTTGGACATGCTATACTTTAAAGTATCACCCAATGCTGAAGCATGGTTTCCCAATAAAAGCAAGAATTGCTCTAAGGACCAAAACAAGGGATAAAATAGGAACTCAAACCCCCACACCGGCGAGCACTAGATCCACATAGATCAAGGAATGAACACTTGAGTGCATAAACAAAAAGATGCCATGAAACAAGAAAGAGGAACATCTATCCATCTAAACCATACCAGCAAAAGAAAGAACATGCAGAAGAAACATCATAATGTACATACATGGTTCATAAATTGAACATCATAAGAAGGAAATGCAGAAAGAAACATTGCAATGAATAGAAATAACAAAACACATGTGGAGTTCCTCCTAACCATAATAGCATCATGAGACCTCCAAGGTCCTAGCCATCCCTTGCACGTAACATCCCAAACTACCAACTAGATAGATAGAGCTATCTTATGAAGGCATCACTACTAAAGTGTAATAACATCATAAAAACATGAAATCTAACATGCTAATCCAATAAGCAATAGATATTCCAACTAAGAAAATAAAAACATCTAATCATATGTTAAACATCATAATATAGGAATGCATCAGATAAACTAACATCATCTAAACATGACATCCAATCATTTCAATCAAAGCGTAAATCACAAGAAAGCATACTCCAAAACTTGAAGTATCAAGTGAAAACATCCAACAACAATTGCACTAGGACAAGAGACTGTCTTTGTACACTAGTCCCCAACAGTGGTGAAGGTAGCTATGCCTCCCAACCACATGAAACTCATAGGTCCACTTCTACCATGCTGATGGAGATAATGACCCAACCACAAAGACTCAAAGTAAACATCCATGGCTAACACACATACACCAGACATTATGATGACTGAAACCAAGAATCGAAGATAATGCAAATAGTACAAGTCCTATTTAGACATTCTATGGGCTACTAAGTAGGGGTTGACATCATGGAGAGTCAATTTTCATTGACAAGACCAAGATTAGATCATGTGTGGAAACACTATCAAGGTACCCCCTTGGAACCATCACACGAATGTGGACACTCACTCAAGGTACTCCCTTGAATGCCAACACACATAACTTTTTTCATTATCTTAAGTTTTATTACCACTCACACATTTTATTTAGTTATCACTTACTTAAAGCCCCCTCTTCCAACCTATGGTGCCATGATCACCAGGCTGCGAGATAGAAGCCCCCTCCATATGCTACCCTACCCTACCCATGCTCATCCTATGACAAGTGCCCGTAGGCATGCATATTCCCAACCCAACCCCAAATGATCATAATTTTTGACAAGTCCAAGAAAGATTGGGCCTCACAATTTACCTAACAAATGCACACGTAAGTGCTCATGTTTGGTGCACCACCATCATGAAGATCAAAACACAAGGACTGGATGAGAAAAAAATGCAAAATAACACTCAACCAAAAATAGAATTGGGAGGACAGATTCTACATGAATCCAAATGAATAATAAAACCATACATCATGAACTTACTCAACCAGCCTCAATCTAGGAGTATGGATTCTACATGAATCCCAATGATACAACAAGACTATACATCATGAACACACTCAACCAACCTCAATCTGGGAGTATGGATTCTACACAAATCCTAGTGTCCACAAAATAACAACAAAGGTCTAAAAGAAACAAAAACACTAGGTATAAAATCACTCAACCAAAAACAATGTTGGGAGTACAGATGTGGCACACATCCCAATACAAATAAGAAAAGGTGCAATTAAGGTTCGACCGATATCTAAATGAATGATCGAAGTCCATGACTAAACTCATGCTTAGAAAACTCAAGAAAATAGGGTGGCACAAAAAACAATGTAAAAACCCCCAAAACATGAAACATTCAAAATTAAAACCCATTTGGCATTTGGGCACAAAAACCCCAAAAATCCAATAAAATTTGGGTTTGGAGTCTGTATGCAAAAACAACCAGCATAATGGTGCAAAACCCCAAACCCTCATCCTAGAAAATAGGGAAATGCTTGTACCTGCCCAACCGAGTAGAACTAGCATATAGAAATAGAGGGGAACACTAGTTCTCAGCCTCCTAACAAATGGTTACCAAAAATAGAAGCTAAAATGGAGTAGAAACAATAAAATGGGACAGCCCTACCTCATAACCAAAAGTGAAAAACCAAAATCTGAACCATAAAATAAAAACCCTATAGAAGTAGCTGAAAATTGCAGCAATCAAAAGGTTTCCCCGAGCTAGATCCAACAAGACCATCCTTGCAATGATCCCATGCTTGTAGCTCCCACAATGAATAGAACAGTCAATCCTCATGAAGAGGATTTTGGGTTTTACTCTCAAACTTTCTAATTTGAAAGTGAGAAGTGAGGAATTAAATTTTGTTTTGGATACTTATTCACTTTTCAAGTGAATAATCGATTAGGGTAAGTAACCAGTCAACCTAGTTAAACTCTGAGACAACCAAAATGAAAATAGGCTATTTGTAGTAATAGGATTCATCTATATAAAAGTTTCTAGAAGTTCAATTCAATAAAATTAAAAGCCCAAAAAACTAAAAACCACAAAATTTCGTTAATGACATTTGTGACAATGTGAACCTCTAAATACAAAGGCACATTCACTAGTCTAATCACATAATGCAAATGAGTTTTGATTTAATAATAACCAAAAGGTTTAATTAATAAATTAAAATAAGGATACATCGACCATGAGGACTGACATTGGTAAAATATGAATGGTTGAATCACTACCTCCATGTCCCATTGCCATGGATATAAATCCTACATAGTAAACAACATGATCAAGTGCAGTTGCATATAATAACATAGTTGAAGCAATAAATACATTAAATCACTTAATTTAACCATTTATTTAATTATAGTGAAATAATCTATTTACATCACTCACGTTCGCATAAAGCATAACAACAAAGGAATGAACTAAATAACCATAAAATTAAATCCATCACATAACATAATCAGAGATATGTCCAAATATTGGATAACCAAATATCATCATAAAACACATTGTTATCTCAAAATGGCATCATCCTGCAATAGACCCATTGAACACCGTAGTAGTCTAACATATATGATATTGAAATCAAAGTATAACATCTGACCCTCAACTCATCTCAAATGTAAAACATAACATGAGCAATAAAATATCTATCAGATCAAAATACAACAAGGTAACTATCTGTAGTAGATAACCAATGAATCCAACATAGAGAAACCATTTCTAATCTTTTTAATCATTTAATAATGGTTGTTTAAACAACATGAAGAGGCACTTAAAACACATAAGGGAACAAAACCATAAACATGACTAACCACTGCTATAGGAATGTAGTCTAGTGTAGCAGAGTAGTAGTACATAGTGCAATCTTTGCACACATCTCTGGATACTCACAAAAAAAATCATGATACTACATTGATCCTGGTAACCATTGGCAAAAACCTCTGCGAACCATTTAACACATCATAATATCATAAATCAGCCATAAGCATAATCAAAGAAACTGATATAGTAACATAAATCAAATCACCTCAAGGGTGTAGACCACTCATGGTCCCAATCTCGATCCTTTCTCAAGCAAGATCATCAAGGTTGCATCCATTAGGATGACTTATAGAAGTCAAATGGGAGAGGCACTACACATGACAAACTTTTATAAATGGGAGTTTAAAAACTTCTCACCTATCCCCATTATTTGTGAGACCATTTTTTGATCATTTGGATAATTGACCATTCCCCTCCCCATAAAAAAAACATGAATTTTTAAAAAACTTACTAATTATTACCATGCATTACCAGTCACCTCCATTGAGTTTATTGTGCTTTGAATCTAGGAAGGTTCTCTTATTAATAAGCTCCACAGTCTTTGAGTAATCAATCCAAAGTCTACTGAACTACCCATATTAGTGGAGATAAGATGCATCATTAGGTGTCCAACCTGTTGTTCATTTTGATGGCTCCTATACCTTTCTGACTCACCTTCTTAAAAACCCTGCTTCTTACCAATAACCATCTCCAATTTCTACCTCCATATGAAAACCAGGTTCTTTTTACTCCTTTGCTTATAAGGCCATTGAGGGCATCTCTCTTCTATTAATATTGCAAACCTTCATGCCTTTTGAAACCATCCCTGCCATTGTTTTGTTGGTCACTTTGATCCTAAGAATACTAACATCTTCTTTGGCTCTGCACAAACCCTAGACTTCTTCGCTCTTGCTCCATCATTTTTCCATCAATATTGTACTCCTTATTTCACTGGTATCATTCCTTTGAAATCCATCTAAGACAACCTTTTATAAATGGGAGTTTAAATATATATTTAATACAAGTTAAGAAAATGGGATTTTCCTTTTTATGATTTGTTCTAACGGTTTGTTTATTATTGCCATTCTTTTAGCATATCATTTTTTCAATGCTTTTCTTCCTATCTTTAAAACACTTTTCCCTATGGGATATGTAATCTAAGTCTTCTACTCACATATATGTTGTCCACTCCAAGGTAATTAGATTGCCATGTCCCCTATTTAGAATCCATTTTACAACAGTCTCCTCTTAGGAATATTTAATAAACAATAAACATATATAATAATAATAAAGCTATTATATCAAATTCAAAAATTTAATATAATTATAAAATAAATTTTATATGGGATTGTATTATCATAACATGAAATATAAAAAAATAAAATTAAATGACAATAAATAAAATTATTAATTTATTACATAATCAAAATAAATAAGAAATATAATTGATATAACATATATTATTACTATAATATATGTTATTAATATATTATTAATATAATTGTATTATTGTTTATGAAAGCATATGACTCTAAAAATGAAAATTGTATAAATAGAGATGGAAGAAGTTTGGCATTTTATTAAATTTGCAAAAAGAAAAGAAGATAAAAAAAGAACATTGCATCTTCTTTAAGTTATTCCTTTCAAAATATTTACTTCTTGCAATCATAAAATAAACTTTGATTTCAAGAGTTTCCTATAGTGCGACTAATACTAGTTCTTGGTGCATATTTAATGTTGACCCATTTCAAGTAAACGTTCCTAGTTTGATGATTAAATGAATCTTCATAAAGGAAATATGGCTATTCAGTATGGATAAACTATCCTTGAATTGAGAATTATGATTTTTTTTTCAATTATGAGGGCACACATCCCTCTTGTGCTCTATTTTCATGTACTTATTTCCCTTGATGTGTCATTTCTTAGGAGAATCTTATAGTGGAAACATCTCTACTAGATGTATGAACTATCCATTAAGGATATTTCTACCATGAAGATATTTGCAATCTCTTTAATATGGGAGCATACACTCCACTCACATTTTGTACACACATACTATGTTTAATGATTTTATAACTTTTTCGATCCATTTTTGGATTACTAACAAGAATTCAAGGTTTGGTCCCTATATTTTGGATCCCTTCTTGGATTACTAACAATCCTTTAAGGCTTGATCCCCACATTTGCATCTTTCAATTCCTCAAGAGAACAAAATCCTTATGGCTATATTGTCTTTTGTTGGATTCCCCTTTTAAAGACACAAATCCTTAAGGATTAATCCTGAATGGTAGCATGTCACACAAACCTGCTGGACTATCAATACCATCTCTTTTTACAACATACCATTTTGTGTGTTATAAAATAAGACAATAATTCTTACTAGGCCAAGGTAATTTTTTCCCTCATTATTTTTTCTTAGTAGTTTTTCATGATTTTGGATTTGATGAGGACTCAAGTCTAATGGGGGCTTGATTATTTCTTTGTATCCTTAGTTTTGTCAAGATCATCTTATATATTTGATCTACTTTATGATTATTATGAGTTCAACTCATACTCTCACTAAAGTGGGGGCTAAATGTACTATCTTAAAAGCTAGTACCAATTAATTTTGAAGGTCTAAAGACTTATTAGGACCCATTTAAATGATTTCCTAGAACATGGATGCATTTATGCTCAAATTACACCTTTTCTTCAAATTTATGTATATTTTTACTATTTTTCCTCTATCCTCAAGATCCTATAAATCATCTCGATGTAGGGAATGTCATGGGTTAAGGCTGAGGTTGAAGTCAACCATAACTTGAGGCATTTTCCTTGGGGTCCCATACCCATTTTGGGGCTCTTAATTTATTTCTCATTGAGTGTAGTCAAACCTTTTTTATTTTGATCATAAAATATCTAAGTTAAATGGTGGTTTACTCACTTTTTTTGATCATCCACAAGTTCCATAAGAAATATACATTTTAATGAGAAAAAAAAATTCAAGCCATTATTTGCAAGTGAGATCTCAAGTTGTATTCAAGTAGTTAAAGCCAAAGAAGAAAGGATTGATTGTGATCCCTCATTTCATGTCTTGCATTTCCTTGTATAGATATACCTTCATTCTTAATTAGAGATAGTAGATATGGCCATCAAGGAAGGAAGATGTACATTCATTCAAGCATTCATCTATTCAATAATTGTAGCATACTTACATCCATGGGTCTATGATTTAGAACTTGTAAATATGTTTAAATTATGGAAACATTCTACATCATCATACTTTTACATATAAGAATTTATACATCTTTTTGGATAATGGATTTTGTTCCATCCACAAGTTTGGTGAGTAAGGTGTATATTTATATTTGTCTTATGTTTACATGCTTTATCATTTAAAGGTTTATTCCTTAATGCAAGATTGAACCCAGAAAGACCCTCTTTCTTCCTCCCCTTAACTTTTGGATCAACATATTTAGGATTACAAATCTAGGGTTTTCTATTTCTATGAGAGCTTTAAATTTATAGATTTTTTGTGCTAATAATTTTGAGGTTGATCTCAACCTTAACTAGGTCGACCTAGACCCCTCATATTGATGCAGTCCCTCTAGATAAAATTTAAATTTCAATACCTTTAATTTTTTTGTATTTGTAGATTTCAAATTTTTGATTCTAGATCTTACAAGGTTCTAATTCCTCTTGCACTTTGACAATCCATTTTGGATCTAAATTAGCATCCTCTACTATCCCTTTATAGATTCTTAGAAATGATTTGTGTCTACACATTCATTGTTAATACACACTAAAATTTCCTTGTTTCTTATCTCCTAAATTCAATCATCTTGGCCAACTTAACTATCATTCAAATCCATGTCTGAAACCCAAAAAGCCAAACCCTCTCCCTGCTTCCCTAGTAGGAAGAGCCCCAGGTGCCCTCCCCCTAACCCCCCTACCCCTCATCCTAAGGAGTCTAGTGATGAGTCGGATACAGAGTCAGAGGAGGCAGATTTAGTGGAAGAGAAGGAAAGTGAGTTGGAAGACGACAAGGAGAAAGATAATGACAAGAAGGAGGTGAACCCCTTGGTAACCCAGGATAACCCCAAGAAAAGAAAATTGGACCAGACCCCAACCCATGATCATAGCAGTGTCTACACTGATTTTCCCCCCAACCCTAGTGTGCCCACCTCCCCCCTGGAGGTCCCCATTTCGCCCCTAGAAGAGATGATAGAAATCATGGTTGAAAAGGGGGGGAGGCCATCAAGAAAAATAAGAGAAGAGCTTGGAGAAATTTCAATATGGATAGTGTCAGTATGGGCATTGTTAGAGAACTTCCTAAAATCTAGGTGTTGGGGGAGCTCGATAGTAGCACCCAGTATGATGAGCTCCTTGACTTGACTCTTCTGGTTCTCTCTGACAATGTTCGTGAAACGGGTTTCAACTTTCTCAACAATGCAAAGAACAGCCTGATTGACAATTTTTGCTCCATTAAGTGGCTTTTTCAGGAAATTAAGACTCTGAAGGACAGGTCCAACTAGACCAACAACAGGGGGGATGTCAAGGATCATGAGGCCAGAGGTAGTAAAGACCAGGTGGGTAGCCAGGAAAAAGACAGAAGCCAGGACCCCAGAGACAATCAGGAGGATAGAATCAACCAGCTCGAGTAGAAGGTCCAAAGGCTAGATTTCGTCCACTAGGTTGTGACTAAATAGATTGTGGATACCCTCCATACCTTGAATGAAAACATTGTTAATCTAGGGGACTATCTGACCAAGGCCGGCCTTGTGGGGAACGCAGAGCAGAGTATAGAGCACGAAACTAGCCGGGAAGATCCTCAGGAAGAGACTGGAATTCAAGAAAGTCAGGGGGACCAGATGCATTTCCTTTCCATGATCCAGGAGGAAGAGGCCAACCAGAAGGAAAGTGATGCTATAGAAATCCTATAGGCAATGGAAAAGAAGGGAAATTAGTCTGCCTGCCAAGCTTTGTTCCTGGCCTTTGTTTCTCAGACTTCGGGCCTTTTTGTTTTTGGTCTTTTCAGGCAGCTTTTGTTTTTTTTGTCTTTTCTGCTTTAAGTTGTTTTATGCTGTAAAACTTTGGGTTTCAGGATCCTTGTAAAACCTATTTTCCTAATCAAAAACTATCATTCAAACCCATTTCAAAGCATTATAGAACCTACTCAAAACTTATATGATCATTTCAATTTTTTTTCAAACAATTCAAAATATCATCAAACTCATTTCAAATAAATCCTAACTTGATTCAAATCATTTAAAAATAGTTTTAATCCATTCAAATCAGTCCCAAAATATGTCAAAACCAACTTTGACAACTTTTCAATTAATCTTCGGCATTGCAGAGTCTGCAAGTGCCTAAACTCATTTTGTCATATCTTTCTTAGACTTATAATAATTATTTCAAATCTTCATCAAAATTATTTCAAACCAACCTTGGGCATTATTGAGTTCCTTAGTGCCTAGTCAAACCCCATCAAGCCTCATCATGTAAACTCAATTCATCATATCCAAATTGATCATCGAGCATTGTCAAGTCTGTTATTGCATAATTAAACCTTATTAATCAATTCATCATCCAAATAATTATCAACATTATTGAGTCCCTTAAATGTCTGATCAAGTCAACCCAACCTTACCCTATTTGATTTAATAGTATTGGCTAAGGCTATCAATGCTATTCTAAAGAACCTTTATCAACCAATTTTGATCAATTTTATGGAATTGACAGTGTTTTTTAATGTTATACATCATCAATCCTTGTCGAAATAAACTTGACACATCATCAACACTTATCCAATAAATTAAACATAATCATCTAATTAATCAAACATATTTCAACCATTTTCAAATTCATAAGAATTGATCTAAATCTTCATCAAGATCATTTAAATTAGGTTATACCTACATTAAATTATCAATTAACTTGTACTATAGGAATAAAGAACCCATCGTTTAATCCTATGTCTTAATCACTCAATCATACTAATTCCCCCTCTTTCCCAACTTCTCCAATGAACTAATTTTATATTAATCAATTATCACCATTTCTTGAATTATGGGATTTCTATATTCCTAAGTTCCCAATTTTTATTTTGGAGGCATTTATAAGCTTTTAAATTCAAATATTATCACTCTTAAATCTCTCCTCTTTTTGTACTTCTTATCCCTATAATAATGCTTTATGACTTCTTACATATTTTATTTCACATTTTTCCACTAATTTGGCTTCCTAATTGCCTATTAATGTGTCACTATCTTTCTCCTTCATTATTTAAACTAATTTCGCATTTCATTTGTCATAATTATGAAAATCTTCCAATTTGCACATTCTCCTACTAAATCTTCCTTTTTGGCTCTAAACTCTATAAAATAGACCCCTTTTTCTCAATTTTGGTTAACCACACATCTTGCTATTCTCCCATCATTTTTACCATGCATCCTACTATTCTCCCATAATTAGTGTCTTGTTTTCATGTATTTTTTGCACTTTTCATAGAGAAAATATCATAAATATTTAATGGAGAAGAAAGGATAACATTGGAGCATCATTTAAAGGGTGTGTTTGAGTTTTTATGCTTATCTTTATGCACCTTTCCATTCAATGTATTTGATGGTAGATTAGGGATTTATTGCATGATCTTTTGGGATTTGTGGTTGAGTCTTTCATGCATAATATGTTAATTTCTCTATCTACCTATCATTTACCCTCAAGGTGCGCTTGATTCTTCTTTTGAAATTTCATTACACTTTCTTTGAAATATTATATTATATCTCTTCATATGTTTGGTTATCATATATGCTCTTAAATTACTTGCATTCTAATTAGTCAATCTACTTATATTAGATCAATTAATTAAACATAATCAATTTATCTACTCTACAATAAATGCACTAGAAAGAGATCCTTTACCATACACATTTCAAATGATTTGGGTTTAGTATTAGTAGCCATACATCCATTTTTGGTTGTGTTAATATAATTTGGGTTCTTCAAGGTTACTCTTGAAATTCCCTCTTTCTCATTCCCTAATGTTCATAGAAGGTTGAGTAACACCCCCAATCCTTTGTGTACCCAAAATTTAATGATAATATTAATTTATATTAAGTAAGATAAATTTCTTGTCTATGTAACAACTACCTAATAAATATTAAAGTATTTACATAAGATAGATTCTAACCAAACTGACTATAGAGTCATGCTTAAGATATTTATTAGAATTTGGGTCTCGATGTACTATAATCCTAAAATAACATAATTTTATCCCATTACCTCAGAGCATCTTATACATGATTTAATAAATTTATATGTTATTATATATTTTATGCATATTATACTATCAAAATTAGGTTTACCACATAAGAAAATATAGCTAAACTGGTTCAAGCATGTTTAAATGAACTCTAATCCTCCAGCAAGATAACATGCACATAGGTTCCTATTATGATGGATTTTTTTCTTCCTCTTGTTCATCACCATTGTTGTTTATATGTGAAATTGACCCCTTTCTACTTTTTTATCTCCACCTCAGTGTATGACATTTCCTCTGGAACCTCATATTCAATGCCACTATGCATATCATTCACAATTGATTAACTTCATCTATTCTGTGGTAGAGATCAAATTTTTTTTTCTTGAAACATTATCCTTCTTTATATATTAAAATAATTGACTATCTCTAATTATGAGAAGTGGTCGCTTAACCACCTTAGCCCCTTGATTTTGTCCCTCTCCAATAACATAGTCCTCTAGACAATGAATCATGATGTTACAAACCACATTCTTACTCTGATTTCTAATTTATCTAAAAGCTACTCTTAGAACACCCTCTTTTAACGCTTAGTTGCATCCTTTATGGCCATCCTTGTCACCACTACTAACAAAAAAAAAAAGTGGTAATGTCAAAGTTTCCTCCGAAGAAAAAAGTCACAATTTATGTTTTCTACTCTCATAATCATTCTCACAGCTAGATTTGCAAGGTCATACATCTGTTTGAGAATTATCCCCCACCTTTTTGGCTTAATTCTACCCTTAAAACTACATAGCTAATTTAATAGCATTATGTCCATCAAAATATATGAAAATATTCCTTAAAGTATTCAATCCCATTGAGAGCCATGTTCAAATATAATGTAAAAGATAATATATCAATGTATCCATACAATATATAAATAAGGGAGTAGGAAACAAAAATCAAAATTTTACATGATATGATATATATAATATATAATGTGATACATGAAATGATACAAATACAAATAAAATGAATATTATACACACACACACACACACATGTATAACTACACACATAGATATTCAGAAAATAATTGTTATATATTATGTAGAATATCAAAATAAAATCTAAAATAAGTAAAATATATAAATATAGTAAATAATATCATACGTATGAGAAATAGTATAATATACTATATATAAAACATATAAAATTAATAAATAACATATTATAACATATAATACATAATAAAACATATATATGCTAAAAATAAATAATAATATAATATATATTTCTATAAAATATTAATCATTTATACAAAGTTGACCACCACAAATAGAAACCCTTAGTGCAATTTACCCAAAGAGATAAAGTGGACCCAAATACATCATAATACATCATCCATAAATGATTTAATCAAAGTTCAACAACCACAATACTCTCCAAGTCGGGGCCAATCACAACATTTAGAAAGTATAGAAACACATTAAGTAGTCAATCTAAAAATAATCTCTGATGTACAAAAATCCATGTGGAGTATAAAACACAATGAAATACTTTATATTAGCCTCTTCCTTCTTCCTCCAAATCATATATAGAGAATTAAGTCATGAATTTTTTTATTGCAATCAACTGAGTCATGCTCATGTAGGAGCATCCTTGAACCATTGGCAATCCTACACTACCCAAAAATAATAACTTTCACTTTATTTGTTTAATGCTCATTCAAAAAGTTCTACTTTTGTTTCAGGGTGTGATCAATCTAGTTGGCTCATTTGTTTATGTGATCCAAGTATGCCATTATTTAGGCATCATGGAGATCCTAGGTCTAGCTTCACATCTTGTTCTCAGGTTTCCAAATAAGTATCACTCTTATATTGGCTTTTTTATTCCATTGGTTAGACTGTGTGTTACAACTTATGATGAATATTTATGACATGTAATTCTTAATGGCACATTCTTATATATTTTTATATGTTTAATCAATCCACTTGCATATTTACACAATGTGAGGTATTTATTTGAGATTTTTCTTATGAATTTAGGTCATGACCTATCTATTTGTAATATGTTTATTTTGTCTTAGAAATCAATGATCGAATAAGATGACTTATGGCTGAAAATTCTTTATATAAGGTTAATGATTCTTTTTGAGGTAGAAAAGGGTTAGTGAGTATTAAATAAGGATTAAGAGATAAGATTTATGTAGAACAAAGAAAGGCTAAAGAATTAATAGAAACAACTAAGATAACTAGAGTATGCTAAAATATCATTATTTTGAGGGATAATAAACTACAAATAGGTTATTGAAGGTAGTCAATGTATATATCTTGTGTATCTATATATGGATAATAATGATATAATATCTACATTTTTAGGCCAACTTGATGATAATCCAATTATATTTCTTACTTTATGTTCATTTATTGCTAGTTTATTTGGACATTTCTTCTATGGCTTATCTAGCTTCAAGGTTAGACATTTCCTTTGGAGGTTCTCTTGCCTTGACTATGTTAAGTGGTATTAGAAAATTATTATACATTAAGAACTTGGAATCTAGTGTATTTTACATGCATCTCTTTTTGTTTTGGAGTGACAAAAGTTGATTTTTGATTTGCATCAACCCAAGGTTAGTGAAAAGTGGCTAGAAAAGGATTGGTTTCTTGGAATAATTAGATATCAAATTTTTATCCATAATTGATAATGTTGAAATAAGGGAGAGATTGTAACTGATACACTAATGATACCATTGAACTCAACTAATGGTGACAAATGAAGGGAGAGATTGTTGTGACATTGATGAAGAGCATGTTGGAAATATTTAGGATATGATAGGTTAATGAGAGGGGAGGGGTGAATCAATAACCTTAAAACTTTTTATTAATTTATCACACATCCATCTATACTACTGCATGCATAAATTCTGAAACATAAAACAATCATTACACAAGTGAACACAATATTTGGTGACCTAGAAACCTTCCAAATAGAAAGTAAAATTGGGGTGGAGATGATACCCACAAAACTTCAATACTGTAGTATAAAGTTGGCCGTTTAAGGCTTACATTGACCACTTTTGGTGATCTGCCCTATTAGAAGCACAAAGGACTGCTAGGTCCACCTTGTTAGAGGATTTGCAAACATACAATGAAGTATGCACTCTATTAGGAGATTTGTACAAAGACTGTTAGGTCTACCCTGTTAGAGGATTTGAAAAATCTGATTCACCTGTTAGGATGAAGTAGTGGATCTGCTTGCAACTGATTGCTGATAAGATCCCTTATGCACTGATCACCTCATGTGATGGATATAACTTTTCAGTCTCTGAATTGACCTTGCTGTGTACCTTGAACTACTGCTGATGATCTTTTGGATATACTTCACATTACTTCGCAATTCCTTCTCATTCCATGCATGATACATACATTCACACATACATACTTAATATCTTGCAATACATCTTACATATATACCTTTCAAACTGACAAAATTACAAGGTCAGCCATAATACAAGTAAACAAATACATTACAGAGTCGGCCCAATAGTAAATAACTCGGGTTCACTAAACTGACTCGGTGACCTTCTGATACTCAGCGTCTACTGCATTACTCGGCATCATCATGCACTCGGTAGAAGTGAAGGCTCAGTCCATACTAGTCACTCGATGTAGTTTTGAACTCAGTAACCATTGGTGACTCAGTAGATGTAGTGTCACTCGATAGATACTGTTCACTGAGTTTACCTTGCTTCACTTGGTAAATACTGAATCTTTCAATGCTTGGTTTACACTTACTATTTGATAGACACTGTGAAGCTTGGTAGACACTGCTGGACTTCACATTGTCTGAAATTTCTTGGTAGCCACTGTCTGCTCGGTGTAAACTACTGAACTTGTAAGCTTACAAGGTAACCACTTGATTCTCGGTAAGCATACATAATTGAGTAAGTGTTGTCACTAATGAAAAAATAATTATAATGCCAACAATCTCCCCCTTTGGCATTAGTGAAAAAAACACTTATGAATCAAAACTTACATTTTGATTTACTTTGCTATTTATATATCTTACATATCTCACACATCTCCCCCATACATATGGTATGCATAGCTTTTATCTGTACAATGTCTTTCTTATTCCTTATTCATCTCATATTTGCAATGTCAACAATCTTATCTCCCCCTCCCAACAATCTCATCTCCCCCTTTTTGACAATAATGCCAAAGAATGTATACAATAAATTTAAATTTAGACACCAATATGTGAGAGAAAATCTGAGTGTACATTGAGAATAAGAGACAATGTCTTATCCCAATTTTCTTGCAAAATCTTGTAGGTGGAGAGAGCCACTTGAACTTTTGTAGAAAGTTCAATCATTTGATTTTCTATTGAAAAATTGTTGTCATGAATCAATGTTTTTGAGTAGGCAATGTGTTTTTGCATTTTATCCATGACTGGAAGAATCATATTTTGAATGTCAATCAGTGTAGACCAGATTCTGGCTTCTTCTCTGAGTAACTTTGCTTGCATTTCAGACAAAAATTTCACCTTTGTGTGGTGTGATGAGCTTGAACTATGGTCAAGCTGCAACTTTTGAGTGCTATCTTTCATTTCCATATCTAATTTATTCAATTTTTCTTTGACTTCCTTAGTGAACTTGGTAACATCACAGAGCTTGCCAAAAAGTGATGTTACATTTGTGAATGCTTGCTCAAGATTGCTCAAAATTGAGGTTAATTCAACTTTTTTTATTGCAATGTGCTCAAGCACCTTATTGTCAAATTTCTTTTCTGCCTTTTCAATGAGTTTCTCTTGCCTAGAGGTCTCCTCATTGAACTTATTTACAACCTCTTCTAATTGCAGAAAAATGTGTTGAGATGAATCAACATCAACAACAATGGCTTTAGTAATTATGTTTTTAACATTCTTATTATGGTGTATTCTTTGTCCCTTTCTTCTATGAGTTCCTTCTGCTTTGCCTTCTATTCTAGAAGTTGACTAACCATTCTCATCTCACTGGTTGAGGCATTGTCCAAGTCTATCTTTGGAACAACAATTTCTCTATCCAAATCTATATCTTCATCAATTTTTTTTCCAGTAAGTAGAAGTTTCAAAGGAGTTTTCAGTTTTACTTCTATGCTTACTTCCCTGGATTTGGAATCAGAGACAATAGTTGACATAGATGGACTAGTAGAAAACACTTGAATTGGTGCAACTGGAGGAAATTTGAGAGAAGTACCGGTTGAATCAAAAATTGGTGTGCTTCCCAAAAATGATGTACAAACAGGTAGTGTACAGACTGGAATATTCACAATTGGAGTGGACAAAATTGTAGAAAGAACTGTAGAACTTACTGTGAATTGATCAAAGGAGGTAAACATAGCTAATTGCTTGGGTGTTGATGGAGAAGGCTACAACTTAGTAGATGAAGTAATGGTTACTTCCATAGATGATGCTCAGAGCTGTGGGGAAGCAGGAGTGGATGATGTTTCTGATGTGGTTAATCCTACTGAAGTTGTCTCCAACCTTGATGATGTTGTAGTCTTAGGTGGAGAGTGAGGAAGGGAAGCTATGACTTGTGCTACAATCTTCATTGGATCATCTTCTTCATCCTCTTCCTCATCTTCCTCTTCAGCTTCTTCCCCTTTTTCTTCATCATCAGACCTTAGTGCCTGATCATCACTAGCACTTGGGGTGCTATCATCTCCTTGATCACTGTTGTTTCCATCATCATCCTTGATTATCACTGGATCATTACTGGGCTTTTGCAGATGATAGATGTTCTTCCACATGTTTTTGCATCTCTTACAACATGCTCGATATCCTTAATTAGAATCAAACATGTGTGGAATCTAATCATCATTTTACCTTCGTTGTTCTTCATTGCTACCTTTATTTCTGCCTTAGTAAGACTTGGTAGAATATTTTTCAAGGATTGCTCATATATGTCCTTGGCTATTTGGGTGGCTGACTCCCACCTTGGTTGCAATCTTACCAATAGCTCTTCGAAGATCTGAGGGGCAAGCTGGTTTGGGGAGTATTTCGATTTTCCCATCTTATTAAGTACCAATTCCTCAATCTGCATTTTCTCTGCATTAGCCCTTTTTTCAAATTTCAATGCTTTGAAATTTGTGATGCTAGCTCCCTCTTCCATTTGTTTCAACATCTCTTGGAAGGTAAGTTGGGGCTTGCTGAATACTACTTCATCTTTATTCTTACCTTTGCTTCTTCTGGTGAAAACAGTTGTGGAGGCTTTTGGTGGCTTGGTAATGATTACGTTGCCCTTCTTTTTGACTGGCTCTACCTCTTCCTCTGATTCTTCCTCTATATCTTCTAGTTCCTACTCCTCTTCTTTGTCCTCATCTTTTCCCTTGGTAATCATTAGGGGCTCGGTAGCAGTTTTCAACTTGGCAACCTTCCTTTTACCTTTGTTGATTGCTTGGGGAAGTTTGATTTCCAATTCTATTCTGGCTTTAGCCTCATCATAGTTTCCAAAAATTGGTTGCTTGGGGTCTACTGGTTCATTTTCTAGTGCTTCAATAATATCCCTAGTTTCATCAATGTTTACCTCATAAGGTAGAGGTTTTACCCATGCAAATCGAGGCCTGACTGCTTGAATATATACTCTGTCGTAGTCAACCATAAAACAAATATCATCTTTGTAATCTTCAAAAAGTTTAGGAGGGATTTTGAACCTATTGTTCATTCTCTCCTTGAAGTCCTCAAAATAGTTGTCCATTATGCTATCAAAATTGACACCCATTTCTTCTATAAACTCATTAATCTAATATAGAATGGGGACATCCTTTCTCCAAACGAAAGAACCTTTAGAGGGAAATAATTTTTGTACATAGAAGAATAAACATGTCAACAATGATCCAAATTTATAGGGGTTATTCTTAGATGATCTGATGCTATCCATGTTCTTGTTCAGTTGTCTTAGTAATAGCTCAAACAAGTCATACTCCAAATTCTTCTTCACAACCTTAAATGCCAGGTCTACGGCCTCACATGACACACTGTTCAATCAACTTGAACTGTAGAACTTGTGAGCTATCACATGAATTCTATATCTAAGTTCAACGTTGGTAACTATGCTAACCTTTAAGCCTCTGCCATGCCACTCAGCTAGGGTTTTCTTCTGAAGTTCATCCTAACCTAGGGTTTTTGTAGATTTGGCTTTGTGGAGTATGGGAAGGCTAGTAACCTTGTGAATCATTTTCTTAGTGATTAGTATGGGTTGCTCCAGCCATAGCTGACCATTGTGAACATGGCTAAGGATATATCTGATCCATTTTATTTGGAAGCTTCTTGGCATATGGGAGATGTGTGTCAACCCTTTTGTCTCCAGATGTTTATGTTCAGGTTTTAGAGAGTCACTAACACACATTTCTTGTAATGTGCTATCCATTTCTAGGGTTCCTATTTCTTGAATAGAACATTTGAAATGAGTTCGGATATCATTGATTAAAAGTACCTTTGGTGGTATCTGCGATTGTGAGCCATTAGGGTCTAGTGCCTCTGAAACTATGGGAACCAACTTGAAGTTCGGTGCTTTTCATTCTATGCCCTTGACCAACATTTTTGATCCATGTTTCACCTTGCTGGTGCTTGTGCTTGCGGAAGCCATTGTTGCTTGGTAAGTAATGGAAATCTTTGAACAAACTTATTTATCTGCAAATTTACTTGAAACCATTTTGAAATTGCTCAAATGCACTTGGAAATCTCTTTGCTTTGAGGATATGAAGTTGAATTTTTCCCATTTTGATGAAAAGTTTTCCATTAATGCTAGGTACCATGTTGTCATAGTGTGTGATAGACTGTCATCCACTAACCTAACTCGGCATGAGTATCAACTCGGTAGATGAACACAATTTTCTTCTACTCCTAACCTCACTTGGTAAGGTCTTTAACTACTTTGCTTGGTAGAGTCTGATGCATTCAGTGAAAGATAACTTTCTGTGATCCTAGTGTATCTGCAACACTAATTGAATCATTTTTCATTCCTTACATTTCTTGGAACTACTTATGATTTCCTTGGTGATTACAGCTCCAACACATTCTTAGGAGTTTAGTTTGATGGGATGGAGTCACTCGTTTCTTGAGTGACTTCACTTCCATGATTTGAGCTTGTATATTCAGTGGATTTCAGAAACTATTGTTGCCTCATTTGTTTCCTTATGTTGTTAGCCCTTGCTTTCTTTTCATCTTCAATTCTGTCGATATTCATGCAGTTTTTAGCTGTATGACCGAGTGCAGTGCATGTATAACACCTTACAATAGTGTTCTTCTTCCTTAGGTGATGTCTTGCACAGTTTATACCAATGTGTCCATATTCTCCACAATAATGACATCTGCACCAGGTATTGTATTCCCGTCCAAATATTGTCTTTACAAGTTGTTCTATTGGATTGAATGTTTTGGATCTGCATTGAGATGCCTTGCGACCATGCTTCTTGCATTTGTGACAATTACCTTCAAATTTAGGTTTCTCCTTGCATTCATTAGCTTTGTGACCATGCTGATTACAATTATAGCACTTTCCTTTGAATTTTCCTTTTCCATTGCTCCAACATTTGTTTGATGTGTGACCAATTTTTCCACAATGATTGCATGAGGGTTTTAGATTCCTTTTTGCACTTTGCTTGGAAGATTCACCTTGTTCTTCATTGTATCCAAGTCCTGCTTTATTATTTTGCTTATGAAGATTCTACTCATTTTGCTGTATTAGTTCATTCATGTCTTCTTGTGACTTCATCATTCTTTTATTGATTTTCTTTTCAGTATTTAGGTTACTCTTTAATTTCTCAACAATTTTCTTTTCACATTTCAGTTCTCTCAGTATTCTTTCATTAATTTCCCTCTCACTATTTAGATCACTTGTTATTCTTTCATTTTGTGCTTTGAGAATCTTGATTTCTTCATTTTCTCCAGAGATTTGATCCATGAGGTCTTCATGCTAATTGAATTGATTATTTCTTGCCTCCAAGTCTTCATTTGCCTTGTTTCTTTGTTCCAAAACTTCACATAGCCTGATTGATTGGATTTCTTGGTCTCTTTTAAGTTTTCTTACTTCTTCCTACAAAGAGCCATTCTTAGCTAGGAGTTCCTTGATTGCTTCATTAGCTTCATCTAAGCTGCTTCATGGTAAAAGGTCTTGAATCTTTTTTTCAACATATTGGTGGTCATTCATTTGTCTTGCAAGTTCCTTCCTTCTCTTCAGGGATTGAGAAAGATGATCCTTTGCTTCTTTGAGTTAAGCCATGGCCATTTCTAGATCTAGCTTTTCATTTTCAATTGCCTTGTCAAGTCTAAATATCTCCATCTGTCCTTAGATCTTTGCTCAAGCTACTAAACTTTTGTCCTAAGAACTACAAAGCTCTGATACCAATTGTTAGAAATATTTAGGATATGACAGGTTACTAAGAGGGGAGGGGTGAATTAGTAACCTTAAATTTTTTTATTAATTTGTCACACATCCATCTATACTACTGCATGCATAAATTTTGAAACTTAAAACAATCATTACACAAGTGAACACAATATTTGGTGACCCAGAAACCTTCCAAATAGAAAGTAAAACTGGGGTGGGGATGATACCCACAAAAATTCAATACTGTAGTATAAAGTTGGTTGGTTAAGGCTTACATTGACCACTTCTGGTGATTTGCCCTGTTAGGTGCACAAAGGACTGCTAGGTCCACCTTGTTAGAGGATTTGCAAACATACAATGAAGTATGCACTCTGTTAAGAGATTTGTACAAAGACTATTAAGTCTACCTTTTTAGAGGATTTGAAAAATCTGATTCACCTGTTAGGATGAAGCAATGGATCTACTTGCAATTGATTGTTGATAAGATCCCTTATGCACTGATCACCCCATGTGATGGATATAAATTTTCAGTCTCTGAATTGACCTTGCTATGTACCTTGAACTGCTGTTGATGATCTTTCACATTACTTCTCATTAATTCACAATTCCTTCTCATTTCATGCATGATACATACATTCACACATACATACTTGATATCTTACAATATATCTTACATATATACCTTTCAAACTTACAAAATTACAAGGTCAACCAAAATACAAGTAAACAAATAAATTACAGAGTCGGCCCAATAGTAAATAACTCGGGTTCACTTACTAACTTGGTGACCTTCTGATACTTGGCATCCACTACATTACTCGGCATGGTCATGCAATCGGTAGAAAGGAAGGCTTAGTCCATACTAATCACTTGATGTAGTTCTAAACTCGGTAACCACTGGTGAATCAATAGATGTAGTGTCACTCGATAGATACTATTCACTGAGTTTACCTTGCTTCACTCGGTAAACACTGAATCTTTCAATGCCCAGTTTACACTTACTGCTCGATAGACACTATGAAGCTCGATAGATACTGAGAAGCTCGGTAGACACTGCTAGACTTCACATTGTCTGAATTTGCTTGGTAGCCACTATTTGCTCGGTGTAAACTACTGAACTGCTAAGCTTACAAGGTAACCACTTGATGCTCGATAAGCATATAGAATTGAGTAAGTGTTGTCACTAATGAAAAAATAATTATAATGCCAACATAACAAGGTCAGAACAAAGCTACAAAGTATATGTAGAAGAGTTACATCAATTTTTATATTGTCATTAATGTTAGCTATTTGATAACACCAATTCATGTAAGTTGATCTCATCTTAGATATGTGGTGTTGAATAGAAAAGTGGAGTAGAAAGTATGCAAATGAGATATAGTAGTAATGTTAAGAATGAAAACTTAATTAGGCAATTGATGAATTAGTCTATAACTATATAATGATGATTTGTATATTTTACATGATCAAATAAAGTGTTGAGATGATGTATAAGTAATTTTTTTGGTAAAAAAAAGAATGAATGAAGTTGAAAAGTAAACAACCAACTAATTAGTAAGTTTCACCAAGTTAAAACTAGAGGTCAAAAAATGAAGAGGTTAGATGGTTAAGTAAGGAGGACAATATTCACCAAGAAAGAAAAGAGATAATTGAGCATAGTATTAACTATTCAAGTAAAGTGTTGATCAAGCAAGGTAAAAGAATAATAGTTTGTTAAAGATTGAGTTTAGACTGACATGGTGTGAAGATCTGGATTATTCAAGAAGTTTCTAAGGATAAGGAAAAAGTTTGTTAGCAAGATCAAGAAAAGGAATAATTAAGAAATTATCTAATGATGGATATTCAAAGTATGTTTGGTAATCCAAGGAGAAGTTCAAAGGTTGAGGTAAAAGCATGTCTAGATTCAATGTATCTGAGCTAGATATTGATCAAACAATTGTAACAAAGAGGTAAAATCTTGGGGAATGAGATGAAGAGGAATTTTTTTTATATGTATAATAGATAAGAAAGAAGGAATTTGTTGATGGTCTAGTTAATATCCAAGTTAATAAAAAGTTGATAAAGGAGATCCTACCAAGAAAATTAGAGTGAGAAGTTGAGGTGAATTGAAGTGTTGATGTGTTTGTTAGTCATTGAGCACATGATATGGGAAAAAAGGATATTTGAATAAGCAAAGTGAGTTGCATTTTTATCTGATCATTTAACTATTACTCTCTAACCATTGTAATAGAAAATATATTAACCAAGTGGACTTAACAATATTTATTTGTAAGTCCACTTGTATGGTGACATTTCGTTAAATGTTTGCAAGTCCTTTAGATAGGCCACTCATTGAAGTGAGACATTCTAGATGATATTTGGTGAAAATCACCTAACAAGGTCACACCTAGAAATGTGCTTGTAACCTTTAACAAGGTTGGCTCTTAGCCAAGCTCACTTTAGAAGAGTGAAATTATTTCATGTGACTAGTCCCAAATGATTTTTACTTTGATAAAGTTTCCACATTAAAAATCATGGTGTTAATGTGTTAATGAATATTTTGGATATTATTTTACTTTACAAGTTGAAAACTATTATTCACTCTTGTAATTTGGTTAATGAAGCTAACACTTGATATAGGAAGAAAATATGTTAAATGCATATGATTTATTAAGTTTATTGTGGTTACTAAGTTGATTAATTGATAAGTTGAAGTTGTTATAAGAGTATGAAATTGTTAAAGGGAATGTAGGGTATTTAAGTATAAAATTTTCACCCCCCTCCTTAGTTACCTAACCATTGGTATCAGAGCATAGTTCTTGAAGAAATAAGTTTAAAGGGAATTAAGGTAAACATCCAAAGATGTATAAGAGAGAGGTACCTAAGTTTAAAAAGGAGAAATTTCCATCATGGAAAAGTAGAATGAAGTTGTACTTCTCTGGCATTGGAGAATCTAAATTTTACTACTTGGACAATCAATATAAAGTGCCACCCCAAGGACCTATGAAAGTTGTATAGATGAGAGAAAAACAAGAACAAAATTCTCTAATGATAGAGATTTCTTCTCTATGAATGATGTTGAATGTTATGATATTAAACATTGAGGTAATGTTAAAGAAATGTGGTACAAACTCACACTTGTACATTGAGGAGATCAAAATGTACTTAGGGAAAACGCTGAAAGTTTGAGAGGTAAGTTTGATGAAATGAAAATGAAAAAAGGTGAAAAAATTGTGCTTTATAGTAACTGAATCAAGGAATTTGTTAATGCTATTAGAGGAGCTAGAGGAACCATAAGTGATGAATTTGTGATAAGTAAAGTTATTAAAACCTTATTACCTATATATTCTATAAGGGTTTCTTCTATTTAAAAGTTGAGATCTATACCTAGTAATGATATTACACATGATGCTTTAGTCGTGTCATGCCCAAACTACGAGGGCAAAAATACACAATTTTTTTTATTTAAAAATTTATAATTAAAATGCTCTAAGTTTTACTCTGATCTCAAGCAAGAGAAGTGAAGGTTCACTACAATACATCTTAAGTTTAAAACTCTAGAGGATGATTACATTGCTAAGATTTTGAAGCTTTCGTTATTAGATTGATATCGATCATAAGATATGTTATTTTTTTTTTAACTTACAACAATATGAAACAATTATTTAAATAACAATGTAAATATATTTGGGTTTATATTAATTGAAAGTATCTAATCAACATCAACTATAAATCTCTTAGACAATTATCGATTGACAATCTTAATCGATATTGGAAAGTCACTTTAAGAAAACAATTAACTAAAATTAAAACTGAATATATATATCTAAAAATTTATTAACTTTAAACATTCTGACTATTTTAACATATTAATTAACTATCATAAACTTACTAATTTTAAATTTAATCCACTAACAACTAAATAAATTCTAACTAATTATGAAATTAAAGCTTCCTAAAATAATTAAACAACTAAATAAATCTAAAAACCTAAACTATCTAAATCTAATATTAGACTAGCCACCATTCTAAACTTAAATATAAATAAATCAAATATCTATACTTAAATAAATTAAAACTGACTTCACTTAAATTAATTTACATGACATGAATTAAAATAAGTAAACTAAAACAAACAAACAAACTTAACTTAATCTAAACTAACATCTAACACTAATTTATTTTAAACATACTAACTACAATTTAAAAACTTAAATATTAACTAACCTAACCTACCTACTAACTATCCTAACACCTAACCATCTAACCTACCCCTCTCCCCCCCCTTACACCCCCTACACCCCCCTACCATCCTATCTCAAGGGAAGTGCTTCCCAAGCGCTATCCTTAGGACAATGCTCTGCTTCATGCAAATCCAAGTGTAGGGAAAGGACTCCAAAACATGCACAGGCCAATGTCTACCAAGGAGTGGTAACCAAAAAGCAAGGGTTTTCAAACAAGTTTTAAACTTTTTCATGGTCAGCAACCATAAATGGGGGGAACAAAAGGTGACGTCATCCGATGTGATGACTAAGACTTTGGCAAGATAAACTTTGTAAAAAAAAACTATTTAAAGAGCATCATAGGATCTGACGCCCAAGGAGGGATGGTAAGCATTTAACATATAAAATTTTATAGGTGAAAGGGAGATATTTAGGATAAGATGTTATATAGATATTTTACATTGATTTTATTATTGTTTTCTTTATTCATTTTAAATATTCAATAAGGTAAAAAGAATAATTAGGGAATCTTTTTGATTCTCTATTACAAAAGACATTTAATTGCTTCTCCCATACAAAAGGCAGAGAGTTTTTACTCTCTTGAAACACATTTTTGTTTTGTCTTAAAATTTCTAAGTATAGATTTTTAAAGTTGATATATTTACCAAGAGGGGGTAATTTTTTTTTTTAAAAGCAAATCTAAAAGGATTGATGCAACTTAATATACCAAGGATTTGAATTATCCGTTTTATTCAATAATGTAAGAATTGTTTGATTCAGATAATCATGAAAGCTGAATCTACATCCATAATATGATTTTTTTTTTTGATGGATTTAAAACATAGATTTAATCATTGTGACACATTAATACAAGATTAATTGATATCTCAAACATCTTGAATTGAACCATCAACCATAATCATTTTTCTTTCCTCAACATAGTTTTCATATTTAACATATAAGAAAACTTAAAAGTTTTGCTTAATTAAACTATTATCATTCATCCTATTTTTGATGTGCATCCATCTAAATTAAAATTACGATTAAATCACATGATAAACAATTATACTCAAACACCAATTTTATTGGCAAACTTGATTCAAAGGTTCAGCCGGAAAAGAACCAGGAAGAAAACTCGGCTTCATTGCCATTACAACAATGTTTGAAATACAAATTACATAGGATATCAATCCAAAATTACAACAATTTAATTGAATTTTCTTCATGACCCTCATCAAGGGATTCATAACAATTTCTACAACACATTTCTAGAACCATGGAGGGAACAAAATCTGATCAGGTGACCACAGGCATGACCAAGAACAACTCAAACATGCATATTCATACAAGATTATCATAATAGGATTCACAATGAATCAAAACTAAGGAAATGTGGATTTTTCCAATAGGAGAAGTCAAGCACAACACCAAAATATATGCCCAATTAGGGCTATAAACCAAGAACTTTTGTTCTTCCATTTTAACATACCAAACTCATACGAGGTTTGTGCTGACAGGTAGGGGCCCATAACACCCTACCCTCTCTCCCTCTTCTCATCCTGAGAAGAGACTCTACACTGGTTGGAGTCCAACTAAAAAGACCTTTTCCAAAATTGGTCACTTTTGCCCTATCCAAGGGTGAGTAATACCAAAACACCCATACAAGAAAGCTTCAAAATTGCAAACATAAACATGAAAGGAAAACATTCAAAAAACATGGTTTTCAAATCTTCCCATCATACCCACAATCATACAAACATTCAACCAACAACAAGGTAGCATAAGCATGAAACAAAAATGAAAATCTGTACAAGGGAGATGGAATTTCCTACCTTCACAAAGAGGTAATGGCAATGAACAAGTTTGAGTAGAGCTTTTCCCTTCCTTGCTCCAATCTTCCAAGACTCCTCTCTAAATGTAGAGATTGGGTAATAACCTAAACTACTCCAAGAAAGGCCTCTAAATAAGCCTCAAACTCACCCACCAAAAAGAGCAATAACTTCTCCCACCCACCTACAAATCTAGAAGCTCCTAACTCAACCCACACTATGGTTGACCACTGAGTGGGGTTGAGGTGATGCAACTCATGTTAGCCATAGTCAATTTTCGCACAAAGGCAAAAAGAGACTTTTTGAGTGACCTCAAAAGTCAATAAAAGGGGCTTAGGGGTTGGAAAAGACCCCTAACCCATACCCATACCCCTTGGGTATAAAAATTTCATGTTTTAAAGCCTTAGGAATAGGTTTAGAGCCAAACAAAAGCTAGGAATTAAATAGGACCATCTAACAACTCTAACAATGCAGATTAAGCACTAATCTGAATTAGGGATGACTAAACTCGATTAAGAACCAAATTAGCAAAAGACACTAACTTAATCCGACTTAGGTCCAAAGGTTACACAGCTAACCCTAATACCATGCTAAAGAACATAAGCAAATTCACGAGTGTCAAGTGACACTTATAAGAACACAGTTACGAACATTAATATTTACTGATCATAGAAAGACACATTCACACATCTCACAATAAAACACTTGAATTGCGAACAACAAGGTTTCCAAAAGTAGCACATAGGGATCAGTTCTTTTCCTCCATTGGTTTCCTCGACTAAAGTACCTGCACACTCATTGCACACACCAGTAGTCCCAAAAATCACATGTACATATGTATATATACGTATCAGGAATCACATAAATTAAAACATCCATCTATAACAAAATTAGGGTTCCTCTCATCCTATTCAATTCTTAACCATTTAAGATATCTTAAACCAAAATGTTAATCCTACCTTTTACTTAATTCATCAACATACATATACATAAAACATTAAATGATGGACATCAATTATCTGAAAATAACATCACACAACATGAAATAATATGATATGTTCAAGTATCTGATAATGTCTTGACATCTCGAGTCATGAGTATCAAAATGATAAAGTAACAACTAAGGCTACGAAGGGTCGGGGCAAGGCCTCACATCCTCTCCCACTAGGCATGAACTTCCTCCTAGAGTTCATCAAAAGATAAGGGTATTGAGATTGCATCTGTGCTGCATCCTCCCAAGAAATCGTGTAGCAATGTAAAATTGGGAAAATAACTAAGTCAAGTTTCAAAAGAAAATCTTAATCATCTAATGAAGTATTGGAGTTGGTTCATACTAATTTATGAGGTCATATGAAAGTGAAAAACTACTATGGTGATAGATACTTTATCTTATTTGTTGATGATTTCTAAAGAACAATGTTTGTCATGTTTCTGAAAAAAAAATATAATGATTTTCAAATGTTCAAATGGTATAAGGAAAGAGTTGAGAAAGAAACTGATAAGTCATTGAAATGTTTGAGATCTAACAGAGGAGGAGAATTCATTGATAAGTAGGAGATAATTTCCACAGCTAGTCAAATTGTGATATTAATATCAAGATTTAACTGTGTGATTTTGAGTCAAACTCATTGACCCATGTTTCATGAGTTAAACCCAAAGCTTGCAACCCTAATGAAGGAAACTCCGTAGTTAAGCGCGCTTAGGCTGGAGTAGTACTGGGATGGGTGAGCTCCCGGGAAGTCCTGGTGCTTCACCCCTGTGAGCATCACCTAGATCCAATGAGTGCTAAGTGTTCCATTTATTCTCATGAGAGATGGATTCATGTTGAATCACTACTCATGAAACATGGGTCAATGAGTTTGACTCAAAATTACACAATTAAATCCTGATATTAATATCACAAGGAGAATTCATGTTTGATGAATTTATTATCTTTTTTAATGAGAATGGAATCAAGAGACAATTGTCTGTTGGAAATAGAGATGGAGTAACTGAGAGGGAGGGGTGAATCAGTTACCACAAAAATAAATCCACAGATCCTAAGATGTCTTAAAATATAGTTACTGCTGATACTCGGTAACCACACAAATGAATGCTAAAAATTGATAGATGTTCTGTTAACTTATTGAGCATTTAAAGTGATTAACATGCATGCATAAAGAAATAACATGAACACAAGAGACACCAAATTTAACGTGGAAACCCAATTTTGAAAAAACCCACCAAGTAACTAGTTACCAATTTTCACTCTTCTGAAGTGAGCCCTGTTAGGAGCCAACCCTGTTAAAGGTTACAAAACACACTATTAGGTGTGACCCTGTTAGAGGATTTAATCACCCTCTTAGAAGTGGCCTTGTCAGAGGTCTTTAAAATGATTCAACTAAATTGTCACCTTGTTAGAGGATTTACAAAATGGCTGTCAAACCAACTCTGTTAAGAGGTTTTGAATCAGTGTTACAATGATTAGAAAGAAACAATGAAGTGATCTGAAATATATGTAACTTATCTTTGTTGAATACAAATCTTTGTTATGCTTCACTAGATCCTCACTGATCGAATACAACTTTGCAGCTCCATAAGCATATCTAATCCTTCTTTAACTTCGCTCATATATTCAATATTTGCTCATTCCATATCCATACATTCACACTCTTATTCATCCACACTCTTACATCTTATGAATTTACATCTTGACCTTTCATATATACCTTATAGATTGTCAAGTCAGCTCAATTACAATTTACAACAATTAAAAAACATTAAATCAGTTGGCTGCACAAAACAATTAAACTTAATTCTTTAAAACAATAAAATTCTTCGCTGCCTAACCCAGCTCGGTAACCACTGCTCCAGAATGGTTTCCCCAGTGTTAACCAAGTGAAGCTTGGTAAACACTGCAAACCTTGCAACTTCCTTTGGAGACCGAGTTAACTCGGTAAACACTGACCTTCCTTCGCTTACCAAGTGAGCTCGATAAAAGATAACCTTCCTTCACTTACCGAGTGAGCTCGGTAAAAGCTAACTTTCTCTTCGATGACCGAGTGAACTCGGTAGACATTGAACTCGGTAAAAATTAACTTTCCCTTTGTTAACTTTGGGAGCTCGGTTAACATTAACTTTCTGCTACAAGATCCTTTGATGCTCGAGTGAGCTCAGTAAGAGCTAACTTACTGTGTAATGTTCAGGAACGTTTGGTAAACACTTTAAATTGCTTTGCTGACCGTCTGAGCTTGGTAGACTCTATCTGATGGCTGATATGAAATTTGTGTAACATCAAAGACAATACATAATTAACAATTGTATCCAAAAATCTCTCTCTTTGGCATTGATGGCAACACAACATGTCATAGCAGAAATGAAATTTGAAAACAAGTCTTTCTCTTATATGACAACACAACATGTCAACACAACAATTCTCCCTCTAAGATAGAAAACTCTCCCTCTTATAGTAATCTCCCTCTGTGAAGGAATTACATAGCAAACTCTTTATATTTTGAACAAATTTCAAAGAGATATGATAGTAAAACTCTCCCTCTTTGACAACACATGCCAAAGACAACTCAACTCAAATGAATTTTAGTGTACCTTTAGTACTGATTCATATGCAATATTTCTTGGTTATGCTGCATCAACTGATACATCTTCAATCTGGTATGAGTTGATGCATCACTAAAACTTTATTTTAGTGAACTTCAGATAGGGGAGTGACCCCTAACTTACCTCTTAGATATAAGAATGCATCCTTAGGTAATGGTTTTGTGAATATGTCAGCAATTTGTTCTTTTGTATGAACATATTCCAATCTAATATCCTTATTTTGCACCAATTCTCTGAAAAAATGATATTTTATTGCAATGTTCTTGGTTTTGGAATGCATCACTGGATTCTTAGATATGTTGATTGCACTTGTATTATCATAGAACATAACAACTGGTTCTTTGATTTTCATCTTCATGCCTTCCAACAACTGTTTAACAATATTAGAATAGTTTACTGCTGTAGCAACATACTCTGCCTTTGTTGTAGATTGAGATGTACAATTTTTATTTTTGCTTGTCCAAGAAACCAACCTCTTTCCAAGAAAGAATGCACCTCCACTTGTACTTTTTCTGTCATCAAGGTTTCCTGCCCAATCAGCATCAGTAAACACTTTCAAATCCAAATTTCCTCCAACCTTATACCATAAATCATACTCTTTAGTTCCTTTCAAATATCTTATTATTCTTTTGATTGCCATCATGTGATTTTCTCTTGATTTTGCTGAAAATCTTGCTACAATACCAACTGCAAGGGCAATATATGGCCTAGTATGAACTACATACTGCAACTTTCCAATCATATATCTATACAATGTTTGATCTACTTCTTTTGATTCATGTTCATTGGTAAGTTTTAATCTGGTACATATAGGAGTCCCAACTGGTTTACAATCTTCCATTCCAAAATTTTTCAATATCTCCTTCATGTATTTTGATTGAGTAATGTAGATACCATTTTTATTCTGTTGAATTTGAAGACCAACAAAGAATTTGATCTCACCAAACATAGACATTTCAAATTCCTTGTTCATTTGTTCTGAGAATTATTTGCACAGATCATCATTCCCTATGAAAATAGTATCATCTACAAATATTTCTACCAAGACAATCTTATTATCTAGTCCTTCCTTAATATACAAGCTACTGTTATCATTAGTTCTTTGAAAACCAATCTGAATAAGATAGTTGTGCAATCTTTCATACCATGCTCTAGGGGCTTGTTTTAGACCGTACAATGCCTTGTGTAATTTGCAAACCATTTTCTTCTTATCTAGATCAACAAAACCTTCAAGTTGTTCAATGTAAACCTCTTCATCCAGTATACCATTGAGGAATGCTGAATTGAAATCCATTTGATAAACTTTGAATCCTTTGTGAGCAGCATATGCTAGTAAGGTTCTGACTCCTTCCAATCTTGCAATAGGAGCAAAAGTTTCTCCATAGTCTATTCCTTCTTCTTGAGCATATCCTTTGCATACTAGTCTAGCTTTGTTTCTTGATACCTTACCATCTTCATCCAACTTGTTTCTGAATACCCACTTGGTTCCAATCACATTTTTATCTTTAGGCCTAGGTACAAGAGTCCATGTCTTTTTTTTCTCTATTTGCTCTATCTCTTCATTCATAGCCTCAATCCAACTATCATTTTCCAATGCATCTTTGACATTTCTAGGTTCAAAATCAGCAAGTAAACAAGTACCTTTCAACTTATTTCTTGTCATGGTTCCTTCAGATTTATCTCCAATGATCTGATCTGCTGAATGCTGTCTCCTGACATACTTAGCTAATACAGGTTCTTTGCCTTTTGAATGGATTTCATTATTATCTTCTTGCATTTCAACTTTAGGTTCTGTCTGTTCTGGCTTGGTAGATACTTGCCCGGTAGACACTAAATTTAACTTGGTTTGCTGTGGCTCGGTTTGAACTTCCTGTAACTTGGTTACAGATGACTCAGGAGTAGAAGTTTTTTGATTCTTTGATGTAACTGGTACTGTATTAGGTTCACTGAAGACAAACCTTTTATAATCTTCTGGTTCCCTTTTGCTTTCTTCTTCAGTCCTTTCTGCAAACTCATCAACTTTCACACGTGCACTTTCTATGACTTTGTGAGTAGACAAGTTCAAACATCTATATGCCTTACTTTTGCATGAGTATCCAAAGAATATACTTTCATCACCTTTCACATCAAATTTTCCTTTTCTAGATTATTTCAAAATGTAACATTTACTTCCAAATACTTTAAGGTAACTTATATTAGGTTTATAGCCATACCATAACTCATAGGGGGTTTTGAATGAGTCTTTCTTCAGCTGTACTCGGTTCAAGGTATAAACTACAGTGCTGATAGCTTCCTTCCAGTATTTGATAGTATTGTTCTTTTCAATCATTAAAGTTCTTGCACAATCCATGATGGATCTGTTTCTTCTTTTAGCTATTCCATTTTGCTGGGGTGTTCCAGGGGCTGATACCTGTCTTTTGATTCGTCTTTCAATGAAAAAGTTATTAAACTCATGTGAAATGAATTCTCCACCTCTATCTGACCTCAATCATTTTAATCTTTTCCCTGTTTCCTTTTCTACTCTGGCCAAATACCATCTAAACTTTTCAAATGCTTTTGATTTGTTTCTTAGATACATGACTGTCATCATTCTTGAGTAATCATCAACAAAAAGAATGAAGAATTTTTCTTCAGTATAGATTTTAATTCCAATGGGTCCACATAAATTAGTATGCACAATTTCTTATATATCTTTAGATTGATAGTTTTTACTTTTAAAACTAGTCTTTCCCATCTTTCCAATCTGACAATTTTTGCATAGACCGACCTCAGGTTTCTTTATGTTAGGAATGCCTCTTACTTTCTTAAATTTTCTTATTTTTACCAAATTATCAAAATTTACATGACGCAACCTTTTATGCCATAACCAAGTTTCTTCTACTTGAGCAATGAAACATGAACATTCACCTAGTTCAAGATAGAACAAGTTACCTTTAGTTTGAGTACCTGATCCAATCAGCTTTCCTTTGCCATCCAAAAGTCTTACTTTACCATGCATGAATTCTACTTTGAATCCATTATTGAGTAGTTGTGCCACACTTAACAAATTATGCTTTAGTCCTTCTACCCAATAGGCATTATCACATATAAGTTCTTGGGTTAGAGAGATTCTTCCTCTTCCTTTTATACAACAAGGTTCATTGTTACCAAATCTTACACTGCCACCATCGTGGTCTTCAAAGTATTCAAACTTAGTTTTGTCACCAGTCATGTGATGAGAACAACCACTATCTATGATCCATGTATCATTTATTCTCATATGATAAATGAGTGCCATTTCCTCATCATTATCAGATTCATCTTTCGCAACAATGTAGACAATTTCATCTTCTTCTTCATCATTAGAATCATTAGAATCTTTAGCCATAAAACATGTTTTCTTACCTTTATCCTTGAATGATTTGAAATCTTTCTTGCCATTCCATTTGCGATCTTTCTTTTCATCTTTATTCTGCTTGTTTGGACACCTAGTAGCAATATGACCAACTTCTTCACATGAAAAAAAGATTAGGGGTACTTTACCTTTGTATTTTCCTCTACCTCTAGAATATTTCCTTGCTAGAAGGGCTTCAATTACTTCAAGATCACTGTCTGAACTTTAGTTTGATTCATCTTTACTTTCTGACTGAGATTCCTTTTTCTTTTTTCCTTTCTCCTTGAGTGAAAGTTTGGCTTCAAATGCCGATTTAATATTCTTGGAAGCTAGAACATAGTTATCAAAGTTGTCCAGTTCAAATACAGTCAATCTTCCAACTATAGCCTCTAGATTTATCTTGTGATTTGCTTCACATCTTCTTTCTTGAATTGCAAAAACTCTGATTGCATAAATAGGAAGTAGAGTTCTGAGAACTTTACTTATAACAGTCTCTTCACTGATATCTCCTCCAGAAGCTTTGATTGCACTGACACATGCTTTAACTCTTTCAACATATTTTGCAATGTTTTCATCCTCTCTCATCCTCATTTGATCAAATTGTCCTCTTAGAATTTTTTCTTTGGCTCTTCTAACATTATCATCCCCTCCATAGATCTCTTTCAACTTTTCCCACATTTCAAAGGTAGATTTGCAATCATTGATATAATCAAATTCTTCATAACTCAGAGTAGATGCTATATCTATCATCATAATATTGTGAGTCTTATTTTCAGCAATATCATTAACAGATAGTGTACCAGCTAGTTTTGCATATTTTTCATCAAGGTATTTTAGTCCCGTGTCTCCAATAGAAGCTAGATGAAGTCTCATCAACCCTTGCCATGCTGAGAAGTTATTTCGATTAAGCCTTGGAATTTCCCTCTTGTAAGACATTTTGATCTTTAGCTTAGATCCTTGAAATCTTTCCTGCAAGCACCAAAAGCTCTGATACCAATTGTTGGAAATAGAGATGGAGTAACTGAGAGGGGAGGGGTGAATCAGTTACCACAAAAATAAATCCACAGATCCTAAGATGTCTTAAAATATAGTTGCCACTGATACTCGGTAACCACACAAATGAATGCTAAAACTTGATAGATGTTCTGTTAACTTATTGAGCATTTAAAGTGATTAACATGCATGCATAAAGAAATAAAATGAACACAAGAGACATTAGATTTAATGTGGAAACCCAATTTGGGAAAAAACCACCAAGTAACTAGTTACCAATTTTCACTCTTCTGAAGTGAGCCCTATTAGGAGCCAACCCTGTTAAAGGTTACAAAACACACTATTAGGTGTGACCCTATTAGAGGATTTAATCACCCTATTAGAAGTGGCCTTGTTAGAGGTCTTTAAAAAAATTCAATTGAATTGTCACCTTGTTAGAGGATTTACAAAATGGCTATCAAACCAACTCTGCTAAGAGGTTTTGAATCAATGTTACAATGATTAGAAAGCAACAATGAAGTGATCTGAAATATATGCAACTTATCTTTGCTGAATACATATATCTGTTCTGCTTCACTAGATCCTCATTGATCGAATACAACTTTGTAGCTTCATAAGCATATCTAATCCTTCTTCAACATTCGCTCATATATTCAATATTCACTCATTCCATATCCATACATTCGCACTCTTATTCATCCACACTCTTACATCTTATGAATTCACATCTTGACCTTTCATATATACCTTACAGATTGTTAAGTCGGGTCAATTACAAGTTACAACAACTGAAAAAATATTAAATCAGTCGGCTGCACAAAATAATTAAACTTAATTCTTTAGAACAATAAAATTCTTCGCTGCCTGACCCAGCTCAGTGACCACTACTCTAGAATGGTTTCCCCAGTGTTAACCAAGTGAAGCTCGGTAAACACTGTAAACCTTGCAACTTCCTTTGGAGATCGAGTTAACTCGGTAAACACTGACCTTCCTTCGCTTACCGAGTGAGCTCGATAAAAGCTAACCTTCCTTCGCTTATCGAGTGAGCTCGGTAAAAGCTAACTTTCTCTTCGATGACCGAGTGAACTCGGTAGATATTGAACTCGATAAACATTGACTTTCCCTTTGTTAACCTTGGGAGCTCGGTTAACATTAACTTTCTACTACAAGATCCTTTGATGCCCGAGTGAGCTCGGTAAGAGCTAACTTACTCTGTAATGTTCAGGAATGTTCGGTAAACATTGTCAATTGCTTTGCTGACCGTCTGAGCTTGATAGACTCTGTCTGATAGTTGATATGACATTTGTGTAACATCAAAGCCAATACATAATTAACAATTGTATCCAACATTGTCAACACCAAGGACACCACAACATAATGGTATAGCTAAAAGGAGAAATATATCTATTATTGTCAGTGCTAGAATACTTTTGATTAAGATGGAGGTCGCATAGACATACTAGAACGAGGCTATCAATAATTTTGTCTATACACTAAACCAAGTACAATTGAAGAAAGGCACAAACAAGACACCTTATAAACTCTGGTATGGACAAACACCAAATGTAAGTTATTTTATAATATTTAGAAGTAGGTGTTATATTTTGAAAGATACTAGAAATGGGAAATTTGATTAAACAGGTGATGAAGGAATATTCCTAGATTATTCCACTAGAACCAAGGCATATAAATGTTTGAAGAGACTACTAACAAAATGATTGAAAGTGAAAACCTAAGAGTTGATGAGTTTGCATAAAAAAATGATCAAGAAAGCAAGAAATAACTTGAAGATTATTAGAGATTTGTCTATGCAAAAGAAGGATAGCTAAGTACATTAGCTGAGTAATAACTAGTGGTCATTGAGAAAAAACATACAATACCTGAGCAATAGAAAGATGAAACTAAGAAATCAGTTAAGCTCCCACCAAGTGCAATACAATAGAGAACCAAGTCTCTATTAGCTAAGCATGTAAGAGGGAATCACTAATTGAACCAAATAATTGGAGAGAAGGATGTTGGAGTTATGAAAAGAATTAAATTGAGATATAATATATGCTTAATTTGTGAATTTGAACCTAGAACAGTGAAAAATGCTTTGGAGAATGAAAATTGGAATAATGTTGTGAATGAAGAAATTGAACAAATAGAGAAGAACAATGCAAGGAAACTGGTATTGATTGGTACTAAATAGATTTTTGAGCATAAGTTGAATGAAAATGGAGAAGTTACAAGGAATAAAGTAATATTGGTATGCAAAGGATGTGCATAGAAAGAAGGTATTGACTATAGAGAAACATTTTCTCTTGTAGCTAGACTAGAAGGTGTAAGAATACTACTTGCATATTCTTCTTTCAAGGGATTCAAAGTGTATTGAATGGATGTCAAATATGATTTTATAAATGGAATACTAGAAGAAGAAGTTTACATTGAACAACCTAAAGGATTTGTTGATCCTAATCAAAAGAACATGGTATGTAAACTGCATAAGGCTTTATAAGGATTGGAGCAAACACCTTGAGCATGGTATGAAAGGATACGTTAATATTTGATATGAATTGGTTTTTTTAGAACTAGTGAAAAAAATACTCTATATTTGAAAAGTGAATTAGATGAAAAGACCCCAATCATTGAAATATTTATTGATGACACTATATTGGAGGACATGAAGTGACGTGCAAAAAATTTTCTGATGAAATGAGGAAAGAATTTGAGATGTATATTTTTGAAGAGATCAAATTATTTAGGATTTCAAGTTCAATAAGTGAAGGATGGTATTTACATAACTCAATCCAAGTATATTAAGGAGATATTGAAGACATTTGGCAGGGTATAAACTATCAAAGGAGGATGATACTGTGGAGGTACATGAGACAATTTACATATCTATGATTTTCAAACTACATTATTTTGTTTATAGAAAACCAAATATTGCTCATGCTATAGGTATTGTGGCAATATTTTCCTCTAATTGTATGGAAACACAAAGGATTTCCATGAATTTTTGTAGATATTCAAAAAGGACAAAGGATTATGGTTTATGGTATGAGAAAGATGAAGATTTTGATCTGAGAGTATACACTAATTTTGATTGGGCAAGAAATGTGGGTGATAGAAAGAGTACTAGTGGTGAAGCTTTCTTTTTAAAAGAAATACGTGTGACATGGATAAGCAAGAAACAATGTTGCATTTCACAGTCAATTGTTGAAGTTGAATATGTAGTTGTTGCAATTAATTGCTCTAATATTTTGCGGGTAAAAAAACTATTGGAAAGTATGCAAGAGGAAGTGATAAATCTTGTAACAATTTTTCATGATAACACAAGTGTAATAAATATTTAAAAGAAACCAATGATGCATGCAAAGAAAAATCATATATCTATCAAGTATAACTATTTGAGAGATCAAGTTCAAGAAATAGAAGTGAGATTGGAGTATATGAAGTCAAAGGAACAAATTTATGATATCTTTACTAAGTCATTAACTAAGGATGCATTTGAGTATCTAAGAGGTAAACTAGGGGTCCTTCCCCTATCCAATTTTTACTAGAGTTAGATGCATGTTGCATCATTTAATGCTATATCACAATATCTATTTGGAGTTGATGCATGAGTTGACTCTTTAGGTAGTCCTAAAGTTGTGAAGAAAGTAATTTTTTGAAATATACATAATTGGTACATGCAAGGCACAAGGTACAACTACATTGATATTGAAGTTTGTAGTTATCTTTTGCATTGTTGTTAAAGGGAGAAATATTTAATTTGATGAAATGCATCGATGATTTAGTGAGCCAAAGGGAGAAAAATTAATGGAGATTGCTATATGGTGAAACATATAGTTAAGGGAAAAAGTAAAAGAGTACAATATTGAGAGAGATTTTGTGAAACAAATATGGACATGCAAAGGGAGAGAGTTACATGAAAATTATTGTAAAAGGGAAAGTTGAAGAGAAACAAAGAAAGTAGTTACCATCAGATGTTGAGACTGAAAGATGAGTTGAATTGTTGATGATGTTTAGTATTGGATGGTATATTTTCATAATGTGTTGCCATTAATGCCAAAGGGAGAGATTGTTAACCAGAACTAATAATGATAAAAGAAGGGAGAGATTATAACTGATACAATAATGATACTGTTGGACACAACTAATGGTGACAAATGAAATGGAGAGATTATTAAAACTAAGGGAGAGATTTTTGTGATGTCGATGAAGAATAAGGTTAGAACCAAGCTAAAAAGCATATGTAGAAGAGTTAGATTAGTTGTCATATTGTCATTGATACCAACCTATTTAATTGTACCGATTCATGTAAGTTAAAATCATCTAAAAGATGTGGCATTGAATATTAAAGTGAACTGAAAAGTACGAATATGAGATGTAGCAGTTTTGTTAAGAATAGAAACTTAATTGGGCAATTGATGAATTAATATATTACAATATAATGATGGTTTAATTATTTTAAATGATCAAATAAAGTGTTGAGATGATGCATAAGCAAGTTATTTTGGTAAAAAAAGGAATGAATGAAGATTCAAACTGAAAAGCCAAGTAATAAGTAAGTTTCACTAAGCTAAAACAAGAGGTCAGTAAATAAAGAGGTCAACAGATTAAGTAAGGAGGACAATATTCACTAAGTAAGCAAAGAGATAACCAAACATGAACAAAATTAACTAAGAAAGTATAATGTTGATTGAGAAAGGTAAAAGAAGAATAATTTGTGAAAGATCAAGTTTAGGCTAACATAGTGTGAAGATCTAGATTATTTGAGAAGTTTCTAAGGATAAGGACAAAGTTTGTTAGCAAGATCAACAACTAGAATAATTAAGAAAAGATTTGATGGAGATTTGAAGTGTGTTTGGTAATCCAAGAAGAAGTTTAAAGTTTGAGAAAAATGTTGAGGAATGAGATGAAGTGACAAAATGTTGAGGAATGAGATGAAATGGAAAAACTTGTCTATATAAGAGATAAGCGAGAATGAATTCATTGTTGGTCTAGATGATAGCCAAGTTAATGAAAAGATACTAAAGGATATCCTACCAAGAAGATCAAAGTGCAAAGTTGAGGTGAAGTGAAGTGTTGATGTGATGGTAAGTTAGTGAACATATGATATGGGAAGAATAAGACATCTAAACAAGCAAAGTGAGTTGCATTTTTATTAGATCAGTTCACTATTACTCTATAACTATATTAATAGAAAATCCCTTAGCTGAGTGGAGTTAATAGGCTTTATTTATAAATCCATTTGTATGGCGACATTTTGTTAAATGTTTGTAAGTCCTTTAGACATGCCACTCATTGAAGGGTGACAAGGTCTAGATGATCTTTGGTGAAAATGTCCTAACAAGGTCACACCTAATAGTGTGCTTGTAACCTTTAAGATGGTTGAATTTTACCAATTTCACTTCAAAAGAGTGAAATTATTTGGGGCGAGTAGTCCCAAGTGGTTTTTGCCCTAGTCAAGTTTCCACATTAAAAATCATGGTGTTAGTCTGTTCATGAATGTTTTGGATATTACTTGCTTTTACAAGTTGAAAAGTGTTATTCATTGATGTAATTTAGTTAATAAAGTTGACACTTTGTATAGGAAGAAAATATATTAAATGCATATGATTGATTAAGTTTACTATATTTACCAAGTTTATTAATTGATAAGTTAAATTCGTCATAAGTTGATAAAATTGTCAAAGGACTTGTAGGCTAAATGAGGATAACTAATTCACCCCGCTAGTTATCTAACACACACTTGTAAACTTGGTAGGGTAGTAATATATTGGACCTAACTTGTAATTATGGAGGGTTGCACAAGGAAGATTGGTTGGTTGAAAAAGTTGATAGTTTCATGGTTGTCGAATAGACTTATTTTCTTGAAGAAAATTGTTTGTTTTGGTGGGTTGTCAAATCATATTAAGGTAATCAACACTTGTAAATAAATCACCAGAGCTAAGGAATTTGAATATTGACAATCCTATAAACATGCCACCTAGAAGGATGAATCCTAAAAGGTTAATACACATGATGGAGGATTTCATAAATGAGATAAGGATTGAGATATATAATTCTTTTACTGCGGATAGGAGAAATCCTAAGAATAAAGACAAATTTGAGGACTCCTAAAGATATTGAGATAATTGAAGTTGATATTGAGGAGGAAAATTGTTAAAATTCATGACACAAATGGATAAGAGTCATAGAATTAATTTTGCATACTTTTCTACTTCTTTACATATAGAGGAATCGATAGATTGAATTGTTAGGATTAACTAGGGACATAAATAATAGCTACATGCAAATATAACCGATATTAGAAAATAATAAAGTGCACAAATGAGAACACAACAGACAAGAATTTAATGTGGTTCACCCAATCCCTGGGCTATGTCCACCAACAACAAGTCCAATATTATTATTATCCAGTAATTACAATCCGTAATACCTTACAACTCAATACTGCCACAAGAAGATACAATATCACCATACATAATGAAATCCCTAACCCTAAGCCATTTTATATAAGCTCTTGTCACTTACAAAATTAGGGCTAGAATAAGTCATCCAATAGAAAAAAATATTAGTCGAAGCCTTTTATGATATAAGGTCATTTTTTGGCTTTAGGGGTGTTGCCCCTCGACTCCACCTTGTATTGTGACAGGGAGTGCACTTGGGGCACTGCCCCCAAAACCCTATAGAAATAATCTGGGGGAAAAATGTGCCAAAGAAACCTCTAAGTCTAATTAGGCTACACATCACAACATGAATTAATGAATTATAAGATTACTTTGAGATTAAATATGTTAGAGATTCACAAATATTTAGGCTAGGATAGAAGAAGTTGAAGGTTCATGTTGCTTTATAGTGGAAAATATTACTAAAAGATAGGTAAGATAATGATGAACCCAAGATCACTAGATAAAGAGTTATGGTTCCTAGACTCAAGGACAAGTTCATTTTGGAGGATTATAAGCTATAATTATTTAAAAGATTGCAAAATATAAAACAAAAATATTTGATGGTTAAGGAGTATATATAGGATTTCTACAAGATCACAATCAAATTAAGACACAAAGAGTCATTTAAGGACAAAATGGGTAGATATGTTAATGGTTTGAGACATAATATTCAAGATTAGTTAACTTTTTTGAGGATTATTAGAGTTGAAGATGCTTATTAGTATGCCCTACATGTATAAGATAAGTTGAAAAGGAGACACGTTACCAATAGGGTTAGGGACAAATCAATTGTTAATAAGGGTAAATATAAACTTGTGATTAAAGAAGAGCCTAGTTAGAAGATTCATGGAAAGGAAGAGGCAATGAAGAATTTAAAGGTAAAAGTGGGATTTTGAACATAGTCTTTCTAGTGTTTGGTTGGTTCAAGAAAAGGAAAAAATAACCTAGTGACACATAAGGAAGAAGCAATCAAAGATGAACTTGTTGAGAGAGCAGCTACACCTGAGGTGGGAGAATATTATATGTATGAGAGTTATATTAAGGAACCAATCCTATTAAAAGAAGGCAATTATTCTAAACTATTTTTAAATCAAGAGGTAAGTATTGAAAGGTGATAATGAATGGTAAAAGTGTTGATAATTTGTATCAAAGGATATAGTACAAAATTTAGGAATTAGGAGACTCAAATATCCTTAGCATAATAGGGTAATTTTGATTTAGGATTATTATATGGTAGAAGTGAAAGAAAAATGTTGGGTTAATTTTAAAATTGGATCATACCAAGATGCGATGTGGTTATCATGAGTGTTTTTCTTGTTTTCTTGGGTAGACCTTGGCAATATGATGTTGATTCTAGTCATTATTGTTGAAAGAATGTTGTTTCTATCATCAATTATGACATAAGGTTTATCTTAATTCCTTTTAAGGTAGAAGGAATAAAATATAAGAACTAAAGTATGATGAGAACTTACACTTTAAAATACAATATTGTTTTGGAATAGAAGGTGATGGATTTGTAGCAAGTAGATGAAATTATTACAAAGGTGGTATAATTATTGAAAATATAATATGTGAATATGAAATGGTGAATTTAAAGTCTGGTCATAACCAAATGATGATGTTAAAACAAGTTATTGGTAACATGGTACCAAATAAATAGTAGAATCTTGTGAGGAGACGAGAAAACACAAACTTGATGAATGATGTCAGAGGTGGAGTTAAACAAAGAAATATGAAGAAAATATTAGTTGGTGATTGCAAGAGTGACATAGGTTGAAATACTAGTCATGGTAAGATTGACTAGAGAAAAGGTTTTTGAAGTAGTAGTAGTAAGATACATAGTGATGGTGTGTATTATTCTATATTTATTGATTTACAAAGTTGACAAATTCATTTTCTTCTTGATGAAAAGGATATGTAGATCAAGAATGAGCTTTGGATTTATGTTTCCAATCTTGTCAAATGTTCATAAGTTTCTCTTATGGAACATATTTATTCACCTAGGGTACCCAATGCATAAGTATCCTTGGGTTATTGGAAATATTTCATCACCCAAAAATATTTTCTTTCACTTTATCCATTTACTCTTCTTTTGGATAGTTTTCCTATTGTTTTATGGTGTGATCAATCCAGTTGGTTTGTTTTTAATATGATCCTTATATCATGGTCTAGGTGTCATGGATGTCTTATGTTTAGCTTCATGTCCTGTTTAAAGGTTTCTAGATGAAGTTATCTTAAGATTGGTCTCATCCTATATTGGGTCTCTTGTCTCAATGGTTAAGGTGGCAAGTTGAACATAATAATAAAGGTTCACAATTTACTATGATTAATTATGCATTATTCTATGTTTTTATATATTTAATCAACCCTCTTTTCTATTCTCACAATATGATGAATTATTTTGGATTGTTCTTATGAATGTGGGTCATAATCTATCTATTTGTAATAAGTTTCCTTTTTCTTGGAAATTAATGATTGGATAAGCTAACTTATGGCTGGTGATCCTATATGTAATAAAGGTAGTGGTTCTTGGTGAGGTAGAAAGGGATTATAGATTATTAGAGATGGTTTGGGAGATAATATCTAGGTAGAAGAAATAAATGATAGAAAATTGATAGAAGAAACTAAGGTAACTAGGGTCTAATGAAATATTATAATTTTGAGGGATGACCAATTGTAGACAGCTTGTTGAAGGCAGTGAATCCATCTATTTTGCTGCAATTTATATTAACAATGGTGATGTATACCTACTTTTCTAGGCCAACTTAATGATAAGCCAATGATACTTATTATTTCATATTTAATTACTGATAGTTTGGTTAGACATTTCTATTGTAGCATATCTAGTTGATGTAGGAGTTGATGAAATCCAACTCCACAACTTGCCAAGATTACCTACATACAAATAACCTATCGAAGGGAAACCAAGGAAGAGGTGGAGCTTGGGAAAACCCTAAACGAACATGAGAAAGAACATATTGCAAAACAAGAAAATTATATTTATAATGAAAATGAGATGAGATAATACAATGAGAGAGCCCGAATATAAAGGCCTCATGGAAGTTTGTAGAACAAGATAGAAAGTGGTAGAAGATCAGGTTGACAACTAAGTACTCTTCCACAAAAAGGTGGAACATGCTAGAAGGGAACAAATTCCTGTGTTGTTAACAACTCATCACTATGACCATTAAATGAATGCATTAACCTAAGTTAGCTTAAGTAATAGAATAAATAATTAATAAATAAATAATTATTTACTCTAACACCCCCCCTTAAGTGCAACTTAGGAGAATACCTTAAGCTCACAAAAACTAAGATGGAAATGCAAGATGGGTCCCGACAATGAGGCCATGTTAGGTACCCATGTAAAATGCAAAGAAATGCAACCTCTATAAACAGGGAAAGAGAGAAAACCACGTGGGAAAAAACCTCCCCCAAAAAGAGGTAACCTAGTAAAGGATTGAAGAAGCCTCCAACTAGGGGAATGTTCCCATAAAATAGGAACAAAGAGTGATCATGAAGAGCATCACTGAAGCATGAAGAAGCCACAAAATTTTCCATCAGAAAGAAACTGCTGATCTGAAGAACCTCCATGGAAGAAGAAGGCACAAACTGAGTGTGTCTATATGGTAGATGATCCATCTCACTGAAATGCATAGGTAGCCAGCCACTGTAATCACCTAGTATATAGGATCAACCACTAAATACATAGCTCACACTATCAAACCATCAAACCAAGGATGCATTAGAACAACAACATAGCCCCCCCTTAATGCAGACGGGGTGAGATGATAGGCAACTAAGAAGGTGGGTCAAAATCTTCTGCAGACAAAACCAACAATGACGAGAGAGGAAGAGGTACAAACACCTATAAAAATATGGTCACACCGACACTACATGGGAAAAAAAAAGGAAGAGGGCCAAAAATAGCAAACAACTATCCCCCCATAGTGCTTTATAAAAAAAGTACAAGTACAACTATCTCAAAAAAATGTTCATGAGTTCAAAATGCAAGAGTGACACTTTATCTTAGTGTGTATACAAAAAAGTGCTTACAAATGATATCTATAATGATCAAAAAAGAAAAAAAAACTAATGCAAAAGATAGTATAGCTCAAAATAAAAGAAACCATGCCAGGAAAATGATCCTCAGACCTAAAACACCCAAGATATCAACCATAGAGAAAAAACACCAAAAATATGATAGAAAGAGCATGGACTAGAATCTAAAGGAAATGATAGCATTTTTGAAAAGATGACAAAACCAGCTTTCCAAAAATATAAAATTTTCAAAAAATTGACATGGGATGCAAAAGATATGCATGCTAGAGTCAAAAACACAACTTCAGACTTCAACTACAAAAATAAGTAACTAAACTACATCAAAATCTTAAAATACTTGCACCAATGTCTCCATCTCTAAACCAACTTTCTAATGCTTCTTTTGGATCGAAAAAATACCTCCATATGCTCAAGTTATGGCCCAAAAATTGCAAGTAGGTCAAAATGACTCTCGAGAGCCTAGTAGGGGTGCTGATGTAGGATGGCATCATGCTGACGTTAGTAGATCATGTGATTAAATTTGATAGCCCAGGGGTTGTCACAACAAAAAAAGGTGCCATGTGGCAGGTCCACATGGCAGCCACGTGGCAGGTCCACATGGCAGCCATGTGGCAACGTGGTGACTCAATAGGGTGATGTGGCAGGGTCCACGTGGCAAAGTGCCATATGGCACCCATGCCACGTGTCAACACCATAGTTGCTGACTGGGCTACAAAATATATGCAAGCAACTGATGTGGGTAGTCATAGCAGAGAGCAGTGCTAGAGTAAAAACCATTGGTGGAGAACTTGTCGAGGTGGTGAAGACTAGCACTGCACCAACAAAGAACTATGGGGTGCCGTCAAAAAGGTTGCGGTGGGGGCTAGGCTGGGACTGAGCGGTGGAAGGGGGCTACTCAGGCGGTGCTACTCAGATAGGTTGAGCACGGGTGGCCCCATGGTGGCTGCTGGGTGATGCCATGGTGGCGGGTTCATAAATTGATTTTTATTTTTTTTAAATGCCAAATCGTCTGTACAGTCCTTACGACAGGGCCTGGTAATAATTTTTTTTGCCTCCTAGAGCTCTGTCTCCAAAATCAAAAAAGTTTTATATGAATCTTGACTGCAAACAACCTTCTAGATCTAATGGCAGCATCTGTTCAAGCCCAAAGTACTCCAAAAAAATGCTCTTCCCCCGAATTGAAGAAAAATGTACAAACAAACAAAGGTTTGTGTCTCCGAATCATAGCTTCAAAAAACCTTCAACGAAGTAGTACCAGGGAGGCTCTGATACCATGTAGGATTTGATAAAATCTAACTACCTGCATGCAAATAACTTGTCAAAGGGAAACCAAGAAGGAAGAGGTGGAGCTTGGGAAAACCCTAAACAGACATGAGAAAGAACATATTGCAAAACAAGAAAATTGTATTTATAATGAAAATAAGATGAGATAATACAATGAGATAGCCCAAATATAAAGGCCTCATGGAAGCTTGTAGAACAAGCTGAAAAGTGGTAGAAGATAAGGTTGACAACTAAGCACTCTTCCACAAAAGGTGGAACATGCTAGAAGGGAAAAAACTCCCGTGTTGTCAACGACTCATCACTACGACTATTAAATGAATGCATTAACCTAAGTAGGCTTAAGTAATAGAATAAATAATTAATAAATAAATAATTATTTTCTCTAACAATTGTAAGGATAGACATCTCCTTTGGAGGTTCTCTTGCCTTGATTGTGTCATAGACAATGATCAATATAAATAATACTATGACATTCAAAACAAGATAAAGTAAACATGAGATATTTGAGATTGAGTGCTAGAAAGACATTAGGAACATGTCCACTTAACCACACACTTAGAATCTTCACTTCAAAGTAATGTAAAATATTATCCTGACTATCCTTATGTTATTCTCAAAAACTAACCATATTGTCATCAAACAAAAAACTAAAAATCAAACCTTCAAACTTTAAGACCTAAAAGTGAGAGAGTGAAACATTTACATACCATACATGATATCACCAAAAATTCAAGGCACCAAATTCTTATGTGGAACAATATAGTTTTCTTTATACCTTAAGCACTTTAGATACTCTTTCTTGCATATATTGGTTTCCCATACTTGTCACCTTCAAGATATTCAATACATTGATTTCCCATCACTACTTATATATATATATATATATATATATATATATATATATATATATATATATATATATATATATATATATATATATATATATATATATATATTCAAACCATATTTAGGTACACAACAATAGTAAACACCTCTTTGATACTTCTACGCATCAAGTGTAATATTGAACATACACTCTTCTTCATTAAGTTGACATTAACGCACATAACATGTTGGAATTAGTGACAATATTAAACTCATAATGCTAACAAGAAATAGATACTATAAGGGACATATATTGTGAGGGCTTTATCTAGAATCTTCCCGTTGGGGTAATGTCCAAAAAACACAGACCTCATCTCATCTAGTAGAAACAATATAATGCTAATATTAAAAGAATTTGATAATTAAATTTTTTGCATTAAGTTAAGACTAAAATAATAGAATATTCTAATTAGAATATGTATATTGCTAATACTATTCATGTAATACTAATATTGTATTTATAATAATTGAATATCATATTTAACACATTTATACCCAATCAAAGTTAAAATGTATTCCCCAACAAGTTAGGTTTAGAATAATAGAATAACCTATTAAGATGTATATATTATTTATAATATTCATAATTTAGTAATATTATATTAAAAATAATATATTATCATAATCAATATATTTCTAACCGAATTAAAATGCATATAATTCTAATATTCATCAATATTAAATATTTTAAATTTTGACATCTCTCATCTTCTACATAAATTCTATTCATAATTTATAGGCATGGAAGTTTAATTAAGTCATGTTGTGACACATATGCATGATATATATGTATGTATGTATGTATATGTATATGTATACACTCACACATATATACACATATACATGTATACACATGTATATACATATACATATGTATATGTAAATATACGTATGTATATATATGTATATGTATATGTGTATATGTATATATGTATATGTCACATCCCAAATTTTGACCTAATTTAAAATATAGCCGTTGAGGTTCACATGAAGTTAGTTGGTAGTTTAATCTTGCAAAATGGTAAGATGGTTAGTTGTTATACTTTCAAGTGAAGATAACATGCTAGTTGATCATTTATCACGAATTCATGGAATTGAAAAGATGGTTAACCGTTATGATTAAATAATTTATTATGATAATATAATTTAACTACAGAGAATTTCCTTGTAGGAAGCATGTCGAAGGGGTGGAAGCATTGTCAGAAAAGAACTAGGCAGGAGCATCACCATCACTGGACAAATGGGTTGAGGACCTAGCAACTTGAAAACATGATACATCCATGGGAACCACATGAGCTATTTAAATAAATAATTTGAGAACATATTAAATTGGGTTAAAATATAAAATGTACCTCAAAGGATTTAATATGATATTTTGCCTTTTTATTATAATAGATATATTTATATATGTACATATAGATATAAAAATGAAATGACACTATTATATTATAATAATTTAATAAAATGATGTTGCCTCATTAATATATTCACATGTACATATACATACATACATACATATAATAATAATAATAATAATATTTAAGATATAATAATATATTCGAATTATAATCTTCCAACTCTATTTCTTTCCATTTTAATATTCTTTTTTTTTAATTGATTAACACTTGGCATGATAAATTGATTTAACAATTGGTATTTGAATTGATATATATTATATATCCGGTGGAAGCTAAGAAGGCACAACCTACCTTTAACTTAAGCTGTGTATGAAGTTCAATATTTTATTATTTATGCTCGATGGCCTTAATGTTGAGTCTATTACCTTGAATGTATTTCAACACATCTCAACCATCTTCATACTACTACATTCCTTTGTTATCATTTTACCATTAGCTTTCCAATATCTACTACATTCCTTGTCCCTCTAATATCTTTTACATTTGAGCCCACATAATCGCATGAGTCAAAGTTCACTATATCGAATTCTATTTTATGCTCCCAACCGTCACAGAAATTTTTCCATGAGGACTCATACCTTGGAGAAGTCTGCATTGAAATGTCTGTAGAAAAAGAGGAATAACTTCCAATTCGGATTTGCAAGGGATTTGAGCATATTCTGAGTTTATATCAGGTCTTGTGACGAAATTACCATATTATTTTATTTTCCAAGTAGCCAGTTAGGCATCTTAGATAATTATCATATTATATTTATTTTCAAGAATTAATATGAGATGCTACTTATTCAATGTCCTTATTATCAATCCTTTTTTCTTAAACTTTCACAATTAATTAGATACAACCCTTATGGAAGCATATTTCCAAATGCATTAAAGTCTGGAATGAAATATACTATCCAATGATATTTTTCCAAATAGTCTCAAGAACATAATATTTTGGTCTTAGTTGTGATAAGCATACTAAGCAACAAATCTATGCATAGAGTGGATTGCAACAAGTTTCAATATTTATCATGATGATATCCTATTTGATATCTTGTTTGAATTTACAAATTGAACTTCTTTAATTTAGCCTTGTTCATGGTAGGTGATAACCAAGTAATCGTAGTATTGATCCTTATGCCAGTGGATATTAAAATTAAACAAACAATTCTAAAATCTTTAAAGAATATAATCTCTCAAATCAAAGATTGTGATAAGTTGGAATATATGTTAATTATGAAACAATTGAGAATCAATAGGAAGAACCAATTGTTCTAAGAATTTTGAAAACCTAAGACTCACCCAGTTGTGTAGCCAAGGAAATGGGTGATGAGGTGAGAGAAAAGAATCTACAATAACATGAAATAGTATCAGTTATGATTTAAAAATGTTTATCATTTTGAAAAGGAATCCTTTTATAGCTCATGCATGAATATGTTTACCCTCCTACTGTCAAGTCTAATGGTGTGTTTAGATACCAGGATACTCAGTGGATGATAAGATGATCCCTATCTATTCCAGGTAGGGAGGGCCTTTCTCATTAGAGATTGTGTGGCCACAAGTTAAGGTTTGAAGTTGGGTGGTTAAACCCCTGACAATGTTTCATCTCTCCCATAGTAGTTAGACATACAATAGACAAAGATAAGCATAATTCAATTATTTTTCGAAAACAAGTATTATCACTTTTATGATGTATATGCAAGAAGGTAATATTAATTGAGTTATTTCATCATTACAGTTATTTTACACTTAGATGTGAGAGATAGATTTATGGATTGTCTTTCATTTATATGAATATCAAATATGAGCATATCTTCTAATATTATGTTATTGCCACAGTTAAGCAATATGAAGGAAATAAATGATACAGTGGTATTTGAAGCCCTAAATCATACAGTGATAACTAAAGCCCTAATTAATTTAGTGGATCTGAAGCTCTAATTGATTTAGTAGTATCTAAAGCCCTAATTGATACAATGGTATCTGATGCCCTAAATGATCCAGTGGTAATTGAAGCCCTAAGTGATACAGTGGTATCTAAAGTCCTAAATGATCCAATGGTAATTGATGCCCTAATTGATATAGTGGTATGTGATGCCCTAATTTAATATAGTGGTATTTAATAGTAATCAAAATTTGATTTCGATATAGTGGTTATGGATGGTAGTTGTCATATGATATTGTTATAGTGGTATTTGTGTACTAACCTAGGTGGTTGCAAAAGAATCCCTAGTTTGATTTTGATCTTAAATTCCATAGTATGTGGATTTCAATTTCTATAGTAAATTCATTGATGGTATTTTAAGTTATTAGTTAAAATTTTTTGTCTAACTAATTTTAATCGTCAATCTCTTTCATATGAACAAAACTAATTTAACTGTCTTCCTATAAAAATGAAGTAATAACTATATTTCTCAAGTATGTTAGTTGTTAATTAAGACTTGGGAAAATTGGATGTTACAATATATATGTATACATACATACATACATACATACATACATACATATACATATATCTATATACATATGTATACATATGTATATATACATATATATGTATGTATGTATATATGTATATGTATGTACACATGAAAACATATAGATAGATACACACATATAGTAATATAATAATAAATTAAAAATAATATTATTAATTGTGATGATTAAGTTTCCTGCATAAAATCTATTTTATTTATTAATAAAAATGATATAATAATATAATTTAGTGAGAGACTAAATGTGTGAGCTTTGCTACCCTAAAATTTATATTTTTTATTGAAATATTTAACTCACATGAATAATATTTTATTTATTAATTTATTTTTCCTCAAGAAATGTACAAAATATTTAGTTATTTTTCTTTTTTAGATTTCTTTCTTGAAATTAATAAGAGATTTTTAGTAATTGAAATAGAAAATTTGCTATCTAATTTGAAAAAATTGTTCAAGATTAAGAACTTTTTAAAAATTAGTATATAATTTATGTAACATAACATAATATAATAATTATTATTATAATATCCTCTATGGTTGAGCTTTCACTTTGATTTAGGATTATCTAATTTTTGAAAGATTATTATTCAATTTTAAAATTGAATATATTTTATATATTTTAGCGTACTATAAAATATATTATAGAATCAATTAGAACATAATTACACTATTGGTCGCATGCTTTTGTGCATGCAACAAGGAGCTGATAGGAAATTTGATTTTCACCTATAAAACTTTGTGCTTTCTAATTTATTTTATAAAAAATATTAAGTAAACAAATTAAAACAAAAATATTAAAATCATAAAAAAATAAACAAAAGAAAGAATAAAGAAACTATGCACAAACTTTAGGAACTTTGGTTAATATTTTTTTAGACACAAACTAAGGACGGTTCCCATGAGGGGGGGCTACATGTCTATTTTTTTGGGGAGCTATAGGGTTAATTATAATTTTTTTCCTTCATAATAGGAGCTCCACTTTTTTAGGAAGTAGATGAAAATGGGGTGGGGTTGGAAATAGTGTCACCAATGTAGGGAAAAATTCAACCATTTGTGAAAACTAACACTTTAAAACTAAAAAAATATTTATCATAAAATAAAATTTAGAAATTCTTCCTTTAAGAGCTGAGACTTTTAAAGTGAAACTAATTACAAAATTCATAGGACCACTTAGCTTACAATTTTTCTAAAAAATCTCAGTGAGTGCAACTTTATTTTTAAAGAAGTTGGCATCCATAAGACCCCGACCTAATATGGAAAAGGTGCAAGGAAGCTAAGGTGTGTGGAATTGCTTCCTAGACTAATCTTTGGGAGGACGATCATGCAAATCCAACTAACTATTTCAGAGATCTCAAGGAATGCATAATAAATTAATCAAAATAACAATGAACTCATAACACAATGATTACCATGGGGAAACCCTTCTGGGAGAAAAACCCCACCCTCCAAAACCCACACAATGTATTCTCAAATCTAGAAGATTACAATACACTTGCAATGCAAGTTCTTATCGGAGCACATCACCACAACTCAAACTTATACTTGGACTCAGAGAGATACTCCTTCTAGAACGAGTCTTGCAAACTAAACTCGATGATTCAAACACCTCCCCAAGCTCTCCTTTTATAGTGATTTTCTACTTGGAAACCATTTGTGGTTTTACAAAACCATGGGCCAAAACCATGGGCAAAACAACCATGCCACATGTTACCCACTTGTAATTTGTAACTCCAAGAATACCATTTTCATCCATAATTTTGTCCTCTAGTAGAACCCCATAAAAGTTATATAATGAGTTGTTTACACTCTAAAAATAGCTCTTCTACATTGTTCTAGAGGCTAGACACATTTTTAGCAACTCATACACCTTTTTCCAACTCATAAACATGTAGAAAACTACCACAAACAAATTCTAGATTTTTCTAAAAATTATCTAGATTTTTCTAGAAAAAGTTTTCAAGGTTGAGACATAATTCTCAACATTCTTCGACTTTTCATACACCTACAAGAGTCATGGGATCCAAAGTGTCATGGACTTAATTGCTAGGTGCTGAGAGGCCCATAGACTCTGAACACCATCTGAACTTCTCCAAGCTCACAAGCTTAGTTAATGCATCAACAATGTTCACCAAAGTCTACCTTTTCTAGCTTCACATTGTCATCCTCGACCATATCTCTCACAAAATGATATTGTACATCATGTGCTTGGTCCTAGCATGAAATGTCAGGTCTTCACTAGGCAGATTGCACTCTGTCTATCACTATAAATTGTCACTGTACCCTATTTGAATTCTATCTCTGAACAGAGTCTTTTTAGCTAGATAGCTTCCTTATAGGCATGAGTAGCTACCATATACTCTGCATCTATAGTTTACAAAGTGACCACAACTTGTCACTTTCTCATCCAATTGATTACACCACCAAATAATGTAAACACATATGCATAGGTGGATCTTCTACTATCAACATCATCAGTCCAGTCTGAATCCACATAGCCTCAAATATATAGGGAATGCTCATATCTTGTTCCATGAAAACATATAGAGTACTCTGAGGTACCCCACATCCCAATGTGCTCTTCCTAGATTAGACATATAACGGGAAAGTACTCCCATTACTTGGGCAATGTCTGGTCTTGTACATACCATAACATACATCAAACTTCCAACAACACTATGATATGGTACTTGACTCATCTCTTCCATCTCCAATGGGGATAAAGGACACTATGAGCTAGAAATCTCTATTCCCATAGTAACATGAACACTCAATGGTTTGGAATCTTGCATATTTAATCTTCTTAGAATAGTACCAACATACTTACTCCGACCCAGCCAAAGCTTTTTATTTTGTCTATCTCTTATAATCTCCATTCCTAGAATGTACCTTGTTGCACCAAAATATTTCATTTCAAACTTTGCTAAGAGCTGAGATTTTAATCCTACAATCAAACCTTTTCCTTTTCCAATAAACATGTCATCAACATATAAGGCAATAACTAGGAAATACGCACCATCATGCTTGTAGTATATACAATGATTAGATTTGGATCACACAAATCCCATACTCAATACATATGTATTAAACTTTGGATACCACATCCTATGACTTTTTTTTAGACCATAAAAGGATTTCTTCAATTTATGGACCAAATGACTTTTACCTTTCACCACAAATTGCTCTGGTTGTGTCATATAAATTTCTCCCTCCAAATCTACATGAAGGAAAGTTGTCTTCACATCCATCTACTCAACTTCTAGATCATAAGTTGCTACAATAGAAAGTAAAAATTGAATGGATTTCATTTTTTCTACAGGAGAAATAATTCCACCATAATCAATTCCTACAACCTAGGAGTAACCTTTTGCAACCAAACATGTGTTATACTTCTTAATGCTTCCATCTAAACCCATCTTCCTTTTGAACACCCATTTACAACCAACAATCTTTCTTCCTTTAGGCAATGGTATAAAGTTCCATGTGTCATTCCTCTTAAGAGCTACCAACTCTTCTTCCATGGCTATGTTCTAGGACTCTGAATCATTCATACAAGGAGCCTCTTCTATAGATTTTGGTTCCTCAATATTAGCATTGAAAGCAAATATACACCTCCAATCATCATGAGAATATCCATAACTTTCTAGTGTTTTCCTCTATCTACTAGACCTTTGAACAAGATCTGGTTCAAGTTCCAGTTCTCCCTCTTCCTCTGATGATTCAAAACTCGTAGAGATCTCTTCAACATCTTGTCTTTCTGATAGCCTCAATTCAAATATCTCAGGTGTAGTAGGAATTTGAATCACATCTTTCTTTTCTTTTATTTGTTCTAGCTACACTATAATATAAGAAGGCTTAATTTCTCAAAATATAACACTTCTAGAGTAAAATACCTTTTTGGCGATAGGAAACAAAGCTTGTATCCTTTCACATCATAACTATATCCAATGAAGATACATTTGATAGCTTTTTTGTCCAATTTTGTTTGCTTATCCTTTGGCACATGAGCATATGCCTGACAACCAAAAACTCTCAAATGTCTAAGTGAAGGCTTGTGGCTTGACCATAATCTATTGGTGCCTTATCAACAAGAGCTGATGTAGGAGACTTATTTATTAGGTAGTAGGTAGTGGCTACACATTCAGCCCAAAAAATTTGTTCTAGTCCAGCTCCACTCAACATACTCCTACGCTTCTCCATCAAGGTCCTGTTCATTCTTTGTACAACTCCATTCTTCTGTGGAGAATACGGAGTTGTCTTCTCTCTTTTAATACCACAATCTTTACAAAATGTGTCAAAATCATTGGAGCAATACTCACCACCATTATCAATTCTCAAACACTTTATCTTCTTTCTAGCCTGCAACTCAACCATTGCTTTAAATTCTTTGAAATGACTGAAAACTTCAGCTTTACTTCTAAGAAAATATACCTATGTTCTACTAAAATCGTCAATGAAAGAAACATAATAAATTTATCTACCAATAGAAGGAACATTAGCTAGACCAAATACATCCAAATGGATTAGATCCAAAATACATGAGGACTTATGAGAACTTGAGTAAAACTGAACGTGGTTTCTTTTACCATAGATATAATGCTCACAAAAATCAAACTCAAGATTGCAATCATTTAACCCATCAAAAAAATTTTTATTCTTTAAGGTTTGTAGACCCTTCTCACCTATGTGGCCAAGTCTATAGTGCCATAACATAGTCTTCTCTACAAGTAACTTTGATATAGTAGATAGAGCACCCTTGGGTACCCAAAAACCATGACCATCTATTGAAAGAGAAACCCTCTCCTTCTCCAACAAAGTAGTCTTCTTCACAGTATTATTAGAAGTACTATTGCACTCAACTGTACATGCATCAAGCTTGTATAATGTAACCAATCTACTTCCTCCTACTATTACCATAGCACCTCTCACCATTTTCACACTTGCTTCAGAAAACCGTACATGCACACTCCCATCTATTAGTTTACTAATAGATAAGAAATTCCTTGCTAGTCTTAGGATATGCAAGACACCATTGAATCTTCTAATTCTTCCATCAGAACATTTCACATGAATACTTCCATGACTAACAATATCAAGAACTAAGTTATCACCCAAATACACCTTACCACCATCAAAATTTTCATACTTACTAAACCAATTTCTATTAGGAGTCATGTGAAAAGATGCACCTGAGTCTATCAACCATTCATTGTCACTTACATGAGTGGCCAAGGCTATGATGAAAGCATTTGCATCTTCTTTCTCAAACTCAAAATTAGAATCCTACTTCTTCTTCTTTTTCTTTTCCTCTTTGCAATCCTTTTAGAAGTGTCCAAGTTAGCTACAATTCTAGCAGATTGCCTTGGACTTACAAGGAGATTTTTATCTTCCCTTATTCTTGGACTTAGAATGGCCATGCTACTTTTAATTCTCACCTCTTTCCTTTGGTCTTCCTCAAACACTCAAAGGCTCTTTGGCATTCAGAGAGACCTTCCTTCTCATCTCTTTAGAAAGTAGAGAACCAATAACATCCTCCATCTTCAAGACAACTGAAGTGCTCCCTATGGCCATGACAAGGTTGTTCCATGAGTCTGGCCATGAACATAGAAATATTTGACACCTTTCTTCTTCATCCATCCACACCCCAACTGAGATCAACTAAGTCAACAACATATTAAAACTTTCAAGATGCTCAAAAATTTGTCCACCTTCTTCAATTCTCAAGGAATACAACTTATTCCTTAAGAAAATCTTGTTCACAAGTGATTTTGCTTGATAGATCTCACTTAGCTTCTTCCAAATCTTTTTCGTGGTAGGTTCTTCATGGACATTAATCACAATTGAGTCTGTAAGACACAATCTAATGAGACTTTTAGCTTTTTTATCTCTCACATCATACTCTACGACTAAATTTGGATCTATGGGCCTTAGCTTCTTTTCATCAATCACATCCCATACATCTTGATCAATCAATAAATCTTCCATCTTCAAATTCCACATTTCAAAGTTTGTGCTAGAAAACTTCTCTACATCAATCCTCCCTGATGTGCTTGTCATCTTTTTAATCCTACAAAATAGAAATAAATTTTTTTGCACAAGCTCCCACTCAAACCTTGATTAGCTCAAAAAACCCTATACCCAACAAATAGAACCAAAACTAGCTAGGCTCTGATACCTCTTGTAAGGAAGCTGAGGTGTGTGAAATCGCTTCCTACACTATTTTTTGAGAGGACAATTAAGAAAATTCAAAAAATTATTATAGAGATCTCAAGAAATGCATAATAACTTAATCAAAATAACAATGAACTCATAACACAATGATTACCATGGGGAAGCCCTTCTAAGAGAAAAAACCCACCCTCCAAAACTTGCACAGTCTATTCTCAAATTTGGAAGATTACAATACACTTGTAATGCATGTTCTTGTAGGAGCACATCACCACAACTCAAAATCAGACTTGGACTGAGAGAGGTACTCCTTCTATGTAATGTCACCACTTTAGTAGTTGTCTAGTTGTGTGACCATTAGCCTTTTATTTTATTTATCTCACATTGCTTGTGAAAAGTGGTCGAGCCTATGAAGTAGGAATAAAAGGAGAGCTTGTGGCTATTGTTAGGAAAGGTTAGTTATGAGAAGAAAATAGATATGTGAGTTTGGGCATTAGAGGACATCTATCCTCTCTTGTGAAATTCTAGATGTCATTCCCTTGGGGTTTGACCTTTGGAATTCATTGCTATCAACTTCATTAACATGCAGCTTGGCGCATTTCCAGCTATAGGCAGATTGGGTGTAATTAGTGAGTTGAAGAGTTTGTTATGTATTTGATTTTATGATGCTGGAGTAATTAGTGAGCTTGCTATGTATTTAATTCTATTAGTTTGAAAACTAATATTATTTCAGCAGTAGTTCAATCTCCAGTTTGCGTAAATTCCTTCTTGTTCATGTTATGTGGTTTCAAAATCTATGCAAAAGCATTAAAATATTTATCAACAGTTGGTTCAATTTTTGGGCATTTCTATGGTGCCCATTATAGTGGTATCAAAGCATTTTCTTGCCATCCTATGTGGTAGGAAATTTATATTATTTTCAGATTTGCTATTACATTTGGAGTGACTAGCACTCTAGCATTTTCTAGCCATGGACAGACATAGGAGGACTAATAGTTCTAGAAGTAAGTGGAGTAATGACAAAGTTAGCATGAAGATGAATGCTTTGCGTGAGAGTACAGAGAAACTTAATCTTCATCAATAGAGATTGACAAAGAACTTGTCAGATCTAGAGACAATTGAAAGGGTAGCAAGGTATATGGTTTTAGCCTTCAGAAGGCCGACATTAAGGTTGTAGGGAAGGAAGCTTGAGTTTTCCTTAACAGGAGTCCCTGGTGCAAATGTACCTATATTTAGTATGACACCTGCTATTCCTATTTGTAGTGTTGATGATGGAATTATTTCACAAGGACATGTGGTTATGTCAGTGGTAGGAGAGGATAATGACACCAAGCTTTAACAGGTTGAGGCTCCTAGAGCTCTTGCTACAGTTAATGCAGAGATAGTTGATGCAGTTGTTATCACTAATACTTTTGGCTCTCTTAAGGAAAAGATTATTATTGGAGATTTGTATGTGAGATCTCATGGTGTTGCTACAGTGTAGGAGGTAGTTGCTTCCTTAGGTGGGATCGAGACACATATGGAACCACCCAGCTATGATGTTGGTGATGTGCGTGTTTCAGTGGAGTCAGTAATTGTGGATTTATGCTCTAGTATTATTGATTCACAATCTAGCATTGAGTCATGTGTATAGGGTCATAAGTCTACATATGAGGCTTTGTCAGTGGATGGTGATGCAACAATAGTTGGATTAGGAGAATACGAGGATACTGTCATATTAGAAGCCACTTTTGTGTCAGTTGAACCATCCAACAGGGAGTTTAGCAGTATGCATGTAGTTGTTGATGTGTGTTCTAATGATGACACACATGTTGATGATTATGAGTTTTCATCAACTATAGATTTAGTTCAGTTTTCTGTTGTAGTAGTTAGTGTTGTTCCTATGTTCATATATTTTGATGTGGCTACACCTATTGATGATACAGTTGGCATGAGTGCATATGGTTCACTTGTAGCTACATCTTTTTCAATGCATGTTGGTGATGATTTGGATTCTAGTCCAATATATATTATGTGGGTGGATACAGGGAATAAGAGGTTTCATAGATCTTCTACGGAGTTTCCTTCTGGTGACATTTTGATTTCTACATCATCAACACAAGTTTTGGGTGCTAGGTTGTAGGACATGTGGTTGGTCTTGATGATGCTGGTTTGTAGTTGGTTTAATATCCATAGGGATGTCACATACTAATTCATTTGGGATCTAGGTGGAGGTTGGAGTTCATTGTGTTGTTAGATTGCTTGAGGATAAGCAATTTCAAGGGGAGTGGGCTATAATGTCCCCACTTTAGCAGTTGTCTACTTGTTTGACCGTTAGCTTTTTATTTTATTTTATTTTATTTTATTTATCCCACATTGCTTGTGAAAAGTGGTTGACCCTATGAAGTAGGAATAAAAGGAGAGCTTGTGGCTATTGTTAGGAAAGGTTGGTTATGAGAACAAAATAGATATGCGAGTTATAGATTTGTTTTGGGCATTAGAGGATGTCTATCCTCTCTTGTGACATTCTAGACATCATTCCCTTAGGGTTTGGCCATTGGGATTCATTACTATCAACTTCATTAACATGCAGCTTGGGTGAATTTCCAACTACAGGAAGATTGGGTGTAATTATTGAGTTGAAGAGTGTGTTATGTATTTGATTTTATGATGCTAGAGTAATTAGTGAGTTTGCTATGTATTTAATTTTATTAGTTTGAATACTAATATTATTTCAGCAATAGTTCAATCTCCAGTTTGTATAAATTCCTTCTTGTTCATGTTATGTGGTTTCAAAATCTATGCAAAAGCATTAAAATCTTAATCAGCAATTGGTTCACTTTTTGGGCATTTCTAGGGTGCCCATTACATGCTAGCACAAGTCTTGCAAACTGAACTCGATCATTCAAACACCTCCCCAAACCCTCCTTTTATAGTGATTTGGCACTTGGAAACCATTTGTGGTTTTACAAAACCATGGGAAAAACAACCATGCCACATGTTACCCACTTGTAATTTGTAACTCCAAGAATACCATTTTTGTCCATAGTTTTGTCTTCTGATTTAGACCCCCATAAAATTCATATAATGAGTTGTTTACACTCTAAAAATAGCTCATCTACATTGTTCTAGAGACTAGACACATTTTTAACAAATCATACACCTATTTCAAACTCATTAACACGTGGAGAACTACCACAAAAAAATGCTAGAATGTTCTAAAATTTTTCTAGAGTTTTCTGGAAAAATTTTGCAAGGTTGAGACACAATTCTCAACAAAAGGCTCATGACACCATGCAAGTGGCACAATAAATAATTAAAAAATATATCTCCTCAGAACATAAGAATAGGGCAAGAAATATTCTTGTCCAAGAAAATATTAATTTACATTCACCAAACCAGATTAACCTTTTATTCTATTCATTAGATTTTCCTTCTCCATTTTTATGCAATTCATGTAATCCTTCTTAAAATCTGAGAAGATTAGACATCTGTAGAATCAAGTATTTTTATCATCCACAAGCTTATCTAAAGTCCAAATTTCTTTATCCCCTTAAAATTGAACAAATCATGGCATTGAAAACAATTCTGTCCAACCTTTATACACCACCCAATGCTTTATGTTGTGGTATCTTCCATTTTTGCATGCCTACACAAAAACACATCTTTTTCTCCATTCATATTCATTTACAATAATGAAAAGAAAATATTTAATTTAACTTAGTTAATTTCTCACCTTGAAGGAATCTCCCAAATTGATAATGAAGGAATAGGTCAGCTTCACATTCATCCACACCCCTTCCTTGGATTGAATTTGAAGCCCGTCATGATTATCTTGGTATAGAATTGTGAAGAAACTAATGTACGTATGAGAAAATAACATATCCTCCTCCACATATTTGGCATAAGAAAAGTAGTGGTTTATTTGCATGCAAGCTATATATTTTTCAAAATGAAAGCATGGAAATTCACCACATCTAGGAAAAGTTTGGCTAGAATGACCTTAAAGATTTTCCATGCGAGTTCTTCGATAAGAAAGAGTATTCTCAAAATGCCTTATTGACATTTAATTCAAGATACAATTTTTATTTATGAGATAGGTTTTGAATTTCACATAAGAAAAAACCCTCAAAATTTAACATACCCAAAACTTGTTGAATTCCCCTCCTCTGGCCAAATCTTATTGTAAAGTTCCTAAATTAAATTATATGATGGTAAATTCAAGACGATGTATCCTTCTGCCTTGGGTGTTCAATGGTAGCTCATGGATACATCACAAGTAACGACTCTTTCTCTAGCTTCTGCTGACATAGGACATAAATGGCAGTACCAGAACTCCAATTGTTGAAGATTATTGACAATTCTATTTTGATAGATAAAATCCCCAGTCTAAAACTAAGGCAATTAGTTTCTGCATCTTTCTACAAATTTAATTATTTTTTAAGTAAACACATAAAAATAACAATGATGGGCAAGAGCCTACAACACAACGGTAAATTGTGAGCCTCTTATCCGAGAGGTCTTGGGTTTGACTCTACACAAGCTTAATAAATAATAATTAATCACATCACATCACATAATAATAATGAATGTTGGCTGATTGATAAAAAAATAAAAAATAAAAATAAAAATAACAATGATAAAATCATAAAAAGAATAAAGGAAAGAAGATTTTATTTTAAGTGTAGAAATTTCTAAAAATATGATTTTTTAAAAGTATTGTCAACAAAGCAATCAAAAAATTAAAAAAATGATGAAGACTTACAATAATTTCATCAAAATAACAATTTTCAAGAGCAAAGCTCCCACAATAGGCCTATTGGCTTAAAAATATTTTAAATGTTAGGTTCAAGCATTTTTTTATATATTTAAATTATACAATACTTAATGTTTATGTTAGAGCTCTGCTCCAAAAAAATAATTTTTAAGTTTAGAAGTTATCATAATTTTTGTCCATAAAATATCTATATATCTAACCTTTTTTTTACTCGTCTTTGATTATATTTTCTTCCCACTCATCTTTTTTCTCAATCTATTCCTATTTTTGTTTTCTTGGGACTTTATTTCCATATCCCATTCAAGGTATATATGCACAAATTGTAGTAAATAATATGTCAAAATATTGAGTAAAAAACTTCTAAATAAATAGAGTTATTCATGTATGCTTAACTATTTATGCAATTTGGTTCGTGTTTCAATTTGGAGAGCTAATATGAACCTTTTCTTATATGTTTGAAAAAAACATTTTAGATGTGTCAATATATTGTGTATATGATCTTTTTTGTTTGTTTTAATTTGATATGTTTGTGCTTATAATATGACCGTATAAATTCCTTTTGGTTACTTATAACTAGATTCATAAGGAGTCAAAATTTTATAAGGTTATTTTTTAATGGTCCATGAAAAGCATATTGTTATAACAATTGTGTTAAATTACATTGAGATTACTCTACTGAATTTGCAATCACATCTTCTGATCTTGATTTCTATAGTGCTTTTATGGAATTAATGGTTTTTTTGAGGATTTTACATCATTATTATCTTATAAGTTATTTGATTTTAGCTTTGGTTTGATTGTAAATTAAATAGAAAATGTAGCATTCTCTATTTGTAAAAAATTAATATTGAATATAGATTATGATTCTTCAATCTTTTATGTTGTCTAATGCAAGGATGCACTATCAACCTTAGAATATGATGTACATGCAAAATGACCTCAACTCTACATTAATATTTTCACTCAACAACCATGGATAATCAAACCCTACAAGTTGTAATATATTTGTTAGACAAATTTTGCAACTGACATCAAACTAGGAGAATATCAGACTTACTATGAATGTCACTAATCACACAAAGGTTTACAATAATATGTAATAGGTCAATATGAACTACATGTAAAGTTTGTTACCATGTAAGGCATTTCTAGGCACTAAAATTTCTAAATTTTTATAAATACAATCTATTCATTATTTACAATAAAATATGACTAAATTGACGTCTCAAAATTAAGTTTTATACTCAATCTATATTACAAAAGTGTCATTATCAAAACGTATTTCAAAGTCTATGCATGTATTATATTATCTTGTCTATATTTTTTGAATCAATAAATATATAGTCAGAAGGATGATAAACAAGTCCAAGTTTGGCACTTGACAATGAGAATAGATCATGTAATTTTCTCATTATATTGCATTTTGAATTTTTAAAATAAAACCTATCAGCTCATTGTTGTATGCACAAAAGTGTACAAATGCTAGTAATATAATTAATTTTTAAGTGGATTAATGAACACATATTATATCTTACTGTACACTTTACCTACATTCCTCTAGAATAGGTATGGTAGTGTATGAAATAAATGACACTTTAAACTTTTCAACATATCTTTAATAAAACAAAATTAAAAGCATAATCTTCTTTTTAATTGTGAATTTTTTTATCGATAAATATATTAAATAATTGCTAAAAATTCTAGTTGTAACTTGTTAAGGGGTCTTTGTTCTTGTAAGGATAGAGATAAAACTAGAGGTAGGATAGTTCAAAATCAATTTTTATAGAGCATCAAAAGATAATCCCAAGCCTATTGGGGTGGCTTGTGTGGCTTGGGATTAAATGGGATATGTTTTTGATATTGGAGGTTGAAATTTAAGGACAAAATCAATAATGAAGTGAACATGAAAGAAACATTGTTGGCATTAAACTTGGTGAGAAAATTATCAATTATAAAGCTTCATTTAAAATGAGACATATCAATCATTATCAATGTTATAATAAATGGAATATAAAAAATGTATCTCATCTCAAAATAATAAATGGAATATAAGTTTATATAGTCATCTCAAAATATCTCACACTTATAAGAGTGGAAACTAGGTGTTGAACACTCTATCAAAATAGGCAATTGCATTTAACAAGTATGAAGTGTTAGAATTTTTTCAATGAGTTAATATTGATGATGAGATAGTGCGATTCATAGGTGAAGAGATATATTTACCTAAGTGAATGGATACAATGAGAGTTTCAAGAAATTTGAAGCATGAGTAAAGTATGACTCAAAGAACATGACAATAGTGTTCATTAATTTATGATTCAACTAAAGAAGAAAGTTGAGAGTAGGTAAAAATAACATTAATAATAGAGGTTCACTTTGAAATTCCAAACCAATCATTTTACGAAAGCAAATGCCACATGCAATATTGTAAAACTAGCTTTTGAAATTGGTGTCACCAATTTATGGCTTGAAGGGGATTCAAATAACATTATAAGGTGCATTATTGGCAACTCACATCCATCATGGATGATTGAAAATCTAATTGATGAGACTCGTGAGGCCCTCGCCAAATTTGATAGAATTCACATCACTCATATTTTTTGGGAAGCAAACATGGTTGCCAACAGGTTTGCAAACATTGGGGTCGGTGCAGACCAAAAAATGACTTGGCTTCCCGAAATTTGTTTGCCGGCGAATGTTAAAAGTTTGATCGACTTGGACAAGATCCAAGGAAATACGGAGAAAATCAAGCCATAATTATGATTATGAAGGTTTTAAGTAATAAGGGTACTTTCCAATATGGAAGCATGGGAAATTGTAACTACAGTAATTCATTATTGATTAATCGACATGCTTTGTGGGTTGTTTTTCACACTCGCTTCAAGAACAATAGCAAGGCTATTTTTCTCTGGTTATTGCTAACTCTTGGTGGTCCCTTTCAGTCACAGAGTGAGGAGCACATGAGTAAAGAGGGTGGGAAATGTGCAGAAATGGTAGGCGAAAGGTGCAGAAAGGAGCCGGTGGGAGATTTTGAGAAATGGAGAAGTAGGGAGAAGGTGTGGGAAAAGCTAGAAGAGGGTGGGGTTACCAATTATATCATGAAGCTGCATGGTTTTGACTAGGAGGTGACCAAAATCATGGTGGGGTCCTGGAAGGATGGCAGGGTGAAGGTGAACGAGGTCTACTTCTAGATACTTCTGGATAACAGAGGAGGTGATTGCGATTGTCACCGAAATCCCTATCGAGGGTTTTAAATTCTTTAGGGATAAGAAGCTCTTAGCCAATGTGGTTAGGGACTTTGTGGAGAGTGAGAAGGAACTGAAGGCGCTGAGAAAGATTGACACCTACTATGTCCCCGACTCCATGAAGAAGTGGTGGAGGTATGTTCTGAGAGATGTAATCGAGTACATCACGTTGGACCCTAGGTTTGATAGAGCTTGCACCCACCACTTTGTTATATTGAATCATTTTTGGCATAATGCAAATATTTCCTTTCCATATTATCTATTAACCTCAATGAGCAAGGCAGTGGACAGCTTCAAAAAGAAGCCAACCGTAAACCCAGCTCTGCACAAGGGGCTGTTGCTGCTTATCAATGAGCACTTTAAGGCTCAGACTATAAGCATCGCTCCCCCTCAGGTAGAGAAGGTGGAGTCTAGTAGCTCTAGTTACTCCTCTGACTCAGATGAAATTCAAAGCCTTAGCTCTAAGGAAGGAGGGATCTCTTCTTCGGGGAAATTAGCGACTCACCAAGTCTAAAAGTCGCCCTCCCCCATAACCCCTAGTAGAAAAAGCCCTAGGGATCTTAGGCATAAGCCTCTTGAGAAGGATGGGGAGGGAGTCAGTGATGATGAGGAGGAGTCAGAGTCTAAGGAGGTGGTTAAGGAGATGTAGGAGGAAATTAAGGATGAAAGTAGAAGGAAGAAATGCAAGAGGGAGAGTTTGGAGGATGTGCGCTCTCAGTTTGAGAAGGCATTTGTGCTGCCCCTATCTCCTATCCACCTCCAAGCCTAAATTGAGGAAAAGAAAGAGGAGAATGCAGGGTATGTAGAAGGGGAAGTGCAGGTTGATGATAGGAGGAAAGGTTGGATAAACTTTAATGTCAAGACTTCGAAGATGGGCATCTTCAGGGAGGCCATGAATCCCCAAATCCTCATGGAAAATCAAGAGGAACAATGGCTAGAAGAACTCATTGACCCAACGATAGTGGATATTTTGAACAGAGCCAGGGAGATAGGGATGAACCTCTTGAACTATGCTTGTAATAGTATGATTGACAATTTTAGATCAATCAAATGGCTTTTCCACGAGCTGGAGGAGGTCAAAGAATAGGTGAGACATATTGAGGCAACAAGGAAAGGGATGGATGCTAACAGGAGGATGGATTTGGCTGATAGGCTTAGTCTAGTGGAAAGAAGGATACACAACTTGGAGAACTATGATCACAACCTTGCGAATAAGATGTTCTTTTTGTTAAGCTCCATTAACAACAACATCATCTCTCTTACGGGCTGGATCAAAGATAGAGAAATGCAGGATGATGAGGAAGGAAAAAATAGGGATGAAGCTAGAAGGGAAGATGATTCCTCAAAGGACAACACCATTCTTGATTAGGACCAGGGGGACCAAAGGGCACAATAGCTGGAAGCGGAGGAGAACCAACTGGCCTTCGAGGCCTGCTCAGGTTATGCAAGAGCTAGAGTGAAAAAGCGAGGAATAACTCTCGCCTGCTCTTTTGTTTTTCTTTGTCTTTTGGCTTTTGGTCTGGCTTTAGGCCATGGTTTTACTTGTCTTTTTTCTTGGTCTTTTCTTAGAACTCTACTTTTTGGTTGGGCTTTTACTTATTATTAGCCTCTGAACTTATACTCTTTTGGCTGGGCTTTCTTGCTTATTTTTAGCCTTATATGTTTTAACTAATGGGTTTCAAGATCCCTGTAAAACCTATTTATCTAATAAAAAACATTAATAATATAGGTTAATTTTATTTATGGATGAAGAAATAGTTAATCTCCTTCTCAAGGAAGATTGTGAATGAGAGATTGAGGAACATTTTCTCCATAGACAACTTTATATTCTTGTAGATGGTTAAAATGATGTTAGGAGATAAGTTCTTGACCTATGAATAAAAATATAAAACAAATGTAGACATAGCATCCATGGTCCCAACTTGGTGCCTAGAGTATGAGAGCAAAGAAGATGCCCAATTAATAATGAATGCTCATTTTTAACATAATAATGGTGTTCTAGTCTTGAAGTTTTCATTGCAATTATAATTATAGGAGAATGTTTTAAATCTTGAAGGAGATATTGGATCGATCATACAAAATTCACCTCACTATCTAGGTTGTCTCTATTTCAGAATGTGCAAGTGAAAAATAAAGTAGGAGAGCTCAATCATAATTGTATTAAAGATACCTTAAAGGAATGTTTACATGAGAAAGAGGCGAAGTTGTGGAGACAAATATTACTCAAGAACATAGAACATAGAGATGAAAATTTGACATGACTATTGGAAATGAACATAAGAGAGGGAAATGTATTTTTTTAAATAAAAACAAGTTAATATTTTCTTTTTAGAAACTACATGATATATATTGTACATTTTGTTTTGATTAGTAGTAGATCACATATGAACAAATGTAGGGATTATATATATTTTTTGAATAACTTTTTGGTTGTACAAGGATGCAATTAGTAGATGGTGGCAAATTAATTAATTTTTAGAAAATATTATTAAGGGGATGATAAATAAATATGTGAAAATTAGTGATAAAGGGCAACATTGCAATTTTTTCATATAAGATATTGAGAATCAGTATTATCTCTATACGATATATCTTACCTTTATCAATATAAAAGTAAAATTGTAATTGAAAAATTAAATTTATTTTAAGAGTAAAAGTTATTTTTTATGTTTTCAAAATTTTATACACACTAACCCCATGTTCCCATGCGACTGCAATTTGTGCTTAAATTTAAGCAGTTGCAGTGTCCCCATGCCATTTTTTTAATCATGGGAAAGGGATAATTTATAATTTCTCCCTAGTTTTTTGGAGCAACCACTACTTAAAATTTAAAAATAATCTTTGAAATAAACAAGGGGCTAGAATAAGCAACCAGTGCTTATTGAGAAAAAAGACAAATGGTTGCATGTACAAATTTTTCCTATTTTTTCTCAAGAAATTTATCTAGAAAATTTATTATCAGGATTTTATTTAAACACTTTATTTTAGATGTATTCTAAGAAATAAGTAGCAAACATCAATAACTATGGGGCCACCAACTCCACATATTGTTGTAAAATAGTGGAGCAGTAGTTGCCAGTCAAAATAAGCTTAATAGTCGTATGGGGACCTACCCTAAGCTAATGAAGCTTCACATAAACCACTCCTAGTTTTTATCCATAACTAACTCGAGGTTCATGAGGGGGCTTTTACATCTATTTTTAAGGAGTGGGATGTCTCATAAGGTCAAATATATATTGCTACATAAGTCTTTTCTTAAAATAACAGTTCAATAATGCTAACAATTTTAGTAACTAGAAAAGGTGAGGGACTTGTCACTTATATAAAGTTTTTCACTTTATGTTAGTTATTTTTCTATTTTTCTAATATGTTTTATTTAAAGAAATTTAATATGCCAAGGTAGGTTTCCATGTGGGGGCTTAAGCTCTATTTTTTAGGAAGAGGGTAGTCCCATAGGAAAAAATGTTCACTAGACCATTATTTGGAAATTTCTCTTTCAAATAAGTGTTCCTACTTTTTTCAAGTGAGTGAAAAGAGCTCAAGCTAGAAATCACCCCACCAACTTATGAAATCTATAAGAATTTTCTATTTATTTTTTAAACATATATTTTCATAAAAAATAGTTTTGGTGTTAACTAGTTTTTTTACTTATTGTACTTGCAACTAGTTCATTTGGTGAATTAATTTTCATCAATCATATCACTGAATATTTTTTATAATCACAACAAGCATAAGTTTTAGAAAATTATAATTTATCTTTCTTTATTTTTAATCTAAAAACTTTATTTATTCCAATTTGATTGGCTCAAATCAATTTGTGTGAGGCTTCCTCCATAATGAACTTTCCTCCACTTTTTCTAGGAACAATTATCTATTTGGCTAGTGTTTTGAGTCCTTAATTATATTTTTCTATCTCTAAATTTAGCTTCATTTTAATTTTTTTGGTTGGATCAATATTTTGAGAGAAATTTATTTCATTTCTTTTTTTTTATTAGCATTCTATTTGATTTTAAAAATCATATACTTTTCTTCTTATCGATCGGTAAGAGGCCAAAGTCAAGATTAATTATTACTATTTGTTATGATTAATTATTATTATTATTTATTAAGCTTAAGTAGAATCACACCTAAGACCTCCTAGATAAGACGCTCACAATTTATAATTATGTTGTATGCCTTGCTAACTCTTATACAGTATTTGACTTAAGAATATGTCTCCTATTAAAATACATTTGATGACACATAATTGCTTTGATGAGACATAATTGATAATGATGTTCTTGCTTGGGACAATGAAGACTTCTCTAGAAAATTTTCAGTGTCTGCAGGATATGTTAAGCTTCTTCGACAGACATTAGGGGACATTCAGATGCCTTGGTGGAAGCAAGTCTGGTACAAGTTTTGTTGGCCCAAATATAATTTTTCTATGTGGTTGGTGGTCCATTGCCAATGTCTTTTGTGGGATAATTTATGCAAGTGTGGCTTCCAAGGACCCTTAATGTGTGTTCTATGCCAGATTACTAAAGAAAATATCTATCATCTCTTTTTCCAATGCTCTTTCAGTAGACATATTTAGCACTCTTGGTGGAATGTATGGAAGTAATCTTGTTGGCATATTTCCTCTCTGGCAGAATTCTTTGCTCACTGGGGTAAGGCTCCTATCAAGACTTCATTTCTTCAAGTTGCCTAGACTCTTGGACCCTCTTTTATTATTTGGCATATCTAGTCGGAAAGGAACCATCATATCTTTAAGGATGAGTTTTTAGAGGTTCCTCACTTATGGCGGAAAATTCTCCATTCTTTGGGGGAAACTATTTCTGCAAAATGTGACACTTATTCATCCTTCAAAGGAATCAAAACAAATTTCTTACCATCCTTTTCAACTATAATAGTATTCTTCCTACAATCATGCATAGCTCCTCTATCAAATTTCCAAGGTATTCCAAGTAAAACATGACAAGCACTCATGTCTACTACATCACATGAGGCTTAATCCTTAAAAGGTCCAATACTAAAATTAACAAGACATTATTCTATAACTTGCACCCAATGATCATCTTGAAACAAACTGATACCATAAGAATTAGGGTGTTTCAATCTTTGTAAACCAAGTTTCCTAACCATCTCTTTAGAAACACGATTATTAGTATTACCTCCATCCATAATAACTTTACAACATTTACCTTCAGACTTACAAATAGTTTGGAATAAGTTCCTTCTTTTCACTGGTTCATCTTCATGCCTTGCCAACATGATTCTTCTCATTAAAAGAGATTCTCCAAATTTAGGTTAAGCCAAATAAAATTTAGAAGATTCCACCTTTTGATCATCCTATACTACCAAGTTCCATTTTCCAACTTTCACATTAGGACATTCAAAAGCTTGATGTCCATCCTTACCACATTTAAAACAAGTACCTTTGAAAACAAACTTCTTTTCAGAAATAAGTTGCTTACCCTTATCAACTTTAGTAACTTTCTTATCTTTCTTTCTTCCCAACTTTTCTTCAACATTTAATGCATACTAATAAGCATCTTCAACTAAACTAAGCTTTAACATACTTAATTCATCTTAAACATCAAATTTCAAACCATTAAGATACCTTACAACATTTTCGTTAGAAGATTCATGTAATGTCCACCCATAGTTTTCTTTTCTATTATATTTAACAAAACTCTTTTAAGCTTATTCCATACATGTGTTAGTTTTAGAAATATTTGATTTATAATTATATGACATTATTTCATGACTCAAATTACATATATATCATTAAAGAATCACTTAGTTGATTATATAATTTCATATAATGATTGATGATTATGATCACTAGCACATTAATGATGCTTTAATGATTCTTTAGTAAATGTGGTTTCTCTCATGATGCTATCAAAAAATGATTATTTTATATTCATAGTGATGCATTGTTATATCTAAGAATTTGATAATTTGACTTGTGATTTACTGTTGTACTTACCCCATACTTGCATGTGTGTGTGTGTGTGTGTGTGTGTGTCTATTTTACATTTATGTTTGACGTGCTTGATATGGTTGAAAGAGGGAGTCATAGTCACCTACTAGTCAGGATCTACATGATGTACCACTCGCCACCATTGTTTGTTTAGCTTAGATATATATATGCACATGTACATGTTTATCTTTTTATATAGGTTTATAGGTACTAGGCATTAACTTCCTTGAATTGCCAGGTTGAGTGTGCCCTATCGCAACAACTCAATGGTAAGAATGGGGAGATAATGTTTAGGTCCAATCCCAACCATAGCCTAATTACTTGTCTTGAGAAGGAGGACATGTATTTGACTTTCGACCCTTTTTAAACCTGTGAGTTTATCTTTGCATGTGTTGTTTGATTTTGAGTTTTGGTCTATTTTGGTAATGTTTCTTTTATGTGGATTTGACTATGTGATTTATTTGGTAAATGATTTAATCATATATTATTGAGAATTAATAAATATTATTTTATTAAAAAGAAAATATTAAAATATGAGAATATTTAATTGACTAAAAATTAATTAAATATGTACTTCAGTTCAAAAGACTTAATTTAAAAGTCTAATTTAAGAAGTTGAAATAAAAATGAGAATTGGAATATTAAAATGATTAAAGATTTAATATATTTTTTTGATAGGTGACATTTTGTATTGTATTAATAAAAATGATGAGTCTTACAATAGTGTGTCATAGTGCAAAGAGAACACTATAACAACCCTCTACTTAACCCCCATTAACAACAAAAAAGTTAATGCATGCTAGTCACAAAAAGGCACTACTACACCTGACCCATTACATTATGTGAATACAAAAATTGGTTGAGCCACCAGACATGCAGTAAACTACCCTATCATTCAAGCATTAAACTAGGTTGTTGCTTATTCCTTGGTAAATTTGAGGATGGATTGATCATCCTCCAAAGAGTGTCGATGTCTTCCTAATCAGTTTGATTCTGCCTCCCCTATAAGAGACACATCGACCTACATCCCAGCTTCTGTGCTCGCCCTAGAAGCCTCTTGTCTTTCCTTTCCCAACTGGTATCTCAATGAATCTCTAGGTGGTCACACACTCTTACTTGGATTTGTTTTCATGAAACCCTACTTCCCTCCCTCCATAACCCAAATCTTCTCCTGTAGAAATTTAACTAGTTTTTGCCATCCTTTAACCACTTTTGGCATATCTACCTCATGCGAGGTTGCAAATGACAACACCACTAGAGGTTGAAAAGGTGAGTCACCTCCACCAATCTACCTCCAAGGTTTTAGCCCCATATCTAGCCCTTCCCCTAGCTTTGCCCTATCAATGATCTCATCAACTCCTAGAAGCCACTGTGGGTCAATACACATAACAATGACCCATTGAATCTTCTCTTTAGTCTCTCCAATGAGCAAAGCCAGAGTGACAAAGAGTGAGACAATGTAAAAATATGTCCTTCTTCTCCAGCAGGAGTCCAAATACTCCAAGCCGAAGATCTCCATAATGCAGCTCATGAAATCTTGGTCCTTAATGAGGAAAATGTTCTTCAATTGCCACACAAAATTTTTCCCTTGATAAGGTTGTGTTTCATTATCAGAATTTAACACAAAGTTGGCCTCCATTTCTAAAATTTTTAATCAAATGTTTGCTCAAATGAGGCTATTCTCCTACTTAAAACAACTCCCATGAAGGATTTGGAAGCACACATTTCAAAGTCCTCCCGTGTGTGGATCCTTGGTCACATATGTGGATTGCTTGTTCATGAGTGTCCTTGATCAAGGGTTAATATTTATAAATCACTCCTTCAAAAGGAGGTTGGTGGATATAATACCACTAAAAATACACCATCTTTAATCCAGTTTAAGAAGACCAAAGTCTTCAAAAATATCGTTCTAATTTCCAAAGGTGGCATTTGTGCCTAGGTTGGCCAATTTATCAACCACCATATTTACCTCTCTATAAACATGGGAAATCTTGAAGTCCTTGAACTTCAATAGAAGGCACTTAATTTATTTGATGTGCTTGTTGAGATGCCAAGACTCCAATTTTCCTTTTAAAATCCCATTGATAATAATCTTTAAGTCACCTTCCAAGTGCAATCGCTTGATGCCCAGCTTAGCTCCTAACAAAATAGCCTCTTTTGTAGCTTCACATTCTGCCACGTTATTAGTCCCATCCCTTAGTATTTTAACAAAAAGAGCTACCAAATTACCTTCATGGTCCCTTACAACACATCCACATCTAGAAATGCCTGGGTTCCCTTGGCTAGCCCCATCAAAATTGATTTTTATCTAGCCTTCCTCTGGTGGCTGAAAAAACACCCTTCCTTCCTTTGTCGAGGATTAACCCTTGAAGGTCCATTAATAGGCCAATTTAATATTGTTTTATTATAATTATTTAATTAATAATAATTAAATTAGAGTTTCATTTAAATAATAAGCTTTAAGTATTATTATTAATTTAAATAATAAAGTATGCTTTAAATAGTGCTTGCACTAATTAATAAAGTAGAGGAAAAGGAAATAAAAGAATATTTTTATTAAAAAATTCTTTAAGTGTACATGAAAGGATTAAATAATAATTTTTTTAAAGAGAGACCTTTGCATGTTCAAAAATTAGAAACCCTAGGTAGAGTTAAACTCTTTATTAAGAGATTTGAGCTCATTTCTATGCACACGGGTTTGGGGAGCGAAAATTCAGAATTAGCTAGAGCAAAAGAATTGTTGAAAGTTTTGGAGGGTTTGGATTTGCATGCGTTCACAGATTGTCTCATACTTGAGCTATGATTTTGAGGTAGGGTTTGAAAACTGATTGTAGAATTTTATTGAAATATCTATCTACTTTGTATCTTCCTAGGTGCTTGCATAATGCTTTGTAGATTTTGAAAATGGAAAACGTATCAATCAAGGAAACTTGACAATGTATTCATTTAGAACCCTTTCTAATATAAGGAAAATTTGATATAGAAAATTGGAAGAAAACAATAAATTGAACAGTTGGAGTTTCAACTTTAAACTTGCCATTAGAATCATATGATTATCATGAATTTTCTTAATAAAGATAAATATTATTCTTACATCTAAAATAATTTAATTGTAAACTTTATTGGTAAAAACAAAAGATTAATTGAGAGGAAAGCATGTTGTAATAAACTTATACATGCATGTGAAAAAATATATACTAAAAATAGAAAACTAAGTATATTATGGTTGCATGACTCGAGAGATCAAAGGAATGTGTACTAATGATTGCATGGTTATTTTTATCTTATAAAAACATAACTTAATTTTTGAATTCATTTTTTTTTAAAACCATTTTTTAATGATTATTTATTAATTTTGAAAATCCTATTCCGAATTTATTATTTTTAATTTTAATTTTTAATTATTTATTAATTCTAATTTTTTTAAAAAAATAATAATTAAAATAAAAATATTATTATTTATTAATATTTAAAATAAAAATTAAATTAATATTACACATTTAGTTATAAAGTAGATGTTGGTATTAAATAATCTTTAAGTTTAGTTAAACTATTAGTTTTATATTGGTTGCAAATAAATGATTTTATATTTATTAATGCAAGTGAGAAATTAATAAATATATAATTGTCATTTAGTTATATTTTAAGAGAAGTTATAGTGGAGTTCATTGTATAATCTTCTAATTATGAATATTTAAAATTATGAAAGAAATCGTAAATAATTTAATTATAATTATAACTTCAAATTTGAGTTATATCTAGTTGCATTATGAATTAAAGGAAAAGTAAATATTAATATTAGACTTAAATAGAAGTCAAACTAATATTTTAGAAATGAAATTGATATTAATATTTAATATAATAATATATATTTATGTTATTAATTAAATCATTTATGATTTAAAATTATTTTAATTAAAAACATGATAACGTTGCATGATATTTTATATGCACAAAGAGTTTTTACATTTAAACACTTATTGATTTAAATAAGTATATTAGCATAACAATTTATAATTACATGTATATTCTTACTTTATTTCTAAACACGTCCTTATGACCCAAACTAAACAAGAGAAATTGATGGAATTAAATCATGTGGTTGAAAACTATGTGTTTTCTAATGTTCTATTTATAGTCTTGTGATGTTTATTTTTGTGATGGTATTTCTTTGTGGGTTGTTTAGTTGGCCAAGTTAGGATGTGCACTAGAGGCATTTTTGAGATTTCTTTACGATTCATGAACATGTATTGAAGACTTAAACAAATTATTGTAAACTTCTTAAATGTGAATCAACGTGAAGGATCCCTTGAGGAATGGAAACTATATTTGTAAGTTGCTTATGTGTACTTGATGTGTGTGTGTGTGTGTGTGTGTGTGTGTGTGTGTGTTGCTTTCACATTATTGTTACTTTGATGTTGTTTAAACTTATTATTTAAAAATAATAATAATAGTTCAGTAAACTATTGTAACATGTTAGGTTTATTCTCTTGGGTTCCCAAGTGGGGCATTACAATTCATGATGTTTAGATTTGAATTGTTATTTTGTAAAATTCTTTAGTATAAGCCTTCACATACATATATTTTTACTTCAAATTCTACAACTTCTTAAACAATTCAAGTTCATAGTCTATAGGGATGAACTTAGTCTTTAATCTATAAACTATAGGTTTACATCTACTAATCTTAGGTTCATCATTATCTTCTCTATCCTTCTATAGTTCTTTCCACCAAAAGGCAACATGACCTTTGAACTTAGTTTATGCTAGCCCAACTCTTTGTGGATCTACAATACTTTAAAGCTCAAAATAATCCTCAAACTCATTAATCTACTCTATTCCTCAAGGATCTAAAGAACTAGAATAATTTGAAACTTCCATCTTATGACTCTTACCCATTTGTGTCATAGCTTTCAACAATCTTTCTTCTTTTGCAAGGATATCTACTTCAAGTACTTCAAGATCTTCAACAACTTCAACATATTATCCTTCAACTTTAGGGTTTCTTCTCAAGACATTCAAGATGTTTTAGATCTCATTTCTGATCTTAGCCTTGAATTATTCAAACATATTCTCTAGCCTCCCAAGGTTCATTCTTCTAGGTGACATTTTGACTTTCACAAGGTGCAACTGCCTCAAACTTCAGTGATCTATTCAAAAACAAGAATCAACAGGTTTGTAATAGGATTCCAAGCCAAAACTTGAACAAGTATTCTATAATTATGATCTAGAACTTCAATCTTCCACCTCACAATCAAGGATTTCAAGTCTTCACAATCTCTCCAAGCTTAACCAAGATCATATCAACAACTATCAGATCCAACACCACTTCTAATAAGTTACCAATAAGATCACCCTCCATTCAAACAACCAAATTAGCAACTAGATCAACAACCAACTCCCATCAACAAATCATATACCATTCAACTCTGATACCACTCTGATGTAGTACAAGGCAAGTGTACCTCCAAAGGAGATGACGAAGCCTTCTATCATGCCCAAAATATGGGGCAAAAACACACTACAAATTTTTTTTTAAAGATTAATAATCCACTATGTTAATACAAGCCACACTAATTAGGTTATGGAAAGTCAACAAAGGATTAAAGTGAGTTTCAAATACATATCATAAAGATGTAGAGTTTGTATTCCAACACAATGCACAAGTTCGAAACCCTAAGTCCTAGTGTTATAGGAACACTTAGCTTGGTTGAATGAGACAACTGATTAAAATTTAGCTTCAATTTACAAAGGTACGACTTCCAATTCAAATTACATTTTAGGTTTTCCAAGTTCATAAGTTGACTATGAAAATATCCTTTTTAACACTATACTAGATCAATCCTTAGGAGAATCTAATACTACATTTAAAGGTTAATCCATTAAAACATACTAATACTTAATATGGATATTATCATAACTCATTTAGAACTAATTAAAAATATTAAAAATTTTATCATTAAACTATTTACAACATCTAACTCATCTTCCATCATAACTTGACCCATCATATTACGTTACCCAGTCAACTTGAGTTATAACACTTCCCAATCGACTAAACACTTTCTAGGTTAAAATTCAAAAGAAAAATATATCAATACTATAATCATCACATAAATTTAAATCCCAAAAAAATACTAATCAAATAAGATTCCTAACTAATCCATTTCCAATCCTATCCTTCACTTAATTATTTAAGAGAACATTATCCATTAACAACTAATACTCGCCTTCAACATAATAACTTTAAACCCTAATACAACTTTTAGTTTACTAAACCCATAATTAAATCCATAATATAACTATGAAATCATTACAAAAATGATTCCCTTGTTAAGATATAACATATTTTCAATCATGCTTTACTATAGAGTAAAAATCTTAAAACGTATTATTAACATCTTTACTACATACTAAATCTATCTAACATCTAAGATTTTCCATTTAATGTCATTAAATATATAAATAAGGTCTCAAACATTTTCCATGAAAACACTATTCACTAACACTAAATTCAAATATAAATTTTATAAAACATAAATTAAAAATTAACATTATCTTCAAACTAACTTACCTTAACATTCTAACAATCTTACCTTTCTAACCCTTCAGTCTAATTATTCTTAGTCAAAATTTCTTTCATATCACATGAACTATATAAATATAAAATTCTTATTACTAATTCCTAACTCCTTTATTAACTACTAATCAAATTTAATTTAAGCTAATTTATCTACTTACTAAACACTACAATTAACATTATCTAACACTAACAAATAACTTAACATCTAACACAACTAACTTACTAGCTAACTAAAATATTTAAAAAAATAATAATACTAACTAATTCTAACATCTAACATATTCTAACATTTAACTTTAAAAAAACATTACTAACTTTACCACTAACTCTTAACTACCCCTAAGCTCTATTAACTACCCTTAAGCCTACCTTCCACTTGGCAGGTCGACCAACCACTTGCTTGGGTGTTCCCCAAGGAGCCCTCATGCTGACCCATGCTAATGGTATGCTGCCCAAGGCAACATGCCATTCCTTGCAATGAGGTACATTAGGTAGGTTTGGGGAAAGCCTTGTTGATTAAAACTTGCAAAATTTAAAGGGTATTCACACCACCCTCTTCCCATCACTTCCTTAGTGATGTGTTTCCCCAAGTCAACCTATCATTCTTCATGGGGATTGATGTGTCATTACTTTTAGAAGCCCTCTCTAATCCTGTACGTGGGTTTTTGAAGGTAGATCTTATGATGGGAGAAGGGACCAATGGAAGGGGCTTTAAGGAAATGTTTGGTCTTAAAAGCAACCTTATTCTTTAATGCATGTGGACTTAGTCCCTTTCTGACCAATCACCAATCCTACATATTTCTAAGCACAATGCCAAGTGGGCTGAGAGAGAGTACACATGTCATTGGAGGTTTGAATTGAGTAAGCCAATAACATGCTAGGAGTTATTTTTAAAAGTTTAGTAGTTGGACTTTAGGATAGGATAGTCTCACTTTTTAAATTAAATTTTAATTTTATTTAATTTTATAATTACATAACTAATGATTAAAGAATATTTAAAAAATATTAAAGGGGAATCTTTTCAAAATATGCTTTGTTGCAAAGGGAATTAAAAATTTTCCCAAAGAGCTTTTTGCTCTAAAATGATAAATTTTCTGAAGTCCCTTTTTTTTTTTTTTTTTTCTAAGTGTTTGATTTTTAAATACAATTAAATTTACATGGAAAGGGGGATTTTTTTTTCTTCCTAGTTGGATTATGACATAGAGTTTAATGTTATATTTATTAATCCATGTAGGACTATTTCTCATTTCAACATTTATGAAAATACAAGATGAACTACCATTCATATAATCAAATTTTCTTAACATAGTCGAAATCGAATTGCATAACTTTATATATAGCACCATTTTGTCTAATTACCATTAATCATATGAAAATGAATTTGAACTATAAGAATTCCATAAGAAGGTAAAATGTCATTGCATCCATTTTCGATAAACATATGCATATAAACTGAATCATAAGGGATATCACATGAAAGGAAAATAATCAAATTTTTTAAACATACATGGACTAGCCACTTCTCATTCATTTTATTCAATCACTTGATTCAAGGACTCCCTCATGAAAAAACTAGGGAAGAAAACCTGAGATCATAATCATTTCAAAAATAAGTTTAACAATAACTTTTTACAACAGGATCATTAGCCCAAGGAGAAATCTCCCAAACATTTGAATTGAAACAACTCTGAATTCATGCTTGGCTCCATAACAAGGTAACCACTAAAAAGTCTCCAAATTTTATCAAGATAACCATGGAGAAAATGAAATTGACAGAGAGATAAATAAATTAACATGAAGACACATTCAACCCATTTACTCCCATCTTGGGTTTGCATAATAGGTTCATCATCAAACCAGACTAGGGAGAAGGTGGATTTTTCCAAGGCAGGAGAAGTTGGTCATAACACCATAATAGTAGCCCTTTTGAGGCTAATATCACAACAACTTCCATTCTTTCACCTCTCAATTTCCCAAAATAGAAACATGGTTTGTATTGATGAGTAGGGGCCCATAATAGCCTGCTTTTTCGCTCTCCTTATCATGAGGAGAGACTCTGCACTGTGTAAAGTTCAACTAAAGCCCTCCTCCCATACATGGCCACTTCTGCCCTATCCGAGGGTGAGTAATGTGAACATAACCCTCACAATTTTCCCTCAAAAATCAAAATGTAAAACATGAAGGAAACATTTAAAGAAAACCCATTACAATTCTATCCCTAACATGTTCATCATACATATGAATGTACACACATATAGAAACCTACTTTAAGAAATGAGACACAACATGAAGACACAAGCTTGAAGGGTTCCTACCTTCACAAATGGTTATGAAAAATTGAAATTTGAGAAGATCTATCCTTCTCCTTCAATCATGACTTTACTCTCTAAATCTAGAGGTTGGGTGAACAATTTTCCACCCTCAAAACTGGCACTAAATAGCTCTTAACTCAACCACCTACCAATTACAATAACTCCCCCACTTGACTAAGGCTTCTAGATTCTTCTAACTTAACCTCATCATTAAAGAAAACTTCATCATGAAACTCTAATTTTTGCACTAAAGCAAAAATGGGATATTTGGGTGGTCAAAAAAGTCAACAAAAGAGGCTAGAGGGTACAAAATGCTCCCAACCCATACATATACCCCCTAGGCACTTAGTTTCCATAATTTTTGGCCTCTACAACTATTTAGGGACCTACTAAATTACACAAAAATATTTGGACTTTGTAAAACCCTAGGAATGCAAACTTATCACTAAACCCTGATTAGGGTAATTAACAATGTAGGTTAATAAACTAGGCCATCTCAGATTATTAGGTTACTTGGATAACCCTAATCATCATGTTGATATACATATGCAGATCACGAGTGTCAAGTGACACTATAAAATCATTGTTACAAAACATTAAGCACTTTACAATTATAGAATGATACATTCATTCAATTTATGATACAAATAAAATACAAAACAATGGGGTTTGCATCTTTCATTAGACTCAACCCTAGTTTTTATAAATGGTACATAGGGTCTAGTTCCAATTCTCTGTTAGATTTCTAGCTAACAATCCTGCACACTTCATTTCACACATCAGTAGCTCGAGAAAAATCACATGCATACATTTAAAACTCATATGGATAATCACATAAAGCAAAACATCAACTTTTATTTAAATAACTCTTTCTAATGTCTACACACATTTAATCATCAGTAATTACATAACCAATATAACATAACTTATTCAATAATTCAGATTAAAATACTAGAATAATCATCATTAGGCATGCATATACCTAAACATCATAAACAATACCAATAATGAATACTAAACTATATAAATGCATATAAACTAATCATCGAGGTACCATAATCAATATCATCATTATTATCAGATGAAATACCTTGTATCATCGTTAGTGCAAATTAATGTTTAGACAATCGAGATGATGTAGTAGTTCATGATCATGTAGTATTTAAAACATGAATGTATAAACTAATCTCAATTTTCATTAGGACATCTAAACCACAAAACATTACCTCACATCCATTCTAATCTCCTATAACTGATTTAATAGAGAAATTCATATTTAATAAGTATATGTGAGGAGGGACCTTACACCCCCAAAAAATTAAACACAATAGAAGTACATAAGATGTAGTTGCAAGAAACCACTTTATTATCATAAGAGATTAAATTACATCCAATGTTCACCATACTTTCCACTGATGATGACACAACTTGCATGATAAAATATACTATATGTCAGGCTATAAGGCCTTTGTAGTTACAACCAATTACAATTCCATATTATAGACCAAAGTGTTGTGGTATTCACAATACATGCCCCATTCCTCACTAGGAATGGAGACCCACTACCTTTTTCAATTCTTGGACTCACAATTCGAGAGTCGAGAGAAGAAAATTTGTTTAAAAGTTGTGTCAAAAAACTTTTAAAAAATAAAAAATAAAAAATAATAATAATAAAATTTTCACCTCCCCTCATCCGTGCGCACCGAGGCACATTGTGTGTTATGTTTTTTTTATGCAAAGGGAGGGAGGGCTATAAAAACCCTTTCCCTCCCCCTCTCTCTTCAATATTTTTGTTTTTGTTATTCAAAGTTTGAAGAAGAGGAGTGGAGGTAAGCAAATCCCCCCTCCCCCTTTTTTTTGTTTTTTTGAGCACCCATGGGCCATGTGTGTGCGCTACCTACATGTAGCACTCCCACGTGGCATGCCACCGTGGAGCCTGTGTGGCACCTATGCCCATGCCCTTGCAGTGCCCACACTGCGCCCGCACAGTGCTAGGCGCGGCACCTATGTTGCGCCTTTGTGGCACTGGGCGTGGTGCCCACGCGACACCCGCATCCACACATGTGACGCTAGGCACATCACTCGTGCGGTGCCCTTTGGGGCATCGGCACGGTGCTCATACTCGTGCCCTAGCAGTACCGGCCTTGATGGCACCCTTCATTATTTTTCTTGAAAATTCTTTTTTTTTAAAATAAATTTTTTCTTTAAATAAATTTTTTTAAAAAAAAATTTAAAAATAAAATAATAATAATAATTTTTTTCCCACTTATGTTTTTCGCTATCTAGTGACTGATTGTGTTTTATTTCTTGTGATGCGCAGGTAACACAATCAGATGGCGTCTACCTTTGGATCAACAACGAAACTAGTTGTTTATAGATTTCAAGGTGTGACCCCAAAATCAAGATTACATGATGACTATGCTAAGATCAAAGACATGAACCTTGGACACAAAAAATTGGGAGAATTCCTGAGAGTTTGCAACAGTCCAACAAAAAGGTCATCCCTGAGGTTTGCATGAATTCGATCTGGATTAGTGAATGCAACATCACATCCAAGGACAGTGCAGTTAGCTGAGTTGATCATGACCCTTTCTCGACACTTTGTTCCTGATGAAAGGGTAGTCAAGAGTGTTACCGGGGAAGTGGTTTTAGATTTGTGACCTGATAACATTGAGCGAGTCTTCCATCTTCCATGACCCGATCAGTTCATCCGAATCTCCTACGAAGAAATTGAGAGATGGTATAAAGATCACCACCAGGAGGCCATTGACATCATACATTCCTTATACTTCATTGAGAAGCCACCTCGGGGAAAGACAATCAGCAAAGTGGATATGACATAGGGATACATGAAGGATGACATTGAATACTCGATCATTCTCCTGAGTAGAGTCATGGGCTTAGCTATAGCAAGCCATCTCACTCCATTTATGGTCAACTTCATTGAGACTATCAGGCATGCAAAGATACCACTGGATTGGGCCACCACACTAAGCAAGAACTTGTGTGATCAGTTGAGGATAGTAAAGAATAATAAGAAGTTCTATATGACTTCTTATGTGGTGTACCTACTGGCAACGAGTGCGATGAGCTATCCTAGGTTATACAAGAAAGGTAGTATGCAAGACCCTAATGCATGGCCATATATAGTCTATCCTTAGTTGGTGAAGAAGAAGCTCTCACCACAAAGAAAAGATTATAGGATTGTAAATGACACCTTCATCTTTTCCATCATTTGATTCATAGAAGGAGACTATGGGAAGAGATTATTTGAGGAAGCTAAGACCCAGATCATAGCTCTCGGAGCATATTTCATCTAGTTTTGGACATTTACATATATTTGGGTAGGTGTTTCATCTATCAATCTAAAGAAACTCCCAAGGTACCCAAGTGACAAGTTGGTCCTAATGGAAATATCCTGACACATTGAGTCAGCTTATGAGAGGATCAAATGAAAATGGAGACCTTGTTGGGATTGGCCTTTTGTAGTAGGAGCATATCAGGTGAAGAGAAAGTAGAATATCCCAACTTTCGAGTGGGAATGGGAGAACTACCCTCTTGAAGAGTATAACTCTCCTCGGCCATTCTTCGACAATGTTGGTAAAGTGGAAAATCTGGCAGGAAAGGAGTTCTATCATGAGGATGCCATTGAAGATCATTGGATGAATGCCACAAATGACTACAATGTCCACATCAAAGACTATTGTAGGATGACTTTGTATCTAGCAGAGAAGGCTCTCCATTTGACCATCCCTAATGAGATAAGGCTATAGGACTCCAAGGAACTATTGGATCCTCTATTCGATACAGATAAAGTTGGTGAGAGACCCATTCTGAATGTAGAAGTTGATAGAGAAGAAGGAGATGATATTAATCATTGAGTGAGACATGTCATTCAAATAACAAAGAGTTGGATCAAGAAACCCTTTCCGCTTGATCCAATTCCAGATACAGTGATCTTCCATGCACATGCTCACCCAAAAAGGGGTAAGGGAAGGAAAGTTATAGTTCCTATCTTTGCGCTCTAGTCTCCTATTAGGCCTGAAACATTCTACCAGCTCGATCATCTAGAGGATACTATCACCCTTTAGAGAGGAAGGGAAAGAGGAAGAGAGCCTCTCCTTATAGGTTTCAAATGGAGCATGTTGAAGAACAAGTCCCTTCCTAACAATAGGAATTAAGTCCCCAAGAGCCCCAGGATGGTGGAGCTTCTCATATCTAGGTTGAATTTCCATTGCCTCCTATTTTTTCAAGTCAACAAGAAGAGGGAGAAATTCTAGAGACCTCCATTCCTCCGATGCATGAAGAGCCTGCTTCTCCTATGGTTCCACAGAAACAAAAGAGGATCAAGGTTAGAATGAACAAGAGGCAAAGAGTTCGTAAAAGATTAGTGCCTAATCCATCTATTCTTGAGACCATTCTAGAGGAAGAATCAGATGAGGGGGAAATGAAATTAGATGAGGAGGAGGAACACATGCCTCTACAAAGGAGAACTCAACTGGCAAAAGCCATAAAATTGGAAAGAAGGAAGAGTGCCACGAATACCTTGCCACCCATCCAAGCAGAAATGGTAGAACTCTCTTCTTTGGAAGACAAAGTGCAATGATGGGTGAATGAGAAAAGGGAGCAAGGTGAAGATGTTCTCTCCATCTCAAAATTTGATTTCATGCCTATGGGTATAGATTTAGCTGGAGATAAGATCAAAGACACCCCTACAGGTGAACTTCAATAGCAAGATTGGACACAGATGCCACCTGAGACATAAGGTTATCATCTCACTCCTCCATCTCCACCACAAGTCCGATGGTAGATAAGGGTTCAATTACTCCTCCACCTCTGAGTTTAGAAGACGAACATGTTCAAAAGGAACCATCATTACAAGAGCAACCAAAACCAAGGGTTACTGATGAGCCATCAAAAGAGGCATAGATAGTAGAATGTGTACAATAACCTTCTCAAGAAGTTGAGGATCAAACTACAGGATCTACAAAAACTAAGACTATAGAATAAGAGTCCTCATAGTAGGAGACTCCAAGCAAAAGTGATAAAGGCAAGGAGGTAGTTGAACACATCCCTTCAACATCTAGAGCCAAGGCTATAGAGAGACATATCCCAAGATGGTTTTGAAAGGAAATAATGAGAAGTGCCAAGCATCAATTTCATTCTTCAGAGGATGATATTTGTGACATTGCAGAGATTTTGAACAAGCCTAACTCTCCATTACATGATGCAATGTAATTTGTATTCATCACTACTACATGGAACCAGGACTTATTTGCACAAGTGTCTCACCCTCCTAAAGGTACAAATACAGAAGTTGTTAGTCTTTAGGACTATGAAGTGAAATATATTATTTTAGGAAAGCCTACACGAGATACATCCCAATAGATGATGACTATGGGAGTCAAGGAGGTTCTCAAGCACATGGAATAGGATGAGATTGAAATCAGAACACTTTGTAGGCAAGTTGAGATCCTAAAGGGATATCAAGCTGAAGTTATTGGTCCTCTTGATTATGAACACCTTGAGGAGACTTTGAATACCATTCTTAGAGAAGGGGAAGGTGTACAACTCAATCCATTTTTGAAAGCTTGTCAGGAATGGTAGGATAGCCTTGAGGATAAAGGTGTCACTATAATCATAGGAAGTTTGAAGTTGTTGCATGCTACGCAAGAGAATGTTGATAAGATCGTGGTAATTTTGAGGCAAGACTTCAATATTATGGATGAGATACGCACATGGAGCAAATATTTGCAAACTCTACAAGCCATAAATGGGTAGAGGTACCACATTTTGATTGATGTATATACCAGAGAAGAGTTATACATGATAAATGATTGGATAGAGAAGATTGTAGATGGAAATAAAGTGATGGAAACATTGCATGATGAGATACATAGGCTCAAGGACCAAGCCTGAGAGAAAATTTTGGAAGCATAAAAGTTGTACAGTGATGTATGCTTGGACATCTTTGAGGATGAAGAATGAGAAGCTATTGATAGTTGAGGTAGTCGTGGAAAATTTTAGGAAGAATTTAGAGGAAGCATCTAGTGATGAAGACATCAGACAAGCCTTCAAGAAAAAGCAAGCACTGTTAGAGTTGGACACCAAACTCAAAAATTTTGTAGAGACTCGAATTGAGGTAGACAACTATAGGCAAAAGGTTAAGGATAAGTATGAGGCTTTGGATCTTCCAGATGCTGCTAAGATTACTAAGATGATAGAGAAATTCAAGGGAAAACATCCAAACATAGCTTTAGGATGAATATGAACAAAACCCAGAAGCCATAATTTCAATTTTGACACTTAGTAAAATTTTGAGATTTTAACCTAGTCGAGCTCCGCAGGTCTGCAGGTCCGTAGCTCTGCAATACAGACGTGCACTGACAGTTGACTGCAAGTTCCAAAAATAGCACTTTCCATGCATTGGGAACACATTTTGATGACAAGTTAACTCCAACACACGCTGAGTAAAGGGCTAGCTTCTATTTTTGGCACCTCCATGCAATTCCACTTTGACTGATGGCTTCCTCCTACTTTCTCTCTCATGCTTTCATTTTTTTTGACATGTAAAGGACTCATGCATCCAATTAATGAATAAAATATGGATGGAGTCCCTCTAAGCACTAGTTAGATTGTTAGTTTGTATATATTTAGTTTGTTTAAATGTTTTAAAAGAATTTTATTGCATCAAGATATCTCTCACTCTCAACACAAATTGAGGAGACGATTTCTTATAAATACCCCATTGTAAAATGTAACAAAGGCTGCCATTATTATGCAATAAAATTATGCTTTAGGTGCTAGCATTCAGAGTGTAGTTATTCTTGCTTGAATGTGTCATTGTTTTGTGGATTTTATTCATGAGATTTTGATTGAGCCAAAGGTTTATTGTGTTGTTTCTGGTTGTGTGATCCTTTAGTTTTGGTGTTTGCTATAGATATATGAATTTCACTGATGTAACGAGCTTGAGAAAAGATCACCTAATTGTGTCTACATAGCCTTTTGTCTCGCATGAGCACACTTTCTGTGGCCTTGCGATTTGATGAAGAGTGTAAAATCATTCGACTTGTTAAAAATTATCACTGAAAATTGCATCAGTGGATTCTAGGAAGTGTTGCTCCTATTTTCATTGGTTTCCTACCGATTTCTTTGAAGGTTTAACTCACAACATGTTGTGTTTTGTAGCTTATGTCTATTTAGAAATTTCAATTTCAAGTCATTTGATTTCATGTTATTTGCTTTCAATTTTGTTATTTTCTTTGCTAACCCCTTTTTTAGAATAGGAATGCATTTTAGTTGCATTGGTAGTTGCATGCATTGAAAAATAGAAAATACAAAAAATATTGTTCTTTTGGTGTGATATTTTGAGACAACGAACAGATTTACTTCAATTCTGAGATAAAAGAGTTTTTAGAACCAGCAAAGGTCTCCTTGTGAACACTCACATTTATCTTCTATGGAGCATATTTTGGTATGTCGCAAGACAAATACTAAACCTTGGAGTGGATCCTTAAAAAAGATTTTCTTTTCAAGAGAGGAATTACACAATGGATTCCTGCCATTGGCCTCATGTAAAATGAACGCCCAACAGAAAGCTTGCTTCTCCAAGCTCTATCTTCTTGTTCTTGAGTAACTCTACTTACTACTTCCTTGACTCTACCTTCTAAGATTCAAGGACATTCCACATATAGCCATCATGAAACACATGCTAGCTATAAATTCACAATCTCCAATAATAGGAAATATGTATTACATTATATGACTAACCCTCAATGAATCAATGACCAAATACATAATTACATCAAATAATCTTAAGCATCCTCAGGTATAGGTCTACATGTTAACTAACTGCCTAGATCTAAGAGTGCATAAGAGAACTCTTAAATATAGAACTACACCACATTAAATATCATACATCACATGAAGAGAAACATAGGAAAATAAAATCTAAGAAGATGAAGCATAAATTTTGTAGGAAGCCAAATAGGGTTGCACACACTTAGGGTAATTATCAATGATATATCTCCAATATAAATATATTTCAATTGCAACTCTATATTATAGACCAAAGCTTTCTTCTCCAAGCTCTATCTTCTTGTTCTTAAGTAAATCTACTTGCTACTTCCTTGACTCTTCCTTCTAAGACTCAAGGAAATTCCATATATAGCCATCAAGACACACATGTCGGCTTTGAGTTTGCAATCTCTAATAATAGGAAACATGTATTACATTATAGGACTAACCTTCAATGAATCAATAACCAAATAAATAATACATCAAATAATCTCAAGAAACCTCAGGTATAGGTCCACACATTAAATAAATTCTTAGTGTTGGTATCTCTAAGTCTTGTTGTCTATTAGTGTCAAATACTTAGTTATATATAAGGAAGAGTTAGATGATCATCACTGTGATCGAGCTACTTTATATAGGCCAAGTCATGTAAAGACTTGTAAATAATCATGTATATGTCGAGCTCTATAGAAGCCAAGTCTTTGGTGCCAAGTATTTTTAGTACAAGCTAAGCCAAGTATTTTCAGTATACCAGACAAAGAAAATTGATGTCAAATTATACTAAAGGAGCCAAGTATAGTTAAGGTCGAGCAAAAAAATGAAGAACAATTATGATCGAGCATCAAAAACAATATGTGTCAAGTAACACAAAGAGAACATAAAAAGTTTGGAATGATACAAACTTTGAGATAAACCATTTCATGCCGACATGGAAATGATATTTAATAATTTTAGAGTTTGTTATAGAGGTTGTTACACATTTTTACATGGATCACTAGTCTCTATGTGGAATGAACAACCAATTAGATGAAGAGGCAAAAAGGGAAGCATCTAGAAGAATCTACAGATGTCTTTAAATAGGAAGATCCAAACCCTATTTTTATATAGTGGAGTGAGCTATCACATAAGAGATTGCAAAGTGTGTGAAGAAATAAAAGTATTGTGTGGAGAAGTTAAGTTTTGGATGCTTCATGCAAGAGAGAGTTCTGAAGAACATAGTTAGTGATCTTATGAAGTGGTAAAGGACTGAGCAAAGATATATCAAATTGTAGATCATATCAGATATTGGAAGGAGGAGATTTGTAATCAAAAATTACAAGTGCATACTAAAGGATTGGGTATTGATTCAGTTTTAATAGATTGAATCAGGGAAACTCTTTTAATAGAGTGGTCTTAATAGACCTTTGTAAATCTCCTAATAGAGTCCTTACTTCATTGTAACTGTAAAATCATTTAACAAGGTAAGACCTAACAATCTTAAAAGTCTTTAGCAGGGTAGAACCCTCATAGGTAGATCATCATAAGTGATCAAAATTGTAACCCTAAAAAGTTAACTTTGGTACTATAGTAGTGAAGCTTTTTGGGTGTCATCCCCACCCCAATTTTACCTTCACCTTGGAGGGTTCTAGGTAACCAAATCTTTTGTGTTATATGTTTACATTTTATGGGTGTGGTTAATAGTTCGATCTCTTTATTACAATATTTAATTTTACAAGTTTTGTTATGCATAAGTTAGATATGAGATGGTCAATATGGTGAATGCAATAAAATTATTTTGAAGGATAAAAGTTTTATAGATCCTAATTCACCGCCCTCTTAGTATCTTAGTTTCCCAATTGAACTTCCAAAAATTGCTATCAAAGCATTGGTTCTCTTGAAGGAAGTCTAAAAAATTGAGAGTTCATACCTTGGAGATGGAGGCTTATAAATTGGGAAAGGTTATTGGCAATCAAGTGATTAACATCCAACTCATACTGCAACAACTTGAAGTAGCAAGAGAGGAATTGATGAAATCCCTTAGAAAGAGAAAGGATATGGCTATTCAAAAGAATGATACACTTTATGAAGAAATTGATACACAAGGATTTTTTGACACTATAAATTCTAATGAGAGTGATGTAGCCATTGTAGATCTACTTGAGAAGAATAGTATCCTGAATGAAGAAGTTAGAGGATTGAAAAGAGAATATGAAATCTAGTTGGTAAGGCTATGTGAAGTGACCAAATAGAAGAAGAAAAAGTTGTAGCTAAGAAAGACAAAAGACAAATGACTATCAGACTTGAAGAAATTCCATCTAATGTGAAAAATATTACAAACACTCAGCTAGACATCACAAATCAATTGATGCTAGAAAATTAGGAATTGAATAGGAAAGACATGGAGATAGAAAATCTAAGATCACATACTAACCTACTGAGGAATGAGTTCAAATTTGAAAAAGAACTTGTGGAAATGATGAAAAATCCTAGTGAAGCACTAAGGTACTTTGAAGTATTGATGAGACCACTATTGATCTCAGTATTGGTATTGACAAGTGAGTGTCAACACACTTAAGTTATTTACTTAGTTCATGCTGAACAAGTAGTACATGTCGAGCACAACATGTATATATTAAACCATTATGAGTTCACAGTAAGTGTCGAGTCACTCAAATGCCAAGAAGACAATATACGGTGAGTGACATAGGAGCCAAGTAAACAGTGGATGTTGAGTAATACAAATGTCCAGTTATAGCAGGAAGACTAGTGTATGCCAAGCATTAGAGACTTTAGATGCTGAGTAAGATAGTTTTGACATATTTGTTTGTAATGGCACAAACAATTATGCAAACCATTTTTGAGCCAACTTAAGGATGAATTACTATATTTTGGAGATAAGGATGAATCTTAAGTTGGATTCCCAATGAAATTACATGCAACCAATCAAAAAAAGGGAAGGATTAAGTGGAAAAATGGATGAATCTTAGTCGTAGATTCATACCTAACTCTGAGCCACTAAAGTCTTCTTAAGGAGGAAAAACCCTAAACTTTCTATGAATGTTGAAGGAGTGAAGTGAGAATTTTGCATGCAAAAATAGAGCATTCATGGTGGCTAAGGAGTTATGAAGTGAGACTACATTGTAGAATCAATTAGAGTAGAATAGAGGAAAGAGAAGTGTATACAACAAAGAGACATCTGATCAAGAAGGATCAAGAAGACAATTGTTTAGAGGTGATCTATTATCAAGCATTCAAGTGCTAATCACAAGATCAATGCTGAGACATTTTGACAGATGATTTTAGTCAAAATCTCTTAACAGAGTAGTCCTAATAGGCTATATTGAAATCCTTTAACATGGTTCTTACTTAGTTGTGAGTTAAGTTCCTTTAGTAAGGCACACTTCTAATAGGGTGCTGAAATCCTCTAACAAGGTGAGACCTAACAGTCTTTGTAAGCCTTTAAGATCATGTTTCATGGTCAAAACACTATAACCTTAATTAGATACACTTTATTGCTGCAATAGTGAAGATTTGTGGGTGTCATCCCCACCCTAGTTTTACCTTCTCACTTGGAAGGTTTTTGGGTAATCATATATGGTGTCATATGTGTGTGAATGTTTACTTGATTACATGTTTTAGATGTATATGTTTTACATGTTATTTCAATTTACTCATTGAATGCATGAGATGGATGTATGGTGAAAGTTTTATGGGTCTTAATTTAAACTGTTGATTCAACCCCCCACCCCAAAGTTTAACTTTCGTATTGTAATTCCAACAATTGGTATCAAAGCCTTGTTCTTTGAAAGAGAAGATTTGTATCTTTGAGGAAAGATCTTGAAATGGAAGTTTACAAGTTGGGAAAGACTATTGAGAATTAGGAAATTGAAATACATCTCATTCTACATCAACTAAATAAAGCAAGAGAAGAACTAATGAAATCCTTGAAGAGAAGGAAGGAAATTGCTATTGTGGAGGATGACACACAATACAGAGAAATAAACACTACCAAGATATTTGCAAATGGAGACTCCAATGAATTTGATGCAGTAGTTACAGATCTAATGGAAAAGAATAGAGCCCAAGTTGAGGAAATTAGAAATCTCATGTTAGAGAAAGAATCACAAGCTATACTACTATGTGAGGTGATTGAATAGAAGAAGAAAGCCATAGAAGACAAAGCTATGATTGAAGAGGAGAAAAGAATTTTGGCCAATAGACTGGAAGAGAAGTCAATAGAGCTAACCGAGTTTTCAACATGCAATTGGATACACTGAGTCAAATGATGAATGCCAACTATGAATTGAATGCTAAGGATATTGAGAAAACAACATTGAAGTTGTAAAATGAGTAATTACAAAATGACCTAAAAAGAGAAAAGGAGTTTGCTGAAAGTTTCAACAAACCAAGTAAAGCCATCAAATACTCTGAGTAATTATTGAGATCGCCTAGATCTAATAATGACACATCAGGACTGGGATACACAAGCACTAAATAAGGAGAGTCGTCCAAAAGTGTTGAAGAAAGGAACACCAAAAAGGGCAAGAATTCCAAACCTACTTGTCATAACTGTAGTAAGAAAGGACATATTGCTAATGTGTGCAAGAGAAAAATTATAAATCAAAATGAGAAGCATAAGAGCATAGCTCACTACCATAAGTGCAACAAACAAGGTCATCAGGCACATGAATGTAGAACCAAGACCATGCACACACAAAGATTTGAAGGATATTGCTACAATTGTTAAAGTATGGACATAGAGCTTTTGAATACAAATCCAAACCCATGTGGTCATCAAACAGGCAAACAAAGGTAAGGAACAATGACAACTCTTATAACTGGGATTATAATACAAGATATAGCTATCATTATTGTCAAGAATATGGACATGTTCCTAAGAATTGTATTAGGACACACATCAAAGGTGACTACGAGAAGTGGTTGAGCCAAACCACATGTTTTAGCTCTTTGAAGACTACTCACATCAATAGATATTGCTCAACTAGATCAAAAGCACCAAGTTGTGACTTTAATAAAGACAAAGGTAAGGTAGATGTTGAACACATCAGAGATGAGATGAATAAGATATAGAAGAAGAAAGATGATTGCAGAACATCAAATGGAGAAGGGATCACTTCACCCAAGGGGTCAGGTGATCACACCTCATCAAACTAGTCAATTAAGAGGTATGTAGAACTAATAATTAAAGGTTATATCATTCATCAGTTTCAAAAGAGTTATTACTAAAAATATTACATTAGCATGAATAAAGATGCAAGATACTATTAGGAATTTAGGAAAAATCTTTAAGTTTTTCATGGCATTACCAAGCATGAAATGTTTCCTATGTGTGCCGAGTAAATGCTAGAAGATGTCGAGCTAACATAATGGTTAGTTGATGTCGAGCTTGTAGTGGACACCGAGTGGTTGAAATGTCAATGGATGCCAAGTGAGCCTGAACTTGGTTGATGCCGAGCTTACAGCTGTGTAAGCACTCAACATTTATTGTAGGGTTTTCAAAGGGTATTTGATCAGTTTTAGCTCATTTCACATCATTTAAAATTTGAGAAAGAGTGAGAGTAGAAGGCGATCTAGAAATCCATTCAAAGCAATTGTAGAAGATTCTAGCAGCAATTTCACACCAATTCATCAGATCTCATAAGGTATTTATCAAGAGCTGACCTACGTAGTTTAAATTTTCATAAACCCTAGTTTCACATTATGGCATCAAGTTCAAAGAATGTAGAGGGAAAGGAAGTTTTGAGTGTTCAATTAGTGAGTAATGAGGTCAAGCAACCCATTTTCAAAGCTATTCTTGATATTACTTACAAGAAAGACCCTTCTGGTGCAATATCCATGATACCATCGAATTTCTTAATGGTGCAAGATGTAAGGAAATGCTATAACTATAAAATTGGTAGTATTGGGGATATGGAGATCAGGGACAAAATAGACTCTGTGATAATGGCATACTGAAGGAAGAATTCAAAATTGTAGAAAAAAGGGTTGACACGAGGCCTATATTTTCCAAATGTATTTAAAACAAAATGGATAAGGATAGTTCTTATTTGAATTCATGATGGTTCATTATGGCTAGACATGGACCTATCAAAATTACTAAGAGAATAATCCATAGGGTTATTGGTTACCCAACCCTAGATCAACCTAAGACATTGAGAAGTGATTCGAAGGAGGTGATTGAGAAAAACACTAGAGCTGTATAGAACAAGAGAGGCATGACAATTGACACAATCACTGATCCTCTAATAGACTTTGCTATAAGGGTTATATCACACAAGTTTTACCAATCTAGTAGATTAAATAGTGTGCCCTGTATAGTTGTGGATGTGGGATACAAAATTGTTAAGAAAGATCACACATATGATCTAGCAGAGCTATAATTGCAACAATTGATGGAGAACCTTGGAGCAATCAGAAAGACAAAGAGTACGCAATGTAAATCTAGTTCTATATTGATATTGATATTCTTTTATCTTCAAAACACATTCCCTTCATTTGGCATTGTGGGATGGAAAACAAATAGATTAGTAGCAGTGCAAATTGGTGAATATATTGAGCAATTAGGTCAGAATTTTGATTCTTTAATAACAAGTTATTTTGAAGACTTCAAGTAGTCAATGAAGAAGATGTTGAGAATACCAGTGTCACTAGTAGAGAAACACTAGGTGGAAGCACAAACCTGTGTCACTTTGGTGATATCAACAGGGGTTTCGGTTGGAATAGTTTTGACTGTAAAGGTTTTGGCCATAAGCTTTTTGGCCATACATATATAGCATCTTACTACATCGATGTGGCATGTATCATTTTGGCTAGAAGGGTTCTGGTCAAAATCGTTCTAGCCAAAACACTAAGTTTTATAAAAGTGCTGAAAAATCGTTTGTGGCTATCATTTTGACTGTTACGATTCCCAACTTCTCAAAGAGCGGTCTAGGTGTTTCAACCATAACAAGTTAATGGGCTTTTTTTTTCCATTTAAAATTTTTTTTTAATGTATTTTTTGATTAGAAAATGTTAATGGTACTTAAATTAATTTTTTTTTATGTAATGAGTGAAATATTTAGATTTGTTAATTTTTTTAATATATTTAAATTGTTTTTAGATTTGTTAGTAAATTATTTAAAGCATAAGCAAGAATGTAGTCAAACATTAGGTAAAAATGTAGAAAAACATTAGTTAAAAATGAAGAAAAAAATTAGTTAAAAATGTAGAAAAATATTAGGTAAAAATGTAAAAAAAAATTAGTTAAAAAATGTAGAAAAACATTAGGTAAAAATGTAGAAAAATATTAGTTAAAAATGTAGAAAAACATTAGTTAAAAATATAGAAAAACATTAGGTAAAAATGTTAAAAAGAATTAGTTAAAAAAATGTAGAAAAACATTAGGTAAAAATGTAAAAAATCATTAGTGAAAAAATGTAGAAAAACATTAGGTAAAAATGTAAAAAATCATTAGTGAAAAAATGCAGAAAAACATTAGGTAAAAATGTAGAAAAACATTAGGTAAAATGTATGTTTATATGAAACTTAGAAACACTTTTACATTTATATGAAATTTAGAAAAATTGCTTAACCCTGTAGTTAAATCAAAATCTAATTTAGTCAACCATTTTATTTTTTTATCGCATATACATGTGTACACTTAGTTATAATTTAATCAAGAAATTTTTAATTTTTTAAATTGCATATACATGTACATGTACGAATATTTATTTTTCACATTTGAATGAGCATGTTAAAATACATTAGATATGGTCTCAAAGATAATTTGTTTTAAAATACATACATTACATGATCGAATAACACCATACATTTAATGTTGTGTATTTATATGTACGTGTGTTTCAAATTAAATTTAACTTTTAACTATTTTAATTTATACACTTGTATGTTAATATGTGTATATATATATATATATATATATATATATATATATATATATATATATATATATATATATATGCATGTGTAGATCTCTGGATATTAATAAGTCTTGTAGCTTTACACTCATATCCTCATACATTATATACATATATACATTATGGAATTTGGTTATGGGGATCGTGGTCCTGCATCCTCTAGGGATGCTAGTGTCCACAGAGGGGGTCAAAGTGTTGAGTCTGGCACAACACGCAGGTCAACGTCCTCCACTAAGGATAGAGAGTGGTTATTCAAAGATACACTTGCGGGATTATCTCATGCTATAGAGGTTTTGGACACCTCACTTTCCTCTTCTACCACCCTCCCTAATAGGGAGAAGATCATAGCAATGCGAGACCTGAGTTGTTCCATATGATTCAGACCATTGAATCATACAACCCTTTTGATGATATTAGCATTGAGACATTTTATTGCTCTCTATCTCATAGTGTCACTAGCATTGTGAAGTCTAGACAAGTTGACACTAAGGTTTCCATTGCCATGGTAAAGACCATGTTTCCATTTTATAGAGATAGAGCTAGAGTTAGAGGCTACTCTGCAATGAAGTGTATTGATGAGCTTGTTGCACCATTCATGTATCCTCACTGGTTGGCCACTCATAATAGATGGCCACAGAAGGATGAGTTCCCTTTGTATTTCTGCAAACAATTGTTTGTAGAGTTTCATTTACACTACGATGTTGACTACATAGATTATCCAAGGCATGTTGGGCAGGGTTTGGGGAGACTTTCAGATAGATTTAGACCCATAGACACTCCTACACCCATTAACAAATGGACAATGGTGGGTCCAAACCTTTTGGTTATGCCAAGAGGTCCATAGATGGTTGCTACAGGCCAAAGTGTTCTTGATGACACAATCAAGACACATATTTATTTGAGAATCACCACTGTCGCCAAACAATTGCATGAGATTTCTTCTGATCGGTGTGGTAGATATATGTTATGGTCTCGAGGTATTGTTCCCACAAATGCATCATCTAGTGCACCTATTGATGATACATATGGAGTAGTAGACATACCTTCTCCACTAGAGGTTTCTGTAGTCTCAGAGGTGGATGCATTGCAATGTTTGGGATTATGTTTAGCATCTGATCTTTTGAATTCATATCGAGCATTATCTACAATCATAGGGATTCCACTTCATGACATCATCTCTTGGATTAATCATATTTTGTCATGTACAATAGGATCAGAGGGTTCGCAGAGGTAGGAGGACATTCCTGCACCTTCTACTGCTCCTACCGCTACACAAGCTCAAGCTACAACACTAGCCCCAGCTACTCAAGAGCCTACAACACCCCCCCTACTCAAGATTTCATGGCGAACAACCTGGTCTATTTACCTCCATGCTTTCAGATTAGGGCTGCACTATCAACTTGGACACTAATAGTGTTTTTTCATTGCATGATTTAGATATCAGTCTGTGAGGCCTCACCCCGACCCTTCATAGCCTTAGTTGTTACTTTATCATTTTGATACTCACAACTTGAGATGTCAAGACATTATCAGATATTTGAACATATCATATTATTTCATGTTGTGTGATGTTATTTTCAGATATTTAATGTTCATCATTTAAGGTTTTAGGTATATGTATGTTGATGAATTAAGTAAAATGTAGGATTAACACATTAATTTTTGGAATCTTTATGGTTAAGGATATAAGTAGGATGCAAGAAACCCTGATTGATGTATGTTTCAATTTATGTGAATTTATGATACGTATACATACATATGTACATGTGATTTTTGGGACTAATTGATGTGTGCAATGAGTGTGCAGATATTTTAGCCAAGAAAATTGACGGAGGAACAGAACTGATCTCTATGTGCTAATTTTGGAAACCTTGTTGTTCGTAGTTCAAGTATTTTAAATTGAGATGTATGTATGTATCCTTATGTGATTAGTAAATGTTAATGTTCGTAACTATGTTCTTTTAGTGTCGCTTGACACTCGTGAATTATTTTTGCTCTTTAGTGTGCTGATTAGGGTTAGCTGTGTAACCTTTGGACCTAGGTCAGATTAAGTTAGTATCTTTTGCTAATTTGGTTCTTGATCGAGTTTAGTCATCTTTAATCTGGATTAGTGCTTAATCTTCATTGTTAGAGTTGTTAGATGGTCCTATTTTATTCCTAACTTGTGTTTGGCTCTAAACCTATTCCTAAGGCTTTAAAACATGGAATATTTATACCCAAGGGGTATGGGTATGGGTTGGGGGCCTTTTCCAACCCCTAAGACCCTTTTATTGACTTTTGAGGCCACTCAAAAAGTATCTTTTTGCTTTTGTGCGAAAATTGACTATGGCTACCATGAGTTTCATTACCCCACCTCCACTTAGTGTTTAACCATAGTGTGGGTTTAGTTAGGAGTTTCTAGAATTGTAAGTGGGTGGGAGAAGTTATTGATCCTTTTGGTGGTTGAGTTTGAGGCTTATTTAGAGGCCCTTCTTGGACTAGTTGAGGTTGTTACCCAATCTCTACATTTAGATAGGAGTCTTGGAGGATTGGAGCAAGGAAGGGGAAAGCTCTACTCAAACTTGTTCATTGCCATTACCTCTTTGTGAAGGTAGGAATTGTCATCTCCCTTGTTCAGATTTCATTCTTGTTTCATGCTTATGCTACCTTGTTTTTGTTTGAATGTTTGTATGTTTGTGGGTATGTTGGGAAGATTTCAAAACCATGTTATTTTGGATGATTTCTTTTCATGTTTATGTTTGAAATTTTGAGATTTTCTTGCATGGGTGTTTTGGTATTACTCACCCTTGGATAGGGCAGAAGTGACCAATTTTGGGAAAGGTCTGTTTAGTTGGACTCCAACCAGTGTAGAGTCTCTTCTCAAGATGAGAAGAGGGAGAAATGGTAGGGTGTTATGGGCCCCTACCTGTCAGCACAAACCTTGTATGATTATGGTATATTGAAATGGAAGAATGGAAGTTCTTGGTTTATAGCCCCGATTGGGCATCTGTTTGGTGTTGTGCTTGACTTCTCCTGGTTGGAAGAATCTACCTTTCCCTAGTGTTGATTCATTGTGAATCATATAGTGATAACCTTGTGTGAATATGCATGGTTGAATTGTTCTTGGTCATGCTTGTTGTCACCTGATCAGAATTCTGTTCCATCCATGGTTCTAGAAATGTGTTGTAGAAATTGTTATGAATCCCTTGATGAGGGTCATGAATAAAATTCAATTATATTGTTGAAATTTGGGATTGATATCCTATGTAAATTGGTATTTCAAACTTTGTTGGATTGGCAACAAAGCCGGGTTTTCTTCCTGATTCTTTCCCGACTGAGCCTTTGAATCAAGTTTGCCGATAAAATTGGTGTTTGAGTATAATTGGTTATCATGTGATTTAATCGTGATTTAAATTTAGATGGTTGCACATCAAAAATAGGATGGAATTGATGATGTTCAATTTGGTGAAATTTCAAGTTTTCTTTTATGTTGAAAGTGAAAATTATGATCATGGATGTAGATTCAGTTTGCATGATTATTTGAATCAAACAATTCTTGCATTATTGATTAAAACGGATAATTCAAATTCTTGGTATATTAAGTTGTAACAAGTCCTTATAGATTTTCCTTGAAAAGAAAAATTTAATTCCCCCTTGATTATTAATCAACTGAAAATTTTATACTTAGAAAATTTTAGACCAAAAAAAAAAAATGCATGCATTGCTTGTAATTCTATACTTAGATAAATTTTCAAAAAAAAAAAAGTTTTAAGAGAGTAAAAACTCTCTGTCTTTTGTATGGGAGAAACAATTAAGTGATGTTGGGCAACAGAGAATATTTTAAAGATTCCTTTTATATTCTGTTTGAGAAATATAAATATAATTTAATAAATTTATAAATAGGTGTAAAACTCCAAAATAGACTTTAACATTTTTTAAAATGTCCTAAATATCTACCTTACCTATAAAACTTTATGTCTTCAATGCTTTTCCATCACCCTTGGTGGACATTAGATTTGAGATGAATATTTAAAAAGGTTTTTTTTTTTTAAGTTGTTTGGAAGTCAAGTGTACATGGGGGGGGGGGGGTTGACGTCACCCTGCCCCCCCACATGTCCCATCTTCCCCTCATCCTACTGATCGCCTACCTCATGTTGCATGAAGTTGTATTGTTTTAGGCAAGTATATTTTACTTGGTCTTTTTCCTTGTTTCCCTTACCTCTTTGAATGCCACTTTTGATGTCCTGTGCTGGTTCTAACATGGGGCAAAGCGCTGTCCCAAGGACAGCGCTTAGGAAGCGCATGTCCCTTGGGAAGCACAGGGCATAGGGAACAGGGTGGGCATAGGATTGTAGGGTGGGGGAGTAGAGTGTAGGATAGTTAGTAGAGTAGGGTTTAGTGTTAGTTAGGTGTTAGGGGTTAGGTTAGTTTAGTATTTAAGTTTTTTTAAAAATTGTAGTTAGTATGTTTTTAAATAAGTTAATGTTAGATGTTAGTTTAGATTAAGTTAGTTAGTTTGTTTTATTTTATGTATTTAAATTTGTGTCATATTAAATGATTTAGATAGTTGTTAGTTTTAATATAGTTTTGTAATGATAATGTAGTTAGTTTTATATTAAGTTATTTTAGCTTGCTTTTAATATTATTTAGTTTAATCTAAAGGGTAGTTAGATAGTTTTATGATTTAGTTAGTTAATTTTGTTTAGTAGTTAGCATTATTTAATTATTATTTAGTTGTGCAATTAATTTTTGAAGCTTTAAATTTCATAATTAGTTAGAATTTATTTAATTGTTAATTGATTAAATTTAAATTTAGAAGATTTTGATAGTTAATTATTATGTTAAAGTAGTCAAAATATTTAAAGTTAATAAATTATATATATATATATATATATATATATATATATATATATATATTCTATTTTAATTCTAGTTAATTGTTTTTCTTTAAGTGACTTTTCAATATCGATTATTTTGTCAATCGATATTTGTCTAGGAGATTTATAATTGAACTTGATTAAATTCTTTTTTTTATAATGTTAACTTTATATGAGATGAAAGATGCTATGTAATAAATGTTAAATCTATCTTTAATTATAATGTTATAGAGGAAATTTAAATCTATTGTTTTAAGATTAATATGAAACGAAATAAACATCGATATTATTTTAATAACGACAGCTTCAGTTTAATGATGTATTCCTCCACAAGAGCTTATAAACTTATAATGTAATGAAGAGAATCTTTTCTTGTATTGTGATAACAAACTTATCAACTTGAGCGTTATAATAATTATTAATTTTTAAAAAAATAAATTGTGTGTTTGTGCCCTCGTAGTTTGGGCATGACACAGTCAGATTGGCAAAGCATTACATGATGCTACGGTAAATATCTCTATATGTTTAAATTTATTTTAATTATGGTAAATAATATGTCTATATGTTTAAATTTATATATATGTGTGTGTTTCTGTATGTGTTATAGGGTCTGAGTGATAGTATGTTACGTTCTGTTGATCTGTAGACAACGACAGATCCTACACATCCTGAGTCTTAGGTATGTTACAATTTAAATATATATTTGATTTATATACATGTATCTTGATATAATTTATCTGTACATAATTTGGTCCACTATCATTTGACATAGGGTTCAGATGTAGCTGATAGACCCCTTTGGGGACATCCAGGATCAAGAGGAGATGTAGCTGATTAGATCACATGGCCTTTTATTTTATGTACACATTTTATTTTGGAGACATTTGATATAGTATATTGGATTTACATGTTTATATGGACACTTTGATGTTTTATATGTTATTTCTAGATACATGTTTATATGGACACTTTGATATTTTATATGTTATTTCCAGATACATGTTTATATGGAGACTTTGATGTTTTATATATGTTATTTCCAGACATTTGATACATGATATTTTTTGTACATTTGATATGGGTAAATTACTCTCTAGATATATGTACATGTATGTTATTGATCTTTTAATGTCTTAATCTTTTATGTTTATGTATGTGTTATTCATGTTTCTGTATATGTTATTCATCTTAATGTCTTAAGCTAAGTGTAACTAACTATATTTAATGACATTTCTTAAGGGGAGATCCTAAATTATACATAAGAATGTAGATTAATGTATATTTTATTTCATAGATGTATGTAAATATGTTCATGTTAAATGTAGACATATATATTTTCAATAATCATGTTTATGTATATGTTATTGTTTTTAATGCCTTAAAATCTAAGTATATAATTAACTATATCTAATGACATGTCTTAAAGGGAGATCCTAAACTTAATATGTTATAAGAATGTCTAGATTAATGCACGGGTAAGAATATAACATATACATGTACATAAGAACATATAAAGACTACGACCTAAAGAATGCATGTTACAACATTTAATTAATAAAAGTTAATACATATAAGAACATAACTTAGATTTTATACAAACATAAAGAATGTATATTTTATTTCATAGATGTATGTAAATATATTCATGTTAAATGCAGACATGTATATGTTTTCAATATTCATGTTTATGTATATGTTACTGGTTTTAATGCCTTAATCTAAGTATAATTAACTATATTTAATGATATGTCTTAATTAACTATAATTAACAAATTTAATTAATAAAATATAACATGTAATATGTAACATAGAATATAACATATACATGTAAGAATATATAAAGAGTATGACCTAAAGAATGCATGTTACAACATTTAATTAATAAAAGTTAATACATATAAGAACATAAAGATTATATACAAGCTACATAAATAATGTATCATATAAGAACATATAAAGATTATATGTATATAAATACATACAAATACTAAAGAAGTTGTCTTAAGGAGAGGTTAGGTAAAAGGAGGTACTAAGGAGATGTCCTAATAGGTGGTCTTAAGGGGAGGTCCTAAGAGGTTGTCTTAAGGGGAGGTCCTAAGAGGTGGTCTTAAATGAGATATCCATGTCGAATTTAAATAAAAATACCAAAACATGTCTAATTTTGCATATCCAAGATAAATGATCCAATGTATACAAATTTATAAAACAAATATCCTGCCAACATTAAATGTGAAAGTATAAGAGCTATATAGACATGGTTGAACTAGAGCTCCACAAAAAATGTATTTTTAGGATCCTCTCTACTTTTTATTATCTCTAGAAATTTTTCATGTTCTTCAATAGACAGTTTCCACTTTTGATTTCCACGTTGTCCTCTTCTTTGTATTGCTTCAAATTGTAATTTGGTTGCTATAACATGTTTACTGTAATGTAAAACCTTTCATCCAAGCTTGTATTCAATAAATTCAATACCACTATCAGTTACCCTTGTTTGTTGATAATATGTTCCTTCAATAACAACTAATCCAACTGGATATGACTGTTGATCAGCATCTATAGTTCCTTCTAGCAACTTGTGTTTTGCTTTTGTGCATCTTAAAAGATAATAGTCCACATTTTTTGCATTATCTGGTAAGGCTTGAACTGCACAAATATCTCCTGCATGTATACAAAAATATAGATAAATATAAATTAATTTTAAGATGAATATAAATGGATATTAATTTTTATATATGTATATATGCACACAAACTTGCCATAACTAAATCAGAAATGTGCACATTAGTAGCTGAATATATGGGATTACGAATGTCAATGTCAATGTTAGCATCTTCAAAATGAGGCTTTTTAACTATCTCCTTCAAATCCCATTGTGAAACATATCCATTCACAATATTATCACATGCACTCACTAGATTTTTCTTAATGTAGTCATCACAAAAACATGTTTTCTCTCTTACTTTAATTACTGGAGGTTTATGGTTTCTTGTAGTCATCACTTGATGTAAACTTCTAATACCAGGAATTGTTTGACAATTGTAAGGATTAGATCAATCTATATCTATTAAAAATACAAAAAATAATTGTCATATTTCAAAATAAATATTTAATAAAAAAACTCAACTTGATTTGAAAAATACATTAAAAATAAATATAACTTAGTTCAACTTTCTCTTTCCAAAAGTAACTCTTATTGTATTCAGTATCTCGAGTAGCAAAATGAACTTTGTACCATTCAATAATTTGATTTGCACTTTCTATCTTTTTCCCTATATGTACATACAATATGCACATATATAAAATTTAAAATATATGCTACTCTAGTATTAAACATGCACATTAAAAATGCATATATTTACCTGCAAGTTCATGTTGTTGAAGCACACGTTTTATACATACTCCTGCTCTATCATGCTCCCCTTTTCTGTGTCCACTTTCAAAAAAATTCCATAAAAACCTAACATTGGTTCTAGCATGTTGCATTGCTAACCAATTAAATGCTTTTGCAGATTTGAATTGCCCTGTGAATGTGAAATGTGATAAGTATCTACAATTATCTGTGTACATGTATCAAATTGAAATAGGCATGTCCAAATAAATATAAGTTAAAATAGAGTTAAATAAATGTGTAAGTTTGTGTATACTAACCTACACATCCATCAGACCAAATCCAGTGCTCTAAAACATTTATTCCACAATTTCTGAGATCTTCAGAGAACATTGCAAAACAATGAGCCACATAACTCCTATCATGAACTCTATGATCACTAATATAAAAATGAACCTCTTTGATGATGATTCGTTCATTTTCATCCAACCTTTCTATCTGATGCACCTGAAATTGTGCATGTCTATAGGTCACTTGCACAAATATTGCAACTTGTTAAGAATGATAATATTGCCCTTGAAGCTCTGTTTGAGGTGCAAATGTATAATTCTCAGAAAAATCTACAACTAAAAATATACAACCAGGTGGAAAACAATTTTTGGAATCAAGAAACTATTTAACTTGCCATCGTGCACCATGATAATGTTGGATATGTGGATATATCAATGGACAGAACTTGGTCATAAATTCATCATAATGCAATTCACTCTCCTTCAATACAATTTTTTTGGATTCATCTCCTGTCTTATTTTGGTATGTCTCATATTCATATCTCACCCATGAAACTGGCATGGATTCATTAATATTCTCAATTTGCATTTTAAAAAATTTGCGTAAATCTCCACAATCTTCATATTGATTTTTGATGCATTGCACTTTGAAGTCATCTGAATCTTCTAATTTATCACATAATATGGACTTCACAAATTGTATTGTACTGCTAGGGATGACCAAATTAGGATCAAGTACTGCCATAACTTTTTTATATTATTGCAAGTGTAGACCAAATTCAACATGATTTTGACAACAACAAGTTTCACACATCTTATTTATGCGTACAAAGGAAGGACACAAACTCTCAAACATTCTCTGACATATTTTGACATTTGAAAATTCTTTTTCGAATGTTTGAAATAATTCACTTTGAGTTATATCTATGAAATGTTTTGGATGTTCAATTTTGGTCCCTGTCTCTTGATCTTTAATTTGTATAATATCACATCTATTGGAAGAAACATGAGAATGTGTGGTCCAAAATTCAATAACTTGTCTTTTTACATCTTTAAAAATTTTATCTTTTCGAGGAACTCTACAAATATTCACCCAGTTATTCTCAATGTTATCATCTAGCATATTTCTCCTCTCGATGTATCTCTAGATAGTTCTTCTAGATATATGTAGTATATCAGAAATTGCATGTACCTATTTTCTATGTGTCAATTTTCTATTAGATATAGTAGTCATCAATGCTCTACATGCATTACTCAAATCACCTCCTCGAGTTATGTTCTCAATTTTCTTATAAGAATTTTGCAAGTTTTCAACTTTTTTTTTATTAATATTATGCACATGGCTTTTCCTATTATCAACACCCAACAACTCCAAAATAGGTCTCATATCTTTTCTCCTAAATAATTTGACAAATAATTGTGCCTGTCCAAATATACTTTTATCCTTGAAATATTCATCCCACATGTTTTGACAATGCTTTCTAATAGTGTTATCATTTATCATATCTTTAGATGGAATTTAGTTTTAAAAAAGTTCCTCATCCAAATCCATCAAATTTGTTATGCCTTCTAATTTGTCTCTATAAATAGAACTACCAATTTCTTCCTCTTCATTACTTTCATTTTCTTCATGAATCTCATCCTATTCAAGAATTTTAATAGGTTGGTTTTGGTTACATTTTGTATGACCTTTCATTTTGTCATCTCTTATTCTATCATATTTCCTTGATCTTTTCCTTTTTCTACCCATTGAATACTTTAATCTATAGAAACAAAAATAATAATTTAGATTTCACTAAATACTAGCTAATGCTTCAATATAGAAACATAAAAAATAAAAATAAGTAGAAAGGAAAAAAAACCTTAAAAATATTCGATCCTTTGCAATTCTGATTAAATCTACGAAATAGTTGCTGAAAATGGCTTCAAAATATGAAACAACCACATTAACCGCATGCAGTTTAATCAGCCGATGGGGGTTTTGACTGGAACGGGTTTGGCCAAAAGGGTTATGACCAAAATAGTCTCGGTCATAACTCCCTATGTGGCATCCTAGGTGGCAGCCACACAAGTAAAAAGAAGAACTTATGTAAACATCTCACTTTGAAGGCCAATTTGACCTTCTAAATTGAAGTTTTTTTTAAAAATAAAAAATATACTTTTGTAGGTCTCAAAGCCACGATTATGATCATACAATTTTATTTTATTTTGATTAAGGATAATATGTTATAATTTGAAAATATTACAAGTAGGCATTTTAAGATTTAGGAAGATGTCTATTCAAAAATAGGAAAAAAATAGTAAATCATGTTCAAAAATTATTATTTTTTAATGCTACTCTAGAGGAGAGAGTTATCTTCAAGAATATGTAATTTTTTAAAAAAAGTATGTAGATTTAATGTAAAAAGTTTGATGAGAGAAAAAAACTGTCAATTTATGATAACTTTGACATTAACTAGTTATAACTTGAAAAATATTTGCCAAATTTCAATTTTTCTTTTTTGGTGCACTAGGTATACATGTCAACTCTAACAATTCCAAAATCAGACCAAAATATGAACATTTGCATATATTTGTTTGACAAGAAAAAAAAATCTATATTCTTAGCATTTTTAAAAAATTAAAAAATAAACTTTAAAAATTCAAAAATAAATAAATTTTCACTCAATTAAAAAAAAAAAAAATTACAGACATAAACTTCATCTGATTTTACACATTTCATTAGTTTACATCATCTTCAAACTCTAACCACACATGCCACTTTTATGTCGTTAAAGTTGAAGAGTTTAAATTTTGATATCACTTTTCCTTTATAAAAGGTGACACAGGTTTGTGTTTTTACCCCACTATGATGATGTATGTTTTCTAGTGGATGCTGAATATACTTTTGTACAAGCTACTACACCAACGGTGATATGGTTGAGACCCTTAGATTATGAAATAAATGTGGATGAAGACACTCTGCAGCTATAACTACATTACTTGTAGAAGAGGTGGATACAAATGCTAAAGCATTTGGGAATTATGAATTAGCAAAGTCCAAAATCATAATGGAACTGAAGATTACCTCATTTATCAAGAATAAGGATAGGCTGATAAAGAAATTAAAGGCTAAATTTGGTGAAGGTGCCAGTCAGGAGGAAGAAGAAGAAGAGGATGGAGAGGAAGAAGATTCTCAAATATAAGCACCTCTTGCACTAACTCAGGGTATGGGAGAGGACCAACAAGAAGAGGAGGAAACTATAGTCACTAAAAGTACCAAGGGAGAAGAAGTTGAGGAAGCATCTACTCCTGTCTAGCCAAAGAAGAGGAAGGCTAAGGTCCAACCAGTGACAAAAGCCAAAAAGGTAGCTAAGCCAAGTCATCCCAATCCCACTACATCTACTATGAGGGCTAGTACACGTGCAACAACTCAAAAGGCTAAGAAAAAGACCAAACTAGTAGAAAAAGGAGGTCAAGAGTAGAAGAGACCAAGAAGGAAATATGTGGCACAAGAAGAATCTAATGAGGAGAAAATAAAGTCAGATGACAACAACCAATTTAAGGTGGTGAGTCACAATCCTCTTTTTGACTTAGAAAATTTATGTGAAAATGTTAAGAATAGTGAAAAATTATTAGGATTTACACGTGTAGATTTTGATAATTTGGGTAAAGTGGAGAAAAATCAAGTGGAGGAAGCCATATATGCCATGATGGAAAAATTAAAAACTACTCCACTAGAACGTTCCAACTCTATGCCAAATAATTTATATGACAGAGTTGAGCTAAAATGGCACTATTGTCTGAACTTGGAGAGACAAATTAGAAAAACCTCACTAGCACAAGTGATGCTTGAACTAACTAAGGCACAAATTGCTATGAAGAAATATGTAGTTAGGTTTGTACCTAAATACATAGCCTTCAAATTTTTACTAAAATAATATTGAAGACGTAATTAAGAAGTCCACATAAATGTGGAAAATAACTTATGGGTTCACTACAATGAAGGAATGTGAGAAAGAGCCCATACAGGTCAAGGATAATTAAGAAGATGATCAAGAAAAAATAGTTGAGGGAGTAACAAAAATGAAAATAGATGACAAGGCAATAGCTAAGCTAGAGCAACATGAAGAACAAAGTGTGAAAGACACACAATTGCCGAGTGTCAATCCTCAATTTATAACAAGTATGGATACTAAAATAATAATTGTTAAGCATGTTTTTAATGTCACAACATAGAATATAAATCCACTTATTGAGGAATATCTCAAGAAGATCCTAGACCAGTCCACACTACAGGAAAAACTTCATGATAATCCTGTACTGGTTAGCGTGGATGAACTACAGAAGATAGTGACTACTATTGAAAGGGAAAAGGTGAATCCATAAGAACCACCTTCTATCATCCCTCCAGTCACTAATGTAAAAATTTTGGTTCAAATACCAAAAGGTACATCTGACAAGGTTTATACAATTGCTAAGGTTGATACAGTAGAGAAGAGTCTAGTGGAAGTACAAACCACTACTGTAGAACAACAAGAAACAAGTTAGATAGAGCCATTTGCACCTACAACACAAGATCAAGGTGAAATCCAAGTCATTGTGGTAGAACAAGGAAAGCCTAAAGAGGCAAAATTGACACCTAAGGTGAAGCAGAAAGTTGTCATCCAAGCCTAGTTAATATTACTAGCATCTAGCACTCCTTCTACTGAAACTCTTTAGAAGCCAAGCATAGATGCAACTCCATTGCAGATATCAGTGCCGAGCCCGAGTTCATCAAAAGCTAAAGAAGTAATTCAATATGGAGATGTGAGCCTTGATGAAGATATCATTTTTCCCAAGTATGACTATGATACAATGACCATAGAACAGATGGGCATGCTCCAACAAGCCCTAGCAAGGAAGAAGCATCAGGTAGAAGCAGACACTATAAGATATTAAAGACATCTTTTTAGATGCATTTAGTCTACCAACTCTTGATGAGACCAAGCTACTAATGGAAAAACTGATAGACATAGTGGAGAAGTCAGTAATGAAGACCTAGATACTAATGCTAAATTGTTAGAATGGTCAGAAAAGAAGTTCCAAAACAAAGTGAACAAAAAGGTATCAGGTGAGATAGCATGGCACAAGTTGCATTGGAAACTAAGGTTGAGGAGTTGCATTCAAAACTAAGATTGAGGATCTGAAGAAGGTACTTGAGAATATATTCTCATTGTACACTAAATTGTGCAATCCATCTCTCTTCACCCAAGAGACCATAAGTCACATTTTGAGCCTGAAGAGCCACATCAATGCATTAGGTACAAAGTTACCTATGAATCTAGCTCAGAGTGAGAAGCATTTTAGGACATTGCTTCAAACCCAAAGTCAGTTAGTTACATTTACAGTAGAAGAGGTCAACATAAGGGCCAAACTAATTGGTATCCAGACCACCCTTACCCCCCAAATGGAAATTTTTCACAAGGAACTAGGCTATGCTGAAATTATAATGAAAAAAGACCCAAATCTTTCTACACTAGATGGTCTAGTCCACCTTGTCGCCAAGCTAGCTATCTAAATCAAGTCATTGGATGTAGCATGTGAGAACTAGGATGCAACTCTCAAGATAATATTGGATGTCCATAAATCTTTTCTGGACAAACACACTATAAGTGTACAACCCATTGACATAAGTGTCAAAAAGGGGGGGAAATATTTTGGGGGAGAATAAGAATTTTGGAAAGATATAAGGAGATAAAGAAGAAAAGGGATAGAGAAAGATAGATCAAGCTAAGGGGGAGAAAGAAAAAAAAATAGAGTATGAAGTCAAAGAGTATCAGTTGAGGCATATTTACTTAGTAGGAGTACATAATTTTTGGATATAGAACATACATATCAACTCAGGGGGAGTTATCAGATTTTGAGGTATCTAAGTTATTGCAAAATTATAAAAAATTTGAACTTTTGTATATAAGAAAAGTTATAGATATGTTATGCTCATGAGATTAAGGATATTATTACATACTCAAGTGTTTTTGACTATTATTTCAAAGGGGGAGATTGTTGATCTTAGATTGGTTTTGACAAGTGAGTGTCAACACACTTAAGTTATTTACTTAGTTCACACCAAACAAGTAGTACATGTTGAGCACATGTATATATTACACCATGCTAAGTCCACAGTGAGTGTTGAGCCACTCATGTGCCAAGTCACTCATGTGTCAAGTAGATAGTATATGCCAAGTGACATAGGAGCTGAGTAAATAGTGGATGTTGAGTAATACAAATGTCGAGTCATAGTAGAAAGACTAGTGTATGCCAAGCATCAGAGACTTCAGATGTCAAGTAAGACCATTTTGACATATTTGTTTGTAATGGCACAAACAACTACATAAACCATTTTTGAGCCAATTTAAGGATGAATTACGATATTTTGGAGATAAGGATGAATGTTAAGTTGGATTCCTAATGAAATTACATGAAGCCAATTAGAAAAAGGGAAGGAATAAGCAACAAAATGGATGAATCTCAGTCATAGATTCATACCTAACCCTAAGTCACTAAAATCTTCTTAAAGAGGACAAACCCTAAAATTTCTATGAAAGTTGAAGGAATGAAGTGAGAAGTCTACATGCACAATTAGAGAATTCATGGTGGCTAAGGAGTTATGAAGTAAAACTACATTACAGAATCAATTAGACCAGAATAGAGGAAAGAGAAGTGTATACAACAAAGAGATATCTGATCAAGAAGGATCAAGAAGACAATTTTTTAGAGGTGGTCTGTGATCAAACAATCAAGTGTTGATTGTAGGATTAATGTTGAGACATTCTAATAGGTGATTTTAGTAAAAACCTCTTAATAGAGTAGTCCTAACAGGTTGTATTGAAATCCTTTAACATGGTGCTTAGTTGTGAGTTAAAGTCCTTTAGTAAGGCACACTTCTAACAAGGTGTTGAAATCCTCTAACAAGGTGAGACCTAACAGTCTTTGTAAGCCTTTAATAGGGTAGACCTTTCATGGGGTAGATCATGTTTCATGGTCAAAACATTGTAACCTTAATTGGATACAGTTTATTACTGTTGTCATGAAGATTTGTGGGTGTCATCCCCACCATAGTTTTACCTTCTCATTTGGAGGGTTTTTGGGTAATTATATCTAGTGTCATATGTGTGTGAATGTTTACTTGATTACATGTTTTATATGTATATGCTTTACATGTTATTTTAGTTTACTCATTGAATGCATGAGATGGATGTATGGTGAAAGTTTTATGGGTCCAAGTTTAAACCGTTGATTCACCCCCCTCCCCCCCAAAAGTTTACCTTTCCTATTGTAATTCCAACAATCACCTAGGTTATTTGGGAACACTTCTAGACTAGGGCATACAAAGAAAAATTCATCTACTAGAGAAGGAGATTCATCCAAGAGTGGAGAGCTAAGAAATGTAAAGTCAAAAAGAAAACTGACATGCTATCATTGTGGTAAACTTGAACATACTGCCAACATTTGCATAAGTAAGAATGGTATGTAAAACCCTAAACCTAAGTTTATTGGTTATTTTTTTTATTGCAAGAAGCAAGGAAACCAAATACATGAGTGTAGATCAGGAATGAAAAATACACCTACTACACCTATATTTGAGAGATATTGTTACAATTGTCAAAAGTTTGGACAATTGTCACAAGATTAGACATGTGAGTAAGAACTACAAAACCTAAGCACCAATACCTAATAATGAACACAAAAATGGTAAAGGAAAAGTGGACACTGATAAAACAAAGAAGGAGATGACTCAAAATTGTAAGAAAAAGGTGGAAGAAGAAAATAGTGGAACAAATGAAGTCAAGATCACCCAATCCAATGGAGAAGGTGATCACACCACCTCAAACTAATTAAGAAAGGCATGTAAGAAAATACATACTTAATGATTTATCTTACATCAATTCCTAACATAAAATGTGAAAAAAATCATATTAGCATGAGAAAAGATGCATTACAATAGATCTATGAAAATAATAGTGCAAGATAATCATTTACACAATGAGTGTCGAACATTAGTAAAATTGTCTGTATTAACTGAGCAATTCAATATGGATCAAGTACCCCAATCTCAAAGTGATGCACAACCCAAGTTAGATGGAATTGATTGAGTTGTATAGTCGAGGCCAAATTCAAAAGTTTAGTCTCATCTGAGACAAATAGATTCCACCCAAAATAAGACACAACATTAATGGAGACCCCAACCTAAATGAATGGAGGTATATATCAAGAATTTGAAGGTATTTTACACACCTCGCATTCATATTTTGAGTGCACATAGTGATTTGAGTGATTAAGTGATTTTGAAGGTGATTGGAAGTGAACTAGTAGTGAGAGTGTGATCAAGTATTGATTTTTATTGAGTTGTATAGTTTAGAAGCAAAAGTGTTTTAAAATCCTAAGCACGAGAATATGTAATCTTCATCATCTACAAAAAAGAGTCAAGAGGTAAGAATTGTTCAATTGGTAATGAGTGAGGCTTGTCCTCCACCTAATTTTCATGCTATTCTGGATATTGCTATGAAAGGAGACTCAATGGGTGTGCTATCGTCGATACCATCTAAGGTTATTATGATTCACAATGTGAGAAGTTGTTACATGTGCAAGATTGGAAAATTTGGTGATTATAAAATTTGTGTGGTGTATGAGAAATTGTGTGATGAAGGACTATTAAAGGATGATTTCAAAATTGTTGAGAGGAAGGGGTCAACTCGTGCCCTATATTTTCCAAGGAATTTCAATATCAAATGTTAATGTGGTTCTAAGAAAAATTCATGACATGGAATTGTGGTTAGAGAATGGATCAGTAAAGATTACAAAGAAGGCAATTCATGCAGTTACTAGTTACCCTACTTTTAACAAAAGAAAGGCAATGCAATCCCAAATAAAGGAAGTGATTGAGGCAAATACCAAAGCGAAGTGGAATGGACATGGGCTGTTCTACCATCACTTATCCATTGATCAAATTTGTAGTAAGAGTAGTCTCTCATAAGTTTTATCAATTGAGTCGATTGAATAGTATGCCATGTATGGCCAATAATCAGGTGTGGAAGATCATGATGAATGATCATGAATATGATATTGCCAAGTTACAATAATTGCAACTAGCAAAGTACCTGGCATCAATTAGGAAGGTGAGGAACTCAATGTGTAAGTTTGGATAATTGATCATGTGTATTTTCTTTTATGCTCAGAATTATTTTCCTGCTATTGCAAATATTATATGGGAACAAGACAATCCTATCACACGGTAGATTAGTGAGTTTATAACACAATGAGGAGAAAATTTTGAAGATATTCTAGATGCATATTTTGAAGAGTTCAAACTCAAGATGAGAAAGAGAATGAGGATCCCAACGTCATTAGTAATGAAGAAGTACAATGATGTATGTTTTCTAGTAGACACAGATAATACATTTGTACAAGCAGTAAAGCCTAGGAAAACATGGCTTAAACCTTTTGGTTATGAAGTTGAAAGTGATCATGTGAGTGCAAGTGGGTGATCCCACAATAATGGGTTCCACTTTTTGATCAATTTTGACACTGAAATCAATATTTTTGAAACAAACCTCACGTTCGAGTGACTATATCTCTAATACTATAAATACTTTCAAAATGACATAAACTAGTTATTTTTAGTTCTCTATTCCTACTTTGTAACCATATTTTTTAATCTAATTTTTTTTCTAATTTATGTCAATTTTTTCTTCTCTTCCGAAAAGTGATACATAATAAAATTCAATATTTTTAAAGAGTGACAATCTGTTTGACACACAACTTTTTTTCTAGAAAAGATAATGAGATAATTCTTTCGACATTGGATTTGTAACATCAATATCTAGAGGATGCATTTGGTTTGATTTTATTTGGTTGAATATTGTATAGTTTATGAAGTTTTAAAGTGACACCAATCATAATTCATACATACGTTCATTTTGACACAGATAACTTGAAGTCAATTTATCATAAATCTTTTTTTTTTAATAGAAAGCTAACTCAATAAGCTATTTCGTAGACATTTTTCAAAAAAAATTTGACCTAAGTTACTAATTTTCTTGAAGTGTCAAAGTCAGTTGATTTTCAATCGGTAATGAACCTATGATGAGTTAAACTCATATTTGAAAGCCTTAATGATTAAAATATGTATTACAATTATAGTCATTGGAAAGCTTGCTCCGAGTAGCACATTTTGGCATTTTTTAATTTTATAGTAGGAGATCATTTATCTAAAATTATGGGTTTTGAAAGAGCAAAAAAAAAAATTAAAAGAAAAAAGGGCCCAAAAAAATGTGATTTTGCATGTTCGCAACAAACATAATGTTCACAGCAAACATAATGTTCACAGTGGACATATTAGGTATGTTTGCTGCGAACATACGTTTGCAGTAAACATGTGGTCCAAAAAAATTTGGCTGCTAGAAATTGAACTTGATATGTTTGTGTGAACATATTCATTTCTTTATGTTTCTGTGAACATGAAAAAAGAAAAAATTCTGATGTCGACTTCAGATAGGTCAGCTTTAAAATAGTAAAGTTGTACTGTGAATTTGTACATCAACATTTTTATATAGTTATTGCATGAAATTAATGTTGAGACAAGGAGTAAATTTTACTTTTTAATGATTTTATAATGGGAAACAAGAAAGGAAGGAAAAACAAATATGTAAGGAAGAGATCTGATGAAGCAGAACAAACAAATCTTCAAAAGACTGTGGCACATTATCATCGAATTAAACAAGGTATGTAATTATATATATTAGTTTTTTTTTAATGATTTTAAATTTAATTATGTTTCAATCTTATTTTTTTATTGAATTTGATTTATTTATAAATTTGTTGTAGCCAATCAACAAGGTGAAGGAAATGTTGAAGAAGGCTCGACAAAAGTAGAAGAAGTGGATATGGGAGAGAGGTCAGGAACACTCCCTACGGAATCTCAAACAATGAATGTTGAAGAAGGTTCAAGATTGCTCCCTATAGAGGTTTGAATAACAAAAGTCGAAGAAGGGTTAGAATCTTTCCCTGCAGAATCTCAAACAATAAATGTTGGAGAAGGCTCAAGATCACTCCCTAAAGAAATTCTAGTAATAGAAGTCAGAGAAGGGTTAGGATTAGGTGTAGGAACTAGTATGGATGAACTCCTAAATATTACCCAATCTGTAAAGAATGCTATTTCTCCAAAAAAATTAGATCATTTACTTAAAATGGATGTGGATAAATTGAGAAGACTTGCAACTACTATTCAACCATTAATTTTGTCTAAGAAAAGGTCAATGAATAAGAAGATAAGAGAAATTATGAATTAATTTGATAACACTAAAAAACTTGAATAAGCTCGGTTACTTTCACTTTTTCTTACACAAAAGAAGTTACAAGAGGCATTGAAATTGTTAGGTGTAGACACTACATCAAAGAAGAGAAGATTTTCTAGCATGCAAACTAATTTGATTGAAAATGTTATACAAGGTTTGAGAAACATAGGAAAATACTCTCAAACTAAAGATAAGTCCATGGCAAGAAAAGTGATGTTGATGTCTATTGTAAATAAGAATTTGACCCAAAATAGACAAATATCTTCAATTTCGTCTAAAATGGGTTTTAGTAGGAAAACAATGAGAAAATATGTTAAGAGAAGATTAATTGTGGATGACAGTACTATGGAGGGCAATTGGGAAATCATGTGTAGAGCACCTCATTCTGATAGGATTGAAGAGTCATTAAAAAATTTAGTCATATCATTTTGGATTGATAACACTTGTCCTTCATCAAATAGTAGAGATGTTATTAAGCATAGGATTGCATCTGGTCAATATGAACATCATACAAAACATTGGTTGGACACAACACGAGTTATATGTGTCATTTTGTAGTGAACATCTTAATGTAAAAGTTGGGCAAACATTGTTTTAAAAATTGAAGCCATACTTTGTGAGGTCAAACAAAGTGTTTGAAACATGTTGTTGTCATCATCATATTGAGTTTGATCTCCACTATTAGGTATTTTGAAAGTTTGTAGAAGAAATATATGGTTTTCATGTTGCTCCTCCTAGTAGGAGAAGTGAGTTTATATCATCCATTCTATGTGACAAAATAGATGATCCAGCTGGTCAAATAAATTGCATCAAAGGATTATGTGAAACATGTGGTGAATTGGCTCTATTTCCTTTGAAAATTAAAAATATTATTGCAACAAAAAAATTCAATTGCAAAAGTTACAAGTATGTCAAGAATGGAACAAAGTTGGGAAAAGAGACAAAAAGGTTAAAATATGTTGAAGAGGAGTTACATGTTCTAACTTTTATGGATAGATTTAAGAATTTGATTCAACCTTATATTCATCACGCATTTTTTGCAAAGTGGCAAGCACAACAGTTTCAAACTTTGAGAGATAATTTCCCACTTGGAATGATTGTATTAGTTGTTGATTTTGCAGAGAACTATTCCTTTGTTCATTAGAAAGAAATTTAATCATATTATTACTTTTCTAAGCAGGTCACTATTATGGTATATGTTTGTCATAGAGATGCCCAGTTAGATTTGGATGGTGTTCAGAGTATAGTTCAAGCATGAGTAATTAAAAAGGAATATCATTTCTATATAAGTGATGATAAAGAACATGGCATTCACCATTTCAAACATTGCTTCAATATCTTCTTTTCTTATTTGAAAGAAAGAAACATAAATGTTGATAAACATTATGTTTGGTCTGATGGATGTGCGACACTGTTCAAATCATCTAGACCATTTTATGCATTATGTAGATATCACCGCAATGAGAATATAAAACACATATGGAATTTCTTCGAGAGTGATCATGGAAAAGGTGAACATGATGGTGTTGGAGCTTGCATCAAACGTGCTCTGTGAAAGTATCAAATGAATTATAAGGGATTTCATGTAAATGTTGCACATGATGTTTTTAAATGGTGTAAGACACATTTTGCATTATATGAGGTCGAGACATCATCAACAACGAGTTGACAGGTACCATATAGAGTCTTTTGGGAGATAACCGGTATGGATGTGTGCATTTGTTTAATTTTTATGCAATTAAGTTATAAAATTGTATTGTTAAGTTTTATTTTTCAATTTGTTGAAGTTTAAATTTAATTTGTCCATATTTTCAATTTAATGAACTTTCCAGTGTTAATAGAAAAAACATGCATGGTTGCAAGAGGATAGAAAAGACACATTCCTTACATTCAATCATGAGTATAGATAATTGCAATTGGACATTGAAGACAAGAGAATATTCATGTTTTTGTGACAGTTGCATTGATGAAGATTATAAAGAATGCATCAATCAAGCACGTGGATACACAGGTGCATGGATTTTGGCACCACTTGATGTTACTGATACATTTGTTAAAATGATGAAAATTTTGATGATATTCCATTGATGTCTAATGATTATAATCATATCTTTGAATTGGTAAAAGTGGATAGGTATCATAAAAATTAATCTGAACAAGTGTTATTTAATTATCAATTTGAACTATCTTATATATATACTGTACACACACACATGTATACTTGTTATGTAGGAGATGTCTTTGCAGTGATTGCTAAGCCTGGAAATCATGAAGGTGTTAGTTATTATTTATTGTGATGTACTGCAGAGAGGACAAAGTTATATGACCCTAAATAAAGTGATGGAATGTTTTTCCTCATAGGTAACTTTATATTTATCAAATTTTAAAATACTTAAATTTGTGGTGAAGGTTCTGTTGTGATAGAGGGAACATATTTGAAGCAAGACAAAATAGTCCAACATGGAATACACTTTGTTGATTATCAACCTAACAACAAGGTTTTACAATACAACCACCTGGTCATTGCTACTAGGCTTTATCTACATCCAGTCAAAGTTAAGCATGCACGTTGCAAGTGGAGACTAGACAGTGAAAATCATGAGAAGATATCACATGTTATAAGTATACATTATGGTTGAACTGACATTTGAGATTTATTTTATAATAATTTGAATATCAACTTCTATTCACACTATTGAATTTCATCTTGAATTAAATGCATTTTTAATTGTACAATCATACTAGATTAGTTATCATTAGTTTATTAAAAAACTATATAAATTAATAATATTAATTGTACCATGGATGAATTTAATAATTTAACAACTTGATATATGAATAGGCTAAGTTAGTTCGCACAGTTTACACAATCATTATCTATAGATACATGTATCAAAGATAATTTAATATGTTAGAATTCTTAAATATCAACTTCTTTTCAAACTATTGAATTTCATCTTGAATTAAATGTGTTTTTAATTGTACAATCATAAGTTCTTAATTATTATTAGTTTATTAAAAAGCTATATAATTTAGTAATAAATTAATTTCACAAGTTAACTTTTTTTTCAAACTACTGAATTTCATAATGAATTAAATGTGCTTTTAAAATTGTAAGATTAATAAGTTCATCTAGTTAGATCATTAGTTTATTAAAAAACTATATATTTTAATGTTAGTTTATTACATCTATGGTCATACAATTAGTTTAAATTAGTTTAAATTAATAGGTTTTTAAATATTATATTTTGTAAAAGTTTTCTAAAATAATGTATTGGCTTACCTAATTAACATATTTTTATCCACATAAAACTAATATTTATCTTTAGTGGGTTAGTAATTGATAATTTAAGAAATATGTATCTTTCTAACTTCCTACTAATATGTTTAACAAATTTGTATCTTTATTCCTATCAATTGATTTACCAAATTTACGTATCTTTAGTCCTACTAATTGTTTATTTCATATAATGATTACAAATAAATATAATGTTTTAAATTTATTTAATCTAAATCATTTGGGTTAATTTAGTAGTTTTAAGCACCTATATTAATTCAATTCAATCACCCTATAAATTATTATTATTTTTGAAAATTTTTAATTAGGTTCATAGAGATCAATTTGGAACTTCTTTGACTATTTAACTATTGAAGTAGGTATTTAGAGAAGTTAATTTGATTATTTTATAATGATGACAGTAAAATATATAGTTTAAAAGCTATAATCTAAAAATTATACATGGTCTAGACTATAATACAAAAAAAATAACACATGTATATACATAGTACATGTCTCAAGAACATGAACATTCTATAGCTATAATACAAAAAAAACACATACACATATATACACATCTCAAGAATAAACATCTATATCTAATATATCTCTACAACTGAAATGCATACATATGCAAACTATAAATCTCAAATAAATACATGTGCGTAGCAAAATATAAAAAATCATATGTGTGTGTGTGTGTGTGTGTGACCATCTAACTACTGAAGTACTAAATAATCAAATAAATAGTGAAACATATGTATACATGTGTCATGTCAAGGTACTAAAATGAACATATATGTGTATGTAAACTATCTCTAATATATAAATGCATCAAAAAACATATATAAAGATCTACTACTACTAGAGTGACCCCTCAAGATGCATACGAATAGAATGACCCTCTGATCGAGCCTCTTGTACATCCTCTCACCGAGGTGCATCAACTGAGCCCTGCAAATATATATCATGTACATTAGAGTTCTAGATCTAAACATATATATATATATATATATATATATATATATATATATATATATATATATATATATATATATATATATATAGTTTGAAACATAAATTTAACTTTAAACAAACTATTTAAAACTTGTACCTGAGCACTACCGGGTGCCTCAATAGAATAATCTCTCTCACGTACATAATGCCCTAAACCAACACTAGATGTAACCATGTGCTCAACGTCCTGTGCTTGCATGATTTATTATAGTTAAAGATTAAATTAAATATCTATCTGAATTGAATTTTTAAATAAATTCATATTTTTAAATTTCATGTATATTTAAATCTAAAAATAAAAATTATATATATATATATATATATGTACCTGGGTCTCCAGAGGTGGAGGATGATTAGCAAACTCCATCATATCATCTATTGATGCACCTCCTGAAACTTTGACACCTACTAAACCACCCTTAGCAACATGTCCAACTACTAGCAATGATGAGTGAAGTGGACTATCTAACCGACTGGGTAATGGTGTAGAATGATGGTTGTTAGGTCAGAATAACATCTCCACGTATGATGAAATACCCATGCTCAAACTAGCAATCTCAGATAGGCCTCGCAACTGCTCACCAAAATCATCAAGACCCTCAACTGTGATCCTCACATCTCCAACTCGTATGTCTGAGTCATCTGTAGAGTGTCGTGAGCCTGGTGCCAAATGTTGTGAGCTACGCACAGGTGTATCATCTGTCACTGGTGTGGTGGCCTATGTCTATGGAACTATGAGGCTCTGATGCTATCTAACAACATCCATCACTAAGTGAACTAGCATCCCTTGTGTATCGAAAATGTAATTGATAATCTACAACATATCCTCCAAAAAATATAGTGCCAAATCCATATGTGTCTGATGTCCTAAAAGAGCACGAACATCACCTGGTAGTGGCAGCCCAGCAGCTCTATATGCATCATTAGAGGAGGTCCCTGAAGTGCTACTAGATGCCCTTGAAGATGGTCGACTAGGTGGACGAGGACATTGACTATGAATATAATGACCAATAGAATTAGATGTGATACTAGTGGCCATAGATGCAATGTGTCCAATAGTGTCAATTTCTCCCCTCTAAGAAGCAATGACAACTCTATTTGCAATAAGCGCATGTGTTGGAGTCATAGGAGGTAATCTCTGTCCAACAAATTGTCTGACATCTATAGGTGGTAGACAATGTGCACTATGATACTAGTCACGATCTGCGATCCAACCACACCCCTATCTGCAATAATCTAGAATGTCCAAGTAGTTGATGTTGAGCCCCACGCAGAACTCAGCGTATAACTACTATGCAAAATAAAGAGGTATTTGGTCATTATTAGGATAATGAACATTTGTAGCTAAAAATTAAGGATAGATCATGCTAGCAATAACAAGATCTCTACATAGTGTGACTCAGTAGCCTATCACCCTACCCTGTGCTCCCTCATATCTTGGAAAGAGATCTCTTTTGATGATGTCTTTGGGGGCCACCCTCTTGATGTCATAAAAAGATGCATCTCCTAAAATATTAGCCCTAAGCTCCCTAGATATGGAAGCTAATATGTTAGGAGTAATAAAATGGTAAGCTCTAAATCTAGCTGTCAGATCTTGTAAACTCCTACATATAGTAGCACATATGTCTCTACAAAGACCATCATCAGAGGACAATATAGACTCTTGTAGTATAGCAACCTCCTACTCTAAAAATGCAAATAAAGCATCTATATCGATGCATGGAGGTGGTGCAATAGGACCTCTAGCAAGAGCTACAGGTGCAGCCTAACTTGGAACAAAAGCCACAGCAGGAGCCACGCTAGGACCTACACCACCTAGAGTTGCACCAGGAGCTAGAACATGAGCCACATGATGAACCCTACCTCAAGGTACACCACAAGCTATAGCATGAGCCCCACCATGAGCAACACGATGAATTGCACGAGGAGCCAGAATAGGAATTGCATCAGGTGCTACAGAAGGAGCCACAACAAGCTGATCATGTGAAGCCATATCTATAGAAATGTATGAAGAGCTAAGTCTACTGTACACACAATTTTTTATTTTTAATTAAAAATTATACATGTAATTGAATGTACATCACACATGTCTAGATAATCTATAACATGTACATATCTAATAAAATTTAAATATATGATTGAATGCATATACATGTACATGAGAGTTAGAGTTAGAGTTAGAACTTTATTTAGGGATAATCAAAACTTGCTAATATGCAATTAAAAGTTTGAACAATTCAAAATATTGTTCAATTTCATGTTCAATAATCTAAGTAAATTCATTTTGTTGAGACACCACGTGTGGTGTCAAGGAGCTTGGTCATCCTTCTAAATTTAGTCAGAAACATATGTAATTAATTATAAATTTGAACATATTGATCCATAATCCATCAATTAATATATATATAAAATAAGAACATGATCTAAGGATATTAGATCTTATTTTATCCCCTAGATCAAATATTTGGAGTAGTTAAATTCTAAAAAATATATATAGTTTTCCTATTTTGTAGTTTGATTACTAATTGTATAAGAAATATAAAGGGTTCATATTATTCTATTTAAGTAAAATAATAATAATAATTTTCCAAGAAGTGCAATTCAAAACATTGAACTATATGAGACCAATTCAAGTTTTCTATTAAAATACATTATTATATATTATGACATTGTGTTATTTCTATAAGGAATTAATCATATAGTTTATAAGTCAATCTCATTGACCCATGTTTCAAGAGTAGTGATTCACATGAATCCATTTCTCATGAGAATGTCTTCTAAGTTTATCAATATTATGACATGTTTTGAAAATATTTTCCATATTTCATTTAACAATAATTTATTCAAAATAAACTTTCAAACATGAAAATGTGTTAAATTAGCTATATATATTTACTTATTATTAATTAAAAATTAGCTAAGTCTATTGTGTACACTTAAAATACATTATTATATATTATGACATTGTGTTATTTCTATAAGGTAAGTATAGAAAATCTAGCTAATTTAACACATTTTTAATTAATAATAAGTAAATATAATAAGTAAATAATAAGTAAACTTAGATTTTCTATATTTCATTTAACAATAATTTATTCAAAATAAACTTTCAAACATATAATAAGAAAGTGATAATATATTTACTTATTATTAATTAAAAAAGTGTTAAATTAGCTAGATTTTCTATATTTTCCTTAAATAGAAATAACACAATACATCATAATATATAATAATGTATTTTAATGTGTGTTGTTTTCAAATAAGTGAAAATAGTATCATTTGATTAAAGATGTTGTATTATAATTTAGATTTATGAAATAAAAAATGCATGTGCACTCAATTTTTTATCATACTAATTTTAACATGATATCTCCAAATTTTCATAGATGTTCAAGTTTAGGTTATCTCGAGGAAAAAAAGTCAACTTTTGACACTTTTTTTAATCCCTTATTTTCAATCTTTTATCCTTGAACTAGTTTTTAAATCATTTACTAGAACCTCAATCTTTAATCACGAGATATGTTGTCCGAGGTCTAATATGATGGCTAAATAATTTTTTATTAATGTTTCTACTAAAGTTCAAACAACCTTTGGGCTTTTATGATTTTGGTCCTTATGCCCTAAGAAATTCAATGTGCTTGCATATTTAAAAGTTCAAGTTGACATTGTTAGAGTTCATATCTACTACTTAGTACTCAAATGCTTGTTCATGGGCTAGTATACCCATGGGAATTGTACCCCTAACAAGATGTTGAGCTGGTGGATTAGGACTATTCATGTTAATATGATATCTTCACCTGAGATGGGATCCCTCATTTGCAACCTTAGCTAAATTGGGCTAGACTAAAAATTCCATAATGACCAATGACAAAGAAGAGAAATAAATTGAATGTTATCCTCAAAACTAAAAATTTAAGATCACATATTTTCCTTTGTTCTTCATTGATTTGGATAGATAAATGGATTCACTCTGACCCTTGAGCAATAAGAGAACATTTGACAATAGATCAATTTGTAAATGCCCCAAGATAAAGAGACTTTGAAATATCCATTACTATGTGGGAGAGGATGATGTAGTTGAACCTTAGAAAATTTAATAATAAGCCACAAGATTAGAACCTAACCTTCACGATTGCTTCTTATGCTTCAAATCTAAGAAACTAGAGATCAACTCTCTCCTTTGGTATCAAAGTGCATGTTTATTTCAAATCTAATTGAGGATTGAAGAAACTTACAGTAAGGAATTGTGAATTATGGTCTTTGGTGAATGATCATGTATATCTTGAATACAACTCATGTGCATAATCATATATCTTGAATACAACTCATGTGCATACTCCATTTTGACTATTATTTTTCTAGGGGAAACATAACACTAGTAACTTTACAACTAGATCATTCAGAGCCATGGGTATGATGGCATTGATGACTAAGCCTTAGGTCTAGATACAAAAGAATTAAAATGGATAGACAATGTTTTGAACCTTGCATTAACTTCTTGTATAATATATTCTTCTCTTTGTTAACATATTTAATAGAAGTAGATCTAGGTACCTCTCTTTGTTTTTGAGCTAAGTTAGTGTGGACATGTATATATAATTAGTCTTAAGAAAGTGTAAATATGTAGGAGTTTGAAATTAGGGTTAGTGTTAGAAATTAGTGTTACATTTTTCAAGTTAGGATTAGAAATTAGGGTTAGATTTTGAGTTAGGGTTAAAGGGTTACATGGTCAGAGTTATCTTTTACCCTGGTTATAGTTAGTTTTAGGGTTATATGTCTAGACATTGTTTATGTTTCCTTATGATCAAGTTAATGTTGTTATGTATTTATACATATATAATCTTTACATGTTCTTATATGATGTACATTCTTTATGTTTGTATATAATCAAGTTATGTTCATATAATTAACTTTTATTAATTAAATGTTGTAACATGTATTATTTCTAGGTCATACGTTCTTTATATGTTCTTATATATGTATGTATGTTATATTCTTACCTATGCAAATTAATCTACATTCTTATATATGTATAATTTAGGATCTCCCCTTAAGACATGTCATTGAATATAGTTTTAATTATATACTTAGATTAAGGCATTAAAAATAATAACATATACATAAACATGAATGTTGAAAACATACATGTGTCTCCATTTAAGATGAACATATTTGTACATGTACATTTATGAAATAAAATATACATTAATCTACATTCTTATGTATAATTTAGGATCTCCCCTTAAGACTTGTCATTAAATATAGTTAATTACACTTAAAGTTATAATCTACATTAAGATCAATAACATATGTAAATATAAAACTGTGAATATTAAAAATAGGTACATGTCTACTTTTAACCATGAAAAAATATACATACATCTATGTTCAAAATAAAAAATACATTTTAATCTACATTCTTATGTATAATTTAGGATGTGGACCCTTAAGACATGTCATTTAATTACACTTAGATTAAGACATTAATATGAATTTGACATATACATAAACATGAATATTGAAAACATACATGTTCACATTTAACATGAACATATATACATATATCTATGAAATAAAATATGTATATTTTAATCTGCATTCTTATGTATAATTTAGGATCTCCCCTTAAGATGTATGTCATTAAATATAATTAATTACATAGTTTAGATTAAGGCATAAAGATGAATAACATATACATTTAAACATGAATATTGAAAACATGAATAAGACATTAAGATGAATAACATATACAGAAACATGAATAAAACATATATGTAAACATAAAAGATTAAGATGTATTAAAAAATCAATTTAACATGTACATTAACATTAATAAATTTATATGAATATTGAAAATATTTTTCTAAATTTTATTTTCTACAGTATTTTTTTAAAATATTTTTCTAATGTTTTCTAATTTTCAAGACTAATGTTTTTAAAAATATTTTCTAATGTTTTTTGTAATATTTTTGTAATATTTTCTAATGTTTAAATCCTAATTTATTTTCTCCTAGTTTTCTAATATCAAATTCTAAACTATTTTTTAAAAATATATATTCTAATGTTTTTCTAATATTTAAATGTAATTTTTTTTCTAATGTTTTTCTAATATTTTTTCTAATGTTTTAAAATATATATTCTAATGTTTTTCTAATATTTTTTCTAATGTTTTAAAATATATATTCTAATGTTTTTCTAATATTTTTTCTAGTGTTTTTCTAAAAAAAAATTCTAATGATATATTATTATAAATTTTCTAATTTTTTAAAAAGTTTTTCTAATGTTTTTTCTAATGTTTTTGTAAATTTGTTTTCTAAATTTTATATTATTATAATTTTTCTAATTTTTTCTAATTTTTTTCTAATGATTTTCTAATTTTTTTCTAAAAATTATATTATTATAAATTTTCTAATGTTTTTCTAATTTTTTTTCTAAATTTGTTTTTTTAAATTTTATATTATTATAAATTTTCTAATGTTTTTCTAAATTTTTTTTCTAAAATTTATATTATTATAAAATTTCTAATGTTTTTCTAATGTTTTTTCTAAATTTTATATTATTATAAATTTTCTAATGTTTTTCTAATATTTTTTCTAATGTTTTCTAAAAAAAAACTCTAATGTTTTTTTATATAATATTTTTCTAATGTTTTCTAAATTAATATAAATAAGTTTAACATAAATAAATAATAAAAATATTAAATTAACATTAAAATATGCTTTGAAAACATTAAAAAATGCTTTAAAAATATTAAAAACATAAAAAATATTAAAATAATAATATATAGACATACCTAAAGATGAGAATCTGAAGGAAAATGATGGGACGATGTTGACAAAAAGCACACGTTCGCTCCAACCCTTGCTTGAATAGTGAACGCTATAAAAAATGAATAAAATGAGTAAAAATGATGTTTTAAAATGCCGGAAGTCGACGTTTGATATGTTCGCAGCAAACATATTTTTTACGTATGTTCACTGAGAACATACGTAAACATTGTTAAATATGTTCGCAACAAACATATTAAGTATGTTTGCTGTGAACGTGTGGTATACTTGATTTCTCATTTTGCAAATTTTTTTCATTTTTGTTCATCCCACTAAAGTGGAACCCATTATTGTGGGTTCACCCAAGTATTGTTGCACTACTGAAGGAAGAAATTGATGCAGAGGCCTAGCCCTTTGGGAAATATAAGGAAGCAAAGGCTAGAATACCAGTTGATATCAAAATTTCTTTCGCTAACAAAAAGAGAAAGAAAATGATTGAATACCTAGAAGAGAAGCTAAGCACACAAGGAAAAGGAAAAGAACCTTTGATGATTACTCAAGGTCTTGGAGTGGATGAAGAAAATGATAGTGGTGATGAGGAATAGGAAGAAAGTGCAAAGAAATAGGGTAAAGTCCTAGCATTGGTCACCCCACCAACAAAGAAGGCTAAAACAGAGAAAATCACAAAGCTTAAGGTGATGAAAATTACAAAGAAGAAAACACCTAAGCCGCTCTCTCCTCCTGCACCACACAGATTGGGGATGAGGGTGACAAAAACAGTAAGTGTCGAGCCATTAGTCAAGAAAGGAGTGGTTAAAATAACAACACCCAACGACACCAGTGCAAAAAAGAGGAAAATGCCAGCCACTATGAGCCAACCAAAGAGAAGAAGGCTAGTGAAGAAAAATGAGGTTGAAGAAGAAGATGCAGAGAGGACCAAGTCTGATGAACTTGGACATCACCAAGTCATTGTAACTATAAAGCCAAGAAATATTGACAAGGTATGTGCCAACATTAGAAGCTCTGCAGGTCTATCAAGTTTTAGATTTGTGAAATATGATACATTGAGCAATAATGATAAATCTAAGGTAGAAGAGGCCATGATTGTTATGATGGCTAACAATAAATTTTGTCCTATTGAATTGGAAAAGAAGATTCAAAATGATTTAAATGCTAGACTAGATAGTAAATGGAAACATCCAATAGAAGTAGAGAAACAAATTAGAGAAGACACATTGGCCAAGATTATGCCCAAATTAAAAAATAAGTAGAAGACAACATTTTTGGAGAAACATAGGAACCAAATTATTCATAAATTCATAACATTTATGATTCTATAGAATAAAATTGAGGCTATTGTATAGAAAAATGAATTGTTATGGAAGAGTATTTTTTGATTAACTAGAAAAGGAGTTGAACAAGAGAAAATAGTGGATACAATAACCATAGAGGATGATCAAAGTAATGAAGAAAGTTCAAGTGTACCAAGCCCTCAAGGAAACATATCCACTATCCATGCCTTTACACCTAACACTCCTATTAATGAACAAACAAAGACCTTGGAAGCTGAGGAACAAGAAATAGAGAAGCAAGATAAGGAGGAACGAAAAAAGGAAACAAATGTAGAGATTTCCGATACAGGTCAAGAAGGACCACATGTCTTTGGACAAAGAGACTAGACAAGAAGAAGAGAATGTAGTTTTGAGTGCTACCTTTGTTGTTCCAAGCACTCAAGTACAAGCAAGACCGAGTGGTGACACCCCATCACCTACTCTTACTCTAGCAATGCCAAGCAACAACACTTTAAATAAAAGTAAAGGAAAGGAGATAAAAGAAAGTTCTCCTAATAATATTGTTATTCTAGATGAAGTAATTGATATGCCAAAATGGGATATATTCAATCTCACTTTTTTTTTAAATGTCATCTTACAGGACATACTAGCAAGGAAGAAGAAGCAAGAAGAGATGAGGCAAGAGAAACCCCAAAAATAGGTGTTGCATAATATAAAAGATAAATTTGTTTATGCTTTTGATATTTAGATAATTTATGAAAAAGCCCCCACTATCTCTTAGTTGGTACAAACTATTGAAAAGGTCAACACTAAAGATATTGAGGCAAATGAAAAACTAAAGGCATGGTCTAAGAAGAAATTCGAGAAGAGAGTATTGGAGAAAGTTTCTATTTTCATTGTAGTTAGAAAAGTTGAGTTGCACACATTTGTCTACAACATACTTTGTGATGTGCCAAGGTTTACAAATGACTTTTAGGGAAACATACAGATGATTCAAGCTGATATTAAGCAATCAGTTAGTTCTATATCTCAGTCAGTTGAATGAAGCTTGATGCATTATAATAGATTATTGTTTGCACAAGGGAGATTGGTCAAGATACAAAAAAAAAATAGAAGAATGAGGGTTGTACTAATCTCTATATAGTCAATGTTGATACCTCATATGGAGGTTATGCAATGAGAGCTCATTTCAACAAATGATCTAGTGTAAAGAGATTATAATCTTTCGATTGTTGAGAGCTTAATTGACTTAGAAATGAACTTGGAGTTGAAGATTCATGTGTTGGAGTTAGAATGAACCACATGTAATCATTCACTCTCCATGATCAATCAAATTCATAAACCATTCATTAATAAATATGGTTTGATTCCACCCTCACAGTCCCAACAACAAACACCCTAGCAGCAAAAGCAATAGAAATAAGTGTCAAATACAAGGGGGAATGATGATGATTGAAGAAAAATGATAAGGGGGAATGACTAATATAACACTGAGGAAATAATCATGAGGGAATGATGAGTTTAGAGAGAAGAAATAAGACAAGGTATGAGAAAGGTACAATCAGATTGTTTTGAGTCGTGCAAATTGTAAAGTAAATATTGTATGGTAAAGAACAGTTTTGAAGTTCTACAAGAATTAAGTCATAGGCTTAGGAGGAGTAATCTTATTCTTGTATTGTAAAGATGTAATCATGAAAAAGTGGGGAGATTGTTGGTATCTATAAGTCTTGTTGTTTATTAGTGTTAAACACTTAGTCATATATAAGGAAGAGTTAGAAGGTAATCACTAGGATCGAACTACTCTATATAGGCTAAGCCATGTAAAGACTTGTAAATAATCATGTATATGTTGAGCTCTATAGGAGCCAAGAAAGTCTTTTGTCACCGAGTATTTTTAGTACAAGTCAAGCCTAGTAAATGTTGAGCAAACATAACACATTGATGTTGAGTTATACAGAAGGAGTCGAGTATAGTTAAGGCCAAGCAATAGAACGAAGAATAGTTATGACCGAGCATTAGAAACAATCCATGTGCCAAGTAACACAAAGAACATAACAAGTCTGGAATGATACAAACTTTTAGGTAAACCATTTCAAGATGACATGGACACAATATTTAAAATTGTAGAGTTTTTTTTATAGATATTGCTATACATTTTGATGTAGATCACCGGTCCCTATGAGGAATGAAAAACTAATCAGATGAAGATGCAAAAAGGGAAGCATCTAGAAGACTCTAAAAATGTCTTTAAATAGGTAGATCCAATCCCTATTTTCATATAGTGGAGTGATCTATCATAAAAGAGATTGTAAAGTGTGTGAAGGAAGTAAAGTAGTGTGGAGAAGTTAAGTTTTGGATGCTGCATGCAAGAGCGAGTTGTGAAGAATAGAGTTAGCAATCTTATGAAGTAGTGAAGGACTAAGAAAAGCTATATCACATTGGAGATTAGATCAAACATTGGAAGGAGGAGATCTATAATCAATAATTACAAATGAAAATTGAAGGATCAGATATTGAGTCAGTTTTAACAGATTGAATAAGGGTAAATCTCTTAATAGTGTGGTCTTAATAGACCTTTATAAATCTCCTAACAGAGTCCTTACTTCATTGTAAGTGTAAAATCAATTAACAAGTTAAGACCTAATAGTCTTAAAAGTCTTTATCAGAGTAGACCCGTCACAAGGTAGATCATCATAAGTGATCAAAATTATAACCCTAATAGGTTAACTTTGTTACTATAGTAGTGAAGATTTGTGGGTGTCATCCCCACCCCAATTTTACCTTCACCTTGGAGGGTTTCTAGGTAACCAAATATTTTTTTTAATGTGTTTACATTTCATGGATGTGATTGATAGTTAGATCTACTTATTACAACATTAATTTTTACAAGTTTTTTCATGCATAAACTAGATATGAGATGGTCAATATGGTGAATGTAGTAAAATTGTTTTGAAGGATAAAAGTTTTATAGATCCTAATTTACCACCCCCCCCCCCCCCCCCCCCCCCCAATATCTTAGTTTCCCAATTGAATTTCCAACATGTAGGTCAAATAACACACAAGCTAACTCTTAAGTATAAAACCTCACCACATTAAATATTAGACATGGTATGAAGAACAATATAGGAAAATGACATCTGAGAAGATGAAGCATAACTTCTTTAGGAAGCCACATAGTGTTATGCACACTTAGGTTAATGATCCATGATATGTCTGCAATATAAATCCAAGTGCATCAAATTTGGAAAAAAATAAACAAGTGTTTGCCAATACAAACCATTAGACAAATAATTGTAAAGCAAGAAACGACAAATATATATTTGGGTGATGCAAGATTAGCAATAGCCCAAGGATGCTCCTACATAAATGCTCCTAATGGTCCACTTTAATTTTTTGCTATAATTGCTAAGTATCCTTCTTATGGTCATCTTGTTGATCCTACTTCCATGGTTAATATCATCACCAATGAACATCTTTTTTTATAAATGATTGCATTGTGACTTTATGATCCAATAGATGCATGGATTCAAACTTATAATGGTTTCTTGTATCCACCTCATGGTTCCATTACCTTTTTTATTGAAATTTGTGGTAATGTGATGAATACTACCTAAGAATTGTCATTCCTACTTATGATCAATTCCAAGTGAAGATTAGTTTACCTTGGTTGACTTCCATGAAAGCCACCTATTAGTTTCCCAATGAGTCGCCATGTTTAAAACTCTTTGCTTAAATTTTTGTTCATCCAACTCTTGAAATCTTTCCTTCATTGCCGCGCATATTCACCATCTCTTGAAGTGTTGTCCAAAGTCCTTAACACTCCCTATCACTATTTCTTCTTTTGAACCACTTTGAACTCCAGTTCAAAGTAGTTCAACCAAAGGTTTTTGCACTAATAATTTTTCTACAGGAAATATGTGCCAAAGCAGTGAGGTGTTCTTTTGAATTACTTTGATCAAAGTCATTCACCAATAGAGGTTTCTTGGTAAAGGTGGATTATGATGTATGACACACCATCATTTTGCAAGGCATTTATTGTTGTGTCAGAGAGTAATAATTAAAAGGACATTTTTATTCCCAATGTGAAAGATCATCATTATGAGGAAAAGTGGAAAATCTTTAGCTAAAAAGGGGATTGGATGTCATAATAAGGATAATCATTATTGATACAACCACAAAGGAGGTTATTAAATGAGAAGATTATGTCATAAGGCTTTTGAATGTGTAAACCTTAACGAAGAGTGATTTGTCATAAATGCCTCATAATGAGGCTGTACATCCACAGGTAAGTACTTTTCCTTCCTAAAATAGTCTCAGCTTTCCCTTTTTGTTTATCATGCAAAGAATTGAAAGTTTGAAGGTGAAGCTGTTAAAGAGGGAAGGAAGGGAAAGTCATTATTTTTTCTAGAAAATCAAAAGTGAGAAACATAGAAATTCTTGTTTTTGTTCTACAATCTCCGTGTTTTCCAAAAAAAATAGTTTGAAGCCTTTCTGTTTTGATTAAGGATGTCTGGAATGTAAAAGGCCTGTCATAAGTGATATGAACTTAGAGGGTGTTAAGTTGGAGAATTTGCAAGAAAATTTTGTTGAGTATGCTGATAAATCAAATGGGTGCATGGAAGTTCTAACTAGTGGACTAATTGAAGCCATGGTTTTTTCCTCATCCCTTGTGAGTCCCGAGTTGCTCCAAATGTGTATTGACCATTACGATGTTAGGAGCAAAAGTATTGTAATCAAATATGGTGAAACAATACTCTTAATTTCAACAAAAACTATTGCCTCCATATTGTGTCTGCCATAGAGCACTTTTGTCGCATTCTCCCCCATTCAATCCCTGGCTGACTATAGAGAAACTCCTAGCACATTCTGTAATACTTTGGCTAGGAAATGGACTAAAACCAATTCCATTGGGGGCTCTAAGTTACTTAAAGTTGTCACCAAAGATCACCTTTAACCTCATTTTCATGACCTTGTGGTGTTGTTGCATAGAGTCAAACGTTCAGCTGATGTTTTTCTCTCTGAAGAATGGATGTATAGATATATAGAAATCATTTTGAAGGGAGAATAATGGATGGACTGGGCAGAGATTATCACTAGTTCACTAAGGACACAACTCAAGAATGCCAAAGAATCTAGGGAAAATTTCTATATGGCTTCCTACTTAACTTATTGCATTTCCTATGTTTGTGACCTTACCCTCTTCCTCACATAGTTTGGAATGAAGAAATAATGGTCTACCAATATTTCCTTCCGTTGCAAAAAGATAAAGTACTGGAGAATTTTAGGAAGGTTCATGATGTGTTAATTGAAAATGTGCATACAAACTTGAAGAAAGCACCAATGCCTAGGTTTTCTTCCAAAGCTCAAAGGTTGATTCAACAATATAGAAGTTATTTCATATAGTTTCCTAAGTTCACTTACTTGAGAATAGGAAGATTCAAAGAGGAACCTATAAAACTTCCACGATATGCTTTGGATTGCTTTGTTTTTGTTGAGATTTTTAGGCAACTATTCTCTGTCATTAAGGATAATTTACCACAAGAGGATTGAGAGACAACCTTCCTGATTAAATTGGGCTCTCTGGTCTGTAACAGTATGATTAATGCTTCTGTTATTGGAAGCAATTTGCTTGGATTTAATTTTGGTTCTTATCATAGCAGAATAAATTTTCATAGTAAAGGATATGTAGTTCAGATTCTTGGTCTTGTAGGTCACCCATTAGCAACTCCACAGTTAGAAGATCTATGGAAAGATTGTAAAGATGAGGAGGAGGTTTTGAGAAGAGAACATTCAAGGTTAACATTACAGAAAATCAATTCCCTAAAGTTGAAGTTCAAAATAGAGGGGTTGAGTGAAGATGGCTCAGATATGGTTGAACCAGGCTAGGAAGAATCCCATGAATCAAAGTCACTGGTAGTAGATTGGAATCATGATGAGGAAGAGGATATAAATCTAAGAGCTAGATTTATATTTACTCACATAGACGATTGGCTAAAGAAACAGAGCAATAAAATTGTCAATGAACCCTCTCCAAGGGTAGTTTCTTTTCCTAAACCATTGACATCTGACACCCAAATTTCATCTCCTATTGTAGGTATTGTGTTGGTTCAAGGTAAGCAGAAGAATATGCTAATCCACATAAAAAATATGGCTCCTAGAACTAGATCTAAAGCTAAATATGAGGCCCTTAAGCAACACAAGGTTCAAAAAGAAAGGATGTCAATTCAGGGACAAGATTCAACTGATGGTCTCAATCCATTGGATGGCACTGATGGTGATGTGGAGTTCATTGAAGCTCCCAAGGTGGATCAACCAAGGTTTATGACTCCCACTAGAGATGCTCAAGAAACCTCTATAAGCCTTGATATCCCATCTTGGTTATCCAATACAATCAGTAAGAAAAGAAATCTGCAGCCAATTTCAACACCTGTAAAGGATATTGTAACCAAGTACGTTGCTTGGGGTTCAAAAGTTAAGAAATTGAAAATGGATGCTCATTTAATTAAGGACCCAGTGACCAAAAAAATAACAGCCAAAATAGCCACTTATAAGAAGAAAAAAGAGTTAGGGGAGATTGACAATGAATATTTCAAAGTCACTTCAATTGAGTTGGGAATCATAAATCAAAGCATAGGCAACCACTTCTTCAAGTTTTCTACCGACCACATGTTAACCCAATCTAAAAAGGAAAATAGGGAGAAAAAGGAGCTTAAGGGAATGGTGATGACTATGGCCACTTATATCAATTCTTTGATGAATCGTGGAGCTCTCTCGGTCATTCAAGCCCCTCAATCCTTCGACCCAAACTCTGTAGATAGCCAACAACTAGTAAAGCAAATGCAAAGGGGGGAAATGTTATTAGATGTAGTGAAAGATTGGGTGAATACTATTACCAAAGAAGGTAATAAATTTATTCTAGAATTCACTAGTGTGTATGCTAAAGGAGAAATGCTATTGGGAGAAATTCAAACTTTGACACCAGGGTGGGAAACTGGGCAGAGCTGGTGCCAAGCAGTCATGTTCCAAGTAACTGACATTGAGAAATTTGGAGTACTTAAGTTTTTAAATGAAAATCCAATGAAAAATGTAGACCCCTGTATGTTTTTCATCATGAAAAACAACATGAGTTGGAAAGAATTAGTTTATAAGGAGGCAATTAAAGAAGTGCAGGGCATTGAGAACAAAATTACTAGAGTGCATGAAGAACTCCTTAAAGATATGAAGATAGTAAATCCTATAGGGATTCTATAGTTTGATGATGAAAATATGGATTCTGAGACACTGACTAAGAGTTTCAATGAAGTCATTGAGCATATTAGAGATAATGAATCGCCATGCACCAATGACTTCACTACGCTGGCGAATATTGAATCAATGTTGTGTCTCAACAAGAACCTCATGCCACATCAGAACCTGAAGATAAAGGAGTTCAAATGGAAAAAGGATTCATGTAGGGCTAGGTTGTTGAGTCTGAAGAATCTACATTCCCATGCAATGGAGGAGTTCATGAACACTTTCAAAAGCTGGAAGCTAGTGCGTAAAACTGTGGGCAGGGAATAGAAGACTGGTGGTGAGGCTTGAACAAGATAGTTGTTTTTAGTTACATTTTGACACCTATTTTATAACTACTTTCTTGTTCATAACTATTTTTTGTTTTAACTGAAATGGCTAGGTTTTCATGGAGGCCTTTCAAATTTGTATTGAAAATTATAAATGTTGGGGCATTGAATTGATTAAGGTTATAAAATAGATAGTTAGAAACTCTAATAAGTAGATACTTTTAAACAGTAATCGAAAGATAGTATATGGATGTTTTGTTTTTTGAATAACTATGTGCATGAAAAAGATTTAATATTTATATATCATCTTAGATTTGGCTTGGAAACTTGGCGTTCAAAGTGTTTAGATCACTATTACTTTGTGAATTCTAGTTTATTGGTTCAAGATATTTGATTGTTGTTCTTACTATAAGTTTATTTCAATTAAGGTCCTCAAATGATTGATATGAATTTATGGTGTTATTCATTCCTTTGAAATAGATGTTCTATAGAAGCATGGTTTGATGAATGTTTCTTTTTGTTGTTTGAATTGATTCTTACCTCACTACCTAGAAGTACGTGAGAGATCCTTATGTGCTTTATGGTAAAAGTGCAAAGATAATTTTGAATTCAGTGCAAATTTCATAAGGAAGCTATACCTTTAAAATACAGAGAGAAAATCAAATAACATGAGATTTTCTCAATTGTTGTGAACATTTTGTGTTTTCCATACCTTGGGCATAGAGTGAATTTGTTAAATAGTTGAAAAGACAATATGTTCACCAATAGATTTTTGGTGACTCTACTGGGGAAAGAGTCCCTTTTGAAAAGAACCTTGTTTTTGAAAAATCATGAATAAAAATGGTTCTTCCAAATAATAATGTTTTCCTTGTGCTACAACCTAATCTCATATTTGAAGATACATAAGAAGATATAATCTTAGACTTGTCTTCAACTGCCTAGACAATGCGCCAAAGTAATCAACAATTTCAACAAGTATTGAATATTTTGGAAAGAGAAGAAGAAAGGGATGAGTTATTAAGACAGGTGCTTGAAGTTCAAGAAGAAGCAATTGTTAATAGACTTGTTCAAGCACCTGCAAGACCTTGAACCTAGGAGTGGGAAATAGAATTGGCTGCTCGAAGATATACAAGGGGAGAGAGAGAAAAGGGTATCCTATATGAGAATTTTGAGCCACTAAAGAATCTAAAATTCCTACCAAATTTTAATGATCCCAAAAAGAAGAAGATCAAATCCTGAAGTAGACCCAGTTCACCACCAAAGCCATCCTCTCTTTCGCCATTAGTGCAATCCTTGCTTCCATTAAAAGCTCTGGTTCCTACTCATTTAAATATTCAACCTTTACAAGTTGTACCACCAAACATGGTTGCTAATCAACCATGGGGGAAAAACATAGGGCCATTAAATTTAGGTGTTAACCCTCCAACATTACTGAAAGGAGCCTCCAAAATTTTACCTAAGTTTAGTGGAGATGGTAAAGTTTCAACAGATGATCATTTGAGTGTCTTTCATATAGCTTGTGGTGTCATAAGCATTCGCACTCAAGAAGTTGTTGTGAGGCTATTTGTCCAAACATTAATTGATGCTACTACTGATTGGTTCAATCACCTTCCCCATCATTCCATCACCAGTTGGGATGACATAAAAAATGCATTTGAGGATAGATTCAAAGCTCCTGAAAATGAATGCTCTCTGTTGCTTCAACTTACTCAAATGAAAAAGGAAATGCACGAACCTATGAGGGAATTTGTTGCTAAATTCAATAGGTTGGTTCAGAGAATTCTTGAAATATCTAGGCCTAATGCAAAAAATCAAAAAATATTCTTTACCAATACTTTCCCTCTAGATGTAAGTTTTCATATCATTAAAGATGTGTGTGCTCAATTGATTGCTGTCAAGAGGCTTGCTATTCGATTAGAAGATGCATTTATCAATGTTGTAAAATGGAAAAGAGAAGTTCAATCACTTGGAACTGCTTCATCCTATGCCTCTATAGACCCTGTTATATAGAAGTTGATGAATGATGTAGTAATGATAAAGAGATAGCAAAATAAAACTCATGACCCTTACCAAACTCCTTATCAAGATATTCATAGGCAACAACAGCCTCAAAATTTTGGTAAAACTCCCACATTGACCACCCCTCAAACAAGACTACTAATTGAAGAAGCTCCTAAAGAAGCAATGTGTTATTTTCATGTGACTTCAGATCATGATGAATGAACTTGTCTTGACTAGCTAAATTGTGTTCAACTAGTTAAAAATGCTCTTGCAGTAGAACAAACCCCTAAAAATGAGAAGATAGAGGATGGAGATGCAGGTGTTTATTTTCTTGAGTATGAATTTGATTCAGAAAGGGGACGTAATGTTTTCATGATACTTCAAGATCTTGCTTGCACAGTAATCACCATAGGTCAAAGAAACCAAAAACCTTATACAAGGGCTAAACCAAATGTGTTAACTCCTAAAGGAAAGGAACATATACATGTTGATTCAACAAAAATTATATAACCAAGAATTCTGTCTAGAATAGAATTAGCAGCTAGTACGTTGGCTTTTGATATTGTAGAATTTTGCAAATCTTCTTCTATATCTATTTCTTCAGCTGAATATCTGAAACTTAATCCTAAGGAGTTAGACAAATTAGTTCAATATGTGAAAGGAGGTTCTACTAATAATGCATAATTTTTTGATCGTATGACTGAAAACTCAAAGGTTTCGAATGAACAGATGTTCCTTACGAAGAAGCAATTGCTAATTCTGTTGAAAGGGAAACAGAAGAGAAAAAGCCCAACCCATTTAATATATTGTTGCTGCTAAATGGCCAAAAACTCAATAACTACATCATTGATTCTGGAGCATTAGCTAATATTATGCCCCAGCCTATCACAAAGGCCCTCGGTCTGGAGTTCACAAAATTTTTTGGATGTTGCTATTCTATGGACAGGAAACAAGTACCCCTAGTTGGTCAAGTGAAAGATGGATAGGCTGTCCTCTATGCTTTCCTAGAGAAAAGATTGAAGCTCACCATTCTTATACCTGATATACCAGCCAACTATGGAATGTTTCTTAGCATAACTTTTTGTAAAGATATGGGTAGAAAAATTTAAATGGATTGGTCTGAAGCTTATATTCCAGTGGGGAAGAAGAGAATAAAATTGGAACCCAAGCCAAAGAATAAATATACAGTCGTGCCTTCAAATAATTCTAAAGCACAGATACTATACGAGGAGTTTCAATTTAGAAATTATGTTATATTACTTGATGAACAATGGAAGGGAAGTGAGACGATAAGTGGCAAAGAAGCCCTCTAGACTCTAGAATTTGATGGAAGCTATTCAAATTTAGGTTTAGGTGTAGGCATTGTTCTCATTTCAGCTTCAGGGGATATTTTTTCTTTCTCTTTTAAATTAGACTTTCATTAATACTAATAACATTGCGAAATATGAAGCATTGCTTCTAGGTCTACAAGAAGCCAAGGTGAAAGGAGTGAAGTAGTTAAAGGTGAAGGGTGATGTTGAATATATTGTGAAACAGGTAAGAAAGAAATTTTTTATTAAAAATGATAGGATGAAGCATTATAGAAATTTGGTTTGGGATGAAATTAAGTCCTTTGAAGCATTTTCTATTGAATTCATACCTCGTTTTGAAAACACTAAAGCTGATTCTTTAGTTGTTTCAGCATCATTGTTATTACCACATCTAGAATTTAAAAATGATACCTATAGGATTGAGATGATTTATAGGCCTAGAATTCCAGATAATGTTAATCATTGGCAGGTGTTTAATGATGATACAAAATTGATAGAGTTCATTGAATGTGCTGGCAATTTTGCTGAAACCTTCTTTGAAGGATCTGATTATGATGGTAAATCAATTAGAGAGGAATCAGATGAATCTGGGGAAATTATTCAATTCAAGGGAAATCAAATTCCCAAGGGATTGATTTCTTTGGAACACCTGTTTGAAAGAAAGGATGACAGTGCCCTAAAAAGGAATGTTGATTCTAATAAAAGAACAGAGGAGCATGATAAAATCAACATCAGAATTGAAGAAAATCCTAGATTGATCTCTATTGGTAACACTTGTTCCAAAGAGGAGAAGGAGAAGTTTTCCAAACTCTTTAATCAATATCAGGATGTTTTTGCCTGGAGTTATGAAGATCTAAAGAATTTCAAAAATGGAGAATTTGTACATCACATACCATTGAAACCAAAAGCATCTACTTTCAAGCAAAAACTCAAAAATTATAATCCTAAAGTATCTTAAGCCATTTTTAAATAAGTCAGGAAAATGTTAAAGGCTCACATAATATACCCAATTCATCATTCAACATGGATAGTGAACATTGTTCCTATAAGAAAGAAAAATAGCGAGATAAGAATTTGTGTAGATTTCAAGAACTTGAACCAGGCAAGTCTCAAAGCCAATTATGCACTTCCCATTATGGATCATATTTTGAGACAGTTGTTGGATCCGAGGTCATGTCAATGCTTGATGGTGATTTAGGATACAAAAAAATCAGCATTGCACTAGAAGATCAACATAAAACAACCTTCATTACTCGATGGGGTACCTTTGCTTATAATCGGATGCCATTCAGTTTAATTAATGCAATAGTGATGTTTCAATGAGCAATGAATTCATCCTTTAAGGATTTGAGGGATAGGATAATTGTGATATATCTTGATGATTTGATTATTTACTCTAAGAGAAGAAAACACCATTTAGGGGATCTAGAAAAGGTGCTTGATAGATGTGGAAAACATGGTATATCTCTTAAATCCTAAAAAAATTGTGTTCTCTGTGGAAGAAGGAAAACTACTTAGACATATTGTCTCAAGAGATGGCATAAAGATTGATCCAGAAAGGGTGAAGGAAATACAGAAGCTGGCTTTACCCACCAACAGGAGTGATTTGAAGTCTTTTTTTAGTCAAATCAACTTTTTAAGAATTTTTGTTCCTAAATTCTCTGAAAAAGTGAGACATATGTTAGATATGATGAGTGAAAAACATCCCTTCAAATGGAAAGAAGAAGGTAAAAAATATTTTTACGATATTAAGATAGCCATTTCAAATACTTCCATGCTAGTGAGCCCAAAGTTTGAAAAAGATTTCATCATTTACTGCTATGCTCCAAAGCACTCTTTGTCTGGCATTTTGACTCAAAAAGACAATTAGGATAATGAAGCTCTCATTGCCTTCATGAGCATCCCATTAAAGAAACAAGAGTTAAACTATACTCAAATGGAGAAATATGCATTTCTGTGGTGAAAGCATTGAAACAATTTAGGTATTACATCTTGCATTCCCATTTAGTTGTGTATGTGCTAGAAACAACAGTTAAAAGTATATTAACTCAACAAGAAGTTGGGATGAATAAAAGGGTTGTATGGGTAACTAAAGTTTAGGAATATGACTTAACCATTAAGCCTACTTCTTTGGTGAGAGGGTGTGGTTTGTGTAAATTGATGGTTGAAAGCAAAGAAGCACCTATTGACAACACTGGAGAAACACCTATTATTTTGTTAGTCAGCCTTATAGGCCCCTGGTTCTCCAATATTGCACATCTTTTAACATATGGTGAATGTCCCCCAAATATGAGTTACAAAGAAAGGTGAAACCTTAGGTTGAAGGCTGCTAAATATGTGATTTCAAATGGTATTCTATATAAAAGAGGAATTGATGGAACCTTTTTAAGGTGTGTAGATTCAGAACAACAGGAAAAGTTGTTGAAGGAATATCATTCAGATGTCTATGGGGGAAACTTCTCATCTATAGTAACTGCTTTCAAGATTCTTAGGAACTACTTCTACTGGCCAGGTATGTTCAAAGATGCTTACAAATTTGTTAAGAATTGTGAGAAATGTCAACTTTTCACTGGTCACCCTGAATTAGCAACCTTACCTATTAGGCCAGTAGTCATTAATGAGCCTTTCCACCAGTGGGGCATTGATTTTGTTGGACCTTTAAATCCTCCATCAAGTGCTAGACATATATATATTAACAACAACTAATTATTTCACCAAGTGGGTGGAGGCTATCCCAACCAAAAGTGCCAATTCTCAGGTAGTGTGTGACTTCTTAATGGAATATATTTTTGTCAGGTTTGGAGTTCCCCAAAAGATAGTCTCATATAATGCAACTTATTTTTCATCTAATGAATTCTCTCTTTTCTACTATGAACATGGCATATCACTAGCCCATTCCTCATATTATTTTCCACAAGGGAATGGATAGGCAGAGTCCAGTAACAAGAATCTAGATGCTATAATTAAAAAATTGGTGTCTGATAATCCCTAGAACTAGCATAAGAAACTATATGAAGCACAAAGAGCTATAGGTATGGCTCCATTTGAATTGATGTGTGGAATTGGAGCTCAAATTTCATTGTCCTTAGAGCTGTCTGTTGCTAAATTATAATCTATTATTGAAGATCAATTCTTTAAAGATTCTCTGGAGAAAAGGATGATGTATCTACACAATCTAGAAGATGAAAGGGATAAATTGGTTGATCAAATCACTGAACATTAGATGAGGGTAAAGCAAATCTTTATTAGGAGAACTAGACCACATGGTTTTTTAAGAATGATGAAGTGCTTCTCTAGGACAAAAGGAGAGAACCAAAGGGTGCACATGGAAAATTTAAGTCTCTCTGGAAAGGTTTGTTTATCATTTCAAAAGACATTGGCCCAAATACATTTCACCTAAGTTATCTAGATGGTATAGTTCTACCCTTCATCTGCAATGGGCAGGACTTGAAGTTAATCAAGTTCTGAGTCTTGTGAAGTCCCCAGTCATGTGCATATATCTTTTGGTTTTGTTTTCATTTCTTTTCTTTCCTTTAATGTTGTCTTTCTTTATGTTAGGTTAGGTTAGTTCCTATTTCTAGCTTTCTAAGTTCTCTGTGTACTCCACGTACCTAGTCCCCAATTAGAGCCCTTGTTAGTTGTCCAATGAGTCGCCATGTTTAAAACTCTTTCCTTAAATTTTTGCTCATCCAGCTCTTGAAGTTTTTCCTTCATCACCCTGCATATTTTCCATCTCTCGAAGTGTTGTCCAAAGTCTCTATCACTGTTTCTTCTTTTGAACCACTTTGAACTCAAGTTCAAAGCAGTTCAAAGTAGTTCAACCAAAGGTTTTTACACTAACAATTTTTCTCTAGGAAATGCATGCCAAAGTAGCGAGGTGTTCTTTTGAATTACTTTGAACCTCGGTTCAAAGTAGTTCAATGATAGAGGTTTCTTGGTGAAGGTGGATTATGATGTACAATGTACCATCATTTTGCAAGGCATTGATTACTATATCAGAGAGTAATAATTAAAAGAACATTTTTATTTCCAATGTGAAAGATCATCATTATGAGGAAAAGTGGAAATTCTTTAGTTGAAAAGGGGATTGGATGTCATAATAAGGCTAATCATTATTGATACAGCTGCAAAGGAGGTTATTAAATGAGAAGATTATGTCATAAGGCTTTTGAACATGTAAACCTTAATGAAGAGTGATTTTTCATAAATGCCTCATAATGAAGCTATACATCCACACGTAAGCACTTTTCCTTCTTAAAATAGACTCGGCTTTCCCTTTTTGTTTATTGTGCGAAGAATTGAAAGTTTGAAGGAGAAGCTGTTAAAGAGGGAAGGAAGGGAAAATCGTTGTTTTTTTTTGGTAAATCACAGGTGAGAAACATAGACATTCTTGTTTTTGTTCTGTAATCTCTGTGTTTTCAAAGAAAATCAGTTTGAAGCCTTGCTGTTTTGATTAAGGATGAAGTCTATTTTACATTTCTTTGGCAATGTTTCAAGTTTGGAATGTAAAAGGCCTGTCATAAGTGATACAAACTTAGAGGGTGTTAAGTTGGAGAGTTTTCAAGCAATTTTCCTTGAGTATGCTAATAAATTGAATGGGTGCATGGAAGTTATAACTAGTGGAGTAATTGAAGCTATGGCTTTTCCCCATCCCTTGTGAGTCCTGAGTTGCTCCAAATGTGTATTAACCATTACGATGTTAGGAGAAAAAGTATTGTAAGTAAAGATGGTGAAACGATGCTCTCAATTTCAAGAGAAATTATTGCCTTCGTATTGTGTCTGCCAGAGAGCACTTTTTTTGTATTGTCCCCCATTCAATCCCTAGCTCAATATAGAGAAACTCCAAGCACATTCTATAACACTCTAGCTAGGAAATGGACCAAAACCAATTATGGTGGGGGCTCTAGGTTACCTAAAGTTGTCACCAAAGATCACCTTAAACCTCATATTCATGACCTTGTGGTGTTGTTGCATAGAGTCAAAGGTTCAACTGATGTTTTTCTCTTTGAAGAATGGATGTACAGATATATAAAAATCATTTTGAAGGGAGAACAATGGATGGATTGGGTAGATATTATTGCTAGTTCACTAAGGATGCAACTCAAGCATGCCAAAGAATCTAGGGAAAATTTCTATATGGCTTCCTACTTGACTTATTGCATTTCCTGTGTTTGTCACCTTACCCCTCTTCCTCATGGAGTCTAGAATGAAGAAATAACAGTGTACCAATATTGCCCTCCACTGTAAAAAGTTAAAGTGCTAGAGAATTTTAGGAAGGTTCATGATGTGTTAATTGAAAATGTACATACAACCTTGAAGAAAGCACTAATGCCTATGTTGTCTTCCAAAGCTCAAAGGTTGATTCAACAATATGGACATTATTTCATATAGTTTCCCAAGTTCACTTACTTGAGAATAGGTGGATTCAAAGAGGAACCTGTAAAACTTCTGCGATATGCTTTGGATTGCTTTGTTTTGGTTGAGATTTGTAGGCAACTATTCTCTATCATTAAGGATAATTTACCACAGGAGGATTGGGAGACAACCTTCCCAATTAAGTTGGGCTCATTGGTCTGTAACAATATGATTAATGCTTCTGTTATTGGAAGCAATTTGCTTGGATTTAATTTTGTTTCTTATCATAGCAAAATAATTTTGATAGTAAAGGATATGCAGTTCAAATTCTTGGTCTTGTAGGTCATCCATTAGCAACTCCATAGTTAGAATATCTATGGAAAGATTGTAAAGATGAGGAGCAGGTTTTGAGAAGAGACCATTCAAGGTTAACATTACAGCAAATCAATTCCCTGAAGTTGAAGTTCAAAACAAAGGGGGTGAGTGAAGATGGCTTAGATATGGTTGAACCAAGCTAGGAAGAATCCCATGAATCAAAGTCACTGGTAGTAGATTGGAATCAGGATGAGGAAGAAGATATAAATCTAAGAGCTAGATTTATATTTACTTACACAGACAATTGTCTAAAGAAACAGAGCAAGAAAATTGTCAATGAACCCTCTCCAAGGGTAGTTTCTTTTCCTGAACCATTGACATCTGACACCCAACTTTTGTCTCCTGTTATAGGTAGTGTCTTGGTTCAAGGTAAGCAGAAGAAGATGCCAATCCACATACAAAATATAGCTCCTAGAACCATATCTAAAGCTAAATATGAAGCCCTTAAGCAACACAAGGTTAAAAAAGAAAGGATGTTAGTTCAAGGACAAGATTCAACTAATGGTCTCAATCTCTCAGATGGTGCTAATGGTGATGTGCAGTTCATTGAAGCTCCCAAGGTGGATCAGCCAAGGTTTATGACTCCCACCAAAGATGCTCAAGAAATCTCTATAAGCTCTGCTATCTTGTCTTTTTTATCTAATACAATCAGTAAGAAAAGAAATCTGTAGCCAATTTCAACACGTGTAAAGGATATTGTAACCAAGTATGCTGCCTAGGGTTCAAAAGTTAAGAAATTGAAAATGGATGCTCATTTAACTAAGGACCCAATGATCAGAAAAATAATAGCCAAAATAGCCACTTATAAGCAAAAAATAGAGTAGGGCGGGGGCCCTAGCTCGGTTGGCTAAATCTTCCCTATTGCAGGGGTTCTAGTCTACCCCGTCCCCATGGTACCAGTGGGCTTGTTTCACCAGCACTACCGATCACATTGAAAAGTTTACCCGGTGCATTAAAAGAGTTTAAAAAGAAGAAGCAAAAAATAGAGTTAGGGGAGATTGACAATGAATATTTCAAAGTCACTTTAGTTGAGTTGGGAACCATAAATCAGAGCATAGGCAACCGCTTCTTCATGTTTTCTGTCAACCACATGTTAACCCAATCTAAAAAGGACAATAGTGAAAAAAAGGAGCTTAAGGGAATGGTGATGAGTATGGCCACTTATATCAATTCTTTGATAAATCTTGGAGCTCTCTCAGTCATTCAAGCCCCTCAATCTTTCAACCCAAACTCTACAGATAGCCAACAACTAGTAAAGCAAATGTAAAGGGGGAAAATGTTATCAGATACAGTGAAAGAGTGGGTGAATACTATTATCAAAGAAGGTAATAAATTCATTCTATAATTCACTAGTGTGTATGCTGAAGGAGAAACAGTGTTGGGAGAAATTCAAACTTTGACACCAGGGTGGGAAATTGAGCAGAGCCCATGCTAGGCAGTCATATACCAGGTAACTAAAGTTGAGAAATTTGGAGTACTTAAGTTTCTAAATGAGAATCCAATGAAAAATGTAGATCCTTATATTTTTTTCATCATGAAAAACAACATGAGTTGGAAAGAATCTATTTATAAGGAGGAAATTATAGAAGTGCAAGACATCAAGAACAAAATTACTAGAATGCACGAAGAACTCCTTAAAGATATGAAGATAGTAAATCCTATAGGGATTCTATAGTTTGATGATGGGAATATGGATCTTGAGATACTGACTAAGAGCTTCAATGAAGTCATTAAGAAAATTAGAGATAATGAATTGCCAAGCGCCAATGACTTCACCATGCTGGCGAATATTGAATCAATGTTATGTCTCAACAAGAACCTCATGCCACGTCAAAACCTAAAGATAAAGGAGTTCAAATGGTAGAAGGACACATGTAGGGCTAGGTTGTTGAGTCTAAAGAATTTGCATTCCCATGCAATGCAGGAGTTCATGAACACTTTTAGAAGCTGGAAGCTAGTGTGTCAGACTGTGGGCAAGGAAGAGAAGACTGGGGATGAGGCTTGAACAAGATAGTTGTTTTCATTTACATTTTGAAACCTATTTTATAACTACTTTCTTGTTCATAACTATTTCTTGTTTTAATCAAAATGGCTAGGTTTTGATGGAGGCCTTTTGGATTTTTATTGAAAACTCTAAATGTTGGGGCATTGAACTGATTAATGTTAGAAAATAGATAGTTAGAAACTCTGATAAGTAGATACTTTTAAATAGTAATCAAAAGATAGTAGATGTTTTACTTTTTGAATGACTATGTGCATGAAGAAGGTTTAATATTTATATATATCATCTTAGATTCAGCTTGGAAATTTGGCATTCAAAGTGTTTAGATCACTATTATTTTGTGAACTCTAGTTTATTAATTCAAGACATTTTATTGTTGTTCTTACTGTAAGTTCATTTCAACTAAGGTTCTTGAATGATTGATATCAATTTATGGTGTTATTCATTCCTTTGAAATAGATTTTATGTAGAAGCATGGTTCGATGAATGTTTCTTTTTGTTGTTTGAATTGATTCTTAGCTCACTACCTAGGAGTACGTGAGAGATCCTTATGCACTTTCTAGTAAAAGTGCAAAGATAATTTTGAATTCATTACAAATTTCATAAGGAATTTGTACCTTTATAATATAGAGAGAAAATCAAATAACATGAGATTTTCTCAACTATTATGAACATTTTGTGTTTTTCATACCTTGGGCATAGAGTGAATTTGTTAAATAGTTGAAAAGACAATCTATTCACCAATACCACTGCATCTCCAATTTAGTATTGGATCAAATTTCCTCATGTTGGTGAGATTAAGATGATCAGTCATACTCTCAATCATCCTTGTAAGCCTAGGAATCATGTTTTCCTTGACTTATTTTGGCATTCTATTCCTATTACAACTCCTACTCATCCTGATTATGTTTTCTAATCATATCAAGCTCATAAGTGTAGAAAGATTACTAAATTGATTATGCCTTAGGATCTACTCGCAGCCTTTTTCCTACACATTCCATGATTATTTCTTCAAACTCCTTCATTTCTAATGAGTCACCACGTCTTGCATCAAATGCTCCCTCTATTGTGGTTCCTCCTCCCATTTCTCAACTTGATGTTGTTCCTTCTACTCTCTCATCTAAAGATGAAAAGGAACCTATGTAAGTTGATCCTTATTATTCCCAACCAATTTTTATCAAGACTAAACATATCTGACATGCTCATTACACTACAATATTTGGGGTCAAATTATGATAAAAATTTGTGATGATGGTGTAGTTTACAATGATTTTCATGGTTTTTTTTGCAATTTTCCCCAACATTGTCACAATACTAACATTGGCATCATAATTGTGATGACCTTGTGAGCATAAATAACAAAAAGAAAACATGAAAATCATTTTCCATTTTATTTTTATTATGGAGAGTTGTGTGTGAAAGAGGTGGACTACTGTGAACATTGTGGTGGCCCTTGTGATTGGTGCTCGATACATTTGGTTGCTAAGCCCTCATGATCTCTGCATTTTGTTGTTGTTCCCTTTCTTTATGATTTCATTGACTTGCCATTCCCTTGCTCTATGATTCATTTTCATGCCCTTGCTCTACAATTCATTATCATGTTGTGCCCTTGCTCTGTGATTTCATTGCCATGTCATGCCCTTGTGATTTATGTGCCCTTGATCTATAATTTTATTCTAAGGTGAGAAGAGGTACATATGTGTTTATATTTCCTTTCCTTCTAAAAATGTATGTGTTTATATTTCCTTCTAAACATGTATCTCTTTATATATTCAGAGAGATCTTTTTTAAGGTGCTTATTACATATTATCTACATAATAGAAAAAATGATCTAGCTACATACATATTCCAAAATCCAAATAATAAAACAATAAAACTCACTCAACCTGTGCTAAGTGACTTACCTCGAGATCCTGCACAAAAATAATGCAGACCACGAAAAAAGGGTGGAGTTCACAAGAAGTTTTACAAAAACATATCATAGTAGATATTACAAAATACACATAATGATTTTTTTACATACAAACTCTTCCTATTTTGTAGAATAGAAAAAATTAATAAAGTTGAAAGCATGAGCTATGCAATATTAGTTCAATTTTATCAACCCTAGACTCTTTTCTTGGTGCCATCAAATGCTAGGTGCTCTTCTACTTCTAAGATATACTCCATTTTTTGTTTTCTTAAGCCTTTGATTTCCTCATTTATTTTGGTATATGGATAAGTTTTTACTCTCTAGCCTATTGATGTTGATCAAGAAACACATTCACTCGAATAGTTTCTTTTGTAATCACAAAAATTAAATTCCACCATTAATAAAAAGAATTGCAATGATCTCAACGTTGAATGTAATTGATTCTTGAAAGGCATGTGTGGATTAAGTCTTTTTTTCTTATTTAATCAAAGGATAAATAGAATGTACCTAGCTGACATCCATGATAAGATTAGGCTTAGAGTGCTCATGGCTTGAGCACCATAACCCAAATTCTTATATGATTATCTGAAACATAGAGATCTAATAGTAGCAACTTTTGAATTGGATACGCATGAATATTCACTAGGTCTATGAACAATAATTCTAGGATTTATTTGTGCTTGTCCTGATAGTACTTGGATAGAAAACATGGTATGCCCGATTCAAGGGGATTACTTCCCAAATTAAAAGAAGAAAAAGGTTATTGACTAACAAAAAGTTTGTATAGTAAAAACAAGGTATTTTGGTATAGTAAATACACAAAATGATATTACATTGTAAATAGGGTTGTATTTGATATTATGTTTAATTCATCATTATAGTTAGATACTATATGACTCCCTATTTGAATTGTGTTCCCTCTATTTTTTGCTGAAATTTTATGTACCAAGATCTTACTTTGTGCATACTTTGATCGTTATAACTATATAATGATTAGTTGGTTTAGTATTTCATTAAATAGCATTAGACACACAAACTATTTATTTAATTGAACTTCTTTTTGAGTTATTTATTCATATATTTGCAACCAGTTTCCTTAGTGTTATCCTAAGATGATATGGGCTTTTCTATGCATCATAAAAACATGGAGAAAGAAATAGAAAATTTATTATAGAATATATAACAATAGAGAAATAATACAACTGGGAGAAGAAAGGATTTAGGTTACTTGAAGATGGAGAAATAAATTTTCAATTGAAAATAATTTAAACAATTAGCTTTTCCTAGCTAGCAGGATCAAATACAGTTTTTGAAGGTGATAAAATTGCATATGCAGATGCATCACTTGCATGCCAGGCATGAAGTGCATTCCCCAACTTATAATGAATGGTTAGATATAAAGGCTCCATACACTGGCCCAACAATGGAAGCCAAGGATGTAATCATGCATGCATTGGCACAGTCTCCTACAAGGATTTGAAGTACCTATTGCTACTGTTAATTTGGGCATCACTATATGATCCAAAATGTTATGAAGTACTGAATTTGGTAGTAACTTCTCCCATGTCTCTAAAAAATGTATCATAGGTTTAGGGTCCCTTGGCTTCCAGGAGTTTGTAGCATCTATTCTCATTACTAGAAGAATAACTTCAGTGAAGAGTTGAGTGAAAGTAGTTGAAGAAGAAATTTCTATTTCTGTGTAAATGCCATAATCACAAGGCTCATTCCCTTGTAGAAGCCTCTTCCACAATGATATTACCTCTAAACCATGCAAAGGATGTTGAAGTGGTTTCCAACCTTGAAACACTCTTATAAGGAATGGCAAAGAAAACGTAGATGCAATACATGACAAATTCCAAGGCGATTATGACATCCTAATATCCTAATATCTTAAATCCAATAAATTGGAGGGTAAGAATCTTATGAGAAATGTGTTTTCTTTAAAGATCCCATTCATGCAAACTTTTATAGGAGAAAATAGATAGTTAAAGAATGTACAAAAAAACCAGCAAAATGTTTCAAACAAAAAAATCTGAGAAACCAACATTTAAGATATTAGGATATGCTAGTTTAAGCAAATGTAGATTCTATTTCCAAGGTGATCATGTGAACAACTCCTTGAATGTTCAAGAAAAAAAGAAGGCAAAAACAAGAACAAGAATGGAGGGAGTGACAAGGAGTTAGAAACAAGAGGAATGAAGAGGAAGGGGATAGAGGAAAAGGGGCATAGGTGTTTGATCCTTGATAGATTTCAACTTCACATTGTGTTTAAATTTGGCATAGGTGTTTGATCCTTGATAGTTTTCATTTCAATATTCAAGTTTTCAAGATTGGTCAACACCCTCACTTGTGGAGCTCTCATGTCAAGCACTTTCTGTACTATTTTGACACCATCTTCTTGCTTTTGAGCTAATAGTTCTTTAGGTGTATTTTCTTATAAAACATCAATTTTGTAAAACTTTATGTTGTTTCAAAATCAAATGTTTCTTTCAAAATCATATGTGTAGATATAAACATATAGTACAACATGTCCAATATTTTTGTAGATATACACATTAATTACACCAAATTTTTTTTTCAAAACCATATGTGTAGATATAAACATTAAGTACAACATGTCCAATATTTTTGCAGATATACATATTAATTACACCAAATGTTTCTTTCAAAACAATATGTGTAGATATACCTATTAAATACAAACAAATGAATAAGGGTACATGAATAAGTTATTTTTATGAAGAAGGATCATGTCAAATGATACAAGGGAGTTTGATCAAAATAGGGAGACAATCGCTAGATTGTTGTCTAACTTTCAAAAACTAGGTGGTGACAAATGTTATTGTCCTTTTAAGTGTTGTAATAGCTTAAAGAGAAGAAGAATCAAAATCAAAACATCTAAGAGACATTGTTGGGAGAATGGTCACAGAAAAGGAGTGTTTGATTATCATCAATTGGTAAGTTGTTTTTTATATTGTTTATACAATTAATATACTTATGAACCAAAGAATGGGGGTTTTATTATCATCATTTTTATATAGGTTAATCTCCCTAGGGTATTACGTGATATGGACATCAGAGGAACATAGAGGTGTGAGTATTGAAGGAGAAGATCATGATCACATGGAAGATGATGATCATGCATTAGAAAAAAAATTTGAAGATGATCGTATGAATCCATTGGTCCATGACACATTTAGTATTGGTGTTGCTACTACTGATGATGATGAGGAGGAGGAGGATGAAAATGAGGTCATCCATGATATACCTCTACTTCAGAAGGAAAACATGACCCTTTATGAAGGATCCCAATCAACTCTTCTCTCTATTGTATTGTTGTTGGTGAATTTGAAGGTTATGAATTGTTTATAAAATCCAACATAACAATGTCACGTATGCTAAGGTTTGTGATATACATCATTATAGTCTATAAAGGTTGAAATATGTATCATTAAGATTGTTTATACTAATGACTAATATTTTTTGATGTAGATTGATAGGTGACTATTTGTTACCACTAAGAAATGTTCTCCCTCACTCGTACCAAGAATTATGTACCACTATGAAACATATTGGAATGAAGTATCAATCAATAGATGTTTGTCCTAAAGATCATGTAATTTATCTTAAAGAACATGAAAATGCAATAGAATTTCTCAAATGCCATATGAGCAGATATCAAGATGATCAAGTGACAAAAAAGGTGCCCTGCAAGGTTCTTCATTACATCCCCATTATTTTGTGTCTTAAATGATTATTCAAGTGCAGTAGCTTGGCACAATTTATGGATTACCATGCATACAATAGAAGTCAAGATGAAATTATTTGAATGCTTGTGAATGGTTCACCATTTAAGGACATAGAGAAAAAGTGGCCACACTTGAAAGAAGAACCTCAAAATCTCAGGCTTTCTCTGGCAACTAACGGTATCAATCCATATGAAAAGATGAGATTTGTTTACTCAGTCTAGCCTATTTTTGTTATCAATAATAACATTCCTCCATGGATGTAAATAAAGAGGAAGCACATTATGTTGGAAATGATTGTTCTAGGTATTTAATTATTTTATTTTTACCTACATCTAATTATAAGTCTTGGAGTGAAATGACCACAATAATTATCTGACGTTGTTCATTCAACTAGGTAAGTACCAAGTGAAAGATATGAATTTATATATTGTGCCTCTTATTGATGAGTCACTGGTGTTATGGAATGGTTTTATTATGTATGATATCTCTAGATCAATTGGACAAAACAATTTCAATTCCATGCAATGCTTGTGTGGACAATTCATGATGCCCCAAGGTTGACACATTTATGTGGTATGTTATGCTGAAATCTAGTTGTACATGATAATACTAATTCCAAAAATGAACATATTTAATCCAATTGTATCATTATCTTGTAGGTCATCAAACAAAGGGAAAATTTGTATGTCCAATGTGTGGTCCAAAGATGAAATCTAGTCATTCCAAAGGTTTAAGAAAGCAGGTGTTTGATGAGAATAGGCACTTTCTCCACCCAAAACATAAGTATTGAAGTGTCAAAAAACATGTTTTCAATGGGAAAGAAAAAACTACATCAAAGACACAAAGAATGACACCTCACCTATGGCAGTTGGAATATAATATAATTCAAGGTCGTCAAGGGATCAATATTGACCACCTTCCAAAGGGACTAAAATGTTATCCCAAAGAATTTAATAGGCTGTCCTACTACAAGAAGCTACAAATTGTGCATTCGTTTGATACCATGCACATTGGAAAGAATGCAATAGAGAAACTTTGGAAAATATTGGATGGAAAGCATGACAAAGAAAAACTTGCCAAAATTTGTAGTGACATTCATGATTCCAATCATGCAATGAAAAATATCATTGAATAAAATAGCAATGGAGGCCAAATTATTGTGAGTGTGCTTCCTTGGTTATTAATGGAGTAACAAAGTAATGACATAAAAGAAGTCATAGGAAAAATAAGATTTCCTATAGGATTTTTTGCAAATATAAGAAATATCATGTCAAAGAAAAGTGAATTTGGCCCAGGGCTAAAAATGTATGATTGGCATGCCTTCATCAAGGTAAATCACCATCGTTTGTATTTACAATATATTTGTGAAATTGCATTCAATTTTAATGTATTATGTTAGAAAATAATGAAATGATCAGTTGACAATTGTTGTAGTATGTGCTACCCCTATCACTCCCAAACAACTTTGACAATAATATCAAACAAGTGATATATGATCTTGGAAAATAGATGAGGTAAGCAATGATATTTGTTCAATATATAAAACAAGTAATATATTATAAAGTCATGTATTTTATGTTTTTGTTTCTTGAATCCCTTGTACGTGGTTGTCATCTAAAGAAATCCATAAAGAAGATATAAAATATTGGAAGAAAAAAATTCCTCTACTAATTTATGAAATGCTAAAGTGTTTACCTTCAACTTTTTTCAATGCACAAGAACACTACCTCATACACCAAATTGAGGAGATTGAATTGTTTGGACCTATAAAACCTAGGTCAATGTGGATGGTTGAGAGACACTTTAAATTTTTGAAGGGTTTGGTTCGACAAAGAGCATGTCCCAAGGGTTCTATAATTAAGGGATATATGGCATACAAGATGATGTGTAAATTACTCATTATCTTCCTAATCTTGCAACAAAGACCCATATAGATTGCATTTGTGATCTTGACTCGATTAAAAAATTCAAAGGGGAGTACTTGGTGGGGAAAGGTAGATTTAGGAAATTGAAAGGTAATAAATTATGAGATGTTATTGTAGTTAAATAATTTTTAATCTTCATGATAAATATGTTCTAAGTCAACTATTTACTTTTTTGCAACTATTAAAGAGTGGAATGCAATACATTTGTTTATTGCAAACAATCAAGATTGGATGATGGTATGGATTGAATGATGTCAACATTCTAATCATGGATTAAAATGGGAATCCATGTCTTCATTGGTTAAACAATCTCATTTTAATGGAGATCCCAATGTTACACAAAAGGAAATAGATTTAGCATATGGTTTAAGAGATCTCCATGTACTTATAAGTTTGTTAATCAACCATATGTTTTTGAACTCATGATGGAATAATTTATACTTGTTCGACATTATTGTAGGTGAAATGCCACAAGACTATGTTCTGCAATGGTTATAAATTTCACATCAAATATTTAGATGACATGAAGAAAACTTGTGATTCTGGGATAAGTGCAGTCTTCTAGGTAACCAATATTTCATCTAGAAATTACTTACATTCTCAACAATCTTGAAATTGATACTATGGCATTTTAGTTGATATACTTGAATGTGACTTTAATTCCTTCAAATTAGTTCTCTTCATTGTCAAATGGTACAAACTATGACTCAATCAAAATGATACTGATAGAACTATTATTGAGCATGAGAATGGATTTCCAATGGTTAATACAAGGTTGTTTGAGCCAGTTGGGGATGAGCCCTATGTTCTTCCAAGCTAATGTGAGTAGATATTTTACTAAAAATTTCCACATAAACCAAGCTGGTCATTTGTTGTTAGACATGATCCAAGGGGAAGGCTGATAAAGTATAATGCGATGGAAGAAGAAGATATCAAGGAAGAGGAAGAAGTGGACCATGATCGAGAGCTATTTGATGATGCTCTTGAAGCAAATGATGCTACTATTGATCATCATGATGATGCAAGTCTATTGATCATGATGATGATGAAGATGAGGAGGAGGAGGATGATGATGATGATGATGACAATGATGATGACCAGGATAGTGGTGGTGACAATGTTGACAATGACGATGATCCTAATGATGAGATGGATGAAGAATGATATCAATGTATATACAAGTAAACATTTTCTATTCAATTTTTTATTTTTGAACTATTAATACAAGTAAACATTTTTAAATTGAATTTGGTGTAGTAATAAAAATTTAACTATAATGTGTTGGGATTAAAAAAACCATCTTGTATTGCAGTTGTAAGGATGTAGAAGTTGTTCCTGATGAGCATGTTGAGGTACAAGCCAGTGGCCGAGCAAGATGATGTGGTTGGACAAGATAAAGAGTGCTACAATGTTCTTTAAAATCTTTTTAAGTCTCAATTTTTTTAAATTTAACCCTTTTATTTGTTATTGTCGAGGACCAACCTTTGCAAGGCACAACGTGTGCACGTCCATGTGTGAGAAGAAATATCAATGATGACATGGATATGCCTCTACAACAATATACAAAATGATAAAAAAAGAAAAAAGAAATGATTCATGTGAACTTATGTAAACTATTTATGTAACTTATTTGATAATGAATGATGCTTATGTATAGATGTTTTATTTATGTTTTATTGAATGTTATAATGAATCCTATGTTTCAATGTTAATGTGAATGTTCTAATAAAAGAAATGTGTTAATGAATGTTATCATGTATAATTCATGAATGTTACATTTTATTAATAGAATGAATGAATTTTAGATGTTAACAGGGAATTTAGATGTTGGGGGGCAGGGGGGTGAGATTCCACATTCACGTAGTTGTCCCTAATTAGTAGAGAATATTAAAATATTCTCAAAACCAAGTGAAGCTCAATATTAACTTGTGATTGCATGACAACTAACTATGCGAATCCTTTGGTTTCAAACAATGCAAAAGGACACCATAGTCAAACTCATTTATTTATGTTGAATAATAGTATAGGGAGGAAGCAGAGGATCATAAAGTCTATATGACATGCAACAATTAATGGAGAAAACATGTAACATTTATAATTTCACAATTTATAATTCTTCCATGATCCTCTATATACTCATAAATTTGACCATAGAAGCCTCATAAATTTGCATTTTATTTTTGCTAATAGATTCTCACTTTTCTCTTTGGTAGTGATGAGTTGTGAAATAACCTTCATAATTGTCATTGCAGAACCTTTCAAATTTAAATATGCTCAAATTCATCAGATGTAGAATCCATGGGATTGCTAAAATTGGGCATCTTCGTTTAGACTTAGTAGGGTGTGACAACTTAGAAGGATTGTGTAACTACTTTCACTACCTGGTAGGACTAAAAACATTAGAACTGAGTAATTGTAAGAGGTTGTTAAGGTTGCCTCTAGGTTTTAGGAAACTTGCCTCACTAGAAACCTTAAAATTATAAATAAACTAGAGGAATTGTGCAGTGATTTCCATTGCCTTGTAGCACTGAAATATCTAGATCTTTCAAAGTGTGATAGTTTAAGCAAACTTCCAAACCATTTTGGTGATCTTAGCTATTTGGAAAGATTAGATCTGTTAGGATGATTAGAAATATTGATGAGGAAGTCATTCTTCTTGATGCTTATCAACTCCCCTTCCATTCATCATCTCTCCAACTACAAACTCCCCTCATCTTCATCATCAATTCAATAAATCATTACTATAATCATGAAAAATTAAAAATGTTGGGGAAGAACTTGCAGTAGCTACAGTTTACTTCAAAATACATGCAAATAATATATGTTGGGGGCTCTCATAAATCATGAGCATCTAATTTTCTCATCTGAATCTTGACTTATACACCTAACAACTCCCAGACTTCCTCTTTCTATCATCAATTATCTGTTGTTTTTGAGACTGGAAGCTTTTCAATTTTTCGTAGCACTGAACAATTAGAACAAAATGGCCTAAAATGCTTGTAGGCATGGGAAGACATGTCTTCTTATGCACTAGATCAAGTGGCCTTCCTCACAAAAACTTCAAGATATATTCCACTGTAGGCTATAAAACACCTTGCATTTGCATGGTGGACGAGAAGGGGAGGATTTAAAAAAAAGATGCAATGGCAACAATTGTTACCACTTTCTCCATTGATTAAGTACTAAATAAGAGTACTACATTTTGATTAATTTTTTTGTTATGATTTCAATTAACCTCTATTCAATATTAGTTTGATCTATGTTATGTTCAATGATCCTTGTCACAATATACTAATTCAAAGATGGAATATACATGCTTGTAGAGTTCAAATGTTAGCAACCATAAGGACAACCACACCAACAAAAGTTGCAACCAAAACCATATGAGAAAGAGGAACCTCCAAGAAAGAGATGAGCAAGGAAGATACACGTCCCCCATTGAAACACCAACATGCATAGTGAACATGACATCACAAGGACCAAGGAAACGAGCTCTAGTAACACCATCAACAGCAACAAGAGGACCTCGAACCATGACAAAAGCAATTGGATCCATCATAATGGGTTCTTGAATCATGCGATCTTCTACTTAATGTTGTGAGTTATTAAGCATGATTTTAAGATCATACTCATTGTATGTTAGTATACATTATTTAGAACATTTTTAAAAAGTAGTTTGTTCTTATTTGTTAGAAATACATTTTACTATGTTGATCACATGCTTACGTTGTTTAACGTAGGTCATGTAGTTTCCTCTTTGGTCCCTCTCATGGAGATTGTGTTTCACATTCCTCTAAGTTGTCTAATTGATATTGCATTTGCTCAGGCATTTCACAGATAGTGTTGCATTTCCATTTCCTTTTTATATTACTGTAGATAAGAAGTCGAATGTCATGATTATTTCTCCATGCATACTAAGAAATAATTAGGACCTTCAACTTCTTATCTACAATAATATAAAAAGGAAATGGAAATGCAGCACTATTTGTGAAATGCTTGAGCAAAAGCAATATTAGGCATAAAACTTAGAGGAATGTCAAACACAATCTTCATGAGAGGGGCCAAAGAGGAAACTGCATGACCTGCACTAAACAACATATTCATGTCATCAACAGAGTAAAATGTATTTCTAACAAAGAAGAACAAACATATTTTTTCATAAATCAACAGCTCGTCGTAATTCCAATGACATGTTTAACTAATCACCATTAGAATAAGAGCATTGCCCTTGCATATCCATCATAAGTGTGATAGATAAACATGATAGAAAGTTGTCATACCCACAGAACTATCGTTGCATGTTGTCACAGTTGCAATGGTCTCCTACGGAAACTGAGAATGTGATGATGAATTTTTGGCCTTGGCTTCTACCAAATTGCAATAGATTTTTGCAATGGACAAGCTTTTCATCACAATCTACGATGTAAAAAGTGTGATGCCCATCTGACAAGAAGCAATTTTTGGTTTTTTCGCTTGGGCAATGGTAGGACATCACAATTGTGATGGCTTTCCATCATAATTTAGGTCTAAATGTAGTAGTGTGATCATCAAAAGAAGAATTAATCTTGAGCTAAGGCCCATGTGCATGCTTGTCATTCTTCTTCTCCTTCCTTTATGTAGCCTATATCTATGAAAGTAGTTAATACTAATAATGAGATAGATAAATTTTATATGCATTTATCTTGATGAAGAAGATACATTAGATTATCCCATTGATACTAATGATGATTAATATGGTACTATTGATCTTGATAATGATTTTACTAACATGCTTTTAAGATAAATTTCATTTACATCTACTCTTAAGTATAGTGACTCTAGAGGGGTCCCTATTCAGACTTGGCTATTGTTCTAACTATGTTGGATGTTTCTCCTCTTGCAAATTATCCACCTTCCCCAAATCACATAGACATATATTGGAGAGATGGGTGATGCACTTGAGTGATAGCTCTACATGGTAGCTTTTGTGTGTTTACCTATGATGATGTGCTTCCTCTATATTTTTCTTGCTAGCCCTTTTTTCTCCATTAGCACATGGTGGTAAAAGAATCAAAATTTTGTATCATTCTTTTATTTGTCTCTCACTTCTTCTAATTATTTTTATATGTGCTAGTGTTTGTAATTGTGTCCTTGTGTGTCCACTTGGATTTGTGACATGGTAGCACAAACTCTTTTTTGTCTCCATGATGGTAGTCCAAAAAGACTCTTCTTCATATCTCTTACATATCTTTCTTCCATTGTGTTGTAATTATACTACTTTCTCTAGGGAATGATGAAATTTCATTTACAACAATATTTACATATATTATCTCATGATCATGCTGACCCCAAAGTTAGTAGACCCCTTTTGGGATCTTTATTATATTTTATGTGATTATTTCCCTTGATTTGTGTTTTTTTGGGGGCACTTCATAGTGGAAACATCTCTAAGTGGATGTATGTATACTCCATTAAAGTTATTACTCATGTTAAAGTGTTAGAAATGACATTCATGTGGGGGCATATGCTTTTCTCTCTTTCTACATGTAATAATGGAGTACAAAATAAAGATTCTACATATAGATTAGAGTGCTTTAGCCTTGGGGGCTTGGTATGCTTTCTTAACTATCCTCAAATCTATGCATCATTGCTTCATCAAGTTTTTTTGCACACACATCTTATTAATCACAAGCCTTTGTGGATTATCCACAATCCTAAATAATGGATTCTCCATTCACACCTTCAATTTAGGAAGTGAGTGTCCCTAGGATTGGGTCTCTCTTTCTTTTGTACAATAAATATATGCTAAATCTCATATATGGGAAACACATACAAATTTTCTAAATCTCATATATGAGTAATGAATTCGAATTAAAGCACATTCCAAGTCACATATGTCACACATTTTAATCTTATTTTTTTGCATTATTCACGATGAGATGTACACTTCCCATTGGAAGAATTAATCACACTTGTTCTTTCTTTGCTTCTCTCAGTTTGTGATTTATCTCTTGTTATAATTTTGGAGTTAGCAAAGACTCAATCCCTTGGGATATCGATGTATTATTGGTCTCCTTGATCATGATAAGATTATCTCATGTCATGTTCTCTACTTTACCAAGAGTTTGGATTGACTCCACTTCTTAAAAATCCTTGAGTACTACTTGTTGGAATTACAATAGGAAAGGTAAACTTCTAGGGGGGTGAATTAGTAGTTTAAACTTGGACCCATAAAAATTTCACCACACATCCATCTCATACATTCAATGAGTAAACTAAAATAACATGTAAAACACGTACATCTAAATCATGTAAAACATATAAGCAATCACACACACATGACACTAGATATGATTACCTAGAAACCTTCCAAGTGAGAAGGTAAAACTAGGGTGGGGATGACACCCAAAAATCTTTACTACTATAGTAACAAAGTGTATCCAATGAAGGTTACAATTTTTTGAACATGAGACATGATCTATCCTACGAAAGGTCTGCCCTATTAAAGGCTTACAAAGACTATTAGGTCTCACCTTGTTAAATGATTTCAACACCCTATTAGAAGTGTGCCTTGCTAAAGGACTTTAATTCACAACTAAGTAAGCACACTGTTAAAGGATTTAATATAGCCAATTGGGACTACTCTGTTAAGAGATTTTGACTGAAATCACCTATTAGAATGTCTCAGCTTTGATCCTATTGTTAGCACTTGATTGTATGATAGTAGATCACCTCTAAACAATGTCTTCTTGATCCTTCTTGATCAGATGTCTCTTTATTGTATCTTTTCTCTATCCTTTGTTCTATTTTAACTGATTCTACAATGTAGTTTCACTTCATAACTTCTAAGCCAACATGAATGCTCTATTTGTGCATGCAAACTTCTCTATTTGCTCCTTCAAAATTTATAGAGAGTTTAGAGTTTTTCCTCCTTAAGAAGACTTAGGTGACTTAGGGTTAGGTATGAATCTATAGCTAAGATTCATCCATTTTCCTGCTTAATCCTTCCCATTTTCTGATTGGCTTCATGTAACTACATATGGAGTCCAACTTGAGATTTGTCCTTATCTCCAAAATATTGAATTTCAATCTTAAGTCTGATAAAAAATGGTTTACATAGTTGTTTGTGCCTTTACAAACAAATATGTCAAAATTGTCTTACTTGGCATCTGAAGTCTTTGATGCTCAGTATAAACTAATCTTTATACTATGACTTGGTACCTATATTGCTCAACATCCACTATTTACTTAGCTCTTATGTCACTATCTACTCAACATTTGAGTGACTTGGCACATGCGTGGCTCAGAACTCACTATGACTCAACATGGTCTAATATATACATGTTGCACTTGGCGTGTACTACTTATTCGGCATGAACTAAGTAAATAGCTTAAGTGTGTTGACACTCACTTGTCAAAACCAATTTGAGATCAACAATCTCCCCTTTCGACATGAGTGTCAAAAACACTTGAGTATAGATTAACATCCTTAATCTTATGAGCATAACATATCTCAACTCAGCTTATATACAAAACTTCAAAATTTCAAATTTTGTAACAACTTATATACCTCAAAAGTTGATAACTCTCCTTGAGTTAATATGTCTATTATGTAACCAAAATTTTGTACTCCTACTGAGTAAATGTGTCTCTATTGATACACTTTGACTTCATGCTCTATTTTTTTGATACTCTTTCATCTGATACTTCTTGTATTTTGATGCTTCTCCCTCTTTGCTTGCTCTCTCCCATTTCTCACTTTCCTTATGTCTCCCCCATTCTCTCATTCTTCCCAAAATATTTTTCTCCCTTTATCTTATTCTCCCCCTTTTTGACGCTTATGTCAATGGGCTATGCACTTCTAGTGTGTTTGTCCAGAAAAGATTTATGGACATCCAATATCATTTTGAGAGTTGCATCCTAGTTCTCACATGCTACATCCATTGACTTGATTTGGATTGCTAGCTCAGTAGCAAGGTGAACTAGACCATCTAGAGTAGAAAGATTTGGGTCTTTCTCACTCTAAGCTAGATTCATTGGTAGTTTTGCACCTAATGCAATAATTTGACTCTCTAGACTCAGAATGTGAATTCTAGTCTCTTGGGTGAAGAGTGATGGATTGCATAATTTAAAGTACAATGAGAATATATTCTCAAGTACCTTCTTTACATCCTCAACCTTAGTTACCAATGCAACTTGTTTCAGTGCTATGTCACATGATATCTTATCATTCACTTTGCTTTGGAATTTCTTTTCTAACCATTCAAGTAATTTTGCATTAGTACCTAGGTCTTCATTATTGTTCAATTAGTGGCTTGGTTCCATCTAGAATTGGTAGACTGAATGCATCTAAAAAGATTTCTTTAATATCTTGTAGTGCTTGCTTCTGCCTATGTTGCCTTCTAAGAATTTCTTGATGCTTTTTCCTTTCTAGGGCTTGCTATAGTATGCCCATCTATTCTATGGTCATGATATCATAATCATGTTTTGGCAAAATGATTTCTTCATCAAGGCTCACATCTCCATATTGAATTACTTCTTTAGCCTTTGATGAACTCAGGCTTAACATTGAGATCTGTAATGGAGTAGCATTTGTGCCTGGCTTCTGAAGAGTATAACTTGATGGAGTGCCAAACACTGATAAGGTTACTAGGGATTGGATAGTTGTTTGCTCCTTCAATTGTGGTGTCATCTCACTCTCTTCAGGCTTTCCCTGTTCTACTATAATGACCTAACTTACACCTTGATCTTGTGTTGTAGGTGTAGATAAGTCTATCTAACATGTTTCTTGTTGTTCTACAGTAGCAACTTGTGCTTCCATTGTGCTCTTTTCTACTATATCAATCTTGGCGATTGTGTCAACCTTGTTAGATGTATCTTTTTGTATTTGGACCAAAGGTTGTACATTAGTGACTAGAGGGATGATAGAAGTTGGTTCTTGTGGATTCACCTTTTCCCTTTTAGTATCAGTCATTGTCTTCTGTAATTCATCCACACTCACCAAAATAGGATTGTCACAAAGTTTTGCCTGCAGTGTAGACTGATCTATATCTTCTTCAAATCATCCTCTTTAAGGGGATTGATGTTCCGAGCTGATAGATTAGAAACATCCTTAATAGTTATTATCTCAGTAGTATCCCTTGTTATATGTTGAGAATTGACACTCAACAATTGTATGTCTTGCATACTATGTTCTTCTTGCTACTCTTCCTCACCTGTTGCCTTGTCATCTATTGTGATTTCTACTCCTCCCTCAATAGTACCTTCATTCTTATCATCTTCTTCATCATCCCTGACCTCAATGGGTTCTACCTCACCTTGATTCGTTGTAGTTAACCCATAAGTAAGTTTCCACATCTAAGTGGTCTTCTTAACTACATCTTCAATGTTATTTTGCAAAATTCTAAAGGCTCTATATTTAGGTACAAACCTAACTGCATATTTCTTCACAACCTTAGCAATTTGTGCCTTAGTAAGTTTAGGCATCACTTGAGCTAGATATGTTTCTCTAATCTATCTCTCCAAGTTCAAGCAATAGTGCCATTTTTGCTCAACTTTGTCATATAGACTCTAAGGCATTGAGTTGGCAAGTTCTTGTGGAGTTGTCTTGAATTTTTCCATCATGGCATATATGGCTTCCTCCACTTGATTTTTCTCTACTTTACCCAAATTATCAAAATCAACATGACTAAATCCTAATAAGTTTGTACCATTCTTAACATTTTCACATAAATTTTCAAGATCTAACAAAGGATTGTTACTCACCACCTTAAATTGCATGTTGTCATCTGATTCTATTTTATCTTCATCTGATTTGGCTTGTGCCACATACTTTCTTCTTGGCCTTTTCTACTCTTGGCCTCCTTGCTCTACTGGTTTGGTCTTTTCCTTGGCCTTTTGAGTTGTTGCATGTGTACTAGCTCTTGTAGTAGGTGTAGTGGGCTTGGGATGACTTGGCTTTTCTACCTTCTTATCTTTAGTCACTGGTTGGACCTTAGCTTTCCTATTCTTTGGCTCGGTAGGAGTAGGTGCTTTCTTTGCTTCTTCTCCCTCAACACCTTCAGTATCCTCCTCTTCTTGGTCTTCTCCCATACCTTATGTCAAAGCTACTGGTGCATGTGCTTGGGTTTCTTCTTCCTCTTCATCCTCTTCTTCTTCTTCTTCTTCCTCCTCGACACCCTCTCCAAAATTGGCTTTCAATTTCTTCACTATCTTCTCCTTTTTCTTCATGGTAGAGGTAGTCTTCAATTCCATCGTAATTTTGGACTTTACCATCTCACAGTTTCCAAATATCTTTGCACTTTAATCTACCTCTTCTGCAAGTAATGCAGTAATGACTGCAGAGGCTTCATCCACATTAATTTAATAACCTAAGGGTCTCAACCATCTCACCCTTGGTGTAGTAACTTGTACATAATTATAATCAACATCCATTAGAAAACATACACCATCATAGTGTTTCTCCACTAGTGACACTGGTATTCTCAATCTTTCCTTCAAAATAACTTGTCATCAAAGATTCAAAATTCTCTCCTAACTATTCAATATACTCACCAATCTGCACTACTATTGATCTCTTGGTTTTCCATCCCACATTTCCAAATGAAGGGAATATGTTTTTCACATAAAAGAATATGCATACCAAAATGGAACCAAATTTTCATTGTGCACTCTTGGTCTTTCTGATTGCTCTAAAGTTCTCCATTAATTGTTGCAATTGTAGCTCTGCTAGATCATATGTGTGATCTTTCTTGACAATTTTGTATCCCACATCCACAACTATACAGGGTACACTATTTAATCTACTAGATTAATAAAATTTGTGTGATATTACCCTTATAGCAAAGTCAATCAATGGATTAGTAATTTTATCAAGTTTCATGCCTCTTTTGTTCCAAACAACTCTAGTATTCTTCTCAATCACCTCTTTTGAATCACTTCTTAATGTCTTAGGCCGATCTAGGGTTGGGTAACCAGTAACTCTATGAATTATTCTCTTAGTAATTTTGATAGGTCCATTGTCTAGCCATAATGAACCATCATGAATTTAGCTAAGCATTATCATAATACATTCTATCTTACACAAATTTGGAAAATCTGGGGCTCATATCAATTCCTTCATCTATACATTCTTTGAACTTGATGCCATAATGTAAAACTAGAGTTTACAAAATTTAAACTACGTAGCTTGGCTCTTGATAAATACCTTATGAAATCTAACTAACTATTGTAGAATCTCTACTCAAATCTTCTGCAACTACTTTGAATGGATTTCCAAATCACCTTCTACTCTACTCACTCTTTCTTGAGTTAGAAGTGATGAAAAATGAGCTAAAATTGATCAAATACCTTTGAAAACCTTGCAATAAATGCTAAGCGCTTACACAGTTGTAAGCTCAACATTAACTAATTTTAGGCTCACTCAGCATCCATTAACATTCCAATCACTTGACAACCACTATGAGCTCAACATCAACTAGCTAGAATGTTAGCTCGACATCTTCTAGCATTCCACTCAGCATACATAGGAAATATTTCATGCTCATCAACAACATGAAAAACTTACAGATTTATCTTGGATGTATAATAACATCTTGTATCTTTATTTGTGCTAATGTAATATTTTCAATACTAAGTCATTTTGGAACTGATGTATGATATAACCTTTAACTTTTAGTCCCACATACATCTTGATTGCCTAGATTGATGCAGTGTGATCACCTAACCCATTAGGTGAAGTGATCCCTTATCCATTTAAATGTAATGCAATCATCCTTTCTCTTCCATGTCTTGTTCATTTCATCTGTGATGTGTTCAGCATCTGCCTTCCCTTTGCCTTTGTCAAATTCACAACTTGGTACCTTTGACCTAGTTGGACAATACCTACTAATGTGACCAGTCTTCAAACAACTAAAACATGTGGTTTGGCTCAACCACCTCTGGTAGTTACCTTTGAAGTGTGTCCTATCACAATTATCAGGAACATGTCCATATTCTTGACAATAATGATAGCTATACCTTGTATTATAATCCTAGTAATAAGTGTTGTCATTGTTCCTTACCTTTGCTTGCTTGTTTAATGACCACATGGGTTTGGACCTACACTCAAAAGCTCTATGTCCATACTTTTGATAGTTGTAGCAATATCCTTCAAATCTTTATGTGTATATGGTCTTGGTTTTTCATTCATTTGCCTGATGGCCTTGCTTGTTGCATTTATGGCAATGAACCATGTTCTTATGCTTGACATTCTATTTTTTAGACTTGCTCCAACACACGTGAGAAGTATGTTCTTTCTCACCACAATTATGAAAAGTGGGTTTGGAGTTCTTACCTTTGTTGTTCCTTTCTTTTTCATTTTTGGATGACTCTTCTTCTTTATTACTTGTGTATCCCAATCTAGATGTATCATTATTAGATCTAGGGGATCTCAATAGTCACTCAAAGTATTTGATGGCTTCATTTGGTTTGTTGAAACTTTCAGCAAATTCTTTTTCCTTCTTTAGGTGACTCTACAATTTCTCATTCTGTAGTTTCAATGTTTTTATCTTAATGTCCTTGACATTCAATTCATAGTTGGCATTCATCATTTGACTTAGAGTATCCAATTGCATGTTGGAAATATTGGTTAGTTCTGATGATTTCTCTTCTAATCTGTTGGCCAAAACTCTTTCTTCTTCTTCAATCATAGCTTTGTCATCCATGGCTTTCTTCTTTTGTTCAGTTACCTCACATAGCAGTATAGCTTGTGATTCTTTCTCTAACTTGAGATTTTTTATTTCCTTTGCTTGGGCTCTATTCTTTTCCATTAGATTTACAACTACTGCATCAAATTCATTAGAATCTCCATCTGCAAATAACTCAATAGTGTCTATCTCTCTATATTGTGTGTCATTCTCCACAATAGCGATTTCTTTCCTTCTCTTCAAGGATTTCTTTAGTTCTTCTTTTGCTTCATTTAGGTGATTGAGAACGAGATGTATTTCAATCTCTTAGTTCTCAATAGTCTTTCCCAATTTGTATACTTCCATTTCAAGATCTTTCCTCAAAGCTGCAAAGCTTCTCTTTTAGAGAAAAAACCTCTAATACCAATTGTTGGAATCACAATAGGAAAGGTAAACTTATGGGGGGGGGGGGGGGTGAATTAGTAGTTTAAACTTGGACCCATAAAACTTTCACCATGCATCCATCTCATACATTCAATGAGTAAACTGAAATAACATGTAAAGCACATACATCTAAATCATGTAAAACATATAAGCAATCACACACATATGACACTAGATATGATTACTTAGAAACCTTCCAACTGAGAAGGTAAAACTGGGGTGGGGATGAAACCCAAAAACTTCACTACTATAGTAATAAAGTGTATCTAATGAATGTTACAATGTTTTGATCATAAGACATGATCTACCTTGTGAAAGGTCTACCCTGTTAAAGGCTTATAGAGACTGTTAGGTCTCACCTTGTTAGAGGATGTCAACACCCTGTTAGAAGTGTGCCTTGCTAAAGGACTTTAACTCAAAACTAAGTAAGCACCCTATTAAAGAATTTCATACAACCTATTAGGACTACTCTATTAAGAGATTTTAACTGAAATCACTTGTTAGAATGTCTTAGCTTTGATCCTGTGGTTAGCGCTTGATTGCTTGATAATAGATCACCTCTAAACAATTTCTTCTTGATCCTTATTGAGCAGATGTTTCTTTGTTGTATCCTTTTCCCTATCCTCTATGTTGCTCAAACTGATTCTATAATGTAGTTTCACTTCATAACTTCTAAACTACCATGAATGCTCTATTTGCACATTCAAACTTCTCTATTCACTCCTTCAACATTCATAGAGAGTTTAAGGTTTGTCCTCCTTAAGAAGACTTAGGTGACTTAGGGCTAGGTATGAATCTATGACTGAGATTCATCTATTTTCCCACTTCATCCTTCCCATTTTCTGATTGGCTACATGTAATTTCATAGGAAATCCAACTTGAGATTCGTCCTTATCTCCAAATATCAAAATTCAATCTTAAGTCGGCTCAAAAATGGTTTACATAGTTGTTTGTGCCTTTACAGAAAAATATGTCAAAACTATCTTACTTAGCATCTAAAGTCTCTAATGTTTGGCATACACTAATCTTTATACTATGACTCATCACCTGTATTTCTCAGCATCCACTCTTTACTCGGCTCTTGTGTCACTCGACGTATATTGTCTACTTGGCATTTGCATGACTCAGCACATGAGTGGATCGACACTCATCATGACTCAGCATGGTCTAATATACACATGTTGTGCTTGACATGTACTACTTGTTCAACATGAACTAAGTAAATAGCTTAAGTGTGTTGACACCCAGTTGTCAAAACCAATCTGAGATCAACACTACTTTGTACATTTTTAAACTCAAAACATAATTGGACATGGTGTCAACTCATCTATTATCTTGTCTTCTTACATGTATCAATTTTAAAATTGTCCAAAGAGGCCAATTCTTTATTAATTTGATCTATGTGGTTTTGTACATTCCTTACAATCATGTACCCTTCAATAATAACATTTATGATAATTTGTCAGACACCTTCAACATGTAGTTTCCTAACGCCTAGCTTTTTGGATACTTGGATTTCCAAGAGAGGAGCTTTAAATACTACCACCTTGTTTGTGCCATAGACTATGTGATGCAAGGTTGGTAGGGATAAATCCAAGGGAATTCTCTCAACCAACTTGCTAGAGCAACATAGAAGCACAACAGAAGAGAGATAGTGAAACAATATAATTCTCTTGATTATATGTAGAGCTAAAGAAGCTTGATTACAATTTTTTAGGCATAAGGCCTACCCATCTTGAAGTCTTAAATTACAATATAAATCCAAAATACAATCTCATAAACTTGAGTATCTCACCTTCAGATCTATTATTCTAAGTGTTCTACCCCTAATCATCAACTACATTACAATATATAGATATCAAGATTTACATGTTGACTAATTACAAACTATAAAAAGTATTACAAAGAAATAAATCCTTACCCAAAGGGAAATCAATGAACACACAATTATGAAAACAAAGAACTACAATTAGGAATAGGTCCACACATAATCCAAGTAAACATACACAAATATGTGAAAGATCACAAGATAACACAAACTTCATTAAAGCCAATTCCCATATGATACAAAAGGTGCCAATGAAGAACATGCCTCTAGAAAGAAGGAAAGAGAACTCTCCAATGACGAAACATTAAGACTTGTAATTAGAGGAATAAGATCCATGATGTTTTCACCTTAGGAAATTTTTCTTGCAAAAAATAAATAAGAACAAGATTAATCACTCGATCAATAGACTAAAAGCAAGAAAATAAGCAAATATCTTTTGTTGATGCAAGATTTACAATGAACCCAAGATTCTCCTACTTAGACACCCAAGGTAAATAAGAAATTGATGTTCTCATCACAAAATGTGTACATTCAGAGAAAAATCATAATTATCCAACTTAGACTGAGAAATCTAGGTATAGTCCTCAAATGACATATTCTTCCATTAAACTAGATACTCCATGCGGTCCTTTCCTCTAGTGCTCCTACTAACTTTTGTATCCAAAATCCCATTAATTCTTGTTCTCCTTCTTCTTAGGATGATCAATATTGTTAACTAACTCATCACCAAATGCATAGTACTCATAGATATCAGAGATATTAAATATAGGTGAAATATCCATGTCATCATGAAACTCCACTTTGTAAGCATTACCAATATTAAATTTATTCAAGATCTTATAGGCCCCAAACTTCCTCATCTTAAACTTTTTGTAAGTTACAACAAGGAATATGTTCTTCTTCAAATGGACCATTACTTATTCAAATTATGATTTCAGATTGCAACACTTTGTGTGATACCTACAGTATTGTTAACTCTAATGCAAATAACACAATTTCAGGACAATAGATTATGCAAGCCAAAAGTGGTTCATTTTATTCAAAAACTCATGTTTATACAATGTTTGATGAATCTAAAGGGTCACCAACATCCCTTCAAAAAGAAATGAACATTTTACATAATGTTTATTACATAATAAAATAATAAAACTATGAAAACTATTTTAAAACTATATCAATTTTATATCTACTTGTAGAAGTCATAAATTTCAACACATAGCTTGAAAATGTACATCGCTTACACCATTGGAAAGGTAATCAAATTTTCTATCTCTAAATTTGGGTATTTTTGGATTTCTTCTTTTGTTGGCTTCCCCTTGATCATCATGGACTATGTTCTGAACATTCCTCCCCACTTGAGAGGCAATGGGCACCATTTCATACATGCTCTGTAGTAGTTGTGGAAAGTGGATTTGAATTTGTTCACATGTAAGCCACTTCCCCTAATGGGAAAAATGACCTAATTTCACCACACAATACAATTAAATAGTCTAGTTCTTCATACACTTCTTCACAATTGATTAGTTTGATCAGTTTGGAGTGGATTAGCCACTTCTCAATTTAATTCTGTATGGTTGATCTCCTCAGCAACACTTAAAATTTCTATTAATGGAGGAAAATAAGGCATCAATAATTCAACCTTAAAAACTAGGTGAATACCCAAGAATGGTGGAAAATTAAGTTCAAATGCATTTTCACCAATTTGTTTGATAATCTTCTATGAACCATAATGAAGGGGACGAAGCTTTCTATAAGGTCCTTGCAATCTCTCCTTCTAAAAATGCAACCATACCTTATCCCCAATCTAAAAATGATGAGGATTTCAACATTCATCGTGCCTCTATTTTACTTCTTAGTGGTCTGCTCAAAAATCTCATGAACCTATTATTGCAAATGGTGATGAATTATATCAATGAACATCATTGTTTTTTCCTTCTCTTTATCTAAGAATGGGGTCAAATAAGGCTACATAGATGGGATATAAATATTTATTGGTGTTGATCTCATTTTGATCTTGACAAGGTAGTGACAAAACACTTAATTAATTACTTAACAAAACTTAATACATGTCGAATAAGTAGTGTATGTCGAGCATAAGTTGCTAGATAATACATGTCGAGCAATATACATAGTTAGTGTTGAGCACCAATATGTACTGAGCAAATAGTATGTGCCAAGTTACTCAAGTGTTGAGAAATTCAATACATGCCAAGTGGTTTAGGTGTCGAGTAAAATAGTGTATGCTGAGTCATTCAAGAGGTGAGTTACAACATTAAGGATATAATGTATGCCAAGCATTAGAGCTTTCAAGTGTTGAGTGAATAGTTTTTGGCATAGTTGTTTGTAATGGCACAAAATCTTATGTAAACCATTTTTGGGCTGACTTAAGGATTATTTTATGATTCTAGAAGATATATATGAAGGTATATTGAGAAAACCTATGCAGTACATGCAGCCTATCAAAAAAAGGAATGTATTAAGTAGAAAAATGGATGAATCAAAATCATTGATTCCAACCTAACCCTATTTCATCTAAGTCTTTATAAGGAGAGAAAACCCTAAAAGTTTGTGAGCCTAGTATGCATGTATGAGAGGAGAAGGAAGAATGCTAAGAGGAGAGAGAGCATTCATGGTGACTAAGGATGTTGTATGAAAGGATTATATTGCAAAATTAGTTAGAGTAGAACCAAATAGATCCGAGAGAGGATAGAAGAGACATATCTAATCAGAAGGATCAAGTATACATCAAGTTAAAGAGGATCTAATATCTGGTAGAGAAGTTATAACCGAAGGATCAATTTTGAAACATTCTAATAGGTGAATCAATGAAAATCTCTTAATAGAGTAGCCTTAACAAGTTTCAAGTTATGAAAAACTTTTGTTAAATATCCTAACTGAGTACTTACTTTATTGCGAGTTAAAGTCCTCTAACAGGAAGACTTTTAGTAGGGTGTTGAAATCCTTTAACATGGTAATATTTAATAGTCTTTGTAAGCCCCAACAAGGTAGACCTTTCACAAGGTAGATCATAGTTTATGATCAAACAATTGTAAACTTAATTAGATACACTTTATGACTGTAGTAGTGAAGATTTTTGGGTGTTATCCCCACCCCAGTTTTACCTTCTCATTGGAGGGTTTCTAGGTAGCCAAATATCTTGTGCCATGTGTCACATTTACTTTATCATATGGATGTTAGGATGTAGTTAGCTCTTTTAGTTTACATGCTATATGATGAGATGGATGTGTGGTGAATGTTTTATAGTTAGAATTTTGAAATTTTGATTCCCCCTCCTCTCAATATTCAATTTCCCATTGTTATTTACAAGAATTGCTATCAGAGCGTTGGTTCTCTTGGAGGAAAGCTTGACAGCTTTGGAGAGAAGATCTTGAAGATGGAAGTCTACAAATTGGGAAAAGTTATTGAAAACTAGAAGATTGAAATACAACTTATTCTACATTAGTTGAATGATGCAAGAGATGAGGTAAAGTGCTTATTGAAGAAAAGGAAAGAGATGGCTATTAAAAAAGATAACACTTAATACAAAGAAATTGACACCACTGGACTATATGCAGAAGGAAGTTCTAAAGAGTTTGATGAAGTTGTTGTAGATCTAATGGAGAAGAATGATTCCCTAGTTGAAGAGGTGATAAATCTTAAAAGGGAACAAGAAGCACAATCTATACTATTGTGTGAGACAATTGAAAAGAAAAGAAAGTTGAAGAAGACAAGGTCATGATTGAAGAAGACAAAATAATACTAGCTAATAGACTAGATGAGAAAACATCATATGTGTAGAATCTTGCCAACATGCAACTAGATACAATGAATCAATTAATGATTGCAAATCAAGAGTTGAATAGGAAAGACATTAAGATCACAACCTTGGAGAAACAAAATTCCCTACTATAGAATGTATTGAAAGTAGAAAGAGAAAAGCTTAACAAGCCTAGTGAAGCCATAAAGTACTTTGAGAAATTGATGGAGCCACCAAGACCTAACAATGACACTACTTAATTGGGATACAACTTTGTTAAAGAAGGAGAACCATATAGAAGTAGTGAAAAAAGGAGCAACAAAGGTAAGAACAATAAACCCACTTGTCATAATTGTGTTAAATTAGGTCATACAACTAATGTTTGTAGGAGAAAAAATTCCAATCAAAACCCTAAGTAGAATTACAGAGGAAATTGCTATAACTGCAACAAACAAGGACATATAGCACATGAATGTAGGACCAAGACCATGAACACACAAATATTTAAAGGTTATTGTTACAACTATAAAAAATATGGACACAAGACATATGAATGTAGATCCAGGCCTAAATGGTCATCAAACAATTAAACAAAGGTAAACCATAATGGAAACTCTTACAATTGGGATTACAATACAAGATATAGTTGTCACTATTGTCAAGAGTACGGTCATGTTACTAAGAATTGTATTAGAACATATTTCAAAGGCAACTACAATAGATGGTTAAGTGTAACTACATGTTGTAGTTGTTTGAAGATTGGTCACATTAGTAGAAACTGTCCAACAAGGTCACTTGCACCTAGTAACAGATCCAACAAAGGAAAAGAGAAAGTTATTGTTGAGGAGCTAAAGGTGGAAATGAGAAATACATGGAAAAAGAGAGAAGATTGCAACACATCAAGTACATATGAGGTCACTTCATCCAACGGATCAGGTGATCATGTCACCCCCAACTAGGCAACCAAGAGGTATGTGTGGGATTGATATCTCAAAGTTATTTCATACATCAATTCCAAGAATCTAAGATCTAAAAAGATTATATATACATGAATTAAGATGCAATGTATTAGTTTGAACCTGGAAGAAATCTATAGTTTTGATGTTTTTTATGTTGTTGTCAAGCATGAAAAGTTTTATAGTTGTTGTCGAGTAAGAATAAAATTTTAGTTGTTATAGAGTGATGGAATTATGTTAGTATTGGCCAAGATCACTATGGTTTTTGAGCATAGTGGAAATCATGTACAAGCCGAGTGAGGGGAAAATCCTATGATCGATGAGCTTATAGCTCTATAAGCATTAAGCATTTATTGTCGAATATCAAAGATTATATAGTCAATTTTTGACTCATTTGTATTCATCTAAGATTGATGAGAGCATGAAGAGAATAAGACAAACTGAGGAAAAAGATCCAAGTGTTCGCAAATTAGATTTAACTACTACTCATTATCATTCGTCAAATTCAAAAGGTATTTCACTAGTGTTGAGTTGTGTTGTTTGAAATTTTGCAAACTGTAGTTACATAAAATGGCATCTAGTTCTTCTACAAATGTTAGGAAGGAAGGGAAAGAAGTTTTTAATGTGCAATTAATTAGCAATAATGTTAGACAACCACCCTTCTGAGCTATTCCTGAGATAGCATATAAGGGAGACTCATCTAGTGTGCTATCAATGATACCACCAAAAGTGTTAATGATGCAAGATGTGAGATGGTACTACACTAGAAGGATAGGAGAAGTAGGAGACATGGAAATAGGAGATACATATAGAAAATTGTTTGATAATAGAGTGTTGAAGGAAGAGTACAAAATTTTTGAACAAAAAGGGTTAACCATGCCCTAGATTTTCCCCAAGTTTTTAAGAATGAATGGATACACATTGTTCTAAGCCGTATTCATAATGATTTCATATGGTTGGAAAATAGATCCATTAAGATCACCAAAAGGATCATCCACCAAGTGATAGGGTATCCAACCTTAGATAGACCTAAAACCATGTGGAGTTATGCAAAGGAGGTAATTCAAAAGAATAAAGGGGCAGTATGGAACAAAAGAGGGATGTCTATAGAAAAAATTTTAGATCCCTTAATAGAATTTGTAGTGAGAGTGATTGATCACAAGTTATTTCAATCTAGCAGATTGAACAATGTGTCTTGCATGGTTGTAGATTTAGGATACAAGATAGTGAAGAAAGGCCACACTTATGACCTAGCCGAGTTGCAACTTCAAGAGTTATCAAAAAAATTTGAGGGCATAAGAAAGACAAAGAGTGCACAATGAAAGTTTGGTTCACTACTTGTCTGTATATTCTTCTATGTGTAGAACACCTTCCCAACCTTTACTCAAATAGTATGGAAGACCAATAGGCTAGTTAGATTATAGATTGTAGATCTAATTGAGTAGCTTGGAGATAATTTTGAAACACTAATGATAATCTACTTTGAAGACTTTAAGAAGTCTATAAAATAGAGGCTAAGAATTCTTGTGTCACTAGTTGAACAATATTACAATGATGTATGCTTTCTAGTTGATGCAAACTACACATATGTGCAGGAAGCCCTATGTAGGGTTAGATGGCTCAAACCCTTACCTTATGAAATCAATGTTGATGAGGCATCTGCAGCTATTACAACATTACTAGCAAAAGAAGTTAACAATAGTGCCACCTCATTTGGAAACTATGAGGAAGACAAGTCTAGGATCACAATTGACTTAAAGACAACTACTATGATAAGAAAGAAAAATAAGCTTGTGAAGAAGCTAAAGTAAATATTTGGTGAAGAGGGAGAAGAGGAGGAAGAAGATGATGAAGAGGATCAACCATCCCAAGCCCCACAAGCACTCACACAAGGCCAAGCTAAAGACCAAGAAGAAAATGTAGAAGGTGTTGAGGAAGAAGAAGTCGAGGAAGCACCTAAACCAGCAGAAAAGAAGGCAAAGAAGGAAAAGGAGCTTGTACAAGATAAACCAAAGAAAGTTGTGTAACCTACACAACAATAGCCAGAAATACCTATCACCATGGCTAGAACAAGGGAAATTGCTAAGAAAAATAAAGAAGCTAAGAAGCCTAAAGGCAAAAGAGCTTTTGCTACTGCAGAACAGAGTCATTAAAGATAAAAAGAGAGAGGAGAAAGTATGTTACTCCAGCTGAATCAGATGAGGAGAGGACATAAGCAAATTCAAGGTGGTAATCCATAATCCCTCCTCTAACCTAGACAACTTGTGTAATAATATAAAGCATAATCCAGACTTGTTTGGCTTCACACATGTTGAGTTTGATAAGCTAGGAAAGATAGATATGAAAAAGGTAGAAGAAGCTATATATAAAATGATGGCTACATTTAAGACCACACCAATATAAATTTCCAACTCATTATCTAAGAGTCTTTATGACTGATTTGAGAAGAAGTGGAAGTATAGTTTGACACTAAAAGACAGATAAGATAGACTACTCTCACTAGAGTAATGCAAACCTCTGATAAGGCAATGATGACAAAAGCCATAAAAAAATTCAAGGGGATATTTCCCCCCAAATATAGAGCTTTTAATATTTTGCAAAATAAGATTGAAGAGGTTGTCAAATAGAGCACCCAAATATGGAAAGTTATTTATGGGTTGACAACATAAAAGGCAAGTGATCAAGCACGTAAGGAAGTTGGAGATGAGAAAGATGTATCTGTCAAGGATGGTCATGAGGTACAAGTGTCGAGTGCCAGTCCCCCTCATGTGGACCAAATGAGTGAGTAGGACTCAATAAAAATCAAGGATGTTCCTGACAACTCTACTTAGAACATTAATCCTCTAATAGAAGATGATTTAAAGAAGATTATGAAGGATTCCACCATGGCATCAAAATAATGCAATAATTTGTTGGTATGTTTTTTGTTGCACCAAAAGCTTGAGCTATCAAAAAATGTCACAAACAGCATACTTACCTAGATCCATGAGAGGTGGTTAAGCCATGTCACAAACTTCAAAGGAGGTGCTAACCACCAAGTTGACAATCTCCCCCTCAGTACCAATTGAGGGTTCCACATTGATGGAATAAAGGAGAAATCCCAAGATTTGAACTCGTGACCCAAGGCTCTGATATTAATTGTTGGTATGTTTGTCGTTGCGCCAAAAGGTTAAGCTATCAACAAATGTCACAAACACCAGACTTACCCAGATCCATGAGAGGTTGTTAAGCCATGTCACAAACCTCAAAGGAGGTGCTAACCAACAAGTCAACATAATCTTGTATTGGTGAGAACAAAAGAAATTGAAAAGGTAGAAGTCATATTAGCTAGGGAGAAATAGATTGACACATCCGATGTAACCCCAGAGGTAAAAGCTAGAAATGAACAAAGTGAAAGCACTGAAAAGCAAGGTGTTATTACAACACTTGTTGCATTTCTTCTAGTTCCCTTCATATCACATAAGCAAGCCTTACTTACAGTCAAGAAGGATGGAACTAAGATCAAACTAGGTTAGGAAGTAAGTCTTGCACCTATTTCATAGACACAAGGTGAGGATCACAAAGAGGAAAGTCAAGTTGAAAAGATTAAAGAGTTGAAGGTGACTACCGTTACAAAGGAACAAGTTTCCATATAGACTCTGGTTACTCTGGTTACTCTCCAAGTATTTTTTATTCCTACCGGTAGTCAAGCCCTTTAGAATCCAATAACTCATGCCACACCATTGTAAATATCAAGGCTAAGTGCATAAACATCGAGAAGATTAGATAATACATCATATAGGGGTGCAAGTCTTGATGAGGTGATTAAACTACCCAAGTTTGATCTCAACAAAATCACCATTGAGAAAATGAGTATTCTACAGGAAGCTCTAGCAAGGAAGAAACACCAAGAGTTGCTTAGAAGGGAGCACAAGTAGAAGCAAGTGCTACATGACATAAAAGAGACATTTCTTGATGCATTCAGCCTCCTAGTATGTAATGAAGACAAAAAATTATTGAGAAACTGGTGAATATTGTTGATAAGACCAGTAATGAATACTTGGACACAAACACAAAACTTCTAGAATGGTTTTAAAGGAAATTTCATACAAAAGTACTTGAGAAGATAGCTGGTGCCGTTACACTATGACAAGTTGGTTTAGCAACCAAGATGGAGAGTGTGAAGAAGGTGTTGGATAATATTTTTTCTCTTTACACAAAGCTTTGTGATGTGAATTTAATCACACAAGGAGTTTAGAGGGATATCGACTAGCTGCAAGTAGAGCTATAAAAAATAAATAATATTCTTAAGTTGTTTCCTAGTCAAAGCCAAGCCCATTTTCAAAGATTATTATCTACTCAAGGTCAACTAGTTGTGTTACATTCACAAGATGCAAACATTAGAGCTACCTTGATAAATATTTAGTTCATGTTGATCCCACACATGGAGGTGTTGCATAAGGAACTAACCTTTGTTGAAACTTTGACAAAGAAAAATTCTCATCTTTCTACTCATGATGGCTTAGTAGACCTTGTTGCCCAGCTATATGTCCAATACCAATCTCTAGAGGTAGCATGTAACAATTGGGATGCAACACTAAAGATCATCATGGAGGTCCATAACAAATTTTTGACAAACACACTATCAGTGTACCACCTATGACACAAGTGTCAGAAAAGGGGGAGAGAAAAGACACGGAGAGAAAAGACACAAAGAGAAATGACAATAAAAAGGGAGAGAAAGAATAAGTAAGGGGGAGTAAAAGTAGAAACAAGGGAAGACAACAACAGAATAGCAGAACAACAAATATTACTCAACATGAGTACAAAATTCAGATACAGAAAGGAAATATCAACTTAGGGGGAGTCATGAGTATTGATGCAATAAGGTATGATAGTTATGTCATTAGTTTTGCAAATTTTGTAGTTTTGTATGAGAGACAAGTAATGTATACAAATATCTGAGTTAGGCTCATAGTTAAGGTGTATATGTACGAAAACTTTTTTTTGCCACTCATGTCAAAAGGGGAGATTGTTGATCTCATTTTGATGTTGACAAGGCAATGAAAAAACACTTAAGTCGTTACTTAATAGAACTTAGTGCATGCCAAGTAAGTAATGTATGTCAAGCATAAGTTGCCAAATAATGCATGCCAAGCAATATACATAGTTAGTGTTGAGCACGAGTATGTGCTGAGTCACTCAAGTATCGAGCAAGTCAATACATGTCAAGTGATTTAGGTGCTAAGTAAAATAGTGTATATTGAGTCTCTTAGGAGCTAAGTTATAACATTAAGGATATAGTGGATGCTGAGCATAAGAGGATTCAAGTGTCGAGTAAATAGTTTTAGGCATAGTTGTTTATAATGCCACAAACTCTTATGTAAGCCATTTTTGCTCTAACTTAAGGATTATTTTATGATTCTAGCAGGTATATACGAAGGTATATTGAGAATCCCTATGCAATACATGTAACCAATCTGAAAAAGGGATGTATTAAGCACAAAAAATGGATGAATCACAAATGTCAATTCCTACCTAACCCTAGTTCACCTAAGTCTTTAAAAAGAGAGAAAATCCTAAAAAAATTGTGAGCCTAGTATGTGTGTATGAGAGAAGGATGAATGCTAATAGGAGAGAGAGAATTCAAGGTGACTATGGAGGTTGTATGAAAGGATTGTATTATAGAATCAGTTAGAGTAGAATAGAACAAAGTAGAGAGAGGATAGAAGAGACATATTAGATCAAAAAGGTCAAGAATACATCAAGATAGAGAGGGTTTGATATCTAGTAACCAAAGGATCAATGCTAAAACATTCTAATAGGAGAATTAGTGAAAATCTCTTAATAAAGTAGCCTTAAAAGGTTTCAAGTTCTGACAGACTTTTGTTAAATCTCTTAACCAAATGCTTACTTTATTGTGAGTTAAATTCCTCTAACAATGCACACTTTTAGTAGGGTGTTGAAATCCTTTAACAGGGTAAGATTTAATAGTCTTTGTAAGCCTATAATAGGGCAAACCTCTCAGAAGGTAGATCATGGTTTATGATCAAACAATTATAACCTTAATTGGATACACTTTACAACTACAGTAGTGAAGATTTGTGGGTGTCATGCCCACCCCAGTTTTACCTTTTCATTGGAGAGTTTTTGGGTAACCAAATATATTGTGTCATGTGTTACATTTACTTTATGCTATGGTTGCTATGATGTAGTTAGCTATTTCAGTTTACATACTATATGATGAGATGGATGTGTGGTGAATTTTTTATAGTTAGAATTTTGAAGTGTTGATTCACCCCTCCCAGTATTAAGTTTCCCATTGTTGTTTCCAACAATTGGTGCCAATGGCTGATATACAAGACAAAATTCAAAGGGGCTATGACCAATTAAACTTTGAATTGCCCCGTTGTAGCTATGTTGTACATAAGGAACAATTTCATCTCATGTATAAGGATGTTTTTTTGTGATGGACATGGTGGTATGAGAATTATATACCATTATTTTCTCTTCCTTAGAATTAATAATTAATAACACAAATGTACTAGTTTGAGAAATCAATCTTCTACATTATTTTGCACTAATCAAAGATACAAAGTGAGCAAGACTTACCTCTGGTATTCGATACTTTTGTTCATTCAATTTGATTATCACACTTCTTGGCCTACATTTGTACACCTCATGGCACTGATGCATGTATAGTTGTCCCAATAAAATATCACGTAGGAGCTACATTAAAGATCACCTCATCCTTGAATGGTTTTGTGGTATATGAAATATGAAATATGACATTGTTTATTTACCTAAATGTCTCACCCTTGGCTTACCCATCCCATAGAATATAGTTGTGTGTGTGGCTTTATCTTCAGATATAATATTTTTACAATCTCAATAGATATCAAATTCTTTTGACTACCACTATCAAAAATAAAATGTAAAGCATTTCCTCCTACCCACATTTGTGAATTAAATAATCCCTCCTCCTCATCCCTAAAAAATACCTTTGCAATGGTCACAATGACATATGGGTCAGCCTTAATGATTTGTTCATCTTCCCTTTATTTTCAAAATCTATCACCTCATGTTTAGTGGTTTCTTCATGGGTTTCCATAATTAGATTCTTTATAGTTCTACAATCTTTGGTGTTATGAGAGGGGCTTTTGTGGACTTCACACCACATACCTCATTCTTGGCCTATTTTCTTCACACCTCATATCTTCTTTGTTGGTGAATTTGGAAATGGCTCCTTTAATATTTGTTTCCCTATAGGCTTATTACCTTCACCTTTCCATTTTTTTGTTCATTGGGTTTTCCCTTCTCCCTTTTTGTTTAAACTTCTCCTCAATTTTTGATGTAGATTTGAAAGCACTAGACAATGTCTCTTTATTCAAGAAATCCATTGTAGTATGGATGTATCTATGAAGACCACTCTCATACTTCAAAACTTGATGTTTTTCTAAATCTTTTACACCAAGCTTCATAGACAGAGAATGAAATATGTTAGTGTACTCCTAAACTAATTGGTCCTTCTTTTGTCAAAGTAATTGCCATTGGATATATTTTTGTTCATAGGTATGTTTAGGGTAATATTCTTATTTTATGTGTTCCACAAAATCCTCCCATGTGGGTGTACTATCCAATAATACAAAAAATCCATGTTCATCTTGGGCTACTTGGGCTTCTCTAGCTTTCGCATGATTCTCAGCTTCCAATTCCAATTTTACATGATTCTCAGCTTTAAGGAGGGCGAAGGTCATTTTTTGAATATCCAATAAATTATTAACACAATGTGTTGGAAATATAAGTGAAGTAACTGAGAGGGGAGGGGTGAATCAATTACCACAAAAATAAATCCGAAATCCCTTAGATGTCAACACAAATTAAAACACAAACTCTAATAAAATTGTATTCTACTGTAACTCAACTAACACACAGGTACTTGGTTTACACTTAGCAAATACTGTAACTCGGCAATAACTGAATATACTGATATTAAGAATATTAACTATGATTAATCTTAATTTAACTTAGTTGCATACACATAAGTAAATAACATGAACACAAGTGACACCAAGATTTAATGTGGAAACCCAAATTGGGAAAACTGCCAATTCCAACTAGTTATTATTTTTCACTCTTCTAAAGTGAGCCATGTTAGGAGCCAACCCCATTAAAGGTTACAAAACACACTGTTAGGTGTGACCATATCAAAGGATTTAATCACCATGTTAGGAGTGGCCTTGTTAAAGGTCTTCTAAACACTTCAAGTAGAAATGGTACCTTGTTAGAGGATTTACAAATAGTTGTTAAGCCAACTCTGTTAAGATATTTAAATCACTAATACAAAGGTTAGAGAGTAATAATGAGATGACCTGATTTATGATGCAACTAAATTGCTTATTATAGATCTCAATTCTGGTTTCAATACTTGATCCTTCATGATCAAATGTATCTTTGCAGCTCCACAAGGATATTTTGGTTATCCTTCAAATTTGCTTCCTCTCAATATTCTTCAAATAACTTGCATTCTTTCTATCCTCAACTTGACCTTATATTTATATTTTATGCATTGTCTTGTCAGCTTGAATATAACTTAGAATAATTAATATTCATCTCCTTACTTATCTAGAACCATCAAACATATTCATTTAACTCAATAAACCAAAACAAGAAAAATCCTTCATTAGCCAACCTAGCTCGATAAACACTAACCAAAATAGATTTTCCTCTATTAATCAAGTGAGCTTGGTTAACACTAGTTTTCATGCCAACTAGCTTTGTTTCCCGAGTGAACTTGGTAGACACTGTCTTTAATGAATTCTCTTTGGTAACTAAGTGAGCTCTATTAACACTCATTATCTTCCAACTTTCCTTTGTCTCTTGAGTGAACTTGGTAGACACTGACTTCTAAACTTGGCATACACAGGAATGCTCAGCAGATACAGAGAACTATCTTCATTTCCCAAGTGAGTTTAGTGGACACTGACTAGTGAATGTATCACATTTTGTGTAACATCACAGACAATATACAATAGATCAATTGTTTTCAACAATCTCCCTCTTTGATATTGATGGCAACACAATATGTCATAATACAATGAAATTTACAGAGAAAAATAAAGTAAGGAAAATATCCTTAGTTTCATTCTGATTTTCATCCATGAGGACTTCCTTATCAGTGTGAACTCCCTATATCTTCAATCTTCTCTTTCTATCAAAAAAACTCTTCCAAGTCTCTATCTGATAGAAAATTCTTCCTTTTGATATCAGACCAAGCAATTCATGCAACATCAACTTCTCTCTCTCTTTTGTAGGATAAATTATGACACCAAAAACTCTCCCTCTTTTACATCCAATGCCAAAGATCATAAACAATGTAGTTTCCAATGCACCTCAAGTACTGATTCATATGCAATCTGCTCTTTCAATATTGCATCAACTTTACTGATCTTCAATATGCATTATTTGATGCATCACTAAATGTTTTTTAGTGAGCCTCAGATAGGGGAATGAACCCTAGCTTACCTCTTAGATACAAAAATGCATCCTTAGGTAATGGCTTGGTGAATATGTCTATAATTTGTTCCTTGGTATTCACATATTCTAACCTTACTTCCTTGTCCTATACTAATTCTTTTAAGAAATGATATTTTATTGCAATGTGTTTGGTCTTGGTATGCATCACTAGATTCTTTGATATGTTGATTACACTAGTGTTATCATAGAAGATAACCACTGGATGCTTGACTTCTATCTTCATACTTGCCAATAGTTGCTTGAACCAAACAATGTTGTAACAATTGACTGCTACTACAACATATTCTACCTCTACTATTGACTAAGAGGTGCAATTCTACTTTTTGCTTGTCCAAGACACTAGCCTTTTACCAAGAAGGAATTCCCCACCACTGGTGCTCTTTCTGTTATCAATGTTTCCTGCCTAATCAACACTAGGGAAGGCTTGTTACTCTAAGTTGCCTCCTTTCTTGTACCATAAGCCATAATCTTCAATACCCTTTAGATACCTCATGATTCTCTTGATTGCCATCATATGATTTTCTTTAGGATTAGCTGAGAATCTTTCCAACATACCAACTACAAGAAAAATGTTAGGCATAATATGTAAAACATATTCTAGTTTATTAATCATTGATGTATATGTGGTCAAATCTACCTCCTTGGAGTCATCATTTTTGGAAAGCTTATGTCTAGTAGACATAGATGTTCCAAATGGCTTTCAATCCTCCAATTTTCTTTAGTATCTCCTTGATATATTTAGACTGAGCAATCCAACAAAGAATTTTATCTCTCCAAACATGGACATCTCAAATTTTGTACTCATCTCTTCTGAAAATGCTTTGCACAACTCATCATTTCTAGTAAACAATGTGTCATCCACAAAGATTTATGCCAATACAATCTTCTTATCTAGTCATTCTTTGATATATAGGCTATTTTTATCATTTGTTCTTTGAAAACCAATCTTTATAAAGTAGTTATGAAATCTTTCATACCAAGCTCTAGGAGCTTGTTTGAGACCATACAATGCTTTGTGTAGTTTGCAAACCATATCCTTTTTGCTAGGATCTACAAAACCTTCTAGTTATTCTATGTAAACTTATTCTTCAAGAATATAGATTTCACATCCATTTGATATACTTTAAATCCTTTATGTCTTGCATATGCTAGTAAAATGCTATCACCTTCTAATCTTGCAACAGGAGAAAAAGTTTCACCATAGTCATTAACTTCCTCTTGAGAATAACCTTTACAAACTAACCTTTCTTTGTTTCTTGAAACTTCTCCATCTTCATTCAACTTATTTTTGAAAATCCACATTGTGCCAATCACATTTTTATCCTTGGGTCTAGGAACAAGAGAAAAAGGTTGTATTCCTTTATATCTATTCTATCTCTTCATTCATTGCTTCAATCCAAATTTTATTATCCAAATCATCTTTAACATTTCTAGGTTCAAATTCAGGAAGAAAACATGTACCTTTCAAATTTTTTCTTGTCATTGTACCATCACATTTGTCTCCAATGATCATCTCAGTTGCATGGTGCCTTCTGAAATATCTTGCTAATATAAGTACTTTGGATTTAGAACTTGATTCACATAGCTCGACATGATCTTCAAGCTCAGGTCCCACTATCTATGACTTGGGTCCTTCTGATGACTTGGGTTGCAATAGTTGTAACTTGATAGCTTCTCACTGTGACTCAGGTCCTTTAGACTATAGTTCAAGTTGCACTAGTTACTATTTGGGTACTTTTGGAGATTTTGGAGACTCAAGAGATGAAGCTTCTTGACTTCCAATTAGATTTGGCAATGTAATAGGTTCATAATACACAAATCTTCAATAATTCTTAAATTCTTTGATGCTTTCTTCTTCACTCTTTTCTGCAAACTCATCAATTCTCACACGTGTACTTTCTATTATTTTGTGAGTAGTTAGATTCAAACACTTATATGGTTTATTTCTATAAGAGTAACCTAGGAATATGCCTTCATCACCTTTGACATCTAGTTTCCCTTTCTTAGATTCCTTCAAGATATATCATTTGCTACCAAATACTTTCAAGTAACTTACATTAGGTTTGTAGCCATACCATATCTCATATGGTGTTCTATTTGAGTCTTTCTTCAACTATACTTTGTTCAAGATATGTACTTCAATACTGACTAGTTCCTTCCAGTATTTGATTGCAACATTCTTTTCTATCATCAAGGTTCTTGCACAATCCATGATAGATTTGTTCCTTCTTTCTGCTATACTATTTTGCTAAGGTGTACCAAGGGCTAATACTTGTCTTTTGATTCCTCTCTCAATGCAGAATTCATTGAATTCACCTCCTCTATTTGACCAAAGATATTTTAATTTCTTTCTTGTCTCTTTCTCAACTCTAGCTAGATACCATTTAAAGTTTTGAAAAGCTTCATATTTTTCTTTTAGATACATTACAGTCATCATTCTGGAATAGTCATCGACAAATAAAATAAAATACTTATCTCCATTGTAGATCTCTATTCCTATAGGTCCACAAAGGATTGTATGAACCAACTCCAAGATTTCTTCTGAATGATAGTTCTTGCTTTTGAAACTAGTCTTTCCCATCTTTCCAATTTGACAATTTTTGCATAGACCCATATCAAGTTTCCTCAAACTAGGAATACCTCCTACTCTTTTGTTTTTTCTTATCTTGACTAGATTATCAAAGTTCACATGACATAACATTTTATGCCATAACCATATTTCTTCTACTTGAGCTATAAAACATGAACTTTTACTGAGATCAAGGTACAATAGGTTACCTTTTGTCTGATTTCCAAACCCAACTAGATTTCCTCTTCCATCTAGTAGCTTGGCCTTCCCATTCATGAATTCTACCTTGAATCCAATGTTATTCAACTGTGCCACACTTAGTAGATTATGCTTCAGTCCCTCAACCCAGTAGGCATTGTCACATTTGAGTTTATTGGTTAGTGAAATACAACCTTTTCCTTTTATGCAACAAGGTTCATTATTTCCAAATCTAGCACTTCCACCATCATAATGTTCCATATGTTCAAAATTTGTTTTGTCACTAGTTATATGATGGGAGCAACCACTATCAATAATCCATGTATCATTTTTACTCTCATAAGAAATAAGTGCCATCTTATCTGACTCATCATCTGATTCATCTTTTATAGCTATGTAGACCATTTCATCATCATCACTGCTATTAGAATCTTTAGCCATAAAACAAGATTTCTTACCTTTTTTCTTATTGTCCTTGTAGCTCTTGAATTCCTTCTTGCCTTTAAAGTTACTACTTTTCTTTTCATCTTTGCTTTCTTTGTTTGGACTCCTTGCAGCAATGTGACCAACTTCTTCACATGACAAATAGATTAGAGGAATCTTACCTTTGTACTTTCCTCTACCTTTGGAATATTTCCTTGCAAGTAGATCTTTAGCAACTTCAATGTCATTGTTATAACTTTCTTATTCATCTTCACTTTCTGATTTTTTGGCTTTTGATTTTCCACCTTTCTTCTTGAGTGAAAGCTTGGCTTCAAGTGCAGACTCAGTACATTTGGAATTAGAAACATAGTTATCATAGTTATCCAATTCAAAAGTTGTCAATCTTCCCACTAGAGCATCTAGATTTATCTTATTATTTGGATCAAATCTCATCTCTTGAATAGCAAACACTCTAATTGCATTAATAGGAAGAAGGGTTCTCCTCCAGATGCTTTAACTGCACTCACACTTGCTTTAATTCGCTCAACATATGTTGCAATGTTTTCATCCTCTCTTATCTTCATCTAATCAAACTAGCCTCTAAGACTTTCTTCTTTGGCTTTCCTTACATTATCATCACCTCCATAGATATCCTTCAGTTTGGTCCACATTTCATGAGCAGTAGTGCAACCTTTGACCTCATTAAATTTAGCATAATTAAGAGCAGAAGCGATATCAATCATCATGATGTTATGATTTTTTTTTTCAACAATCTCTTCAATTGTCAATGTTCCAGTGAGAGCCTTGTATTGATTATCAAGATATTTACAACTTGAACCACTGATAGTTGCTAAATGAAACCTCGTGAGTTCCTGCCATGCTACAAAGTTGTGTCTATCCATCTTGGGAATCTCTCTTATGTAAGACATCCTTATCTTTAGCTTAGGTCCTTGAAACCTTTTCTGTAAGCACCAAAATATCTGATACCAATTGTTGAAAATATAAGTGAAGTAACTGAGAGGGGAGGGGTAAATCAATTACCACAAAAATAAATCCCAGATCCCTTAGATGTCAACACAAATCAAAATACAAACTCTAATAAAATTGTATTCTATTGTAACTTGGCAAACACAAAAGTACTTGGTTTACACTTAGCAAATATTATAACTCTAAAATTACTAAATATATTGATCTTAAGAATATTGACTGTGATTAATCTTAATTTAACTTAGTTGTATACACATAAGTAAATAACATGAACACAAGTGACACCAAGATTTAATGTGGAAACCCAATTTTGGAAAACCACCAATTCCAACTAGTTGCTATTTTTCACTCTTCTGAAGTGAGCCCTATTAGGAGCCAATCCTATTTAAAGGTTACAAAACACACCGTTAGGTGTGACCCTATCAAAGGATTTAATTTCCCTGTTAGGAGTGACCTTGTTAGAGGTCTTCTAGACACTTCAAGTAGAAATGCCACCTTGTTAGAGGATTTAAAAATAGTTGTTAAGACAACTCTGTTGAGAGATTTAAATCACTGCTACAAAGGTTAGAGAGTAACAATGAGATGACCTAATTTCTAATGCAATTGAATTTCTGATTATAGATCTCAATTTTGGTTTCAATACTTGATCCTTCCTGATCGAATGTATCTTTGCAACTCCACAAGGATATTCTTCTTATCCTTTGAATTCGCTTCCTCTCAACATTCTTCAAATCACTTGCATTCTTTCTATCCTCAACTTGACCTTATATTTATATTTTATACATTGTCAAGTCGACTTGAATATAACTTAGAATAATTAATATTCATCTCCTTAGTCGACTAGAATCATCAAACATATTCATTTAACTCAATAAACAAAAATAGGAAAAATCCTTTGTTAGCCAACCTAGCTTAGTAGACACTAACCAAAATAGATTTTCCTTCGTTAACCAAGTGAGCTTGGTTAAAAATGGTTTTCATGCCAACTAGATTTGTCTCCTGAGTGAACTCAATAGACATTGTCTTCTACAAATTCTCTTTGGTAATTGAGTGAGCTTGGTTAACACTCGTTATCTTATAACTTTCCTTTATCTCCTGATCGAACTCGGTAGACACTGACTTCTAAACTTGGCATACACATGAATGCCTGGCAGACATAGAGAACTATATTCATTGCCCAAGTGAGCTCGGTAGACACTGATTGGTGAATGTATGCCATTTTGTGTAACATCAAAGACAATATACAATTGATCAATTATTTTCAACAAAAAGTACCTCTCCAATTTTGGCAACCAATCATCAACATCATCTACATCATTTTTCCCTTGAAAAGTTGGGATATCAAAATGTACTCGTACATTAAATGGGGTTTTCCTACCAAATGTTGAATTCCTTGGATTGGACTGTGAATCTTGTTTTGCCAACATCTGTGAAAATTGCTTCATCATTTCTTGTCATTGCTTATTCAATGCATCTTCCACTAGTGTTTTGAAGGATTCTTCCATACCACTAGCCCGTTATTTTGCCATCTGTGATCGTGTACATCTCAAAGGAAGATAATCTAAAGGATCTCTCATACCCAATCCCAACCTTAAGATGACCACATATGATAGGACATACATGAGTGGACAAGCTTTGATACCACTAATCCAAATTATAATTCTTGATTACAACAATTGGTGTGATACCTACGGTATTGTTAATTCTAATGCCAATAGCACAATTTCAGTACAATAGATTATGCAAGCCAAAAGTGGTTCATTTCATTCAAAACTCAAGTTTATACAATTTTTGATGAATATGAAGGCCCACCAACATCCCTTAAAAATGAAATGAACAATTTACATAATGTTTATTACATAATAAAATAATAAAACTATGAAAACTATTTCAAATTTTATGTCTACTTGTAGATGTCATAACTTTCAGCACATAGCTCAAAAATGTACACTGCCTACACCGTTGGAAAGGTAATCAAATTATCTATCTCCAAATTTTAAGAGACCAACATCTTGAAAGCTTTTAAGGCCCATAAATGCTCTGAAGGCCTCCAAAAATGCAATATGCTAAAACATAGAAAATACTAGAAAATTAGATTTTGAGATTTTCCCATTTCTTCTTTTGTCGGCCTCCTCAGGATCATCATGGACCATGTTCTGATCAATTACTTAATCACTAAATTCAAAATTCTTATGTTTATTTCTCTTATCTATTTTTTTCTTATATTTATAACTATTGGGCTCCAAGTTACACCTCACCTCTCCATGCAAAGATTTCATAAAACTACTGTATTCCTCTACTTCAACACTCCTCTTTTCTTCATGATCAAGATTTCTAAATTTAGCTACTCCTCTAGGATATAAACCATTAACAATCTCAATGGCATCTTCTTAGTACTCATGTTCACAAAATTATTGTATGCAAACTTTTCTTGTGCCAAAACCAAATCCTAATTTCTAGGTTTGTCTCCAACCAAACACCTCAACAAGTTAACCAAACCTTTGTTAACAACTTTAGTTTGTCCAGTAGTCTATGGATGAAATCTAGAACCAAACTTTAATTAAATATTTAACCTTTTCCAAATTGCTTTCCAAAAATAACTAGTAAACTTAAGATCTCTGTCAGAAATAATAGACTTGGGCAACCCATGTAATCTTACAATCTCTTTGAAGAATAAATCTACTATATATGTGTACCTACATCTAATGTATTCTTACATGGTATGAAATAAGCCATTCTAGAAAATTGATCAACCATGGCAAAGACAAAATCATTACCCCTTTTAGTTTTAAGTAATCAAGGAACAAAATCCATAAAATTATTATCCCAAGGTTTACAAGGAACAATCAAAGTTGTATACAATCCAACATTTTGGCTTGTTTCTTTAGCAACTCGACAAGTTCTACAACTTCCCACAAATTTATGAACATCCTTATACATCTATGGCCAAAAGTATCTTCTAGAGATCAAACTTACTATCTTATGAATTCCAAAATGTCCTGCAAGTCCTCCACTATGCTTCTTCTTTATCATCTTATCTCTCATTGATTATCTAGGTATGCACAACTAATTTCCTTTGAAATACATGCCTTCTAGAATGAACTCGTCAACCCACTTACTCTTATTATTTTCTTCAATTGTCTTACAAGATATCCAAGGTTAGACTACAAAAGAAAGATCAATTTCTTACAAGTTCTTCAGATCATCAAAACCAAGTACCTCAAATTTCATTTATGTTAACAAGTTTCTTCTTCTATGCAATGCATTTTTTTACCTTGTTTGGTTATCTACTTCTACGATTTAACAAAAGAGTGAAATTTAGAAAGTACTCAACATATTTCATGTATTTCTAATTAAAATTGTTATACCTACCCAAGCATTGCAAATGTTTATGATCACTATATAACACAAATGCTCTAAAACTAAACAATAGCATAGAATTATTAGTCATAGATTGAATATTTATTCTTAGCATCATTCAACCTCTTAGTGTAAAAAGAAATATGTATACCTTCTTGAATTAAAATAGTTCCAATTGCATTTCCACTAGCATTGTAGTCAACTTGGAAAACCTTAGTAAGATTAGGCAAAGCTAACATAGGTATCTCTATGACCTTTTGTTTCAATGTGTCAAAGCTCTTATCTTCTCCATGTATGATCCATTCAAATTCCTTTTTATCATATCTCACTATAGTTTTCATTGCATTACAAACTAAACTAGAATTTTTGATAAACTTCTTATAGAAACTAGTCAAACCATGATATATTTAACCTTGTTGATCTCAGATTGGTTTTGACATATGAGTGATAATACACTTAGGTAATTTATAAGTTAGAACTTAGTTCATGCTAAACAAGTAATGCATGTCGAGAATCAAATGTCAAACAGTGCATGTCAAGTAAGATACTTAGTATGTCATGAGAAGACAGTATATGCAGAGTGATCAATGGATGCTGAGTCATTTAGATGTCGAGTTACAACATTGAAGATATAGTGGATGTTGGGTAGCAGAGACTTCAAGTGCCGAGTGATACAGTTTTGGACATAGTTGTTTGTAATGACACAAACTACTATGTAAATCATCTTTGAGCCGACTTACAAATTATTTTGAGATCTTATATCATAAGGATGAGTCTTAATTGATGATCCCTATGTAGTACATGTAACCAATCAGAAAAAGGGATGGATTAAGAAACAATATGGGTGAATCACAATCATTGATTCATACCTAAACCTAAGTCACAAAGATCTTCATAAGGAAGGAAAACCCTAACACATTGTGAGAGTGCAGAGAGAGAAGTTTGTGCATGGAAACAGAGAATTTCATTGTGACTAAGGAGTTGTGATCAAAAGTTATGAATTTTAGAATCAGTTAGAGGAGAACAGAGGAAAGGAGTTAGAGGACAAAAGAGTTATATCTGATCAAAGAGGATCAAGGATACATGCAAAGAGATGATATGTTATCTAGCAGAAAAGTGCTAACCGCAAGATCATTGCTAAGACATTCTAATAGGTAAATTAGTTCAATCTCTTAACATAGCAGTCTTAATAGGCTATCATAAATCCTTTAACAGGGTGCTTACTTAATTATCAGTTGAAGTCCTTTAACTAGACACACTTCCAACAGGGTTTTGAAATCCTTTAACAAGGTAAGATCTAACAATCTTGTAAGCCTTTAAAATGGCAAACCTTTTACAAGGTAGATCATTTTTTATGATCAAACAATTGTAACCTTCATTGGATACACTTTACAACTGCAGTAGTAAAGATTTGTGGGTGTCATCACCAATGCAGTTTTACCTTCTCATTAAAGGGTTTCTAGGTAATCATATCTTGTGTCATATGTGTGAATGTTTATTTGGTTTCATGCTATAGATGAATATGTTTAGTTTGGTATTTCAGTTTACATGCTAAATTGTGAGATGAATGTGAGTTGAATGATTTTATGGTTGAATTTTTGAAGTGTTGATTCACCTCCCTCCCCCTCTCAGAGTTTACTTTTCCTATTATATTTTCAACAATTTGTATCAAAGCCTTGTTCTCTAGAAACTAAAGCTTTGTAGCTTTGAGGAATGATCTTGAAGATTGAAGTCTACAAGTTGGGAAAGACTATTGAGAACTAGAAGATTGAAATAAAGCTTTCCCTACATCACCTGAATGAAGAAAAAGATAATCTTAAGTGTTTACTAAATAGAAGGAAAAATATAGCTATTAAAGATAATGACACACACCACAAAGAGATTAACAGTACTGGACTATTTGCAGAAGGAAACTCTGGAGAATTTGATGCAGTAGTTGCAGATTTGATGGAAAAGAATGAAACCCTAATTGAAGAGGTCAGAAATCTAAATCTAGAACAAGAAGCACAAGTCATATTGCTTTGTGAAGTAATTGAACAGAAAAAGAAAGCTATGGAAGACAAAGTCATGATTGAAGATTACAAAAGGATATTGACCAACAAATTGGAAGAGAAGACATCGGAAGTACAAAGAATTGCCAGGATGTAATTGGATACAAAAAATCAAGTGATGATTGCTAATCATGAATTGAATGGTAAGGACATTGAGATCATAACCCTAAAATTACATAATGAATAGTTGAGTAATGATCTAAGAAGGGAAATAATTTTCTAAAAGTTTCAACAAACCAAGTGAAGCCATCAAATACTTTGAGAAGATGATGAGATCTCCTAGATCTAATGATGATACTACTGGATTAGGATACACCAACACTGAGGAAGGAGAATCATCTAAAAGTGGTGAACAAAGAAACAAAGGTAAGAACTCCAAGCCTACTTATCAAAATTGTGGAAAGTTAGGATATACAACTAACATTTGCAGGAGCAAGACTGCAAATCAGAATACTAAGAAGAAGTACATGGGTTACTATCATAAGTGCAACAAAAAAGGACATCAAACACATGAATGCAAAACCAAGATCATAAACACAAAAGGATTTGAAGAATACTACTATAGCTGTCAGAAGTATGGACATAGAGCATATGAGTGTAGATCCAAGCCTAAGTGGTCACCAAACAAACATACAAAGGTAAAACACAATAGAAACTCTTATAATTGGGATTATAATACAAGGTATAGTTCTCACTATTGTCAAGAGTATGGACATGTTTCTCAGAATTGTATAAGAACACATTTTAGAAGTGATTATAGGAGATGGTTAAGCCAGACTACATGTTTTAGTTGCTTAAAGATTGGTCACATAAGTAGACATTTCCTAAAAAGGTCAAGGCACCACACACAAAGTTCAAAAAAGGCAAAGGAAAGATTGATGTTGAAGAAGTGAAAGTGCAAATGAACAAGACTTGGAAGAAAAGAGAAGATTGCAGTACAAAAAATGTAGATGAGATCACTTCATCTAATGGATCAAGTGATCACATCACCTCCAACTAAGAAATCAAGAGGTATGTGTGGGACTAATATTTCAAATGACATACTATACATCAGTTCCAAGGATTCAAGTTCTAAAAAGATCATATGTGCATGAAGAAATATGCAAAGTGTTGATTAGAACCTTGAAGAAATCTATGTGTTTTGTCAATTTTCAGGTTTATGTCGAGCTATCAAAGGTGATAGTGTTGGCCAAGCTCGCTATGGTTGTCAAGCGTGATGGAAATTTCATGGAAGTCAAGTGAGTTAAAATTGCTATTGAAGCCAAGCTTACACCTCTATAAGCACTGAGCATTAATTGTGAAGTTTTAATGGCTATATGATCAATTTTTGACTCATCTGTAATCATTCGAGTTTGAAGAGAGCACAGAGAGCATAAGGTAAATTGAAGAGATTGATTCAAGTGTTTATAGACTAGATTCAACCATTATTAGACACCAATCATCATATTTGATAAGTTATTATCATGTGTCGAGCTACGATGTTTGAATTTTTGCAAACCCTAAGTAGTTGTTATAGCATCTAGCTCTTTTGTTGTTGTGGTTAAAGAGGGAAAGGAAGTTTTGAATGTTCAATTAATCAACAATGAGATCAGACAACCATATTTTAGAGCTATTCTTGATATTGCATATAAGCAAGACCCGCCTGGCGCATCGATGATATCACCACAAGTCTTGACAATAAAAGATGTACGATGTTGTTACACTTGTAAGGTAGGAAGCATAGGTGACATGAAAATTAGTGACCTATATGGTAAATTTTTTGAAAATGGAGTGTTGAAGGAGGACAACAAGGTTGTAGAGAGAAAAGGATTAACTCAAACCCTAGATTTATCCAACATTTTCAAGATAGAGTGGATCAAAATAGTTTTAAGCAGGATTCATGACAACTCTGTATGGTTAGAGGACAGACCTATCAAAATAAAAAAGAGGATTGTACAGAGGATAATAGGGTATCCTACCCTAGACAAACCTAAAACTATGAGAAGTGATGCAAAAGAGGTTATTGAAAAGAACATAGGGGCCATATGGAATAAGAGAGGGATGACAATTGACACAATCACAGATCCCCTAATTGCATTTGCAGTGAGAGTAATAACACATAAATTATTTCAATCCAACATATTGAATAGTGTACCTTGTATAGCTATCAATTTAGGCTATAAGATAATAAAGAAGGATCATTCTTATGACATTGCTAAGTTACAACTACAACAATTATCATAAAACTTGGGAGCCATAAGGAAAACAAAGAGTGTGTAGTGCAAATTTAGTTCAATACTTATTTGTATATTTTTATATGTACAAAATAAATTTCCTTCTTTTGGTAAAGTTTCTTGGAAGATCAAAAGGTCTATTACAGTACATATAGGTGAATACATTGAGCAACTAGGAGAGAATTTTGAATCTGTGATGACAAGTTATTTTGAAGACTTCAAGAATTCAATGAAGCAAAGACTAAGGATACCAATATAACTAATAGAGAAGCATCTCAATGATGTTTTCTTTCTAGTTGATGCTGACTTTACTTGTGTTCAGGTTGATGTTCCAAGGGTGAGATGGATCAAGCCTCGAGGTTATGAGATTAATGTTGATGAGACATCTACATCAATTACTACTTTTCTTACAAAAGAAGTAGATAAGAAGGTTATTTCTTTTGGGAACTATGATGTAGCCAAATCAAAAATAAAAATGGACTTGAAGAGAGCCTCTATGATGAGGAAGAAGAACAAATTGGTAAAGAAGCTCAAAGAAAGATTTGGTGATGAGGTATAAGAAGATGAAGAAGATGAAGCATCTACCCAAGCACCATTGGCTATAACACAGGGTCAAGGTGAAGAGGAAGCAAAATTTGATGAAGGTGTTGAGGGAGAAGAATCTAATGAAGCACCTATTGCCACAAATAAGAAGAAGATAAAAGCCAAAACACCAATAGTCAGCAAACCAATGAAGGTTGTGAAACCTACACAACCAAAGCCTACAATTCCTACCACTAGGGCTAGCACAAGAGCTACTACCAAGAAGACTTAGGAAGTAGAGAAGCCAAAGGGAAAGAGAGCTAGGACAACTACAAAAGAAGATGAATATGAGAAGAGACCAAGGATAAAGTACATTGCTCCAGTTGAATAAGATGAGGAGGGGACAAAATCTAATGACTACAACCAATTTAAAGTGGTGAGTCACAACCCCTCTTCTGATTTTGACAACCTTTGTGAAAATATTAAGAATAATGCTGATTTATTTGGATTCACACATGTTGAGTTTAACAAACTTGGGAAGATTGAGATGAACCAAGTAGAAGAATCAATATATGCCATGATGGAAACATTCAAGAAGACTCTAATTGAGCTTGCCAACTCTATACCTAAGAGTCTCTATGACAGAGTTCAACAAAAGTGGGAGTATAGTCTCACTATAGAAAGACAAATCAGAGAGACTACACTTGCACAAGTGATGCCAAAACTGGATAAGGCCAAAACAAAAAAGGTCATTAACAAGTACAAAGGGAGATTCATTCCTAAATATAGAGCATTTAGTATTTTGCAGAATAATATTTAGGATGTTCTTCAAAAGTCCACCCAGTTGTGGAAATCAATATATGGTTTAAAAGCACCAAAGGAAATTGAACATGCACCTATTGAAGTAGGTGAGGAAAAATATGAACAAGAGGTAACTAAGGTTACTAAGGATGAAACTGTAAAAGATGGACATGTGGAAGGCATTGAGAAAAATGCAGATACACATGCAACAACTAAGGATGAGCAGCAAACAGATAAAATGTATTGAATGTACAAATGTCAAGTACCAGTCCACCACATGATAAAGAAGTAGACCAAGAAATTGAAATAGTAAAGATTAAGGATGTTTCTGGAAATGTCACTCAAAACATTAGTCCCCTAATAGAGGAGGATATGAAAAATATATTGATAGACACCACCACCAAGGAAAAACTTTGCAATCATCTCATATTCATGATAGTGGATGAAATTGAGAAGGCAAAGATGACATCTGTAGGGGAGGAAACATGACATATCCCAAGACCCCTCTCAATTTATAGTGGTACAACCTACATTGCCTATTGTAGTGTACCAAAGGAAAGAGATAATAATGACATATATCAGCACATTGGTGCAAAATGTGTCAGTGCAAGAAGTTGTTATAGAAGAAAAAGATGGGACACTAGTCAAAACAAGTTGGGAAGATACTCCTGCACCTACAACACAAACTCAAGGTGGAACTAAAATTGACAAACAAGAGAAGGATAGGACTCAAGAATCAGTCTTGACTATGAAGCCAGAGGATCAATTAGCAATTCAAACACTGATTACCTTGCTAGAAACTGCTACTCCTCATAGTCAAGCACTTCACAGGCTAAGTGTAGAAGCTACACCACTGTAGTCATCTAGGCCTAATCCTAGCACATCCAAGGTTAATGAAGTTATACCATTTGGTGATGTTAGCTTGGATAAGGTGATTGTTTTTCCAAAGTTTGATCTTTCTAGGATCAAAATTGAACAGATAAGCATATTGTAGGATGCTCTAGCAAGGAAGAAACACCAAGAACTACTCAAAAGGCAGCATGGGTAGAAACAAGCATTACAAGATATCAAGGACATATTTCTTGATGCATTCATCCTGCCTACACCTAAAGAAGACAATCCTATCATTGAGAAGTTGGCAAACATTGTAGAGAAGATCAATGATGCATACCTAGATTCAAATGTTAAATTACTTGAATGATCTAAGAGAAAATTTCAAGGAAAAGTGAATGAAAAGATATCAAGTGACTTTGCACTTAGTCAGGTTGAGTTAGCAACCAAAATTGATGGTGTGAAGGTGTTAGAGAATATTTTCTCTTTATACACTAAGTTGTGCAATACAACTCTATTCACACAAGAAGTGAAAAAAATTTCACCAATCTAGAAGGAGATATGCAAGCAACTAGTAATACTCTACCAAAATATCCAACTTAGAGTAAAAAACATTTTAGAAATTTGATGAACTCCCGTGGGCAGTTAGCAGCATTACATGCTGAAGATGCAAATATTCAAGCTACACTGATCAGTATCCAATCCATATTAACCCCTCACATGGAAATATTACATAAGGAGCTAGCCTTTGCATAAACCTTGATGAAGAAAGATCCCCATATTTCTACACATGAAGGCTTAGTTCACTTACTGCCAAGTTAGCCATCCAAATAAAATATTTGGAGGTAGCATGTGATAACTAGAATGAAACTTTGAAGATTATACTAGAGGTCCACAAAACATTCTTGGACAAACACACTATACGTGTATAACCCATGACATAAGTGTTGAAAAGGGGAACATAATAGAAGACAAGAAGAATGGGGGAGATAGAAGAAAAAGGGGGAGATATAGTATTCAAAAGGAGAAATGAATAAATAAAAGGTGAAGATAGTATCTATGGGGGAGACATGAAGGGTAAAATATTTTGGAGAATGAATAAGGTTTGGGGGAGACCAAACAAAGGGGGAGTCAAAAAGACAAAAACAAAGCACAAAGTCAAAAAGGTAGAAACAAAGCACAACACAGTACTTCAACATATTTACTCAACAAGAGCATTGGAGTATTGGATTCAGATTTAAAAAAACACAATAAACTCAGGGGGAGTTATAAAATTTTGAGGTATGACTGTTAAGTCATAGTTTTGCAAAATTTTGAATTTTTTTGAAATCTTGTATATGTGTTGAACAAGGATAGAGAGTATTTGAGTTATGCTCATAAGTTAAGGTTATTCATGCATGACCAAGTGTTTTTGTCACTCATGTCAAAGGGGGAGATTGTTGATCTCAGATTGGTTTTGACATATGAGTGGCAATACACTTAAGTCATTTATAAGTTAGAACTTAGTTCATGTCAAACAAGTAATGCATGTCGAGCATAAAATGTAAGATAGTGCATGTCGAGTAAGATAGTCAGTATGTGCCGAGTAGACAGTTGATGTCAAGTGATCAATGGATGTCAAGTCATTCAGATACCGAGTTACAACATTGAAGATATAATGGATGTTGAGTAGAAGAGACTTCAAGTGCTGAGTGATACACTTTTTGACATAATTGTTTGTAATGGGAAAACTAGTATGTAAACCATTTTCGAGATTACTTAAGGATTATTTTGAGATCCTAGATGTTAAGGACAAATCTTAATTGATGATCCTTATGCAATACATCCAACCAATCAGAAAAAGGGATGGATTAAGTAGAAATATGGGTGAATCACAATCGTTGATTCATACCTAACCCTAAGTCACAAAGATCTTCATAAGGAAGGAAAATTCTAATACATTGTGAGAGTGTGGAGAGAGAAGTTTGTGCATGCAAACAGAGCATTTCATTGTGACTAAGGAGTTGTGATCAAAAGCTATGAATTGCAAAATCAGTTAGAGGGGAACAGAGAAAAGTAGTTAGATGATAGAAGAGTTATATTTGATTAGAGAGAATCAAGGATACATGCAAAGAGGTGATCTTTTATCTAGTAGCAGAATGCTAATCGCAGGATCATTGTTGATACATTCTAATAGGAATCAGTTAAATCTCTTAACAGAGTAGTCTTAACAAGCTATTATAAATCCTTTAACAAGGTGCTTACTTAGTTGTGGGTTGAAGTCTTTTAACCATGACCACTTCTAATAGGGTGTTGAAATCCTTTAATAGGGTGCTCACTTAATTGTGAGTTGAAGTCCTTTAACCAAACACACTTTCTAACAGGGTGATGAAATCCTTTAACAGGGTAAGATCTAACAATCTTGTAAGCCTTTAATAGGGTAAACCTTTCACAAGGTAGATCATGTTTCATGATCAAACAATAGTAACCTTCATTGGATACACTTTATAAATGCAATAGTAAAGATTTTTGGGTGTCATCCCCACCCTAGTTTTACCTCCTCATTGGAGGGTTTTTGGGTAATCATATCTTGTGTCATATGTGTGAATGTTTATTTGATTCCATGCCATAAATGAATATGTTTAGTTTGATAATTCAATTTACATGCTAAATTGTGAGATGGATGTGAGGTGAATGATTTTATGGTTGAAGTTTTGAAGTGTTGATTCACACACACCCCACCCCCCTCAGAGTTTTCTTATTGTATTTCCAACAAACCTCACCAACATTTTTAGGTGTAGGCCAATCCAAAATAGGCTTTACCTTCTCAAGATATATATTAAACCAAAAAAACCTAGATACATAATATCTTCTTTCATAAAAGAATGTTTCTTCAAGTTAATCAACAACTTTTCTTACTTATCTATAGGACTTTCCATATGTGGATCAAATTTTCTTCCTTAGTCTTACTAAATATCAAGATACCATCAAGGTAAACAATCACAAACTTACTAAAGAATTCCTTTAGAACCTCATTCATTAACCCCATAAAAATACTAGGTGCATTAGTTAAACCAAATGTCATAACTGACCATTCATACAAACCCTCATTTGTCTTAAAAGTAGTCTTCCACTCAACTTTGATTCTGATCTAATGATAGACACTCTCCAAGTCAATATTTGTAAAATACTTTGATCTACGCAAATGCTCCATGATATCATCCATCCTAGGAAAAGAAAAAATATAATTTATTGTTATTCTATTTATAGCTATGTAATAGTGCACATTCACCATTCTTAATTCTTCTTAGGTGCCAATACAGTAGATACCACACTTGAGGACTCAAACTTTAATGAAGGATGTTCCCCTTAATATCATAAACACATAATAGAAACAAAGAAACAACAACAAATGCAAGAACCAAAAAATGGACTTTTTATTATCATCGCAAATACAAAATTACAAAATTCACAAGTACAATATGCTAACCCACATGGGCACCTTCATTACAGTAATCTACAAGACTAAGCTATGAACTACCACCCAGAGTTGTTCTAGAAAATGTTCATGCCTTTCTTAAATAGAAAATTTTATGCTACCTAGAAAGGTTCTAGATGCTCAAACTTAATACCTAGGGTCGACAGACCCTAACAAAACATATAAAGTTGGCCAAATACATCTTTGACAATTATTTTAGAAATTGTGGGTAGCCCAACTTTGGAAGGCCATAACTCTCGAACTATTGCTCTGATTCACTATTATAACCAGTTTTCAGAAATGCCAACACCTAATCTACAAGATTGGAATGGTGAAAGCGCCCTTCCATCGAGTTTTTAGAATCTAAGCACTCTAAGGCCTCCAATGGTGATCCTCAAGATTTTTCTACAAAATTTGTCCACTAAAAATCCAAAATAACTTCTCTAATACTTAAGCTAGAGCAATGAGATCTTTATGGTAGGCTTATAATTCTAAATGAGAATTCATATAGAAAATGAGAACATTCCAAGTTCATATGAAAAACTTACTAAAATTACCAAGTCTCAGAAATAGCAACCTCCCTGTCTACTAGTCCTTATTAAGATTAAAAAGACTAAAAAGAAAAAGAAATTTCGGTAATGCAAGATTGCTCTTATACCCAAGATGCTCCTACATCAAACTTTCTTTGATCAAACCTTTCTACAACAAGTCATGAACTTGTTTATTGAACTATTCATTCTCTATAGGTGTTAATCTATGTGGTTACTTTTTAGGAAAACTAGCTTCAAGAATAAGATCCATGCAATGATACTTCTAACACAAGGCAATCCATCAGGTACATTATGTGAAATTATATCTTGAAATTATAACAACAAAGATTCAATCTTAGGTACATGCTCATTTTCATCTTTCTTTCTTGTCTTTCTAGGAATCAAAACAAAATAAACATTCTCTTTGTTCAAGTCTTTTATAAACCAATTTCCTTCAACCAAAATAAGTCTAACAATTGAAAATGATCATCCTTAGGTTTCTCAATCGAAGGTAGAAAAACTTGCCTCTTCCCATTAGCCCAAATAGTATAATGATTCGCTCTACCATCATGTAAAACTTGTCTATCATACTGCCAAGGCCTACCCAACAAGATATGACAACAATCGATAGACATATATCACACAAGACTTCATCTTCTTATGTTACAATCTTAAATTTCACAGGGCAATCCTCACTTAATAGTAACTCATGTTCATCCTCGATCCAAGTGATTTGATAAAGCTTAGGGCACTTCAATCTCTATAACTGTAACTTTGTAACCATTTCCTCATATATCAAATTATTGAAGTGCTACTATCAATTATTACCTTGCAATATTTACCTATGACCTTACATTTGGTCTTGAAAAGACTTTTCCTTGAAAAATGATCCTTACCCCTTTCTTCATTCCACAAAATTCTTCTAGCCATCAGATTTTTTCCTTCCTTAGGTTCATGAGGTGAATTATATGTATCTTTCTAAATCAAAGAATTTTTACTACTACTACTACTATCTATCTTCTTGTTTGAATTATGGTGTGTATAGGCTCTGTGGCCTTCTTCTCCTCATTTAAAAGAAGTAACTTTGAACCAAGATCTATCTTCTCTCTTATTGTTATTATATTCCTAGTGTAATTACCTCTAGAAAATTTACCTCTTCCTCTATAAGAAATTTCATCTTTCCATTTTTCCTTACCACTATCTTGATCTGCACTGTCTAGTTGAATTCTACTACTTTCACTATAAAATCTACATCTACTCCTCTGAAATATACTTCCTCTTCCTTTCTACCTTTTCTCATGTCTTCTAGCCAAATTTTATTCAGCTTTTAGGGTGAACTAATATGCTTCTTCCATGCTACCCATAGTTACCAAATTAATCTCATCTTGTATAGAAATCCTAAATCCATTCATGCACCTTGTAATCTTTTCCACTCCATCATCAACATGTCTAGATCTGATGTAATGTCCCCACAATTAGGAAGAGGATGATAGTAATAATTGTAAGATTATAATATGCCTAGCTAAATATTTCAATCTTAATTTGCATGCATACATATATCATTTTATGTCACATTCATAATGAATGTTCTCCACCAAGGAAACTTGGATCATAGGATCATATTATGACAATCAGAATGACTGTCCTCCACCAAACAAATCTTGGATCATATTATGGCATTCAAAACAAATGCCTTCCACCAACCATAGCTTCAATCATATTATGACATTAAAAATGAATGCCCTCCACCAAGCATAGCTTGGATAAGAGACATTATAATAATTCAATTCCTTTGTTACTTTGATTATTGACTTATATATATATATATATATATATAAAGCTTGTATATGTGTTCCTTAACTCATTACATTAAGTAATGTAAAATGAATATTTACTACATAACTATTAATTCCCACATATTTATCATATGAAGTGTGACTTTCTTACGTACCTTTGTTTGGGACCTAATACTTAAATATTGGCTAGGCCCCTCATTTCTTAATTTGGTAATGCTCGTAACTCTCCTTAATGTAGCCACCTTAATGTTTACTTCAATTGGTATTTGTAGCCATCATTTGTGGGCTATGTTATGTGTGCTTCTCTTGGGCAACGGCTACCCAGGCAGGAGGATTGATTGCCTGGATCGTTGAGTTTCTCAAACACCATGCCACACCCTGCCATGCCTGTCCCCTCCACTGACAGTGTCAGAGAGTCAATTGTGCACCCATTCTATGGAGATGATTTTTCTTTTTTTTAATGAAGTATTAACATACTTCACATTGCATGGTTTTTATTGAATAGTTTTATGATTGTTAATATAAAATTAAGTTTTTATAATTATTTATAAAATATTTTTATAATTAAATTAATTTCTATAGACTTAATTTTATGTTTTATTACTTTTTCAAATTATAATGTATATTCATTTTATTTTATAACTTAATTTATTTTTTATTTATTAAAACATTTGTATTAATCGTATAAATAGTTTCAAAATAACAATATATAAACAATGTTTGTATTTATTACAATAATAAATTTATTGTATAATTTTACAAATATTTAATAAAAATAAAGATTATTATTTTTTGATTAAAATGAATTGTCAAGAACTTATTACTTTTTATATTTAATATCATTTAATAAAATATTACATACAAATTTAATTTAATTTTTATCTTATTAAAAAGAAATCGTTTGTAATACTTTATTATAAATTTTGCTAGCTAAATAAATAAATAATTTTGTTTAATACTAGCAAACTTTATAATAAAGTATTAAAAACGATTTTTTAATACTAGCAAAATTTATCTAATCATTTTTCAATTACACTAAAAGATATATATATATTTTTCATTTTCTAAATTTGTAGTGCTTTATTTTTTAGAACAAATATTTTAGTAAAATTTTACAAAAAAATATTTGAATTTAATTAAATTATAATTCATAATAAAGCTAATTAAAATTAATATCTTTTATTTCATATAACAAATTTATAAATTTTTGAAAAAATGAACTCTAATCTATTATTATTCAAGTTGGTTGAAGTTACAACATTTTTTTGGAAGATTTTCTTTAAAATCAAGACTATATTAAGTTATATAAATTTTATTTAAATCGTGACTATATTATTTACATAACTTAATATATTCACCATCTCATAAAGGAAAAAAACAATGGAAATGTAAAGTTCAAGACGGTGAAAATTAGAACAACGAAGCACCTTTAATGATTATAGAATTTACATATTTTCTAATTTTCTGATGAGTATTTGATATAAGTTGCATTTTAGTTAAAATTGTGTGCTTGTCTCAATGAATTCCAAATAAAAGTATCAAGAATCAATCTCCCCTCTCTTCGAGGACTCCTAAATAGCTTCATTAATGCACATTACTCATCATCGACTCCTTGGAGTGTGCTTCCACTTTTATATTTTCTCGATGCAAAAGATCTTATTTTGTAAAGATGTTAGCTTGGGGTATTTACTATACTATATCATCCATTGCTAAATTGACTAGACCCTTTTACCTCCAATTTTTCCTCTCAGGTTTAATAAATGAGGTTGTAGTCTTTTATCAATGTTTTGGTTTGCCACGATTTTTACCAGTCCTTGGGTGCTACAAAGCTCCTCAAGGATTTGGATTTTCTTTATGTTTTTCTAGCTAAACCTTATGGAGTTTTATGTGTTTTTTTTAACCTTGGAGACATTTCTTTCAATTTGACTGGAGAGTCTATGTTTGCCTTGGCGAAGTTGTTGCTTTATGATAAGTTTGCAACTGCAACAATGAATAATGAATAGTAATTGCATCGATTTTGATCAGGTTTTCCTATGTTTCGCCTTTTTTATTTTCGGCTTGAACTATCTCTATCTACTGCAGGAGAAAAGTCTGATAGAAATGCAATTGCATTCATTTATAGTAAGATTGATTAAAAAAATGAAAGCTCTTGAAATTTGTTGAAGACTTAAATAGAACAACCACCAATTCGTACATAGAAAATTCTAGATTTTGCATCATTGGCAACAAATAGGCATGATTTTGACTAGAATTGCAAAGATACAAAATTTGATCTTGAGAATAGGATTCAAAGAGATCATTGAGTTTGTGAATATTCAAGCAAGGAAAATAACTAATATAGTTGAAATTATTTTATGTTATTCAATTACAATGATTGAATAAATGAAAGAATTTATCATCTAAATAAATCCAAAACATCTCCCCTCCACAAATAAAAATATAACAAAGCTTAGCAAATTTGGATTTGTAAACTTAAAATATACTCTGCCTTATGAAAAATAATTGAATTTGTATTGTTAACTATCTAATGCTACTCAACAAAAATAAAGTTCAAATTTCAGAAATCATAGAAAGTGGCTTCTTAACTACACTCCACAGAGAAAATTTCTCCAAAGATCATTCTTTCACTCAGTTTTTAATCAAAACTTATTTTCTATTCATATTGGTCAAAATGAGACTAAATAGATTATGAAAATGTGAAAAACCATTTCTCTATATAGTTCAAGTCACATATTAAATTATTTTTTTTATTGATCAAGTTGGTCAAAATGAGACTAAATAGATTATGAAAATGTGAAAAATCATTTCTCTATATAGTTCAAGTCACATATTAAATTAATTTTTTTATTGATCAAGTTGGAGTTCCCAAATGTGTAGCATGATGCATTTTGTAGATCCATTTTTGTATTCCACAATATGCACTATTGATACCGTCAAACATAAATTAAAAAAATGCACCCACCATTTTGCAATTATAAATTAAATGAGATTGATATTTGGAGGCATGAAGATCCCACAACATGCATCATACCTTGTCTTATTTTTTATGAGGAATATGTTAACCAATTCTAAAATCTACCAAGTCTCTTAAACATAAATCATACCTTGTCTTATTTTTTTATGAGGAATATGTTAACCAATTCTAAAATCTTCCAAGTCTCTTAAACATAAATCGATTCTTGAGACCAAAATTCTGTTAAATATCCAAGTTTTGACCAATTCCAACAAACACAAAATCATAGGGAAGATTTTTCCTGATGGGTTTTGAATATCTTAACAAAAATACCAATGTTTAATTACAAAAACCAAAAATTAAAATTGCAAATACATTCTACTTCAAAACTGACCTTTTGCATTTATAATTTGTACTTATAAACAAGGGTTCCAATTCTTAAACAACAATTTGGTACTTCAATTTACATATTATTACGAAGCACCTTTAAATTCTATAATCATTAAAGGTGCTTCGTTGTTCTAATTTTCACCGTCTTGAACTTGACATTTCCATTGTTTTTGTCCTTTATGAGATGGTGAATATATTAAGTTATGTAAATAATATAGTCACGATTTAAATAAAATTTATATAACTTAATATAGTCTTGATTTTTAAAAAAATCTTCCAAAAAAATGTTGTAACTTCAACCAACTTGAATATTAATAGATTTGAGTTCATTTTTTCAAAAATTTATAAATTTGTTATATCAAATAAAAGATATTAATTTTAATTAGCTTTATTATGAATTAGAATTTAATTAAATTCAAATATTTTTTGTAAAATTTTACTAAAATATTTGTTCTAAAAAATAAAGCACTACAAATTTAGAAAATGAAAAAAAAATTATCTTTTAGTGTAATTGAAAAATGATTAGATAAATTTTGCTAGTATAAAGAAATCGTTTTTAATATTTTATTATAAATTTTGCTAGTATTAAACAAAATTATTTATTTATTTAGCTAGCAAAATTTATAATAAAGTATTACAAACGATTTCTTTTTAATAAGATAAAAATTAAATTAAGTTTGAATGTAATGTTTTATTAAATGATATTAAATATAAAAAGTAATAAGTTCTTGACAATTCATTTTAATCAAAAAATAATAATCTTTATTTTTATTAAATATTTGTAAAATTATACAATAAATTTATTACTGCAATAAATACAAATGTTATTTCAATAAATACAAACGTTATTTATATATTGTTATTTTGAAACTATTTATACGATTAATACAAATGTTTTAATAAATACAAAATAAATTAAGTTATAAAATAAAATGAATATACCTTATAATTTAAAAAAGTAATAAAACATAAAATTAAGTCTATAGAAATTAATTTAATTATAAAAATATTTTATAAACAATTATAAAAACTTAATTTTATATTAACAACCATAAAACTATTCAATAAAAACCATGCAATGTGAAGTATGTTAATACTTTATTAAAAAAATGAAAAATCATCTCCATAGAATGGGTGCACGATTGACTCTCTAACACTGTCAGTGGAGAGGACAGGCATGGCAGGGCGTGGCATGGTGTTTGAGAAACTCGGCGATCCAGGCAGTCGATCCTCCTACTTGGGCAGTCGTTGCCCTTCTCTTGTCCAAACTCTGATGATCCTTATTGACTTGCCACATCACAAGCACAAAGTTGTCTTGTCGAATATGTCATAGGATAAACTTCTCCTCCACATATGTGTCATTGCTGATGTAAGGTAAAACTCTTTAGAGGGTTCTCCTATCCCCTCATCAGATGAGTCCTCTAGTACATGTCTGACCCGTCCCACTCGCTGTCTTCCTTCAATGCTTAGTGTTGTGTAAGCTTCCACTGATTGGTCTCTGGCTCGATGTCTTTTTGTAACCGATGTCTGTTAGTAATTTATGTATGCACCCTTCCTCAATTATTTATATTGTTCTTTATCATCCCCCCCCTTACACCGATGACCTTTGTTTGATTTATATATTCCATTGGTGATTGCAGGGGGGGTCGTGACCCTTTGATGCATAGCTATTACTATTTATTAGTGAGTGGGATGACTTAAAATAATATATGATTACTATTTTTCTTCTATACTAAATACAACTATTATTATAAGCATGTTTCTATAATAAAGTATTGATGATAAATCAATATGATAAATTGAGTAATGTTATGGATATTTATTGGTCAATGTAAATGGTCAACATTAAAAAGATTAATGGGGTGCAATGGTTTATTAAGAATAAATAAAATACATATATTTGTATAAGTTTTCTATATCATTATGGGGTTATGATGTTTGATGTCTAACTTACAAAATTCTTCAATGTATTCTTTTACAGTCATGTCCTTTTGTTTCAAATTTTGCATTTTCTTTAATGAAATGACTTGGTAATCACAAAGAAGAAATTTACCTTTCATCTTAGCAACCATCTTTTCCCAAGTCTCAACCTTTTATTTTCCTCTTCTCTATCTATCAATTTGCAAATATTCCCACCAAAGAGATGCATGTTCTCTCAACTCAATAGTCATTTCCTCACTTTTTTATCAATAAGTGTGCTCTCATACTCAAAATAGTTATCCATTTTTGAGATCCTATCCAAAAAATCATCAGTATTAAGCTTACCATAATAACCAAAAGGATCAAAATGTGGTCTGGAATTTGCTCTATTCAAGGCTTTCAAGAATATATCATCACCTTGTTCCAAATCAGGGGCTTATTCTATGACAATTTCAACTTTTTCATCACTAAAATCTTCAACATGTCTACCTCTTCTCTAGGTTGTCTCAAGAACTTCAAATCTAGATGAAATTTGTCTCAAAATTCCATAGTAGGATCATGTTTTCCTCTACAAAAAATCATCTTGAAATAGTTCCTACAAGAATTACAACCCTTTGTAGGCTATAGGTCAGAACCAAGTCTGCCACCCTATAACTAATCCACCTAGGGTTTTACACGATTCCTAAAATTCCACAAGAAAAGAACTTTACTCTGATACCACCTAATACAAGGTTGGTAGGGAAAAGTCTAAGGAGGAAATGTTGTCAACAGACTTACTAGAGTAATACATCGAAGCACAACAAAAGATAGATAGGAATAATAGAATTCTCTTGATTATATCTAGATCCAAAGAAGTTTGGTTATAGTTTGTCAGGCATAAGACCTACCTAGTTGAGGTCTTCAATTATAATAAAAATCCAACATGTGAGCTTAGGAGCTCAAGAATCTAACCTTCAGATCTATTCTTCTAAGTTTTCTATCCCTAATCATCAACTGGATTACAATATATATCCATCAAGACGTATAGGTCAACTAACAAATTACAAAATATAAAGCATATAAAAAAGAAATAGGTCCCACCCCAAAGGAAAATCAATGACCACATAATTATGCAAATGAAGAATCATTGGCTTAGGAATAGGTCCATGTGTGATCCAAGAAAACATACTCAAAGCCACATAAGATCACAAGATAACATGAACTTTTTTGAAGCCAATTCCCACACACTACACAAGGTACCAACAAAGAACACGCCTCAAGAAAGAATGAAAGAGAACTCTCTAGTTAAAAAACATTAAGGCCCATGATAAAAGGAATAAGATCCTTTATGATGGGTCCACCTTAGGAAACTGTACTCATAGGTGAAACACATAGTAACATTAAGACTATTCACTTGATTAGTAGATTAAAATCACGAAAATAAGGAATTATTTTTGGTTGATGCAAGATTGCAGATGAACCCAAGATGCTCCTACATCACTATGAGATCACAATTTGAATTTGAGATGATAAATCTTGCTCCATAAGGGCCATGGTTTGCCTTTGAAGCACCATTAGAGTTACATTTCCACCACCCTTCACCAAGCTTTTCTTGAAGGTCCCCAATCCTCAAGGTAAGAGATAGATAAACCTTGAACACCCATTCACAAGTCATAATTATATAACTATTGTACTATATGATTCAATCATTTCCATAACATACTTTATCAATAATTTGGATCATACTCCAACCACAAATTATATAGTTTTGAAGCAATCTCTTTTGCAAGTAATTGATAGTAAGACATATAATAACGATTAATTATGAAGTTGTAATTTATTAAGGAGTAAAATAATTTGAAAAGAAAAAGTAAATAAAGGATTACCTAGATAAATACTAGTTATTTTAACATAATTGATCTCACACAACTACTTAATAATAGTATTTATTTTTATATTATTAGATATAAATAAAAACATATTAAAATCTTATAATTCTAAATGTGAGAAGATATATCACTATTAGATTTCTTTCAATAAAAGATCTAAAAATTAAATATTTATTGATTTTTTTTAAGAAAACAAAGGTGTGAAAAACACCAATTAATAATTGAAATAATGCCTTGACAAACTCTAATTATTGTAGCATAAATGATGTACATTATCTACTTAAAAAACAATTAAAATAAATTTTAAAAATATTTATTTTTATATTATTATAAAAAAGTTTAAATCATATAACAACTTATCTAATTATAAATATTTTCATATGCCTACCTTTAATCAAATATATTTCTATTTATGTAACTTTACATTCCTTGTTGAAATATTATATTTAATTCAAACAATTGCTATGAGATCTAACTATATATATAATGATATAATGTTGATAACCCTATACATATCACTTTTTAAATTACAATTAATTATAATGACAAGTACACACCACTACATGACACTTATTTTTATGCACAATTTAAAATTTAAAATTTAATTAGACTACAAAATTTGTGGTATTTGGATGATGATGATGAATAGAAAGATTGTTTGAGTGAGAATGGGTGAATCATCATACTAGTGTTGTCATTGTGGAAAAACGATGATCTACAACTTACATATATTTAGAATTTAGTTAGACTACAAAATTTGTGGTATTGGGATGATGATGATGAATAGAACGATTGTTTGAGTGAGAATGGGTGAATCATCATACTAGTGTTGTCATTGTGGAAAAATGATGATCTACAACTTACATATCAACTATATCGACCGAAGAAGTGATTAGATTGACAAAGTTATGAAGTATGTAGTGTATTGATGAAGAAACAGTCAGTCAAAATATTTTGGATTTATGGTACTATTCTCTACGTTTTAGTGTATGTGGTTAATAGAGATGATTAACTAGAGGCAGAAATATCTATTTCCAAAGTTTCATCTATTGGAGATGAGTACAGGTGAAGATTTGATGTCATAAACAAGTCACAATATAACCAACACGGTTAGTTGTGATGAATTGATAATGCAATAATGTTTTATAGCTAAAAGATAGATTAATCATCTAGTAAATTATATTGGGTTGACATTATGACACTCAATCGTAAAATTTGAATTGCACTTGGAGCCAACTACATGATAACGCATTTGGGGGTTTTCTACTGCCTTAAAATAAGTTTAAAAGGAGATGAAAGATTAATGTGCGGTATTTGTTGGTGTGATTATTGGTGTTGTGGCGACCTTAGAAAAGACTAGAAGTGTGTTAGAAGCAATTCATAACTATGCATTGGTCAAAGATACATTATATATCTATCATGTATTGAGTGCAAATATTAGATCACTCTTTACTTATTGATTCTAATATATTAGCAAGCATAATCCCTTAATTAGGTCACTCCTAATAGGGTGAGCATGATCATAACTATAAGCTATTGAATTAGTGTGTAAAGAACATTAAGCATTAAACAACATATAGATAAGACAAAATTGAGACAAAATAAGAGAATGCAAACCAAGCATGGCAAGCTCTCAAGATGATCTCCTTGACTTTTGGATATGTCCAATGATGAAAGATGTATGCTTAAGGATGCTTCAATCTTCAAGTGTAGTCAACAATAGAGGATGGTAAGCGTTTCAAGCTATGGATGTGTGGAAGGATTTTAGCATCATAATGGTATTTTGGTAGTTTGTAAGCTCTCAAAATAGCATAATAACTTTGAAATGGAAGGTGGATAATTTTTGAGAGGGGAAGAGTCCAAGGGGTAGTCAAATGGATGGCTAAGATGTGAGATGGAGGATTTGGTGAGGAAGGGCTAGGATCCCCTGAAAGGGGAACATATGGATTGTGTTTGTTTGGAGCTAATTAGGAGATGACACTTGTCAAAGGGAGAGTGAGTGTGAGAGGATGGAGGAATGTGATCATTTTGGGGAATACGAGGGGACAAGGTAAAGTTATGAGGAATGTGGGTTTGTAAGGGAATTGTAAGAGGCCTTAAATGCTCTATAAGAGCATTAAATGCATTTGGGTGAGGATGTGAGGGATGTGACATGAAGGTAGACTTTGGTGTGGGTTCAGATTTCTTAATCCATACTTAAAGTTGTGTAAATGTTTAGGATGGGATTAGGGGGTGAATTAGGAGATAAGTGAGGGGGTTAGGTGAAGGCAAGTGGGTTGGGTAATTACGTGAGGTTAATTAGGCAAATGGAGGATTAACATGGGTGAATGGGGTGGATTAGGATTGAGCTCCTAGTTGGGATTTGGCTTAGGGATTTTAGTTCATGTTTGAGGATTTATTTGATTTAAATAATTCATTAAATTAGAAAGGGAGACAAATGCGATTAAATTAAATCTAGGTTAGTGTAATTATTCAATTTAATAAAGGAAAATGAGACTAATTAATAAACCAAACTATATGTTCTAATTTGATTATTAATTGGAATGTAGTCATATAATTAGATTAATTAACTAGCGGATGATATTAATTAATTAATTATATATTAAATACTTATCAATAATGTCATAGAAGATAACTAAATAAGATTACTAAAATGGTATAATCAGATTTAGGTGTCTACAATAACATCTACGTAAAATACAAATCCTTTAGCAAGGTGATTCTCATAAGGAGTTTGAAATCCCTTAACCAAGTAGATCCCAATTACTTTTTGTAATAGCTCTTAATTGGGCTAAGACACTCTTAACCAACTATGCCCTTAACAATTGCTCTTAACATGACAAAGTTATTCCCACATAGTGAGATTCATGGGTACTAAAATTCCCACCTTGATTTTCAGTGAAAATACTAATTACTTTGTCTCTTCTATCAATGCACAAATTACTTTACTTACAAAGGTTCCTTCCATAAGACTCCAACCTAATTAACAATAAACCGCCAAAATATCTAAGCTTGATTTTAAAAACAATTATATATCTTTAAATAATCATAAAAATTCTCAACATTCATTTAAAACTTTTTAGAAAGCCCCTTCCATAAAATGCCGACCTAACATATCTAATCCTAATCAAAGGAAAGGCAAAAATCCTAATCGCTCAATTGAGATTTGGTTCCCACTGTTTGAAATGTGAAACTGGTAGATGAAAGGTCCCTACGGAAGAGTGGGAGGACCAAATTTGTAGATTTTGCAACAAGGGTGTGATGGAAATAGAGTGGCACTATCTGAAGGATTGTACAACATATGAAGATATTCGCGACCAACACAAAGAAACATTAAAAGTGAACAACATAAAAGACCTTTTCAAATGACCAAGACTCTTCAAGAGGCCATTTTACTTATGCAAATTCACAACAAAAGAGATAGACTAGAGAAATCACATGACAAGGAGTTTTATGTGGGTCCCTTAGGCTTATGGCCTCGTAGACATCATTAAAAATCTTTAATTCATTCATATATTTATCAGTTTTAAAAACTACCTTTCATTTCAGGTATGTCAAATCTTTCTTGCTCATGTGCCACTGATAATGATTAGGCTTTAAAGAAGGCACTCTCTATGCAGGGACCAAAATGCACTTTTATTAATTAATTAAAAACTTACATATAAAAGTTACTTTATTAAAAAAATACAAACAAATTGACTATGCAAGTGCACTTTGGCCCCTCCATAGCCAAAACCTTTAAAGAAGACTGGGAAATTTGTAGGTCGACAACCGAATGTAAATTACACTTGTGTATATCATATCAGCAGAATTGCAGAGGTAATGGAGTTTCAATAATCACATTCTTTGCAAATTAATTCTTCTGGAATGATCACTGGCCTGTATATCCAGCATTAGAGAGGGAACAGAGAGAGAGTAGCTAAAAATTATCAATGGTGGTCAGTCACGAACCACATGCATTAGCTTTCAGAAAAGGGGAGGGACCTCCCATGGCTCCCCCACGCTGGAAATGGGTGACAGGTAAAAGAGCAAAGGACATTTGTTTTGTCTCACCTGATGGAGTGAGAATTCGTTCTAAGGTTGCTCTCTCCAAGTTTCTGGCTACCTATCCCAATTCCCCAGCTAAGCATGAGTTTCTTTGGAGAGTTGAACCTTCGGGTAAGTACATAATGCCTCTGTTTTAATATTTCATGCTTGAATTAATGCAAAATTCTGCATTTATGGATGTCATGCAAATTGAAATTTTCAAATGACCGAATGTTCAATTAGTTATTTAGACCAGGAAGCAGAATGCCCATTGTTAGAAGCTGCATTTTGAATGAGACTTGGTATACGAATGTCATTTTCATGTTAATTTCTGAATACCCAAAAGTACAATAGGCAGAGCTCTCCTCTAACTTTTTGAATGGGGTAGGCGGAAAACAGGGGTTGATTAAAAAAAAATGCAATGTACATGACAATAATGAACACGCCAATGTGAATTTTCAAGAACCCAAAACTATATATGAACCTTTACATTTTCAAAGTGCCCGAAAGTACAATTAGTTCTTTAGTTCTTGAAGCAGAATGCCCATTATTGGGAGCTGCATCTTGCACGAGAGTTGGGATATGAATGTCATTTACACGCGAATTTTTAAATGCCCAAAAGTGCACGAGGCAGAGCGCTCTTTTAACTTCTGGAATGGGGTAGGTAGGAAAGAGGAGTTGATTCTAAACATTGCAATGTACATGACAATAATGAACATGACAATCAAGCCCCCAAAGCTATGCATGAACCCTTAAGAAATAAGAGAATGCTAATTTAAACGCTTTGCTAATTATTTTTGTTAATTGAAATGGAAAGAAGCACCTGAAAACTCTAGTTAAGGAAATAATTTTGAAGTTAGGGTGGCGTTAGATATTTTATAGAGTCATCTTAGGTTTTTGGTATTTATCAATTAAGAGGAATGTCATTTGTTAAAATTTCGAGAATTTTGAATTTATGCTAAGCACTGCAGTAGACACGTCAATTCTTAAATGGGTGTATCATTTTCAAATGCCCATATTGCCTCAAATGCATAACGCCTTCGTTTCATGAGGAGAATGCCATTTATCTTTTAGTTAGCTATCTGCTGCCAGAAAGAAGCGCTTGAAAATTCTAGCTAGAGTCATAATTTTGAGGTATGGGTGGAATTTTATCTCTTCTTTGGTAAGTTCATTGGCGTCAGCGTTTGATAGCACTTTCCATACAAAATCTATATGTATTTATAAATAAAAAAAATAAAAAAAAGTCTATTCTCATGCTACTCCTTTCCTAATCCCTATAGGATTGTCTGTTACAGATTCTTAGCCCTTTTGGGGAGGGCTTCCTGGGGCTCTAATTGGCTCGTGACTAACTGTAATGTCTCCTGTTGGGACCTTACTTATTTTATCCTAAATTCCTCAATTAGTGATTGGATTGTAATGTCCATTGATAAGATTAGTCATTCATGTTATTAGATTTAAGTTATTTGTACAAATTATTGTCATCCATATCTACCTTATTACTACTTCAACTCAATGAAGGAAGGATTAGGCATGCAACCAAGGTGCCTAGAGACCAACTGCAATGAGCTCCCTCAAAATTTACAGATCCAAGCCTTGTAATGTCCATGGTCTGACTTGTTTGCAGTTTTGCTTTATTTACAATTGAGGGGTATTGCCAAAGATACATTTTTGTATGATTGAGATAAGACTCGTGTTTCTTTAGAGCACTCAAGAAACTGAATAGAGTTCACTGGTAACCTCAGACTACTTTGTATAGCAAACACTTGGTAGGGGCCTTTGAACTTCGATAGTCAACACCCGTCTTTATCACACCTAATAATTCCACAACACACTGGTTGTTATCATAATGTGGCACGACTTCTAATATAACAGTAATGCCAACTTCCTAGTTGTTCGTGCATGACAATAGAACTTCAACCCCAACCCAAAATGATTCTACACCACCTCCGGTATCCAGATTCTCAGATTTGTTGATGTTGAGCCAAACACCCGACTCCTCAAACAATAGCAAGTTTCAATGACAATGTCTGATTCGTGGATTTACTGGTTGAATCCACGATATCGATTCTCACTCTCCATCTCCATGTTTCACAATAAGTTGTTAAACCATGGTGAATCTTATGGTGGATCCACTCCGCCTGGTTGGGACTACGTCCAACCTTGAATTTGAAGATGGTCATCCTCAGATGCTTTTGTGGTCACAGTGACTACAAGGTTCCTTTTTCTTAGTGATTCTTTTTTCCAAACCTCTTTTGTCTTCTTCCTCTAGTTAACTCTACAGATAACATGCCGCTAGTTCCCTTTGAGCAAGATGTGCATTATTCACTCATTGCCACCATTGACAAGTGCAGCAAATGTGGAACGGAGTTACTTCAACTAAACCGCTAGTCATGATATCAGTGAGTTGCATGCCGACAAAATACTTCAGAGCCGTTACTAACCATTGGCGCCACACTGAACACTATACATGGCCCACACACTAATGTTAGAATGTGCCACCGTGTAGGAGTTAGTTGTAATGTGGAATATTAAAAGGAAAATTTTCACACTATTAACACTAAATGCTCAGAATACCCATATTACAACTCGACATCCCTTAAGCTCTCATCTTAGCCTATTGGGATACATAAGAAATAGGCTAAGTGTCAAGTTAAGGAGGGATGCATAAGGAATGGCTAAGTTTCAAGTTAACAATTACTTCATTGGGTGGGGGGTGGCAGGGGCATGACAAGCCCTTAGCCTATCTTGGGACTATGCCGGCAAGGCGCTTAGGGTTGTTGATCCCTATCCTATCTTGGTATAGATAGCCATTGCTTGGATTTGTACAAGCCTCTCCTTGAAAACATCACAGCCTGCCTTTCTTAGATTAAAATAGTAATAGGTCTTGAATATATGTACATCTGTATAATATAAGTGATATATAATTCTGATATATATATATATATATATATATATATATATTGTTAGGAATTGATGCCTTTGTTGGCACTTGGATGAGCTGCAAATATTTTGTATTGATGACAAGTTATGTCATTGATGCCAACATATGTTCTTATGTTCATGACATACTCAAATTCTGTATGTTGTAGGTTATTTATTAGATCAACGAGGATGGTGGTTGACAGAATTAGACATGTGAGCTCACATGTGTGGTGTAGGATGAGTATAGATATCGTATCTATGTTTGCTATGTTGTATCTTATGATTTGCTTAAGTTACATATTGTTTGGTAAAAGACTGGTAGTAGACTAGTGCACAAGAAGCAATGACAGAGATAGTTGCAAGTATTTTAGTTATATCTTATTGGTGAACAAGAATTGACTTTGGTGAGCATTGGTAGAAAACTTGTTTGTATGCGTATGTTCAGGAGTGAGAAGCATTTGGATTATTCTGAAAAGGTTGCTAATGCGGAACATGTGGTATATTTTATTGGCAGCCGATTGTGTTAAGCGTGTGATTTATCATTGACAAATGTAATATTCTTATTGTAATGTTTGGGAAACTTAATGCAATGATTTTAATAATGCTTATGAAAGCGTGTATGCCTTATCATGGTCCTATATAATTAATTGTACATTGGGGAAGCTCTAAAAAGCTGAGCTAGTCAATTATTTGTAAAGGGTATAAAGGAGAGATGTTTTCGTTGGTTGAGTATGTATGCACTAGAATTGTATGCCTGGATACATATGATGCACGCTTTTATGTTGGATAATCAAAGCAGAGTAGAGATGTTGTTGGTTGGTTAAGTGGACTTCAAAGGAACTGTTTTGGCAAGTAAGTTGCAGATCAGTCCGTTCATATTTATTGGATATGCCATTTTGAAAGTATTGTCTTTCACATTTGTTGGAGCATTTAGAAAATGGCTCTGCTTGTTCTTTCAGCCTTTAATAGGGTTAGAACCTTCTAAGAAGGGTCCAAGGCCTCCTAATAGGGATCTGTCCTTTAACAGGGACTATTGTACTAAATGAACTGTATTTGACTCCTAACAGAGTCACATCCTTTCAACAAAGAATTTACACATTAGTACATTGTCTTGTGGGTACCATCCCCACTGAGGTTTTCCCTGTAAGTCAACAATCATTGTGTTATGGTGTATGCTTTCTTATTGTTGTGCATCATTGTTTTAATTGTTGGCGATCAGATTTATAAGTTTGGATTTAATTATATATGTTCACAATTGATTCAGCCCCCACCCCCTATTAGTTGGGTGTGGACTTTACTTCTTAAATATATATATATATATATATATATATATATATATATATATATATATATATATAAAGAGAGAGAGAGAGAGAGAGAGAGAGAGAGAGAGCCTCTAAGGGTTCCTTATCAATGCTAAAATTCTGATATATCCTTTTGTTAAGCAATAGTAAATCTAGTCAATTATAGCATATCCTTGTTGTTACCCAATGCTTGCTAGTAAACAGATATAGACTTATTTTCTGATATCTTCCATAGAATAGTATATACAATATATAACATTTATCCCTCCAAATCCATTCTATTAGAAATCACTATATTTATTTATAAAATCTATAATTCCCTCCCCCTATTGCTGAAGTGGAAATGTACCTTCATATATCTTCCAAGTGGAACGATGAGTTGCTTCCCAAAAGACATGTCTCATGTTCATTCGTTATGACCTCCTTTACTAATCTCACCACTTCATGACAATTAGAGTTATGGATTAGACTTACATTCATAATCTCTTTGGTCTTATGCTAAGTTGCCGATTTGGGTTCAGGGATGGGTTCGGGTTCGGGGTTCGGTTCGTGGGTTCGGGCAATTTTTTTTTTCCCCATTTGGGTTCGTGGGTGGGTTCGTTAGTATATATATATATATATATATATATATATATATGCAAAAAAAATATAAACTCATATAGTTGTAAAAGTAAAACTAAGTCATTCCATAGTATGAATATACCAATGTTACTTGATTATTGATCAATGCCAAATGTCAAAGATAAACATTAAATACTCACTCATTAATCTATGCTAATGTTGTAAATAAAATCATACATTGAATTACTAAAATGCAAAATGGAATATCAAAACATAGACTAATTCATCAGATTGATAAATAATAAATTATGACTTAATAAAGTTTGAAACTGTGAAACATAGTGATAAATCATAAATGACTCAATGAGTCAATGAAAAATGTTTAAACATAGTTTATCAAAGATGCAAATGCCCTTCAAGGGTCAAATGGGTCATCAAAATATGAGAGATCAATGGCTTCATCCTCATCTATATCATTGACATTTTCCACATCATTGGAACCCAAACAGGTTCCACTAGCCCCAGATGCAGCTACATCCTCCTCCTCGTCCTCCTCAACATCTAGCAAGGCAATTCTAGATATATCTTGGACAGTCATATCCAAGTTAGAAGTCTCAGGTAGTACATCCCACAACTTCTCTGGTCCCTTCTTATATCCTGGATCCTTGCGTGATAAGAGGCTCCAGTTGTTGTGAATAAATACCAAGTCCTCTGCTTTCTTTGAACCCAACCGGTTACGCTTCACTGAGTGGATAAAGGAGTATGTACTCCAATTCCGCTCAGCAACAGAAAAGCTTGCAACCTAGAGAGACAACCAACAAATTTTAAAAAATTAGCTAAGTAATTTTACAATACAATAGGAATTTAAGAGTGCTAATTCGACAAGCTAAGTGGCCATAAGAAAAGGAAAAAAAACTTAAATACATACTTGTGACAAGATCTTAATGGCAAGAGGTTGGAGGTACATGTAACTTTCCCCATGTAAGTACCACCATCCAATGGCATCCAATTTACTTTGGTCATTGATTGCATCAGGCTCTGCATTTTTGCTTGAGACAAAATCAACAAACTCTCTCCTAACATTTGATGCCACATTAGGATCACTAAAGAGCCTGTTAAGTGCCCTCTTATACCCAGCAGCAACTTCAGGATCTCTATATGGTGCCACTCTACCAGGAATAGCAAGTATCTCACTGCTATAATATCTAGGAGAAAGTGCATATGCCAAGAGGTGTAAAGGTGTAGTCATCTTGTTCCAACGATGTAGAACAATTTTCTCCACCTTAGTGTACAAGGTATCAGGATCCTGCTCTCTCCTCTGAATGACCTGGGATGTCAAATGATGTACATGTAAGTTATCTTGATGTAGTGTTAATAACTTAATTAAAATAAAAAATCAAAATCTCTCAATAAACAAGGATAAAGTATTGTATAAAAATTTAAACTTACTGATTTCATTCTTTCTAGCATAGAGTCCATGGCATCATATATGTTTCCCAAACAAGGCTCATCCGTGTCGGCATACCGAAGCATAGACATGATGGGCTCGGTGAGTTCTAATGCATATTCCACCCTATTCCAAAAATTATCACTCAAGATCAAATCCTTTACAGTTTTGGCCTTTTCTGTATCAGCTTGCTTCCATCCACCCCATTTGTTGCTAATAACCATTTGACCCAATGTCTCTTTCACCCTCACAAGTCGTCTAAGGACGATTGTGTGTGAAGCAGACCTTGTTTCAGCAACCTATTACCATGTAAATTCAAATTGTAAGTTAATATGATAAGTTGATAACACAAAAATTTAAGAATATGTATTAAATTTTGTAAAGTATGACACAAAAATTAATATGATAAATGAAGCTAAATAAAGTTTAAAATTTACCTTCAATAATTCCAAGCGGGAGAAAGTTTTGAAAATTGCTTGTGACATATGGTGGTTTGTCACAAACATTTGGATCTGCTCACCCTCCTCATACACATTTTTCATCCATTCAATTTGGCTGCCCATTGTTTTCATCACCAAGTTCAAGGTGTGGACAGTGCATGGTGTCCAAAAGATATGCTCATATCGTGCTTCTACCAAAGCACCTGCAGCCTTACAAACTTTAGCATTGTCCGTTATTACTTGTACAACATTGTCAACTCCCACGGACTCTATGGATTCAATGAGAAGTTGGGCAATAAAATTTGCATCCTTTACTTGCCCTTCACAATCAACCGCCTTCAAAAACATTGCCCCCTTGGGGCAAACAGCAATCGCATTTATTAATGGACGGTTTTTGCAATCTTTCCATCCATCAGAGACAATGCTCACCCTCGTTTGGATCCAAGAATCTCTTATTGGTTTGAGGAGGTTTTTTACATTCTTTCTCTCCTTATGCAATATGGTGGTTCTCAACTTTTCATATCCCGGGGATTGGTAACCATGAGGTGCATCATTTATTGCTTTCACCATCTCTCTCCAATAAGGGGATCTCACTAGATTGAATGAAACACCATTTGTAATGAGGCAACGCGTAACCTTTATGTCAGCAATTTCTCTCTTGTCATTTTCAAATGTCGTATCTAATGGGCCTCTCTTGCGGGATGTAGGTGTTTCTATTTCATCTTCATCCATAGATGGGGTAGGTAGGAAGGGATGTGGTTTACTAATTGTTTGAGAGGGTGGTGTTGGTGGTATTTGCTTTGACTTATCTTTTTTTACCTTTGACACTAACCTATCAGCCTCTTCTTGTTCTTTTAACATGCCTGCTATTTGAGGAGCCGACAACCCTTTTTTACCTCCCTCTGGGGGCCCCTCACACATGGAAATCCCTTGACCTGGTGGACCTATCAAATGATGTTTAACCCGGAAATAGGAGCTTCTATATTGGTTTTGGCAAAAATTGCATTTCCATATATACCCTCCCCCACCAGCACATTGCTCAATTCTTGTTGTATACTTCCACAAAGGAGAGCCTTTATCAATTTTAAATCTTTGGGATCCCACCCCACCCATTGAACCCTGACTACTCATTCTTGGATTCTTGCAATCTATAAAAACAAATTTAAAAAAATATTTCAAAACTTATACAAAACTTGATAAAAATTTAGAACAATAAATATAAAAAATTTAAAAAACTAAAAACAAACTATGAAAGAAGCAAAAGGAAGGATCAAATGCATACCTGGAACACTCAACACTGATTATTTGAAGGATTTGAGACTCCACAAATAATCTCTACAACCTTCTCTTCAAACTTGCAAAATGGCCACACCAAAATGAGAGAGCAAAATGACAAAGCAAATGAGAGATTAGATGAATGAAATGCATCTAACAGGCCTTACTTTAGGGTTTGGCAAAAAAAAAAAGAATAAAACATTATTTTATTGCTTTTTTGGGCCACTTTTTGGCCCCACTTGCCGCGGGTCCGCCCGGATTCGCTTGGGTCCGCAACCGGTCCGGGCAGGGTCCGCATTTTGGCCTGCGGGTCGCACGGACCGGGGAGGACCTGCAGGCCAAAATGCGGACCCTACCCGAACCGGTCGTGGACCCGAGCTCGGATCTGGACCCGAATGAATCCGGACCCGGACCCGAGCTCCAGGGTGCGAATCCGGTAACTTAGGTCTTATGCTAATCTGTAATTCTTTCCCCCCATTGCTGAAGTGGAAATGCGCCTTCATATATCTTCCAAGTGGAATGATGAGTTGCTTTGCAAAAGACATGTCTCATTTCCATTCGTTGACCTTTACTAATCACACCACTTCATGAAAATAATAGTTATTGATTAGATTTGCATTCATTATGCTAATCACATCCTTTCATTGATTTGTTATTAGATATTATTCTTGCCTTAACCAATATTAAATAAGTTGCTGATAAACTAACTACTGCTTGCATTCATAAACGATATCCTTCTCTAAATATTGTTTATTATTATTAATCATTGTTATGGTTTGTAATTACCAACTCAATCATATCTATTCCAGAATTATACTGATTTGTTTATAATGCAAGCTGCAGCAATATAGGATGTTTGTTTCCTCTAATGTGACGGCTAAACTGAGTCTTTGAATCATTTGACTAGTCTCCACATACATACACTTAGTCCTCTCTAGACTTTCCACAATACCGATTGCCTTCAACACATTTATGTGCCAACAACACTGCATAACAGAAGGTTCCAGTGATAGCAATCTTTGTCAATAGTCGGCTTTTTGAAAAGATTAATAGTTTATTTCGGATGATTTTCCTATGCTTCTCTAATGATATCTCCATTCATATCCCATCTTGGTGTGACACAGTTGCTGCTCCTTTCATGCGTTAATAAATCAACAGATAGGGTCATGTTCTACAGCGCTGAGGATGAGAGTGAGTTACAATAGTTTGGCTTCTCCATAATTGCTATTACTTAGCTATCAGATCATCTTTTCTTGGTAATGTGATTCCGTTTGAGGATTATGTTGCTCTCAATGATCCTCTTTAATATTTTAATAGTATTAGTTGCTAATCCATGTTATTTACTCAGTTGTAACATCTTTATTAGTTATTAATATATTATTATTGTTGATTGCCAATCTTTTCTTTGACTCAGTAATTAACATATCATTCCTTTGGTACTGCACATAATGATAATGATTATTATATTTTAATATTAAACTTTATTTTATGGAAGGTGATATCACACCAACTTAGAACAGTCCTCAGACTATATCACCATCTCATCACAATCCCTCTGCTTAAGACCTTATGGATATCCAATTACTTGGAAGATCCATCCTTGTAATCCTAGGAAAAAGATCTTTTTCTCCTAAGTCTTATGCATACCCTACTTTGAGTGTATCCATCTTCGCATATGCATATGTCCATAACTCTAACAGTATATACTGACCTTCAGAGATGTCTAACCTCTGCCTTAATTCCTTATTAAAAATTATAACATTCAACTTAGAATGTCTTTGGTTCTTGTTCTTATTCACTAGCTAATGCAAGTTCTTTGTCTTGTTTGTCAGTGAGGATTTCTCCAATCAGCTAGTTTTGATCTGTTGTCCTTGAGGAGGGCTGCTTATTGCTGGGATACACCGTTCTTGAAGTATTAATGTTTAATGCATTTCTATCTTAGATTCCCTTCTTCTTAGCTACTGTGTGCTGGAAAAATAATTTTTAGGGTTTGTCTATCTCCAACTGTGACTCGTAATTATCTTCATTAGCGGAGATTTAGTTCTTCTGTGCCTTGTGATTACTATTCTTGTTTTGGGATGGGATGTATGAATGCTGATTATGCTTCTGAAATTAATGTTGGCTGTGTGTGATGTTGACTGTAATTTTATAGGTAATGCTGGCTGCATATGGACTTATATTTGATTAGGGGTGGGTGGCTGATTATATCTTATATGCTAGTGATGTCCCAAGTGTTGACTTATCATAAACTTTTGATTGGATTGTTAATGCAGATGGAGTATTCAATCTATTGATGCAAGTGTATAATAAGCCCGTGAGTCTTCAATCTGATGATAAAATTATATGTTCACCTTTATCTATATAGATTTCTGCTGACTGCAATTAAGTTCTTGTTCTGAATGTATAACTCTTTATTTCTTATATATGATAGATGATCTGCTGCTAATATAATTTTTATTATTTCTGTTCAATGCTTTCTTTGTCTTTTGCTGGCTGTAATGGTTTCTTGGTTCTGATTGTCTGCTTTTATTTTTGTTTTCATATGTTTGATTGCCTTTTTAACTTGTTCTCTTCCCCTCTAATACTCGCATGGGGAGAAGGCAGGGAAATGACCTTCCAAAGACTAGTATCGTGACTTTTAGTTTTTAGTTTATTATTATTTTTATTTAATGCCTCTATATATATTATTTATTTATAATATAGGTCAATTTTCTATATATGTTCTGCTTATATATAATATATTTCAATTTCTATTTTATAAAATTTATATGTTTTGTGTATATATGTATATGTATGTATAGTTAGCACTTAGCATACATATTTAATAATTTTGTATTTATTGAATCTATATATATAAAAGAGAATGAGTCTATAAGGTTCATTTATGAATATATTTTATTGATATCATTAATTTGTCATTATTGTACATGATTAGGATTACATTTAGAAGAAAATAATGATAATTACATTAATACAAAATTTTATTTATCTTTAGTCAAGGGTCATTAGAAATAATACCAACTATTCCATCCTCTCTTAAACAAGGAAATCTCAAATGCTAAATAATGTGAAATGGTGTGATCAAATAAGGCAATTTTGAAGGATTACATTGGATGTGACTTTATGTTGGATATAGACTTACTAAAATGATGTGATCTCCCTGGTAACATAAAAAGGGATTTACAAAATTGTTTTTAAACTTAGTCCACTCTTTTCCCTCTAAGCAGTTGAAATTCAAATACTAAACTAAGTGGATTTAAAATAAACTACGAAAAGGATAAGGGTTTAGAGAAATCTAATCTACTTCTAACTCCTAAGGACAATGATAACAATATATAATGCTTATATAGATGGACATCTTAATCAAGTTCTGCTTTGCTACAAGGAAACTACAAAAAAACAATGCAATCTCCAAATGTACGAAGGATTTTCATATTGTAAACATTCATTCAGATATCCAATTCTGATGCAATCCAAATGAACATCCACAATCGAACTAGTGCTTAATGGGGATCAAAATAACCATGCACTATGATTTGCAATCAACAACTATAAATGTTATGAAGTATGAACCAAAGAATCCATCAAGTATCTCGACATTTATTCATTAAAACCAATGAACTTCAACTAAAACTTGAGAAGTGGAAAGCATACAAAATGTGGAAACAACACACAAAGATCCACCACATCTTTAATGAAAATTGTATATTAATTTCGGCATTGTCTTGGTAGCATTTTCTAATTTCCTCCTACTGCAACCATTACTTTCCGTCACCTATCTAATGCCTTTACAATGAGTTCAAGTCTCTCATAGACCTCTCTATCACAATTGAAGGGTCCAAATTGGTTCTAAATCAACAACCAAGATCATGGTTGGAAAAATTGGACTTGAAACTACTTGTCGATGCCCAAAAAAACTCGTCAAAAAACTTGACAACTTAAAAAATTACTTAAATTTAACTACAAATGCATTATTTTTGCAAAATTCAATGAGGCAATGCATCTAATGAGTCAATAAAGGAGTAAACAAAAGAAACAAGATGAATCTAGATATATTTACATGCAAATTTCCTCGTGTAGAATGATAGTGGCTGGTAGCTTGATAGTCTGAAGCAAAACTAGAATAGCTAATTGTCTTTATAACACTATAAGTAAATACAACATCAAAACAGTCTACATCTTCCTCTTCCCCTTCTCGATAGCTCTAGTGAAAACTATGAGACAGGTAGGGAGTCCAGTCCTAGGAGTTTGTTGTGGTTGTTCCTCCTTACTAGACATGATTGGCTGACTCAACTTCCATCTTGGACATAGATGGTGTTGGTGCTAATGTTATTGTAGCTATGGTTGAAATCCTTCTAGCCGATAGGGATACGATAAAGGTTGTGATAATATAATTATTGTGGTACAATAATTATATTGATTAATAATATTATAATAATTATATTGATTGTAATATAATAATTATATTATTGTGACATGATATAATTATAATATGTTAGGCGCCTAGATGCTCCTAACAAAGAGCGCTTATTTAAGTGCAATTTAACATTATGTGAATAAGATATAGTTTTAATACAAGAAATGAAACTTAACAAAGAAGGAGAAAATTTTAGAAGAAAACTAGGTTCTTGGAAAACTTAACTAGTTGATTGAATAGGGGCCTCAGGTGGGATTGGTATTATATGGGACCCATGGAGGGTAGATTTCACTCCTCTTTTATCCAATAATAATTGGATGGGGGGAAAGTAAAAAGCTTCAAAAACGAAATTCAATTCCTACTTGTTAATGTATATGGGCCAACAACAACAACAGATTAGAAAGAAATTTGGAATGAGATTAGCAATTATTTAGAGTTAAATCCACAAGAAAATGTTTTCATTGGGGGAGATTTTAATGCAATTCTACACCCTGGAGAAAAAGTAGTTGGATCCACATCCATTAACCAGCTTATGTTAGATTTTAAAGCATGGTTTGCAAAAGATAACCTGATTGATATTCCAACATCTAATGGGGTCTTCACTTGGAATAATAGACGAGCTAGCTTCTGTAATATAGCAGAAAGATTGGTCAAATTTATATTTAAAGGAAATTTAATATCTTTTAATCATCTTTTCAATACAGTGATTCTCCCTAATGCAGGATGCTCACTATCCAGTTGGACTAGAAATAGGTGAATCTCAAAAACCATCTAAAAATCCATTTAAGTGTGAAAAAATGTGGTTGTAGATAAAGAATTTCTTAATAATATATATCAATGGTGGCACGAAGAGAAATTTGAAAGATCAAGGTGTTTTGTTTCATAGCCAAATTGAAATCACTAAAAGAAAAAATAAATAAATGGAATAAAGAACATTTTAATAACATATTTAAAGAAAAAATAAAGAATGAAGAAGAATTGAAAAACTTAAGTGAAGAAATCATAAGGGTAGGAATGGATAATAAAAAATATACCAAAGAAAGAGAATAGATAAATAGGAAAATACACTAGCAAAAGAAGAAATATTTTGGAAACAAAAATCAAGAGACATGGTATTTAGAAGGTGATAGAAATAATGTTTTTTCATAATTGTACTATTAATATTACGATAATAGATAGTTTCTATTATCTGTGTTTAGTATCTAATGGTTATCTGTTGTAATCTCGTGGCAATATTATAATGTTTCTAATATTTAGTTTTCTGTTTCTAAAATAGAATGTTTCTTAAGGAAATGTTGTTTAGTCTCTTGTATAAATTGATCTCTTGATCACTATTAATAACAAGCAAATATTTTCCAATTACTTTGTAATATGGTATTAGAGCCAATACTCTAAATTTTTTCGAAAATAATAATAATTTTTTGGTTGAAATTATCTGCTTTTTATTTTTGAAATTATTTACATGCATATTTGCTTCCAACTCTCTATAATCCGACTAGGGTTTCCGTTCTAAGAGATTTGAATCTGCTGACTTTTGATTCTTGGTGGGTTTTTCAAGAGCTCAATTGTGTTGTTGTTAGATTTTTCTGGGTTCTTTGATTTTCATGCCTCAATTTTTGATCCAGCCGATCTAAAAACTGACAACATATACTTTTTGGATTTTTCGAGCTCTCTTCTGGGTCACCCTTCAAATTTTTTGGGTCTACTTTTTTTGGGTTGCATGTTTGTTTGATGTAGTTATATGTTGTTTGCATGTGTTGCTTTACCATGCAAAGTCTTATGTTTTGCCTCCCTTAAAAATTTTGGCTGGTTTTCATAGTTTTTTTTCTCAATTTTTTTTTTTTTTTGATAGGTTTTCATATTTTTTCCCTAAAATTTTTTTCTTTTAGGTTTCTATAAATTTACCTTTAAATTTTTTTGATTCTTTAATTTGCAAAGTTGTGTGGGATTCCTTTGTCGGTTTGTAATTTTTCCCTCAAAAATCATCTGTATACCGTTTTTCCTTAAAAATGAATCTTTGTAATGTTGGGTTTTGATTGTTTTTTCATCCCAAAAATCATTTTGGGTTTTGACTGTTTTTTCACCTCAAAAATCAAGTTGGGTTTTGATTGATGTTTCATCACAAAAATCATGTTGGGTTTTGATAGATTCTTCTCAAAAATCATGGCTTTTTGCGGTTTGTTTTGGAGCATTATGCTCATCTGCAAAGTTTTGGAGCGTTATCCAAAGTACAATCAACAACTTTTTCAACAGACATCCTTTGCTCCAGATTCAGAAGGCTCCTAGAAGAAGAACATTCAATGCAACTATTTCCACAAGTTTGGTCACATGAAGGTTGAATGTCGGAAGCGCTTAGTTGCCCTATCTAAGCACTCTGGTTAGCAGCCTATAGTGAACAGTGCAAAGCACCTTGAGCAGACCGAATCTTCCTTTTACATTTTTTGAAAGCTTTGTGTTTTGGTTGGATTAACCATTAAGGGAGGGTATTATGATAATAGATAGTTTCTATTATCTCTGTTTAGTATCTAATGGTTATCTATTGTAATCTCGTGTAAATATTAGAATGTTCCTAATATTTATTTTTCTGTTTCTAGAATAGAATGTTTCTATTCTTTACGATTGTTTCTTAAGGAAACGTCGTTCAGTCTCTTGATCATTGTTAATAACAAGAAAATATTTTCCAATTACTTCGTAATAATTAATAGGAGAAATATCATAGAATAACAAAAATATAGGATAATTCAAGAAGAGTAATTGAAAATCCAAATGAGATAGTGGAAACCTTTGTGAGTTATTAGACAGACATCCTTAATAATTTCGAATCATCAAATTTAATAGCTAAGAATAAGATATTAGGTTCTATTCTGAAGATAATACCTGCAGAAGATAATAAAAACTTAAATAGGAAATTTTCTAAAGAAGAAATTAAAGAAGCCCCTTTTCAACTTAATCCTGATAAATCTCAGGGCATTGATGGTTTTCAATCTTTGTTCTTTAAAAAATGTTGGGATATTATGGGAGACAACCTTTGGAAGGCAATTGAGGCAATGAGGAATCTTGGATCCCTTGTAATTGAAATTAACAATACATTCCTAGCTTTGATTCCAAAGAAAACTGAACATATGGATCTAGGAGATTTTAGGCCCATAGCCTTATGTAATGCAATCTACAAAATTCTCTCAAAAGCACTAGCCAATAGTATTAAAAAAGTACTACTAAAGCTCATGTCAGAGGAACAAATAGGTTTTGTTGCTAATAGGTCAATTCTTGATGGTATTATCATAATTCAAGAATTCATTCATTTTGTACAAATTAATAAGGAATCTTGTATGCTAATGAAGTTAGATATCCAAAAGCCCTATTATAAAGTGGATTGGAGATTCTTATGTAAAACACTTGAAGCTTTTGGATTCTCTCGTCAATGGATCAATTTAATATATAACTGCATTTCGACACCAAAAATCACCCTTCTCATAATTGGTACCTCTAAAAGTGTTTTTTAGCATATCTAGATGAATAAGACAAGGGTATCTTATATTATGTTTTCTCTTCATTATTATGGCAAGAGCTTTTGGCAGAGCTATAATAAAGGTTCAAATTGAAAGGAAAATTAGAGGAATCACAATAACTGATGAGGTCTCTAAAATGACACATATCAATTTGCAGATGATACCATTCTACCTGGAGAAAGCACTTTGGAAGAAGCTCAAAATTTTAACCAAATAATTAATAATTATATGGAAGCATCAGGCCAAAAAGGTAATCCAAACAAATCAGAGTTTTTTTTATTAATACCATAGAGGAAGTGGAGAGAGAAATTTGTAGAAAAATGGAATTCAAAAAATTTACCTTTCTATACAAATGCATTGGTATTCAACTTGTTAAAGACATTAAAGAAAGTAAAGCTTGGGATACAATTTTAGAAAAGTTGGATAAAAAAATGGGAAGTTGGAAAGGGAAATGGTTAACTAAAGTTGGTAGAATGATTATGATCAAAGCAGTACTTTTGGCCATCCCCACATATCATATGTCATGTCTTCCCCTACCCAAAGGTGTAAAAAAGAAATTAGACTCTAAACTTAAAAATCTTCTTTTGATAAGGTACTAGAGATTAAAAACCAAGCTTTGATAAAATGGGAAAAAATATGTTGACCTGAAGAATTTGGAGGTCTAGGCATAAAAAATTTGAGTTGGCAAAATGAGGCGCTAGGGGGAAAACTTATTTGGAGAATGTTTAAAGAACGCAATAGTAAATGGGCCAAAATTTTATATCATAAATATTTAAACAATAATAATCCTGTCTTTGTTAAGAACTAAAAATCTTCCAAAAGGTTCAAGAATTTGGAACTTTATGTTGAATTGCTGCCCACTAATAGCGAATAACTTAACTTGGGATATCGGTTTAGGGCAAGATGCTTTATTTTGGGAAGATTCATGGGATGGGCTTCCTTCTCCAGATAGTGTAAATCTACCTATAAACATAAAAAATACCCATTTAGCTATGTGCGGTAAGTATGTGAGTGATAATACAATTAAAATTAACGATAATCAGTACAGAGGATGGCAGCGGAAAACCTAGATGAAACTCCACTTTCATCACAGGAAAAATTAGATTTTTAATCAATTTTTATAAAGTAGGGAGGCAAATTATAAAGATAGGAAAGATAAATTAAATTGGAGAGCCTTGAAAGATGGAGAAGAGATTCTTATATGACAAGCTGATATGATAAGTATAAGTTAGACACTTGTTTTTTAAGCGAAATTGGTTTAGAACTTTTACTGTCAAAATACATGTTAAATTTAGTTGACATGGACGTTTAATGTTAATAAGTGACATATTTTTGGTAATTCAAAACTTTTCTTTGTATACTGTTTGATTTTAAAATTAAAGTTAATAGGAGATAAGATTCATTTTTATTATGAAACATACTTCTTTTTGTTCTAACAACTTGATTGTAGCCAAGTTTAATTTTCAGGTTATATTCACAAGGAAGTATCAAGAGCAAAGTTATAAATTTGGAAATAAAAAACATGCACTGAAATTGGTTAAATTATTTAGAGATATTTATGTAAGGGCTATACCAAGGATACCTATCCATCTTTGGTCTTTGGTGTCCAAGTGAGATGGTTTTTAAACTATACACAATCTTGGGCATTATGGCCTTTTACCTATCAAAATAAATAAATAATTATATAATAAAATAATTATTTTATTACAATATAGTATATTATTATATTATATTATTTGGGGCCCACTCTTGGAAGAGTGGCATTCCTTGGTGAAGGGGCACCTCTAATTGGTTCAAAGGAAGATTAATTTCCTCTCTTGAATATATACGATATGAAACATATGATCTTTATCAAGCAAATATAGTGCTTGGGCGAGACAATCCTCGATTATCTATGGTTGGGAGGGCGAATCATGGCTTGTGGTAAATGAGCACAGAACATCAACATGGTATTAAGGCCACTCTGTCTTAGGGATTTTCCTGCTAGGGAGAGTTATCACATAAGCCTATGTTGATTTGTATACAAATATTATGCACTTCAAACAAAAGATGTCTGCAAAGAGATTATATGCATTGAGCGATAGTGGCGTCATTATGAGGTCTTTTGTGCCATTGTCGATTAATTGCAACACCTTGATGTCATGTCCAAAATATCGAGGCAAAAAACATAGAACAACCATGGAGAGCTCACCTCCCAACCTAGGCCTCAAGGAGGCCACACCTCGAGCTAGAAGAACCAGTAACCGACCGGGTGACATTCAGAAAACAATCATAATGACACTCAACATATAATTCCCATCCAAGGTATGCACAACTGGTTTCATAATGAACCTATGACTATCGAGAAGGTGGATTTTTCCAGATAGGAGATGTCAATAAGAACACAAAATCACATGCCTCTTCCAAGGCTACCAAATCTCATAAACTTCCATTTCTTTTTCTCCTTATTTCCCCAAAACAAAATCATTTTTGCATTGACAAGCAAGGGCCCATAACACCTTACTTTTTCCCTCTCCTCAACATGAGAAGAGACTTTGCACTGACCTGAAGTCCAACTAAAGCCCTTCCCTCGTACATGACCACTTCTTCCCTATTTGAGGGTGAGTAATGCCAACACTCCTTTCATAGTTTCCCCAACAAAACAAGGAAAAGAAACATGAAAAGAAAGCAAGTAAAACCCACATACCCATCCTTCACATGATACAAACACAGACATACTACAATATGCAAGGACTTAACACACAAAAGCAATGAACAAGAACATAACCATTGTTATAGAGAACCTACCTTCACAAAGGTTATGGCAAATGAAATTTGAGATGAGCTAAATCCTCTCCTTCTTGCAATTCCAAACTTGACTTCTCTAAATGTAGAGAATGGGTGAACAACCTTAAACTCTTCAAAGGGACTCTAAATAGCCTCTAAATTCACCCACCCAAAATAGCAATAACTCCAATCTCGACTCTAAGCCTCCTATGGTCTTCCCACTTGCCCCCATCATAAAGACAACCTTTTAGAAGAGTGAAAACATGGGAAACCTCTTGGTGACGATCCATTTTCGCACAAAAGGGAAATTGGGATATTTTAAGGGTCATAAATATTGCTAGGAAGTTCTAGACGGGTGGAAAAGGTTTAACCCATACACATACCACTTGGGCACTTGAATTTCATTAAATTTGGCCTCTACGATCATTTTAAGACGTATACAAGTGGCTTGAAATATTTGATCTTCAAAAACCCTAAGGATATAACTTTTCCACTAAACCCTAATTAAGGGAACTACTTTAGGTTACTAGTTAATCAGTCTTAGATTAACAGGTTATTCTGCTAACCCTAAATTGACATGTCAGCACGCATATGCATATAACGAGTGTCAAGTGACACCACAAGATTTACTTTTACATAACATTCGACATGTCACAAATTATATAGAATGATACACATACATGCAGATTACGATACAAATTAAACACTAGACAACGAGGTTCGAATCATTTTATTGGATTCAACCTTAGTCTTATAGTTTGCACATAGGGTCAATTACCGATTTTTCGATTAGTTCCATGGTTAATTATCCTGCACATTCAATTCAAATATTAGTAGTTCGATAACATCACATTCATTTATTTAAACCAAATTTGCATAATCACATTGACCAAAACATTAAAACTTTCATTTAAATAACCTTTCTCATTTCTGTACACATATTTAATTATCACTAATTGCATAATTTAACATATTCATAATTCTGAATTATTTACTAAAATACACCATCATAATGCATGCCTACACATTAAACATCAAATAACATGATTAAGCATTTATAAAGTAAAACATCACATGACATAAATAATATAGAGTATGTCCAGTCCATCAAATAATGTCTCAACATATCGAGTCATAATGTGTCAAAATATAATGTATCAGATGTGATATGATGGATCGTGGCGAGGCCTCACACTTGCTTGGTAATGTTACCGAGTCAACAAATTTGTCCATGTTGCTTATTTCTTACGACTGCGGACAAGATGAAGCTGCTCATTGCTACATGTTCCATGATAGTGTATATTGACTAAAGATGAGGCATCACCAAACTAGGCCTTGGTGGCCAAAGAGAGTGACGAGCGGTGTGGGTGAATTGGAAGTTGTTGAAACCAAGATTTTGATGTTTCGATTGGTAGTAGTTGATTGTGATGTTGTAACATACGAATTTTTCTAACCAATTTAAAACAATATTTAACTATCAACTAATCCCATTCACATGACAATGATTTCCATTAACTAATTATAACTAGAAAGAAGTAACTGCAACCTAATCTGTTTGCATTTTAAATTTATCGTATGTAAAAGGAAATAAATAAATAATTACTTTGATATCATTAAAATCAATCTAACATGTTCAACTGAAAAATAAAGTAACAACTACCACTTAAAACATCTAATATATTCATGCATATATTCTACACTATCTAATTATGCTTCCATGAATCCAAAGGTAAAAGTGCAAAAGAACATCAGATATGATAGAGAATTCTTTTTGTCTTGTTGTTCAAGCCTCAACATTGGTGAGAGGAGAAGCATTCGCATAAGCTTAACCTCCCAACCACGGACCATACTTATCCCCACACAATCTAACTTAATAGAACGACCCTCCCTACCTCGGGATCAGGCTGGATGAAGTCTAGCCATCAGAGTAATCCGGTGGTTTGAGTGTCCCATCAGTTATTCCTAAATAATTGAAGCATCTAGACAAACAAAAAAGATCTTATGTTCGGCAAATCTTTTCAAAGTTGGGTTCGTAAACCTGATCTCCACCACTCGACTTGACAACGTATTTCATCATTAGGACATGCATGAGCTAATATATTATTCAATCCATTTTGATTTCTTGTTTTATTTACTTGCAGGTTAGTGTACACCTCTTCACCATTTATTGGCTTCTTTGCCGAGTGAATTTCTTGGTGTTTTCATGGTTTCGACTTGATTTTACACCTCTTCACCCATACTATGGCTTCATTGCCAGGTGAACTCCTTTGTGTTATGTAATCTTATTTCAAGCCTGGTATTACATATATGGGCATGGCATTCAAGTGGATTCGTTTAGTATTCATTATTAACCCAGTCTACAACAGACTGCATACTTGATGTAAACTCAAGATCGTTTGGAAAAATTGGTACAATATATAGCTTAGTCATCTACAGAAAAACACTTTGGATTATCTCTACATTTATTCCTAACCGGCTGAGGGAATTCGTTGATACAGAAAGGAAGTGTAATAAATATAATATAGAAGTATGTATGCACAATATTTACATTCAGCTAAGTTCGGATAGATTGATTCCATGTTTCACTGTCTATAAGTATTAAACTTGCCATTGCAACATTACACAATCGGTTACTAAGGATTTACAAAACAAGAGAATGTCCTATGAGCTTGGTTTTAATCTGTTCTCCTGCAAATCGGTGGTTGAGTCTTGGCTTCTCTTTCACAGTAGAAGATGTATCGAGTTCACAGCGAATGACTAAAGATGTATTTACAGGGATTCGATTGTATAAACAAAATGTTGTTCGATAGTATGGAAGGAGTATTCCGAGCATTGAAAAATCATGGGGTCCAAGAGACATGTTTATATTCAATCCTGACCATGGCTCTTGAAAGTTAAATCGAGACTTCTTGGCTTCCATACGTTTCCAAGAAGTCTGTTCGGTTGCTCTAAGAATTTTCAATTTGGAAACAAAAGAATAAAAGCAGGAAGTTAAACGAGGGAAAAAAATAAATGAAAAGATTAAATCTTTTATATTATTATTATTATAAGCTCTTATGTACATTCTCATATGTATATTGATAAGGTGGCATCATTAGATTATTTATTTATAATTTATTGGTGCCACTTTATTTTTATCTATATAAGTTTGTATTTACGAGTTTATAATAATGATTAAATAAAAGAGATTCAATGATTCTTAAAAGGTATGAATTATATTCAGTTTTAATTATTTTAAGTTATTATATTGTTTTCCTATTGACTCATGCAGTCCTTTAATGCAATATGTTGTCAAGTCTTCGTATCCTTTCCTAGGTAGTCTTAGGTCAAACTTGGTGATTCTAATGACTGGACTAATCGACCATCCCCTTTCGATGATCCTGTTTAGCAATGCTTCCCCTCCCTTCACTTCTTCCTGCAATTACCCAAGCAAAACATTCTCGCCAAGACATTAATTCAAAGATATATTGATCATTAGTTCCAATCAAACAATTGTTGATCATCTGCTAATAGTTATAGATTTCATCAACGTCTATAATAACTAACTCATTTCACATGATCATGAATGAATAACTCATTATTAGTTGGTACAACGTATATAATTAACTAACTCACTTCACATGCTCAGGAAAGAAATAAATTGATACGTCTATCATTAACTAGTTCAGGAAAGAAATAATTCGTTAAACCAACGGCTATGATCAAATTAAAACTTAGGGCAAAATTTAGGGCAAAATTTGGGATGTAATAGATGTTGTGAGCCACATCTTGGTGCCCAATTTTGACCTGCTAACGTTTAGTTTCCTCCATTGTTAAAGCCATTCCTACCTCCATTGATCCAAAGGAAAAATGTACATATCATGATTCATATATTTCAGACACAATTACTTGTATTCAAGCTAAATCGGCTCAAACCATTAAACAGAGTTTGGGTGTGTGTTGTTACCAGTTGTAAAGTCTAGTGTGCATTTTGGTGGGAAGATGAGCTAACAACAATGTCCTCCCATATGGGAGTATGCATAGTCAAACACAACATGCACTTGGTGTTCTAGTTTTCTCGAATTTGACAATTTTGTGAACCATCAAGCAAAATACCATAGAAATACTAAGTTGACTTCATCCTTAAATCAAGATGGCAAACTAACCAAAAGAGAAGAAGAAGAAAAAAGATGTTTCTGACAAATGTTTATGCTAGTGGAAGGAACGTGTGCTATTCATTTGATTGACGCGAGGTGCCACCATTTCTACATACACTCTCTCTGGTTGTATTGTTGACAACAACCTTGGCTGCCTCATGTTGAAAATGGGAGGAGATGATAATTGATTCATTTGGAGAAGATTTTTTAGGAGAGGCACTTTACAATTTTGAAAACCTGTATGAAGGAAATGAAAATTTTAATGCTATTGCTTTTTTCTCAATAGAATTTATATGTGTATAAAACTTCCTGGAGTAGCCAGGCCATCTTTGTCTTTGCTCAAACAAAGTAGATTGGCAGAGTTCCTTCAAACATTGAAGCAAAACATTTTCGATCACCTTATTGACAACAATGTGAACAAGGTACTTTCAAAATATAAGAAAATTGTAAAGTTGCATGAGAACTGCAAACAATCCCTGCCTTGGTATCAATTGAAGACAATCCTATGGTCCATGAATCTTTAGATGATTGTGATGCTTGAAACTATTCAATATATCCATTTTCTGTGACTATGGTAACAAAGTTGTCTTGAAGAAGAATAGATGCATTTTTGAGTAGAGTCGGGTTTGATTGATGCTGAATAACATCCCCACCTTGGTTACAAGAAATTGTTAGATATTACTTGTCTTGTGTGTGGGCTCCCTGTTGTTAAATTAAAAGGTTAAATTGTTGGTCATTAGTTATCTGCATCCTTGCTAGAAGCATGGATGCATACAAGTTTAGTATGGGTTGTCTCATTCATGCATGTTGTGACAAGAACTTGAGGGGTGTTGTTATCTTACTATATAGAATTCATTTTTTGGCTTTGTTTGAAATCAACTTGGTTATGTAAAACAAATAGTGGACAAATTTTGGTAGAGTCTGGAGTTGTGATTGTTGTTGTGCATTCCTTGAATTTCTTCTTTAAATGTATATTGGTGCCTGAATATTGTAAAGGCATGTTACTAGACTGCTTGGTATCCACTTTATGTAGGTTGAAGATTAGCATTGTTGCCTTGGTAATTGACACATTTCTAGTGGCAATGACATTTTGTTTTTCGAAAGCTTGTTTGGGTCTTAACCGAGGGATTACAAAGCAAAGTCAAGAAGAGGCCTCTCCTAGTGAGATGGAGAGGATTACAATGGTATTTTGTTTTAGTATTAGGATGATCATATGTCTAGAGCTTGAACTTATGACAGTTGTCTAGGGTGGTCTTGGATCTAGCACTTTCAACCGTGTGTGGATCATGCCAAAAGATGAGATTCTCTTGGAGCGAGATATCTACCATGATTGGGACCGTGTGATAGAAGGAGCAACTAGAGGGTTTTCTTTAGTTGACTTCCAAGGATCTTGATCATATTGGAGGAGTGGATGATGTTTAGATGGTTTCTTTAGTGATCAACAGTCGGAAGACTATGATTCATGGGATGAAGTTCCATAAGTGTAGGTTGGAAAGCTTTTATGCTGACACCTAGTGGGTGATATTCCTAATAGATGGATACTTTGTGAGTTTGGTATTCAACAAGAGTAATGTAGACTCCAACCTTGCATTTCATGGTAGGTCAAAGCATGTGAAGGTCATATTAGAGATATGGTGCAAAGGAATGCTATTTAGTTAAGGTACACTAGTACTGAAAATCAAATTATAGATGTTCTTACCAAGCCTCTTGCTCGAGAGAAGTTTGCGCACTTTGGAGAGAAGCTTGGAATTGTGGTGAATGAAGCTCTGTGGTGAATGAAGCTCAGTTGAGAGGGAGTCTCAACGTCAATGATACATTGAGATATATTATACACCCTCTACAAATAGGTATGGTGGAACCAGCCTCTACGAGTAGACAAGTTGGTAATACATTCTACTTTGGGAGAAGTTTGAGGTGCAAGCCCTCATTGTCCACCCTTTGTGAGTAAGTATGGTGGAACCACCCTTTGCAAGTAGGCAAGGTGGTAATGCATTCTTCTCTAAGATAAGTTTGAGGTCCAAACCCTCATTGTCTACCCTGTATGAGTAGGTATGGTGGAATCACCCTCTGGAAGTAGGCAAGGTGGTAATACACTCTTCTTTGGGAGAAGTTTGAGGTGTAAGACCTTTTTCCATCCTCTACAATAGGCATGATAATGCAAGCCTTTGCATGTAGGTATGGATAATGTCATAGAAAAAATTCCATGATTGAACTTGTTCACCCTTTGGGAGTAGCTCTAGTGAACATCATGTTAAGATTACAATAAGAACTTGTGTTTTATTGTATGTCCATCAATGGTAGTAGACAGAATGGACCCATCCTTTGGGAGTGACTACAGTGGTTGTCACCGTGTTGTGACCTTGTTGTTCAGTAGAAGATCCTTCCTAGCTTAAGAGGGGAGTGTTAATGTTATTTTCAGGAGGATGAACTAGAAGTTATTTAGAAGGTTTTTTCCCTAGCTAAGAGGGAGTGTTTACATTATAATAGCTATAATCGAAATCCTTCTAGCCAACATGGATATCATAAAGGTTGTGATAATATAAAATCTGTGATACAATAATTATATTGATTAATAAAAATATAATAATTATATTAGTGTGAGATGATTTAATTGTATTAGTATTAATTATATATATAATTTTATTATTATGTGATAATATTAATTATATTATAATAATAATAATTATTACGCCAAAGGCATACCTATACTAAAGTAAACAACCTGACTTTTGAAATCAACGGTTCAAAGCATACAAGGGGTGTGTAAGATGATTGTAGCATGAAAAATTGTTCATCGTTGTTGATTATCTGATGGTTTCTCTCAATGACTCACCTATGCACTATGGTGATCATGAGAGTTTCAATGAATTTATTGGTTTTCTTGCTTTGTCAGGGACATCTCTGTATCAAGCAAAATTAATGCTTGAAGTGGACGTGCACGAAAAAATAGCCTTAAAATATAGGATAAGGTATAAAAATGGAAGGCCTTTATATATTTGTCATTCCTAGTATACCCTTGTATTTCCTATCTCTTCTCTTCACAATATTCATGCCATGCTTCGCTTCTCCATCTCGAGCTTGTCTAGGCTTGAACAAGAAAATGACATTGGTAATGTGTGCGAATGACTATATTGGACATGCTGCACTCGTTTCTAGCCGCTAAACTCTATTGCGCCTTTCTCATTTACATCATATTCATTAATTGTTTTTAATACCTTTTCGCAGTTGGACCGTAAAGAAGGTTGTGTGGAGAAAAACTTAGGATCTTTATTTCATCGGCCCATTTTCCATTTGTTATCACTGTTTCTATTCAATGTAGTTTCCCGTGCAAATGTTATCATCTCTGTATTGGCAAAGGGTTTTGTACAGTTCCAGAGCATCTGTGAGAGGGCATTATTGCCTCTAGATACCCTTTGATATTGTATGGTTAAGCGACTGCTTCGACACATGCTTTAATGCTGCATATTAATTTTGTCGAAAAAAATGAAGTTCATTTGGTTTAAAAATGTATGTTTGAGGGCTGAACACAATATGAAAGAGTAAGAGAAGAGCTTTCAAATGACACAAGTTATTGTTGTATTGTAGACTTTTGTCTTAATTTTAATTTAGATTAAATAGTTATATTATGAATTATAATAATAAATTTAATTGTAAACTTAAATTTTAATTATTATTTCTATATTATCATATAAGTATTATGCTTAAAACATAAACTTTTAAAAAATAAATAAATAATCTAATTATAATTATAATAAAAATTAATTATGTACTTAATTCATAATTTAAAACAATAATACATATATAAATTGAAAACTATTATTAACTAATATAACATGTTTGAAAGTGAATCTTTGGATGTAATAGGGGAAGAGACTCGGGAGCTAACGGTATCGTTATAGATCCCTCCCAATTACCACTTTTAAAAGCCCCAAAAAATGATAACACATTTACTAATAGCCGATAAAACATGTACTAGCTGATCACACATGTACTAATAGTTGATCATTTTGTAGCTTTCTTGGTTGTTGATTGGTTGATTTGTGCAAAGAGTAATATTTATTTTGGCGAGTGGCTATTGGGGGGTGAACATAACGGGTACTGGGAAAATGTTTTGAAATGACACTTTTTGATCACTTCGCACTCTACGACTTCTACATAGAGCTCTGTAAATATGAAAATGCCTAAAGCTTAAGCTTTAAACTTTTCAATTACCTACAAAGGTTCACCAAAACAATCAGCAAGTTTTGACTTACGGATTAACAGTTCGGTGCACGTTGTTAACTTTGGTATGTCGAAAAAGCCAATGGACAATCTATTATATAAAGTTAGGCCTCAATCTTTATCCTGCACTATTAAATCTCTTAAATTAATAAGTTTTCAATGTACTTTTTCACAATTATAACTTAATTATCCCTATAAAATTTGTTATATTAATTTTATTTAATATTGTATTGAAATCATATTGTATTATTTAAATGTTAATGCTTTACATTGAATTACACAGAGTTTCATATGAGTTACACATCACTAGCTTTGGCGTACCTATGGTACCTTATCATAAGGTGTCATTGTTATTATAATAATATTGTAATTGTTATATTATATTATTAGGGGCCCAACCCTGGAAGAGTAGTGTCCCTTGGTTAAAGGACACCTCTAATTGGTATAAAGGAAAATTAATCTTCCTCTCTTGAATACATGTGATATGGAAACATACTATCTCCTTTTTCAAGTAGATGTAGTGCTCGGGGAGACATCTTGGATTGTCTATGGTTGGGAGGGCACATCATTGCCGGTGGTAAACGAGCATGGGAAATCAATACAGTTGGCACTTGCAATGAATCCTCATCATCCTCCTTAATGTTAGTCCAAAAACACTGCCTTCCTCCATAGCTTGCTTCTCCAAATTATAGACCTTGTCCTTTGTAAACAATGGAGATTGCTTCTATGATGTCCAATCATTGTAAGGATCTATGTTGTCCAAAACAAGTGGCCCAATTAGTTTCCTCTACCTTCCTTTTGCGCAAGCAAAAGTTATATTGCACAAAGATAAAGTCATTGAGGCATTTTCATGGTAACTCGTTCCTCTTCTTTGTGTGGAAAGCCTCGAACAATCTCCATTTGTGCTCACAATTGGATGAATTATAAGGTTGGCACAACATTTGAAGGGCAATTTTTGCAGTTTTGGGGCATTTCCACCCGAATTTCACTAGTAAGCATTTGCAAAATAAATTATTGAAGATTTATAAAGCAAGGCATGTGAAAATATTATTTCTTATCTACTTATCATGCATGTGAAGGAATTCAAAATTCCAAATATCATACCTAGGGTTTGAGTGGCTCTTCCTCTCTTGGCCAAGTCCAAAGAGAATAATTGTAACACCTCAATCGGGAACCCAAGAGAAATAAACCTAACACGGTACAATGTTTACTGAACTATTTTTTAAAAAGTTTAAACAATATTCAAGTAACAATGCAGAAGCAATATACACATACACATCAATTATACATATGCAAATATAATACAGATTCTGTTCCTCAAGTGTTCCTTCACATTAAGTCACGTTTAAGAAGTTTATATTAATTAGTTTCAATCTTAAGTACAATGTTCATGATCGTAAAGAAATAACAGATACACCATCTCATAAACAAGTGCATAAATATGACAGATACAGTGAAATACATCTAATGAATAAACATCCGATGCACATGTCACAGGGTATGTGAGAACAGATACAAATACATCAAAATATAAAATATATAATAACATATATACATCAACTAAATAGAAGTCTCCAAGATAAGAATAAGAATGATAATGGTACAATTGCATCAATGAGCATTCCAACATTTGTTAATCCGAGGGGAACCCAAGTGGTAAGAAGTTACTACCTCCCGACCGCGTGGTCACCTAGTCAGACTCCCACTCCCACTGTGTAGGGAAGCTAATGAACGATCCACATATGGATATTCAAACCATAATAAAATCCTAGGCAAGGAATCTTGATAGCAAATCTACCTCAAGGGTAAACCACTGATAAAGAAAAGATAACCAAAATCAAAAAGAGGATGAACCAACCCAATACCTCATACCAATTCAACAAATCAGATTCCAAGTACAAACGAGTACCAAACTAAAGAGATAAAACACTGAAAGATAATCCATTTTGAAGTGCCAAATGTTAAAAGCACAATAAACAATAGATAATAATTATCATCAATCACCAAATTACAACTCAATAAATAACATCTAGCAATAAAAACACCACCAGAGGCAAATACCAAAAATCTATGGAGGAGACTCATGCTATATACTAGGGAGTGTCATCACATGGTTAAACTACCTAAGTTATCTTGGATTGGTCTCTCACTAGACCGCGGACCCTCAAGCATTGAGTTACTCTGGATTGATCACTCTAGACTCCGAACCCTCAACGTGACACATGCATAACCAGAATACCCTCTCATGAAGACGAGGTAAACCAGTCATACCTTTCACTAGGTATCATCCCATTCCCATCCTTAGCTTGTATAAGCACTCAAGGCATAGGTGAGGCATATCTCTAACTTATCTTTTTAATGTATCTTAAGGAAAGGGCTAGGCAAGATATTTTAATTACTATGTTATCACTTGTTACACAACTTACAATAGGTTACCTTGGCATTGATCACTTTGGGTCCCAGACCCCCATTGCAAGCCACTCCCAAAGATATGTACCTAGGCAGCCTCCCCTAAGCACATAGACCACAGTTGTGCCCCATACCAGAACACCCATAACGATCGAAAATATTTTGGTTCTCAAGACCCAAGTAAACATAAATGCTCAACCAAGTAAGTCTCATAAATGTAATTATCAATTTAAATCACAAAGCACATCATAACATCGAATCAGATAAATAGAAAGCTCAAAAGCCTCTAGTGTATGTCCCAGTTGGCCAACTAAACATCTCACACGAAACCACCACAAAAAAAAACAACTCATATCTTCAAATGAGATCACAAGGAAAAACATGGTTTTCAAGCATATAGTTGAAATCATTTGTTCTCAAAAGTCTAGTATGACCATTTGGACATTTAGTCATTATGTTGTATATGTTTTCAAAGGTAAACATTGTCTCCAGATTACATATTTAAAATCCATTTAAGAAGCATTATTAAAATTATAGATCCAATGACTCTAACAACACATTTATAACATTATCAATATTACTTTATTAATAAATTATAAATATAACTCTATTTCTTGTCACCAAATTTTATTTGAAACAACAAATAAATCTTGAATTTATAAATTTATAAATTAAATAAATATCACTAATAAAAGACCTTCCATAATTTTAATTAATTAAAAACTTAAATTACTATAATATTAAAATTATTATGAATATTCAAATTTTAATTAATGATTTTAATTTTTTTTAAAAATAAAAATAAATTATATTTTTAAATTTGTTTATTAACCTCAAATGGGGTGGGGCCCACGTCGATCATGGCCCATAAGGGCTCCCCGCTGCCCTCCCAAAAGGCAAGGTGGCTGCCTAGCAGCTGTGCACTGCTATGAGCAATTGCAGTTTACTAGCAGCGACCATGACAAGAAGGTGGGGGGGAGTTGATAACTCCCCTCCAATCTATATATTTTAAAAAATTCTTTTAATTTTTTTTTTTTTGTAATAGAAACAATAAAATGAAACCCAAATCAATCTACACATTTTTATTGGTTTTCATCACAATAGCTTGATAGATGAACTATTTCCAGTCATTCAAAATTCGTTTGGAATAATTTACTGGTTTGATCTACTGGATTTTTTAATCATAGATTTTTTGATATAACACAGATACGTAGGGATGAATTCTATTTGAAATTGTCTACCAGGGTTTCTGTTGAGTTTTCGTGATCGAACCCTGCTCAAACAAATCCTAGTTGAAAACAAAACTATTTCATCATCTAATTAACTCTGTTTAATACTGAATTCCATTGAGCCAATATCAATTCAATTAAAATTACGATTTGATTCATAAATGACCAAGCAGATACAGAGAATGTAGATCTTTTCCAAATAGATTCTACTACGGGTTTCAAACCCTACCTTATTTTGATGCTTAAAAAAGTCTGGACAATATGGTGAATCTCTTGGCATTCCAAACCCTTTGAAGCTCCCAATAATTCCTTTGCTCAAATTCTGAAAATTTGCTCTCAAAAACATGTCTAATAATGAACCGAAAACTTCTAATATAGAGCCCTAGGTTCTCCTTAGGGTTTCTATCTCTAAAAAGCCATCAAATATAATTATTTGATTTGATTAATCTTTTCATGCTTATTTAACTCATTTTTAAATTAAAATATTCTATTATTTTATTTCTCCCACTTTAGTATTTAATGCAGGTATGTTAAAAGTAGTATTTATTATTTTAATCAATAAAGATAATTAAAGTTCATTATTTAAATATTAGTAATAAAACAATATTTAATATTTAAATTCTTTTTAATTTTATTTTCTAAATTAGAACTTAAAATTAAATCTTTTAAATTAAGCATTTCAAATAATTCCAATGAATTAAATGTCCTCTTATTTAATATTTCCCCTTTAAAATCAAATAATATTTAATAATTCAAATATCATATGATTAATCCAAAAGTCATAAATAAGTGTTTTACCAAGCAAATTCACAAAGTCAAAGCCACATAAAACGCATAAACAAAACCGACCAAAGTAAAAAAAACATACGCAAAGAAAAACTCACTGGTTTAAAAAGGGTAGTCAGTCATATATGTGTCCTTCTTAGGACAAGTATTTAGGCCATGGCTGGGATTGATCTGATCATTAGCTTCCCATTCTTATCATTGAGTTATTGCGTTAGGTTACACTCATCCTGACAATTTAGGGAAGTCGATGCCCAATACTTGTAATCTGCATAAAAGACGAGCATGTACATATGCATATATATCTAAACTCAACAGACAATGGTGGGGAATGATACATCGTGTAGATTCCAACTAGTAGGTGACTATGACTCCGTCCCTCAACTACATCAGACAAAAAAAGTAAAACAAACACGCACATCATACACATGCAAGTATGGGGTAAGTACCATAATAAATCACGAGTATGAATCATTTGCGTATTTAGATATAATCCACTCATCATCATGAATATAAAATAATCATTTAAAGACATCCCATGACATCATCATGAGAGCAATCACATTTACTAACTTAGAGTAACTAAAGCATCGACAATACAAAAGTAATCATAATCATCAAATAAGATGTGAAATATTATCAACTATGGAATCATTATTGGTATAAATGTAATCCAAGTCATGAAATAATATCATACCAAATATCTCTGAAACTAACACATGCATGAAAATAGGCTTAAAATAGCTTAGCAAACAAAACATAAAGAAAACTATGGGTGGGCATTACAATAACTTACCACTTGTGTTTTAGTACATGTCTAATTCAGACACAATGAGATCTCTCACCTCAAGCTTCAGTATCATCCTCTAAATGCATGCAATGAAGCTCTCCATATCCTCTCCATTAGGATTCGAGTAGGATGTTGAGAAGCAAAAAACGAGGGTTGAGGAAGCTCCCTACTACATGAATGGCTTGTTGGAGCGAACAACATTAAAGGACAACCCATTTGCACACATGCATCTTCCCACCTTAATGTCATGTAACATCCCCACTTTAGCAGTTGTCTAGTTGTGAGACCGTTAGCCTCTTCTTTTATTTTATTGAATTTATTTATCCCATATTGCTTGTGTAAAGTGGTCGACCCTATGAAGTAGGAATAAAAGGAGAGCTTGTAACTATTGTTAGGCATGTGGAATATGAGAAGAACATGGATGTGTGAGTTACAGATCTGTTCTTGGCATTAGATGACGTCTATTCTCTCTTGTGACATTCTAGACGTCATTCCCTTGGGGTTTGGCCTTTGGAATTCATTGCTATCAACTTCATTAACAGACAGCTTGGGCACATTTCTAGCTACAGGTAGATTGGGTGTAATCAGTGAGTTGAAGAGTTTGTTATGTATTTGAGTTTATGATGTTGGAGTAATTAGTGAGTTTTCTTTGTATTTAATTTTATTAGTTTGAAAACTAATATTATTTCAGCAATAGTTCAATCTTCAGTTTGCGAAAATTCCTTCTTCTTCATGATATGTGGTTTCAAAATCTATGCAAAAAACATTAAAATCTTTATCAGCAGTTGGTTCAGTTCATGGGCATTACCAGGGTGCTATTATCCCATATTGCTTGTGTAAAGTGGTCGACCCTATGAAGTAGGAATAAAAGGAGAGCTTGTAACTATTGTTAGGCATGGTGGAATATGAGAAGAACATGGATGTGTGAGTTACAGATCTGTTCTTGGCATTAGATGACGTCTATTCTCTCTTGTGACATTCTAGACGTCATTCCCTTGGGGTTTGGCCTTTGGAATTCATTGCTATCAATTTCATTAATAGACAGCTTGGGCACATTTCCAGCAGATTGGGTGTAATCAGTGAGTTGAAGAGTTTGTTATGTATTTGAGTTTATGATGTTGGAGTAATTAGTGAGTTTGCTTTGTATTTAATTTTATTAGTTTGAAAACTAATATTATTTCAGCAATAGTTCAATCTTCAGTTTGTGAAAATTCCTTCTTGTTCATGATATGTGGTTTCAAAATCTATGCAAAAAACATTAAAATCTTTATCAGCAGTTGGTTCAGTTTGTGGGCATTACCAGGGTGCCCATTATAGCAGTGTCGGAGCTATAAGTCCTGCCATACTGTAGAGGTCTTATAGGGAATTTGGGACAGCCAGATAGAGGGAAAAGTGTTTAACAAAATGTCAAAACACTAAAATCGGAAATTAAAAGAGCTAAGCATGCAACAGGGGCTTTATAATTTTCACAATACCAGAGCAAGACAAAGTAGAAGTTTAGACTTGTAGAGCGAACAGTCTAGTTTATTCGTGCAGAGGGACATATAATCCAGTCATACAAACATAGAGGAGATATTTTTTGAACAAGACAACAGTATGGGTGATCGAGATGACAGGGATACAGGACTAGGCGAAGGCAGAAATACTAGTCCAAATCAGGAGGAGGTAATGTTCAGACGGTTACTAGGTATATTAGAGGAGGGGCAACATATGCAACAGGAGTAGAATATGCGAATGGATATAATATTGCAGCTTATGGCTAGACAGGTGGGCATCAATATTAATCTAGGTGATGTCAACAATAGAAACAATAACAATGGGGGAAACGACAACAATAGGGGCAATAATAATGGAGGCCGAGGCAACAACGATCGTGAGAATAACATTAATGGTAATAATGGACATGGCAACAATGGGAATGAGGCTATTGCACGCCCAACTCGAACAACGAGCTCGAGACCTCTTCTACCCACCTTTCCACCCAGAGATCCAATTCAACTAGTTAATGAACCGCAGATTACCGAGTTACAGGATTAGTTCAAGAGGGACTGGAAGGCTAGTGGACCGGAGTTTTAGGTGGATATTTCCCTCAGAGATTATATGGACTTGAGGATGAGACACATGCCCAGATTAGGAGGGAGAAATCAAAACTTTGAGCTAAGAAAGAAAGTTGGGAAACTTTTTTTACCTTATTATGATGCTTCAGGGAAGATGACCGCACGAGCTTGGGTGTAGAAGGTAGATACATACTTGTAGCTGAATCCTATGCCTGAGGAGGAGGCTATAAAATATGCAGCTATTCACTTGGATGGACTGGCACATGAGTGGTGGCACCATGGCATGGTAACCTTGCAGCATAATCAAATCACATCTTACGAGGAGTTCACCGAGAAGCTCATAGAGAGATTTGATACTAGGGATCCTGAGTTACCATTTAAGAAGTTGGTACAACTCAAGTAGTGGAGATCAATTGGGACATATATTAGTGAATTTCAGAGGTTAGCTATGTTGGTCATAGATATTTCAGAGAGGAGGTTAGTAGTGTTGTTTATGGATGGACTCTCAGATCCCTTGCAAGGTTGGGTCAAGGGGCATGACCCAGCTACGTTATAGAAGGCCACTAAAAAAGCTCGTGACTTAGCACCTTCTTCTTTTAGGAGCAAATTTTAGCATAGGGATTCATATATGATCAAGGACAATGAGAAGGACAAAAAATCTTTTCACAAGGATGCTCAGCCAAAAAGGGATAAGTTGGATAGTGACACTCTAAATGATTTAAGAAAGAAGAAGCTATGTTGTCATTGCAGAGAGCCTTGAGATTTATCTCATAAGTGTCCTCTCAAGGCTAAGGCAAATCAAATGGAGTATTTTTTAGCAGAGGAGTCATAGTCAGAGAGGGAGGATCAACACTTTGATTAAGACGAGGATAGCACTATAGAGGAGAGCAGCATTCCTGAGGATGAGAAGTCATTGACACGATTAATGGGGTGCAGAAGGCAATCACATTTAAGGTTAGGGATACTATCCAGGAGCAGAAAGTGATCTCACTCACTGACACTGGGGCTACACTTAATTTCATAGATGCGCAATTGGTAGCCAAGAGAGGTTTACAGACTGAGGAGCATGCTGAGTTTAGAGTCATGGTAGCTAACCATTATTATGCGCTCGAAAGATATCTAATCTTCACATCAGGTTTGGAGATGGCTATGAGTTGGAGGATGAGTTCTATGTAGTAGACATGGGAGACTATGATGTCATCCTCGACATGACATGGATGGCCTCGCTAGTTGAGTTTACACTCAACCTAGCAAAAATTGGAGATGAGGTTCCAGCATGGGGGCATAACTGTTGTACTTAGAGGACTTTCAGATGGGAGTTGCAAAGTAATCTCTTTGAGGAGAATGCAAAGATGTTTTTGGCATAATGACATAGAGTGGGCAGCCGAATGTTTCACTATGCCAGCTTCTTGGGAGCCACAGGTGAAGAGTCATCCACCAGATATCCAGGAGATACTTGATAGGCACACTAAGGTATTTGGCGAGATTCCACATGGGGTTTCTCCTGACAGGGGGATAGAGCATGTTATTGAGCTCGAGGAGGGAGCCAAACCAGTTATGATTACTCCCTATCGTCATCCTAAGAAACAAAAGGATGAGATAGAGAAGGCAATTAAGGAGTTGTTGGAGATGGGGCATATTAGGCCCAGTAAGAGCCCCTTTGCTTCAATAGCAGTGTTGGTAAAGAAGAAGGATGGGACAATGCACATGTGCATCGATTATAGGGTATTAAATAAGAAGACCGTTAAGAATAGATATCCCATCCCATAGATAGATGAGCTAATTGATGAATTGCATGGTGCATGCCTTTTTACGAAGATTGATTTAAGGTCAGGGTATCATCAGATCAGGATGAGGGAGGAGAACATTGAGAAGATAGCTTTTCGGTGTCAGTATGGCCACTTAGAGTTTTTGGTTATGCCATTTGGGCTAACCAATGCCCCTGCTACATTCCAGAGTTGCATGAATCAGGTATTCAGGGGACAACTTAGGAGATTTGTCTTGATTTTCTTTGATTGCATTTTGATCTTTCGTAAGACTCGGGAGGACCATTTACATCATCTTGAGATGGTGTTGTCCATTTTGGAGAAAAAGTCACTATATGCCAAGAAATCTAAGTGCAAGTTGGGTTGACCAAGTTACTATACCTTGGGCATATCATCAACCTAGATGGAGTTTAGGTAGATCTCGAAAAGATTAGAGCTATTGTCGATTGGCTTACTCCTACGAACCTCACACAGCTTAAGGGGTTCTTTGGTCTTTGCAGGTTTTATAGGAGATTTGTTAAGGGATTTTCATAGACTGTTGCACCCTTGATAGACCTTACTTGGAAAGGAGCCTTTGTATGGATAGGGGAAGCTCAGAGATGCTTCGATCATTTCAAGAAAGTGATGTCATCATGTCCAGTATTAGCTCTACTGGACTTCACGAAGTCATTTGAGCTTTATTGTGATGTGTCAAGTGATGGGATTGGGGCAGTCTTGATGTAGGAGAAGCATCCCATTGCTTTTGAGAGTAGGAAACTCTGTGGAGTGGAGAGGAGCTATTCCATCTATGATCGAGAGATGTTGGCTACCATGCAAGCATTGGCCAAGTTTCGGTCCTACCTAGTTGGGGGGAAGTTTGTTATCTAGACTGATCACAATAGCATCAAATACTTCATGAGTCAGTGTTTGAATGATAGACAATAGAAGTGGATTACGAAGTTGCAGGCTTATGACTTTGACATCGAGTTTGTCAAAGGTAGGAAGAATGCAGTGGCAGATGCTTTATCCAAGAGACCTCATATTTGTGCTCTAGTTGAGATTACAGGAGATTGGAGAAATAAGATTATGGCAGAGTATGCATGGGACACTTGGGCTTCTAGAGTGATTGCAGGCACCATACAGGATGATCATTATGTGATGATGGATGGATTGGTCAAGTTCCAGGGTAGGATATATTTGATTCCTTTGTCACAGTGTAGGGAGGTAATAATGAAGGCATTTCATGATGCACCTATAGCTGGACATTAGGGGTCTTTAAGATCTACAGGCAAATCCGTGAGCGGTTCACATGGAAAGGGCTCGAGGATGATGTTCAGAAGCATGTCAGGGAGTGTGCAGTTTGTCAACAGAATGAGAGAGAGCGCACATATCTTGTAGGGTTGTTACAACCTTTGCCCATTCCAGATAGGAAATGGGAAAGTATTTCTATGGACTTCATCATCGGTTTACCACGAGTATAGGGGAGAGATTGCATTTATGTGGTGGTTGATCGGCTGACGAAGTTTGCTGACTTCTTTGCTATTCCATCCACTTACACAGGTGGCCGATCTTTTCTTCAGAGAGATATTCAGGTTACATGGGCTACCTAGTTTCATTGTCAGTGATCGGGATAGTAAATTTATGAGTGGTTTTTGGCAAGAATTGTTTGGGTTGTGTGGTATAGATCTTACACCTAGCACTAGTTACCATCCACAGATAGATGGGCAGATAGAGATTGTGAATAAATGGGTGGAAGGTTATTTGAGGAACTATGTGACTGCACAGCAGAGGGCTTGGGTCAAATGGCTACATATGAGAGTATTGCTATAACACCACTTATCATATGTCCATCAAGATGACTCCATTCATGGCACTATACGGTTATGAAGCACCTAGTTTCATGGATCTGGTTTTGGGGGATAGTAGAGTGCCCAAAGAAAAAAAATTCTTGCAGGATAGCTAGGATATTTTGAGGGTGCTCAAGGAGAATATATAGCAAGCCCAAAATCAACAAAAATTGTATGCTGACCAGCACCGGATAGAGCGCAGCTTTGAGGTTGGGAATATGGTTTACTTGAGCCTACAACCATATAGATAGTCATCACTCAAGAAGAGTAGAGCAGAGAAGTTAAAGCCTAGGTTTTATTGGCCCTACAGAGTGATTCGCAGGGTGGGCGAGGTTGCCTATGAGATTGACCTTCTAGAGGGTAGTCAGGTGCATAATGTGTTTCATGTGTTGAGGCTTAAGAAAGCCATCGGTTAGAGAGTTGTGCCTTCTGCAGATTTTCCACTATTAGATGAGGAGGGGAAGCTCATATTGATTCGTGAGGCTATTCTGGATACTAGGGAGAGGACTCTGTAGACAGGGTGATTAAAGATTATTTAGTCAGATGGAGAGACTTGCCAGAGGAAGATGCTACTTGGGAGAGTGAGCAGGTGTTACAACAAACAGGACTGAGATTGCTTGTGGACAAACAATTTCAAGGGGGGTGGACTGTAGTGTCCCCACTTTAGCATTTTTCCAGTTGTGCGACTGTTAGCTTTTAATTTAATTTAATTTAATTTATCCCACACTGCTTGTGTAAAGTGCTCGACCCTATGAAGTAGGAATAAAAGGAGAGCTTGTAGCTATTGTTAGGCACGGTGGAATATGAGAAGAACATGGATGTGTGAGTTACAGATCTGTTCTTGGCATTAGAGGACGTCTATCATCTCTTGTGACATTCTAGATGTCATTCCCTTGGGGTTTGGCCTTTGGAATTCATTCCTATCAACTTCATTAATAGGCAGCTTGGGCACATTTTCAGCTATAGGCAGATTGGGTGTAATTAGTGAGTTGAAGAGTTTGTTATGTATTTGAGTTTATGATGCTGGAGTAATTAGTGAGTTTTCTTTATATTTAATTTTATTAGTTTGAAAACTAATATTATTTTAGTAGTAGTTCAATCTTCAGTTTGCAAAAATTCCTTCTTGTTCATGATATGTGGTTTCAAAATCTATGCAAAAAACATTAAAATCTTTATCAGCAGTTGGTTCAGTTCATGGGCATTTCCAAGGTGCCCATTACATGTCAGCAATATCCTGACTCTTATTTAAAAAAATAGTTTCTAGTGGTCCCTTTCTTTTGTGTACAAGGGGGAGAAATTTAGTGTCAGTGTCCGTTGCGGTACTAAAAAAGGGGTGGTCTTGTACTATAACATCTGGTGGGGGTTGCATTCCCTTTGCTCTTTTACTTATTTTATTGCTGCTGAGTTCTGTTGCCCTACATCCTTCTCTCTCTTCGGCTGCCTCATGGTCTTCAATGTATTTTAACACGGTTTCATTTGGTATAGGGGTACCTTTTTTGCCAGGGCATTTCTTGACTCCTGTTCCAGTGTATCCACACAAATGACTTACCGCATAATAATAAGAATTATTTCTTTCTACACCACAACCTCGACATCTCCAACGGAATACACCACCTCCTAGAAGGGGTCTTATAATGTCTATATACTTCCATAGAGGAGAATTAGAGCTGGGTTCTATTTTTTGTTGGGTATTGCCTACTGATGAAGAGGTAGATGCATTTCTTTCCCTATGGCAAGAAATTAGATACATGTTCATAATTTATATGGAAGAAAATGACAAATTCTGAAAAAATTGAAAATGAAAAAACTAGAACAAAAACAATAGCAAATGGAATAATATCTTACCTTTTCGAGCCATTGCAAGCTTGTAAATGTGTATGAATGATGCACAAACACTTCAAGAACACTCACAAATCAATCTTCAAACTCTTTGCACAACCGGATGCTTGCTCAAAAACTTACGTGTTCTTCCTTAAGAAAAAATAACTTGTTTGGAAATATAAAATGATAATGAGAGGCCACCAAAAGCAATTCATAACAACTTTTAGGGTTTCGGACACCAAATAATTTCAATTTTTGCCTTAAAAATCACTTTCCAACCTTCCACGAGGACACATTTCGCTGTGGGTTCAAATTGCGTTCAAACTTTTGTATGTTGGTTCGTCCGGAACTGGATCGAACCCTTCTTGAACCAAGTCCAAACTAGACTAGTATCGTGGACGGGTTTGAACTTTTCCTTGTGCGGGAGGGGGGAGGGGGAGGTACCATGTTAACTTAGCAAATATTCTCCACAAAAAAATTCACATCACATGGCCGAGAATGAGCTCATAAGTCCCTTTTATGATTTTATCCTTTTCTTATGAAGCCCAAACACTTTCCTGGCCAATGTGGGATAAAAGATGTATTCCCACTTTTTAAATTTTTCACTTTAAAACTCTATAGTTGGTGCACAAATGATTCTTTTATAATTAATTTCTCACTTGGCCCCATCTATGATAACTTGACCCTCCATTTAAGTGACTTAAGTTATAATATAAAATTATATCGTAACTTAATAATATTAGCTCAAAACTTAATATTTATTTTGGCCAAATAAATATTAATATCTCCATTATTACTCATCATCTCTGCATGTCGTCTAGCTGTATACAACCATACCTCATTTCTAAAACTAGCAAGGGTCCCTCTCTAAGCGTCAAAACCACATATAAATAGAAAAACGTTGCAACTACACTGGATATGGAGTTTTGAAGGCCTCGAACAAAAGCCAAACCTGCAAAATTTTGACCACTAAACAAGATGTATCCCTCAAGGGACCCTCTAACCGATCTCATTAGCCTACGAGGGTTACTAATAGGATAAAATAAATCTCTTGACTAATGTCAACGAGAAGGGGACATCATAGCCTGCCCTCCTTTAAATTGCTTGTCCTCAAGCATCTTTAACTCTAGATGCTGCAAAATGTCCCCACTCTTCCACGTAGCATCCTCTTTTGGTAGGTCCTTCCACTTCACCAAGTACTCCTTGATAGTACGTCTCCTCAAATCCCTCTCCTTGAAATCAATGATAGCCTTTGGCACTAAAACCAGTTTCCCCTTATCGTCTAAGGTTGGAAGCACCATGGAAGGAACAATCTGGCGTCCTAACACCTTTTTGAGATGTGACACATAAAAAATATTATGGACTTTGCTCTTTGCCGACAAATCCAACTCATAAATGTTATAGTATTGTGGCTTAAGTTTCTCAGTACCACTCTTTTTGAGAGTGGACTGACGGTAAGGTTACAACATCAAATAGACCATATCCCCTACCTCAAAAGTCCGCTTAGTCCTCTTTTGATCTGCATACTGCTTCTGCTGATTTTGTGCCTTATTGATATTCTCCTTAAGAGCATTTACAATGTATTGGCTCTCTTGTAACAAATCCCTAACACTAGGTACTCTACTATCAATCAACAAAAGATCCATGAATTTGGTGCCTTATATTCATATAATGCCATGAAAGGTGACATCTAGATAGACATGTGATAGGTAGAATTATAACAATACTCAAATAAATAAATCCACTTAACCCAAGCCTTATGCTGCCTTGCTATGTAGTTCCTGAGGTATCCCTCCACATATTTGTTGACCATCTCAGTCTGTCCATCTTTCTGGGGGTGGTAGCTCGTACTTGGAGTGAGCTCTGTCTTGCACAATATGAATAACTCTTGCTAGAAGTGATCCACAAACCTGCTGTCCCTGTCATTGACTATGCTTCGAGGTAAGCCATGCAACCTAAATACCTTTCGAAAGAACAACTCTGCCACCTGTGTAGCAATGTGTGTAGCCATGACTGGAAAGAAGTGGGGGAACTTTGTATGCCGATTAACAACAACATATACACATACTTCGCCCTAGCCTCTCGACCGTCCTATATTGAAGTCCATGTATAAAGACTCCCACTTCCTATTAGGATTCAGAAGTGGTGTAGTAAACTGGCTAGATAAGAGGGTTCCTATTTATTTTGTTGACAAGTAGGAGACTCTCTTACATACTGCAACACCTCAACTTTGAGCCGTTTTCAAGAAAAGCGCTCTCGAATCTGCTGGTAGGTTTCATGAAACCCTGGATGTCTTGCCATAGGTGAATCATTATAAACCCTCAACACCATCCTCCTCACCTCTGACCCTGGAACCAAATAAATATGCCCTTTGTAAATGGTGAGCTCATTCACAAGCATAAAATTACTGTCCTGAGTGGATCCATCAATGAATCTTGATTCCCTGGCATCCTTTGCATACTTTGCAAGGATCAAATGTCTCCAGTCCTCTGATCTATTTGTCATCAAACTCAAATGAGGTCTCTGTGACTAGGCGTCTGCTACAACATTTTGTGCCCCTTTAAAATAGGTAATATCAAAATCATATGCCTGTAATTTACTTACCCGTTTTTGTTTCTTGTCATTAAGGTCTTGCTACCCCAGAAAATGTTTCAAGCTATTATGGTATGTTTTTATGCAAAATTTTCTACCAAGTAGTGTTTGAATTTGGCTAAGACATGCATTATGACCAACATTTCCTTATCATAAATATTGAAGCTCCTCATGTCTCTTGAGCTTCCTACTCACAAACAATTAGGTGCTTGTTCTACATCAAAACAAGTACAACTCAAAAGGCTTGCTAAAATTTGGTAATGCTAGCACTAGACAAGAAGTCATCAACTCCTTGAATTTATCAAAACACTCCTGTGCCTCAGGAGTCCATAAGAAAGCCCCCTTTCTCATCAAGTTTGTCAAGGGTGCTGCATGCTTGGAAAAATTGTTGTCCTGCATTTTGTCACCACAAAATGCAGGTAACAGTACAAAACTTTTTCAACTTAGTTTCGCATTTCTCTAAGTTTAGTTTGTTATTTAATTGATTAGTATTGATCAACCAATCAACTCCAATTAATATAATGAATCCTTTTACTGAAGGCTTTTATCAAGTCTTTTTTGTTTTTCTGTTTGTCGAGCATATGCTTGATTTTTGAGGCCTTCAATGTCCTTTTTTAAATTTTGGAGTGTGTGTTTCTTGGTTTTTAGTCCTTTGGTTTTGCTTAATTCATTGCTTTCGGTATCCCCTTTGATTTGATCTAACATGGGCTTAATCGGAGTTGTCAATCAAAAGATATGACCAATTTAGTGCTCAAGAAGTGGACCTTTTTGATGCAACTACACGAATTAAAATTATCATGTTATATTTTTAATTTGACATTTACTTTTTGAAAAATATAACTTAAATTCACTTTATGTTATGTTTTTAAGTTACTTTATTTTTGAATTTTTCACTTAAAGTAACTATAGTGCACTTTATGTTATATTTTTGAGTTGAGTTTGCTTTTTGATTTTTCACTTAAGTGAAAGTGACTCTATTAACTATATAGTTCAATTTAATTTTTGATATTTAATTCAAATGCTCTAGTAAATATTACTTATTAAATTATATTCACACATTATATTGTTAATATGATAATGTAAATATAATTTGTCTCACTTAAGTAATATTTTATCAAAATTAAATTGCCATGCGCTTATTAAAATGACTTAAATGTGTAAAAATCACTTAAAAGTGAACCTTTTTCATGTCATTACATGTAAAAATCAGTTAAAAGTGGACCTTTTTCATGCCATTGCAATTAAAACTCAATTTAAAGTGTAAAATCACTTAGAAGTGGACCTTTTTGATGCCATTGCATGTAAACTCACTTAAAATATGCAATGACATCAAAAAGATGAGCTACATGTGCTATATGCATATGCACAAAAAATGTGAGCTTTAGCCTTGAGTTGCATATGCATGCAAGTTAAACTTGTCTTTGCACCAAAAAGGTGAGTTGTTGCACAAAGACATGTAATTGCACTCCCCAACCCGTTTTTGGGCAAAAACATGTTTTTATAACATGCATATGCACCAAAAAAGTGCATTTTTGCCTTGGGAGAGTCCATTACATGTTTTTAAAACATGTAATGGCCTCTAAAAGGTGTGTTTGGGTTTATGTTGCATATTTAAAATATGACAAAAAAGGTTCGTTTTGCATTCAACTTCATGCATTTGCCCTTCCAAAACCCATTTTTGAAGAATTTCATGACATTGGCCTCCAAGAACCTGTTTCTAGTGATATCTCTTAGATTTCTCCATGAAATGACTTGAAATCTTTCCCTCAAGAAGCATTTTTTGATGCATTCCCATGCATTTCGCAACCTTTCATGCTTAAAACATTTTGTTTCAGCTTCATTTGGAGTCACGTTTTGGACAAAAACACCCAAATTTGGGCCTTTAAAGGTCACGTTTTGGCTCAAATAGAAGTCATTTTGGAATTTCAGTCCATATATATACTATTGAAGAACACATTTTTGCCATTAGATGTCAAAAAAGCTTCATTTCATGCCTTTTATGATTGCTAAAAACGCCCAGAAAATTATCCACTTTTATGCCTTAACCTAGAAAATTATCCACTTTTATGCATTTTGGAATCACTTTTTTGCATTTGGATCTAGGCATTAACATTTGGGGAAGTTGTTTTTGCATTCACAAGTCAAAAATGACTCAAAAACATGCATTTTTTGGTCATGTTTTTGCAAAAATGGCCCTAGATTTTTGCATAAAAAAGTCAGTTAAAAAAACTCAAGAAACGACATTTCAGCCCATACATTTGGATCAAGAGGGGTCATTTTTTAGTTTTAATACATGCTATTGTCTTTGGAGACCATGTATTTGGCATTTTCATGTCAAATTCGACCCTTCATTGCTCATTAATATTTGTTGAATGCATGTATGGAAAAAGTGAAATTATTGTTTGAGAATCCGGATTTGGAGGAGAATTGGCCTTCAAAGTCTATGATTCTTGTTATTTTGGCTCTTTGATCTCCAAAGAAGTGGACTTTTTCAAACTTTCTCATCAATCGATGCTTATCTTGCTATTTCCATGCATATTTTAGCTTGATGTTGCACACTTGTCCATATATATGCCATGAATAGTGCATTTTGCCTTTAAATATGATGAAAACTCTCATTTTCAAACTTTTAGATTTTCCACAAACTTCAAATTCGAATTTGCATTTGATAGAAACTTGCTTGTTGACATGTATGAGTTTAAGACTAAAGGTTTTTGTTTTGCTTGTTTGCTTGCTTTCTTGTTTTTCTTCTTTTGGAAGAAATTGCAAGTTCTTTCCCAAGAACTTGAGCACGTTTCACTTCACTCCACCTTTCAACTCTTCGTGCAAGTGCATTGTTTCATTCTGTATTCGCTATTACATGCCAAGGCACATTGCATCCATTCCTTTCATATGCAATTACACTTCATGAGAAAAATACATGTAATTCCATCATTCCATGTCATAAAGCATTTCATCTCATCCTTCACATGCACTTACATGTAAGCTCATTCTCCATCCTCATTCGCATGTCATCTCACTTTCCATTCTTCATTACATGTTGCATATACATGTAATCCACTTTCTGTGCAATGACATATTGAAAGCCTAAGTCACTTTTTAAAAAGTCAAGAATTTTCATTTACACGCATTCCCATGCATTCCACTTTCATGTTTCAAAGCATATCTTTCCAAGTCTAACTTTGGCCCTTTCCATCCAAATACTACTTTCCAGTTAATTTACAACTATCACATGTGTTTCATAAGTGTCTAATCCATACTTTGAATACCCACTCCTCATGGATTCGTCATTGTAACTCAAACCCCAAAAGTTCTGAAGGATTCAATCCCACTGAAACTTTCATGTTGCAGAAAGTCAAGATATGCTAGAGTTTCTATAAAGAATGAAGTAATCCAGTAAAGAAGGCGTGCTTCAAAAAATGTTAATTCATTTGGTCTCCATTGTCTTGATGGTTGTCTGAGAACCTGAGTTCGTGTGGGAATGTGCCAAGCACTTTCTTTAAAAAAGAAAAAGAAAAGTTAAAGTTGTTGATGGAAAGTTATTTTGAGTTTATATTCAAACACCATCAAGAAAGTTTTCAAAGTGTCAGAGACTCCAGTTTGTGTTGATCTACAAAAAGAGAATTCACAACAACTTGAATGAGAAAAAACTTGATCACATCAAGTATTTAAATGACAATGGACAATTCATCAAAGAGAGTCAGAGGTTATCAAAAGATGCAACACCATGGTTATCAAGGTGAATGTAGTGGCATAAAATATAGGAACTCCCAATTCTGTTATCCTCTGGGATTGCATCACCAAGTACAAGGCCCTTCACTACTATCCCTAGGATTGTTTCAATTCGTTTCCATCTTTTCTCTTCTTCTTTCATGGTTGTAATTGAAAAGGATGTATTGCATGAAAGGATGTAATTACATCTAATGCGAGTTGCATGTGTAGTTGCATGCAACCCAATAATTTCTCTTTTAGTTAGACTAGGTCAAAGTTGGTTTAATTGCTCGCATTTTTTCCTCCCCTTTTTCTCAATTGCCCCTTCATTGTAAAATCATTTTTTGTTGTATGCAAGAAAGCTCTGCCAAACTTGTGCAAGCATAAATTTGATTGTGTAGTACCAATTTGGGAGAAAAGTGAAAAGAAGCAATTGGATTCGAAGCTTTGACTGTAATTTGTGCCTATTGTCTTTGATTCATGTTATTATTGTGTGTTCAATAATAGAGCATAGTGATTTAAGAAACAAGCAGAACCGAAGCTTTGACTGGGAGCAGTTATGGCAATACATAGACTAGGAGCTTTGACTGTAGCTTGTATTACCATCTCAAATTGATAAAAAATAGTCAGTATTCCCTACTTCTGGAAGTTTTTGTGCCGCAATGGTAGAGGTTATTCTCATAGAATAGGTTAAAACAAAACTTAGAGCCAAATTGGTACGCTTTCAGCTAGCCTTTGAGTTAGTGTTGGTTTATTGGTATCACCATTTACAACTTTAGATAGAAGTGTAGTTTGAGGTTTCATGTTGCCCATTACTCGCTCCGCAGGTAAGTGGATTCCTTCTAGAAAGTTAATAGGAAAGAATATTGGTAACACCCCTTTACAAAATCTCTCAACTTCTGACTTACCTTGACTTGATCCAAGGAATGGTGAAAAGGGGGAGCCTTCCATTTAAGGTAGGAGAGACTCTGTCTCACACGTTGTGGCTGCTCATCCTATTTTGCAAATGGATTTTATCAAAAACTGTCAGCTGCAAAATATCCACCCAACAATAACCACTAACAAATCTCCTGTAGAACCCACACAAACCCATAAATCCTCTCAACTATGTAAGTTTTACCGGAGTAGGCCACTCAACAATAGTACAAATATTTTTAGGATCCATGCATATGCTCTGTGCACTGATAATGTGACCCAAATACAATAACTCTGACAATCCTAGATCACATTTTTATTCCTTTGCATAGAAGGACTCTACTCAATATGCTCAACACTATATCCAAGTGCCACAAGTGTTCATCCCATGGTTTACTATAAACAATGATGTCTTTAAAGAAAACCAATACCAATTTCCTTAACTGAGGGTGGAAGACCCTATTCATTGTGAACTAAAAAGTAGCTGGAGCATTAGATATCTCAAATGGCATAATTACAAACTCGAAATGACCACAATGACATCTAAATGTTGTCTTCTCTACATCTTGCTCTCTTGGATTTGATGATAGCTTGATCTCAAATCAATCTTCGAAAAGAAACATGCTCCATTAAGCTCATCTAACAACTCATTAATCCGTGGGATGGGATACCTATTTTTATTGTCTTTCTGTTAAGGTCTTTGTAATCAATATACATCCTTAGAATACCATCTTTCTTCTTCACCATAACCATTGAAGAAGCTAAAGGAGATTTGCATGGTCTAATATGGTCCATATTATATAACTCCTTGATGGTTTTTTCTATCTCATCTTTCAATCTTTTCGGGTGCTTGTATGGTATAATCATAATGGGTTTGGCACCCTCCTCCAGCTCAATGATGTGCTCAATACCTCTATCAGGAGGTCTAACTGGTGGAATATCACTGAACACTTTATAGTATTTGATTGTTTGCTCTTCTATGTTTGAGTGATCCCGTGTCTTTTGCTGCCCCTGTAATGGCATCAAAGTGCAACGGGATGCTCGATCAACCTGATCATGACGCAACAAACTCTCCATGTGTCTCCAAGACATAATCCTAAACTCACTATCTCATATGGCCTCAAGTATCTGAGTTTTACCATTAGAATGAAATCTCATCTCCATATCTCTCAAATTTTGAGTGAATACTCCAACGTCATGCAACCAAGTCATATGAAGTACTAAATCCGTGTCACCCATGTTAACCACATATAATTCAGCCTTGAAGTCAAAGTTATTTATTTTTAGAGGTAGACCTTTGATCTTCCTATCACACTTGAGGACATAGCCATCAACTACCCTCAATTCTCAGGCTCAAACTGCTTTTTGTTTGAATCCCATGTCTCTCAACCAACTTGTTATCAATGAAATTATGAGTAACACTTGTATCAAGCAAAGTGAGAACTCGCTGCCCTACCAAAACTCCTCAATTTCTGAATGATCCCTCTTGCTGTACATTGGTGAGACGAGCCTCCTTAAGTTTACCCTTCGTCTTTTCATCACCTGTAGCCATTTGTTTAAGCTTTTCATCATTTGTGCTCTCATTTTCTTCAAATTCTTCGTTTTTAGATTGCTAGTCCGAAGTTTCAGAATCAGAACCCTCATAATGAGCCCACAGAATTCAGTTTGTTTTCCCTTGTGGCCTTAAGGGACAATCATGGTTTGCATCAGATGGTCCTTTGCACTAGAAACACAATTTTTTCTTCCTCAATTCATTTAGTGTTTCTTTATCAAGAGGTGTGAAAAACTTATCTTTCTTTTCATTTTAAAAATCAGTCCTTTCCAATTTCTTGAAGAATGGTTTGTTGTCCTTGCTGGAGGAAGTTGTCTTGAACTGAAATTTATTTACTTGAGCCACATGATCTGTACTCGTGGCTTTCTTTGTAGCATCCTTCAACAATGAAAGGATCAAAAGCCTTTACCCAACCTCTCAATGGCTCAACTAAGCCTTCAATAGATAAAACTATCATCCTCCTATCTGAAATATGTGGCACCATAATTGAGGACTGCTGAAACTCATTAATGAAACCCTCTAAATTCCCTGTTTGCTTGAGCTATGCCAAGTCTCTAAAGTAGACCTTTGGATATTTCTTGTCAAACCTCTCAATCAATCTGTCCATGAAGTCCTGGTAAGAAGGCACCTGATTGTGCTGAGGAGTGACCAACCTGGGCTACCACCAATCATGTGCTACTCGCTCTAAATGTAAAGTGGCATTTTTTATTGCCTCAATTTCAGTCATAGGCCTCAATGCTAGAAAGGTATCAAGTTTGTGGATCCAAGCTTGCGTCGTCAATCTATTACTACAATCAAAAGTGGACAAAGTAAGCTTGCCTGTAGCATGCTACAACTCATTATTTTGGCCCTTGGGTCTCTTGCCTTGTCTGTTTGCACAACCGTGTTCTCTTCTTTGGTTCACAAACCCCTCAAAAGTCATCCTCTCTCGCACTTGTGGTGCCAATAGTTCCCACTCATAATTTGCATCCATAAGGATGTCTGCAAAGCTCTTGCACTGGTTCCTCTCTAACAAAGATAGGATGCGTGGGCTTGTCTGCTGTCCTAGAATGTGTCCTCTGTGCCTGTGGAGATCCTATAGCACTCTTGTTATCCTCCTAATCCAGATTTTGCCTTGTTGTTGTGTTCATGCTCTCCACCATAGTGGTCAGAGCTTGCAACATTTGAGCTACCTGTTGCTATCGTGTAGCCAAAGGCTCTAAAGAACTCTCTGGTTTCCTGATTTTCATCATTCCTATTTCCCTTGGGCGGCCTACCATTATGCCTGTCACCCGTGGTGATCGACTGCCTGCCTAAAAGTTGTTCACCTTCAAGGAAGTCTCTCTTGCGTTTATAATACCTGTGAGGACCAACTTCTTCTGGTTGCATGTAAAATTCTTAACCCCTAGGATGGCAGGATTTAGCTTTGATACCAATGGAAGAACCCTTCATTGTCTCTTTAGGCTAACTTTGTGATTTAAGTGACCCTAGTGCGTATGTTTGTTTCTTTGCAACGTCTTGATATATAGCAATTTTTGAAGACAAATAATGCCAAAGAGCACAATAGAAATGCTGGAGCTTTATTTAAATTCAATAGATAACCAAATAGCTTCATGTATTACAACCAGTCATTTTGAAACTCTTACATTTATTCATATGAAATAAATTGAGGAAAATATAAGATAAAGAGTACCAGAATTATTAAAAAGCTTATTTCCTCTTTGCTGGCCGCATACAACAGATAAATTGCAGCAGCCGTACAATTGCAATTATGGCTGCAAATCGATTATTAAAGCCACACCAAAAATCACAAGTACAATCAACTTGCAATACCGAAAGGAATCTCCATAAGTCTATGCAAATTTGACTCCCGAATGAAGCCAACTCTAAAACAATATCAGCTGGTATTTCATAGCCTCTGAATGCTGATACATAGAAGTCTCACGTTCTTCCGTATCGATACTCATTGTCTTTATAAAGGCTAAAACCCTCAAAAAATCCACAAGCCCAAGACAAATATTGTCCACAAAATAACATTCACATAACATGGCTGAGAATGAGCTCATAAGTCCCTTTTATCCTTTTTTTATGAGAGCTCAAACACTTTCTTGGCCAATGTGGGATAAAAGATATATTCCCACTTTTTGTTGTCATAGATGGAGCCAAGTGAACAATTAATAATAATAGAATTATTTGTGCATCAACTCCAGAGTTTTAAGTGACTTAAGTTATAATATAAAATTATATTATAACTTAATAATACAAGATCAAAACTTAATATTTATTTTGGCCAAATGAATATTAATATCTCCATTAGTACTCATCATCTTTGCACGTCGTTTGAACTAGGGGCTGACATGAGCAAGTCGCATACGACCATACCTCATTTCCAAAAATATCAGGGGCCCCTCTCTAAGCCTCTCAAAACCAATTATGAATAAAATGTAGCAACTAATGCATATGTAGTCCTGAAGGTCTTGAACAAAAGTCAAACCTGCAAAATTCTGACCACTAAAGAAGTTGCATACCTCAAGGGACCTCTACCCAATCTCATTAGCCTACGAGGGTTAGTGATAAATCCGCTGATTGTTGTCAACTAGAAGGGGACATCACAACACGAGTCAAAGAATACAAAGCTTCGTTTTTCAGCAAAAAAGGTAAAACCCAACATATAAGTTTTGAGGAAACAATTATAAACCCACCAAATGATATTTAAGGAAAAATATATAAACCCTTAAAGGAATTCCTTGCAACTTTGCAAATTACAAAATAAAAACTTTTATAGGGAAATTTTTTTATGAATACCCATTAAACATTTTTTAAGGGAAAAGATTATGAAAACCCATCAGAAATTTGTTAAGGGGGAAAAAAAATGAAAACTCGTTAGGGAAACCTTCATGTTGCAAAAATGAGACTTCGCATGGTAAAACAACACATGCAAGTACATGCAAGTAACTAAATGTACATGCAAGAACATGCAACTCACATGCAAATACAACCTTCGAAAATTAGAGTCTTGCTCAAACGAAGAAATCACGCAATCAAAATCTTCAACTAGGCTTGCAATTTACAGCAAAAATCTTCGAAGACAAGCCAAATGCAGTGCCTTTCCCATTTGATTTTTGTAACTCATCCTGATAGATGCAACCTTGATGATCTTGCTTGGTGAGTGATCATGATTGAGACCATGAGTGGTCTACACCCTTGAGGTGATTTGATTTATGTTATTGCATCAGTTGCTTGATTATGCTTATGGCTGATTTATGAGATTATGATGTGTTAGATGGTTTCACTTAGGTTTGTGCTATTGGTTACCTGGATTGCTGAGGTATCATGAGGTATCCTGCTACACTGGACTAGGTTCTTGTAGAAGTGTTTAGTCATGTATATGACCGTGTTCACTTATGTGTTTTAAGTGCCTTTTTATGTTGTTTAAACAACCATTATTAAATGCTTAATTAATTAGAAATGAATTGTCCATGTTGGATTAATTGGTTATGTGCTATGGATATTTACCTTGTTCATTTTGGTAATTTATGCAAAATGGGTTGTTTAAATAAATGATTTTAATGTGATTAAATAAATGGTTATTTAATGTGATTTAATGCATTTATTGCTTCGGCTATATTATTATATGCAATTGCACTTGATCTTGTTGTTTAGTGTGCAGATTTATGTCCCTGACAGTGACACATGGAGTTAGTGATTCAGCTGTGCATATTGAACCATTGTCATCACTGTATGGTTGAGGTATCCTATTTAATCGTTTAAATTAAGCCCTCTGGTGATTAATAAATCCAGACTCATTTGCATTATTTGATTAGACCCGTGAGCATGTCTGTGCATTTAGAGGTTCGCAATTGTTGCAAAAGTTGTTAAGGAATTCTATGATTTTGGTTTAAGGGAATTTTGGGCTTTATCTTATTTAATTTAATTCCTGACAGCTTTGCCATAGTTGAATTCCAATTACTTGGAATAGTCTATTTTCGTTTGGGTTGAATTAGGGTTTAACTAGGTGACTTGTTTATTTTCCCTAATTCATCATTCACTTGAAAAGTGAATAAGTATCCAAAAAAGAATTTTATTCCTCACTTCTCACTTTTGAATTAGAAAGTTTGAGAGTAAAACCCAAAATCCTCTTCATGAGAAAACTCTGTTATGTTCATTGTGGGAGCTACAGGCATGAGATCATCATGAGATTGGTCTCATTGGATCCAATTCGGTGAGACCTTGGATTGCTGTGATTTTCGGCCACTTCTACAGGGTTTTTATTTTATTGCTCATGTTTGCGTATTTTCCCTTTTGGCTGCGAGGTAGGGCTCTCCCGTTTTAATGTTTCAGCTCCATTTCTACTTCTATTTTGGGTAGCCATTTGTTAAGAGGCTGAAAACTAGTGTTCCCCTCCGTTTCTGTATGTTAGCTCTACCTAGTTGGGTAGGTATGAGCATTTCCCTGTTTTCCAGGATGAGGGTTTGGGGTTTTGCATCGTTATGCTGGCCGTTTTTGCATATAGACTCCAAACCTAGATTTTATTTGATATTCATGGCTTTTGTGCCCTAAGACCAAATGGGTTTTAATTTCAAAGTTTGAGTTTTGAAGTTTTCACCTCAATTTGTGTGCCGGCTAGTTTTCTCGAGTTTTCTTGGCATAAAGTTGGTTTTGGACTTGGATTATTCGTAGGATGTCCATCCGACCACTATTGCATTTTTATGTTTGCATTGGCATGCGTGCTACATCTGTACTCTCAACTTTGTGTTCGGTTGAGTGATTTCGTATCTAGTGTTATTGTTTTGATCAAACCCTTGTTGCTATTTCATGGATGCTAGGATTCGTGTAGAATCCATACTTCCGGATTGAGGCCGGTTGAGTGAGTTCATAGTGTGGGATTTGGTTGCGTCATTGGGATTCGTGTAGAATCCATACTCCTAGATTGAGGTCGGTTGAGTGAGTTCATGATGCATGGTTTTATTGTCTTTTGTGATTTGTGTAGAATCTGTACTCCCAAGCTTGTATTTGGTTGAGTGTTATTTTGCTTGTGTTCTCATCTAGTCCTTGTTTTATGATCTTCGTGATGGTGGTGCACGCACACACGAGCACGTGCGTGTGCATTTGTCGGGTGACTTGCGAGGCCTGAACTCCCAGTTGTATTTCAGTGGAGTTATGTTCATTTGGGTTTGGGTTGGGATTATGCATGCCTACGGGCACTCATTGTTGGATGAGTATGGGTAGGGTAGGGTAGGATAGCACCATGGAGGGGCTTCTACAACAACCTTGGTGACTATTTCCTAGGTTGGTGTGAAGAAGGTTTAATTATGTGATAACTAAATAAATAATTGGGTAATAAGTTCAAGATAATAAAATGATATGTGAGCACCTGGTGTTAGTTCGAGGACATAGTGCGTGTGCCTTCCATTGGGGATTTACCCTCTAGTAAGTTCCTATATAGTTGACCCATTGAGTGTCTAACCAGGATTTGTTGTACTTGTATTGTCTCATAATCTTGGTTGTAGTTATTTTTACTGTCTGGCATGTGTGTTAGCCATGGATGTTTGCTTTATGTGTGTTTTTTGGTTGGATCATTATCTCCATCAGCACAGGGGGAGTGGACCTATGGGTTCCACGTGGTTGGGAGATGTAGCTACCTATACCACTGCTGGGGACTAGTGTACAAAGACAGTCTATTTCTAGTTGTGATCGGTGCTTGATGTTCACTTGGTATATTCAGGATTCCAGAGTATGCTTCCTTGTGATTTATGCTTTCATTGGAATGCATGGATATCATGTTTAGATGATGTTAGTTTATTTGACACATTCCTATATTATGATGTTAAGCACATGATTAGATGATTTGATTCACTTAGTTGGAGTATCTATTGCTTTTGTTTAGCATGTTAGATTTCCCTGTTCGTACGATGTTAGTTACTTTTGTAATAGTAACACCCTCATAAGACAACTCCAACTATCTAGTTGGCAGTTTGGGATGTTACATGTAGGGGATGGTTAGGGCCTTTGAGGTCTCATGATGCTATTACGGTTGAGAGGAACCGCGCACGAGTTTCTGTTGTGTTGGTGCTTAGATATTTATGTTTTTTTTCCTTCATATGATGTTTGGTTTATGACCCATGTATGTACATTGTAATGTTGCTTTCCACATGTTCTTTCATATGCTGTTATGGTTTGAATGAATAGATGTTTTCTCCTTCCTGTTGCATGGTGTCTTGCATTTCATGTGTTTGAGTGTCCAAGCCTTGATTATATTGGATCAGGTACTCCCCAATGTGGAGGTTCTAACTCTTTTTCCCTTCTAATTGTTCGTCGGGCTGCTTCTTTTCAATCCTAAGCGACAGTGGTTCAACATTGGGCGATATTGAAAGAGTATCGCATGCCTTAAGGAGAAAGATCATACGATACTGGAACGTATCGCACCATAGTAGTGCGAAATATCGTACAATATTGGTGAAGTATCGCATGACCATACTAAGAAGTATCGCCTGGATATAGTGAAAAGTATCGCTTGACTATAGTAAGAATTATCGTCTAGTTGTTGTAAAGTGTTGTCTGGTTTTCTTGCAAAAACCTGCTTGGGCAAACAATAGGTATCTCTGGACTTTCCAGTTGAGAGTTGATTGGTGTTTTGAGTACCCTTTAGGGTTGCACACCTTCCTAGTTCAGCAGATGTTCTATGGGGCTAAAAATATACTAATGATATATTTTAATATATACGACGATTCATTTGAGATAGGTTCCAGACCTCTTTGAGTTAAGATAAAGATTCTAGGAAATTTTAGAGCTTTGAAATTCAGATAGCCAATTTTTAAGGCTTCAGGACTTCAAGCTTAGCCATATTTCTGGAGCCAATATTTATCTTTCAGCATGGTGTCCAATAGATGAGTGGTGGTAGCTTAGAGCCTTTGTCTTCAGCATAACTGTTATTGGTCTCTGCTTGTGGTTCTCGATTATAATATGTTTAGTGGATATGACTTGTATGTCTAATCATGCTAGGAGCTTTTACCTTGGGTTTGAAAGTGAACATCCCCTCAATATATTCTCATGATTCGTGTGGTCTTGGTTTTTAAGTTGCAGTCTAGAGCTTGGAGATCTTTGGAAGTAGTTGTAAGACTTCTGTTGGTGTAGGCGAACATGTGAGTCTTGCCATGTTCCCCATTCTCATCACATTGTCCTGGTGTTTCGCTATGGCACTTGGTTACTTTAACCTGTTGTTAAGTAACTTATCTTAAGAAAAAAAATTATTTAGTGCATGTTTTATCCTTGTGTTCCAAGGATCTTCGGGTAGGGCATTACACCAAACATTTCATAAAATACCTCTAAGGATCTTCATTTCAAAAAATCGAAAAATAAATTTATGGAAAAATTTTCAGATCAAAAGAGGCTGGAGTTTTTCTTAAAAAATTCACTGAATTTTATGAAATCCCGTTGACTTTCTCTGATACTATGTTATGGTAAATCAATGTCATTGTAGTTGTATTTTATAAAGGAGATGGAAGCTCCTTATATAAATTTGCAAATACGATACTTCTAAAACAAACATTCATGAACTAAAAACGGAAATAGAAACTACTTAATAAACTAAAGATTAACTAAAATGGCCATGAAAGAAACATTATAATATTCTAATGGCATTTTTCTAGGACTCTTGGTTGGAATTCTAAAAGTGCCAAGGATTGCTGATTGGAAATCTGCCTTTTGCATTGTAATGTCCCTTTCCTAGCTTTCCCTAAAATCACAATTGCACAAGATTAGGGTTAGGATTTACCATTTATAGGGTGTTCCAATTGTGTGTTACTTAGTTTGAAATCTTGCATTATAGTGACTATTCATTTATAATTAGAATGCCATAGTTAGAGATCTTTAGAAACAAATATTAACAAATCAACAAAGTGCTAATTTAACATTAAGGTTATCCAACCATAGACGTGTAGGGTGATTTGATGAGGTGCCCCTAAAACCTCCTTGGCTAGGCCCAAGAGTGCTAATTCTCTGCTCTTGATCTTGTGTGGCCCTTGCCATACATATGAGGTGGGCTAACCAGTGCTAGGTCCTATCGCTGTTTGCCATCTTTCACCTCCAACCCTAGGCCTAAGAGCAGATACATTGTTCCCCCTTGGCCTCATGTGGCCCTTGTCACGTATATGAGGTGAGCTACCTAGTGTGGGGTTCTCTTATTGCTAAAATAGATAGCTAAAAATGCCTATTAGATCATTGGAATAGAGATGCATGCAAGGCTGTGCATTGTTTGGTGTTACAAAGATCAAGCATAGTGACAAGATGTTGAATGTTTTATGAGTATTATTGGACAAAGTGCTTTGCTAGTTGATCAAAAGATTTAAAGGCTAGAGATAGTTTGGTCAAACACTCCATGACTTGTCCATTAAGGATCCTTGCAAATAGTCTTATGAGATATATTGGTTCATGTATAAACTCCATGCTAAGAGCACAAATCTCGCTAAGGTGATCACGAGGGTCCCCATTTCCATCATGCTTTTCATACTCTGGAAATTTTGTCTTTAAGGGAAATGTAAAGACTTTTATCAAAGGAAAAAAGGACAAATCGTCTCAATTGAGAATTGTGTCTTAGGTTGTGTTGGTTCCCAAAACTGCAGATTGGAAATGCAAGAGCCTGCCACTTCTCCGATAGGATTCCACAATCAGTATTGGCCAACGAACGAGAATCACCTTGATTACCCTGCACTTTAGGCTCTGCTACATGTAGGCAGGTAGACCTTCTCCTTGAACCTGATCACTTGGTTTAGAGCTTTTCTAAAGCAAATTTAAGCTTTGGAGTTTTTTGGTTGGCAAGGTCCTCTAACTCGATGAAACTGAAATTGAATGCCGAGCACTTAAAATAATTGAATGTTTTGTATAAGGTTTGTTAATAATGAATTTGATGCTTGTAGGAAGGAAGATATAAATTTTCTGACTTCAATAATAGAAAGACTAGTGCCTTTGCTCATCTGGGCAATAGAGTCAACTTCAGTGAATTTTCACATACCTTCTTATGCACTTGAACTGCCAACAATTAAATTAACAAGATACGACAGATCAAATATGTATGGAATCTTAAATTAGTCTAGATTGAATTTTAACTCCTTTGATAGGGAGACAAAGTGGACACAAATACAGAAACAATTATACATTTCACTATATCTATGATGATCGAATTTAAAATGCTAAATGACCATGTCCACTTATCCAAAATTTAAATTGTATACAAAATTCCAAAAGTAATTACAAAGGACAATTCATCTGTAGTTTAAATCTCCATGCCGTTTAAAAATAAACAAGACATTTTATTTTATTATAAAAATAAAATATTTGAATTTATATTACAAGTCATATTTAAGCCCTTATTCCTCCATACAAATAAATATAAAATGCTTCTTCTTGAGAATATAATAGTTTGAATCTGTCTTAGTTTCATAAAACTTCTATTTATATCTTCATTTGATGAAGGATGTGACTTTTCAAGTCCAAAGTTTATGTCTTTTCATTACTAACATTTAAATTACATTGTCTTCTTAAAATTAAATTTTAATTACAACTTGGTGATTATACACGAGTCTTCAACCTTGTATTATGGGAGCCTTTTGAAGATAATATACTTAGTGGCAAATTTATTTCTCTTCTTTAATACGATTGCTAGTTTACTTCTGAACATTATACTGCTTCAATGGAACCATTATCTTTTGTTTAGAATGAATTGAACAAGCGATTTCTAGAAACATTCTCCCACATGCTAACGAAGACATCACATGGATTCCGATGGGCTCCTTTGTATTGTCATAAATAGATCGATTGGTCATTGCCGTGGATGAGAAAACAACCCTTTTGCACATCGTAAATATCCAATCCTTCAATGGCGACTTCCGTCAAATCTCCACGCACGCCCTTTCTATCCGAGTGGCAATTCCACTGGTAACCAATCACTAGATTGGTCTATCTCCAATATTAATAAGGGCACATCGAGATTTTACATGTCTGAGAAGCAATTTTCTACTTTGCCGGCACATAATTAAGGTTATGGACTTTGTATTGTATCGTTGTTCCTACACGCAAATGCTCAGAATCGTTTCTTCCTTGCACACTCATCACATCTGGAACTTTATTACTTGTTTCAAACTTGTAGTATGTATACGGATATGCTGCTAATGCATATTCCCTTTTATACTTTTGTAATGTCCCCATCTTTTTAGCATCTCAGTGGAGTTGTTAGCCTTTACATTCTCCGAAGGCTAAGTGGAGAAATAAGGAGAAATTGATTAAATTAATTTCTAATAAAGTCATTAAATAAATTAAAATTAAAAGGTGACTTTATAGTTAATTAAATTTATTAAAAGTGACTAAAGTTAAATAAATAAATTAAAAGAATTTTCTAGGAGGAATTAAATATTATTTTATTTCTTTTAGAAGGAGGTCATCTATTGGAGGAAAAGAATAAATAGGGAGGGCAACCTCATTGTTGAGCATCGAATGTGTTGCTTTCTACTCTTCCGGATAACTTGTGGAGCCAAGGGTTTCTGCAGTTGCTATATTTATCGTTGGGAACAAACACTCCCATTGATTTGCATAACTGAGGTGGTGAAATATCTTCCGAAGGGTTGTGATTGTTGGAGAAGACAAATCAGTCTTTTCATTGTGCCAAATTTGTGGCTTAGGGCCAAATTTGTGGAGTAAGGAATAAGGTGGATATTGCTACAGTACCACTGCTATAGTGACTTTGCTATAGTGACGCTGCTACAGTGTCGTCGCTACAGTGATTTGCTATGGGAAAATTCATATTTTTAAACCAATTCTCGGTTTTTATCTACTACATTTTGCATTGTTTGAGAGTAGATGTTTAGGGCATTGGTAGGGTTTGTAAAATCTGTTGTAATTTGACAGAGTTATATATTAGAATTTGTTGCCCTAATGACTTATTGTTGAAGATGCATATTTTCTCATTTGTAACCCATGTTTATATGTTCCAATAAAATACAAAAAAATATTTGCATCGCCATTGTTAGTCATTTGGAGTTTGCAAGCATATCTCTTTTAGTTTGGCATTTTGGAAAGAAATCAGAATTTAGATCTGCAATATATCCCTTGTGTGCAAAGTGTTTGACGAAATTCTCAGGTTAGAAATCAGGAAATTAAAATCAGAATTGCAAGGGATATTACATTGGTATCAGAGCTTGGTTGCAGAGTGTTTGACGAAATGTCAAACAGTTGAATTAGTAAAGAATTTGGTTTTTGTTGAAGTTATAACTGGTTGGGGTTATTACAACTTTATGGGGCCTTTTCCAATGCAAAATCTGATTCGATATACTTCAAATCTGAATATGTGTTCTACACCTGCAAACTTCTACTATTTATCACAAACATCATATTAATTGTTGAAATAGCATCTATTCATCTACTGAATGGCCATTCTAGTCTCCATAATACAATGCTTATACAAGTTGCTATATGAATTTGGAGGTTGCTTATGCAAGTGCGGGAAGTCATATTCCATGCTGCTTCCTATATAATTTTATTGCTGCATGATATGGTTGAAATCTAAGATGCCTTTGTCTTGGTGGCTTTTAGTATACCATCGCTGTCTCTTTGCTTGGTTTCATTTTTTGTACAGATGCCACTATTTAAAACACGTCTCACCATTTGACATCTGTGTCCTAGCATTAAGAAATCATAAAGCTTCATTGTCGGTTTTGCTATGAGACTTACACCATTTGATATTTCATTAACGTCTTGGGTTTTGTTAATAATCTGGACTTCCATAGCTGTAGAGGGTCTCCTTATCTTTGAAAAACCTTAAATCTAGGATTACATTAAGTGCACTCATAACAATAACCCAATTTGAGTAATAGGGCACTACCGCCATGGCTCAACTAAGTAAAAACATTTACTCTTTGAAATATTCATGGCAATCCTCAGCTTTATCTATATTCATGTCTGCAGGCTTGTCCAAATTCACCTCAATGATCCCCATGAATTGCAGTCTCAACTTCTGATAATACAGTACAAGTTTGAACCTTCAAAGCCTTATGTGTCATTTAACTTGCAATGCACAATGAGTCAACCATAGATCATCTCCAACACTTCTATTGTCCATGGTAGTAACAGTGATAGTATCCTCCAGCAGTGTGTGTGTGTATATATATATATATATATATATATATATATCAGCGGATCTCACCCTGTCTCAATTCTTACAATCCTTGCTTTATAACAGATTCTAGAGGCCCATAAAGCAATCAAAATGCTTCCATCATTGCTTACTACATCCTATATGTGTTAATTGAACTTAAGTGGACAATTCCACAATAATTGGATGTGTTTCTTTGCATAATCAAGAATGGAGACCCAAATTTTGGGCTCCATCAGGTTGTTCCTTTTCTTTCTTCAATTGGGTTATCTCCTTTCTAACCTCTTCCAATTGTTTAAACACAACCTTGGGCGATGGGTCCTCTTTTTCAATCAAGTTCTCTACATTGAAGCTATGTGGCCATTTGACTCCTTGTGAGGCTAAGTGCATGAAGTACTTGTCCTTTTCTTGATTCAAAGCGAGTTTCATGAGCTTTTGTAAATGTCTATCTTGTTGAAATTGAAGATTTCTTCCTCGGTAATCTCTTCATCTGATTCATCATTTTTGGATGCATGTTGTGATGCTTGTCTAGTAGGTTGTGATGTTTGTGGTGAAAGTGAACCATGTCTAGAAGCTCCCTTGTTAAAGTGTTTCTTTTCTTTCCTCAATTGGGTTATCTCCTTTCTAATCTCTTCCAATTGTTTAAACACAACCTCTAAGGGTGATAGGTCCTCTTTTTCAATCAAATTCTCTACATTGAAGCTATGTGGCCATTTGACTCCTTGTGAGGCTGAGTACATGAAGTACTTGTCCTTTTCTTGATTCAAAGTGAGTTTCATGAGCTTTTGTAAATGCTTCTCTTGTTGAAATTGTAAGATTTCTTCTTCGGTAATCTCTTCATCTGAGTAATCATTTTTGGATGCATGTTGTGATGCTTGTCTAGTATGTTGTGATGTTTGTGGTGAAAGTGAACCATGTCTAGAAGTTCCCTTGTTGAATTTCCTAGCCAAACTTGCTCTTCTTCTTCTTCTTCTTCTTCTTTCAAATAGGCTTATTTTTCTTGCTCTATGCATTGCAACTGTTCATTTGCCATCTTAGTTAATAGTTTGTTTATTCGTTTGTCACAGTCCTCTCTAGATTTTTAAAGAGACACCGTTTTCCAACCTAGGTGAAGTAGGTTTAGACTCACTAAAGGTGGTAGAAAAGGGATTAAATCCCCAAGAATCAGAATTTCCTGTAGGTGATGTGTCATAGATAGCCTTGGGTTTGTTGTCCTCCATTTTGTGATGACAAAATGGATGTAACAATACATAACTTTTTCAATTGAGTTTCACATTTCTCTAAGATAACTTATTATTTGATTGGCAAAAAGAGATCAAATGATTGTCATGATTCCACATAATGAAACGTTTTACTGAAGGTTCTTATCAAGTCTTTTTTGATTTTTCAGTTTGTTAGTGTATACTTGAATGAGACCTTCAATTTCCCTTTTGTGTCTTAAAGTGTTTGTTTTGTTTGTTTTTCCCTTTTTGTTTCCTTCAATCTCTTTCTTTCGATCATACCTTTGATTTGAGTTATCTTGAGGCTTAAACGAAGTTGTTAGTCAAAATATATTAAGGATTAAATGCCCAAAAAGTGGGGTTTGTGACTTTAATTGCATATTTAAAATATTCGCCTTATATTTTAAGGTTAACACTTTTTGAAAAATATAACTTAAAATCACTTTGTGTTAAGTTTTTAAGTTACTTTATCACTTCAAATTTATCACTTAAGTGATTAAAGTCATTATAGTGAACTTTATTTAATAATTTGATGTTGAGTTTCTTCTTAATTTATCACTTTATAGTCTAATTTGATTTTGAGATTTACTTTAATGTTTTAGTTTAAACCATTTAAGTAAAATATCACTTTTTGAGCATATTTACACATATGTTAAATATTTAGTGTAAATATGTATTTTACCCCTTTAAGTGAGATTTGCTTAAGAAAATCAAATAGACATGTGGTAAATAGAAAACTTAAGTGATGCAAGTCCATTACATTTACTTTTTAAATGAAATACATGTAATGCATCCTTAGAAACTCGATTTTGGTCTTTGCATGCATGCATGTAATGACACTTCTAAACCATGATTTGTCAAAGCAAGTAATTTAAACATGTAATGCTTCCCAAGAAACCTGTTTTTGGTCTAGGCGGCCAAATGAATGCAAATGCATTACATGAAAAAGGTTTTCTAAAATATGTTTTTTCACTCCAATGCAAAAACATTACATGCAATGGCATTTGAGAAACCCAATTTTGGTCCCCAAGTGGGTCTCATGCAACAACATTGCATATTTTAAATATGTGTTTGACTTCTCAAAGCTCGATTTCCGTCTCAAGCAAAAAACGTTACATGTAATGCACTGTGATGTCCCCTCTTAATCTTGTAAGTATTTGGGATTACCTTTGATTGGAGGAGACTCCTCTTTCTTGAAACTACAATTTAGAGGTAAACAACTATAACTTTATGCAGACGTTATATTTCACAATCTTGTATAGTGATGGCCTCATTGTTCCCGAATGTGATATATTTTGAATTCTGATTGAATCTTATCTTTTCTACAAAAATCTTAGATTATGTATATTAAATCTTATGCCAATATCCATCCAACGTATGTTTAATTGCTATTTTGTGATCTACTAATCTTATCTATGAAGATTGTGTAGTGTAAGGGTTATGCTATTCCTGATAGTATAGTTTAACTATGCAATTGCTTATATGATACTCTTCTTGATGTATGACCAATTGAATTATCACTTTTACTTGCTATATCTAATATACACAATTATATGGGCCTGGTCCTATCTTTGATCTATATGAACACTTGTCTAGTATATATGTTTAATATAAGGATTCTATAAGATTTTCAGATATAAATGCTTGCTTGTTTATGTCTACTGACTTTGCAATTAAAAGAGATGCCATTTCTGATCTGTAGAACTTGAACCTTGCGTCTAAGGCAAGAGGGTGTTGTCTGATGACTTGAATGCTATCTTCCTTTATTCGTAAACTCCCAACTGAATATATGCTGCTTCAGACTGGTTGATGGTTGTTCTTTTTGGGATGTTTCTGACTAAAATGAATTTTTTTCGATGTCCTTTCTTGATGGATTCTGCATCCATATATATATCTATAGGAGCCTATTCTTTGAATAAAAGTGTCTATTAAGATTACACCTCTTCGTTGTTTGAATACACCACTCAGTTTGTGATTAGTTTGTCTTAGTATAATTTGCAAATACTATTTCCTTACTCAAAGTGTAAGTTTAATTAATCTTCGATTCAATATTCTTGCTGCAATTTGTCTTGGCTTGTCATCTTCAGTATATTGATCAATTCAATATTCTCGCTGCAATTTGTCTTAGCTTGTCATCTTTAGTATATTGATTGGTAGTCATTAGTGAGGATTGTGTTGATATATCTGTCCTATACTAGTTGGCATTTTGCCCCATCTATGCTTAGACAATGATAGTGAAAAGGCAGATTAGCCTATCTGTGTTTTCTTCTCTAATCAGCGGTTGACTCTATACAAGGTCTCTATGTAATGTGAGACACGTTGCTTGACAACCATTCTCTTTGGACAAGGTTTTCCTTCCTGTCAGAACTTGTCACCTTCCCTGCATTTGTAGGTTTTGAATGAGTAGGATGATTGTCATTGTGCCTTGGAAACATATCTGATGTGTATGGGTCTCCTATTCATAATCGACATGTATTGAAACTTGTCTTTTAGGCTATGATTTCAAGTGGATAAAGGATGTTGATGAATCATAATCTCAATAGCAATGAATGGTAGGAAGTCTCAATTCTTTGCATAATCAAGCGTGATCTGGAATTGATCTTGAAGCTGGAATCAATATCAATCTGCAATGTGAAGTTTTTGAGTTTATTTTCAATGGAATGATGGATTGTTTATTGATATTATTATATTTATTTATTAATGATATTATATAATATTATTAATAGTACGTTCTTTACTTATAACCTATGTTCCACGGAGTTTCCGGGACGGGGACGTTTTAGGGGACGGGGATGTGTTTCCGGTACGGGTACGGGTCGAAGCCAAAATTTAGGGGACGGGACATCAGGGGACGGCGATTAAAAACATAGGGGATTTTTTTTAATATAGAGACAAAATTCAAATATGTATATCATAACATTGATAAACCATTCACCATAGACATTTTAGAAGATAAATACATGGAATATTATCAAATGGCAAATACTAAGTGCTTCCATTATAACAATATCACATACATATATAGCAAAAATTAAAATGCCTGAAGGCTTCAAGTATCATGCTGAAATCAGAATGAAATAAAGAGAAGTCCAACTAAAATAGTTAGTAAATAGTAAATACCGAACGCTGTCTTGCCTCACTAAACACAATCTTTGCTCATTGCTGCTACTGCTCTTATGTTTTCTTCCTTCCTCTTAGCAAGTATGTTAAATCGAAAAATGAGTAGAAGAGTTAGTGTTTTAATGGACCAAATATGGGTTGCATATTGTTATTATGTCTTTAAGATGACTAGGGGCCACACGAACAACAAAAATTAGGAAAAAATATTTTTTTGGGGATGGTTTGCCTTTACCAGATTGACTGGAAAAAAGGGGACGGCCAGCAGTTTCGGGGACGGATAGGGGACGGCAAAACTGTCCCCGATACTGCTGGCCGTCCCCAAGTTTCCTGCCCAAAAAAATTGGCCGTTTCGGGGACGTTTCTGAATTTTTCAAAAAAGGGACGTCGCAGGGTACGGCCAAAATCCGTACCCGCGTCCCCGTTTCGTACTCGGTACGGGTACTAGGGTACAGAGGCAGGGGACGCGTCCCCGTGGAGCATAGCAGTTATAACTTAATTATAATTATTTATGTTTTTATTATTATTTATATATATATATAATTTTATTATTTAATCTTATGTTTTGATTCTTATTATTCATTTAATTCATCTAGGAAGGGGACATTACATGCACACTGAGAAACTTGATTCGGGTCTAAACGCAAAAACACCCATAAAGAAGGCATTTTGAACCATGTTTCTCTGTTAGAAAGGCATAGGCATCCAAGTGCATGTGTTTCCATTACATGCAAAGCCACCTATGTTGTCGGTAGATATTGTGTAGCCGACGGGTCCCTTCGAGAAGGTTATTGTTATGTAGCCGAAAGGTCCCTTCGGGAAGGTTATTGTTATGTAGCCAGCGGGTCCCTTCAGAAGGTTCTCGTTATGTAGCCGACGAGCCCTTCGGTAATTGTTATGTAGCCGACGGACCTCTTCGGGAAGGTTCTTCGAAAAGTATATGTACCCATTTGAGATCATTGTAATTATCATCATAAGTATAATGTAATGTCTTTGGCATATGCGAATAAATAAAAGGAGTACTATTGTTCTTGTCTATGGTCTGTGTGCATTAATTCATTTACCCCATATAGTAAACATTTGGCGCTGTTACTCGATGAACCTAGAACGAAAGAGGAATGAAGATTAATGCCAAATCAGCTTAACAAGGTTCAAAATAAGATAAAGGGAAAAGATGGAATACGTACTGCTCAAGAAAATTTAATTTTGGCACAACAGGCCGAGCGTAGATGGAGGTTTCAGTGGGTTACCAACAGACACCGAAGCACCGAAAAATTGTTGGAGGAAACTCGACAGCAAGTGGAATTGGTGGAAGAAGCAAGGGAGGAATTTTTGAATCTGTATTCGCCAAGAGAAGAGAATCCAGACGGAAGAGAATTAACTCGCACGGCTCGGAGTGCCAAGGGAGCACGAGCGTAGAGTAAACTCTTCATTTGTGATATACTTCCGGAACAGACAAGTTTTCTTAATGAAGACCCTTCTTCACCAAACAATGCAGTTGTTGGGAATGAGACGTCTACTTGAAACAGCGTCAGTGTCGGAGTGCAGAGCGTTGGTGCCGGAATACAAAGCAATGGTGTCGGGATACAAAGCGTTGGTACTGGAGAGAAAAGCATTGGTGCTGGAATACAAAGCATTGATGCTGGAATAGAAAGCGTTGGTATCGGAGAGCAAAGCATGGGTGTCGAAATACAAAGTGTTGGTGTCGGGATACAAAGTGTTGGTATCAGAGAGCAAAGCGTTGGTGTTGGAATACAAAGCGTTGGTGTCGGAATACAAAGTGTTGGTACTGGAGAGTAGAGCGTTGGTGTTGGAATACAAAGCATCGGGGTCAGTGCTGGTGTCGCAGTGCCAAACAGCGCCCATACACAAAATCAAGTAATAATGGCAAGACCCAAAGAGAAGTTGCCAAAGTTTGATGGCAATGGAATGACCGATCCAATCCGACACTATGAAACATGTGAAACAATTTGGAGGGCAAATGGCATAATAAATACAAATGAATGGGTCCAACAATTTCTAGCAACCCTAAGGGGGGTTAGCAATTGATTGGTTCGCCGAAATGGATCCCTAGAAATTAATCAATTGGGACAACGTTAAAAAGGAATTTACCACAAAATTTCAACTATTGCGTGACGACAATGAGATCGTAGCAGAGATATACAACATGAAGCAAGGGAAAAATGAAACAGTTCGAGTATATGCTAGAAAGTTAAAAGACTTAATAAACAAGATGGAAAGTAAGCCAGTGGATGGGCTGCAAAAGAGATGGTTCATTGAAGGACTACGCCCAAAGTTACGAAAGAAGATGAGGATCATGCCGCCATCGTCATACACTGAAGCATACAATCGGGCGATGAACTTAGAAAGTGAGTAGAAAACAAAAAAGAAGAGTAGCTCATCCGAGTCAAATGACGAAGCATCTTCGGAAGAAGAGAGCACTGATGACGAAAAGGGCAGCAAGAAGGTCTGAGCCCTCCAGAAGGATATGATCCGAATGATGAAAGAATTTAAGAACATGCAGAAGGAGATGAAGGGAAATGATCTCTGGTGCATGGAATGTAAGACAGAAGGTCACACTAAGGGACCCTATCCAAAGAGCCAATTTTGCAAAATCTGCCAGATCATGGGACATTCTACAAAGGAATGCTCCTTCAATATGAAAACAAGAGGACCTCAACAAGTGCTCCTAACCCAGGAGGCTTACGCGTCAGGAGGGAGCAGAAATACCGGTAATGAGGGTGCCACGTCAGGAGGGTACAGAAATAATAGGCGAGGGCAAAACAACAACAATGCTAACAATAATAATGGAAACCACAGCCGAATTCAGTACGATGTGAATAGCTGCCCAATGGTACAATACTGAGCATGCAATTTGTGGGGCCACCTTGCCCGAGACTGTACAATGGAAAACGCACCGAAGTTGTTATGCAGATGGTGTGGTCCTAGAGATCATGAAGATGCCAAGTGCCCGAAATTAGGAGTGAATCTGATCACCATTGGGACGGACGAAGAGGAGGTTTTGGCAATCACACGGAAGCAAGCAAAATTGTACCCTGATCCAACCGAGGAAAAGAAGAGATTAGAGGAAGCACGGGCAGAAATTGAGAAGGCGACACAGGTGGAAAAAAGCACACTTGAAGGACATTGTTGGTACCTCAACAAGAAACTGTGTGGAACAGAACATCATACGATAGATATTACAAACAATAGTACCGGTCAAGATAAATGATTTGCTGCTCACAATACCTCAACTCCAATCGGCACTCACGAACATCGCTCTTGCTGCTAAATTATTAGAAGAACAAGGGAGAAGGAAAGTGGAGCACGTGCGGAGGACCCGATGCTGCTAGCCCTCACATCCGGACGAAATCTGGCGGTAGTCGAGATGGGAATTCTGGGAACTATTTTGACAGACACAATTGTGGACGGAGGGTCCGGTGTGAATGTGTTATCAGAGGACACTTGGAAGAGGTTGGGACAGCTGATGTTGTGGCCACCTACATTCCAGTTGCTAATAGTGAATCAACATGACATTAAACCTCTTAGCCTGATGGCACAACCAGTGACGATTGGAACATAGTCGTTCCTACTCGACTTTGTTGTCATCCCGTTGAAGAGGAGAGGATACGATGCTATTCTGGGCCGTGGATGGCTCGTGCAAGCGAAGGTCAAGCATGACTGGAAGAAAAATACATAATCACTGGAAAGCAAAGGGAGGAAATTCATTATTGATCTGCACACGCAAATGGTGGGCGAAGAAGCCGTATCATCTGATTCCGAAGAAGAGGATGAAGGAAAGCAGCGATTGGAACCTAACAGGGAAGGAGTTCTACGGTTGGAAGGTAGATCGACGGACAATAATTTGGATTCGGTGAACAGCCTTTTCCATTGGTAGATGGAGGATTACGAGCTCTTTCTGAGTTGTAATATGTTCAGGGTCAACGAAGTTGAGAAAGAAGAGGAAAATGAATGTTCGAAGGAATACAAAGAAGCAGAAGGAGAGGCAGTTACGATTGAAGCTGAAGGGAAGAACATATAGGATAAACCCAAAAAAAGGGAAGATTCTACCGTATAGTACACAATAAATAGACAGCGCAAAAAGAAAATGTTACGTCAAACCACGGATATAGTAGAAAGGTGCTGGCAGCAAGGAAAACACATCATACGGTCTGCACGGGAAACAAAGAGGAAGGGTTTAATAAAAACTTCAGCAGTATGGAGTGAAAGCTCTAAAATCAAGAATATAGTTATTGATGGCAAGGAGTGGCAGTTGACGGAATTCATGTTATCGAGTTTCGGGAACAAACTGGGCGATATCAAAAACTTGAGGGAGAGATCGTGTAACTTAAATAAACTTGATGAGCAATGATTGCAGGCACAATAGGGCACAAAGGTGACACAAAACAGGTGTAAAGCATGGCATGATAAACACCTGAAGGGCATGGAGGTGACACAGAATAGGTGCAAAGCGTGGCATGATAAACACCTGAAACTAAACAAGTTCTAATTGGGGCAGTTGGTGTTGAAATATGATGGACGGAACGAAAGCAAACCAGGCAAGTTTAAAGTCAAATGGGTCGGGCCACTAGATTCGGGACGTAGGCAACAACAGAGCATTAAAGTTGTGGACATTAGACAGACAAGAAATACCAGAGGCAATAAATGGCTCAAAGCTCAAGATGTACTATGCTAGAACGACCTCATTGTTGGAAAATGATGAAACTCGGAGGGAGAATTGATTGTCTAAAAAAAAAAAAGAAAAGTTTTTTTTTAAAAAAAAAAGAGGGAAAAGTCTGCACTTGAGAGACCCCATACGGAAATTTCAGTAGCCGTATGGTCTTTGTATAAGACCCCCATACTCGTACGGATTTTGAAGGATTAAACTCTATGTTGGGCACTGTACGGTGACTATAGTGCACCTGATATGCACCGTACAGAAGTCTTGCAAATCATCGTATGGCCTTGGTGACATACCTGTACAAACTTTAACAAGAAACTAACAACCTTTAAAAACACCATACGTCCAATTTTAAGGAGGGATATAGCGTACGTCAAGCAAGGCGATGAGGTAACTTTAAAACTGTACGGCTAATGGTATGAAGGCACTCCAGGCATTACACAAGGGGACTGTACGACCTTTTAGAGACCTCCATACTCGTACGAAGAAGACACTTCTAATTTTTTTCTTCCCTGTACAGTATGGATTTCAAGGATAAATTGCTTGTTGCTACCGTACGGATTTGGAAGTTGATTTTCTTTGGTTGGCACTGTACGGGCTTGTGCAGGCAGAGGCCAATTTTGGCTGGAGGTTTTGCAGAAGTTTCCATAGGCAAAAGGAAGCAGTCAGAAGAGGAGTGAAAAAAAAAAAAAAAACGACGACAAATAAAAAATATTTAGAATGATTAATGTATGATGTCAAAGGGAAGGGAAAAACAGAAACAAGTAGTAAAACATAAGTAGTTGCCAAAAAGAGTGTGGAATAGGAAGAAAATGCCAATAATGGTGTGTTCCATGGACTTTTGTGTGGGTTTGAGAGTGCTAATTTGGTCTTGGTGGCAGGGGCATTGCCCCTCGACCCCCAGTCGGTGCGGTTATCAGTCGTGGGAAGTGTGACCAGTGGATGAGACTTGGAGCTGCTGCAGGCATAGAGTGGTTGTATACCAAAGATGAAGAGAACAACAGAGGAAGCCTTTCAAGAGGGGTGATACACTTTGAGGCACTTGGAGTAGGTGTTGGACGTGAAGCCATCTTGGTGGATGCATAGAGAGCTCGGGAGGAGCTGATCATCCAGTTGAGAGCAGTAGAGTGACACTTGGCTAAGTGTACCCAGGAGTTGGAAGAGAAAGCAGCATGGGTGACTATCAAGGTCAGCTTGACTAAGGAGACAATATTGTGTTAGCAGAGGCTATATATGCAACGTGGGTTGGAGACTAGTTTGGTGCAGGCATGGGACGAATGTGAAAGTGATGTGACAGAAACAAATCTATCTTGTTATAGTTAGTTAGTTAATGTTTGCAATAATAGATCGTATGCATTTCTATCTCATTCAATATTATATCTAGTGTTGGTGTCAAGTAGCATTTCATTCAGTATTATAGCCACCATTAATGACCAATCTAGTCTTTAGAGTATAAATATTTTGAACTCCTGTAAATCTGTAATGTACATCACATATCTAATGTACACTTGAATCACTTTTAATCAGACCCATTTTCATCAATGATTGATTAAAGAGTAAATGACAATTCCACAAATTTCAGCTTATTGCTGTACTCTTCAATTGATTCAGCAGATAATCAAAATGAATCTCCAATAACTAAAAACGGCTGCATAGAAACAATGAGGACCTTCTTATGCCTTATATTCCATTTAACCACCTGTACCTTAGGAATTGGCATAGCATCTCGTCCCTTATTTGGACACTAACTTTGCATATCTTTTTTTTCCCCCTTTTTTCCCAGATTGTTAAATCAATGATTCAATTCAACCCCATCAGTTTGCAATATACATGTAACCAGACATCAAATACGAAGGTTGAATGGCTCGTGTCGGGTGTTCAAATCACTATGCATATTCTCAACAATATTACTATATTTCAAAATTCATATGCGTCTTTTATTTCACTGGTGTTTTGTTTATTTTACTGATTTGTATATGTGAAGAGTGTCTCGTGTTGCTTGGTTTGTTGCTGCCAATAATAATATATTCTCATAGATAGTCGTTCTCCTTATCTCCATACAGAGTATTTGCAGACCTCAATTGTGTGCGTTGGTTGTCAGGATGATTCTAGATGCTGGTTGCAATGTCTTCCATAGTTTTTGTCTTCTCATAAATTGGCTATTTGGTCCTCTTCTCATAGGCTGATTTGATTGTTGGGGTTTTGATGCGAATGCCTTTTATTACCACACCGCATCTGTTGATCCATGTAGCCTCAGAAAAAAACGTTTTGCTTGTAATCCTACCTATATAAATTCTTTATTGCTGACTTCCAATGTAAGTTATCGCTGCTGCTGCACCAGTCTTGTGATTTTTATTATCCATTATATGTGATTTATATAATTATCTCTTCTAATGATTATATGTTGATTTGATTGTTAGAGTAAATAATTAATTAATTATTAATTATTTATTCTATTTACTTAAGTTTACTTAGGTTAATGCATTTATTTAATATTTAGTATTTAATGCATGTAGTAGTGAGTTGTTGACAATACGGGAGTTTGTTCCCTTCTAGCATGTTCCATTTTTTTGTGGAAGTGTGCTTAGTTGTCAATCTTATCTTCTACCTCTTTCCAGCTTGTTCTACAAGCTTCCATGAGGCCTTTATATTCGGGCTCTCTCATTGTATCTCTCAACTTTTTTTATTGTAAATACATTTTCATTATTTTGTAACATGTTTTCTCTCATGTCCGTTTAGGGTTTTTTCAAGCTCCACCTCTTTTTTTTTGGTTTCCTTTCGGCAGGTTATTTGCATGCAAGTGATCTTGGTGAGTTGTGGAGTTGGATTTTATCAACTCCTACATGGTATCAGAGCCTCCCTGCTGCTTTTTGTTCGAAGGATTTTTTTTGAAGCTGTGATTTGGAGACACAAACCCTAGTTTGTTTGGGCATTTTTCTTCATTCTGGGGGAAGAGCATTTTTTCGGAGCACTTTGGGCCCAAACGGATGCTGCCATTAGATCCAGAAGGCCATTTGCAGTCAAAATTCATATAAAACTTGTCAATTTTGGAGATAGAGCTCCGGGAGGGAAATTTTTTTTTTGTTTGCAGGCTTCGCCGTATTGTCGTACGGACATTTTCGGTGGAAAAAAGAATTTAAAAAAAATAGCCGAGCAGCCACCAGCACACCGCCTCGGGGTTGTCGCCATGCTGCCCACGCGCAACTCGGCAGCCGTTGTAGCCGGTAGCACCACCTCAACACCGTTGCGACCCAACCGTTGCTATTGGGCCACCCGACTGCCACCCACACTAGCGGCTCCTCTCACTGTTGCCGCCACCGCCAGGTCTGCACAACCTCCACTTAGCTCTTTTGCTCACCGCCACCTGTTTGGCTTATGTGTCAGTTTGCGCAGAGTCAACAGCGCTTGTGTAGACATTGTCAACACTTGCATGGCATTTTTGCCACTTGGCACAATGTGCAGGTGACACGTGGCATAGGTGCCATGTGGACCCTGGCACGTCACTTTCTTTGCCACGTGGCATGCCACGTGACTCTTTTGCTACGACAGTCCAGAAACTGTCAATTTTAAATCAGTGTTTTGCTGACGTTAACATGACATCAGCACTGCATCATCCACCTCTTGCACCTCTTTAGGGTCATTTTGGACCTACTTGCGGTTTTTTGGCCATAACTTGAGCATACAGAAGTATTTTTCCGATCCGAAAGAAGCGACAAAAAGCTAGTTTAGAGACGGAGACATTGGTGTAGGTATTTTTCAGGTTTTGATGTAGTTTTGTTGCCCTTTTTTCAGTTGAAGTCCGAAGTTCTATTTTTGACTCCGGTATGCATATCTTTTGCTTCCCATGTCAGTTTTTTGGAAACGTTATATTTTTGAAAAGTTGGTTTTGTCACCTTTTTAGAAATGTGGTCTTTTTCCTTAGAATCTGACCTATGCTCTTTCTATCATAATTTTGACATTTTTGCTCTATGGTGGATATCTTGGGTGTTTCAGGTTCGAGGATTGTTTTTCTGGTATAGTTTCTTTTGTTTTGGGCTGTCCTATCTTTTGTGTCAGTTTTTTTTCTGTTTTGATCATTGTAGACATCATTTGTAAGCTCTTTTGTATACACCCTGAGATAAAGTGCCACTTTTGCATTTCGGGTTCATGAACGTTGTTTTTGAGATAGTTGTTCTTGCATTATTTTTATAAAGCACCATGGGGGGGATAGTTGTTTGCTGTTTTAGGCCTTCTCCCTTTGTCAAGTGAGTGTCCCTTCTACGAATGCAGCGTTGGTGTGACCGTGTCTTTATAGGTGTTTGTACCTCTTTCTCTCTCGTCGTTCTTGATTCTGTCTGTGGAGGATTTTGGCCCACCTTCTCAGTTGCTTGTCATCTCACCTCGTCTGCATTAAGGGGCATTATGTTGTTGTTCTAATGCATCCGTCGTTCGATGGTTTAATAGTGTGAACTATGTATTCAATGGTTGATCCTATATACGAGGCGATTGCAGTGGCTGGCCACTTATGCATTTCGGTGAGATGGATCATCTACCATATAGACACGCTTGGTTCGTGCCTTCTTCCATGGAGGTTCTTTAGATCAGCAATTACTTTCTGATGGCAGATTTTGTGGCTTCTTCATGCTTCAGTGATGTTCTTCATGATCACTTCTTGTTCTTGTTTTAGAGGACATTCCCCTAGTTGGAGGCTTCTTCAATTCTTCACTAGGTTCTTACCTCTTTTTGGGGGAGGGTTTTTCCCACGTGGTTTTCTCTCTTTCCCCATTTTTAGAGGTTGCATTTCTCTTGCATTGTACATGGGTACCTAACATGGCCTTGTTGCCGAGACCCATTCTGCATTTCATCTTAGTTTTGCGAGCTTAAGGCATTCCCCTAAGTTGCAGTTAAGAGGGGGTGTTAGAGTAAATAATTAATGATTTATTAATTATTTATTCTATTTACTTAAGCTTACTTAGGTTAATGCATTTATTTAATATTTAGTATTTAATGCATGTAGTAGTGAGTTGTTGACAACACGAGAGTTTGTTCCCTTTTGGCATGTTCCACCTTTTTGTGGAAGTGTGTTTAGTTGTCAACTTTATCTTCTACCTCTTTCCAGCTTGTTCTACAAGCTTCCATGAGGCTTTTGTATTTGGGCTCTCTCATTGTATCTCTCGACTTTTTTTCATTGTAAATACATTTTCATTATTTTGCAACATGTTCTCTCTCATGTCCGTTTAGGGTTTTTCCAAGCTCCACCTCTTCCTTCTTGGTTTCCTTTCGACAGGTTATTTGCATGCAGGTGATCTTGGCGAGTTGAGTTGGATTTCATCAACTCCTACATTGATGTAAGATTTTTTTTTTTTTTTTTTGTATAAGATATATTTTTCCTTCTATTTTTATATTCTCTTGTAATTTTGTATAAATTTCTATGAGCACAGGATGGCAGGAGCATGCTCTGATACCACTGTAATGACCTATCTCCATGCATTCTCCATTTGTACCTTCCATTTATATTTTAGATTTTATAAAATCTATTCATATCCCCCATATTGACATAATACTTCTTATATCATAATAAGAGAAGAGACACATCTTTTTATTTAGTTTGTATATTATATTATTAATATTAATATTATATTATTATTTATTAATACAATATTATTAATATTAATTCATTATATATACTTTAATTAGATAACTCATAACCTATATGCTTAAAATATTAATATTTATTATTGTATAAAATATAATAATAGTCGATATATTATGTTATTATTATTTCAATATATATATGTCTATAATGATATGTTATTATATATGAAATATATATTCTAATTTATATTTAACCTTAATATTATTATTATATTTTAGATTTAAATATATCCAATAGTATATATTAAAGATATTTAATATTATTTATCTTATTTATTATAAATAATATTTATATTGTAAAATAGATAATAATAATAAATATATTATTTTAATAATCTAATATTGGTAATTAATCCTTATTTCCTATTAAAACCTATTCTGAAATTGGGGACAGCACAATGCCCCAGTGTGATGGTGCCATGATGCCACCATTCATGTGCAACTCCCTCCAAGTGTAGCGCTGCAAATTTGATTGCTTCTTCTGGCATAGGATTCAGCTGGAAGTAAGTATCGGCTTTTATTACCCATGCTTGCACAGATATGGATCTGGATCCATCAAATGGGGACAAATTTACTTTACTCAACTTCCTCTTGAGATCATCGTTAAAATATCCTCTGTTTCTGCCTCTCGAATATCTCATTCTTTGATCTGTGTAGTCTTTGTAGGAAATATCTTTCTCAGAATTTACATTCTTCCAGTCTTCTATCAGTTTTTTTTGCATCTCTTCAAAGGTTGGTTGTTTCCCTCCATGTGGTGCCTCTGTCCGTGGAGGAAAGATGGCATGGAAGGTCGAGAGCATGCTGGATGAGGGTTTGATTTACTCGACACCGAGTTTGTGTTGTGACCATTTTGTTCTCCAGATATTTTATTGTCTGCCAACTTTTTGAGAGATTCTTCCATGAGTCGCTGAGTATCAGTGATCTGTGCTTGATTCCTGGCAAGTTCTCTTAGTAGTGCCATGAGTTTGGCAATTATCGGTTCTAGTTTGGCAACCATTCTATCAACAGAATATGTCCTTCTCTTTTGGCTATAAACTCTCATTAATTGTCCACAAGTTGGCAGGATCAAAGTGCTCTAATACCACTGAAATGTTTCCGAATAACTCCAAATTGACACGAGTTATAGAAACTAGAATGGCTGTATGGATGGGACCAGGCATGTACAGGCTAGAAGGTCATACGAACTGAAATGTGGGAAGATTGTGTGACCGTATGGTGGCAATTAAACAACCATACAGTACAGGTCGTATGGTGGAGTGTGGGGTAATTAGTATGCTGTATGGTGAGCATGGAAAGAGGTTGTATGGTGTGTCCTTTGCTGGTCGTACGATGGTTTATAAGGAAGCTGTATAGTTGAGGGAGCAGTGATGGCTGTACGAAAGATAGTATGAGCCATATGTAGGAGACTTGGTTGTATGGTGTTGCAGGAGAGGCCGTACAAATGGGAGGTCGTATAGAAGCAAACATGAAGATAGAATGGGAAGTATGGTATGCGCACTGAGTATTACGGGTTGCGGATGGGATATGGAGAAGGAATGATTTCAAATCTATACTTAACTATTAATCCCGAATACATCAAATAATGCCAAACAAGAATGAAGATTTTGAATACAAATAACTTCAATTAATAATTGCCGAAAGATGGTGCTCTGATTTGCTAGTTCTGAGCGAAGTATTACAGGCAAGGGTTGAATCCCACCGAAACCAAAAAGACCAAATAGGGAAGATCTTTCACTTTTGAAATGGCGATCAACAGAGAATCCCAACAAGAATTCGCAGTACAGAGGAAATAATCCAAATTGCATGCCTAAAGACTACCTACAAGTCGTGCTAAAATATCCATCGGGAAACTTTTCCGAGGGTGTACAAAGATAGCCGACGGCAAAAAAAATTATAGAAACAAAATAAAAATGGGTCCAAGATATGTTAAATCAATCGGCCCATTAACAATAGTTTGATAAATGATTTATTTTATAATGGGAACATTATATCCTAGTTATCTGATTAAGTAAAGGTATCACAATCTTAACCAAATGAAAAGAGATAGATAGAGCAGTTATTCTATTTCTTTCATATGAAGGAAAAATATATTTTTAACATAATTATTTTCCAATTAACTAGAAACTAACTACCATTTCAGTTACTAACTTCTCTTGACCTTAAGTCACTAACTACTATTCCATTTGCATATCATAAACTAACTACTTGACATCAGGAAATATAAAAGTATATGGAAAACAACATATTTATCAAATGAAATGTAATTACATAAAAAGGTTACTAGAGAATGAGTGATTGATGGCCTTGAGTTGTGCAAGCCTTGGCATCTGGAAGAGAGGAGAAGCATTGCCGTGGGCTTAACCTCCTAAGTGCAGACTCTTAGTATCCCCACATAATCTCCATTGAGAAAGGCCCTCCCTACCTTGAGAGTTGGCCTTGGACACCCTTATCCAGCCATTGAGCATCCTAGTGTCAGAGTGTTGACGAGTCAATTGACGAGGCTGTGGACACTTTCCAATCAGCCAATCTCACAACTGCTAGGACTCTGATCTGTGGTGATTGTTGTGGCTATTGTGCCAATAACTACCTTGGCCAAGGATATCAGTTGGGCAACTTAAATGCCCTATGACCCACTGCTCGACTTGACAATAAAAAAATATACAAAAATATTCTATGAGCTTAGTTACTGTACTTGATTGTTATTATTGATTTTCTATTTTCTTTCATTTTAGGTTTATTCCCACTTTCTCCTCCTTGATCTCAACCATGGTGTCTTTACTAAGGAGATTCATTATATGATATTTGATCCATGAGTTCTTATATGTTTGCCATCCTTCATGTCAGTTTTGGCCTATGGCATCATAAAAAAATTAAGCCTTCAGTCTGATTGTTATTTTACCATATAGAGCAGTATCCCATCTGAAAGATATATCAATTATATCTCTATATGGGTCAACACTCATGACAAAGAGCAATAAGTATTTTCAAATTAAAAAGCTTATTACAAGAAAAGCATTTCGACAATCAAAGGAATGCTTCAAATTAACACAACCGATTCTGGATTGTTAAACAAATATATGGGCCAGCTCTGAAAGAAAACGACAAAATCAGATTTCAAACATAAGCATAACGAATATATGAAAGCGTAGAACATGACTTGTTTTAGTTGGCATGATTAAGTAATATGGATAGAGCACCTGTCTGTGCTACAAAGCTTCCAAAAACGTTCAGGAAGAATTACTGAATTGTTTCACAAGCTTTGGCGAAAATAGGGTACAACTGCTGATATCAATCAGCCTCTTACTTGGGATCGAACAAAGATAAATTAGCTTGAACAAGAATGGATCCTGTGGTGTGACTAGTAGGAAAAATTTGAATGCCCGAGCAAGAGAGTGAGAGTATACAATACAACAAGAGAGTGAGCAAGATAGGTTAGTATCACTCGCATGCATGCTCAGTTCTGCCAAAACTGAGGTGGCAAAGAAATGTTCGCACAACCTTTCAAAACACAATTAAAAAAAATAAAATAAGAGGCCATAGCCGATGATATAAAGGTGGCCACTCAAGGTAATTAAATAAATAAGAAGTCTTAGCAATGGTTCAAAATAAAAAATAAGGGTGGCAACAACATCATTATTCCTGCCTTCATATATTAATTTCACCCCTTTATATTCATGCTTTTTTGAGTAGCTTAAATATGCATGTGTGTGTATATGTATATATGTATATATGTATATATGTATATATGTATATGTATATATGTATGCATACGCCACATTTTGAGATTCATACACACACACACATATATACATGTGTATACATATATACAAATTTTATATCCACACAAGTATGAGTATAGGCATGATATTATTATACTACAACGTGATAGCAAAGAAAGGTACATAGGGACTCATCCATAAAAAGATAGTATTTCTTATTTGAGTTTTATAATGTTAATAAATTAAGTAGTTAGCTCATGGTCATCCTTGTACTTTCTTGCTTGTCCAACCATTTCATCCTTGGTCTAGGTGGTTAGATTTCATACTTGATGGTTAACAGTGGATTTGGATGTCCCCTTCCTAACTTCCATTTTGGCAACACTTCCCCCTTCATCGTGCTCCTGCAAAATGGAAATGGTTCCAAGTAATAACATATTTCCATAATTTTAAAATAATATTAAAATACTACAATCATTTTCAATTTCTAAGATATTCATTTTTAATTCTTTTTATAACGGCTAACTAACATGTCACATAATGCAATAACTAATAATCAAAATTCCATTGTACAAGAATCAAAATATCTCAACAACTTTTGTGATAGATCAATTTCACATGAACAAGTATTTCATCAATTTTACTGAACAACTAACTTTACATGAATTTCCAATGACTAGAAAATTATTTTCAATTGTAGCAAAATTTGGGATGTAACACATAAGAGGTGAAAGATTCAATGGTGGGAAAGCCGACCCATATCGTAGTCACATACATTTACAACTAATGGAAGACAGTACATGATGCAATAACAAATATACTAATCGCATGGAATTCATGAAGGATACACAAGGAAACTGGAAGGACCCACCACAAATTAGCACATGTAAGGAGGAATTAACATCAAATTGCACTGGAGGGTTGACTAATTGACGGAAAGAAAAGATACTCTCAAAGTAGTGTGAATTTGAGAAGTGTATAATAGAACAACTGCCAATATATGTGAGGCCTACCTTACACATTGGTGCGATAGACAATATTAACACATCACTCCCACGTGCTTAATAGGACATGAGTAGTGCAGAGTTCTTGAGCCTTGGACACGTTCATGACTGTGTAACAAGAATTGACGACAGACACCATACAAGGAAGAAATTGTGCTCAACAGAGGGTAGTCAACTTCGTTAAGAAGTACAAGCGATTAATAAGAATTTGGGGCATTGATCCCCTTAAGGTAAGCATTTGTGACACATCATTATTTAAGTTTGTCTGCAAACTATTACGAAATATGTTATAGAAGTTTCTTACATCAATAGTAGTAATAGACACCTAGTAGGATTTATGGGTAACGTTCATTTATATGAATATTCATTTCCATGCTTTACATTTATATACAAATGAGAATGTATAAAACATTGTTATATAAATAATTTTTATTTAAGAAATGATTGATATATTTTTTAAGATGAATATAATATCTTAAGTATAAGGGTGAAAGAAATTCAGGATTATATGTATAATTGCCACATCAGCCATGACGGGGACAAGTAAGGATCTTGTTGTATAGATAAGTATTTATTTTTTCTTTGAGTATTACAATTATCTATTCATTGCAGTCCCTCTCTTATTTTTTATTTTCTATAAGAGCTATGTGCCTTGATCTTTTCCTCCGAGAATGTGATTGCAGGATAAAGGTGATTGATATTAGATTTAGAGGGAGTCTGATATTTTGTTAAACACAAGTTTGGACGAGGAGCTCAAATGATTGATATTCAGAGGGAGTTTGAAAGTCCATGTGTGTGACTGTATGATTTTAATGGGCCTACTCCCTGTGTACATCATGAGGAAGTGACAACTTCCAAATGATTATTACTTGTATTTTGTAGAAGTTATTGGAAGGTGATGATCTTACAATAACTTAAATCATGATATACAATTTATGTAAATGTTGAAACAAATCATGATATATTATATCTTGCAAATCAACAACTAAGTGTTAGATGTCGTTTAGTTAATGGTCTATGAGTTGTTTGTATAGATGTATGATATGTTGAATATCACATGTTGATATTTTGTAGGCCATTACTTTATTGAGTACTTGGTGAATATCACGTGTTGATATTCTCTAGGCCATTATTCAGATAATTTGGTGAATATCACATGTTGATATTTTGGAGGCCAATACTCATGATATACAAGTAATGGAGATCTTTTAATCAAAGATATCCTTAAAATTTACCGTTCCTAATATTATCCTGTGTTTATCCTCCCTAGCTAAGAGGGAGTGTTGATGTTTCGATAGCTTCGGTCAGATGACAAAACTGTTGAGAAATATACATATATACATATTCTTTGATATATATATTTATATTTAATATTATTATGATAAAAATATAGAGACATGTGAACATATATATATATAAAATTATTATTATAATTTTCATTATGTTAATTATTTGATAATGAATAGACATGTCCCATCAAGGGACATGTCTTTTTCTTGGTTTATTCTCCATATGAATGAAAGAGATCGCTACCTTTGGAAATCACATATCTAAAAGGGCAGTGCAAATACATTTGCAGTGATCCTCTAAACCTTAACAATATGCACATGCCTCAAGCAGATCCTTCACCTCCATTTTGTGATAATCAAAGTGTGCTCAAACTTGTCAAAAATCTAGTCTTCCATGAGCTCTTCACTATCATTACATCCGTAAGCTTGTAGAGGATGAATAAGTATAATTGCAGTATGTTCCAACTAATGATCAGACTATGAATGTTCTCACCAGGTCTTTGCACCTAGACAAATTTATAAAATTAAGGGGGGAACTTTCCATAGTTGACAGATTGACCATTTAAGGGAGAGTATCAGAATAATATTTGCATATATTTTGCATATCATGTTATTTAATGGTCAATAATGTAATATTGGTTTGGTTAGATAGCTTTTAATTTTTTCTTCAGTTATCAATTGTTTTTTTAAGATGCATCGTCATTGTAATTGCCTATGTATGTACATTTCATTCTTTGAACAAGATTAGCAATTACCATTGTAATAAATGTCACCTGCCTAACACTTAATGCCATTTTGCCCTATATAGGGGTCATCTTCTAGTCCAGCCTATCCAGTCATCTTGTACTTTACTTTATAGACATCATACTATTATGATACATTATATGATGGGTTGCTGCATATCTCAATTAGGAATAAAGGATGAACTGCATTCTACAATTGGATCAGAAACTGGAGCAGCATTATTGAAGTGGCTCTAAACATGGAGTCAAATAATCTCGAATCATCTTGTTTTATGGAAGGATATTATGCATGAGATGCTCTAATAGCATGGATACAATCAGATATTACTATTCCATCCTTCAATGCCTTTAGTTTGGCTATGCTGGAGCTTGTGACATGCTCTCCCAATGACCATGATGTCTGTTCATGATACTTTGTTTCATGGCACACGCTTCATATCTGGCAAGAGTCCTTTTTCTAATTTCAATATGTAATAAAAGCATAATTGGTTGATGTGAAAAGGCAGTGATTAATGTACCAGGAAAATTTTTGTGATGAGTTTTCTTGTTTTTAGAAGAAGTTGATTTATGATTCCTCCATTCAAATTTGATTTCTAATTGGCATATATCGGTCTTTGGTAGTTTTATCATATCTGTTTTGAAGTTTTGTATCTGTAAGGTTTAACATTAAGCATTTATTTGGATAAAAACATTACTGATGTTACTTATATGCTATACTATATTTATTAGCTTTACTAGATTCAGAAAAGGCTCTTTATCATTAGGCAGGAGTAGCAAACAGATTCATGTACATCGTGTAACTAGAGCATTTACTGACAGCTTTTGAGTTAAAAATGGCTAGAATTGGATTTTTGTCCACATCGATATTTATTCTTCTTGTGATTTTCTTTAAGTTGCCCTAATTTATTGACTTTATAGGGGGATTTATATGTTATTAGCAGATTTCAAAAACATTCCTTTGCCTGGAATTGAAAAGAAATCCTGTACACGCAGGAATATCAAAAATCTGTCCAAAGAAACACAAAAACAGAGGACAACACAGAATAGAAAATCAAAGGTTTTCCTTCTTTCCTTCTTTCTTTTATTTGCATTCTAATTTTTATTATATTTCTTCTGGTTCATACATTTGTTTTATATCCACAGCAAGTTAAGACAGACATCATTAATGATGTTAGTTTCTTCTTACTTTCCATGTTTTCCTTACAACTTTAAAATTATATGTTGTTTACAGGTAGAGATAACTAGTAGCTATTGTAATACTGGTAATGAAGATAACCAGGGTGGTGAAACCCAGAGATTTGGAGAGGAGAATGTGGAGGAGGAGATGGGAAGGGAGAAAGGTTTAGGTAAAGAGGATGAGAAGGGCACGGAGATCCCTAGGGAGAAGGAGGAGGATGACCCGAGTTTGGGGATTTCGCTCTCCTTCCTTAATACTGCAAAGATTAAAGCCGACTCCTCTCTTCGTGGAGATTCCTGGACTTACAATGAGATTATGAAACTTAAGAAAAAATTGGGCAAAGTGCAGAAGGATCAGGAGAATGACCGGGCCAAACTTGTGCTGCTGGAAATTGAGGTGGGAAATATACTTGAAAAACTGAAGGAATATGAACAAAGTCTTCGGCATATGATCAAGGAAAGTGGCAATACTTCTAGTTTGTGTGCGGCTGTGGCAAGTTTGGGGAAGAAGACCAATAAGGATATTATATCTCCTGGAGGACCAAGTAAAAGGACTAGGTTGAGCTCGTGGAAGAAGGCTGCTGAAGTTACTGCTGGTATTGGCTTTTCCCCTGCTGATACTACTCTTAGTACAACTGATGTGGGGAAGGAGGCTGCCAAGATGATTAAGGAACTGCAGTAGTGGTCTGGTTTTTTCTGTTTTTGGTTTTAGTTTTCTATTTGATAAGCTTTGTAAGACTTGTAGGTTCCAGGTCCTTGTAAAACCTGGTTGCATTTTCTGGATACATTCTGTGGTTTCTGGTCCCTGTAAAATCTGATTTTGTGTTTGTTTTTGGTCTTAGGATCTTGTGTCCTGGTTATGCTATGTTTGAACATTTTTTTTATTGTTTTTAGGGGTTTTGGGTCCCCGCAAAACCTGTTTTTACCTTAATTTAAAACTAGTAGCTATTGTAATATTGTTATTGTTACTGCTACAGCTCCTCTCTTTTTCCATTTGGGGATATGATTTTGTTTATACATTTCTATATCATGGCTGCACACAAAAGAAAATTTCATGAAACCTTTTGTTTGATAACTCACATGCCTTTGGATTTATTTGTTCTGCCAATTGTTGCTATGCTCACCAACCCAAAAATATTTATCATCACTCATTTATTACAATTTAATATTTGTTATAAAGTACTGATCTCCAAATTATAACCTTTTAAGAAAAACTAGGACCAAAGTTTAGAGGAAATTGAGGCATTTGATTCTCATTGGAATCCAATTTAAGAGTAGAAAATATAAGAAACTACACTCTTTGGATTCTCTTTATGGTTAGGTTGGGCCTCATTAACTCCTTAGTTTTTGTGATTTCCTATGTTTCACGGCATTTTTGGGATGGGAATGGGAAGAGAGAAGTAGATGCATTTTGAAGATGGTAGTCTAAGGGCCATTTTTTTGGGATGGAAAAAAACCTCGTTTGAAAAAAACAAAAAAAACACTGTTTGTTTGCACGCACTTCAGAATATTAAACTGTACCAAACCATGGTCAATGCACCTTTAATCTCTTTTGCAACTAATAGTTGACTCTGATATCATATTGATAATTTTCTAGTTTCAGACTTTTTTGAACAATGAAGTAGAAAATCCAAATAATCACTGTTAGTGTTAGCTGTTATATAACTTATATCATTAACTACGAATCATTAAAAATGATATATTTATTGCCATTATGGCACTATTACTGTCATCATTCCTATAATAATAAATTTAGTTGCTATTAGACTGTTTTTTTAATGCTTGGTAATTGATATATATTTTATTAAATTATAGAAGGTATTACATAAGTTTACAGCCTCCAATAAAACTTCTGTTCATCCCAAAAGACCAAATAACAAGCTTCACATAGTCCACTCCCCCCACTCTTCAATCCTGGTGCAGGGGCACCATGGTAAGGAGGAGCACTTGTTGATTTTTTGAGGACTGCTGCAAATGTAATTGCACTGCCATAATGTTTGGTATGTACGTTCCAAATGGCAGCATCCTCTTGTATTTGTATGAGGAATAAACCAAGAGAAGAGACATGTCCCTTCATTAGACATGCCTATTCATCAATATAATTAATATAATGACAAACTTAGTTATAGTTGTGTGTGTATATATGTGTGTGTGTGTGTAATTATATTAATTTCTCTTTGATCTCATACGTTTATCTTACTAAAGCTATCAAAACATCAACACTCCCTCTTAGCTAGGGAGGATAAACACAAGGCACATATTACACCATTGGTAATATCAAGTATGACAAATTTTAAGGATATCTTTGATCAGAAGATATCCACAATTTTGATATCACGTATGATATCAAGAGTATTGACCTTCAAAATATCAACATATGATATTTACTAAAACTTTGAGTAATGGTCTCCAGAATATCAACACTTGATATTCACCATGTACTCAATACGATAATGGTCTCCAGAATGTCAACATATGATATTCACCATTTTGATGTCACATTTGAGTATTGGTCTCTAGAATAAAAATATATGATATTCTCCAAATACTCTTTGAGTAATGGCTTTCAGAATGTTGAGATGCAAGATATTTACCATGTATTGTGAATAATGATCCTCTGAACATCAATTTGCATTACATTCACCATGTACTTAAAAATGTTTATAAGGTATGTGCACACACATTCTCATAATGTGTACCATATAAACATCCACCATGCAAAGTATAATCTATCATGATCTACAGAGACATTATAAGATATTTGTCATAATAGAAATTTAAGTTATTGTAAGATTGTCACTTTTCAATAACTTCTACAAATACAAGTGATAATCATTTGAAAGTCGTCACTTTGTGATGATGTACACAGGGATTAGGTCCATTAAAATCACATAGTGACGAGGTATATTCATGAATTACAATCCTCCTGATTGCTACAATTTATTGATCACTGAAGAATCCATCACAACATGGTTTACTCCCTCTGAATCAGTATGATTGAAATCACCGAAGGTTGACTGAATCATATCCTCTCTCTGCTCCTCTTTCAAGGTTACCACTAATGAAATGTCAGGCTCTCTTTGAACATCAATCTTCTGAGCTCCTTTACCTTTGAAGAAGTGTCATAATCCTTCTGAGTTTGATAGCAATCCTCTTTTTCATAGACAAACAATTTCGGAAAAGATCAAGGCAAATAATTCTTTTAGTACATATGAAATGCAAATAAGAATGTCAATTAGGCTGTTAGTAATTTAAATCATGCCTATTACTAACAATAACATAAATGATTTTAACTTTTATTTTATATTTTCAATAATTGAAGTAAGATAACATAATACTTAATATATGTTACCCTTCATACTACCATAATGAATCTCACAATCATTATATTAAATTATTAAATGTCATTTTGAACGAAGGTACATAATTCAAATACAATTATACATACTTAAATACATTTTATTGCCACATATATTCCCAACTCTAATAACTCATATAATGTTTATTCCAACATAGAAAAAAACAAACATTGCCATTAAAGCATACCTTATCACTTACCTTTATTGACGTCGATGGTTCCACTTTTATCATGCCCTTAATACTTTATTGACTTCCCCTTATTTCTTCATGTTATGTCTTATTTACCATAATTTATGCATGAATGTTATGACACCTTAAATAAGTGTTCCTTTCTTATATTCCTGTTCGATTGCTTTGCACTGTCCCCATGGCATTAATAGATGCTAGGTACCTTAATATTGATGATGTCTTGACTCCAATTCTACATCAGCTAGAATAATTCAAGACTTTGTAAATAATCGCGCACAAACCTCAATAGTTGTATTGATGGTTGAATTTGTATCTCACCCGCATACTTCTTAAGAACTCAACTTTTTTATTGCAAGTTCCCCTTCAACATAAGTTTGTTTTCGGAAAGTACATCTTCATGATTATGATGAACAAAGAATAAATGACATCGCACAAATAAAATAATGCGGTTATTTTCCAGTAACATTGGCAATGCTCTTCATGACAGTATTGATAAATATTATTATCCGTCATCGGGGATGCTGGTAATGTTCCACCGTTTACATTGAGAACCTTCAATAGCTAAGTTAGACTCACAGAACATTTTCCACGCAATATTCAGGCAAAAGGAGACAGTTTCATTCTTTAGCTTCAAATTAGTAGGAGGAGATGTCACTTGAGCATATCCAGGCAAAAGCATACCCACTACCCGTGCTCTTCATTGCCGTTTATGCTGCAAATTGGTGACATCATCACTTGTTCGCAGCGTCACAACACATCATTATTGAGCACAACTACATTGTTGAGCATATCCATTCGGTATTGAGGGCAAGGTGGTAGTTGTTGCATCAATGCATCAATAATATCAGACTCACATTTGAGGATTGTCGCACTGGACATTAAAATTGAGCTTTGGAGAATAACACATTGGATACTTGACAAATTCTAGCGGCCCTAGCAAATAGCAATATTTATCAACATCATTAGTCATTGGTATATTCATCAACAGTTGCATATTGGAGAAGTAAGCACAAGATCTGAAGCTCCCTTCAATACGATCATCGTTCATTTTTATATGCTTACCAATGTGGATTAAATACTCAGTCATTTAAGTTCTCATCATATAAGTAAATATCTCCAATGTATTGCATTATCCCCAATAGGTTTCAGAATCTTTCCAAAGTTTAAAGGGTTCAAATGAACTTAAACATGCTTTCCAACGTGCATATATATTCTAAGGACAGATAAAAAAAAGATGAATTGAATGTTTAGTGCTGACTGGGTCTTATATATGCTCGGAGATCCTTATACATATGTGTTGCGATTGCTCTCTATGCTTACCAATGTGGATTAAATATTCAGTCATTTAAGTGCTCATCATATAATTATCTCCAATGTATTGCATTATCCCCAATAGGTTTCAGAATCTTTCCAAAGTTTAAAGAGTTAAAATAAACTTAAACATGCTTTCCATTGTGCATATATATTCTAAGGACAGATAAAAAAACATGAATTGAATGTTTAAAGCTGACTGGGTCTTATCTATGCTCGGAGATCCTTATACATATACGCTACAATTGCTCTCCATATGGGCTATTGCTTCTTCTTATATTGGCTGTGATGCTTTTTATTTTCCAACTATAATGACCATACATATGGCCTTCCTATATTCTGAATCCCAAAGGCTGGCTATGTGTAATCGCTACCCAAATGTTCTTCCTCTCTAATCGAATGGATTAATTTCTGATTGTTCCATATTTGAGCAGCGACTATAGTCACTAGCAATGATATACAGTGATTGTGTCGATATGTGTCTGCTATATGTCTCCTATTCGAATGGTTCTTATTCTATTACATTTGTAGATTGCTTTGATCCCGTGTGGATTTTCTGAGGGTTGCTGCAAATGTAATAGCACTGCCATAATGTTTGGTATGTACATTCCAAATGGCAGTGTCCTTTTGTATTTTTATAAGGAATAGAACAAGAGGAGACATGTCCCTTCATGAGACATGTCTATTCATCAATATAATTAATATAATGGCAAACTTAATTATATCTATCTATCTATCTATATATGTAATTATATTAATTTCTCTTTGATATCGCAGGTTTATTCTACTAAAGCTACCAAAACATCAACACCAAGGGTAACCAATGGACCCTAAGAGAGGTTGACTACCAACGAGACCAAGGAAAAGTCATTTGAATGTAATAATGATTTTGAAAGTCATTTTGTGGCCTTTCAGTTAAAAGAATGTAATAGGTGTTGATAAGTTTCCAATAATGCTCATTTAGTGTCAATAGCCTTGAAGGCCTAATGTAGAGGATTGGGGTTTGGTTGTTAGTCCTTATATTTTGTGATGTAAAGGTATTGAATAGGCCTAATTAAATGTAAATGCTCAGCTATAGTTAACAATAGGAAGAAAAGATGAGAGTTGTCAAAGTTGACAATTCATTGTCAGCTTGACAACATGTTTGAGAACAAATAACCCCCAAAACAATTGAATGGGTAGTTAGGTGGTTAATTATCGGTTTTAAGAGACCAAATAATCTTTATATATTGTAAATCAAACCCAAATATGGGACATGGTATGTTGGAGCAAGTTCTATCAATAAAAGTTTATGTTCCCTGCAAAAATTGTCTTTTTTTCCAACCCGTGAACAGTCATTATTTCATGGATTTTTGACGATTCCTTTGCTACTGTTTGAAAAGGAATGTTATTGGACAGTTTAAAGAATTGAGTTGAGATCCATTTGGCTTTTGTATCATTCCATTTGGTTATAGAATAAGAAAGATAATGCATCTGATTGAAATTAGTTATAAACCCTTGGTAATGTATTGAATTTGATAAAATGTAGTGTGTGCATTGTTCTCACGTGAAATAAGGCCCATAGTTTTGCCATGACAATGTAAATAGGATGTATTCTGAGTTTTCAATGTGCAGGAGGCCAAGCATCTTTGGAAAAGAGACAAGTTGGTAGTTTGTTGGAGACTAGAAGTAACTAGTAACAGTCATGTTGAAGGAATCACTGTCTCAGAATTTTTTAGTCTCGGCTTGGGGACCATATCACTTGATTCCACCATTAGATTTTTCCAAGATTTGAATATGCTGTTGGGGGTCTACTTGCACATCCAAAATCAACGGTTGCATTGAAGAAATAAGACTTATTTCGAAAGATATAGACCTCTGTGTATAGGTCTATCAAAGAGGACCAAAAAGGGTTTTGATAGTTGTAATATCCTCCCCTGATTTGAACTTTGGCTTGAAGAAATTTAACTTAAGGAATATTGTCAAACACTTTGTATACAAACTCATAAAGCTGATTTCCTCAATAAATTGATTTCCAATGAGTAGATTTACGAACAACTATGAAGTGACATTCAAAATGCGTAATACACATCATAACATTTTGACAAACACTTGGCACACATTTAATTATATATATAAAAAATTTGGAAACTCTTTTAATGTGCTGATAAAAGGGTGATTTTAAATGTAGATGTGTACTTACAGCTGCCTTAAAGGCTGTGACAACTATTCAGACTTGTATTCAACAATTATAATGCATAGACATGGAAGTATGATATAAGAAACTTGGAATTGAATGTTGTAGTGATTTGCGAATGGAGTGACAACCTAAGTCCAAACTTCTAATCAGCCGGATAAACAAGTAAACTTGATACCAACATTGTTCACGCACTGTAGCAGCACTATTCACGTGATACTGTAGCACAACACTATTCACGCGATACTGTAGCAAACACTATTCATGCAGTATTGTAGCAAAATACTGTTCATGCGCACTGTAGCAATAACTAACTTCAGATCTGCACTTTCAAACCCTTGTAAATTCTTTATGCGAGAGCACCAAATTAAACCCAGCGTGTTCCCTGAAGTGAAAACACCATTGATCCTCCTGACTGTGTCTTCTAACAGCGAAGAGAATGCTAGCAAAGAAGGATTCCGTCCTCCAAGCCTGATAATCAGATATCCAACAACATAACTTTTATCTTCATCCAAGCATACTAAAAAGAAGCTCTTCCATTTCTTTTATAGTGTTCTCACAAGAGCTCAGTCCTTCGTTTTCTCAATGTGGGATAAAACATAACTCCTTTTATGTAACTTATGTCTCCAATGTGTTATAAAATAAAGGGGACTCTTTTAATTTAAATATTTTCCACAAACTATAGTCTATGCATTAATAAAGTTAAATATTTAAATTTAACTTTATAAAATAGCTTTATTAATGCATAACAAATCTTATCAATGATAAACAAGTCTTCTTCTCGATTTTAAACAATTACCATCGACATACCGCTGCCACTGGATGTCCAACCATGTCCAAGATGACTTACTATAAATAGTAAGTATGCCCAAAGTTGCCTCAAAACCCCTCAGAAAGACCTGCAACTGAAACTATCTAGGCCAAATGGCCTCTAAGTCCCTTTAATGTCTTGGTTAGCCTACGAGACTGTGGGGAAATAGGCTAACGACAACATCATGCTATGAATGCTAAAAAGGGGACATTACAATAGAAACAAGTTGGATGATTTGGCTTTGTCCGCCAACATGAAGACATGAAGTGACCATGGTATTGAGAGGAGAGTTATAAGAAGTCTCTACAATGTGGATAGCACAGAAAGAGGGTTTTGGAAATCATAGCAAGGCTGAAAGCTCTAAGTTTGCATAAATAGTAAGATTGTGACTCCAACAACCACCCCTCTATCAGCTAGCACTCTGACCTCTAGTGATTTCTGTGAGAAGCATGCCACTAACCTACCTTGGTCAAGGATTTCAGTGGGCTACTAATTGTGCCCAATCACCCACCCCTTGACTTGACAACAAGAATTATATATTGGACAACCATGAGCTGATTCAGTATTACTTATACAGTTTTACGATTTAATTACTTTCATTTCTTTCTTTCCTTTGTTCTGACAAGGATGTTTCTCCTCCCACCCATTATTGCTTGACCCTTCTAGTGTTGGGGTGTATCCTAGGAGATCCCAAGATCATGGACAAATCAAGTAACAGATTAAGCATTCAGTATTCTAAATTCTTTAACATCTTGAGATGATCTTATCTCATAGGTATATTGTCAACACCTCTGTATAAGTCAAGTTGATTTAGGCACAACAATATTTCGGTGCTTGTTTATAAAATACTTCATGCACAAGATATGCCAAGGGAAAGTAGTTATGGAAATATTTACAAAGACTCCGAAGCCAATTTATGCTATTTGCAAGACTGAATTACTAGCAACACTTTAAAAACGTTGACGTCAAAATGATGTTCAGAGATTGCATAATAGTTTCTTCAGCAAACAATCTATGGCAACTTAATATAAAACCATTGTTTGCAACAATTGGTATCAACAATGAACAATATGAAGAAGTGGTAACTTAGTAAGAATGATGATTGCGTAACCTGAAGTTGATTGTTACGTTGCCTAACGCGGCTTGAGATCACTAATTGTGATCCGATGGAATGCTAACTAAAATCTGTCAATAAAGAAAAGTAACTCCATTGATTTAAATTTTAAAAGAATTATGAGCTGATATGAAGATGGCAATTGCTCAAATAATATGGAGCCAAAATTAAAGATATACATAAAGGTTATCCTTCCTCATGATTTTATATTATATTGGCATCATGCTATTTGTGCCACCTCTATTTGTACGTACATACATACATACATACATACATACATATATGTGCATAAATGTAATTCTTTTGTATCATTATTTTAGTTTATCCACATGTGTATATATACATGTAGGTTTAAGTACGTATGCTAAGATAACATGGTGTCAATATATTGAATTATTTTTAGGTGAATACACAATGATATCAAATATGAAAAGGTAACAATTTTATGTTATTTTAAATATTTAATGTTTTCTTGCGTTATGAACTGAATGTGTAGCTCATGGTTGTCCAAGGTATACTCTTGCTTGTCTAAGGTATACTCTTGCTTGTCTAGTCATCAAATCCTTAACCAAGACGGTTAGAACCCATACCTTATGGCCTGCCGATTGACTTTTGGTGCCTCAATCCTTATCTCTTGTTAGCAATACTTCCTCCCCCCCCCCCTCGTCCTCTCCTGCATCGAAGAAGTATTTTCCCACGATAATAACATACTCAATTTAAATCAAGGTAACTAAAATGAAAAATTTATTTCATAATTATTACAATGACTAACCACCATTTCTACTAAACAACTAACATTTGTAAAAATAACAAATATTCTTTTTTAGTTACAATTGTAATGAATAGCTAACCAGTCATCTTTACATGAAAAATAAATACGATCAACCATGATTTCCATTTCACATGATAGTGACATTCAATTGTTTTAACTATCCAACTGACATGCACATGATATAACGGCTATATGACAATTTTAAATGGACAAAACTTTGAGATGTAACATACCCTCGCCCTTGTATTTTATCGTCCACGATGAACTTTATAATGTAAAAGAACCAATATTCTACTTAAATAAACAATACAAGGTCTTGAGTGACAATTAAACAAAAAAAATATTTATGGTTCAAGTCCTCGAGAAAAGGTGCGGATTTTTTTTTGAAGAATTCATCATAATCTTCCTAGGTAGCATTTTCATAGGTATAGTGGTCCCACTGGACCTTGTACAGGGTTATGCCCCGGTCTCATAAGCGAAAGCTTATGCACCTCAAGTCATCTGAGTGGCTCAATTTTCACCACCCTTGAATCTCGTACCTGCAAGAGGTTTCAATCAATTATATGCTCATTATGGGTGATATATTTCTTAAGATCTGATACTTGGAATACATCATGCAATTTGGGAAGGGTTGGAGGTAGTGCAATCTTGTAGGCTATTGGGTTTACAACTTATAACACCATAAATGGTCCCACATCTTTGGGCTAGCTTCGTGTTCTTCCCAAACTTGATAGTGCTCTTCTATGGTTTTACCTTTAAAAGAACCTTTTCTCCCATTGAGAATTCTTGAGGTATTATTTTTGTATATGCATAACTTTTTTGTTTGTCATTTGCTTCTTTCAGTCTTTGCTGGATTTGAACTACCTTTCTTCCATCTCTAATAGCATCTCCGATCTGATGATGATTCTATCTTTGATTCGGTTCCAACTTACGAGGGTTTTGCACTTGCAGCCATATATAGGGCTTTAAAAGGTGCCACCTTGATAGTAAATTGGTAGGAATTATTATAAGCAAACTCTACTAAGGGAAGGTACATTTCCCATTGGTATTGTCGATCTATGCAATACACTCTTAGAAGATCTTCTAATATTTGATTTACCCTTTTTGTTTGGCCATCGGTCTCAGGATGATAGGTGGAACTGATATTTAGCTTGGTTCCCTAAGTTGGATGTTATTCTAGCATCTTTGTCAGATATAATCTTATCTGTTACCTTGTGGAGTCCAAAAATTTCTCTAACAAATTTGTGAGCAATTTTTGGTGTTCCATTTGTTAAATTACTTGGTATGAAATGAGCCACCTTGGTTAATCTATCCAAAACCACTAAGATGGTATTGTGTCTATTCAGGGTCATGGGTAATCCTTGAATAAAATCCAAGTGATTATCTGCCACTTCCACTTTGGAACCTCATAGTGGTCCCACTAGACCTTGTACTGGGTTATGCCCCAGTCTTGTAAGCGAAAGCTTATGCACCTCGAGTATTCTGAGTGGCTCTATTTTCACCACCCTTGGGTCTCGTACATGCAAGAGGCTTCAATCAATTATATCCTCATTATGGTTGATATATTTCTTAAGATATGATACTTGGAATACATCATGCAATTTGGGAAGGGTTGGAGGTAGTGCAATCCTGTAGGCTACCGGGTTTACAACTTATAACACCTCAAATGCTCCCACGTATCTTTGGGCTAGCATGGTGTTCTTCCCAAACTTGATAGTGTTCTTTTGTGGTTTTACCTTTAAAAGAACCTTTTCTCCCACTACGAATTCTTGAGGTATTATTCTTGTATCTACATAACTTTTTTGTCTGTCATTTGCCTCTTTCAGTCTTTGATGGAACTAAACTACCTTTCTTCCATCTCTAATAGTATCTCTGGTCCAATGATGATTCTGTCTTCAATTTGGTTCCAACTTGCAGGGGTTTTGCACTTGCCGTTGTATAGGGCCTTAAAAGGTGCCAATTTGATAGCAGATTGGTAGGAATTATTATAAGAAAACTCTACTAAGGGAAGGTACATTTTACATTGGTATTGCCGATCCATGCAATACACTCTTAGAAGATCTTCTAATATTTGATTTACCTTTTTTGTTTGGCCATTGGTCTTAGGATGATAGGTGGAACTGATATTTAGCTTGATTCCCAAAGTTGGATGTTATTCTAGCATCTTAGTTGGATATAATCTTCTCCGATACCTTGTGGAGTCTGAAAATTTCTCTAACAAATTTGCAAGCAATCTTTGGTGCTCCATCTGTTAAATTACTTGGTATGAAATGAGCCACCTTGGTTAATCTATCCACAACCACTAAGATGATATTGGGTTTGTTTAGGGTCATGGGTAATCCTTGAATAAAATCCAAGTGATTATCTGCCACTTCCACTCTGGAACCTCATTTGGATACAATAGCTCAGCTGGATAATGGTGCTCTGCCTTGACCCTCTAGCACTCGAGGCATCCTACCACATATTCTGCTATTTTTGTTTTCATCCCTTTCCAAAAGTACAAAGATTTAATGTCTAGCAACATCTTGGTCATCCCAAGATGTCCAGAATATGGAGCTATATGGATTTCTCCAAAAATGATCCTTTGAATTTTTGGATTATTAGGAATATACATCCTACCCTTGTGTCTCAAGAGTCCATCCTCTTCTAGTTGGTAACCTCCATATCGGGGGTCTTGAGGGTCCCTCTGAAGTTCTTGACTAACCTTGTTATACACATTGTCCCTGGGTAGATACTGTAGTACTTGCTCCTTGAGCCCAGTATTTATTGTTATTATGGCTGATATATGCCTTCACCGGCTTAAAATGTCTGCTACCTTGTTTTCTTTGCCTTAAATATAATTGAGCTCAAAGTCATAGTTTGCTAGAAACTTTAGACATATTCTTTGATGAGCATTGAGGCTAGGCTGAGTAAATATGCATTTCAATCTACGATGACTTGATTGGATTTCGAAGGGTTTTGTTTATCAAATAGTGCTTCTACATATGAAGAAATGGCTGCTAATTCTAGGTCATGCGGTGCATAGTTTTGTTTGTAATTCTTTAATTTCTTGGATTCATAGGCAATAACTTGATCTTCTTGCTTTAGTATGCATCCTAACCCTTCCCCAGATTCATCTATTATAACTACAAATTGGCCTTGTGGATCAGGTACTCTAAGTATTGGGGCGGTAGTTAATTTTCCTTCATATATTCAAAGGCTGCTTGACATTTTTCAGTCCAAATAAACTTCTTTCCCTTCCTTTGGAATGAGGTGATGGGAAATGTTATTCTTGTTAAAATTTTAGCATCAGTCAGATTGATTCAATCTGATACACATTATTGTTGGTAAATCACCATTTCCTATATATACTTATCCATGTTAAATAATATATATTATTTTATATAATACATACATATATATATATAATATAGCATATAATATAGTATATATTTTATATATATTGTTATATATATTATATATAATATATTATATATATGGTTATTTATATCAATAATATATTAATATGTTAACTAATGATGATTAACCGTCGAGACATGTCTCTTCATGAGACATGTCTCCTCCTCTCTTATTTGTAAGCATTCATTTGCATTTGGAACATAATCAATACAATGGCAATTGTTAGTACATTTGCAGCGATCCTAGAAACCCAACATGGTATCAACGTGAGGCTGCAAAATGTAAGATAGTGTTTGAAGGCAATGGAGAAGCAAATGAATTACAGAGAGTCGAAAACCTGTACTAAATATTTTATTTTTGAATGCTTCATAACTTTATATTCACCTAGTGGCAGAAAAAGAGTAGTACGAATATGTAAGACTTTGAAATAAGCACATGGAATGTACAATATACGTTCATAATTTGATATAAATTGATATTAATAGATAACGCTAAGATGAAATATGGGGTATTAGAATCTTAGATGGGAAGTAATATTTGAAACCAATGAACAACTTGGTAATCACCGTTTATATAACAGAGAAGTTACAAGGATTATAAAGGCGGAAGAATGAATGGTAAAGAATCTATCTAACAGGAAGAGAGATGTACAGTCAGCACTAAGTATATAGACCATACTGCAAGCGATTGATAAGGGGATTACAATAATGCACAGAACAGAGACCAGTCAAAAGTGAATTATGACAGGAGGAAAATAATAAATGTATAAATATATAAGAGAGAAAACAATAAATATATGGAGGACAGATGCCCAATCTAATAGCCACGGCTTGCATTGGATCATCATATGTATGGATATGATGAGCTGCGAATTTCATTGGATTATTATTTGAAGATATCGTAGAAATTACGAACACAGTCAGGTCATCGGGAGCCATTATGGAGCATCTGGGCAGATAATAATTTAAAAGAGGAAAATATATTATATTCAATTTTATAGAGCTTGCGAACACTATCAATAATTTCCAAATGAGACGAGAAATATATGAGGCGCGAATCAATGTTCTTATACTGGAAAGACATCTTGTACCCTGAGTGATGACCAAGGAAATCAAGCAAGCATATATTCAGATTGGCGATACTGTTAGGTAGATAAGCCAGGGAAAGAAGATGGCTACCATAGTTAGAGCAATATAATTCAGATCACACAGGAAGCTCGAGAGGGAGAGCAACAATGTTGAAAGAGCTGGATCCCACATCTAGCATTTTATATACCAAAACACATCTCTATGTTCCATATCTAAGTTGCAGATTGAACAGAAAGAAAGTATTCTATCGCATTTGGATAAGGAAGAGAGCAGTGAAACATTTGCAAGGAAGATAATAGGAGAATTGGTTTCATACCAGTGATATAAGAAGAGCAAACAAATAGTGTTGAGAACATTTCAGAAAATGAGAAGACAATAAAATTAGACATATAAACATTGGTGACAAAAGAAGAATATGGAAACTTCAGGAATCATTCATCACATGGGCAAGTAGATTCCAACAGACAATGATATAGAAGCTATATACTTCAATATTTCTAGATCTGTTTATGATTATATCAATACAAAGACAATAGTCTTCCTCTCTAACATCACTGGTAGTAGAGGATGAGTGCAAGCCTTCTAAGTCCAACCGTTGATTTGAGAACATCACCTATAGTTAAAACTGAACTATTAGATTACCATACTAGATGGGAAACATCATCTTGGTCCAGATTGAATAACCCAAGAGTCACAGTTGGACAATGCTAGATCTAGCATGCAATCAAGCAATAGTATACTGGATTTATGTAGATCTCTTATCACATTCAAGGCTAGAATAATTATACAAACTCATCTACATTCAACTTGCAATTTCAAATTAACCTTGATAGATAAATCAGAGATCATTTTACTGATTTAGATTTGCATAAGTGGTAAGAATATACTATTAATTGCAATAATATTCTAGTCAGCGTTAGGAGAGAAACCAGCCCGCAGACCAAGATAAGATCAGTTGATTAACTTAGATAAACTTAGAAATAAGTTTATATAGTCAACATAAAACATTCAAAGCTTATTATTAGAACTGCATATCTATAGAGATTTGAATTAGATAAAGCAGTTTCCAGAGTATTGTTTATACATAATTTTATAATCATATATCACGAATAACATGAAATATCCCTAACCAGATATTTGCTGATTTCTTTCCCAGATAACATTCAGAACACACATATGTGAAGTTGCATAGTAAAAGCCGGTAATATAAATACTAGAGAACATCCCCAATGGTCGTCTATCCAGTTATTTCCTCAAAACCAATATTCAGAACTAAAACCATAGGCAGATGTACTATTAACAGAGATAGATAAACAACAGATCTTCCAACAGATATAAACCCATCTTTTCAAAATAATGTTCAGGAATTCAAGCATATAGCAATGCGTACAAGCCAATAATATTAAATCCAACAAACTCTTTAACTTCTTAAAATACATTATTGCATTATACAACAACAATACAATAACCAACACTAATGAATCCAATCTTAAATACAGATTAACAGTCAGATTGGAATACTAGAATAAGTGTTGAGATAATGGGTGTTGCACACATTGCATAATATTGTTATATTTTATTATTTTATTTTATTATGTAATATTGTACCTAGATGGATGTGCAACATGTAAAGATTCCCATGGAATATTCTTGATGAATTGTATTGTAATATTGTGAAAATATTTCATGTAATTATTTAATATTGGGAAAAAGAATTAAATGCCCAATATTAAATGTGAGGTCAGTGGGTAAGGTAGCACATGGTTTATGTAATACCACTTGGTGGTTTTGTGGGACTTGCTACTATATAAGCAGCCATAAGGGTAGTTATTGTAGAGAGTAAGAAGGAGAAAAGGCAAGAGTTGAGCGGGACAAGGCTTGATAGGTTAGCCAAGGGAGCATTTGTGAAAGTTGGAAGCATGGCATGGGATGTGTTGATTCATGCTTGTTCACATAGTTTTCTCGATTGTGGCTATGGCCATGAAGGCTTCCATGGTTGTATGGCAATGGTATTTTTTGCTGAATAATACATGTTGATGGATGCTTTTGGAGGCTGGGTTTTTCCCTCAATGAGGGTTTCCTAGGGTATATTTTGTGTCACAATTTTGTGGGTATGTTGTCTATTCTCTTGCATGTGGATTTTAATTCCGTGTTTATTTCAGATCTATTATGGGTTATGTGGAAACGGTTATATTCACTCTTACTTTCTTTGAATGAAGTACTTTCATACCTTTCTCACTCATGTGCCCAAGTCTGTTGTGCCACAGCGCTGTATCAGAATCTACAACAGCTATTTGTTCTCCTTGCTCAACTACAAGTCAAATTCTCCACAACCAACAGAGGAAAGAGATAAAAGAATAACCATGTCATCTCTCACATGACATACATGAGCACAAACTAGAGATCACAATCTCTAACCAATCTCAAATCCAATGTAGGAAAAACTAAACATCCATGAAGACAACCATGACTGGAGAAACTATGCAAATCATAACCTGTATCATGTCCTTCTACACACACCTCTAGATGTAAACTGTGCAGCTATGATCTCCTCCATAAAACCCCAACAAGAAGCTTTAACAACACCCAAACCATACCATATAACTAATCATGGATGTAAGCCTCTCACAAGAAGATCAAACTCAATAAACCATTCCTAATCCAAGGAATATGCCCAATATAAAACCATCTCCCAAACTCAACCAGCATAACAACATATGCACATGGAGATAACCAATGCTAAACCATCTCTCAAATGAACCCTCCAGAACTAACACATGTACCATAGCTCAAGATCCATATCCATGAAAGACAAGCATAAATATAATGTGCTCCCCTGCCCACAGGTGGTTAATTATGTGGTGTTCCATGTTCACTAACAGTCATGGCTTTTGGTGCAACGGCAAATGGGCCCAACAATAAGAACCTGTAAGCGCATGTGAGACACCTGAACTGATGTCTCCCGGGACAATGGGTTTAAGTCCACTGTCTGCTAGCACGAGGGGCTATGTCCTCAAACTAGTTGAAGCTGAAGCTTTTTGAAAAACTCTCACAAGAGAAAAAACTGGAAATGAATCATAAAATAAGCATGCCCAGGAATGAGCCTCTTTCCCTTTTTAATACACAAACTAAGACTTTTCGACTCCCCTCCGGCTTTCATCCTATTCCCTTGTGACTCTTTAACTTCCCTTTGGCATTTCATCTTATTCCTCAACCTTTTGCCCTCTTTATAACATTAAATTGATCTTTTAATAATTTGAGTCTACATCTCACAGTCAATTTTATTTGAGTCTACATCTCATAGTCAATTTTAACATTATATAAAATAAGACTTCAATATTTCTAATGTCCCAAAAAAGGGACATTACAAATCTCCCCTTCTTAAAATTTCTTGCCCTCAAGCAATCAGTACTAGGATTCCATACGAGTTTGCAGGTAGCCCTGTAGCCTAGATTGAAAACAATTTCGGCCATACTACGAAGCAATGTGTCACTTTGCAATCTATCTCTCAAACGGATCCCTGGATCCCATATAGCTCTCTGAAAAAACTCTGCACCTATAAATTGAACAATTATGATTATCCTTGCATCTAGTCTCAAATTGTGCAGCACTGCAACAAAATCCTCAATAAGCCATAGATACATACTGTCAACACCTGGATCCCAAACTCTATTGTCATAACCAACCGATATGATAAGGTAGAAATGTATCAATGAACTATGCATAATCCAGTAGATGGTGACAACTTGACCTAAATAGATGATGTAATAAACAGGCCGCTCAAAAACTGAGAGTAACACCCTGGATGCATCAAATACCATATTGTCATCATCAAACTAGAGAACCTCCAAGTACATAGGTACTATGAATAAGAAAGAAGTTGAAAGAGCATTCCCTATGATCAATACATAACTCTCCTGAATACTACACGGAAAACTATCCAAAGGCTGATGTAAATAATTCAACCATCTTCTGTATGGTTTGAAATTAGAAACCCTACTAGAACTGATCCAGTGACAATCAACCATAGTCAATTCACCACTTCTATCCTGTGACCCATATTCATTGCTAGGAATCGTACCAGGATTCTATATTCTGAAATCAGAATGATAATCAAAAGGAGAGTCCTCGTTTATCTCAAAAAGGGGATTATCAGAAATCCAATCTGCATCTACTTCAAACACGGGGTTGTCAATAAGCTGAATCTAATCTGAAACTTTGGTACTTGGTCTTTTAGGACAATTGTTGAAGTTATGTTTGCTGAATGCTATCAAGCTCAGCAATGACTTCTTTGAAAAACTCTTGCCTCACCTTACCCTCATGTCTTGGAAAGTGATTCGTGACCCTGATCTGATTTTTTGCATCCTGAAGAGAAAATCGAGTTTCATCTAAAGCCTCCTAAGTTAACTTAAGCTCCCTATTGAGCTCCATAATCCCATTCCTTTCCTTTTTCGGCTGATCAACATGTATTTCAGTAACCTTAAGAATGTTATCCCTGTCGGAAAGCAAATATAAATAATCTGATTTCCTAGTTTCAAGAGCTATTTTGATCAATTGCAAATCAGAAACAAGCCAATCTGCTTCCACTTCCTTTTGAACCTTTCTGGAGAGATCTTCCACCATCTTGTGAGTGCTGTCATAACAAACTGGCAATGCCACAACCATGTCATTACTAAACTTCAACTGATTCTACAAGGTATGCATGTCATTATTGTCTTGTTGACGTGGTTCATCGTCTTCTAGTTCCGTGTTAGGTTGTTCCTCTAAATTCGTGTCATGGGTATCAGAAATATATGGTTCATCATACAAAGATTCCAACCTGCTATTACTTCGTGTGCAACCAACCTCATCCACCTGCTTGTCAAAGCTAATCTCCAGATCACCAATGTAGAAACTTGCACCCTGTATCGCCTCTTTTGCGTGATCACCAGAAGGCTGCAAATCAATGGGGGTTGACTGCTCTACTTTTTCAAAGTCCTCTATTCGATGATTTTGATCTGCTGGAAGATCCTCATACCCATTTTTGCACTAGTCTTTTTCAAGGAGATCCTGAACCAATTCCGAATACTTTTTTTTTTTCATATCTATCTTATTTTTCTGCTCTAGATGAAGCTCCAAGTAATCGCTGAACCGTAAGTCATTCTGGATTCAGGTAAGAAGTTCTCTATACTCCCAATAAATGTCGAGTATTTCTGCTCTTATATCGGATTCAAAATTCTAGGTTAATTACTCTTGCAGCTTCATATTACCCTTCTTGATTTTAACCAAATCTTTTCCCATTACTAAATGTTGTTATCCTGTTACTGTTAGTTTGACAAACAACTATATTCTACTCCAAAATTGCCTTGATGTTTCTTGAACACCTAAGTTTTGTAGATTGGCATTGGGTTATTCACCTTTGCAACAATTTTGAATAATTAGGAATTTGTTGATAAGAAAATGCCAATAGACTCAATTTTATTGTGTAATCTATTCTATTCTTCATAATATGAAGTCTACAACTTAGAATCATAGTGACCTTTATGAAATCCGAACACTTATTGAGCACCCAACATTACTTCATGGGCTTTTGCATGCCGAAAGTCTTCAAAAGTTGGATAAATATAATCTGACTCAAATTATATTGATTAACACTTCTCTGTATGACATCACAGACTTTAAGTAAAAATAGATTTGCTAATTTTTGCTAAATGATGTTATCGATGTCATCCCAATGCTCTATTTACCTATAAATTATAATGATGATAATTGCTAATTGCAAACAAAATGATGTGCCTTAGCAATCTTCAACTTCCCACATATTTACTCACTCAACACTTTCTGGATATATAAGTAATACTGATTACTTGGGAGGTCTCACACTGCTCTGTAATGCTAATAGTAATGTCTTGAACAAGCAATATGGGTTATTCTTATAAATTAGTCCAATATCATCATGCACCTATAGGAATATACAATGCTCTACTTCGAGTAGTCTTCAATCATCTAGGAGCAACTCCTTTTCTGTAGGTTTTAGATTGTATGGTGCAGAGATCATAAGAAGAATTTAGATTGTATGGTGCTCCACCAACTCTAAGGATTTAGATTGTATGGTGTAGAGATCATAAGAAGAATTCGGCCTGCCTCCTTCTTGGCAGCTCTCGGAAGTTGAAGTGTACAGCTGCTTCCCTTAAATATCAATATCTTCTAATAGTTTGGAACATGAACCTACACCTTAACTTTATAGAAATCTCTCTCACACTTCTAAGAATCCTCGATTGTGTAAAGACCCATGACTCATTACCACTTCTTCCTCGGGTATGGAGTGACAACTCTTCCTGTTTGCTATCTAAGCACAAGCTGTCTGCTGATATCCTATACTTACTGATTACCATAAACCAACCTCCATCTTCTCTGTTGCATTTCACAGGCGGCAATCCTGTAGACATATTTCTCGATCATTGCTCAAGTCCCTAGGCTCAAGCTGTACCAGGTCATAGAACCTTTGGTCATCGTAGAGATCAATAGTTTTTGGATTCCATGAATCTCCTGAGCGTAGCATATAGAAACTAGTGCCTTTTGAACTTCCTGCTCGATAATGTCCCCATCGAGTCTTAACCAACCATTCCACAACTCATGACTTCCTATCTTTTAGAATCGACAGTTTTCAAATGAATAAAAAAACCTCTTTCTGCAATCAATTGAGATTCACAGCCTCATGGAAACGATTTCCTTTAGAGCTTGGATGTTTAGAAAATATCTCTGAGCAATTAACCTAAGGAATGTAATGGTTTTCTCCTTCCCTTGTAACGCACACGCGATGATCCTTAGTTCATACACTTGGCTTGTCTTAACGTAAAACTCTCTGACGGTTTGTCCCTCGTGCTTCCAAATGTAGAACGCTCAATAAGTTTTTTCTAATCACGTAGAAGGATATGCTTTGTGAGACATCCACGTAGAGCCTTGCTTAATTAATCATCACATTCCTGGTGCAACTAGATTGTAGTAAAGACAATTTCTTGATACTATTGCTAAATTTGTGAAAGGCGTTACACAACCATTCAAGCTACATCCGTCGATGCTCTTTAGCTTACAATTATAAATTTAATAAACTATCAATGATATTTGTCGTGCAGCCCCATCCTTTGAATATAGACCCAACTGCAACTCAATTTGTCTTATCAAATGCATGCCTAGTATGCCGTGGGCTAATCTGTGTTGCCGTCTCATGGAGCAAGGCTGCTGTATAAGCTCACACACACATGAGTTCGAAGTAGTGACGTTGACCCAAGCATTTGGACTATCACATCTCACATGGGGAAATCGTCTATTACTAATGAATACGTTATACCAATGTTGCTCTGATCAATACTTCTGCTCGTAACTTTCAGATATTCTCCCATGTCTCTTTGCGAATCACCGCACACCACGTTCGTCCAAAATAACATACCAACCAATATTGGACTGTGGAACCGACACTTCTCATTATTACTCGAATGAGCCCTGGAGGCATGTGACTCATAGAAGCTCTGTACTGTGGCTATGGTGTTGTTCTCCACTCTCGACAGTCTAGCTACTATGGGTTGTACTTCATTCTTCCTCTAAACACGTCTGATAATGAAGATAGACTTCTCGGCAAGCTAGTAAAACCAGGATATGACTATCCAATATTATCTCAATCAGTTCTAGGAGGAAACTATTCACCCAAGTATGAGAGCCTCAGGATCGTAATTCACTAACTTGGGATAATTTCTTTTCGTACCTCTGAATTTAATACCAAGAATTGATTATCATTGTTTAGGGAAGCCCATAAGAGATAGATGTCTCATTCAAATAAGAATGTCCATCAAAATTCTCAGCTAGGAGTGGCTAAGTTAAATGTTTCTTCAACCTACTTGCTAATATTCCTTATAAAATCTCATAGGTTGGCGGAAGAACTGCTCTAATTTGACTCCACAGGATGGCAGGAAACTAAGCTCTGATACCACTGAAATATCCCTATCCGGATATTTGCTGATTTATTTCCTAGATAACATTCAGAACACACATATGTGAAGTTGCATAGTAAAAGTCGGTAATATAAATACTAGAGAACATCCCCAATAGTCGTATATCCAATTATTTCCTCAAAACCAATATTTAGAACTTAAACCATAGGCAGATGTACTATGAACAAAAATAGATAAACAACAGATCTTCCAGCAGATATAAACCCATATTTTCAAAATAATGTTCAGGAATTCAAGCATATAGCAATGTGTACAAACCGATAATATTAAACCCAACAAACTCTTTTAACTTCTTAAAATACATTATTGCATTATATAACAACAATACAATAACCAACACTAACGAATCCAATCTTAAATACAGATTAACAGTCAGATTGGAATACTAAAATAAGAACCTGTAAGCGCATGTGAGACACCTGAACTGATGTCTCCTCGGGCAATGGGTTTGCATCCACTGTCTGCCAGCACGAGTGGCTACGTCCTCAAACTAGCTGAAAGCTGAAGCTTTCTGAAAAACTCTCACAAGAGAGAAAATTGGAAATGAATCATAAAACAAGCATGCCCAGGAATGAGCCTCTTTCCCTTTTTAATACACAAACTAAGACTCTTCGACTCCTCTCCGGCTTTCATCCTATTCCCTTGTGACTCTTCAACTTCCCTGTGGCATTTTGTCTTATTCCTCCTTGACCTTTTTCCCTCTTTATAACAATAAATTGACCTTTTGATAATTTGAGTCTATGTCTTATAGTCAATTTTAGCATTATATAAAATAGGACTTCAATATTTCTAATGTCACAAAAAGGGGACATTACATAACAATAACTCACATAAGTAGAGATAATTTGGGAAGTGAAGTTTTTTTCTCCGTGTTTGAATGTAAGAAGACTATAAGGTTGAATGCTAGCAGCATTGAATATTAGTGTTGTAGTACCCCTCCTAGTTGGAGACATTATAGTAGGGGAAATTCAAATTCAACCATTATAGAAGCTTATACTTGATGAATTTTCAACAACAAACATTTGGTATTCAACATTCTAAAAATAAACAATTATCTACTAAGAATTGTATTCAACTCTGATATAGCCAAGCCTGAGAGTAAATCTACAAGTTCATCACATTCACTCATATTACTATGGAATCAGGCAAGTATAAGTGTCAATGAGAAACTACTCCCATGAACAATGTTGTGATCATTGGATGAATAATGATGTGCCTATGATCACGAGACCTATTATAATTTATTTCACTCTAATACATTCTGAAATGCAATTACTAATCCAAATTAAAGATTCATTTTAGAAGGAAGTATGCTCAGTTGTACATGATGGACTAGACCTCAGTCCAATACTTTGATTAAGTATCTACAGGATGAATCAAGCGCTTTGGAATAAATAAGGAAATCCGTACACTCTCAAAAGCAGCAATGAAGAAGGATGATTCACTTGTAAATGGAGTCATTAGAGATAATTCAAACATATCATTACAAACTAAGCATGTATTTGCTTTTGAAAATCATCATATAAGTTGAGTGGATGATCATGTTGTTGCGCTTGTACTTGTTCTACAATTTCTTTAGACACTTTGGATTGATTGATATTTGAGGTATAAAATCATCTAATTGTCGCTTCAAATATAGAGCTTGATGACTAAGAGAGTTAGAGGTTGATATCATTCATGCATTATTGTCTCTCATTTGGGCTTGACAGGAAACTCTATAGTAATGAAGTATGTGGGAATTTTACATTGTGGGGGATGAATAATTACCTTAACCAATGTTTCATTCCCCATTGGAGGCATTTTCTAATTCGATGCATATGGATCTTCATTGGAGATATTAGTATCAAGGATGTTGATGTACAGATAAGTATTTATTATTCTTAAGTATTACATTTATCTATTTATTATAGTCTCCCTCTTATTCGTATTTCTATATTTACTACATGAGCTATTTTCCTTGATCTTTTCCTTTGTATCTAAATATGATTGAACATTCTAAAAATAAATTGTAATCAACTTTGATGTAGCCAAGCCTGAGAGTAAATCTACAAGTTCATTACATTCACTCATATTACTAGGGAACCAGACAAGTATAAGTGTGAATGAGAAACTGCTCCCATGAACAATGTTGTGATCATTGGATGAATAATCATGTGCCTATGATGACGAGACCTATTACAATTTGTTTCACTCTAATACATTCTGAAATGCAATTGCTAATCCAAATTAAAGATTCATTTTAGAAGGAAGTATGCTCAGTTGTACACATAATTTGGAACATGATGGACTAGACCTCAGTCCAATACTTTGATTAAGTATCTACAGGATGAATCAAGTGCTTTGGAATAAATAAGGAAATCTATACACTCTTAGAAGCAGCAACGAAGAAGGATGATTCCCTTGTAAATGGAGTCATTAGAGATCATTCAGACATATCATTACAAGCTAAGCATGTATTTGCTTCTGAACATCATCATATAAGTTGAGTGGATGATCATGTTGCTGCCTTTGCAGTTGCTCTACAATTTCTTTAGACACTTTGAATTGATTGATATTTGAGATTTAAAATCATCTAATTGTCGCTTCAAATATAGAGCTTGATGACTAAGAGAGTTAGAGGTTGATATTATTCATGCATTATTGTCTCTCATTTGGGCTTGACAGGAAACTCTATAATAATGAAGTATGTGGGAATTTTACATTGTGGGGGGGTGAATAATTACCTTAACAATGTTTCATTCCCCATTGGAGGCATTTTCTGATTTGATGGATATGGATCTTCATTGGAGATATTAGTATCAAGGATGTTGATGTACAGATAAGTATTTATTATTTTTAAGTATTACATTTATCTATTCATCGTAGTCTCTCTTATTTTATTTCTATATGTATTATATGAGCTATTTCCCTTGATCTTTTCCTTTGTATCTAAAGATGACCTTGTAGGAAAAGAAGAATGGTACATTAGGCCTATTGTGCAGATTCAATCTCATAACAGTAGCTCCATAGAAGTTGTGATCTAGAACTCATTAGTCATCTAATGATCAAGCTACATAAAACAACGTAGGAGCTCAGAAGATTAATACCCAAAGGGAGTCTAAAAAATACATGGGTGTGACTTCATGACTTTGATGGGCCTACCCCTGTGTACATCACGAGAAAATAACATCTTATCACTAAAATGTCAGAAGATTGATATCAGATTCAGAGGGAGTTTGATAGGCATCCTTGGGCGAAGATAGATTCTAATGGAGTAACTAGAGGACCTGACTTCTCAGGATCATTGTTAAGAGAGAATTTTGAGGTGCAAAAGTTCTAAGCGAAATTCCTTGTAATGCATTCTTCTCTGTGAGAGAGAATTGAAGTGAAATCCTTTGTACCACCCTCTGACTTGGTTTATGGTGGTTACTATTTCGCATATGATATGTTATGAAAGGTGACATTTCATGTGTGTGAGGTCACTATTACAAGGTGACGACCTTAGCAATAGTTGATCTATCTCCTAACATCAAATGTGTTGGAGCAAGTGTTATCATGGTTCTTTGGGCCAGATTTTGCCAGACACCTTGATAGCCAACTCATCATGGTTCTTCGGGCCAGATTTTGCCAGACACCATGAAAATCAATTTGTCATGGTTCTTCAGGCTAGATTTTGCCAAACACCATGAAAATCAATTCGTTATGGTTCTTCGGGCTAGATCTTGCCAGACACCATGACATAGTTACTATTATAGACCACACTTAAGGTGGTGTTTAAGCTTATATTAATGTTATGGAAATTGCTTCAATTGTGTGTTTATGTAAGGTGAGAAAGTTAGCCTCATAGTGAATTGAATATCACACCAAGATGATATCTCTTCATATACTTGAGAGCATGATGTGTTCTACAAATCCTCCCTAGCTAGGAGGGAGTGTTAAAGTTGTAGCTTCAGTCGAATTGATTCGATCTGATATACATTATTGTTGGTAAATCATCATTTCCTATATATACTTATCCATGTTAAATAATATATATTATTGTATATAATACATATATATTGTAGTATATAATATATATATTGTTATACATATTATATATATGGTTATTTATATCACTAATATATTAATATGCCGCCTCTGTTGCCCGTGCTGTGCCACCTTAGTTGCCAGTGTTGTGTGGCCTCAGTTGCTCGTGTTGCGCGGCCATAGCCCGTGCTACGCAACCTCAGTTGCCCGTGTTGCGTGACCTCAGTTGCCCATGCTACGCGGCCTCAGTTGTTGCCCAAGCTGCATGACCACAGTTGCTCATGCTGCACGGCCTTAGTTGCCCGTGCTGCGCGGTCTCAATTGTCCATGCTGCGTGACCACTGTTGCCTGTGCTGCGCGGCCTCAGTTGCTTGTGTTGTGCGGCCTTAGTTGCCCGTATTGTACAGTAGTCATGGGGAGGTCGTACGTAGAGGTAGGACAAGTCGTATGCAGAATGAACGCAGAGTCGTCCGTATGGTGGGAGGGAGGAAACCGGTCGATTGTGTATGGATAGAGGGAAGAATGCCCAATCATGCAACCATAAACTTATAGATCCGAATTTGTTAGGTAAAGCGAAACAAGAATGGAGATTGAACACGAATAATCCTTCAATTAATATTTGCCAAAAGATGGTGCTCCGATTTGCCAGATCCGAGCAAAGTACTATATACAATGGAATAGGGTGAGGCTTGAATCCCATCGAAACTGGACAAGCCAAGTAGGGAAGATCTTTCACTTCCGAAATGGTGAACAACAGAGAATCCCAACTAGAATTCGTAGTACAAAAGAAATAATCCAAATCGCATACCTACGACTACCTATAAGTTGTGCCTAAATACCCATCGGGGAAGACGTTTCCGAGGGTGTACAAAAATAGCCGATGGCAACACTTACCAACGGACACTAATATAAAAATGGGTCCGAAATATAATAAATCAATCGGAACCACACATACAAATATTATCTTGGGCCACATATTAATTAATTAAAGTAACTAATTAAAGGTCCTTATATTATTTAAATTCTGGGTCCGGTTAATTAATTAATATAATTTAAAAAATTACATTAAAATTTTGGGACATGACACTAACTTTTGTAAAAGTAATAAATATTATTTTTCAGTTACAATTGTAACGAACAACTAACGAGTCATCTTTACATGAACAACAAAAATGATCAACCATAATTTCCATTTCACATGATAGTGAAATTCAATTGTTTTGACTATCTAATTGACATTCACATGAAATATATAATGGCTATATGAGTATTTTAAATGGACAAAAAATTGGGATGTAACAAGAAGCGTACCCTATATGATGGGGTAGAGAACACATATACCTTCATGGTGAATGTGAAGATGGTTCTTTGCGGCCATTAAAGGAAAGTGAGGCATCATGGAAGGTGTTTAGAAATGTTGGGGTATCTGAGAAGATTGGGTTCCTAAGAAAAGAGGAACAAGGTAATGTGGTTGAAGGAGTAGAAGATTGTTTGATGAAGGATGGTGCTTTGGAACAAGAAGCCATTGAGAATGTAGATGTGATGTTTCCGTCATAAAATAAATATTTAATCAAACCTTGTGTATGGGCCGATTGATTTAGTATATCTCGGACCATTTTTATTTAATTATTTCCGTAGCTGTGGCCATCAACTATCTTTGTAAACCCTTGGAAAGTTCCTCCAAAGGCTATTTAAGCACGACATGTAGGTAGTAGTTGGAATGCGATTTGGATTATTTTCTTTATATTGCGAATTCTGGTAGGAATTTTCTTTTGTTTGCCATTTCAGAAGTGGAAGATCTTCCCTACTTGGCTATTTCGATTTCGATGAGATTCAACCCTCACCCTATTCCGTCTTTGTATTACTTGCTCAGGTCTGGCAAACTGGGGCATCATTATTATTTGCGAGTATCATTGTTTTTGGACTATTGACATATGTATATATAAATTGCAGTGTCCATTGGCGCTTCATTTGTGCTACTAGTTTGTTGGTTTTTATCCTAATTGATTACTAGGAAGGCATACAATCGCTCCACACATTGACATTGCTTATTCATTCTCCGTATTCACTAGTGTATGACCTTCCCATTCACCCTTGGTCTGCGATCGTACGGCCAACCCCAGGACACCGTGTTGGTTCCCAAAACGGCAGATTGGAATCCTACGAGCCTTGCCTGCTCGATGCTGGGATATCCAAGCGGTTAAGGCCAACTTGACGGGATTGATTGATGCGATCGAAATCCCTTGCACTTCTAGCTCTGCAAAACCAAGGCGGGTGTACCTGATCCTGGACAATGACCTTATATCTAAGATGTTTAAAGCAGATCGTTTAAAACACAAATACAATGAAAGCTTTCCTAATGGCAAGAATTATCGAAAACTTCAAACTTGCAATTTATGAGAATAGAACAAAAGTAAATGATTGTATAAATGTGATAATTTTTTAAATACGTAATGAATGCAACAAATGAATATATTAATTCCTCAAAGAAAAGAAATGAAATAGTTGCCAGCATATGGATTATGAATCAAGAATAAAAGACTAGTGCTTAATTAAATGGACAATCAGAGTCAATATTATTAGTTGAAACGTACAACTTTATAAAGTCTAATATATTTAAACCATAAATAATTTTAACAATTCAGACGAGATGAATCAATTATATGAATGCAATTTTAAATTAGTTCTAGGATGCACTTTAACTCCTGCGAAGACAAACTAGACATAAATACAAAAATAATTAAATATTTCACAATATTTATGTTTATCAAATTTAAAATGCAATAATGACCCAGTCCACTTACTCGCATATTAAAATATTTATAGAAATTAATAATTTTTTTATAAAGGACACAACTTAATAATAATTTAGAACTCTAATGCAAATAAATTAAATAGATATTTCTTATTGATCCAGAAATAAAATTATACTGGAAACACTCCTTACAAATGATCCATCCGATACAGTTCGACTCCAGAATTGCACAAGAATTCATTCAATAATGCACCATCCATAGGCTTAGTCCAAGACTTCATTTATTTAACATTGAAAGAATAAAATACATCATAGAGCATGGGATATGTAAGATTTAAAATATAAATATTGAATTGTGTCTCTACCCCCTCATTTCTTCAATTTGAGTCCACTATTTATTCATAAATGAGTGACTTATGGTTATATCCCAAAAGTCATGTCATTTCACAATGAAACAAATCGGCTTTGTAAACCTTAATAAATTTAGTTAATTGTATGCTTGCTTCCTCGGATAATTATCTCGTTTACATTAACGACATTTTCATCCGTCCAAAAAGTTGGGTATGCTTGATTAATTCTCTAATAATGAAACCGCCTAGGCAATGAGGCATAATTTTGTCCCCGCCTGTTTCTTATTTTTTCTGCAGTCAATAATCCAGTGCTTGCCGTCGTCCATATGAAACCTACAATTATTTCCCATTGAGCGTCTTCGTATATTGAGTGACATTTTGATGCCTTCTATGTAATTCGCTTCTCCTTGTTAGATTGCTTGGGATGAAAAATTTCTTAATTTCCTGGTCCATCCCATGATTCTTCATCCTACAACAAACATGGCAAGACATCAGATATCTATGATCAAAAATGACCTTTGCTCTGGCGGTTCTACAAGACAAAGCCACTAAATTCTCCATTATCGTGGATGAGATACAACCCAGACATGTGTGGAACACCAAACTCTTCAGCAAAAACATTTTAATTATATGCAAGTGATTCACGCCATGTACAGTTCATTAGTCGGGCATATATAAGACCTTTGACAATATCTCTCTTCCTACATGCCTCTTTGCTCGTCATGAAATAGCCAGAAGGTGAGTTCGAAAGTCTGATGTCTCACTATTTCTTGCCATAGATGAGAACTCTTCTCCTGATGCAAAACGTCTTCGACTAATCATCTCTTGCCATTATGCCATACTCTCTCGACAAATACTTTTTGGTGCCTGAGAGTTTTGAAATAAATAATGTATTGCATCCTCCTATTGCAACTCGATAATCACAAATTTATAACACCAATTGTTACTTTCACTTTTGTTTGCTATAGAAAAGCATTTATTGACCAGCCTCCAATGATAGCTTGCATTTCAAATTCACTACTCAACGGTGAATAAGAATCAGTTTATTGCTTTTGTGTGACTATTACTAGGCGTAGATGTAACTGGGATCATCAATTTAGAAAGGGAATGACTAAACATTCAATTTCCAATATCACTCTTCTTCCAGTGAAACATGATATCTACCACCATATTCATGTTTGATCCAATTCAGAGTACATACTCCTGTTACTGATCCTTCCTCTATTTTCCTCAAAATACTGCAAATTATTGCATACGGAATACATGCTGTGAGGGAAATCTATGTTTCCTCTTTGTATCTATTCCCTTCATACTCAAATGGTGCCTGAACATCAGATCCTTTGAAAAGACTCTTGCTCAGTAACCAACTGCATATCCAATATCCCATTCCATTATAAATGCCTGACCCGTGATATCAATGATCATGCCCTGAGTTTCTCACATCAATAACTATTTGTGCTTTATACACTCTTGGTCTTACTTCTGATAATTATTCCATGTATCATTTGGTGAGCCTCCTCACTACATATAGACGTCATTCTATTTGTAAGCTTCAGTAGACACATTTAATATCATTGAAAATTGTATTTGCCTCCTTATCCTTGAATAGTCTAGATACACTTCTCATTCATCCCTCATTGAATTTGGCATAATGATGAAATAGTTTTTAAAATATCTCCTTGATGTAGTTACTTGCATAGTTCTAATTTAATCTTCTAGCACTATAATTCAATGATAAAAAACCTCAACATTGTTTCACAAATGGATACACAAATTTTACGCTCCATCAGTGGCTCTGATTGGGGACATATGCCCCTTGCGGGCATAGTGAAAATTCCAGCTATCTCTAGAGTGGCAGACCAAGCACCCATGCTTAGCATGATGCAAGGTGAAATTGGGCTGCCCCAAGCCCCCCTCCCCAAAAAGTGAACAATACTTCTTTCCTCTATCGAACACCTAATTTTGATCATGCAACATTCTAAACTTTGTTGAAGTAAATGTGTCATGATGTTCCTTAATAAAATCTGATCCGTTAGAAAATAAAAAACAGTTATCACATGACATGCATCTCTTGTTCAATATTAGAATTTACATTTGCCTTACCAATGGGATCATCTAAAAATAAATAAATTTCATCATCTTTAAATCCAAACATCTGATCTCTTACTTCATTAATTTGATTAGTATATATAAGAGAATTCCTCAAAAGAAAGATGGTGAAAACTTGAAAGCAATTCTTTAAGTATATTATTAACAAATGTTATCATAGAGTTTTCAGGGATACTTACCTCGGTAGGCTGCTCATATTTAATACCTGTATCAAATGCATCATCCATATGAGTAAAATTTTCTAATTCAGCTTCATAAATGCAATCCCTTGTATTTAACTTTTGTTTTGCTGTTGAGAAGTCATTAAGTGTGTTTTGATCTTTGCTGATTAGGGGATCCCCTTGTAGTATATTTTTTTATACCAATATCTAGATTAACTTTCTCTGCTTGGATTTTTTCTAGCACACCATTTTCTTGATCATTATACTCCAAATGCTGATTTTTCTCCTCTTTGTACTTGTCTGATTTCATATCATTTTCACATATCTGGTATAATTCCTGATCATAGGATGGGCTGAAAAGTATCTCACCTTCTGATTGCTTGTCATAAGTTGTGTCAACTTCAAAATCGTCATTAGGTTTGCTATCTTCATCATAGTGCTGATATATTTGATATAAACACTCTTCTTCAAACAATGGACTCAAGAAAGCAACCTCAGGAATATCTTCATGAGAGCCTTTGTCCAACATTTTCTCATGCTGTCCTACTTCACTTTCACAAAACATTATGTCCGGATTTTCTATTGTTTTACTGCATAGGGTGTTTGAAATGATTTGGAAGTCTTTCTCAAATGCATTTTCTTCTTCTTCCCGAATGCTCACATTTTCCTCACGATCTATAAATGTATAAGAACTATATTCCTCATTTTTACAGCTAGTCCATTATATATAGGATCTGAAAACTATTTGAAATTGTATCTAAATAGATCTCTTTCCATACTTAGACTAGAATTCATGTCTTCAACAAACATATTATCCTCCTAAGAGTTGTATGCCCCTTGGGGTTCATTGGTTTCCATCTCATGAAATTAATATGGATTTTTAGAGATGGCTGAACTTTCTTGTTCATTGAATATTTCATAGGACACATCTGTTATCTCATTATTCTGCTATTCTTTGTATACAGGAAGAAAAATTTGACCACCCTTTTCAACATACCTTTGATATTCCATGTCTAACAAAGTCGAAATCGCATCCACATTGAGAGAATCCTCTTCATTATTTCCATTTTCTTCACAATCTAATTCCTTACCGGTCTCATCATGATCGGATTCTTCTTCGATTTCTTCTACATTTAAATCTAAAACATCATTATGTTCTTGCTTTACTTTGCCATCCTTTTCTTTATCTTTAATAGCTTCATCCCATATCTGAAGAAGTAGCTTTGCATTAGGGTCCTTTGGTGAGATTTTCAACTTGACAATTTTGTTCAAAAATTCCTTGTAAGGAGGCTTGAAGTTTGATGGAATCTTATGGTAAGTGTTTAGCATCCTTAAAAACAAATGTGCTGAAGTCTCACCTTCATATCTTTCTATATTTAAAAAGGCATCAAGTGGAGACATGTCAGGATCCTCTTCCATGTTGCAGCTTTGGTCTTCATATTGTTCATGATACATGTCATCTTCCTCGCTTGTATCATGGAATTCATGTAGGAACCATTGTTCAAATTCTTTCCAAGACGAGATATAATGTGTGGGTAATGATTCGTATGCTTATCTTGCATCGTTCTTTAATGTTCTAGTAAACAACTTCATCAATTGATCTTCCGCACAAATCTCATAATCTTCTATAAATGTATAGAATGCATCCAAATGTTGAATTGTGGATTCATCCCATTCTCCATGGAACTTCGGTACTAGTTGTGAAAGCTTTGGAGATAACTTGCTAGTTTCATAATCAAACTTGCTGAAATCCAATGGCTTGATGCCATTTGGAATAAAAGGCTTTCTCTGAAATGATCGATGCATTTGAAAAAATTGTATAGCACTTCCTGTTGAGTTTTCTCTCTCAGCAAAGTCACTAATGATCCGGGCACTCCTTTTGCTAGAGTACCAATCAAAATAAAATAGAGTCGCCACCTCCAAATGGAGGAAATGAATAATTTTCAAGAATCTGAATTCTTCCTTCCAACAAAGTATACCTCACCAAAGATTGAATCTGTAGAAAAAGCTTAAAGAAAAAGATACAATGCTTTTACAAGATCAAATCTTCATAAAGCAATTTAAGATTTATAAAATAATTCTGACAGATTGAAATCTTCAAGGAAATTAAATGCACGGTAAAAAAGTTATCAACTTAGAATTTCAAATATATCAAAATGTTTTAACAAATTGAATAGAATCTAACTCTTACTAGTCTACAATCAGAAACTCTTAGGGTTTGTTCTGCAACTCTCCCCAGTAGAGTCGCCAATTTATTGGTTCCCAAAATCGCAGATTGGAAGCTTACAAGCCTTGCCTACTCGATGCTGGGATATCCAATCAGCTAAGGCCAACTTGACGGGATTGATCGATGCGATCCAAATCCCCTGCATTTTTAGCTCTGCAAAACTGAGGGTGGTGTACTTGATCCTGGACAATAACCTTATATCCAAGATGCTTAAAGCAAATCAATTAAAATACGAATACAACGAAAGTTTTCCTAATGGCAAGAATTATCGAAAACTTCAAACTTGCAATTTATGAGAATAGAACAAAAGTAAATGATTGTATAAATGTGATAATTTTTAAAATAAAGAATGAATGCAACAAATGAATATATTAATTCCTCAAGGGAAAGAAATGAAATAGTTGCCAGCATATGGATTATGAATCAAGAATAAAAGACCAGTGCTTAATTAAATAGGCAATCAAAGTCAATGTTATTAGTTGAAACGTACAACTTTATAAAGTCTAATATATTTAAACCATAAATAATTTTAACAATTCAGATGCAACGGATCAATTATATGAATGCAATTTTAAACTAGTCTAGGATGCACTTTAACTCCTGCGGAGACAAACTAGACATAAATACGAAAATAATTAAATATTTCACAATATTTATGTTTATCAAATTTAAAATGCAATAATGACTCAGTCCACTTACCCAAATATTAAAATATTTATAGAAATTAATAAAAAACATTTATAAAGGATACAACTTAGTAATAATTTAAAACTCTAATGCAAATAAATTAAATAGATATTTCTTACTGATCCGGAAATAAAATTATATTGGAAACACTCCTTACGGATGATCCATCCAATACAGTTCGACTTCAGAATTGCACAAGAATTCATTCAATAATGCACCATCCACAGGCTTAGTCCAAGACTTCATTTATTTACCATTGGAAGAATAAAATACATCATAGAGCATGGGATATGTAAAATTTAAAATATAAATATTGAATTGTGTCTCTAACCCCCTCATTTCTTCAATTGGAGTCAACTATTTATACGTAAATGAGTTACTTATGGTTATATCCCAAAAGTCACATCATTTCACAATGAAACAAATCGGCTTTGTAAACCTTAATAAATTTAATTAATTGTATGCTTGCTTCCTCGGATAATTATCTCGTTCACATTAATGGCATTTTCATCCGTTCGAAGAGTTGGGTATGCTCGATTAATTCTTTGATAATGAAACCGCCTGGGCAATGAGGCATAATTTTGTCCCTGCCTGTTTCTTATTTTTTATGCAGTCAATAATCCAGTGTGTAATATCCTCCCCTATTTTTCCCAAATAAAGAAACTTGCAAGCTACTTTATGATATCAATTAATTTTCTTAATAACTCAACATAGCATTTTTGTCAAACACTTGCCACACATACTACAATATGTAGGAAAATCTAAAACTTTTTATTTGCTAACTAAATATTGATTTTTGCCATGTAAATGTGCTCATACAATTGTTTAACATGCTGCAACAAATATCAGTCTCGTATTCAACAACTACAATGCAAAAGTATTAAAATTTGATAGAAAAAACTTGGAATTAGTTGCTGTAGTATTTTTGCAGATGTAGTTGGCAGCCTTCCAAACCCTCAAATCAGCAAGAATAAACAATAAACTTGTTGCAAATACTGTTCACGCACTGTAGCAAATTCACTATTCATCCGCAATGTAGCAAAACACTATTCATCCGTACTGTAGCAAAACACTATATGAAACCCAATATGTTTGGAAACATCGTTAATCCTCCTGACTATGTCTTTCAACAGCGAAGAGAATGCTAGCAAAGAGGGATTCTGTCCTCCAAGCCCGATAAACAAATATCCAGCAACATAACATTAATTTTCATCCAAGCATACTAAAAAGAAGCTCTTCCATTTCTTTTATAGTGTTCTCACAAGAGCTCAGTCCTTCGTTTTCTCAATGTGGGATAAAACATAACTCCCTTTATGTAACTTATGTCTCCAATGTGTTATAAAATAAAGGGGACTCTTTTAATTTAAATATTTTCCACAAACTATAGTCTATGCATTAATAAAGTTAAATATTTAAATTTAACTTTATAAAATAGCTTTATTAATGCATAACAAATCTTATCAATAATAAACAAGTCTTCTTGTCGATTTTAAACAATTACTATCGACATACCGCTGCCACTGGATGTCCGACCATGTCCAAGATGACTTACTATAAATAGTAAGTATGCCCAAAGTTGCCTCAAAACCCCTCAGAAAGACCTGCAACTGAAACTATCTAGGCCAAATAGCCTCTAAGTCCCTTTAATGTCCTGGTTAGCCTACGGGACTGTGGGGAAATAGGCTAACGACAACATCATGCTATGAATGCTAAAAAGGGGACATTACAGTCCGCCCTTCCCAAAATTGCTTGTCCTCAAGCAATTTCAACTCTGGATGTCATAATATCTACTCATTTTCCCAAGTAGCATCCTCCACTGGTAGATTCCTCCACTTGACCAAGTACTCCTTGATGATCCACCTGCGAAGCACCCTCTCCCTAGAGTCAAGTATAGCCTCGGGAACCAAGATAAGCTTTCCCTCATCATCAAGAGGTGGCAATACTATTGAAGGCACCACATTGTGGCCCAATGCCTTCTTAAGGTGTGACACATGGAATACATTATGCACTTTACTGTCTACAGGCAACTCCAACTAATAAGCTACTTCGCCCACTCTCCTGATTACTTTGAATGGTCCATAGTAGCGTGGTTTCAATTTCCCTGCTCCACTCTTCTTGAGAGAGGACTGTCTATATGGCTATAACATGAGGTACACCATGTCTCCTACCTCGAAAGACCTCTCAATCCTGTGCTGATCAGCATATTGCTTTTGCTGATTTTGTGCCTTTTGCAAATTTTCCTTCAAGGATCGCATAATGTCCTGACACTCCTGCAAAATATCCTTGGCCTTAGGCACCCTACTGTCCCCAAATAACAAATCCAGAAAATTAGGAGCATCATACCCGTACAGTGCCATGAAAGGGGACATTTGAATAGACATATGGAAAGAGGTATTATAGTACTACTCCCCTAGATGTAGCCACTTCACCCAAGCCTTCTGCTCTCCTGCAATGTAGTTTCGAAGGTACCCCTCAACCCATTTATTCACTATCTCTGTTTGCCCATCAGTTTGGGGGTGGTAACTGGTACTCGGAGTTAGCTCTGTTCTACACAACCTGAACAACTCCTACCAAAAGTGGCTCATAAACCTACTATCCCTGTTGCTAACTATGCTCCATGGCATCCCATGTAATCTAAATACCTCTTGAAAGAATAGCTTTGTTGTCTGTACTGCTGAATATGTGGACAAAATCACAAAGAAATATGAAAATTTCGTCAATCTGTCTACCACAACAAAAATACAATCCCGACCCTGTGCCTTTGGAAGGCCTGTGATAAAATCCATGGAAATGCTATCCCACTTCTTCTCTGGTATAGGTAGGGGCTGTAGTAAACTACCTAGAAAGGAATGTTCTTGTTTGTTCTGCTGACACACTGGGCACTCCCTAACGAACTGTAGCACTTCTGATTTAAACCCCTTCCAAGTGAAGCGCTCTCTCACCTGCGGATGTCTTAAAAAATCCTGGATGTCCTGCTAATGGTGAATCATGAAATGCTCTCAAGATCTTTTGCTTCATGGCAGACCCAAGTACCAAATAAATCCTTCCCTTGTAAATGATCAAATCATTTACAACAGTGTATCGATTATCCTGAATAGCTCCTTTAATAACACTAGATGCCCAACTATCCTTGGCATACTCTACCAAGATCAACTCTCTCCAATCATCCATGACTATCCCAACAGCAAGCAAATGAGGCCTTCTGAATAAAGCATCTGTGACAATATTTTTTTTTCCCTTTGACATAGACTATGTCAAAATCATAGGCCTGTAACTTACCCATCTCTGTTGCTTGTCATTAAGATCCTTCTGTCCAAAGAAATGTTTCAAGCAGTTATGATATTTTTTTACTGTGAATCGGCTCCCTGCTAAGTATTGCCTGAACTTAGCTAGCGCGTGCATGATTGCTAGCATTTCTTTGTCATAGATGCTGTAAGTTCTCTCAACACCTCGTAATTTCCTGCTCTCATATGCGATGGGATGTTTGTCCTGCATGAGGACAGCTCCTATGCCCTCTCCCAAGGCATCACACTGCAGCTCAAAAGGCCTGGTGAAATCTGGAATGGCTAAAACAGGACATGTACTTATCAGCTTCTTGAACTTGTCAAAACAATCCTGAGCCCTCTCTGACCACTTGAAACTGTCTCTCCGTGTCAAATCTGTAAGTGGTGCTGCTATCTGTGAAAATCCCTTCACAAATCTGCGGTAGAACCCGCAAAGCCCAAGAAATCCCTTGAGTTGTGTAGTGTTCCTCGGCGGTGGCCAATCCAGAATGGCCCTTATCTTGTCTGGGTCAACCCGAACACTTCCTCCACTAATAATATGCCCTAGATAGAGAAACTCTGTCATCCCGAACTTGCATTTACTCATCTTGGCATATAATGACTCCCTCTCTAGAATGCTGAGCACTGCATCAATATGCTTCAAATGTTCCTCCCAAGTACAGCTGTATATCAGTATATCATCAAAAAAAATCAACACAAACTTCCTCAATTGATCTCTGAACACTCTATTCATACAGGACTGGAAAGTGGCGGGGGCATTAGTCAACCCAAAGGGCATGACTAAGAACTCAAAATGTTCGTAGTGGCATCTAAAAGTTGTCTTCTCCACATCCACCTCTCTAACCCGTATCTGGTGGTAGTTGGGTCTCAAATCAATCTTAGAGAAGTAGCAGGCACCGTACAATTCATCAATAAGCTCATCAATGTGCGGAATAGGGTATTGGTTCTTGATTGTCTTCTTGTTTAGCTCCCTATAATCAATGCACATCCTCATTGTACCGTCCTTCTTCACCAATACTAATGAAGAAGCGAAAGGACTCTTGCTTGGTCGTATGTGCCCCATGTCAATCAACTCTTTAATTGCCTTTTCTATTTCATCCTTATATCTCTTTGGATGGCGGTAAGGTGTGATGATAACTGGCTTAGCCCCTTCCTCTAACTCAATAACATGCTCGATTCCCCTATTCGGGGGTCTCTCTGGAGGTATCTCACCAAACACCTTAGTATGTTTGGTTATTATTTTCTGTACATCAGGTGGATACTCTTGTTTATGCTACTTTGTCACCTCAGGCATTACTCTGAACTCTGCTGTCCACTGCACCTGGTCGTGTCTGAAAAAACTTTGCATCCGCTTGGGTGACACCACTCGAAGTCTCCCATCTGACAAACCTCTGAGCACTATCTTCTTACCATTTGGCTCAAACCTCATTTCCATTTTTTGGAGGTTAAATGTAAACTCTTCGAGAGACTTTATCCAATTCATCCCAAGCACCATAACTGGATCACCAATGTTGACCACAAAGATATCTCCCACAATGTCATAATCTCCCAAACGAAGCTGCAAGTTGGTGATTTTCTTGGTACAGTCAATTTTGAAGCCATTGGCAACCATCACCTTAAATCCCCTATGCTCCTCTGTATGTAGCCCTTTGCGTGACACGAACTTCTCATCAATGAAGTTATGTGTTGCCCCTGTATCAATGAGTGCCACAAATCTTTGTCCATCCAAAGTACCCCTAACTCTGAAAGTGACGGCCTCCTGTATACTGGAAAACTGAGCTATCATGCTATCATTGCGTGCTTCCTCATGTGAAGAATTATCATCTCCATCTAATTCTGATGACTGCTTTGAATCTCCCTCCACTGACTCTTCGGCTGAAAAGTACTCCATCTGCTTAGCTTTTGCTTTCAGTGGACACTTATGTGACAAATCCCAAGGCTCCCTTGCAATGAAAACAAAGCTTCTTCTTCCTGAGATCATTAAGTGTCTCATTGTCCAACCTCTTACTTTCCTCCTTAGGTGGCTGAGCCTCTCTATGAAAAGGTTTACTGTCCTTATCTTTCCTCGAAGGGAAACTCTTTGCCTGGAATTTATTTTTAGAAGCTGAAGAGGAATCCATGTCATGAGCTTTCTTAATGGCTTCCTGCAAAGTGGGAGGGTTGAGAGCTTTAATCTACCCTCTCAACGGATCAGCTAACCCATCCATAAATAGAACCAGTATCTTCCGTTCAGATACATCTGTTACTAACACTGCAAGTTTTTGAAACTCTGAAATGTATGTTTCCAATGATCCCCACTGTTTAAGCTGAGCTAACTCCTTGAAATGGAGTTCTGGATCCTTCTTATCGAATCGTTCAATTAGTCTCTCCGTAAACTCCACATATAAGGTAATGTGTGCATGTCCCATAGTGACCATACCATGATGCCACCACTCGTGTGCTAACCCATCCAGATGAATTGCTGCATACTTAATAGCTTCTTCCTCAGGCATAGGGTTCAATTGAAAGTATGTGTCAAGCTTTTGAACCCAAGCTCTTGTTGTAGACTTCCCCGAGCCATTATAATATGGTAACTGAAGTTTCCCTACTTTCTTCCATAGCTCATAGCTTTGGTTCCTGTCATGTCCACGTGGCATATGTTTCATCCGCACATCCATATACTCCCTAAAGGTAATTGCAGTAGTAAAATCTGGACCTCCGGCTTCCCAATCTCTCCTCAACTGGTCCTGTATATCAGTGATTTGGGGCTCTAGTACGGGCTGCTCTAGAGCTCTAGGAGGAAATGTGGGAATCATGGGCCTCGAACTCACTGTCCTAGTTTGCTGGGGTGCATGACCGAAATTGTTCCCAACTTGTTCGCCTCCATTATGTGGCCCATCTTGATTATTACCATTCTGATTATTTCCTCCACCCACATTAGCATTCAACTCCATTTGACGAGCCATCATCTGCATCGTAAGCTCCAATCTCTGGCTTTGTTCCTGTGCTCTCTGCTCTGCTAATCGCTGTCCCTGTGCCAAAGTGTCTAATAACTGTAAAAATCTTTCCTCTCCCTGATCTGGACCGGCATTCCCGCCTCTGCCTAATCTTGTATTCCTGTCATCTCGGTCACCCATATTGCTGTCTTGATCAAAGAATACCTCCTCTGTGTCTGTATGATTGGATTCTATGTCCACCTGCACGGATGAACTAGATTGTTCGCTTTGCAGGTTTGAAATCCTATTTTGTCTTGCTTTGGTACTGCGGAAATTATAAGGCCCCTGTCGCATGCTCAAACATAAATGCTCTGATTTTAGTGTTTTGACATTTCATCAAACACTTTCCCCTCTATCCGGCTGTTCCAGATTCCCTATAAGACCCCCACAGGATGGCAGGACTTATAGCTCTGGTACCACTGTAATATCAATTAATTTTCTTAATAACTCAACATAGCATTTTTGTCAAACACTTGGCACACATACTACAATATGTAGGAAAATCTGAAACTACTTATTTGCTAATTAAATATTGTTTTTTGCCATGTAAATGTGCTCATACAATTGTTTAACATGCTGCAACAAATATCAATCTTGTATTCAACAACTACAATGCAAAAGTATTAAAATTTGACAGAAGAAACCTAGAATTAGTTGCTGTAGTATTTTTGCAGATGTAGTTGGCAGCCTTCCAAACCCTCAAATCAGCAAGAATAAACAATAAACTTGTTGCAAATACTGTTCACGCATTGTAGCAAATTCACTATTCATCTGCACTATAGAAAAACACTATTCATCCGAACTATAGCAAAACACTATATGAAACCCAGTATGTTTGGAAACACCGTTAATCCTCCTTACTATGTCTTTCAACAGTGAAGAGAATGCTAGCAAAGAGGGATTCCGTCCTCCAAGCCCGATAAACAAATATCTAGCAACATAACATTAATCTTCATCCAAGCATACTAAAAAGAAGCTCTTCCATTTCTTTTATTGTGTTCTCACAAGAGCTCAGTCCTTCGTTTTCTCAATGTGGGATAAAACATAACTCCCTTTATGTAACTTATGTCTCCAATCTGTTATAAAATAAAGGGGACTCTTTTAATTTTAATATTTCCCACAAACTATAGTCTATGCATTAATAAAGTTAAATATTTAAATTTAACTTTATAAAATAGCTTTATCAATGCATAACAAGTCTTATCAATGATAAACAAGTCTTCTTGTCGATTTTAAACAATTACCATCAACATACCGTTGCCACTGCATGTCCGACCATGTCCAAGATGACTTACTATAAATAGTAAGTATGCCCAAAGTTGCCTCAAAACCCCTTAGAAAGACCTGCAACTGAAACTATCTATGCCGAATGGCCTCTAAGTCCCTTTAATGTCCTAGTTAGCCTATGGGACTATGGGGAAATAGGCTAATGACAACATCATGCTATGAATGCTAAAAAGGGGACATTACACAGTGCTTGCCGTCATCCATATGAAACCTACAATGATTTCCTGCTGAGCGTCTTCGTATATTGATTGACATTTTGATGCCTCCTTTGTAATTCGCATCTCCTTGTTAGACTACTTAAGATGAAAAATTCCTTAATTTCCTGGTCCATCCCATGATTCTTCTTTCTGCAACAAACACGGCAAGACATCAGATATCTATGATTAAATACGACCCTAGCTTTAGCAGTTCTACAAGACAAAGCCACTCAATTCTCCATTATTGTGGATGAGATACAACCCAGACATGCGTGGAACACCAAACTCTTCAGCAAAAACATTTTAAGTATATGCAAGAGGCTCACGCCGTGTAGAGTTCATTACTTAGGCATATATAAGACCTTTGACAATATCTCTCTTCCTACATGCCTCTTTGCTTGTCATGGAATAGCCAGAAGGTGAGTTCGAAAGTTTGGTGTCTCACTATTTCCTACCATAGATGAGAACTCTTCTCTTGATGCAAAACGTCTTCGATTAATCATCTCTCGCCATTATGCCATACTCTCCTGAGAAATACTTTCTGGTGCCTGAGAGTTCTGAAACAAATAATGTATTGCATCCTCCTAATGCAACTCGATAATCACAAATTTATAACACGAATTGTTACTTTCACTTTTGTTTTCTATAGAAAGGTATTTATTGACTAGCCTCCAATGATTGCTTGCATTTCAAATTCAGTACTCAATGGTGAATAAGAATCAGTTTATTGCTTCTGTGTGACTATTACTGGGCGAAGATGTAACTGGGATCATCAATTTAGAAAGGGAATGACACATTCAATTTCCAATATCACTCTTCTTCCAGTTAAACATGATATCTGCCACCATATTCATGTTTGATCCAATTGAGAGTACATACTCCTGTTACTGATCCTTCTTCTATTTTCCTCGAAATACTGCAAATTGCGGCATATGGAATACATGCTGTGAGACAAGTCTATGTTTCCTCTTTGTATCTATTCCCTTCATTCTCAAATGGTGCTTGAACATCAGATCCTCTGAAAAGACTCTTGCCCAGTAACCAATTGCATATCTAGTATCCCATTCCATTATAAATGCCTGACCCGTGACTCCAATGGTGAGTGGCTATGACCTAAGTTTCTCACATCAATAACTATCTGTGCTTTATACACTCTTGGTTTGTCTTCTGATAATTATTCCATGTATCATTTGGTGAGCTTCCTCACTGCATATACATGTCATTCTATTTTTAAGCTTCAGCAGACACATTTAATATCACTGCAAATTGTATTTGCCTCCTTATGCTTTAATAGTCTAGATACACTTCTCATTCATCACTCATTGAATTTGGCATAATGATGAAATAGTTTATAAAATATCTCCTTGATGTAGTTACTTGCATAATTCTACTTCAATCTTCTAGCACTATAAATCAATGATAAAAACCCTCAACATTGTTTCACAAATGGAGACACAAATTTTAGGCTCCATCACACCACACACCATCCACTTGATAGTCCGTATGGACTCCAAGATCTTATCGTATGGTCATCTACATACTGTACAACTAGTCAAACCAACATACCGTACATTTTCCTAGACACACTGCCCTCCATTCCCATCCACTGTGCATATTACAGGCTACCCAGGCTGCATTGTATGGTCACTGGGAGTTAGTGCAGGCATTGTCTGAAAGTGAAATTTGGCAATCACTAGACTCATTTACAGGCAGTCCAACTGTTGAAGGTGAATTAGACAATGAAACATTATAGCAGATGTGCATGAAGCTGAACCAAAGATCCTAAACAAGGATGAAGGTAAATATGTGAGGAAAAGTTTCCTTTTGAAAAGACAAGGAATTAAGGGGCATCAGATAAATGATTAAGGAGAACCTAATGCCAAGAAGGTTTTGAGAGTTGGAACAAAGATGGAAAGCAAAGAAAAAGAGCAAGTCTTGGAAGGCTTGAAGGTTAAGAGATGAGACAGGAATGGGAGAATTTTTTTCCCTAAAACAGTAGGGTGTGAGGCTGATAAGATAGCCACCAAGGAGGTTTTGGAGTGCCAAGAGGAATGGCATAGGAGGGATGAGTTAGTGGAGGTCTTAAGAGTTGAATTGACCAAAGAAGTTGAAGATTTGAGGCTCTTGCATAGAGAGATGATGAGGACGGTCACAATTGGGCATTTGAAAGTTAAGAGGAAAATAGTTTAGCCTATCAAGAAGCTAATTGAAAAGAGGAAGTTGCTAAAGAGGGAATCTATTGGTATAAGGGTTCTAGAGGGTGGTTGTGACGTGGTACAAGTTAGTGAAGATGGCAAAGAGACAAGTCCACAAAGGCTTGAGAAAGAGATGGATTTGTGGGATGAGTTTGTAGCCATAGAGGAAGAATGGAAAAGCAAAATTGGATCAGTGGAATAATTCCAAGGAAAAGGGCATAGAGATGACATGAGTACAACAATAGTCTCAAGGGAAGAGAATCTAATTAGGAGAGAGCAGATTTGTTTCACATGTCACAATTCTTGGACACTTGATCACGTTTGTGGTGATGGGGTCACTAAATAAGTACAGACCAGCAATGGGGATGATAAGAATTTTACCCTTTTACCCTTACAAAGCAACACAACTAGTGGAGATGATACGAATTCAAGTATTGTCAAAGTGTAGTGCCTGCCCTAGTTTACATTTCTTTCTAGTTACATTGTTGCTATCATTGCCGAACTCTGTTAGGTCAGTTTTATGTTGATGGTTAGTAGCATTGTTTTAAGACTATCAGATATTGTGTTACAGATTCAATTGATATATGATGAGATTACTTAAACTCTACATTTCATGTGTGCATGGTGATTATTACATTATTCTCAGTTATTGATGATGTTTAGCTAAATGGATTATTATATGTGTTGACTTATGGATGCTTACCTCATACTGCAAGTGTATGGTGTGCGTGTTTGTACTCCTTATGTATGGCGTTTCTGATGTGGTTAAGAAAGGGAGTCGTAGTCACCTGCTGGTCGGGATCTACATGATGCACCACTTCCTGTCATTGCTTGTTTAGCTTAGCATATATATATATATATTGTATTTACATGCATGGATTTTATGCAGGTTGCAGGTACCGGGTATCGAATTCCCTGAATTGTCAGGATGGGCGTACCCTATCACACTATCTCAATGGTAAGAGAGGGGAGATAAATTCTCATGTCCAAATCCTAAACCCTTAAACCATTTTTCCTAGAAAGGTAGGACAAGTATCTAAGATGTTTTACCTTCTGAATGCGTTGGATGACATAATTCGTGATTTTAACCCCTTAGATTGATTTTGTATGGATTGTTCTATGATGGGATTTCATATTTTATTTTGGAGGTATTTGGTGAATTTTCTATTAATTAAGTCTTAAATTAAAAGATTTAATTAATGATTCAATTATTTTGGAAAAATTAATATAATATCATGATATTTCGATATCTTGTTTTTAATTAATTAAATGGAAATTAATTGAGTAAGAGAATTAAATAAAAGAAATTAAAATTATTAATAATGAAAAAAACAATAAAATAATAAATAAATAATAATAATAATGATAATAAAAGGATTAAAAATAAAAGTCATAAGTCTACCTAGGAGTAAGCGCACCTCTTGAATGCATGTGTGTATACAACGCAGGAGTTAGCGCATAAATTAAGCACATGGTGTCTACAACCTGGTGACTCATCTAGAAAGTTGGAAAAGGCTCGTGCTTAGTTGTCAACGCTTATCTTATCTTTTGGTTGTTTCTAGAGACATTCTAGGTGCTTCTTGAGAGGTCCTTATATTCAGGCACTACTAGTAGCTTGGAGAGTGTTTTGGGGTGGATTCGCGAACGTTGGAGAAGGAAGGGGCTTGCTCTGCAAATTTTGAGGAGAAGTGAATTAGCATCAGTGTCCAGGTAGATACTCGTGATTTTGCATATGATATTTCGCTTCTTCCACTTCCTGTCTTCTTCGTGTTTTCTGAATGCTTTTTGAGGATTCCATACGTGAATGTTCCAGTTGTATTTAATCTTGTAATGGGTATTTAATTTTCTGTATGAGAAACCCCCACATGCGTAGATCTGAGGAATCTATGGGACTAGGGTTTAAATGCTTATGGAAAAACCTATTAGAAGGATTAAATAGGTGAATCTAAATAACGTTCATTATAGGGGAATTCTTATTTTACAAAAAAATTGGAAAAGCCTTTTTGTTTAAAAATTATGTATATATTCGCAGGCATTGTTGAAAACGTTTTAAGAAAATATATATACATATTAAAAAATTTGAAAACGTTTATTAAAAAACGTTCATAAAAAAATTATATATATATAAAAAATGCTACTTTTTAAAAATGTCACAGTGGAAAACATTTTAATGAATTTAGTTATAAAAAAATTTGAAGCGCTTTTGAGGAGAACGTTTATTGAAAACATTTAATATAAAAAAAAAACTTGCAAATATAAAAGGGGTGGGGAGGGACGAATCCGTACCCCCACCCCATTGTACATGATAGAGTGCCAGCGACACTACTGCCACAGGCTGTTACAGGCCTGCGTCAGTAGGCCTGCATGGCACTGTTGCTTTAAATGGCGACCATAATATTACAAACCGCAGGTGCAAGTATAATATACTTGTTTTTTTTTTTTAATATTGATGTTGGTTTAAATATATGATATGAATCGAATTTGTAATTTGATTTTATATGTTATTAATATTAAATATTAGTAATTATTAAATATTAATTATTATATATATATTATTTTAATAAAATTTTATTTAATTAATTATTCAATTTAATCAAAATTTTAAATAAATGATATAGTTTTATATTTAAAATTGATAAATTTACTTAATTAGAATTAGTCTAATTAAGGTTAATGAGAATGTTATCAATGAAATATTTAAGTTATTCAATTATTATTTTTTTGGGTTCTCAAAAAATAAAATAAAATTGTGTTATTGAAAATGATATATGATAATTCATTACCAAAATAACGTATAATATATCCTTAGAACATTTAGAAAATTGATTCTAAGAGTTATGGGAAGAACTTTTATTTATCAAAACAAATTTATGGATTAGGAAAAATGTACAATGTTCTTCACTTGATATTAACTCCTAAACGAAAAATGGAGAACCCCATATTTAATTCAACTAAGTTGTTTTAACAAACCAAAACATGTGCTTGTATTTTGTGTTTTCTCTATGCTATCTGTTTTGGGGTTGATTAGATTGTTGGCTAGTTATAGGACGTCTACCAGAGGCTTGGGAGTTATGATTTGTGATGTCATGATGATGTCTTTTGATCTCGATCTTTTTAAACCCAACCATGGTTATGAGATGGCATTCTCTATGGTGTGTGTGGTTTACTGATTGATATTGCTTCCAGTCTTTTGTGTAAGCTGTGATCTATGTAACCATTTATGAGTTATCGATTAGTTGCATTTGGATTACTTTTCAGTCGCCTTGATGGGACTGAAGTGTTTATTTGATCTTGATGATGTCATGATAAGACATGCATGACTTGACCATTTTGGAAGTCTTTGAACAGTGTTATTATGAGATATTTTCCAGTTGCTCGATGAGAACCGATGGACACTGTGAATTGTCATTGATGCTTTTCAGTTGCTCGTAGAGAACTAATATGATATTATGATTATCTTTATGATGTTTTCTAGTCGCTTGTATAGGATTGAGGTAATTCTGTGATTTTGTGATTTTATGAGCTTAGGGTAGGATATCTACATGTAGTGTCGGGAAGTGGCTTGCAATGGGGGTCGGGGCCCTAAGTGGCTGCTAGGGTAACTCATTGTAAGTTGTTTAATAAGTGAAAACATTACACTAAATATTGACTTAAATAAACCTAATAAGATAATTGTTTGTTCTCGCCCATGCCTCGAGTGCTAGTACAGACTAGGATAGGAGTAGAGAGAACGCTTGGTTGGGACCTTGCATTCTGTAGTATGCCTCGTCAGTATGAGAGAATACTAGTGGCCGCATAGGGATTACTAGGGGGCTGAGGTCTATTGAGAGACTACCAGGGCAACTCTAGTGTGATTCGTGTGATGACACTTTCCTGCTTACATAGTAGGTTTCCTACGTGTCTTGTGTGCCTCTGGGTATAGATGTCGGTTTATGTTGGAACTTTTGAGTTAGCATACTTTTAGGATTCCTGGACTTAGAAAGTACTTGCGCTATGTGATTTGATAACTTGTTTGGGACTTGAGATTATCTCCTCAGCGCGGTGGGAGTGAGCCATTTATGTCCCACGCAGTCGGGTGGTAGTGCTTTTTCACTCTTACCATTTGAGATCCGTCTGAGACTTCGTGGCTAAAGCATTCCTTGATGGCATCTATCTTCATTCTGTTCTTGGATTATGATGATGGACACGTATCCTTATATTGATGTTTAGCATATGATAGATGATGTTATTTATTTATCTTATGCCTTATTTTGCATGATTAGATTTCTTATGCATATGTTGTAGCATGTTAGATTTCTTTCTGCATATGTTGTAGTATGTTTTAAGAGTGACATTCCTACTATGATAACACTGATGATCTCTTTGGTGACTTCGGATGTTACACATAGAGGGATGGCTAGGGCCCACGATGGTCTAATGATGCTATTTACGATTGGGAGGAACCGTGTATTAGTTAGTTGTGTTTATGATGTATGGTTATACTTTTCGATGGATGTTTATATCTTTTATGATGATGTATCATGTATAGTATATGGTTTCATTTACTTTACTGCACTTGCATCATGGATTTAGAATAGGATGATGTACTTTATTTTCACACATGTATATTCTTTTATGTCTTTCATACCTTGTGACATGTACAGTGGATGATTGAGCTTTCTGATAACTAATTTATTAAGGGACATTTGGAACAAAAGTATATTGTTTTAAGAACGTTGGACTTTTCATTATTATTTCATGTGGATGTGGTATTAGATGGAATCAATACTAGTTAATTTGAATATGTTTCAATGTTAAGGGATCCTTAAGGAATGTAACCTGTTATGTATGTTTATGTATACTTTCAGTGGAATGTTGTTAATGCTTCCGCTACTATATGTATGTGGTGAATGGTTTAACTTTCATATTTCAAAAAAAAAAAAAAAAGCTACCAAACTTAGTGAAACTTTAGGTTAATTCTTTTGGATCCCTTGGCGGGGTGTTCCACAAAGGTATGGAACATTCAAGACACTATATTGGTGATTTAGAAATTGAAATCTATTACAGATACTCATTCTCAAAGTGAGGCGATGTTGGATGATTCTAAAGAGGTTCACCAAACTTCATGTCATGAGGAATTGTTTAATGACATAGCAATGCCCTTGCCCTTGCACACTAATAAATCAAACAAGGAGTTTGAGACATATGATGAGTCATGTGTTTGTTGCATCAACTCACTTATGCATGATTGTGTTTCACAGAACCAAACAAAGATGGCAATCAAGAACGATGGTATGTTGGGTGACCAATCAGAAAATGCTTTTCATAAAGATAATGATGCGAAGCAATTCTTGAAGAAACAATTGAGAGTCATGGAAAATATGATTGGTGCAGCCTTAGTGAGGTATGATGACATTCAGATGATTATTGAGGATCTTCACTTGAAGGAAAAAATAGTAAAGAGTCAAATGGAAATGGAAAGAAATTCTTATGTTGTTGATTTACAAGGGGTTAAAGTAGTGTGGGAATCTTTGTTATGTGTACTTCTAGGCAAGAATTACACCTTAATGCTCAAAAGGCATTGGATAATATATTGGTTGCTCTTCATGAAGTAAAATATCAGATTGTTGTCACTAAACAATCTAGGGAATAGGAGGATAAAGGGAGGCATGAGTTTTTCCAAGAAGTGATTAAGGAACTAGATAAGATTCAACAGACTTATGACTTGGATAGGTGCCCCAAGAGATCAAGTAATAAAATTTTGGATCATATCAAGCTAGTAGACAATTCCTTGTTTGATGTGGATGCTGATTGGACATTTGATAATCCACTTTTTGAGCTGAATATAGAAGATCTTTATGATTTTCACGAGGATGATCTTGATTAGAGGATGTGGGACCCAGATGATGCAGTTCCTAGCAACAAGTTTTGTTTATAGGATTGGTGTGGTGACCATATTTTCAGATTTAATATTGTTTTTGATTCTCCGATCAGCTTACACATGGTTTTAGTTTCTGACATACACATGAGTTGGACAGACCTCTTGCTTTACTAGCTGAATAGATCTCGGTTGAGAATTGATGGGAGTTATATAGTTTAGGATGACAGTTATGATAGAGATTAGTAAATGTTTCCATGGGAGATCACTCATAGATGGAGAGTTGTTCAGTATTAGTAGCTCTTTGACACGTTTATATCTTGTCATATATGATGGTCGTGATAGTATAATATTGTGGGATCCTGTGTTTGCATGATTGATTCTTTACTCCAACATTCTATTCATGAGTGGCTACACAGTTTTGGGCCTGGAGCAGTTTTAATTAGAGTAGTGCAGCAGATTTGTGTAGCAGTAATTCTCAGATTGGGCTACAGGGCTACTTGCAGATTTATATGAGATCTTGACATCGATTGTTTAAGGACAAGCAATCTGGAGGAGGGAGGACTTGTAATGTCTCCTTTTTGGGACATTAGGAATTCTGGAGACAAATTCAAAAAATATTGATTTTGGCTTAAGGGAGCTTAATACAAATTTATTAAATGGGTCAAATTAATATTATAAAATGGGTTAAAGATGACAAGAAAGAAAAATACGAAAGGACATAAGAAAGAAATTGAAGGGTCATAGTTTTGAGTATAAAAGAAGGATGAGTTCTTTTTCATCATGCTTGGATAATTGCTACTTTGGAGAATTTGAGTTTCTCTTGAAGAAACATTGGGAGAGATTACATCTTCCATCTTAGACCTGAGCACACAAACCTTTAGGCCATTTTCTAGGTGGATTGAATATAGTCCTGATTCATCATTCATGGTGGATACACATCAAAATTCACATTTGAGACTACAAGTGCATTTTAATGTTTTTTTCCAATTTGACTTTATTTTTGCATTTAAGATTGGACTTGATGTTTGCTTCTGCATTGCTGGTGTAGAATGCATTAACATATTTTTGAGGAGTTTGTATGGATTTTTTGGTTATGACATTGTATTACTGAAGATCATAATTCATTAGTAATTTTGGAAGTCTTCTATCTGAGCATTTGTTGTTTTAATCTCAAAGTTTAATGCATGAGCTATGCGCTTGCATTCTAAAATTTTGTTGTTGAGAAAACTTGGAGAACATCCATACTGGGTTACCACATATACCTAAAATGAGATTTTGTGTTTCCATGAAAAGTAAATGTGCACGCCTATGCAAGCGACCACAATCAGGAGTATTTTAGTCATATGAGAGTGGTATGCAAGGTATGAATGGAGTATATGAAAACATGAAAGTGGGGTTTTTGGATGCAAAAACATGTGATAAATGAGCTCACTTTCTTTGACAGTCTCTTTCAAGAACCATTTTTAAAATCCCGACTGCACATACAAGCAAGGTGAAGTACTTGCAATGCAACTTGGAGAATTTAGGCAGAAGATAGGAGCACATAATATACAAAAGATATGCAAATCTGAAATGAAATGAAGTAATTTGCAAAAAAAGAACAAAAGAACCCATATATACAACATTGCCCAATGAAATTCACAAGAAAGTTTACATCTCTCCACCAAAAACAAGAGAAGTCTCTTCAAATCTTTGTGCAAAATTTGAAGCAAATCCAAGCGATTTTCGAATTCAGAAAAGATTGCAGCAAATTAGCATATATAGACTTCAAATCCATACTCAATCCTTGCCAAATGAATTCAGTTTTTAGTCAAAATCCATTGCTTGACACGTGTAGGAAGTTAGACATTAAAATTGTACCATTTTAGCAACCGTTTTGACAAAGCAGTGTACAAAAGGCAAAGCATATAGGAAATGGTGTCCAAAGCATAGAATGTAACTTGAAAGAGTTGTATATGAGTGGTAGGAAATGCTTTAGAACTTTCCTTGATTTGATGAAGAGAAATGCTCAAATCTAAGGCATTTTTGGGCAAAAATGTGTTCTAGATAGGTTGTGAAGTGAGCAAAGACCTCAATCAATTCCACTTTTGAGTAGCTAGATGTGATCCTTGGACGATTTCATGCAAAAACAACATAAAGATTTTCAAAATCTATTAAGTATTGACCAAGATATGAGTGATTCTTTGCTACAAAATCTCATTTTTGAAGAAAAACACCCACAAAAGTGGACTTTTCAAAGCCAAAAACATATGTTTTGGGCTAAAAATTGCCACTTTTGCATATTATAGAAAAATACCATATATTTGGAAGTAAAGACACACTTTAAGGTTGCAAAAACATGTGCTTTTGGACCAAAAATTGCCATCCTTATGCATTCTAGCACTAGCATGAGTAATGATGCGCTTTTAGGATTGAAAAGCACGTGTTTTGGAGTCCAAAAAGCCCATTATATGCATTAACACATTAAAGAACACATGCTTTTGGGTTGAAATTCTCCACCTATATGCATTTTATAACTAACTAAAGTTAATTAACACATTAGTAGACTTTTAAAACACAATAACACATGCTTTTGGGTTCAAATTCCCCACTTATAATCACTTAAATGATAAAATAACATGTTATATTGTATAAAAAAAGGTCCACTTATATGTTTCTAGGGCTTAAATTTATTAGCAGTGGGGTTTTAATAGGTATTTAGCATGTTGATATATGCTTTGAGAGATAAAAACCCCACCATTATGTATTTTTAATGTCTCATATAATTAAATCTAATAAAATAACTTTAGTTTTCAATAATGTAACATGCAAATAGATTTAAAAGGCTAATTTTCATAAAACATTAAAAACTATGGTCAAATCAACTCAGAATGAGCTAAATTTTAAAAGTGGAAGTCAAAATTCCTTTCAGATATTAAATATAATTTTATTTCGTGCATTTATCTATAGAAGACTGACTTTTGGAGGCTTTTCAATCACGATGTATTGTTTGCTTGAATAACTGCCCCTTTTTCTTCATAACTTGAGCTAGGAAATTCTATTTGAGGCCTAAGTTAGCTCAAAACGAGTGGGATTGCAAGGACTATTAACATAAGGCATAAAGAAGACTCAAAACTATTTACAGCAATAAGAAAAACACACAAAAGACATGAGAGTTAATGAAAAACCAAAAAACTGCAATTTGAGAAGAAAAACTCTTTTTTTTGCAAACATTGGAGATTAAACTTGACGACAACTTCCAAAAGAAACACACTAACAAAGTTACATAGAGTACAATTCAGGAATAACAAATTGCCTTAATGATGCTTTATTAATACATTAAAAAAAAGAGGCTATACCTACAAATTCATAAGAAAATTGTGTAGGGTTTCCTTAATTTTGTAATGTCAAAATTGAGAACACAGGAAAAATGCGTGAGACTTTAAGAAGTTCACAGAATCATTCCATTCATTGCCATCAATTTACAATGATAGCACATTACAACATTCCAATATAGAGGTTACCTTTAGAGAAGCAGGTGCATATTAGTCTATTTTGGCCGCCAAGACTTCCTTGGAGTCTTATTGAATTGAACCTTTCCTTCCAACCTCATGGTTTCAAAATAGTCTGAGGGGTTAACCGCAATCCTTTGGTTCTTGTTCCTAACAGTTCCATTCAAGTCAAGGTCCAAACCCTTACTAACTAGAGCCTTCCATGCTCTATCAGATTCCCTCCACTGAAAGCCTTGATTCACAGCTCAATTTGTCATGTTAAAGGGCCATCTCAAATGATAACCATGCCCATAGATCAATTCGTGGTGCATTAAAAAACCTTGCCAGCTCTTGGGATTTGCCATTCATTTCCGTAATAATTAACTAATTGATAGAATCACATTAGTATGAATGTATTGATTGAATTACATTAGTCATTTTTTTAATATACTGTTGTTATAATGTTGTCATGATATATTTAAGGGGCTTTTTAAAAGATATGAATGACTATTTTTTTAATAATGATAAAAAGATTGCTCTATTGTTGGGGACACCTGACCATTCTCGGGATTTTTGAGGAATGCCTTAGATGTCTTTGGCCATCTCTAGGATGGCAGATCTCCCCATGGTGTTTCTTGTTTCAGAAACATTTCAAAGATTTGATAGTTTTGGAGAACATCCAAGGAATTACCCCTTTTATCTCACCATATTCAAAATGCCATTGTGGATGGGAACGAGGGTTTCAAGGTCAATGACACATCCCCATGGACCATAGGCTGATTTCCAAATAACAATAGAGTATTACATTATCTCACAGTTGAAAAACTCAGATTCAATAATAACTCGGTTGACCCAATGTTTTTGAAAAACTTGGACTTGCAAAATAATCTGCAAAAAATGGGCACTTTTATCCAACATTTGAAAATATATAATTTCTTCAAATATTCTTAAAAAACAATACATATACACCAAATTTGTACAACATATATTGACTTGAGGTTTCCATCATAAATTGAAGTTTTAAGTTAAATAGATAGCAATTAGAATTTAGCAAATTAGCATAGATTCATTGCCAAAAAACAAGTGCAACATCTAAATAAAATAGAGTTCAATACTATATTATCCTAAAAAGTAAGAATGCTTGATTTGATGCTCTTTTTAGCCTATTTTTAGTGTATATTGGCTCTAACATTGATCTCATGCTCTCCTAATGCTTGTTGGACCTTCAAATTAACATTGTAAGTCCTATATTAATCCAATTTCTTCAAAACTTGAGGTAAGCCACTCTTTCTAAGCGCACTTCTCTATTTTGCCTCCAATCGAATAACTCATTTCATCTCGTAGGACGTATCTTACCATTTATGGCCTTTACATGCTTTCTTGACCTTGGAATGAGCTGTACTCGATAAACTTGCACTAACTATTTGGGACCCACAATTCAAAATTTGGCTCATTTTCCTAATTACAAATCACCATTGGTTATTTGCCCTTGGGAATTAGGCCTAGATTTGGGCTAGGGCCCTATGAAGGGGTTTTCACAGGAGATCTAGCTCTGTGTGTAACAAGCTAAAAATTAATAACAAAGTTTACTAATTGTTTATGAAATAAAAAAAGAACTTATTTATGTTGGGGAGTTGAAGTGATCCTCTATAACAACTGTATGTTTTTTTTTAAAGAAGCATGGCATAATAAATGCCACAGAAAATCTATCTTTAACAAGAACAAAGAATTGTAACCATGCTATCAATTATAAATTATCTTCTGTTAAAGGAAGGGTATTACATGATCTACTATGAAAGAAAATAGAATGCAACTTTTCTAATTACATACTTCGTTTCCTTGTAACTTTTTGGAAAGAACAAGCAACAAACAAAAAGTAGAATACTCACATAATGTGTACAGAGGTTGAGTTGGTAGAGAGTTTTCTGCTTGGACGATGCACCTAGCTCTCCTTCCTGTGGCTCGGTTAGAGGCGAAAAGGCATCACAAGGGCATTTAAAAACCCAACCATAGATCTTAATTCGATCCCTCCTAGGCTGCTTCGAGATCCAAAACAGAACCAGACCTCCACGAGGGATGGTGGATGATCAAACCATGTTTCCTGGGAATTTGGTGTAGAGATGCTTGCATTGTGATCAGTTGCACTCTGTAGCCTACGATTACTCTAGTATGACTTCTATCATGGATGTATCTAGCGACTCTATTCTGACATCCATTAGTCTTTACCTTGGCCAAGGAATTTTCAAAATCTAGAGTCAACTTCCCACCTTCTTGTCTAATCGAAGGTTTGTGATAGTTCAATCCTCATTATAGAATAGATTTGACAATTGAGTTTTCCTCCAGTCTTCTGGTTTGCTGCTTAATTAGGTTTGCTGCTTAATTAGATGCGGTGTTGAAGTAATATAATGGTAGCTAACATCTTACCTTTTGACTTCTTAGGCCTTGCTAGGAATGTATACTATATTGCGGTACAAATAGCTTAGAGAGCATGAATTTTCTGAGTTTTCAATATGGGTCATATAAATTTAGAAATATCTCATGTTAAATGATCAAGTCTATTTTCCAGCTTAGGTACAATCATTGTGTAGAACTCGATAGACAGTCGTTTTTCTCAATAAGTTTTATTGCTTCTGCCTAAAATAGGGTCATTAAAGTTTAACTTCAAACGGTTTTAAAAGAATTGTTTATCCAAAGTATTTAGGAAGTAGACAGTGTTGGTCATGATCAACTGAGTATAGCGTTTATATTTACGGTATAATCATCAAAGTCCAGTCTTAACTTGAAGCTTAGATGTTTGGCTTCTCCACATTTAATTTTCTTGTTTATCCTTATCGAGGTGTTGCAGTGTTTTAGTTGTGTCTTCCAATGAGAAGTTATGTTGGCATTTACCTATAGTGAAGTAGTTCGTTGTTTCTTTCTTGCCTTTCCACAATTCTAGGTCAACCTAGGACAATTCATTTCTCCTCTACATGTAGTTAGTATCGATAAAATGAGATATTCACCAATACAAACCAGATCATTGTGGCAAGAAACGTTGTAGGAAGACAAAAGTTAAGACAACCATCAATGTGTTAACAACTTAATAGGAGTTGGAGAAAGCTATGTCTTGAGCAAATTGGCAATAATGATTACCAACTGTTAGAGCCCTAATCTGGAGCAGATTTCCAAGAATGGTTATGCACTATTGTTGTTAAATGAAAATGTTATCTTATACCTTTTCCCTATTCATACTAAACAAAATTCGAACAACTAGGAGCAGAACATTAAAGGATTTTCTTTTCAATGAACGAGAATTGAAAATGGAGAAAGAATCTTATCGCACATGTTTTTAACAAGTAGAAGGTAGTGTGAATCTTTCCTGAGTATATTGTATGACTCCTAAGATGATTGATAGTACCATTGTATGCCCCTAATATCCTAACGATGTGTAGGGTTGCTACCGAAAGCTTGGCTTCTAATCGTGCTTGCCTATCCAAGAACTTGTGTAGTTGCTTCTTCCTATGTCCCAAGGTGGTGAACCCCCAAACCTTTAAGAATACTTGCTAAGTTATCATTTTTGTCTATCCTCTTCCCACCCTTCGAATATCCAGGGACCCGTAATGATCTAGACCATCCAACAAGCTATGTGGCTTCTTCCCCTGCCAATTCCATTGTGCCAGATTAACAGTTGAGTAAGGCCTTTTTGGAATTCTTTTTAAAAGTTTGCAAATGAAATATTCCCTCACCTCTGATTAATGTCTTCAAAAGTATAATGGCCGAGCGGTATATGTAATGGGGTGAGATGATTGTAGAAGATTAATATCTAACATTAGAGTTGGAACTGATGTACAAATCATTGGGTGGTTAAAAGAGTGAGTGTCTATAGCAGAATAGTATCAATGCTAACAACAAGATAATAAATGGGTCCCATTAAAATTTGAAGGTGTTTAAAACATTCTTTAAGTATAACCCAAAGTCAATGAGAGAGGATGACAATAGTCTCAAAAATTGATAAGATCATGATAAAAAATAATGAATGGGTTCACTCTATTTTGTGTCCTATGATATTGGATTGATCAAAGGTATTAGCCTACAATATTAAATTGTTCAATGATGGGTGGGACGTAGAAGAGAGACCCGAGTGGTCTAGTCACCTTGGTTACTAGGTTCAACTTGTCAAATTCTACCATTCCTAGGTCATTTGTAACGTGATCATTCAACATCCCCTATTCCAGTAATATCTCCTCCCCCTTCTAGTTGTTTCACGTTCTTCCTGCATTCAATCACACGAGTGCTTAAATCTTGATTTCAAGTTATATATAAATAAGAATTTTTATGTAATTGCATTGCTATATCAATGAGTAGCTTGCTATTAACATCAATTTTAGTCCACATGATTGTAACAACCAGTTTCTTGGGTCTTAATTAACAACTAACATACTCAAAGAAATACAATTATTACTTCATTTTCATAGGAAGACAGTTAAATCAGTTTCGTTCATATGAAAGAGATTGACGGTTACTATCAGTTAAACAAAATTTCTTAACTAAGAACTTAAAACACCATCAACGAATTACTATAGAAATTAAAATCCACATACCATGGAATTTGAACCAAGAAATCATTGTAGGGATGCTTCTACAACCACCCAGGTTAGTCCACAAATACAACTATAACAATATCAAATAACAACTACCATCCAATACTGCTATATCAGAATCAAATAATGATTACCTTTAAACACCACTATGTCAGTTAGGGCATCACATACCACTGTATCAATTAGGGCATCGATTACCATTGGATCATTTAGGGCATCAGATACCACTGTATCAATTAGGGCTTCAGATACCACTGAATCAATTAGGGCTTTAGATACCACTATATCATTTAGGGCTCCAAATACCACTGAATCGATTAGGGCTTTAGATACCATTGTATCATTTAGGGCTCCAGATACCACTGAATCAATTAGGGCTTCAGATACCACTGTATCATTCCTTTCCTTTCCATTTCTTAACTGTGGCAATAACTTAATATTAGAAGATATGCTCAAATTCAATATTCATATAAATGGAAGACTAAAATAACAATCCATTAGATAAATCTATCTCTTGCAACTAAGTGTAAAATAACTACAACGATAATATAACTCAATTGATCTTACCTTCTTCTTGCATATACTTCATAAAAATAAAAATACCTATTTCTGACAAACAATTGAATTCATAGCTTATCTTTGTCTGACACACATCTGACATTTTGTGAAGAGGGGAAACATTGTCAAGGGCTTAAACACCCAACCTCAGACCATAAATTATCCCCACAAAATCTCTAACGAGAAAGGCCCTCCCTACTTGGAATAGACATGGAGCATCTTGTCATCCGCTAAGCATCCTAGTATCTAGCCACACCACTCAACTTGACAGCAAGAGATTACAATAACATGATCATGCATGAGCTATTAAATGATATTATTCTAGATTTAATATATCATATTTGACTTTTATTTTCTAAGTCATTGCAGACTCTATCTCACCTCTTCACCCTTTTCCATGGCTATACAGCGAGTGAATCCTAGGTGCTTGGATCTTAGAGCAATCAGCTTTGTCTATTGATTCTCAACTAAATTATGAAATATATATATATTTTTTAGCTTATCACAATCTGTGATTTGAAAAAGATATTCATAAAGATTGCATAATTTATTGTTTAATTTTAATCTCCATTGGCATAATGATTTATGGATTCATTTTATGGTTACTTAGCTTTCATTTGCCATGAATAAGTCTACTTAAAAGAGAATCAATTTTGTAATATCAAACAAGATATCATCATGATAAATATTGTAGTTTACTGCTATGAAATTCGATGTTATTGTACCTTTTATACAAGGAAATCAAATTGGAAAATATTGTTTTCGGGTGTTCGGAACTTTTGAGCAATCTGCTCTGTGCATAAATTCTAAAAGGATTCATTTATTAGTAAATCTTATCACAAACTATGACTTGGAAGAATATATTCTTGAGACCAATTGAAAATATTATTGAATTCTGATTTATGAACAGAATATTTGATTCATGTTTATTGCATTAGAAAGCTCTCTCTTAAGAGGTTCTATTCGACTTTATCTATGATGATTCTGACTGTTATGAAAGTTAAAATAAATCATTAAAATAAATCAATAACAATTGTCATGGAACATCCACCAAGGTTTATAACTTAACGTGAGTGAAATCTGAAAAGGAAGAAGTCTTTGAGCCTAGCTGGCTGCTATGGAAATCGATTTAAAACATTACAATAACACAATCTGGAATGATTAACATATGACTTGATATAAATTTGGAACTATCTGAAGTATGCAAGTTGATTTGTAATCAGCTCCTCTCCAGTTGCTTGTAGACATCACCACAATGTATAAAAACTTCAACCCTTAGTAGGAAGACCATATACGGCTAAGAGTAATAGAATGGCACTGCTATGAGTTCGGAAAAAGGTTTTAATGTTTTTGTAGATACTCGATACATATATGAAGTAGAGTAATCGATGATAAATGGAGCCGCCATAAGCAAGGAAAGAATGTGATATTAAAAGAAAGACAAACAGAAATGTGCTCTTGCGTTCTTGTCTCACCCAACTCAAGATATTAAAAGGTCTTAAAAAGACTCTTTGGCTGCCGTAACTTAAAGATTACTTGTCAATTTAATACGCCAAGTGTTTAATCAGTTATAAACAAGGGAAGAATAAAGATGGAAAAAGAGTTAGAAGGATATAATTTGAATATTATAATTCGAATGTTATTATAATTTTATATTATATATGTACATGTAAATATATTGATGGGGTGACATCACTTTATTAAATTATTATAATATAATGGTTCCATTTCATTTTTATATCTATATGTGTAGATATATCTATTATAATAATAAGGTGAAAGATAATATTAAATCCTTTGAGGTACGTTTTATAATTCAATTAAATTATTTTACGTTTTAAGTTATTTATTTAATAGCTCATGCAGTTTCATCGATTGTATCTTGATGTTCAAGTCGCTAGGTCCTCAACCCATTTGCCTAGTGATGGTGATGACAATGCTTCCACCCCTTTGACATGCTTCCTACAAGGAAATTCTCCGCAGTTAAATCATATTATCATAACAAGTTATTTAATCATAAATAATCATAACGGCTAATCACCTATTCAATTTCATGAATTCATGATAAATAATTATAATGACTAACCATCTTACCATTTGACAGGATTATAACAATTTAACTGTCAACTGACTTCATGTGAACCACAACGGCTAAATTTTAAATTAGGTCAAACATTGGGATGTAACAATGATAAACAAGAATTTTTTGATTATAAGTAAGATATAACCACTTAATCTAATTGAGAGCTTTGAGTTCGGGATATCATAAATTCTGAAATCAAAATCCGCCTAGGGAAGAGTCTACAAAAATCATAGTTAGTCCACATATAAAGCCTAGGGCACAAAAGCTATACCACTGTATCATAGTAACCAAAACAATTTAGGGCAACAAAACCATTGTTAGTTTAGGTCTTTCCCACTTAGGGCACATTTACAAAACCATTATTGGAAATAATAGAATTTCATCTAGGGCATCCATTAATGAAGATATGAGCATAGAAGTATCAAATAAAAGGGGTGTGACACCATGGTTGGCTTTTCTAAGTTTTAACCCCCAAAATGATGGGTTGAGCATACAAACCCCTATCTATCCTCATTCTGTTATCATGTGCAAACATTTATGATCAAGAATAAATCAAGCAATCAAATTTCAAGAACATTCTTAAGGTCTTTAAGCATCCAAGTCTTTAATCCTTTAAAGAACTATTCTCCTTTTTCATCAAACTGTTTGGCAAAACTCTAACATCCATTAAGAGATTTCATTCATGATTTCCTTTTGGACCAAGCTATTACATCAACATTTGTGTTTAGATCCAAAGAGGCATTGTATCGTCAAGGTATAAAGTGAAATACAATTCATATGTGATTCCGATTTCATCTTTCCTTTCACTATGAAGGTTGATTCCGGAATAGGGGTTTGACCAAGGCAAACCCCTTTAGCCAACCTTCTTTCCTTTTTTTTGTGTAAAGGAACAAATTACAGAGCCACACGATGGAAATTAGAAAGATCGGACATAGTCGTTGGATACCCAAAAATTTCAGCCAATATCACTTGGTATAGAATGCCATTGGTGATTTCTCCTTTGGTACAAAACAAGTTTCAGCCTTGACATTTTCAACTCAAATTTGGTAGAGTTAGATTACAATTTTTAGAGCCCAGATTTGTAGTTACATGTCATTTCAAGATTCTAATAGTCAAGAATTTGGATCTGAAAACTCACTCCTATTTCATTTATAGGTCCACTCTAATTCTTCTCCATTCTCTTTTACATCAGTTTTCTCAATTGGATAAGATCAAATTCATTCTTATTTTGTTTATTGTATATCAATATTATTTCCCTCTTTCTCAATTTCTAACCAAAAAGAATAAAATCGCCTCAAGTACGGATATCTCATTAGTGTGTTTTAAGTAGTGTTAATCATACATTCCTTGAGGTGGTTCTGTATTCCAAGGTGCCATATGAATTGTGGAAAACAACCCTTTCATACGTCCCCCTTTTTATATTGTTTAAATAAATAGCGAAGTACAAATCTTTGAAATAACGACAATCCTTAAATATGTATAAGTTCAAGTTTCAGCATCAATGAAACCTAAAAATCATAAATTGCATCTGCAACCAAAGTTCACAAGACATTGTTTTTGTTGGGTGAGTGGTGCTGAAGTAGTTGCAACATCCTTAGTAGGTGTCTCAAAGGAAGCCTTTGAAGGATGGCCAAGCTCGCATTACTCCTCACATGTTCCCACTTCCGCATCCTAATTATCTTCTTCCTCTCCAACTCAGCTAGTTTTTCATTTGTCAAGAAAGGATCCACATCCACATCATCACCATTAGGAGCAACAATCCATTATGTTGAACATGAATCGATGTCATCTAGGTTAAGTGCTTCATGTGAAGCCTTACCTTGCACTTTCTTTCCATACAATTGAAGGTTGTAAAACACAACAACAAGGTCATTCAAGTGTTGTTGACTCAACCTATCAGAGCTTTTTTGTGTGATTGCCCTAAAAACTGCTCTAGTCGCACTCACGATCGGAAGTACTATATAGGGTTGCGATAATATGTAGAAAGCAAGCTTTTGAAGATTAGGTGTTGTGACACCATAATCTTCTCACCACAAATATGCTAGGATAAAAAATGTTATTTTATAACTTGGTAGATAGTTCGATAAACTTAATGTGCAAAATAAATGGTATAAAAACTAAAAACATTTTCTTTTTTAATTGGATTTAGGATGCTTGTCCTATGTTTGCAATCGGGTGAAGAAAGCAATGGCTCCTCGACAACTCATTAAGTATCAGGTCTTGAAGGTGCTCAACATCATCTAATTTTCAAATACACGTATCCAAGACAAACTTAACTTTGTATCTTCTTTGAAAAGTGTTGGATAAATAAAACTTGGGGCTCAAGTAATAGGCAAAGAACATGAATATGTTGGTGGAATTATTGGCATCACTTCTGATCGATTATGCTCCATATGGGTCCATATTTGGTCTCATTTGCTCCATAAAGTATTGAATGGTCTCTTTGGCCCTATCCATGAACTCATCTAGATATCCCATGGGGATTTCATCCCATCCACTATATACAAAACCCTCTCCAGTGGTTCCAATACCTAGACCAAAAAAAATCAACAAATTCAGCAAATTGCAATATGAGAAAATTAAATAATAAATTATTAATTGAGGTTGAAAACTTACATTGATGATCTCCACCACCTTTGCAAATCTAACATAGAAAGTGACCTTCACGACCTTCTTTGCTTTAGGCTTCTTTGCAGAAGGACTCTCCAACAATCTCTCTCACAAACATCCATCTTAGGTTGGGCAATGTAGTTAATATGCTTTGCTAGGTGAGAAAATTAGTAGCAAAGTGTGTGAACCCAGATCGCACGAGATCATTAACATTAATGTTCTCTCTCATATGACTTAGGACACGTGCGGTTGTAGGATATACTTTGTGATATTCCTTTCATTTTCAACTACCTTCTCCATGCACCTTAGTTTCCCTATGTTGTCAAGGAGTAGGTAAAGACAATGGGCAACACAAGGGCTCCAAAATAATGTTAGATTCCTAGGCATCAAAAGTCTGTTGATTTCCACATATGCAATTGCATTATTAGTCACAATTTGGATGACATTATGCACTCCCAGTTTCATCACCATCTTATTTGACATGTTGCACAATGTCGCCGTGTTTTTCTTTTGATTAGGACATCACTTGATTTTAAAAGTACTAATTGTACCTTTGAAGTAGCTAGAAAGTTGATGAGTGTCCTATTCCTGCCATTTTCCCACTCATTAGGTATAATGGTACTGCCATTCTGTTGATGAGTGTTTTGGACCTCATCTTGCAAAAAATACCAACTCATCTCATAATGTCTTGGAACCTTGAACCCCTTACCAAACATGGTAATTGTAGTGACCAATTTATCCCAATACAAACTACATAAAACATTGAAGAAATGTTATTGTAGTACCAAAATCTAGCAATTACCAACTTCGACTGATGTTGTATCTCTTTGTTCCATGCAGTGCTTTACAATCTGGGTTGAGTACTAGGAGTGTTACGTAGAACCCAAAATTCTAACATATGCTCTCCCACATTCCCATTCCTCATTTGTGTGGTCCAATGGAAGCAATAAGCCCCAACACCTGTTTGCAACCTTGTAGAACTGTAATATGCCTTTGTGGCTGCCATTGCCTTTGTTGTCCTCTTTTTTCCTGCCTTATATTATACACATGCTTCAAGGCTTGCTATCGCCTCCCTTGTAACCCACTTAGGAAAACCGTGACATGGTGTAATATCATGGTATTTGATCTTTGCATGGTAATATTTGAGCTGATTTATACCCCCAAAATCTCCTTAGGGCAATTGTTACATTTGACATCTCCTTGATATGGTCTTGGTTTTCCTTGTTCCAATAAGTTGCCCCCCTATCTGCCAACAACCATCTTGTACAAACATAGGTAGAGAACCTAGCAAAAATGGGACAAGATAAATAATTAGAGAACGTATACATTTTAATGACTTCTTTGTTATTTTAGGGGTTTGTTGCTTTATATATAATTGTGTCAAAATCTTCTATTATGAATTTTCTAATTTTAGATTTCAATAATATAATAATTCTTTAATAAATTAATTAGAAGTATTTTGTAATATCATTCCATAATAAATGATATAATATTAAAATACAATTGTAAGATACATATAAGTATTCTGTAAAAAATTAATAATTATAATAATATACAAATTAAATATTTTGTAATATAGTAATGCCATATTCATAACTTTAAATTGTTTATATATATCGCAAAATTATTAATGCCAGTGTTATTGTGAGACTCGTCTCCCCCTAGGAGACACGTCTTGGAGATGGAGACGTGTCTTAGAGACTTTTTGCATCTTTGAAGACCTCAAAAATGGTTGGAGACTTTACGATGAAGTTTCTTGGAGTCTCCAAGTCTTTGATTCCAAAAAGTGAAATCTCCCCAGAGTCTCCTGATTTTAAAAAAAAATATGCAATATAATATTGAATTATATTATGTATTTTGGCCCTTATTTTAATGTTTTCTAATGCAAAAATAAAAACCAAATTGAAATGATTTAATCATTTTAATGTTTTATTTAATAACTTAAAAAACATTAGGAACACTTAAAGTTTTTTTAAATCTAGAATCCAACCCAGCCAGCAATAATTAGATATATTTACAATTTTATTTTGATAATAACATGGTATGCAACATGGAGAGTGATGATTTTTTGTAGAGCAGGACAGCTGAAGACTTTGAGATGGATGATCAGAACCTTGTGGAGTAGATGATAGTATCATCATCATACTAAATACTAGATAGATTTCTGATTATTTTTTACATTACTAAGTTCATTTGTGTTTGCATATCAGCAATTTAGCATCAAACTATATTTTTTTGAATTTAAAAATATGAATATGTAATGATATTCTCAGCAATTATTAATCTGATATGATGATGATCATATGCAATATTCAGAAATTAGATATGACTATGCGATACTGTAATGTGATTATGTGAGTTTTGAACTATTTGACTCTATATTAATGTGGCATTAATACTAATATTTACTTTAAGTCTTTTATTTTTACAGTTTTACTATTTTGTATTTAGTATTGGACTCTTTAAAGTTTTAAACTATTAAAAAAAATTCTCGTCACCAAGTACCCCTGTCTTGTTTTTTTGAAAAATAGTCATATCGGAACTAGTACCAATACTAGAGACCTCCAGGTCTCCCCATCTCCTAGTAACCTTGATTAATACTGTTATGAGAATTCTCATTTCTCACATATATTAATAGCATTTATTCTCAATACATAATAAAATATTGTAATACCATTTATCTTGTAGATAATAGTTTTTCTCTTTTATACCATTTAGAAATGTACATAAAATTGTAAATGTATTTTGAAGTTTGAAATAGTAAAATAATTTTTGTACTTACCTGCAGCTGCAAACCCTTGCAAAATTGAAGCTATTTGTGCCCTAGCAGTAGTACTTGCAAATGCCCTAAAATTTGATGAAATGGCATGTTGTAACATATGATGAAATGCTGTGAAAAAATGCTCAAATCATGGATTAAAAAAGCTGTCATGGAAGAAAAATGCCAAAAACAATTCACACTACTGTGTTAATAAACACTTTCAACGCTCGTTGACCGTGCTTTTAGCTAATATTTGGTGATTTACAGCGGGTTTCACTCAAAAAGATCTTAACAATATATTTAAAGATGCGGCACCAATATTTTCGGCAATAAAATCCTTTGGTAGAATGCCACATGATACATTGCAATGAATTTGTGCTTTTTCAGCTTTGCTTTATCTGATCATTCTTTTCATTTAAATTGAATCCTTTGTAATCTTGTTTTTTAAATATAAATATATTTTACCTTTCTACCCCAAAAAATCCTCAATAGAACTTTAATATACTTAAAACCCTGGATAAGATGAGCTTATGGCCATTTTCATTGCATTCATAATTTCATAATGATAGATATAAAGTTACATAAATTGGCTTATTGGCCAATGCATTATATCCGCTACAAATTTGCATGGTCATGTTACACAAGGAGGCGACTCTTTATAGTGTCCTTTGGAATCCATGTGGAATAGACATGGAACTATTTTGTATATAGTGGGAGTACTATTTTGTAGCGATATGAAACTAAAGAATATTGTGGGTACTCTCTCGGGTATCCCCGGTAGGTTCTTATGGAGATGATACAAAACTTTTCTTCCTAGTGAGAGAGGCAACTTCATGAGCTGAAACTTTCATGAGTATTATAGTTTAGGCATAAGGAATTCCTCAGATTAGGTTACTTTTTCCTTCTTTTGATTTAATAGTTTTGTGTCTCTTTTTAAGGGCGCTATTCAAGGAATGCCTAATAGTCTATATGAATCTAGCATTAAGCTTTTATCTGGATTAATAGTACCATCTCGACATGTGTAGAAAATTTAATGAGTACCATAGCTTGTGCATAATTACTTGCTTTCATGCTTTGACTCTTTCCTTTGGTTTAATGGCACTGTGTCCTATTTGTAGTTATGTGAGTTTCAAGCATCTTACTTGTTTCAAACTCAACAATTTCAGAACATTAAGCAGGACACCAGATTATCAAGTTTTGGAGGTTCTTCTATTTCAGGTTACCAATATGGTTACTGGCACTGCTATTTATAGATATTTATGCATTTACCATTTCATATTTATGTTGTCATGCTTTGCACATTTTTTAAATCTTCTTTAGAATATTTGTGATACTAGAGTCATTGTTTGCAACCCATTTTAAGTGCTACCTACTAGTCCTATATAAATCTAATTTTATCACCGAATATGCTTTTGGAAACTCTTGAAATCATCAAGTTCAGTGTTATAAATGAACTACTTATAAAAGTTTTATTTTCCATAGTATAAAAATTAGCTCTAGGATGATAGAGTTGAAGCCATTAATCATGAAATGTTTCTAATTTTGCATATCCTATTACATGAGTTTGTTCTTTATGAATCCATAAATCCAATCTTTTATCTTGCAGGATTGAAGTAGGTAACGAAATTTTGCTGGTTCCAACATTTTTATCTTAAAGATTCTTTCACTACTTGTAAAAATCATATGTTCTTTCAAGGAATGAAAAGTATATTACTAGATGTAGCTTTTGTAGACATTATTAATCATCTGGATTTTTCAACTACTTCCAACAAATCAAAGTTGAATATCGCCCACAATGCTAGAAGGAAAAGTATATGGTGAACGTGTACTTGTATCTCATATAAATGTAGCATGCATTGTAAATAAGACATCCATATTCTCATTAAGACTCTTTGGTATTCTTGGGACTTGGTATATAGCTTGCATTGTATTTCTTTTTGATAGGTTAATTAAGGATTCTATAAGGTTCCATTCCTTAAGTGTAATGTCCCCATTTTAGCAGGTTCCTGCAGGTGGTTTGGTCAGTTCATCATTGCAGCGTTCGTGATGACAGTGAGATTCAAGGCTCTCAGTCATATGCTTGCTATGTATAGTAAGTCTATTTTGGGTACTTACTATATTTGACAGTGTAGTGGTGACATTGGCAGTTGGTTACCATATGCAATGGTTGGTGCATTTATTTGATGAAATTCATGATTATTGGTTTATTAATGAGGCTTCACATTTATTAAGGCACTTTGTGTTATAAAATAGAATTGTGAATGTGAAGCCTCTTAAGAGAAAAGTTTCTTCATGAAGCGAAGTGTTAGAAAAGTTATTTATTTAAAAGAAATTGATGGAAGCTTCTAATTGAATGTTGTGTTGAAGACGCTACCTTAATGAAAGGTGTATTAATGAAGCTATATGGCTTTATAAAAGAATGCTTCATGAAGTAAATTGATCATCCAATTGCCTATTGATTTTCTATTGTCTTTGGTGAGAATTTGAAGGTTGTGTTTTTTCCATTCCAGTGCTGAGGTGTAGTAGAATTGGTAGTTGCATTTCTGAAGAATTGTTTCTGACTTATCAAACTATGTCTACTGTTGCTGAGAAGTTTAGTAATCTGAGATTGTTGTTGTCTTATTTGAGCTGTGATTACTGTGGTTGGAGGGCATCATTGATTAATGTAACTGATCGTTCTTATATATGCAAATTGAGAGCATCAAATAATGAATGTAATTGACTGAGTTGGGTGTCTGCAATTATCTATCACAGTTGGGAAATATATTTATCATTGATGTTGCTTCTGGGCAGCTAAGTTCTGTAAATTCAGTGCCATTGGGTCTGAGTGTTAGGCGGCCATTTATCTTCTGATAGAGTACCTCGCCTGCTGCATTCTAGGCGCCAGTGTTAGCTGCAATTAGGTGTCTGGGTTATTGCAGACCTGGGCTTTTATTGGAAAGGTTTGAATTTTGCAGTTGGAAGGGAAGATGTGGGAATTAGAAGCCTAGCCAAAACACCTTGCTGCTGGCATTTTATTACCAGTTTGGCATGGCTACTGAAGTTACACATTGTTTCATGTCTAGACATGTGGACGTGACTGTTATTGGGTTCAATGTGCAATTCATCTCCTAAATTGAATTTGTTGGGTTATATAGGGCAAGCAATGGGGTTTGTTGTAACCATTCTATGAGCAATCCCACTGCCAGATTTATTTCTTGTATTGACTCATATCATTGCAGCCATTGTAGATTATTGAATGAAATTCAGAGTTACTCCTGTGTAGAGAGAATTGATTTGTGTTGGGAGAATTATTTTTCATTTCGGAATTCCATATTAGTGTTGCTTCCTTCATATGCTTCATATCATCAAAACCTTGAAAGAACAAAAAACAACAAAGAATATTTGGTAATCCATCAACTTTGAAAGTGGTGTAACACGGAGATGTGTCCCCCCACTAAAATCGGGCCACACCCAACATGGGGACGCACCCGAGACGGGGTGGATGGCGTTTCGGTGTCTCAGGTGGTGCCACTCAGAGTGCCACCTCCACCGAAGATGGCATGATGTCTTCGAGATGTCTCCGTGTACCCTATGGGTGCAGGGGGATGCGAGGGAGGATGTCAGGACATCTCCTGTGGTAACACGATGGGGGACATTAAAAAATAAAAAAAGTAAGGCATTATTTTAATATTTTTTTTGGTTCTATTTTTGTTATAATGGGATGTGGGGCCCATTCCTTCCTCCTCTTTTGTTCAAAAGTCTTCTATTCTTTATTTTTATTCACATTTCCATTTCTATAGCTGAAGATTGATGTATATTATAAATTTAAAATTATATAATTTGACACCCTTTCATTTGCTGATGTTCAATGTTCATTGTTTGTCATTTGATCATGAATCATGATGTTCGAGTTCAAAACTTCAATGGAATGTTCAATGTTTAATTTTTTTACATCTTTATATCTTATATTGTATAATTGTAGTACATCTTTTCATAACTAGCATTTTAAGTACCATATATATAGTATATAAACCCCTACTCCCCCAGCCACCCCCCTGTCCCCCGCCGTCCCCAAATCAAGGACCCTTTGTCCCCCCCTCTCGGAAACTTGCCCCCTCCATCCCGCCGTCCCCCCGTCTTGCAGGGCAATGTAACTATGGAAAGAAGTGACTATTCAGGGCCATTTCAGTAGCATCAGAGTTGGCTAGCAAAATGTTTGACGAAATGCCAAACAATTGATTAGTAAGGAATTTGGTGTTTGTTAAAGTATAACCGGTTGAGGTTATTACATTGAGAAAATCTAATACCTTCCAGAATATTGAAAATTTTAAACAGCCAATATGCAAGAAGGAATAATAACATACCTAGATAACAAAACAAGAAATATCTGAAAACATGAAATTGACCCACAACTTGTGAATAGGCTAAGCCTGCCTACTAATGAAATTCGAGCATGATGTGAGGATGGATTATTTTTGGAAGAAACTTCTTAGAAGGTATAGGAGTCCAATCACCCAAAATATAAGAATCACAATAAGGATTTAAAGACAAAATGATTTATTCATCCAAAAGGAAAGGAATTAAGTCTTGAAAAGATGGAGGGATCTAGCATCCAAGGGAGTCAAGGCTTGGTCAATGACAAGAGTTGTTGGGTCTAGGGGGCAATGAGCCTTTCCTAACGAATAGGAGACAAGCATAGAAGTAGAAGAAAATCCATAGGGAGAATCCACTAGAGGAAACAACTATTGGTACTTAGAAGTATTGAGGGAAGTAGGAGAAACCTAAGCAAGGGACCTCTAAGGATAGCAGGAGAAGTTGGTGACAAGGCTCAACGTCCTTGTACCAATAGGAAAATTCTGTGCTTTTTAGGCTGTGAATAATGCCACGCCACATGAACCAGGCCAAAGAGAGCTTTGCAACTAAAAACCAACACCTCATAACAAAAATTTGAAACCAAACACGATATCCGATCAAGATCAATATAAGAGACCCTTAGAAATATACACTTTATCATCTAGTCAACATAGACGAGAGTGAAGTGGTATCAAATTAATTGCAAATAAAATTGTCCAAGGTGTTACCTATAGATAACAAACTAGGGGAACTTTGAGAATCGTAAGTGATGGCTAGGAAGCCTAGCCCAAACTGACAAGACAAAAAAAATCAGAAAAGGGATTGAACATAGGAAACCAAAGTTTCATATAGAGAGAAGCTTTGCCAAAAAACCAATTCAAGCCTTATAAAGATCAAGCAAATACAACCTGCTATAAAAAAAACCATGTGCACATGAGTAGATTGTAGCTATTGATTCATAGTGTGCAGCAATAATATATTGTACAAGGTGTTCATCTATGTGGAGGTGTCATACTTGGTGTTTTATGTAGTCAAGTGAGATCATAAATGGTTGGATTATAGTTACACGACTCTTGGTTTCACAAGTTACTTGAACTTGACAACTCATGAACTTTATACTTGAATAAGAATCTCATGTGCTAAATAATATTTTTGGATTGTGTGACCAAATGAGACAAGCTCAATGTTCCTTCTTATTGTGGACTTTCAATAGGTTGTAATGATGTGATATGTTTGCTATTAGAAAGGGACTTATGTTGTTCATTCAATGAATATCAACTACTTCAACATCCAATGAAACAAATTGCAAGGAGAAAGGGTTTGGAAATTCTATCTAACTTTAAGAATGTAAGACAAGGTTGATAATAGGGGTGAGCCTCTAACCAATCCATGCTTCACTGTGTCAATTAGGCATAGGAGGGTGCTATCTTCTACTAAGGATGTAGGACTGGTTTTCACATTGTCAATACTCATTCGAATGCCTTATAGAGGCACAATCTAAATGAACATTTCCAATAGAAGTTAAACACTTGCAATTTAGGCCTAGACTAACCTTGTACTGCTACTTACAATCAGCAAGTACCAAAAATTATGGATACTAGCTCCACAACTGATCATCACTTAACAATATCTTTCATTCAACTACATCTACTTCTATACAACTTGAAATATATCCTAATCTAAGTGAGGAAATGAAGAAACTATTTAATACTCCAAAGCAACACAAGTAATCCACCATGTAGACCAACAATGAATTAGCAGTTACTTAGTTAGCATTATGGAAACAATTTCAACAAGTCTTTCCCTTTCTAAATGAGAGAAGCAAGGTTTATATAAGTGCCCCAAATACAATGAACAACTAGGATTGATTTGAAACCAATGACCCAAATTATAACTCATAGAAACCCCTAATTAGGGTTGCTACAATAATTAAATACATAGCCAATGATAATGAGGGACCACCCTATAGGCTAATGAGAAAATTACATTCCATATCACTTTAAGCATGAACTAATGAGAAAATAATATGTTCGACATGTCCATTTGCGAATGATTCTGACTGGATGATCTTGGAGATGCCAACTTGGAGCTCTTAGATTGGTTGAATGATGACTAGGTGCATGTAATAACCCTCGAAGAAGAGAGTAAGCACTTCCTTTGATAAATGATTAAATTGTCAAGAACCACTATCCTCACTTTAATAAAAGAATAAATGATAAAAATAATGATTATTATTTATTAATCAATACAATGATTCCTTTACTTAATGCCTTAGTAATTGTAAAAGTATTATTGGTCTTTAGTGTAAACCAATTTGTTAGTATTTTAAATAAATATCCTTCCTTTAAATTTCAGTGAATAATAATAAATAATAAATAATTATTATCAAACCATTCAATAAATAACTATCTAAACACAAAACTATAATCAGTTTGCGTAATAATAATAATGGTTAAAGACAAAATCTGAAGTAGAGGTGCCACCAATCATGGGCACGAACCTCTAAGCTCCAAACTCCACATATTAAAACCCAGTCAATGGAACCGGGAGGGGCATAGAGAGAAGTGGACGAACATCAAGGGAACATATTTGCGGGGTCTCCAAGTTGGCCTACAGATCAAATGCAACAAAATAGAAAATAAAAGTCTAAAGTTTATTACCAGATTTTAATTCAATTGCAGATTGATGCATAGTTTTGTTGCAGGTATGAACACTAATGCCAATGGATTGATTCACTTCTAGAATCTGTAGAAGTTAGTGCAGTAATAACAGAGATAAAACAATAATATTGAACTTAGAATTTCCTTCGATCCTTTGATGTGCTTGCATTAATAGATTTCGATGCCTTGTTTATTCTGGCAAATCGGTATATATATCAAGTGGAAAGGTTTGGGGATGAATGGTTACGTCTCTGATTGGAGAAATGAACATTCATCCTCACACCCATTTGGAGGTAAGTAATAATTCACGATTTGTTATGGATTTAACCAAAGCATAACAAGTATTACCAATCATTAAGATCTACGGCTTGATATAAAGGATAGATTGATAATGATCTAAATATCAAAAGAATCAAAATTACTTTTGATCATGCCTTAATGATCTCAGAAAATATATATATCATTGGTTTCAAACTATGAATTGTTCACATGCAGCAAGTACGTATGCATATATGTATAATAGTATGTGCATCATACTATTGTAAATATATACATATGTATATGCTGATCACAGTAATGTCAGACCGAAGCTACATGCATTACCACTCCCTCTTAGCTAGGGAAGACAAAGTGCATATATATAAGTTCTCCTTATTTGAAAAATAATATCCTCTAGATATATTTAAGAAAATCAAGTCTCATGATATTCTTTCTAGTTATGGTGTGTACACAGATATTAAGTCACATGATATCCATTGACATGCTCGTTTCAACTATCATGATTTTTTCCAAGAATATCAAGTCACATGATATTCATCATGATAGTAATCTAATAATTATAAAGTCGTCACCTTATATTATTAGAATCAACATTTCAATATAAAAGATTGTCACCTTTTAATAATGAACATAGGGTAGGCCCATGAGTCACAGAGTCGCACATATGAAAAATGAGTTTACACTTTTAACATCTTTCTTAAAATAATACAAATTTACAAAGTTGAGACTCAATCTCATAAACTTACATTTCAACTAAGCCAAGTTTATTTTTGAAATGATCAACCTTCACTTGGATCTATCATGAAATACCAGATTCACAGATAACTTGATACAACTTTGGTTATCACAGTGAATAGTGGTAGGTTTCATAGGCTCACAAACAAGTTAGAAAGCAACTTTTGAAGCCACACTGCTTCTCTAGCTCCCATTGCTGCTGCAATATACTTTGCCTTAGTAGAACTCTGAGCAGCTGAAGCTTGCTTTCTGTAGATCTAAGAGATCATAGCTGATCCTAAGCTGAAACAACATCCGGATGTGCTTTTTTTGGCCTTTTACACTTCTAGCCCAATCAGAATCAGTATATCTATGTAACTCCAAGCTAGTATTCTCATATTTAAGTTCATACCCAATAGTACCTTGGAGATACCTTAATATATGCTTCAAAGCAACAAGATGAATCTCACGAGGTTCACACATGAACTGACTTAATGCATTTACAACATAGCAAATATCAGGTTGAGTATTTACAAGATACATCAGGGACCCAATTATCTGTCTATATAAAGTGGGATCAACTAGTCTATATTCAGCACTTGCTTTCTTTAGCTTGTGAAAGTTGGTTTCCATAGGTGTAGACATAAGTCAACAGTCCCACATTCCAAATCTTTTCAAAATATCAACAGTATACTTCTTTTGATGTAGAAAGATACTCTCAAACTTCTGACGCACTTCAAAACCAAGAAAGTAATGAAGAATTTCCAAGTCCATTTCAAATTTAGAAGCCAAATCTTTCTTATACTAATTAATGAGATGTTCTCCCCTTGTAATTAGAAGGTCATCAACATAAAGAATTAGAATTAGTATATCACCTTTAGTTACTTTAAAGTAAAGATTTGGATCAGCCACATTCTTGGTGAATCCAAGACTTAAAAAGTATTTGTCAATCATTTCATACCAGGCTCAGGGAGCCTGTTTGAGTCCATATGGAGCCCTCTTCAATTTACATACATAAGAGGCAGCATCATGGGTCACAAATCCTTCTGGTTGTTCCAAGTATACTTTCTCAATTTTTCCATTTAGAAAAGCAGTTTTTACATCCATTTGATGGATTTTTCAACCTTTGGCTACTGCAATGGCTATTACAGCTCTAATTGAGGTATACCTAGCAACTGGTGCAAAAGTTTCTTCAAAGTCGATTCCTTTCTTTTGAGAAAAACCTATAGCCACAAAATGAGCTTTATGTTTTTCAATGCTACCATCTACAACATACTTAACTTTGAAGAGCCATTTTGAAGACACGACAGATTCTCCCTTAGGTCTAGGAACTATATCCCAAACATCATTTTTTAGTATCAATTGATACTCTTCCACCATTGCATTTTTCCAAGCTTGATATTTAAGTGCTTCTGAAGTACTTGATGGTTCAGGTTTTGGACTTTGGCACATAAAAGCATTGTATGTCAATTTTCTAGGTCTTTTGCTTTCTCGAGAAGTACCTGAAGGTGCTGCAAATCCATCTCCTTCCTATAAAATTTTCCTTGCCCAAAGTGGCCTTTTAGAATGATCAAGACTCTCTTCTTGAGTCTTAGGAAGGATCTCAGTTTCATTTGAAGTCTCTTCAGGGTACTCCCGTTGAATCTCAGGAGCAAGAACCTCTTCTTGGTATACGTCAATTGTATCTAGTTCATCAGAAGTTTTAGCTCTTCTGAAGGCAATATCTTCTTCAAAAATGACATCTCTGCTGAGCTCTATTTGTTTCTATCCAGGTATGTAGACTCTGTATCAATTCACTGTTTCACTAAAACCAATAAGAATTCCTCTTCTTCCAGTAGGTTGTAACTTTTTTATTTTCTCCTTAGGTACATGAACATACACAAGACATCCAAATATCCTTAAGTGACTAATGTCAGGTTTCTTTTCTAAAAATGCTTCTTCATGGGTCTTATTGTGCAAATATGAGTGAAGACATCTATTCTGAATATAGACTATTGTATTAGATGCTTCAGCCCAAAATGACATGCTCAAGTTTTTATCAAAACTCATAGCCCTAGCAGCTTTGACAATGGTTCTGTTTTTCCTTTCAGCAACTCCATTTTGTTGAGGATTGTAGGGCATTGTGAACTCCGTTTTAATCCCAACAAGTTTGTAGAACTCTTTAAATAGTTCAAAAGTGTACTCCTTCCCATTATCTATTGTCAGAACTTTAATTTTCTTTCCTGAGGAGTTTTTAGTGATTGTTTTGAATTCTTTAAACTTAGAAAGAATCTCTTCAGATTCTTTGCACTTAAGGAAGTATATCCATGTCTTCCTTGAAAAATCATCAATAAATATCAGATAGTACATGAACCCTCCTATAGATGGTAAAGACATAGGTCCACATAGATCAAAGTGCACTAGTTCGAACACATCTTTAGTTTTGCTCAAACTATGAGGGAATGACTTTTTAGTGTTTTCCCCTAAGGCGCAACCTTTGCAGGATTCATTGTGAATATGGCTTAATTTGGGCATTCTAGTTACTAACTTCTCCATAGATGTTAGGGCATGAAAGTTGATATGACCTAATCTTCTATGCCATATTTTATTCGAATCTAAAGTCTCATGCACAAGTGCAAAGTTTGTCTTAGTGCATAGCTCATATAATAGTCCTTGTCGTATTGCTTTTGTTAGAGCCTTCTTTATGGTTTAATTCTTAGGCCAAGCTAGTACCTTACCTTCCATGAATGCAATTCTATAACAATCATCTTCAAGTGTAGATATGGATATTAAATTCCTTTTAATACCTAGTATATAAAGAACTCCAGAAAGCTGAATAGAATTCCCCGATTTCAATTTGGTGGTGCAAGTCCCAATCCCTTTTACGAAATGTGCCAAATCATCACCAATTTTAAACTCATCTGTTTCTATTTGCATGCTTTCTATGTTATCCTGATATCCAGTGATGTGTCTTGAAGATCTGTTGTCAACTATCCAGGTGTTAGATTTGGTAGATATTTGACTGGACAATGCTGAATAGAAGGCATATTTATCGGATTCATGTCCTTCGTTTGATTTATCAGATTTGGCAAATGACACCTGAGGTTTAGATTGATCGAGACAATTTATCGCATAATGTCCATATAGATCACATCTAAAACATTGAATTTTGGACAAGTTTTCTGTTTACACTGTCCTTTTCCATGAAAGTTTCTCTTCCTTTTATTGTTCTTCTTCTTTCCCTTCTTATGAGAGTTTGTGTTAAGAACTTGAACGTCTTCATCTAAGGTTTTGTGTTTTCCTTTAATCATTAATCTCAATTCTTTGTGAAGACAATCAGATCTTAATCGATCTAGTATTGGGATTTTCGAAGGAAGTAAATAACTATCTTAAGAGAATAGCAGGAAGTAAATAACAAATTAAATGCAAAGAATCCAATTCAACAGGCGGAAGACATAAGCCAACGCATCCAAGGTAATAAGTAGGAATCACATACTGAATGTAATACCTTCTCAGCTTTCGAAACACATTCCCAATTGACCCTCCAACTCTTGCAATTCAGTAGGAAGTCATATGGTCAAGAAATATTGTTTGAGTTATTGGGGCACATAGTAGGATTCATTCATCATCAAACAAATCAGAGGATACACATCAGCAATAGTTAAATCACAGGCAAGGACAAACATACAATAGGCTCATTATTTATCATACCACTGCCATTCAACATACGCTCAGTCTCCCACATAGCAAGGAAGATTCAAGAGGTTCCTTATTATTGGATTCTGTTCGCACAATGGAGGATCTAAAAATCAATGTCCTATCAAGAAAGGAAGATGTCTAAAAATATACACTTGTATTGCCTACTCAACATTTGTAAACGACACCAGGGTGAAGCATTGTTGTGCTATAAAATATACAAAATATTATGGTTGGAGCTTGCTAAGAAATCAGGACTAGAAGTTGACATACATCTGAACACTGAACTAAAGTACAAACCATCAGAGTGTAACACCCTCCAAATTGTTAACCACCATAATAGATTAGATAAATCCAATTATAAGATATACAATCCCACGTTTAATATATTAATTAAGCAATGGAGCATATCATTAGATAAAGGCATAGAAACATTAAATCAACTCATAGCAAAGTTTTTCGTAAGAAATTGGATTAAGGAAGAGATAAAGCATCTTCGAAAGGTCAGTATACTGAAAGGCTTTAATATATGCATATGAAAGGGATGAATATACCTATGGTTATTCATAAGGCTTGGGACGAGAAGAATCTCTCCTAAGAAGAATGGATACATCAAAGTGATTATCCATAAGGTCTTATTGAGAGTTTGGATTGTGAAGAGATGATGCTTAGTGGAGAGTTGTTCTAATAGTAGAGCCCTAGGAAGAACTCCCCTAGGAACAAAGTGCTTGATCACAGCCTCTCCTTAAGAAGAGGAATTAATTGGGAATTGCATACATGTTTTAGCAATTAGATTATTGTCCTACTACATTAATACCTATATTTCTATTGAGATACTAACATCCTTGCAGGTTTATAAGCTAGGAGATCGAAAGATTTAAACAATAAGACAAGGGACATTACAATGCAACCTCAACTTGCTCTTCCTTGATCATTGTTTCAGATTTTTTTCATCCTCTTCCTTAGGAAATTCTCCCATTGAACTTGTCCTTGAAATTGTTCTCGTCATAGGTTTCCCTCTATTGATCATGGGCTTGTAATATTAATGTCCTTGATTGAATCTTGTTTGATTCTTATGGATTTTGATGTGATTACGGACAAATTGATCTACTTAAAAGATAGTTCTTAGTCTCCAAGCATTTAATCAAGTGGAAAGTTTCCCTAGATAGGGACACATGAATATCCCTAAATTTGAACTTGCATTTGTCCATGGAATTCTTTTTTTCTAAATTGGACTTATCCACATCCCCACTTAAAGGCTTGATCTTGAATTCTCTAGGTTTCCTTGTAAAATATCTGCACTGGATATTTGCCCAATTTCATCTCAAAATAATTTTGAGAATATAACCAGATGAATAATGCAATGTAAACTAACAATATAAACCAATAGACGCTAATTAAATGCCTCAAAATATGTTATTGCATTATACATCACCAATACAATAACCAAATATTTAGTCCAATCTTAAATACAAAAATGCAGTCAAATTGGAAATATAGGAAAGAACCTGTAAGCAGACGTGAGACACCTGGTGTGACGTCTCCACGGACAATGGGGTTTCATCCACCGTCTACCGGCATGAGGGTTTTCGTCCTCAAGCTGGACAAAAGCTGAAGCTTTCCAAATAACTCTCCAAGAGAGAAACTAAAATCTGAATGCATCAAGTTGTGACCTTTGAGTTTCCACTTTCTTGTTTTTTGTCCCCTTCTGTCACCTTATAACCCCATTTAAAATATTTAATTGACCCATTTTGTAAACTTATTTTGAACTCTTATAAGCCAAATTTAATATTATATGAATTTAACTTCAGAATTCCTAATGTCCCAAAAAGGGGAGATTACAGTCCTCCCTTCTTGAGATTGCTTGTCCTCAAGCAATTATGAGTCAATAAGCCAATACCAGTGTCCTGTATCCATCCTCTAGCATCAGTGTGTCCCATACTAGTAACTAGAATTCAGGACCTGCCATGCTATGGTACCAAAAGTGAATGCAACCCAACTATCACTATGGTCCCTAGATCCCATGTCAATATCTAAATCTCTAATGTAGGTTGGGCAACTCTGATCATAAATCTCCAACTGTGTAGCATCATAGTATAATCCACAAAATGTAAAACATGCATCATGTTAACACCTGGATCCCAAGCCAGCTTGTCAACTCAATCGTGCGAGTAGAAATAGGTGTCTGTTAACCTGTCATCATCCTAAATCAACTGGGGGAGCAAACAAATCATCCCAACAAAACCAAAGATATCTCCAATATGTAGGAAATCCAAGTCATAAGACCCCCACATAGTGCTACTATAATATGTGTCAGGAATAAAAATGATATCCATGTTGTCATTTTGCCTTTGCATCGGAAAGGAAATCATCTCATGAGGTATGTGCCTCAAGAGGAAATCAATCTGCAACTCACGACCTTCCAAAAGTTGACCCAAATTTGGAAAGATAATAGCAAACCCTATGTAATAACCACTAATAGTTAGGGTGTGCATAAAGATAAAATGACCAACTTACAAATAAATAGCTGCCATCTCATGAAGACTTAGTGATATGTCTCTAGATAGTTGGTAGGAATTATCCATATACTTTAAGGACAATTCTGAATTTTCAGCCTCACCATGGGTATCTTCACTCAAATTAACATCTCTAGCAATGAAATGATAACCTCTACACAGTTTTTTAAGTAAAGTCATTTTTTTCATCTTCTACCTCATGATATGGTGAGATCATATTGCTGTTGTAAAAACTAGAACTCATATGTTTGACTTCTTGCTGGTCGTTATGGTCTTCATTAGGAAAAAGTACGTCATCATTATGGAGAATGGTGGAAACATTGTCCTTGTTTTCATGCCCACAAATGGTATATATTATTTCAATAATTTGTGCCACCTCCATAGTTCTATCTTTAAGTTCATCTTCCTTGTGAATGGCTGCAATAGAAGTCTGGTTTTCAGCCTGCTATAAGGAGTAATGTGTCATATTTAGCTGAAGACAAAGTTCATCTACCTCTTTTTCCTTATCTTCCACATGTTTGATGGCTATATCCTTGTCTTTTAACTGTTTCAAGTAGACTAATTTCATTCTTTCTTGTGCCTTTGTGAGAGTGTGAAGGTTTGCACCATTGACTCCCTTCATTATTCCCTTCTCCTTTTCAATACTTTTAACCTCCGACATGATTTCCTCAATGTGTTTATGGGTGTTATTAAAATGCACTATGGCTGCAATGATCGTATGATTTGATACTTTCAGCTTATCCTCAAAATTATCTGCTCCAAAATCATCCTCTAGAAATGAAATGTCTAATTGGTCCTTCAAATGAACCCCTATATTAGCATCATCATTTTCAGTTGTGCCCTACCCAAGATTTACCTCCATCTTCAATTGTATTGCTTCATCAACTATGACATCATCTTTTTCACATAGTTCATCCTTATGGAGAGATTCACTTTCAGCCTTATGATCAGCATAATGATTGTCAATAATAACCTCCAAATCACCAAATAATATGCTAGTACAAATCTTACCATCATCCACAGTGGGTTTCGTCTCATGGTCCTCATTATATTGAAGTTGGGCTAATGAATCCTCAACTTCCTCAAATTCTGATCTGCTTTTCTTGAGCTGACTCTTCCTCCTTATTACCCTCACAAGTGTGACCAAGTGACCAAAGACGTTTGCAAGTCAAACAGATCTGCTCTTTCCTCATTTGGTTCTTGCTCATTTTCAAAGATTCCTCAATCTGTATGCTGACTGATATTAACTCATTTTGAGTCATAAATTCCTTGAACATGTCAAAGTTATGTATAACTAATTCCTCTACAAGCTTGTAAGCCATACATGAGATTATGTTCTCTCTTCTCCACATAGCCAACAAATCTGATTTTAATTGCTTATATATGTCATTGTTCTCATCAAGGATTAATGACATGATGGTTTTACCACAAACTCTCACATTGTTAGGGTGATGTTTCCAAAATTCTTGAGAATCTTTATGGCAATAGTCGCTATAAATTTCCACTCAGGGATGACCATTTGCAACTCTTTCTATGGTAACGTCTTGCATAGAGCTATTGATGATTATTGGGACCAACCAATGTAATGTCTAACAAACATGCCCAAAAATCTTCTGCACCGGATAGATGATAGTTACAAGTAAGGTACTCGACTCTCACAATCTGCACAATTCTGCCTCCCCAAACAATTTCTTCTTTTCCAATTCTCCTACACTAGAAGCATTACTTCCTCACCTCTTCGGTTACAATAGTAGCTATGCACAACCTAAGTTTCTCAGCAACTTCCAACATAACGCAAAACTTTGCACCTATTCTCCAAGTTGAGTTGTCGGGCTCTTTGTTCCGAGACTAACCCAATATCCTGTTGTCGTTAGGATAAGAAACATTAGGCAATGCTACTGTCAGGAATAATTGTATAACTGAATTGTGTGTTCTGAGTTATTTGACACCAAACATAAACTCTCATGACCTCCCTCCTTTGAGGTTAGTTACACAGAGCTGGCAATTGCTTTCCTCTAATTCTAAAAGCCACTTCCCCTTCTGATTTTCCTGTTCCTGCTCATATACGGTGTTCTCTGTCGAAGTCCATTCTCCACTCATTCGCTTGTGTTCTTTCTTCAGACAATAAAGATACCAATGAAGTTCTGCATTCATTTACTACAAACCATTTAATGCTAAGCAAACCTATTCAATTTCATGCCTAGGTCTTATTAATTATATACTAAGGTTGTAGAATCATGACAATAAGTTTGTAGATAATTCATATTGGCCACTATTACATTTGCTCAAACCAAGGGTAAGATTGATACCGCATAACCCTGTCAGTGTTCATAGGAATAATCTTCTGTCATAAAAAAAAATTCCCTTGTAAACTATGGTTTCGCAATTAATAAATAAAGTAGGTGATTTTTGATGATTTCTAATGGCCCAAGTTCTTGTGGATAGATCATTTCTAAACTTGAGCTCTTTTCCACCAATTAATATTCCTCTGATTGCCCAATATTGCTTCCTCGACTATAATCTTAGCAAATATTAAATTCACATCTGTATAAATTGATCCAATCCCTTAACAATATTTCTTCTACCCAAGCTTTCAAAGGAAATATTATTATTTGTTTCCTACTGTAAATGGAGGCGTCCACGCATAAAGGTTCTCAAATTATAATATTTCGTCCTTGAAACTTAACATTTTCCAATTGTAGTAAAAACATCACTTAACAATATCAGACATACACAATCAAATCTAGAAACAAAAATATCATTAAAAATATCACTTTCTATAGATATCTAGTTTATGCAAATTTTAACCCCTTTTAATCAATGATTAAATGCCCAGACTCTGTATCTTTACATAGTTACAAGACTATTTTCCTTGCACAACTCTAATAATTTAATACACGACAGTTTCATACTGTCACCTTTAATGCTAAACTTGTTTGTTGATGACATTTTACAAACTCACAGATTCTAAAATTATTTCCAAACATCACAGGCTGGTAGGTTCAAAGCTCTGATACCACTGGGTTATCCCCAATGGATATTTCCCCAATTTTATCTCAAAATAGTTTTCTGAACATAAATAGATGAATGATACAATGTAAACTAACAACATAAACTAGTAGATTCTTATAAAATGCCTCAAAATATGCTATTGCATTATACATCAACAATACAATAACCAAATATCAAGTCCAATCTTAAATATATAAATACAGTCAAATTGGAAATATAGGAAAGAACCTATAAGCACACGTGAGACACTTGGTGTGACGTCTCCATGGACAATGAGGTTACGTCCATTGTCCACTGGTACAAGGGTTTCCATCCTCAGGATGGATGAAAGTTGAAGCTTTCCAAATAACTCTCAAAGAGAGAAACTGAAATCTGAATCCTAAACCAAGCATGTGTCTCCCTTCTTTTAATGCATCAAGTTGTGACCTTTCAGTTCCCACTTCTCTATCTTTCAGCCCCTTCTTCTATCACCTTATAGCCTCATCTATAATATTAAATTGACCCATTTTATAAACTTATTTTAAATTCTCATAAGCCAAATTTAATATTATATGAATTTAACTTCAGAATTCCTAATGCCCCAAAAAGGGGACATTACACCTTGTTAAATGTATCAAGTTCCTTTTGCTTTGCTGAGGAATTATCCATGTTATAATCGCAATGTTGAATCTTTCCCCTTTCCTTGCCCGCTTCTCTGCATGCAGTCACCTCTACATAAGATAAGGAACATCTTATATCAAAAGTTATGAACAATAAAGTGCAAATTGAATTACTTAACAATTTTCCAATTATCAATCCCCAATTTGGAAATTATCAACAATATTCCAATTATTTTTGTATTAAATGTTGAAAATCGTGTTATGTGTTGGTAATTCACTTGTCATAGGGATTGATTGATTTCACATTCCTTCTTCAATCCTTGTGATTCTTACTCATCCTCTTGGTAGAAAACTAATAGGGACAAGGATAAATTGAAGTCCCTATGAGATGTCCTTATTGTTGTGAGTTTTTCACACATTTGCCCCATTGCAGATTGGGATCCCCCCTTTTTGGCTGGTAATTTTAGGTAGTAGAGTGATTTTGGCAACGACTTGAGATCTAAAAGTGTAATGTTACCTTTCTGGGTGCATCATAATTGATGTCTTTAAATCTTATTGTAATGTTCATAATAGTCATTCCAGGTATCAAATGATGTTTATTATTTAGATTTACGATCAAAAGATAAATGTGTTATCCAAGTTGCCTAGAGACCATCTGTGGGCACCCTCAAAGTTTACAGGTCCAAGCCCGTTTCACAAACGGAACATTGACCTCTACCCTTTATTAGGACATGATCTACTAGATTGGATTTATACAAGCCGCTCCTTGTTAACATTTTGTTCTTCCGATCACAAATCAAATTATGGTAAAATTAGAAGTAATCATATTTCAATTATAAATAATATGTGAAGATCAAGTCTTACTGTAATATGTAAAAATACTTCGATGCCCAATATTTATTCAATTAAGAGTACATATTTGGTTAAATTCCATTTTAATAAATAGTTGTAATGTAATTGGAAAATAATCTTCAATAATTAGTGAGGTCAATATTAAGTATTTACTTGATAATGATTTATTTATAAATTTAATGTTTACCCAATAATTTGTGATTATGGTTGGAGGGCTTCCTTACACGTTATTTGACAGATGTCACTATTCTCTTGTGGTGGGTCAGTTTTCGTTCGGGCAACATATTAATATTGTTTCTTAATGAGATATGCTTCACTATGTTCAACATAATCAAAGGGGCTGGTTTATAATATATTATCCTTAAATAGGAGTCATCTTCCCTTTTGGTGGCCCTACTTATGTTGAAGACGGGTCCATGTGTAAGAGACCCTTTACGACAGTATCCACATAAATTGCAAGTTTGTATTCACCCTCTTTTAAATTATTATTGGGACTGTGTTCTAATATATTTTTTGGTGGTCATTTGGTTTGCCCATCGATGGGTCTGACCAATAATATCGTCTTCTCCATATATGATTTGTTTCTTTCTTTTTATATTTTCCACTGCAAGGGTAGATGTGGTGAATTGCATCTTTGATGATGACAATTTTTGGAAACATGCTAAAGAAATTCTTAAGGTAAATTTCTTGCAATTTAATATTTAGTATTTTAGTATTTAGTATTTAATATTTAATACTTATTATTTATTATTTATTATTTAATTGTTTAATGATTTAGTTTTACTTTAAGTTATATTATTTTATATTTAAGTTTTGACTCAAATGTATTTTTTACATTATATGCAAGTCATTGAGCCCCTTCTATCTCTCATACGAACTACTGATGGGGAGAAGCCCTCTATGGGCTACATATGTGAGGGCATGGATAGGACCAAGGAGACCATTAGAGCCCAGTATGTAGGAGTGTAAGATAAGTATGCCCCTATTTTGGAGATCATTGATAGAAGATGGCAAAATCAGCTCCACCGACCCATCCATGCAGTAGCTTACTATTTGAATCCGGCATTTCATTTCCGTCCTGAGTTCAAGGCAGATGAGGAGGTTCTCACCGACTTATATAGAGTGATCCAGAGGTTGAGTAGTGATGAGGATAACACAACTGCAACCATTGAGCTAAACAAATTCAATAATAAAGGAGGACCACTTTTCTCTAGCAAGTGGCCATAGATGCTTGGACAACAATACAACTAGGTAAAAATAATATATTCATGAATCTTAAGTTTATGACATATAAGTCGTGCATTTTAATTTTTGATTATGTAATTTTAAAGTTATAAATGAGACTAATTGTTTTTGTTTTCCCTTATTTCAGATAGATTGTGGCAAATGTTTGGGCCTACAACCCAAAAACTTCAAAAAATTGACATTTGTATTCTAAGTCAACCAAGCAACGCTTTTGGATGTGAGCGCAGTTGGTCAGTGCTCAAACACATCCACTCGAATAGGAGAAATAGGTTGACTGTGCAGAGGTTGAATGATCTTGTCTCTGTTCATTACAACTTCGTCTTAGGATCAGACAGATTTTGGGTGTTGACTCCTCTACAATCATTTTGGAGGAGATTGATCTAGAAGCAGAGTGGCTCATTGAGGCTGTGGATCCAGTCTTCACTGAGGAAGACCATGAGTGGGTTGACTGGGTGGATAAAGAAGTTGAGGCTGTGGTCATGGCAGAGGAGGCAACTAGAGCATGTTCAGGCACTGGTAGACGCACACACACATGCACAGACACAAGTCATAATGAAGTTGTTCATCATCCCATCTTACATATGGGGGCTATGGCTCGGCAGTCCTCTATGACCTACCTTAGATGCCTTTCTAGAAGGAAGACTAGATGCTCAGAGGCTGAGGCTAAGGCTGCGGCTGAGCTTGAGGATGATGATGAGGCTTGAGCTGGAGCCTTGTTTTTCCATTTTGTTTACAGATAATAATAGACATACGTTTCATGGATCTTCATCTTAGATTCTTACATGCATTTATGATTTGATGTCTTATGGATTTTCATCTTGCATACATTCTATAATTTGAATCATTATGATCCTATGATTTCTATTTACTTCAACTACAACTTACAATTTACATTTTACGTCTAACATAGTTACATATGTGATGGATTTATCATTTATGTTCCATGTTTATGTATGTTAACTTATATTTGATGATGTTATGATGTGTTTAAGTTATATTCAATAAAGGGTGCATGTAATAAGTTTTAAATCGTTAAAATCTCTAAATCTAAAGGGTTTTTAAAAATTTCCGATTCATATCCAATTTGATTCTAATTCATGGTTGATTCAGCCCTGCCCATTCAAATCCTATTCTGATTCTCATTACTTTGCATTCCAAACTTTGAAGATGCTATTACAATAAAGCAATGACTTAATTATTAAGTCATCCTGAATTGATCGTTAAGTTACCTTTACTTGTCTCTTAATATATCACTTTATGCATTAGTGACATTTACTAATTATATTCATTATTAAATGTCTTCCTTTTTTAGAGTCCCATTTTAAAATCACAATCTCCTTTCTAAGGATTGATCATAGTGTACTTTATTCATTTGTTTCATCCGATAATATAATATTTCATATTTTCAAGGCTCAAATCCTTGCTTTGTTATTCCATTCTTCCTAGTCACAGGGTATCTTTGGATGCAAGTCATTTTGACTTCATGAAGTTGGATTGACAACTTCTACATGGTATTAGAGCATTGACTTGTTGCACCTTGTTTTGGTTTTGAACAATTTTGGAGTAACAGGGTTTTTCTCAAATGTATATATTGCTCATTAGTCTTTTATTGAAATAGGTCACTTTTATGGTGCACTTTGAGCCCAAACGGACCTCACCGTTGAGTTCATAGCACCCAAAAATATTTATTTTTATATAAAATTTGTCCAATTTGGACATAGCTGACCTCTAAGGAAAATTATTTATGGCCCGTGTTCGTACGACCTTGAGCATGAATCTCGAGGAGCGGTGATAATTTTAAAAAAAGAATACATCCATTTTTTTAATAAAAAAGTGCATGCTTTTCTTAAAACAACATGAAAAACACTTTTTTTGAGAAAGTACATGCAAGCCTTGGAAGATACGCGAACCATGGTACATGCAAACCTTAGAAAGTATGCAGTCAAGGACAACATGTGAAAGGTCAAGGACAACACGCAGTCTGAGGTACGATCGTGCCATGTCACTCGACACCCAGATAGCATTGCACTGTCGGTGCCACGTCAGTGTATCGTATTTTGCTCATATGGACTTTGATTTTTGCAAATGAGATATATTGCCGGAAAGCTAGCTCCAAGTCCATCGCGATGGTGTAGGTTTGATTTACCTTTTTCCTGTTTTGATGGCATTCTTCGCAATCAACGCCAAGGGTTCTATTTTGCACTCCAATAGACATATCTTGAGCATTTGGAGTTCATTTTTCAAAACAATTATATTGTTGGAAAGCTTGTTTTGTTATCTTTCCAATGATGTGGTCTTTTTTCCAGATTTTGCTCTTGGCATATTCTATTCATGTTTTTGCATTTTTGCACTATGGTGAATATTTTGGTTGTTTTAGGTTCAATAATTGCTTTCATTGCATGGGATGACTCATCTTGGGCTGTTTTTTTGTTGTAGGTGTCTTATATCTCCTCTAATCAGTGTTGACATCTTTTGTAATCATTAATGCAAACGAACGGAGATAAAGTTCCCTTTTCATTGGTATCTTTGACTTTAGTTGTTTTGCCTTCTGATTCAACTAGTGATGTTCTAAGGGAACTTTTATTGATTACTACCTTCTTGGGATCTACCATATCCTGTGCGTTATTACACATGAACTACTGATTAAGTACCATGGGGGGTTGATGTTTGCCTTGTACCTTTGTCAAGTGAGTGTTCCTTCTATGACATTAGCCTCATGATCCATGTCCAGAGACAAATCACCTCACAACACTATTATGTGTTTTCTATGCATCTTGATCTTGGTTCCTTGACATGAAGTTCTTGTTGGCCATCTTTTACAGTTGCATGTCACCTCATCCTTGTTTGCATTGATGGGGTGGGGGGGAGGGTCTTCTGTTGGTTATTATGCTTCCAAAAGTCGTAGTGAGGGTAGCAATGAAACCCCTTGTTTGCACGAGTGTGGTGATTCTCTTTGTCCTGGTAGTTTCTTCACCTCGCTCTTTGGAGATTGGACTTTCTTCTTCATTTTCAAGTGACACCTCAATGTAGTGAATCTCTCTCTTGCAAAGACAACGGTGGCCCAACCCCTAGGGCTCCTTGCAAGTGAAACAAAGTTTCTTCATTTGAAGCTACTGCTGCAAGTCCTCACAAGTCAAGGACTTTTTCTTAGTCATTTTCGTGTCTTTTTCCTCATGTGATGGAGGTGGTAGAGGGGGTTCATGTCACTATTAGAAATAGGGAAAACTGAGAGGGGGTGAGGGTGAATCAGCGATCCACAAACTTTTTCCCAACTATGGATAACTTTGACAATCTTTGAACTTGCATAGATGATCAAACTGAAAAGTAAACATAAGAATAACACAATGAAACTCATAACATCATTATTTGTTAACCAAGGAAACCTTGGCCAAGGGAAAACCCCGATACGAATGGTACCCACAAAATGATCTACTTAATCAAAAGTATCTTGTGAAAGATATTGACCCTGTTAGGAGTCTATTACATCCGTATAGTGCATTTGTTCTTGTTAGAGGACCAGGCCTTCTTAGAAGCCTTAACCCTATTAGGATTTGTGATTACAATACAAAGTGCAAGATGAGCCCACTTCCCAAACATGCATATCAATAGAGGTAGATAGAAAAACCTTTGATTGCTGCTGATATCTTCAATATTTGATCAGTCCTTGTTGTTCATCTTCACAAAACAATCATGCAACTATTGTACTCTGATCTATACATCAAATTCGCATCAATACCATTCATACAAAGTGCTCATATAAACATTATATCATTACAATACAATTCAAGCTTCGCTAAACAAAAAGGTAAGTCATTTATACCAAAATGTTTAATCCAGTCAGCCCTATGTTGCCTTGTACTTTACCAAATCTTCAAGTTACACTTTGCCATGTGTGGGTTAATATCTAGCATGTTTTCCCAAGCTTGTTAAGTAATTATTTTGTAAGAGAAAATAATTCCTTATTCAAAATACTACTATTTTGTTGTTTACCCTATTATATCATGTCAAACCTGGCTCTAGTAAATTGCCAATAACTCATCCAAAACTTAACATTTCTTTCCGTGGTCTTGCACACGTGCTCTCTAGTGTCCTTACTACCTTCCTCTAAGCCCACATAACTTCATGTGCTTCCAATGAAGCTCTCCAAACAAAATAAGTTTCCTGAAGCCTGTATTCCTACTTTATACTTGGTCATTTTCCTAAGTATACCTTCATCAAACTTTACCAAAACTTCTGCCATATCAAAATGAGTGATATATTTCCATAAATGGCAACCCTATCAACTACCCTTAACCAAATTGCAACAATCTCCCCCTTTGGCATTGGTAGCAACATGTGGAAAATTTGTAAAAATTGGCTAAGTATGCAAAATCTTCAAAATTTTCAAAAACTTGTTTGTGAAAATTTTACAAAACTTGTGGATCATTCAAAATTTATACCATCTTCAATATAGTGTGCTCCCCCTATGTACATGCTCTTATATCTAAGCTTGAGTATTATTATACTCAATCAAACTTATGACTCCCTCTTACAATATTATGCATATGTATAATATGCGTATAATTTTTCTTTACCCATCACTCCTCCTTTGACATCAATGAAAAAGGTGAGTCAAAGACTATGTACATAACAAAACTTTGGTGCCTTCTTCTTCTTCAAGCTGACTGATTTCCCAAAAGACTCATGCAGTTAGAAAATTTTGTCTTCAAGTTTTCAAATTCTGTTTCTCAAGAAGTTTTCACTGCTTCACCAATACTGACTACTCCACATAATGCGTAAGATGCTAGTTCTGCTACATTCAGGTCAGTATAAGGAAATTTATCATATGAAGACTTAGCTCTAGCAAGTGTCTTTAGTTGTCTTTGCACTAAGTCAACTTTTGGAGTTAGGTGGTCTCTTAGCAGATTGAATCTCTATAAGATTCTGTCCTTTTCTTGTTCTAACAACCTCAACTCATAATGTGCCATTCCAATCTTTTGATCTGTCACAACAATCTTAGCATCATTCTTCTTCAAATCTTCAACCATTTTCTCAAGTTCATCTCTTTTTCTTTTGATGGCTTTATCAATGACATGGATATGTTTGTGTGCTAAGGCACATTCAACATATAGGCTCTTCCTTTCTGAAATACATTTCCTCATGTCCTTAATACAGATATCCAGAACTGTTAAAGTCTTTCCTTATGTTCTCACATACTGATTTGAAGAATTTAGTGTCATCTTATGTTTGAGCTTTTACATTTGTTGCATCTTCAAGTGTGGAAAAATGTTCATCAAATGCCTTAACCACTTTTAGTGCTCTCTTCTCAATAACTTGTTCAGTGATTTGAGTAGGAGTGGTGCTCTACAATCTTTCAGTTACTTTCTCCAAGGTACTTAGAGCACTCTTACTTAACTTATTAGACTTCTTGGAAATCTTAGAAATAGAAAAGACTGTGAGCTGGAGTAATTTATCCATATCCATATGTTCATATATAAAATCTGATGCAGTACCAGGTATATTTGCAAATAAAGTTGCATATGGTGACTCTGAGGTACTTGGAGTGTCTTTTCCAGTTTCCTTGGTGTCTGAAATAGTTGTATCTAGGTGTCTTGGTTGGCCTCCTTTATTCTCTGATTTGTTCCTTGATCCTGTCTTGTTTTAGTCTGAGACAGCTGCTCACCCATTTCATCGTTCTTATCCTTTTCCTCTTCCTCTTCTTATTTTTTACCTTCTTCCTTCTCTTCTTCCTTTTCTTCTTCTTTCTACTCTTCTTACTTTTCTTCTGACTTATACACTATTTGTGCCTCTGGTTGCACTGATGTTACTGATGAAATGGTAACTATAATGTTTTGGTGCTCATCTATTTTCCTTTGTCCTAGCAGACTAGAGTCTGCGCTCTCAAAAATAGGTGCCCATGCTGATGTACTTTGATAAGGCCAACTTAGAAATATTCCTTTATGTGTTTCCTCACTTAGCTGAATGCTTAGGTCCTGATGACCTGCTATTTCCTTCTCTTCTTGATATTATTTTCTATCTTTCTCTTCTCCCTCATCACTAGAGTAATCTTCTACCTTTGCACTGACCTATTTGCCAACATTGAAATCTGACTGATCCTTGAAAGGGTCTTTAGTGGTGTCAATTGTTATTTTAATTCCATCTATAGACATACTCTCGTCATGTTGAGTAATTGTGTCTTCTGCTAGTAAGGTGGTAACCCCATCTTTCATTTCTGGTGATTTAGGCTGCCAAGTATTAGGTTTACTCATTACTTGCATTACTGCATCCTCTGTATCTTTGATAAATAACTCATAAAGACCTCCCATTATTAGAATAGGTCTTGTCTTCCTCCTTAAAGGAGGCTCCAATTTCTTCAAAATGTCTTGTATCTTCTCTTCATTATCTAATATACACATTTTTCTTATAGCATTCTCCCTTATTTTCTTCTCTTCTTTGGTAGCTCTCTTCTTCTTTACTTTCAATCTCTCATAGAGTTCATTAGGAATATTTCCATGAATATGAATGAAATTTTGTTTGAAATCTATCATATATCTGATAACTGCATTTTCTAGCTGCCTCTTTTGATTAGCATCATATAGATCATAATACTTGTTTTATTATCCCAAATTTCCATTTGGAATAATGATATTGTTATTTCTTCCTAATTCAGATTTTTAACTCTTCCTCTTCTTTCCACTGCTTGGTTCTGATTGGTTTTGCTTAGGTTGATCTTGGGGCATAGATATCTGCCCTCTCATTTTAGGAATTTCTGTAGTCTTAGGTGTCTCTGTAGCTGCACCCTTGATTTCTTCTTGCCTTTGTAAACAACTTCTATCTTAGGTGATTTTATCAACTTTTTCTTGTTTTGTCTTTGTCATCAATACTGTTGGTGGCTTCTCTGCAGGAGAGGTCCTTGTAGACCTTCTTGTAGGTGACGATGGGGTTGACTGTAAATGTGTTATTTACACTTCCTCTTCAGTTGGTGACTATTCTTCTGTTACTGTGGGTGCTACTGGTGTTGCAGGGGTACTAGGTGCAGTATCACTTGCAAGTGGTTTGACAAAAATAATTGTTGACTGTCTACTAACTTTTAACTCAATGTTGTTTACTTAGCTTCATTAAATTCCTCTCTAGTTATTCCTGAATCTTTAAGCATCTGATCTATCTTATTATCCACGCTTTTCTTTATATCCATTTTATACAATTGATCTCTTACCTCATCATACTTCTCTTCATAAGTCCCCCATCTAGAGCACTCTTCATCTTTATCTAACTCAAGAATTAATTTTGCATATCCATCAATCATTTTTTTAGTAACCTCATAACCCATAGGATCCACATACTTTACTCTAGATTCCACTGCCTCCATACATGTAAAATCTATTTTAACCATAAAGCGAATTTCGTCCTTATATTTTTCTACAATTGATGCATGGATTCTGAATCTCTTTTTCGTTTTTGACTGAAAAGATTTTATTTTGTTACTCTCAGTAGTTTGCTTTCTGAAATAGTGTGTAATCAGCTCAATTGTGCACTTATCTGAAGTCCATTCAAAGTTAGGCATGCCAGGGAATCTTCCCATGACTTGAGAGAACATCTGAATTGGCAATGACTCAAACATAAAAGATGTGTATTTTCCCTTCTTTATCCTCTCAAGGTTATCAATTAGTTGGTATCTCAGAGTTCCACACATGTTTACCTTTTCCTTCCCAACAGTCATCCTATAATCAGCATGGATAAATCCAGCCGATACATGATAGGCCTGGAACTGTAGTTCATCTTATACCCAATGATTTTGCTGATCAATCCTACAAATGTCCGTTTAGTCTTGTCCACTCTCATGCCTCTACCATCCCAATTTGCTTTAGTGTTGATCTCAACCAAGTTCTTAACCCTCTTCTCATTAATAGGTATACTACCCTCATTGCTTAAACTAGTCAACTTATGGATCAATTCATTAGTGATCATTAAAAGAGTATCTTCTACCCAAAACATTCCACCATGAATTCTACTCAAAATAACCCTAGTCCACTCAGGTTGCTCAAATTCTTCATAAAACATATGCTTTGTTATGTTCAATCGACCTAAATGTTCATACCCTTGTTTGAATGACAAATCATTTTTATAAACCTTACTGATGTCCTCATGGCATTATCCCCAATTGTTTCAAATTTACAGCTAATATATGCACGGACATCTTCTACATACAAAACCCTATTCGAAATTTGAGAAAATGCTCCTGTCGGATCATCTCCCAAAGATGTGAAAGGATGTCTCTTCAACTTATACTTGGGTCTTTCTCTGACTTCACACACTACTTGAGTTACCATTGCTACAGATTAAATTCAAATTCAAGGCAATTAACAACTTCACAGAATGATTAAATACCTTTTAATTCGTAATCTAGGGCTACCATAGAAAATACTTCTAAATCACTTCCAAATGTTTCATATCTCCCTTGAATTGCTCTGCTAAGTCTTTACACTCTTCTATCAATCAAATGGTGATCAAATAATTTGATTTCAACCCTTAAATGTTCACAAAATTGGATCTTCATTAATTGTACAATTACGTATACTCAAAAGGTTGATCTTCAATCCAGTAAGCTTCAATTCTTCTGCAACCTCACACATGTGCATAACTTTTTCTCTGAAATTAAAGATAGCCCTGTCTCATCCATTTCAACCTATCACTAACTGTGTGAAATTTAATTCCATCACCAATGGGTCTAATGATTATCTGATGCAATATCCCCTATTTTAAACTTGTAGAATGATTCTTCAAGTTTATGCAGAGGGTTCAGTACTCAATATTGTTCTCACATTGCTCTTAGATGTGTCTTTGGTCTTTTCAACCCATACTTTAGTCTTTTCAACCCAAGTTGTTGCAAATTTGATATGCTATAATTGTATTTCCATTTCTAGATCCAAACTGATTAAATTGTAATCTGCAGTCTCTAGCAAGTTGTTGCACTTATAACCCATAACTCCACTTGTGATGATATTTGTTGCTCCCAAAGGTTTACTAGCTACAGGGTTAGTTTTGTCAAATTTCATGCATACTATTATCAAATCTAGGTTTTCTACATTCATTAGATCTATGAACAAAATTAAAACAATTATAACAATAACCAGAAAAGGGTTTAGAATAGTTAACTATGTAGTCCTTTATATGTCCAAGTTCATTACATTTGAATTGTCTCATTGTATCTTTAGATTCTTTAGGTTGATCACAAGGTACTTCTTTGCTCAGATCTTGATGATTAGGTTGTTGATTTACAAGATCTTGTTCTTCAGTAACTTCAGATCCTTCATACGATTCTCCATCGACATATCCAATCTGTGTCTTGTCTTCGACACGTCTTTGTGCCATGATTTGCTCATCAAGCTTTTCAGTGCTTGAATATAATTCTCAAGATGTTGCTTTGTTTGTGTAAGTTCTTCTTTAACAATATTGTTGTATTTCTCAAGTTCTGCAAACTATAACTTTCTAGTCTCAAGGTTTGATATCACCTTTGTAAGTTGAGATTTCAAATCTGCTTTCTTAGATCTTAAATATGATTGACCTTTCTTTTCATCTTCCATCATACTCGTCTTCAAATTTGTAATTCAAAGTTCATGTTTCAGAATCTCATTCTCCTTCTTAAGCCTTGAAGTTGATTCACAATCCTTGACTTGATCATGTAACTCATTTTTACCTCTAGTGTTCTCAATTTGTTCTTGCAGTTTCAAAATGAAATCTTTTGCATCCTTAAGCTTGATCTTCAGTTTATTTCTTTCATCAATAACTATATCAAGTTCCTCAAGTGTTTACCATATGGGGTAAATAGATTAATGCATATAGACAATGGACAAGAACAGCAGTACTCTTTTTATTATTCGCATATGCCAAATACATTACATTATACTTATGATGATTACAATGATCTCGGAGGGTGTATATATACTTTTTGAAGAACCTTCCCAAAGGGGTCCATCGGCTACATAACAAGAACCTTCCTAAAGGGGTTGTTGGCTACATAACAATTACTGATGACATCAATCTGTCAGTTACTCAATATTTACCAACGACATCATCCCCCCCAAAAGAAAAAGTTGTCTCCGGAGGACAATTACAAAATATCCGAGACAAATTAACAAAATAGAACACATTAACTGACTAACTACAACAAGATAGATCTGTTTTTGTCACACCACTTTCACATTCGTTCCGTGCCTGTACCAAACTGGTCTCCAAACCACGTTGCATCTGTAGCCTTTGCTAACACAATACTATCTCCTTAATCAAGTTGACCTTGATAGTCACCCATGCTGCTTTCTTTTCTTTCAACTCCTGGGTATCTTGAGCCAACTGTCGCTATACTGCCTTCAACTGGATGATCAGCTCCTCCTGAGCTCTCTATGCATCCACTAAGATAGCTTCACGTCCAACACCTACTCCAAGTGCCTCAAAGCGTATCACCCCTCTTGCAAGGCTTGCTCCGTTGATCTTTCCACCTCCGACACACTATGCTTGTAGCAGCTCTAGGTCTCATCAATTGGTCATACTTCCCACGACTGATAACCGAAGCGACTGTTTCGATCTGTCGTCATTTTTTTTCTTTTTTTTTTTGCTCCTTCTCTTCTAACTGCTTCCTTTTTCCTTCTCTTCTAACTACTTCCTTCTACTCGGAAATGTCTACAAAACCCAAACCAAAATAGCTCTCCCAAGACGACGACCTCTGCCTGTGCATGCCCGTACGGTGGTGTATCCAAAATCGTGGCCTTGTATTATTCCAGTGACAGGTCGTACGACTTTCATTTTCAATTTGCACAGCTTTTGTTTCTCTTTTGCATTCCCTCCTGCTCGCATGCTTCATCCCCATGGCCATACGCTAGTCATAATCAAATACTAGTTTCTGCCACTGGTCGTACAGTTGCATTCAGCAACCCTTCTAGTCTTCAAAATACCATATGGTCGAAGCACTTCACCTACGTTTACTTTGCATACGGTGCCAACAGATGATCGTAGGAAGATTGGTCGCACTTAGCTGCACGATGAAGGAACATAAAAACCGTACGGTATTTAAATCACCATAAGAAGAATCGTTGCCTTTTCCATATGGACATGGGGGTCTTTACTGAAGGGTGTCGTACGGTGTTTGTGTCGTATGGTGTATGGGCCTGAACAAATACCGTATGAGCAATATAAACTCCTCGAGACAAAATCCGTACAGTGTTTGTCTATATTGAAGGGGCCGCACAACAAAATAAGAAGAGCATGCGGTGCCTGCCAAATACCTCTTCAACCTCTGATGACCTCACAGTGGAATAACAAAAAGTCCATACGGGGAAAGAATAAAATCTTTGCTGTACTTTCCATATGGCTATAAGGCTCTTAAAAAACTGTATGGTGGCTTTAAAAAACTTTACTTCACTTTTGTTTTTAAATAAAAAAAATCAATTCTCCCTCTAAGTTTCACCATTCTCTAATGACGAGGGGATCGTTCTGGCATGGTACATCTTTAGCTTCAAACCATTGACTGCCCCTGGTATTTCTTGTCCATCTAATGTCCACAACTTTATTGCTCTGTTGTCACCTACTTACCAAATTTGGTATGGCCTGACCCATTTGACTTTAAACTTGCCTGGTTTGATTTCGTTTCGTCCGTCATAATTGAACACCCACTGCCCCGGTTGGAATTTGTTTAGTTTTAGGTGTTTATCATGCAATGCCTTGCACCTGTTCTGCGTCACCTCCATGGCCCATTATGCCAATAGCTGCTTTTCCTCGAGTTTGTTCAGATTATGCAATCTTTCCCTCAAGCTTTCCATGTCGCTTAACTTATTCTCCAGCACAATCCTCAGACTCAGTATCATGAATTTTGCTGGTATCACTGCCTCCTGTCCGAACATCAACTGAAACAATGTGTGTCCCGTTGTCATCTTGTACGTTGTGCGGTATACCCAAAGGGCAGAGGGCAATTTTTCCTCCCAATCTTCACCTTCAACCGCACAAGACTTGTAGATAATTGATACTAGGATTTTGTTCGTAGCCTTGGTCTGTCCGTTTTCTCTCGGGTAGTATGGGCTCAATAATAAATGATAGATCTTAAATTCAGTAGTGAGTAGTTGGATAACATGGTTAATGAAGTGTCCTCCCCTATCACTGGTTAACTACAGTGGAATCCCGTACCTGGTAATTATTTGCTCATAAATAAATTTCGCTGTGCTCACTGCCGAGTTATCTAGTAGTGCGCATGCTTCTACCCACTTGGTCAGATACTCTGTTGCTACCACAATGTATCGGCACCTTCTGGTTTTGCTTGCCTTCAGAGGTTCGATGAAGTCCAATCACCATGTTTCAAAGAGTTCCTATGCGTGTAAGGGGTTAAGCGGCACGAAGTCTCTCTCGAGCGGCTTCCCGGCCCTTTGGCAAGTGTCACACCCGACGACCCATTCGCGTGCGTTATTGTACACTGTTGGCCACCATAGTCCTGCCAGTAATATTTTTCATGTTGTGGTATCAGGTCCCATATGTCCTCTTGTTGGACCCTCATGTGCTTCCTTCAAGACCCTCGGTATTTCCTCCTCTAATACACACTGTCACAGGATGTGATCAAGCCCCATCTTGTATAGTAATCCATTGATCAATTGAAATGTACAACTCCTCATTACCAATTTTTGCCTTTCATTTTATGGCATCTCACTTGGGAACTGTGTTGTCGAAAGGTATTCTCCAATGCTCGTGTACCATTTTGGCAGTACTGCAATCTGAAACAACTATGCATCAAGAAAATTGTCGTTCACTCCATCTGCCGGTTCTCCTATTTTGAGATGCAACAGATGGTCTGCGCTGACATGTTTCTTCCCAGGCCATATAATGATGTTGAAGGTGAACTCCTACAACAAAAGTAGCCACTAATTGATTCTCCCTTGGATGATAGGTTTATTGACCAGATACAATAGAGCATGATGGTTGACATAAAATACGAACGGTGTCGCTAGCATCCCCGGCAACGGCGCCAAATGTCTACCGCATGGGGTAAATAGATTAACGCATACAGACAATGGACAAGAACAACAATACTCCTTTTATTATTTGCATATGCCAAATACATTAAATTATGCTTATGATGATTACAATGATCTCGGAGGGTGTATATATACTTTCCGAATAACCTTCCCGAAGGGGTTCGTCTGCTACATAACAAGAACCTTCCCAAAGGGGCTGTCGGCTATATAACAATTACCAATGACATCAACCCGTCAGTTACTCAATATTTACGGATGACATCAAGAGCTTCTTCAAGATTCTTCTTCAATTGTTATAAATCCATAGTGATCTCACTCGAGTTGTTAGGCCTTCCCTGAGTAATTGTGCTCTGATACCAATTGTTAGAAATAGTGAACACTGAGAGGGGGGTGAATAAATGTTCCACAAAATTTTGCCCAACTATGGATAATATTAACAATCTTTAAACTTGCATAGATGATCAAACTGAAAAGTAAACATAAGCATAACGCAATGAAACTCAACACCATTATTTGTTAACCAGAGAAACCCTGGCCAAGGGAAAACCCTGGTGGGGATGGTACCCAGAAAATGATTCACTAATCAAAAGTATCTTGTGAAAGATATTGATCATGTTAGGAATTTGTTGCATCTATATAGTGTATATGTACTCGTTAGAGGACTAGACCTTGATCGAAGCCTCAACCTTGTTAGGAGTTGTAATTACGATACGAAGTGCAAGATGAACCCACTGTGCAAACATGAATATACAACTGTACAAACTATCAATAGAGATAGATACAAAACCCTTTGGCTGCTATTGATATCTTCAATATCTGACCAGTCCTTGTAGTTTCTCTTCACAAAACAATCATGCAACTATTGTAGTCTGATCTATACACCAAATTCCCATCTATAACATTCCTACAAAGTGCATACTAACATTATATCATTACAATACAATGCCACACTTCGCTAAACAAAAATGTAAGTCCTTTATACCAAAAAATTTAATCCAATTGGCCTTGTGTTGCCTTGTACTTTACCAAATCTTCAAATTACATTTTTCCATGTGTGGGTTAACATCTAGGATGTCGCCCCAACCTTGTTAAGTAACTATTTTGTTAACCAAAATACCATTATTATGTTGTTTACCCTATTCTATTCTGTTAAACCTCTCTCTGGTAAACTGCCATAACTCTTCCAAAACTTAACATTTCTTTCCGCAGTCTTCCACACGTGCTCTCTGGTGTCTGAACTACCTTCCTCTAATCCCGCATAACTTAATGTGCTTCCAGTAAAGCTCGCCAAATGAAATATGTGCTTGGAGCCTGTATTCCTTCTGTATACTTAGTCAATTTTCTAAGTATACATTCATCAAACTTTATGAAAACTTCTGCCATATCAAAACGAGTGATATATTGTCATAAATGACAACCTTATCAACCACCCTTAGCCAAATTGCCAACAATCACACACCTTTTTTATAGCTTTGTTGAGAGTGCCAAAGTTAAAACCTTTGACCCAACCTCTCAAGGGTAACCTTGACATAGCCATGAATAATACAATCCATCGTCTCTTTGAGATTTGTGTGACCAACATGTATTGTCTTTCGAATTATGTGTAGTTGTCGACTAAGTTGGTTTGTTTCAACTGTGCAAGATCTTTGAAGTTTAGTTCAGGATCCTTTCCATCAAAGTGATCTATTAGTCTTTTCGTAAATTCGACATAAGAGGTTACTTGATTGTCATAAGCCCAAATTAATAAAAAATATTTCATATATTAACCAATTAAAATATATTATTTATATTATGATAAATAAAGCAATATAATGTAATTATTTATTTTGAAACATAGTAAGAATAATATTAATACCAAAAAGAAATATCAAATATATTATGAATAGTACTTGACTATTGAAAACAAATACTAAATAGCGACTACTAATCTTACAAGAGAGGACGGGGCATGTACTAAGGGTCACATCGATCCAATCACCATCTTCCCTTATAACTAGATGTGGACCAATGGAGAAGAGGGAGATTTTTCGCATTTTTGGTAATAAGACATTCGACAGGGAAGGTTGTCAGGATAATTAAGGAGTATACATTATCAGAGGGAATAACACACGAAACTCCAAGGTATATACAACTTCACCAACGTTTAAGAGTTGACGTTCATTGCATAGAAGAAGGGCCCATGTCATCAGGAAAACACCATCATCCTTCAAATTGGGACGACAACCCTTGGCACAAGAAGGGAGGAAAGGCGGTAGCAGTCATGGGGAAAGGGGAAAATGACCTCATAGAGCCCACGTCATAGCAAGATAGAGCCCCACATCACCGATAAGGAGGTAAGTATGTATATTATAATTTAGTTAAGTTGTTTAGGTATATTTAGTCATACTTAGGAATATTTAAATGTAAAGAATTTATATATAGTTAGTTTTACTAGTACTATTGATAGTAATAGTATTACTATTAAATTAGTTTATTTAAATTAAACTTAAGGATTCTTAGGATCATACTTGGAATTCTAATAATTAATAATTGTTATATTGTAATAAGAAATTAGATCATAGAAATAAATATATTTAGATTGGATTATTAAGACCTAGCGTTATAAGGAATAATGGTTGGTTTTGATATGAGAATTTTAGTGTGTTTGATAGGCAAATCTAATAGACCTTAATGATACTCTCTTCAATGAGATGGCTAACCAATCGAGGGTTGTCTTATGGAACACAAAGGGTCTTCACATAAGATTATGAAGCTAGACTTGAAAGGCAGTTTCAAGGAAGAAGGATGAATAATCAAGGACCATTCCATAAGATACAAGGGATCCTCACCGAGGGTTGGGAAGCCTGATTGAAGGAAACTTTAAGGATGTACAAAAATAATGACATTCCTAGATGGAATCCCTAGATATTAATCACTCGAAATGAATTTACTTTTCTATTTTGCTAATGATTTCTATAGGTAAAGTTGTCCTAAGGAGTGGGGACATTACATTGATCATGACTAAGAGTAACCAAGCCATGATGCCACCATTCTTTTGCAACTCCCAAATGGAGTGCAACAAATTTGATCACTTCTTTAGGCATAGGATTGGGCTAGAAATATGTGTTTGCCTTCAACACCCAAGAGTGTGTTGTGATTGATCTAGATCCATCGAATGGTGATAGGTTTGCTTTGTTGATCTTCCTCCTAAGGTTGTCATTGAAATAACCACGATTTCCCCTATTGGAGTATCTCATTCTTAGATCAACATGGTCTGTGTAGGATATACAACCTTCCATTTTTCGCATTCCTCCAATCTTCTTTAAGTTTTCTTGCATTTCCTGGGAGGTTGGCTCCCATTCTTTGCGGGGTGCTTCCGTCCTTGGAGGGAAAATTGGTAAAGAAGGTTGAGAGGGAGAGGGTTGAGGGTTTGTCCTTCCTGTAACAGAGTTGCTGCTATGGCCATTTTGTTCTTCAAATGCTTTTTGTTCGGCCTATTTATGTGATGTTTCTTGTTGTTGGGTTTTGTTGATCTAAACTTGGTGTCTAGTGAGCTCTCTTAGAAGATTCATGACTTCTTTCGTAGGATCTTGTGGATCCCCCATTATAATAACATAGTGGTCCCCCCTTCTCCTTCAGGTATAAACTACATTCACTTCCACAGGTTGGGAAAATCATTAGCTTTGATACCATTGTAATGTACTTGTTTAGCACAAATGACTGCAGAAAATCTAGAGGTATTGTCCCATACACTTGAAGGTGAAAGAAAAGTCAATTCAAGTGCACAAGGAGTAAGGCTGCCCTGTTGTTAGGAATGCTATGTGTATTGTAACAATGAGGTAGGTCTTACAAAGGGCAATCGTACGGTGGAACAAGGCATACGATGTATGATTAGTATAGAGGAAGTCAATGATGGTACTCGTATGGTGGTGTTGGAGAGCGTACGGTAAAGGAGGGAAGGGATGTCGGATGGTGAGAAACAGGGGGATGATGTACAGTGGGAGAGGGAAGTACGAATGCTAACAAGGAGCAATTGTGGGAGGTCGTACGGTGATGGCTTGCAAGTCTTACGACTAGAAGATCGTACAATTGAAGAGATGGAATCGCCCACAACAAGATCTTCAACTCAATGATGCCAAACCAAATACGAATCAACTGATTATCAAACATCCACAAAATACTCACTAAACAGATATAGGTACACCAAATACAAAGATATATACAAGTTGTCACCGAAACATGGAAATATATTCGTAGATAAAGATGGCACTCAGATTTGCCACATCCAAGCAAAGTAAACATAATAGGGTAGGCCAAAATCCTACTGAAACTGCATAAGCCAAATAGGGAAGCTCTTTCACTTCCGAAATGGTGAGCAGAGTAGAATTCCAACTGGAATTTGTAGTACAATAAATTCAATTCAAGACATGTGCATAAAACATCCACCCTGATGGGACATATATGCACCATTGGTTTGAAAACTCCCAAGACAAACAAAGTGCTGACACGCAACATGACAAACACCTATGCCTACGGAAAATCAAAGATGGGTCCAAACTATACATAAATCGACTGGGACCCCAAAAATAAAAATATTATTATTTTATTTAATGATGGCGATATTAGAGATCTGGGCTCTTAATCATTTAGATCTTCCAGAGATATCAAATTTCCACAATGCATAGGTTGAATCTAGAAACCTATGATGACATTTAGATCTTGCTCCAAATTTGAAACGCGGGATCTTATTTTCTTGCATATGGACTGAAAAGAAAATAGGGTAGATCTATCATGTGACGTGTGTTCTTAACCTATGAGATCAGGCCATAATTTCAGAAGTCCAGCCCTAAATCTGTGCGCCAAAGATTAACTCAGGTCTAAATTCAAATTCAATTGATTTAAAACCTGCTCCTTTATGAAACGTGTGGCTCTATCTTGGAGTTTGTGGCCTCAAGATCGACAAATCAGACTCAAATTAGATTAAGACCTGTCCTATTCAGCTAGTGTGTAGTATTGATTCAATAGACCAGGCCTAATTTTTAATTTAATTGGCTTAATATCAGCCCTATAGGCTAGCCTGTGACCCTGCAATCTTGAATCAGGTTCAAATCTACATAAATGTGTGGCGCATTTGGGCCTAAACTCGACGTAAGGGCAAGCTTAAATAAGTATAGGGTCTGCCCTAATTCTGGCCAAGTCAAACATGTGATCCTATTAAGAAAACATAAGGACTGAAGGTTAGTACGTGATGCCTTATAGAAAATGTGTGGGCTAAAAGTTAATAGGCCAAGCCTAAAGTGAAGTGTGTGGGAATATCTCAGGCCTTATTCAATCAAATTTTAAAATGCCAGGGCCTAAATCAGATGGATGGCCCATGTTGGCCCCAATATCCAAAGCATATATGCCTAATTAGGCCCTAAATCTGGGCGCATAAGGGCAGATCTATAAGGTAATAATAAAGGCCACTATTTAATGTGAAGAAGCACTAATTGAAGTGGTTTTAAATTATTTCATTTTCCGTCAAACAGGGGATATTAGGGATTCAGATTTGCAAATAAAAATAGAAACTCAATTGTTTAAAGTGGCCTTGCAAATCCCAGCAAGTGCCTTTTGGAAGGGAGCTTGTAGAGGCAGATCGAATGCATGTGCGTCAAACACAGTCCAATCCAATGAAGGTGAAATCAATTGAGTGCAGGACAGTGGAAAAAGTTGAAATCCAGATCAAATATGTAAATTGCAAATTTACAGACCTGGAAGAACAAATTTGTCATGAGATAACAAGGCAAATTCATTAGCACTAGGGAAAACTGGAGAAGGTATGAAGGATAAATCCTGATAGAATTCGATCAGAGTATAAGGATGAATTTAGAATCAAGTAGTTATTATTGAATCACAGAAACATGTCCCAATTATCAACACAAAAGGCAGGTTTCAGAGAGGAATGCAACTAAAATCAGAACTAAGAAATGAACTTGGGATTAGATTTTGATCAGGATCAAGTCCAGATTTCCATAATTGAAGAGCGAAATTCCCCATCTAGAGAAGCATTTTTCAGGACAGTCAAATATTGCAAGGATATCTTAGGTCAAAGTGCAAGTTTATGACAACCTTTTGAGTTTTTAACAAATAATTGCTCAAACACACTAAATTCTTTCTTCTCTTGTTATTTTTTTTAAAAATTCTTTCTTCTCTAGAGATTCTTTTAAGAGAGCTTGCATATCACACATAACATCTTGTGGTACTGCCTTGCATGCTTTGATATCACACCTTGGTATATGTGCAAGATGATATTTCAATCTATTAATGCTTCCCCCATTATATGTTATAATACAATGCCAACATGTCACAATTCATTTTTATGGCCAGGAATGTCACATTTCCAAGCCCTATCTCTTGCTACTGCAGTAGGGTCAGCATCAGGGTTAGTTTTAGGCCTAGTTCCACCACTCTCAAGTTGAGACATGATGTTGCTGCTGCAATATACCATAAATAAATAAACAATAAGCATCTAGAATATAGAAAATCCAATTTACTATCACTGGGGCTGCTTACTTTTCAAGTTTTTCATAAGCATAAAATGAAACAAATCTAAAGAGTCCAAACGAATGAAAGTAAAAAAGACTCATGAATGAAAAAAAATTGCAAAATAATACAATTTTTATTTATCTTACCTCTTCAAATTTGCTCTAGAAATGGAAATGTAACCCAAGTTTGAAGAAGCCTCCTCCAAACGCTTCTTTTAACTCCTCTCAATGCTCATTATATGCAAGCTACAAAGTGGCACAAACAATCAACAACCAATAGATGAGAGCCAACCAATTTGCTAATCTATCTCTCAAAATCCCAATACTCTTCCCTCAACTCTTCTTTCTCTATTCTTTGTGTTTGCAAGTGATAGAGTGACCTTTTTAGGCCTTATGCTTTACAAACCAAAAGAATACATTAAATTTTTATTTTGTTTAGCACTTTATGGACGTTGCCCACCGACTGAGGCAACCTGACGGGACTCGACAAGTTAACCAAGGCAGCGGCCTTAGCGCAAGTCAATCAAGACTCGGCCAAATTTCGAGTCCAGAGGTAGTTTGCCTCATTTTTCCCACCTCGCCTTGGGACTCGCCAAGTCATTGCCAAACTTGCCGTCCTGTAATGTTGGTAACAACAGTATATTTCATGTAAGACCCATGCATGTTTTATATCAAAACCATTTTCAATAGATTTGGCTTTGAAATCACTTATTTCCTTGGAAATCTCTATCGTTTTCTTTCCATGTTTAGTTTGCATATTATTTTGCAATGAAATGAATCTAAGCATGTCAAGAATCGAAAGCCCTAATTAGATTTGAGATAATATCCTAGTTCAGGATATTTAAGTATGCCCAAAGAGTTAGGTTATTTTGAAGGTGGAAGCCACTTTTCTCACTTGGTATATGATTGACGTAAAGCACTGACCCATAAACATTCGTATGACCATGTCAAACTGGCATAAGCAGAATAGTTATGAAGGTGAATGGAGATTTGTACAAGCTTTAGAGGTCGTTGAGAGATTTTAGAAATGTATGGATGGTTTGAATAAATGTGTTGTAATCTAGTAAATTAGCTTGAGGTCTTGGCATGCCAATTCTTAATATTTGTGCAACTGGGGTTATAAGGGACAAATGGAACATCAAATATATATATGTGTGTGTGTTGCGTGTTGCGTGTTGTGAGGTTTTCACACCATCATCCGATTGCAAATGGGCATCCCTATTTTTGTTCTAAGTTTAGATGGTAGAGCAATTTTGGCAATGATTCAAAAAATTTGCAACCCTTCCAAAGTTGAGTTGAAAAAAGAAAAATTGGCAAATTTTGACAAAGTGTCAAAAAATGGGGAAAAAATTGCAAAATCTAGCCATGTGTGGAAAACTTGAAATTTGGTAAAATTTGGCTAAGACAAACATTGGGAAAAAGTAGTAAACTTGGCAGTGTAAAAAATTGAGAAATTAAAATTAAAAATTGAGCCAAAAATGCATGTACTTGCCTAAGTCTGGTGATTTCTACTACACTTTATATGTACTTGACTAAGTGCATGGTGTTTTCCTCTTCACTTTACATGTACTTGCCTAAGTCCATGTCAATTTCCACATTAATTTGTATGCATGTTGCTTGAACCTTGCCTACACCCTTGCTTTCCACCACACATTGGTTTCACCTTGCCTAAGTCACCCTTGATTTCCATCGCACATGGTTTCACTTGCCTAAGTTTCCCTTGGTTTCCACCAAGAAATTGTGTAATTTTGTTTATGTCGTGAGTACTTTATGCATAGAGGTTTTACCTAACTGGGTAGTGGTTTCCACTTGTGGATTAATGGTTTTATCTAACTCTCTAGTGGTTTCCACTTAACATTTGATGCTTTTTCCTAAGTAATGGTAGTTTCCACTTTTGGGATTTTAATCTTTGCCTAAGTCACTAGTGGTTTCCACTTGACATTTGATGGTTTTGCCTAAGTAGGTAGTGGTTTCCACTCCACAATTAATAAGAAATCTCAATCACAAAACCACCCTACCTCTCCTCGAATTTAATGAAATGCTTTGAAATCGTGAAATTTATTGGGAGATTGTGAAACATGCTCGAATTTCAAAGATATGAATAACACCAAATAAATTATTTTAAAAATTGAGAGAAAGTGTCAAAAATTCAAAAATTCAAAATTCAAAAATAATAAAAGAATTTTGATAGATGGTTTTAAATTGAGATGAGATTAAAATTTGCCTCAACTTTGCAAAAGTGTGGTTTTTAAATTGAGGGGAGATTAAAGTTACCTCAGTTTTGCAAAATTTGTATTGATTTTTAAAATGAATTAATTAATTCATCCACTATTGCATTGAAACTATCCAAATGACATCGAATTTAGCAAATGGGAAAATAAATCATATATGATAATAAATTAAATATTTTTCCTATCAAATCTGCATTACCCCATTAAATTATTTTTTATTATTTCATCCACTATTGCATTGAAATTATCCAAATGACATCGAATTTAACAAATGGGAAAATAAATCATATATGATAATAAATTAAATATTTTTCCTATCAAATCTGCATTACCCCATTAAATTATTTTTTTTTGGAAATTAAAATGGCAAGTTTGTGATGATTTTCCAAGTCTTATTGTGATTATCATTTAAAATATAATAATTATTTACAAGTAGTGGTTTTCCTTGCAAGTTAAGATGACGAGGTGGCATAATGGCCTTTCTTCTAATTGGTTCTTGGTTGCACTTGAATTTTCTCATTGGTCTACTAAGAGGTGGCTTCTTCTACAAGTGCTCCCTACTCATTGGCCTATTTAATGGTGCATCTTATCAAGTGGTTATGCCTAATCTATTTTCTTATTGGCCCATGAAGGCAATGTAATTTTCTAATTGGTCCATTGGTGGTGCTTAATTGTAATTGGGTTGGTATTTACTATTTGCACCTATGGTTATGGAAACCCTAATTAGGGCTTATGTGGATCAATCTTGGCCCTTGATTTCAAATCAATCTTCTTTGTTAATTGTATTGGGACTCCTATATAACCTTGCCCCTCTCATTTGTAAATGAGGGACTCGATGGAGAATTTTAGCGAATATGATGCCAAATTTGCTCCACTTTTCATTGTCGTTTCTTGCATGATGAATTATTGTGATCAAGTTTGCATTATTGCATGGTGATCCATATTTCCTCGCTTAGTTTAGGATTTCATTTCATGTTGTTTAGAAGTAGTTTAGTTGGATTAAAGAATTGTGGATGTTTATTTGCTTGACTCATATAAACTAGGCAACTAGCCTCTTACTGATGGTAGGAGTGCCTTGTGTGGGGAGCTAGTGAAAGTACTTAACTCCAGTTGATATCCATCTTCAGTTTGCATCCATTGATGGGATTGAAGAGGGCAGAAATTGATTTGAAAACCATTTGAGTATATCCTTAGAAGCTTGAACTAGGTGGGTGGACTCATTGATTAAGCTACATCTAGTAGAGTCCAAGTCGTCCATGATTTATTGCATTCCTAGTTAGAGGTGGAAGTAACAATAAGTTTAAGTTCAAGTTGAAGAGGATCTTTGAAGATCAAAATTGCACGTTATAGAGCCAAATCTGTTAGGAAAGCAACGTGCGAAAATGCCTTCCTAATGCCAATTTACAGCGGATTTAAGAACGATTTTAAAGCCACTTCATCAACATTGAGATGCTGCACAGGAAAAGCAAGAAAATTGGAAAATATGACGGACACAAGGTAAACATAGGAGACTAGTTTTAATGTGGGAAACCCTTTCGGGGAAACATCCACCACCCAAAAACCCTCGAGCAACTTTGTATTACAATAAACAATTTACATACAATAATTTCTGGCATAGTCTCACAGGCTTAGATTGCCTTTACAATCAACCTGACTTTCACCATTTCAACCCATTCCATTCCTAACGAATTCCACAGACACTTATATACTCCGCAATTCGTTATAGAATCTTGTGCATTAATTGTCACAGAACAGCTTGGTTGCTGGCAGACTTGGAACTCATCCATCCAATGGTAAGTCATCCATTTGATGGTCACTTCTTCAGGTATTAGAGGTCTCCAGTCACTCAGACGCCTTTGGTGACACAAATGCCTTCAGTGACGCGGATGCCTTCGATGATGCAAATGCCTTCGGTGACATTCCTTTCATCTTGGGACACTCCCTTCGCCTTGGGAATCTTTCTTTATGTCAGGACATTCCATTTGCCTTAGGACACTCCCTTCGCCTCGGGAATCTTTCTTTGCCTCGAGACATTCCCTTCTTTACCTCGAGACTTTCACTTTGCCTCAGGACACTCCCTGCGCGTCGGGAATCTTCCTTCACCATACGGTTCACCCAAAGTTTCCTCACTATACTATGAGCATTGTACAGTCTGATTCATTCCTAACACGACCACATGTGCCATTCAAACTTAATTGTTCTCACTTAATAGTATCACTACAGTCTCTAAGTATTCATGAGTACCTATAACTGATCAATCCATGCCAACTCCAAATGCAACACTGCAATATCATGATGTATCCAACAAATGATCAATGCACTCAAAACAAAGAAACTAAACCAAGGTCAATGTCAAAATTCCAGTCATGGTCTTAGGAGCATAATCATGATAATATGATCTAAACAATCTCAAGCAGAGAGATTGCACGCTCCATTTAAACATATCACAACATGTTAAATGAAAACACAATCCACACCTTAATCAAAGACTCCGTTGAGCCCTCAAGATGTCAATATCTTCAATCACATGAAGATTAACATCTCCAAACAGTACTTCAAAAAATGTTATAAAATCCCTTTTCAACATCAAAATCTCATGCCTCCAACACTTGCAATACCAATGAAGGTCATTCACTATGTCACTGCCAACGACTCCCACTAAATTGTGGTGTCGAGTCACACATGACTTCTACATCACTGCCAACAACATTCACCATACAGTGGTGCCAAGTCACACATGGCACCCTAACAAACATCTTCCACACGAAGATTGAATTATTCTAACCAGTCATTATCAGATGACTGATTAGCCAAAGCAGCATTGCTGGAAACTTCATCATCACTCTAAGAAGACTTAGAATCGGAAGAACTCTTCTTTTTTTTCTTCTTTCTTTTTTTTCTTCTTCTTCTTCTCTTTACAATCCTTTTGGATATGACCAGTTTGCCCACAATTCCAGCACTTCTCTTTGGATAATAGAAGTAATCTTGAAGTCATCTCATGATCTTACTTTGCAAGCTTAGCATGAGATATCCTTGAAGCATTAAGTATTTGATTCTGCATGCTGTAGTGGAACAAAACTCACGTCAACACGTGTATTCAATGATATTGCTTGATATGTTGGTCAAGGTGGAGGCAAGAGGAAAGGTGTCTTTGATATCTACTTGGATCAATGCCATGCTGATGTGTTTGAGTTGTTGGAGTTGAGAAAGAACCATGGGAAGGAAGAAAACAGAGTACATGATAATTCTATGTATTTTTCTATTTGTTTGAAGCTTTTGGGATTGTTGATTGTTGGGGTGAAGAATTTGAAAGGCTCTATCGAAAATATGAGTGAGAGGGCATCGCACTTTTGAAGTGCGCCAGGTAGACAGAATGGGCTACATTTTGGGCATCAATAGGCAAGGCAGAACTGGTGTGTTCGATGAGAACAAGACATGCTATGGATCCACAGAGTTGGGCAGCAGTCCACTTGCATTTTCAAAGCAGAAGTTAGTTTTTTTGATGGAGATAGGAGTAGGGTGACTAGACTTATGTAGCATGTTGGTTCAGACAGGTGAGCATGACGGGCTCAATGGGACAAGGGTTGTCACTCATGTTTTTGATACAGTGGAATAGTTTAAGGGGTGTGGTGTTATTTCTCAAACTATAGTACTTAAAAGTGATGCTGGAACCATCAAGCATGTCAGGAGACTCAAGATTGCAGTGTTTGGTGGAGGTGTGGATCATCAGCTACAGAAGTTAAGTGTACTATCTCAATTCAAAATTCTGAATAGCAAGAGATCATATAAAAACAGCGGAAACAAAAGACCAACAAAGTGTCTAAGGGACTGTAAGAAACCAACCAGCAACCCAGTACAAAGAAGGGGCACCAAACAGTGCTTGGCCGAAGAAATCAGTGATGGTCAAACGTGTCGTAGTATAGGAACTGTCAAGCTGTCTTCGAGCTCTCCTGACAATGCTGGTAAAAGATGACTGCTGCTGTGTGGAACCCGATCTACACGGTCTGACAACCCTCGGAAGCCTGGGTTGAGGGTCTAACACATGCTTAGTGCCCCGGGTCGGGGAAACCAACGTGAAAAAGAAGGTGATGAGCTGCTCAGACTATGGTCTCTGGGAGAGGAGCTGCTGCAGGGTGTGGTCCCAGACCCTCCAAGCCTCTTGTTAGTAGAGAAAAAGGAATCTCTGATCTGTGTATGTGAAGAAGGTTGTGAGAGAGCGAGCTTCACGAAATAATCAATAGAATCTCCCTTGGATCTCGTAATAGATAGGGCAACAGAAAATGAAAGGAATCTCAGTCTCAGTCATCCCAAGTCACAAAGCTGACAGATCCTGTCCGATGTTGATCCGTCTAGATCCGGAACCAATGAGAGTGACATCGCAGTAGCAGATGGTGTGTTCTAATTTTATGTAGAATCTGTTGAAGGTATATTGAGGCTTGTCGAATCCTTTCTAGAATTATTTGGAGATTTGAAGTGGAAGGTACTCAGCTGGTAGGTGTTTCTGTGTTTAAAGGATTCCTTGTTAACATCATTCCCTGTTGTAGGTTTGTCAATTTTGTAGTCCACTTGAACATTATGTAGGGCACAATAGAGTTGATTTTCATGGGGTTGAACATCACGTGCATGAATTGGCAGAGAAGCAGAAAGGTAACAAAGATTATAACTGCATTGCGTCAGTTTCTGATGAGGAGATAATCTTAGCTAACTGGTGTAAAGGAAATCATATGACAGACAAGGAATCCTTCATGAAACATACTATATGCCTTCATGAGGCAGCAAGGCATTTACAGGGATTTTTAACTAGCTTCTGGAGAGCCAAAGGAAAAAGGTGATATTCCAGTTAGTGAATTATGTAAATTTCTCTTGAATTGGCAAGTTACCAGAGAGCATGAATGTATTTCCAATGAATGCAGTTAGAGCTTTTGCCTTGCTTACAAGAAACAAAGCAGCACCCTCAATATTAGGAAAGAGGGCACTTGTTAGGCTCTCTACCAAATGGTATTGCAAGTACAAGTGATATTGGTGCTTATTAGAAGGGCACCAAATTGGTTCTACTGTTGACAAGTTTTTAAGAGATACGGGCTCGCTTGATCAGTTTTATCATTATGCAGGTCAACATGAATCAGAAGCTTGAAAAGATTGATGCATGGTTGATCCATTTGTTGAAGGCCAGCTTGCTGGTAACCACTTCTGTGCTGATTTAGTGCCTGAAATACAGTGCAAACCAAAAGTTTTCGGTATCAGTGAAAGTTCAAACACGGTTGCACAATTTGGAGGTTCATGTTACAAATACAAACCTTGCAAAGAATTAAGCAGTATCAGGAAATTAGAGATGTATTTGTGTATGATTCTTATAATGAATTACAATCACAAAAAGGTCTAGCAGTTAATTGTACCAATAGCTGTGAAAATTTGATGGTTGGCATTGAAAACCAGAATGCTGAATTTCTGTTTCCAATTCCTAATAAGAAGGGAGCATCTGAAATGACATTTCTTACTAATAAAACTATTTTTTCTATACAGCCAAGCAATGAAGCAGATAGGAAGAATAAGAATCTTTTAAATGATGAATCGTTGGCTATGCATGATCAGAAGGTTTCTCACACAACAATTAATCATCCATATTTCAAGAGTGGTGATCTTTTTGATGTAAAACATAGAGTTGACACTGCAGGTTATGAACAAGGTGAGGATAATTGCTTAGGAAATCGACACCTTGATGGCAAAAATGAGAATATCAAGGTTAAAGAACCTAAAACACTACAAATAGGAAATTGTAATTGCAAATCTTGCTCTACAAATGCTCACTTTTGTCCAGGTTGCATGTGTTATGTCTGTCTTGTATCTTTTCTGCCAGATGAAATGTGGAGTTATATAAAATGCTCATGTCACCATATTTTCCATAAAGAATGTACTCTTAAGGAAAAAATTGGAGGTGTAGAAGAGAAAAACATTGATGGGGAGTTTTTGTGCCCAGTTTGTTCTGTGAAGTGTGATCTATTTCCCATAGTTCAACTTCTCGTTCTCGGCCACTTCTTGGCGAGGCCAAAAAAAAAAATTCTCGACAAATATCAGAGAGAAATCGGCAATTTCTCAGAAAAATATTGGGAATTTTTAAAATGACTTTAATTTTATTTAAAATGCATTTTTTTCACAAAATTCAAAAAATAGATGCATGTATTGAGTCAGTAAATGAGTAAACAAACCAAACAAGCTGATCTAGATATATATAAATGCAATAAGTAACAAAATCGCATCCTTATGTGGAATGTCGATGTTGTCAGACTTTGAACGCTGAAACAAGCTACAAATAGTAAATACCAAATTATCTTTGTCAAAATATAAGCAAATACAAATGTCAAGTTCAATATGAAACTAGTCGACATCTTCCTCTTCCCCATCCCAGTAGTTCTAGTAAAGTTCCACTGGAAATCACTACAAATCAATGCCAAACACTTAGGTGCTGCTCCAAAACCCTTCTCCTCCACCCAAGACGCTGAACGCAGCAAAAAAAACAATGAAATGATGTTTTTTGTGTGTAGGTATTTACTGAACACCGCCCATGAGAAGACTGCAAGTTATTGCGAGAAATTGGTGATATATTGCTGACTTCTCGCTACAAGAAGTGCAAAATCTCGATCCCCAAAATTGGCAATAAAATCCCAAGTTTTCTCTCCACCTGGAACTTCTCGCGGAAGTTGATTTATTGCCAATATATTGGCAAGAAGTTGAACTATGCTATTTCCTTTTTGGAGGGCGAGACTGAAAAATGCATCTGGTGATGAATCCAAAGATACAGCACAAAAACATCTCAAGTCTGCAATCAGTGCCATGAACGGCACTCAGAGGAAAGCTTAAAGGAATTGAATATTAAGGTGTTGAATGCATTACACGTACTCCATTTTCTGATTTGCGACAGTTACTGGTTTCCATTCTGGATGTAAAGAGGCAGAAGATTGCAAAGGAAAATAATGATAACTTTCTAGTTTGTCTATATGAAATTTTTGTTGAGAGGTTCTCTATAATGGGGTGTGTAGGGATACAAATTAATATTGTTTTTAATAAGTTTCTCTGTGCTGGATTCTTGAATTATTTCAATGACTTCTCTATTTCAGAAATACTGCCAAATACATGTATATTAATTGAAGTGTTTATTTTCTGATTCAGGCAGTTTTGGAAATAGTTTTCAAGTGAATGAAATGGAGCTAGCTCAGGTACGAGAGTTCGTTAATCTTACTAAGAGGGCTGCAGATAGAGATTCAGAAATCTATCAAAAAGCTCAAGAAATGGTAGCTACTCAAAAACAACTTTTATCACAAATCCAGGAAGATTTGAAAAGGGCAGAATCAGAGATGCATTTGGCTAATCAAAATGCCAAACACTCATCCAGGGCTGCAAAAATAGCTAGAGAAAGGCTAGAGGTACTTCATTTATACCATAGACTGTGGTCTGCAACTAAAGAACAAGTTGAAATTCAGAGAAAGTTCTATAATTCGGAGGTCTCTGAGTTGAAAAGAATCCAAAGGATGATCGGAGATATTAATTGCTGCTGTGAAGAATCATTGCCGGAACTTGCTTCCTTACTTGAGATTATGAAACAACAAAGGCAGAAAGTAGAAGTTGCTCGTAGAAAGATGGAAGAAATGGTTTCATTTTGTAATTCTTGATGGGTAATGCTCATAGAAAGATGGAGGAAATGGTTTCATCCTGTACTTGGTGAAAACTGAAAAGATATGCCATCAATTTTGCACCTGAAATTTAGATTTCCTCTACTGGACAATTTTTAATGTGCAGTGCAGAATGTAAAATCTATGCGCAGTCAGTGTATCCTTAGTTTTTGTGTAGATGAAGAATCCCTTATAGGAACCCATGTTTTTCTATCAGAAGAGAGATGCTTGTGATACGTCATTTCTCATTCTCATGCCTGTGCTTTGTGCATCAATTGTTTTGAGGGAACGTAGTGCAGGTATTTTTATGATGCAATGTGCATAGCTCCACAGCTTAAGAAGATCTTAGAATCTTAGAAGGTGTATACAAATGAATCTCACCAGTACATAAATATGAAAGCGTCCTTATACTTTCTTTATGATAAAATGATATTCTATTTTTTAATTACAAAATTTTAAACAATGTTCACTTATCACCTTTACTTTCTTTATGATAAAATGATAGTCTATTACTTAATTACAAAATTATAAACAATGTATATTGAGAAGTAGCATGGCTTTAAACCTCACATTACTGATTACTTTTTCAAGAGCTGGTCTAAGGAGAGGGTTACTCTTCATGGGGTTACAAATGGATTTGATGGAAGAGTTTATAGCAGAGATAACTGGTCTTTCTATGGAGGGTCAGAAATGCAAAAAGGAAACCAATATATCAAATGTCGTATTCAAGAAATTTCCCAAAAATGAAGAGGAAAAAAACTTGTGAATTAGAACAAGGATTTCTATGACCTCGATTAGATTAAGGTAATTTGACAAGATGATTTATTTTGTGTTCATGAGTATTTTATTTTGGATGGTAGATTGAAAAGGGTTCATAAATTCCATTTTGTGTTTTTGAACCATTTTCAGTATAAGGATAGGTTGTTCTTTCCTTGCTACTTGAAATTTTCTTTGCTGAATAGTCTCCAGGCCCATAGAAAGAAAGAGACTAGGCCCCTGCTCCATGAAGGTCTTATTTTGTTCATTGAAAATTACTGTAGAAAAATTGCAGTGAATCTTTCACGTGTAGTGGAAAAGAAGAGGGAATCGGTTGGAAATGAGCCTCTTCAGAAGATAAGTGCTAAGAAAATTGAAAGCAATATTGTGAAAACTGAGGAGTGTTGTAGTGACAGTAAGGGTAAAAAGGAGATTAAGGCTAAGAAAACTAAAAAGGCTAATGAGGAAGCTATAGAGTCTGAGAAAAGTGAAGATGGAGAGGACAAAATGGAAACTGGGGATCTCAATTCAAATTTGGATAGATATTCTAGTACTCTAGGTATCTCTTTGGTTAAAAATGATGGAGAAAGTAGCAAAGAAGAGAAAATGAAGTCAAAGTCGATTTCACAACCTTCAGGCCAGAACGAGGAAATTATGACTCAAAGTGAAAGGCCTATACCTACTAAAATGGATATAATTGATGTCAAGCTCCTAGTGGACTTTGACAGAGAGAAGAATGTTGAGGTAAATGCCCTTGTGATTAAAGAGAAAAATTTGAATAAGAACTAGAAGTAGATGATGGCTCAAGAGAGTTTAAACAACCAAAATTAGTTACATCTGAAGGGAACCCAGGAAGTGACTACTAATTTGGAGAAAAGGTTCGATGATGAGGCCAAAGATGACAATAATACGGTGAAGTTGTCTTTTCTCCATAAGGCTAAATCGAAAGCTCATGTCATTCCCCAAGTTGATTCATGGCTCTATAATGAAATCATTGTACTTGAAAAAAATGGGAGAGCTCTAGAGAGAATTGGATGAAGAAAAAAATGAAAAGAGTCTAATTCGAGAATCAAGTAGAAAACATATCTAAGAGTTTGAGGGCCTACAAAATGGAATTACGCCAACTGGTAAAGGATAGTGGGCAACGAATGGACATGGTTACTTCCAGTTTATGTGTTGCTATTGCAAGTATTGGTAAAAGAAGTAACGAGGAGATTATTTCCCTTCTTGTTGTCAAGATGTCAGGTGGCCCTAGCAAAAGAACTAGACAAAGAACGAGGAAAGTTGCGGTTTTTGTACCTGATTCTATTGTAGAAGATATCCTCCAAGGTATTGTGGTGGCTAGTAAGGATTTAGCCAAGGTTATCAAAGAGTTAATTTAATTATTGGCTCTGGTCTCTAGTTGGGTTGTTGGTTCTAATTTTCCTGTTGTTTCATTTCCAACTTTTTTTTAACTGATTACTTTTAGGTTCTAGGTTCTTGTAAAACCTAGTTTGAACTTTGAATAACTTATTTGTAGGTTCCAGGTCTTTGTAAAACCTGACTTTTTGTTGTTTTTGTGAACTTTAGGTTCTAGGTCCTTGTAAAACTTGGGGTCCTTTATTTGTATATCTTTCAATTACTTGTAAGGGGTTTCGGGCCCCCTCAAAACCTATTTTTACCTTAATCTAAAACAATGTTCACTTATCAATGTAACATGATACAGTATTAGCTTAGGGCTAGTCATTTGGAAAGACCCCTTAATGCTTCCTATATCCCACAATCAAGCTGCTTCTTTTAAACAAGTATTAGTTGAAAGGAATGTTTTTATGTCTAATCAACTAAATTACCTCTGTTGGGTTCCGGCTAAAGATGGTAAATACTCTGTTAAACAAGGATACTTAACTCTCCAACACAATCAATTTAATTAGACCACATATCATGCCTTTAAATTCTGTTGGAACAATTCAGTTATGCCAAAAGCAGGATGCTTTGCATGGCTTGCATTAAAGAACCGAATTTTAACTAGTGACTGACTTCATAGATTAAACAGTTGTGATCCATTTAATTGTGTGCCATGTCTACAAGTTATGGAAACAACAGATCACCTCCTCTTAAATTGCCCTTTTTCCCAAGACTATTGGCATTTTGTTCTTAATAAGCTTAATTTTTATATGCCATTACCTAACTCTCTATGGGATTTATTCCAAGAATGGCCAATCTTGCATTTTGAATCATTGTTTTCATGTCTTTGGAAGTGCATCCCTGAATCTGTAGTATGGACAATTTGGTGGAAGAGAAACAAGAGAATTTTTAGATAGCCATCATCTCCAATCCCTCAATTTCTGGAAGGATTAAAGAGATCAATTGTTTAGCTTGTTAATGCTACAGTAAGTAAATATAAGGGTAAACATGTTTTTTTCTCCTTGGGATGGCTATGTTATTCATCGATGGAAGGGTTTACTTTTTCCTTATCATCCTGCCCCATTGTGTCCATCTAGGGTTCCTCTTATGCGAGCACAAACCAAGTGGATTCCCCCAAGGGAGGGTTATTACAAACTCAATTTTGATGGGGCCTCTAGGGGAAATCTAGGTAACTTTGGCTATGGCATAGTCATTATAGACTTTAAAGGTCATGTGATTGTAGCAAAATCATCTCCTCTCCCTCCGAGTACTAATAACTAAACTGAGTCCTTGGCCTTGCTTTTTGGTTTGGAACTTGCAAAATCACTATCTATATCTAAGTTACATGTTGAAGGGGATTCAATCATTATTATTAATAGTATATAATTGGTCCATATAGTATATATTGCATCAAGTATGGTCTCTTCTTGATTCAATCTCTGATACATCTTGCATACGTATAGAGAAGGCAATCTATTAGCTGATTGTCTGGCTAATTTAGGTACTGATGGGGTTTATATTAACTCTTTACTTTCCCCACTTAATCTCCTTGATTTCCCCATCCTAGTTAATATTATGACAAAAGAATATGTTTAGAATCTTGTTGAGCCCTTCTCAAATATTATTTGATAGTAAATCACGGCTTCTCTACGACTTCACATGATTTAATTTTATGGATCTCACTTTTTCTTATGAGATACTGTATGTTGTCCAGGGTCCTAGATTGCACTTGCATCAGATGGCTTTTTTCCTAATATCATAGTCTCTATTGGAGTTTTGGATGAAGATCAATGACAGAAACTTTTATGATGGTTTTTGGCTTGGCTTTTGGTGTTGTCTTCAACACCAAACAATGAATTGTATTCATATGAGTTTTGGGCTCTTTGTAATCACAATGTTCTAGATTTGGGATTTCACTAGTGTTGATAGATACTCTTCTAGATGCAATATTTCTTATGCATCCTTTTTGCATCAAGTAATGACCGAAGTTTTTCTTTTCTAGTTCTTTTCAATTTGTAAAACCGATACGAATGAAGACATTCAGTCAAGGCATTTCACATTAAAAATTTCTCAAATCTTTTATAGTGTATATATTTGTGTTGCCTTGCTAGATGGAAACTAGAGAAATCAAACTTTTTTTTAATTATCGAGAAGAAACACTTCTTTCTTAGCCAACACTATCGTTGTACAAAAATCTATAATATCTAATAGTCAATCTCCTTATTTTAAAACATAGGAAAGTTAGTTATTATATGCTTAAATTTAATATGCACTACATTCTAGCTCCTCGGCCTACCTAATGTCTTTTTTATTATTTAATTTGAATAAACATAAGAAAAATCAAATCTGGGTGTACGCAAAAATTTCTACAAATTATTCTTTCAAACAATTGTAGACATTTTTGCATTCCCCCAACCAATTCTTTAATCTTTCATTTTATTTCCCTCTTTCCATTTCTAATTCTTTCTTTCTTTCTTTTGATATTGAATTTATTTCCTTCTGCTTGGCTTGTGAGCAATAAAGATCACAATGGGTTAAAACAGTAGCACTAAAGCAAGACTTAAAATGTTCACAAGTTTTGACCTCTCCCAAAGAATTGAAATGACTCAGATAAGGTGATTAGGTGTGTGACATATATTAACCATAGAATCCCAATGTTAAGACCCAATAAATGATTAAACTTCCAAGTTGAGGAAACACCCTCACCAAATGATAAAGCTAAAAATGAACAACCTTGGATTCTAAAATGTTTAACAAGTAGTTATCCAGGAAATGAATTGAACATAACTAAGTGCAGTTGCTAGAGTACCTTTCTCACAAAATGGAAACCCCTGGGTGTGGAATCAAATGCAGACGGCTTACAGATGCGTCCGGAAGCCCTTCCAAATGCATCCAAAAGCTTGTGGGTTTTTTTCGACCAGATTCCATAGGGCTTTCGTACGTATCATGGAGCATCCATGGACCCATCGACCAAAATAATTTTTAAAAGCTCAAAAAACACTTAAGTTGCCCAATATATTAAATTTTTTAAGTTTTTTTTGCTATGAAACCCTGACCCTAAGGTGAGTGTTGAAGCATTGACAACTCATTTTGGAACTTTTTTTGCACCTATAACCACTTCCCATTTGGTCTTTAATTTGCATTGCCATTGTGAAGCCAAGTTCAACATTTGTATGTGTGTGTGTGTGTGTGTGTGGTCTTTAATTTGCATTGCCATTGTGAAGCCAAGTTCAACATGTGTGTGTGTGTGTGTGTGTGTGTGTGTGTTGTTAATCTTACACTACTGAGGAAGCAACTTTCAAGCCATAAACTACCAATCTCAATCAAATTCTAGATTCTCAACTTGAATTGTATGAAAGGATAATTTCTATTGTAATAATAATCTTTAAGTGTTTAAATTTGACCTTTTAAATATCTAAGATTATGGTTAAAATATTTGTGTGTGGTCCAACTTTGGGAGTTTTGTAAAATAACAACTTGGGAGCTAGTTCTTTATGATTATTTGAGAACCATAATACTCTAGAGTTGGAACTCAATATCTAAACATGGGAATGGAAGCTTAAGTGATGAAAACTTTGAAATTGAGAATCTAGAACCAACTTTTAAAATAGCAACTCAAAAGCTAACTTGAACACAAAAACTATTTAAAATGGTAATTCACAAACTTGACTTTAAGATCTATTTTAAAACAATAACTTCAGAACGAGCTTTCTTTAGATGTTGGGAGCTAGTATTGGATGGCTCCTTGACAAAGTGTTGCATACCCAAAAAAATCAAACTTGTGCAATATAATATGGTTATTCATTACCTTTGTCATGCAAAAACAACTTGAAACAAATTAGAAGGCACCAATCTTTTATTTGGATGCAATGATCAACATGATCTAATGAAAATTGGAAGGTTAAATGTTTACCTAGAGTACACAAATTTGAACCTGCATTGTTTTTTGACACACATCATGAAAACAATCAATGCTCTTATTGAATTAACTAGTTGGCTTCAACTCCATCTAATCAGACTTGCTAACTCAAATTGAACATACATGTGTATGCTAAATTATATGATGTACCCTTCCTATCACTTCACCACCATTGTAGGTGATTCATTTCCTTTCTAGTCTTTTTTTTTTACTAGTACAAATTATGTTTATAATTTATCTCTTCAAATTGATACCATATCCATACTTCTTATTGAGAATTTTTTTTATGCAATGGCAACAACATAACTCTAACACAAGTTTCTCTCTTGAAAGGATGATGGAAATCAACCTCAAGGTTCCTTTAGGTAGTTTGTCAATTGCCTAGATTGCTTAATTGAAGACTGATGTGATTGTTAACAAGTAGGCATTTGTTGGTTTTGTAAAAGTATCTCTAAGACAATAGAAAGTGCTTAGACAATTCCATTTAAATTTTATTTTTTTTGGATGAAAGCATATATTTGCAATGCACCTCAATAATGAATATTCCCAATTCAACCTATGTCATAAATAAACCCTAAAGGAGATTAAGGGTAACATGAATGTAAGAAAATTGCAAAATAAAAGGACATAAACCATAATAGAATCACCTTACGAATTAAATCATTAAGAAGTTGAGGAAACTCGCATAGATTGGAGCAACACAAGTGAAACTATGTAGATGCAATCACCAAGGAAAATTGTACTATTATGTATAATTTGTCAAAATTTGTCAAATTGTGAGGCCACCTCTGATGTGTGCACTCACAAGACAAATTTAACTTAATAACAAGCAGAAAATCTTCTCTCAAATTCATCACAACAAGGTAACTGCAGCAGTACCAAACTCAAAAATTCCTAATAACCGTAGGCATTCATCACAATAAAACCATTGGCTCTTTAGAAATCACAAATTAGTAGCTCATAATTCATGAAAACACACATACAATATGAAATAACCAATTTGTGTATTGGAGCACCAATTGCATATATTTTATTGCAAAAATCATTGACCTTTATTACAATCTACAATTGTTCTTTTATAATAAAGCAACTCCTAAACTAAGAAACCTATAGCTAGAGTTTTTTCTAATCAAAAAATTGAAAATATTATGCAAGTACAATGATCTCTATGTAAAACTACTCCTAAATAAGGCCCTAACTACCATGAACAAAATTTTATCCACTCTTACTATGCATGAAGTTATTTTTTGTCAGGAAAACTAAACAAACTGTAGAGAAAGAGAGTAAGGTAGAAGTGCAACAAAAGTAATCTTCAACAGCAACTTTGAACTCCACTTCCAAAAAATATCACCAAATTCATATGCATGGTCTTATCTAATGATACACAATTGATTGATAATTCCAAGGAATAAATCCTCATAAAAAATCTACATGAAAGTCCATGAAATTTAGGACTAGTGCTAAAAAAATTAAAAAACAAATTGTCAACTAAAATTTGCAGGACTCCATGGTGTAGGAGCACCTAGTGGTAAGGTCAAACCCTAAAGGCATTTTGGTTTGTACATGGTCTAACCAATTATGGAAGCAATAAGGACTACTTACAGAGTCCCAAGGTGAGTGAAGGAAAGTTGCTGAAAGTGCTTAAACTGGAAAAATAAGGTGAAAAAGACCCAGTGAGTGGTTAAAATAGGTGAAATGTGGTCATTTGGTGATATGAATCCATGTGGAGAGGTTTGGAACCAAACTGGTCAATGTTGGAGTCTTGGTTTGCAACAATTGCAAAAGTTGTCAAAAAGTTGTTCATTGACAACTTTTCAATTTTGCAAAGTTGCTTAGCAACTTTTTAGGAAGTTTTTGGAAACAAACTACTTGGAGTAGTTATGGATCGATTCAATGGCCAAGAAGGAGGCGGGAGACTATTTAAACATCCCTCAATCCAGTTCCAAGGGTTGGATACTTGGATGTATGGACAACATCTATTAGTGCAACATTGTATGAGCATTTGGAGCAGTTTTTGTGAACTAATGAATTAGAGGAGTTGATTGTGTTACTATTTTTGTTGATTTGTCTTACTTGGATCATGTTTTGAAACTGTGTATAGTTGTTTGGATTCAAGAGTTTCATTTCTTTAGATTTAGAAAATCATTTGCTTTGTGTGATACTGTTGTCTAGTTTTGATTTGTTAGCATAGAGATGGCTATGGTTTGAACTTCCATAGTCAAACTTTCATGACCTTTGCAAATCAGGCAATAGCCTTTATACAGGTTGTAAATATGGAAGTTGGAGTTTGTGCAAGGCAATTGGCCATGTTTACAAATGAGCCCTAGGAAAGCTAGCAGAGCTTGGCAAGGCACAATGTATGCTTGTAAGGAGGTACAGTGATGAATAGGGGATTGGTATGAATAAATCTCTATAAGTTATGGCAAGAGTAGGGTACTAAGAGTGTTGGATTTAGAGAAGGAGGTAAGAAGTGAAGAGAAACACCTTAGAAGAAGAGAAACCTTACTTGTACCTAAGAAACCCTCAAAATAGGGGTTTTCAGAAACTGTGCTGTATGGACAGTACTGTGACCTAAGACCACCAAAATCCTTTAGCCTAGGTCCATGGGAGACAATGTCCTTTAGAAACTAGCTGGCCTTTTTAAGGTTTTTTGGGAGGAAATGCTAAACCCTTATTTTTAGGAGGGCTAATAGGGGCTCTTAGGGCTACAAGGACAATTTAAGCAATTTGGAGTTATGGGTGTGATGGACCTAGAAGAATGATGCAAAATTGTGGGGAATGTATCAAGGAACACATTAGGAGAGCCTAAGCTTCGTTAGAACCTAGAATTAATAGTGTGATGGGATTTGCCCTTGTACGCTTAAATGTGCCTAGTGGATAGAATGGGAAGGAGAGAAGATAAACTTGAATTGTTGGGGAGTTTTCCTGGAGGAAGGGGACCTAGAGTGTGATTCCCTAAAATAGGGTTGAATAAAGAACCCTAGGAGGCCATAGAAAGCCTCAATGGAGCCAGTGAGCTCTTGTGGAAGGAAGCTCCTCATCAAAGTGGTTACAGAGCCAATGATTTGTGGCTTGTGGTAGATGTTCCAGTCTACATAATTAAGTGGGTCAATGCAGATGGTGACCAATGCAAAGTTGGCCAAAGAGGTGGATGAGTAGAGGAAGCTCTTGGAAGAAAAGACTAGGGTTCTAGATGAATCACTAGAGGAGGTCAAAGAAAGGATGAAAGAAATAGAGCATGCAACCCAAGCTAAGGAAGATGGAGACTGCAGCAAGGGTAAAGAGAAAGTAAGTTTGGAAGATGAAGTTCCTAAACCAGATCCTCCACTTGGTGAGCAGGAGCCATTCCTAAAAGCCCTCAAGGCATTTGGAGGGAAAAGTCTACAAAATGTGTCTCTATTCCATGGCAAGATGGATGTAGAAGTAGTCTTGGAGTGGTTTGAAAGTGTTGATAACTACTTTGAGTGTGAAGGGACAATAGAGGCCCAAAAGGTGAGGTTTGCAAAGTCTAGGTTGAAAGGTCAAGCCTTAACATGGTGGAAATTTGTGCAAGAAGAAAAAGAAAGTGAGGGGAAGAAGCCTATAGCCAATTGGAAGGCAATGGTGGCAAAGATCAAAGAGACATACCTACTAGAGGACTATGAGATTCAGATCCATAAGCAGAGATAGAATCTCAGACAAAAGGAAATTGATGTGGCTACCTACACTAAAGAGTTTCAGAAGTTGGCACTAAGGTCAAGGGTACAATAAGTAAAGAGTATCAAGGTGACAAGGTACCTAAATGGTCTTAAATGGTCCATTTAGGATGAAATGAGTATGTTTAGCCTCACCACACTTCAAAGTTGTTTTCAAATGGCTAGGAAGGTGGAGGAAAAAATAAGGAAGAAAGGGGACTCTAGTTCGAAGAATAGAGATAGAGGTAAGGACTTCAGAGGTGGTTCAAGGGGAGGCTCTAGTGGTAGTAGTACTGAATAAAGAAGTTATGGAGACTCTAAGTGGAGTGAGCGGTCCAGTTAGAGAGAAGGATCTAGCAGAGGTAGAGGATCCAACAATGGTGGTAGGGCAGATATGGTAATAGCAGAGAATCCCATTTTAGCAACATGAAATGTTATAATTGCAACAAGGTAGGGCATCCAACTTATAGATGTCCTGATAAGGCATTAGGGTCCTATGGAGAAAAGAAGATAGCCTATGTGCAGGAGGAAGATAATCAGAAACAAGGTGAAGTGGATCTTGATTTGGAAAAGGGTGAAAACCTCATGCTAAGGAGGGTTCTGGTGAAGGAGCTAGTAAAGGAAGAACATAAGAAAAGAAGGGCACTATTTAGAACTACTTGCAAGATAATGGACAAGGTATGTAAGGTAATCATAGACTCAAGGTCTACTAACAATGTTATGTCAGAGAAGGCAGTGCAAAAACTTTGACTAACAAAAATACCACATGTATGTCCATATAGGGTGACTTGGTTGAACAAAGGATAGAACATCCTAGTTAATGAACAATTTTGGGTAGACATCACCATTGGGAAATGCCATGATAGGGTCCTATGTGATGTACTCCCTATGGATACTTGCCACTTGTTGTTAGGGAGACCTTGGCAGTTTGACAGAGAAGTAGTACATCATGGGAAAGATAATAAATATTATTATAAGAAAGATGGGGTCACCTATAAGATACAATCCATAGGAGAGGAGGACAAAATAGAGAAGGCTACTTCTAAGACCTTCTTGATGAGTGGCAAGGAGTTTCTCAAGGAGTTGAAGGAGAATGAAGGAGTAGGGTATGCCATCATGGTGAAACCCAAAGAAGAAGAGATGTCTTCACCAAATCTTATCTCTGCTGAGGTACAGAATTTGTTGGATCAGTTTAAGGACATAATTTGTTATGGGGCACCTACTCTACCACCTAAGAGGGCCACGAGTCATCAAATTGACTTCATACTAAGGGTATCATTGCTTAATAAAGCTACTTACAAGACACTAGGGCAGAATAAGGAGATATCAAGACAAGTGCATGAATTGCTTGATCAGGGACTTATCAAAAAGAGCATCAATTGTTGTGCCATACCAGTAGTTCTAGCACCCCAAAAGGGAGGTAAATGGAGAATGTGCACTGATTCTAGAGCAATCAATAAAATCACAATTAGATATAGATTCCCTATTCCTAGAATAGAGGACCTAATGGATTGTTTGGATTGGGCTACATACTTTTTCTAAAATTGATCTCAAAAGTGGCTATTATCATATTAGGATGAAAGAGGGGGGTGAATGGAAGTCTACATTTAACACTACAAAAGGTCTCTATGAGTGGTTGGTTATGCCATTGGGCCTTACCAATGCACCTAGTACCTTCATGAGGGTAATGAATGAGGTATTGAAGGACTACAATGGAGTGTCTATTGTAGTGTACCTAGATGACATCCTCATCTTTAAGCAAACAAAGGAGGAGCATATGAAGCACCTTGAATTTGTGTTGAAGAAATTGCAAGAAGAGAAGTTGACAGTCAACTTGGAGAAGAGTGAATTTATGAAGGAGGGGCTTGTATACTTGGGTTTTGTAGTGTCCCAAGGCAACCTAAAGATGGACAAAAGCAAGGTGGAGGCAATCTTGAGTTGGCCTACACGTAGATCTTCTATTGAGGTGGGGAGTTTTCATGGTCTGGCCCAATTTTATAGGAAGTTTGTGAGAAGGTTCAATGAAATATGTTCATGAATGAATGGCACTATCAAAGGAGGAATGAAGACCAATTTCATATGGACGAAAGTAGCAGATGAAAGCTTTGAGAAGCTGAACAAGGAAGTCGCAACACAGCCTATATTTGTTTTTCCTAGTTTTCAGAAACCTTTTGTGGTGGAGTGTGCTACTAGTAACATAGTAGTAGGGGCAGTCTTTAGTCAAGAGAGTAGACCACTGGCATTTTTTAGTGAGAGGATTAATGAAGCCAAGAAAAGGTATTCTTCATATGATCTAGAACTTTATGCGCTTGTCCAAGCCCTTAAAACATGGAGATACTACCTATTGCTAAATGAGTTTGTGGTCTTCACAGATAACCAAGCACTGAGTTTTATTAACTCACAAGAAAAGCTAAGTCTGAGACACATAAAGTGGGTGGAGTTCCTACAATCTTATACATTCATAATCAAACATAAGAAGGGAAAAAACAATAAGGTAGTTGATGCCTTTAGTAGGAGATTGTTAACAGTCCATGAGGTTAAGTTGCAGTGCATAGGTTTGGAGGGATTCAAGGACCTGTATGAAGAGGACACAGATTTCTCAAAAGCATACAAGGCATACAAGAAAAACATAATGGAAGAATGAGTGGATGTTTTGGTTTGAATAAAAACTTGGACCTTGTGGAGAGGTTCTACTACTAGCCCAAAATGCAAAGAGACATAAGGAGATATGTGGAGAAATGCAACATATATCAAAAAGCCAAGGGGACTTCATCAAATGTAGGACTCTACCAACCTCTACCCATTTCCAACAGGCCTTTGGAGTGTATAAGTATGGATTTTATAGTAGGGTTACCAAGAACCAAGATAGGACTAGACAATGTGTTTGTGGTGGTGGATAGATTTAGCAAGATGAGTCATTTCTTCCCATGAAAAACAAAACATGATGCAAGTAACATTACTAATCTATTTTTCAAGAAGGTGGTGAGAATCCATGGCTTACCAAGAAGCATAGTGGTAGACAAGGATGTGAAGTTTACGGGGCACTTTTGGAGGACCCTATGGAGGAGACTTGGAACAAACCTAGTAGCTCTTCCTACCATCCCCAAATAGATGGTTAAATGGAGGTTATAAACAAGGTCCTAGGAAACCTTTTGAGATGCCTAACTAAAGAGTATGGGCAAAGTTGGGAGCAGGTGATACCTCAAGCAGAATTTGCTTATAATGATAGCAAAAATAGGACCACGGGGTTAAGCCCTTTCCAAGTTGTGTATGGCACACATCATAGAGGTATTATGGAGTTGAGGGAATTACCTTCACATGACAACATCAATGGGAAATGCTGATGATTTTTTCTAGTCTATGAAAGAGGTACATGATCAAGTTAAACAAACCTTGATGGAAGAAAATATGAAGTTGAAAAAAAAGAAGGATGAGGGGAGAAGGGAGTTACAATTCCAAGTGGGAGACCTAGTAATGGTTTACTTGAACAAGGCCAGACTACCCAAGGGAATGCCAAGTAAGTTGCAGATGAGAAGGATTGGGCCATGCAAGATACTTGAAAAGTATGGACCCAATGCCTATAAGATAGACCCACCAAAGGACATGGGTATCTCTCACATCTTCAATGTGAAAGACCTTATACCATATAAGGGGCCCAAAGTGGATGAAGGACAATATCATGAGGAATTGGACAAGGATGCCATAGACTTGTAGGTACCAGAAAGGGAGCCACCACAAGTGGAAAAGATCTTGGACTCCAGAGTGAAGAAAAGTATAAGAAACAAGGATTACAAGGAGCACATAGTTAAATGGAAGGATAAACCTGAAGTTAAAGCTACTTGGTTTGTAGAGAGTGATTTCAAGAAGCTGGGTATCAACAAGGAGCTCATCAATCCAAAGGTATCTTGAACTCTTCTTGACAGGGGGAGAATGGTGTAGGAGCACCTAGGGGTAAGGTCAAAACCTAAAGGCATTTTGGTTTTTACATGGTCTAACCAACCATTGAAGCAATAAGGACTACTTATAGAGTCCCAAGGTGAGTGTAGGAAAGTTAATTTGGTTGATTTGAGTCTAGGAGTTAAAATTTGTCCAGTAGGTCCTAGGAAGCAACACTAGTACATTTGGTCTCTATTTTTGAGGAGAGGCCAAATTGGCTTGTGAACTTCTTTTTGTTGTTGTTTATGCTCTCGTGTTCATTGAAATAGCGATGAACATGGGATTATATTAGAAAAAAAGAAAATTGAAACATAATTTTCATTGTTTCGTTGTGTCGAAGCACTTTTGGCTGGGAGGAGGTGGGTTCGCATACAGGTCTTTTGGCATCGCAAAGGTGGTAAATTCTTTTTAAGTTAATGCAGTGATTGCAAGGCATGTTATACAGGGCGCTCCTTGATGTGCAGTGAATTTGAGGAGTGAATATGGCAAGTGTGCTGGAGTAGTGATGCAAGAAGAACAAATTAAGCTCCCATTTGCTCTATTGTTTCAAATGCCCTTCAATACTACCTCCAACGGACTTAGTTGTTGTTGAAACCATAGAGGTTTGTAAAATTAGGGTAAATGTTCGAATTCAAATCTCGGCATTATCTTCACAAGCCATATCCTGAGTTCAAATCTCGACATTATTTGCTATCAAATATGGTTAAAAGTAGTAAACCCTCACCAAAGTAGAATCCCCATAGTAACTTACACCAGACTCAAAATTTCAAGGGTGTGAGAATGAGAAAATGGGGGAAATGGGTTTTGGAAGTGAGAATGTGATAACAATTTGTAATAGGATTAGGTAGCCCAAGTGCTTCATACATGCTACTTTCCTATTCGATTCTACACAAAATTGCTCTTCTCAAATGTGAAAAGGGTTACAGTGTTCTTAGGGTGTGATTAATGGTTAATGGTATTTCTACACAGAGTTCTTGTGGTTACAAAGGGGTATTATTTTTATAAATAATTGCATTATCCACCTTCTTCTCATAGATTTTTGCCCAACCTTATCATTATTGTGGCCATATGTCTACTTGCATTTTTGTCCAATTTTAATTTTGTGAATAATAATTTTATCTATAGAAAATGTAGCTTATATCAATAAAAAAATTAGAAATGGCATCCAATAATCAAGAAATACCCTAGAAAAAATTGCAAAATTGATTATTTTTCTAACTGGGAATACAACAACACACAATAGCTCTATTGCCTTCTACAGATACTTTATATGTTTAGAAAGACAAGGTTTGTTTCAGACTATAATCCTCCTGGACATGAATCTAGTGGTTTGTTGGGGGAGTTTAAATAATTTGCATAGGGTATGCAAAAATCCCAATAGTTTCTAGACCATTCCAGATATGCTAAGGTGAGAGAAGAATTTTCTATAGTTACATATTCAAAATACTCATCAATTGACAAAAGTGGCTAAAATGCTTGTTTAAGAAAATAGTTTATTTTTAACAAAGTTACCAAAGACATTAAATAGAGAAAAAACTTGAGTGATTAAAACATATACCTATACAATATCCAAGAAAGAAGTAGTGAAATTTGACAGCAAAAGATATAAGGCATCCTAAAAAAATGTAAAAATCACTCCAACAAACATGAATATAAGGAAGATGGTGTTCTTGGTTTGAACAAACAGTTCTAATATGTTTATCTTACTCTCTACAAGACAAATGAGATAGTGAAACTCAATTTCACTTGAGAAAGGGAGACTAGACTAATGGAGATGCGGGGTATCGATCCCCATACTTCTCGCATGCTAAGCGAGTGCTCTACCATCTGAGCTACATCCTCGAACTGTCTGAAGATAATTGTAAGCAATCACAATTCCTATATAAAAATGAAAGTCTACAAATGCTTTGAACCTTTTCCAATCAAGAAAACCTATCATGGCATCATCTAGACTTGAAATTGTTCCACTTTTTGAACGTAGTGACCATTGGATCTCCAAATTGCAACTTTTTGCAACATTGGATAACTTTTGTCATTTATAACATGGTGACCTCATAGGTCCCTAAAACTTTGCCAATATGCCAAGCTAGGCTTACAAATATCGAAAATGTATAAAACACTCCATTTTCACATTTTTGGAGCCTTTGGCCATAGTTTGATCAACTATGTCCTAATTAGATATAAGAAGTCATTTGGCTAGGAAGCCTTACAAAGTGATTGAATAGTATTTGGAAATGGTCCAAGGGACCTTATTACATCAAAAGGAAACTCTTATGAATGCCTAAACCATCATATTGAGTACTTTGTGGGTGCTCCTGCACCAGCTTGAGACATTGTTTTATTTTCATTCTCAGTATTTGTCACCCAATTGTAAGCATTGGTGTACGAGGACGAAGGTGCTACTTTCACCTTTCTATGCAATGAGAGAATCAGCCCCTGATGAACCAATGCTTCATTGGCCTAATGGTTGGTTAGTTTTCAAACTTATAGTTCTTTGAGTTGATGATTCTAAGATTGCATGTTCTTGTGTTTTCCTTGTTTGGTATTATTGGTCGTTGGCACAATCTCATAGTCATCTCGTAGAAATTTGAGTTTTTCCTCATGCTTTCTTCAATGTGTCATAGGAGGTTGTTTTTTTTGCTTTAAGTTTCATGAACTGGTGTATAGTTTCACCCTATGGCATTGCTAGAAATGCTCTTCTTGAAGCTCCAGTTACATCTTCTAGAGCCCAAGATATAACCTCTTGTAGCTAAGTGAATTTTTTGTTATGAATATTATTAGAAGAGACTTCTTATTTTCTTTAAATGAAGTTTAGCTTAATAGATTTTTGTTGTAGTTGAATTGTTATGTTTTGTCAACATTAGGTAGTGATATAAATTCATGTGCTCAGTTGTTGATTGTTGTGTACACTGTAACCAATAACCATAAGTTTTATCTTTGGGAAAGCAATTATGTATCAAGGAAGTTATGATGATTTTAGCCTTCCCTATATTGAAAAATTAAATAAATTATAATACCAAACCTTTAAGAAAATATATATTTATCAATATTATCTATGTTTAGTTTCTGTTATTATTTATTTTGTTGTAATTTGGTAATGTAGAATCAATAGAAAACTAATGCATACCTTATTGTCTCGTGATGTTTTTCAATGATAAGAATTATGTCACTTTGATATGGTTTATATATTGAAATGTTTCTGAACATATTTTAACATTTTAGTTGATTAGATCATAAAGTACATTGATCAATTAGATAGAATCTGCTCATTCAATTTTGCACTTAAGTAATATTCTTAAGTTTCTCTTTAACCCAAAGAGTGCACATTTGTTTCTTCCATCGTTCATAGACAATTCTTTTATCTCAAAGCTGACATACTCATACCTAAGGCAAAATTGTTTCTATTATGGTTCTATTATACTTATAAATTTTGCATGCTTCTTTAAACATACAACTTTTTTTTCTAATAGCTTAATCATTTAAACTTGGCTTCTATGATATATTGAGGAAATATAAAAAGGGGCCTTGCAAAGTGTATTAATATCCTTTGAGCTCAATATATAATATAGAGGTTATTATAACTTAACTACCCCTTTGATTAATCTTTATGTCTATTTATGACATCACAAAAAATGACATGTGGCACTTTAGAATATACTAGTTTGAAGTTATGTGTTGTATCTATATATATGCAATTAAAGAGTGGGTTCATGTCACATCAAAATTACACTAACTAGTGACGAATTAATTTCATATTCGACATGATTATTAACTAGAGTATTGGATTACATGTTGACTTGGATTATTCAATGAACATATTAATGGTATTTCTTCTGCACCGTAGAAATCTTGTCAAATACTATGATAGCCATGTATGATGACTTCTCCATTGTATAACTGCTCTTAGATTGTACTTGTATGTGATAATTGTTACTTTCGATGTATGCTGGAAGTTACAGGATAACAATGATCTCAGGCAGGGATATGTCATCTCTAATATTTTGATGTTATATATATGCAATTGTCTCTGTTATAGGAATTGTCTTTGATGTGTGTTTGATGTTATATGCTCTTCAATGGATGTTGTCTCTGATATACAATTGTATTGCTTGCACTAGCAATTGCTATTGCAATCTTCAATTCTCTATAGTTAAGAGATTCCACAAAGGGAATATATAATCTATAAAATTAATTCTTCTTATCTGCCTTTAGAGAGTCGATCAACTTGTATAAATATGTGCTTTGGGATATGAAGAGACATGGTGGAAAGTCGTCACCTTTCATAACCAGTTTATTTGTTCTTCATGATTATTATGAATAAATCATGGATGATTACCCAAACATTATGAGTCATTAAGGACAATCAATAATGTAAGCCCCATAATGTTGGCTAGTATAACAACACAGTAACAATGTATACTCGGTACATGAATGGGAAGTGAGGCCTGATCATGTTGATGCACGAAAACCCCAGTAGTGATGGTATAGACACTCATCAGCTTAATATCTGACAGAGTGGTGCTCAATGCAATATGCCATGGGTGCCTCTTGTCAATTTATAGACTAATCACCAATCTTCTTGCTTTATAGATGTGTGCATGTCTTGCTCTTTTAGCAACCTTTCTATAATCTTCCACTTGTTTTGGTAGAGATGATTTTTATGTGAACTGAGATGCCTCGACATTGGAGTATTTGTTGGTGGAGATGTTGATTTTTATCATCGATATTGCTATTTATTAATATTTTCCCTATTCTCATTATAGATCTGTTTGTTTCATGTATTGTTGGTTGATACCAGTCCCTACCATAATCAATGATTATATTATTACTAGTGATGTAAAGATATTCTTGACTGGTCTTATAAAATAACTAAGGAGAAATAATGCAAGGTTAGATAATATATGATTAGTTTATAATGTGAATATTAATGAGTGCTAAATATTAATAGATTTATACATTGTTTTCAATCGAACTATCACCCTACCAAAAGGCATCTTGATTATTAATGTTGGATGTTCTTTTAATACACTTGATATAGAATCTGCAAGTTTCAAACAAATCATCCTTCTTCCACCAACGAGTCATTCCATTCAAGAAAGACCATGTCTAACGATATCAATGCACAACAAAATAGGGAGACAATTGCTAGACTGTGGTCTAACTTTAAAAAAAAGGTGATGGAAAATATTAGTGTCCTTGCAAATTTTGTAAGGGATTAAAGACTCGAAGATATCTAATCAAAACAGTCAAGGAACATTGTAGGTAGCATGGTCACATTGAAGAGGGAAACAAATTTCGTCCATTGGTATGTATTTTAATAATTTATAAAATACATAAGACATGATTTGATGCTAACATCATGGTCATAGTTAATATAAGGTCATCATTTTGATATGGGCCAACCACCTTGGGTTTCATGTTATGGACCATGACAATTTAGAGAATGTGGATTTTGAAATGAGGGAACATGGAGGTGTGAATATAGAAGTAGAAGGTAATGATCCAATTGAAGAAGATCACAATGATGAAGAAGATCAAAATGATCAAGATGATGATGATGATATTGACGTAGACCTTGATGTACCTATATACATGAGAAGGCACATGAGCCCTTATACAAAGGCTCTCAAACAACTCTTCTTTCCACTGTATTGTGAATTTGAAGGTTATGAATGGTTTATCCAATGTAGCAATGACACGTATGTTAAGGTATGTCATCTTTTCTTCTTTTTTTAGTCATAATTCCCTTACAATTAACATCGGGTGAATTGTGTAGCACATAATATTTTTATATTAATAAATTATATTTTTGTCGTAGGTTGATAGGTGAGTGTTTGTTACCACCATCAAACATTCTACCTCACTCGTACCAAGAATTAACTATCATTATAATGAAAGATATTGGAATGGAGTATCAAGCAATACATGCATGTCTGAATGATCATATTATATATCATAAACAACATGAATTTACAACATAATTCCCTATTTTTCATATTAGTAGATATCGATTAGATCGATTAACAAAAAAGGTGTCCAACAAGGTTCTTCGAGTTATTCTAATTATTCCACGTCTACAACAATTATTCAGGTGCAATAGCTTGGCACGTTTTATGGATTACCATGCAAGCAATAGAAGTCAAGATGAGATTATGCGAATGCCTACGAAGGTTTAACATTTAAGGAAATAGAGGAAAAATGGCCACACTTTAAGGAAGAATCTCATAATCTCAAGCTTTAATTGGCAGCAGATGATGTCAATCCGTTTGGAGAGATGAGATCTACTTACTCGATGTGGTCTATTTTTGTTATCAACAATAACATTCCTCCTTGGATGACCATAAAGAGGGAGCACATAATGTTGACACTGCTTATTCCAGGTATTTTTTCATTTAATAGTCATTTAAATTACTTTATTATAAATAATCCATCAAAATGGTCATAATAATTATGTAATATTTTTGTTCATTCAACTAGGTAAGTACCAAGTTAAAGATAGCAATGTATATATTGAGCTCCTTATCACTGAGTTGATGGTGTTATGGAATGGGATCAATATGTATGACTTCTCTAGACCAATAGGATAGAGACAATTTCAATTCCATGCAATGCTTGTATGGACAATACATGATGCCTCTGGGCTAACACATTTTTGTGGTATGTTCTCTTCTTAACACCTTATTTTTGGTATGTCATAGTGCTAACACAAAGTTAACATATTTAATCCAATTATACATGATCTTGTAGGTCTTCAAATAAAGAGAAAATCTGCATGTCCAGTTTGTGGTCCAAAGATGAAATCTCATCATTCAAAAAGTGTAGGAAAGCAGGTGTTCAATGAGAATAGACACTTTCTCCACATAAATCATAAGTACCAAATTACCAAAAGATATCTTTGCAATGGGAAAGAAGAGACTACATCAAAGCCATAGAAAATGACACCTTGTTTATAGAAGTTGGAATATAATAAAATAAATTTTAGAGGTAATGTCATTCCATTTGATGGTGTTTTGTTTGAAATTCATATTTTGATTTTGTTTACTAATGATGTAATTGATGCTCCTGAAGGTCGTCAAGGCATTAATGACCAACTTTCAAAAGGAGTAAAAAGTTATCCTAGACAATTTAGTAGGTTGTTGTACTACAAGTAACTCCCAATCGTGCATTTGTTTGATCCTATGCATATTGGAATGAATGTAATAGAGACATTATGGAAAATCTAGGATAGAAGGCATGACAAAGATAATTGTCAAAAATTGTAGTGACATTGAAGAACCCAACCATGCAATGAAAAAATTCATTCAATCAAATAACAATTGAGACTAGATTGATACAAGTGCCATTAGTTGGTTATTGTCAGAGCAACAGAGCAATGCTATAAAAGAAGTCATAAAAAAATATGATTTCCCACAGGATTTGTTGCAAAAATAAATGATCTCATATCAAAGAAAAGTGAATTTTGGTCAGGGATGAAAACACACAATTGGCATACACTTATTAAGGTAATTCACATTATTTTGTACTCATTATATATTTGTATAGTACATGTAGTTTTTATTGCATTCTTTTATTAAATATTGATAATCTCATGTTACAAATATTGCAATACATTCTACCTCTATCTCTCCCACACCACTTCGAGAATAGTGTCAAACAAGTTATATATGATTTTGAAAAATACATGAGTTGGTTGTCATCAAAGGAAATCAATATAGAAGATATAAAATATTGGAAGAGAAAAATACCTCATCTTATGTGTGAAATGCAAAAGTGTCTACCTCCAACTTTTTTCAATGCACAAGAACACTACCTCATACATTAAGTTGAGGAGATTGAATTGTGTGGACCTACACCAACTAGGTCAATGTGGATGGTTGAGAGGCACTTGAAATTTTTTAAAGCCTTGGTTCAACAGAGAGCACGTCCTAAGGGTTCTATGGTGGAGGGATATATGATATACCAAACCATAGTGTACATTAGTTAATATCTTCCTAAGTTTACAGCAAAGATCCATGTAGATAGTATTTGGGATCCGAACTCCATTAACAAATTCAAAGGGGAGTACTTAATGGGAAAAGGTAGATTGAGAAAAGTGAAAGGTAAATTTAAGATGTTATTGTAGTTGATTAATTCTTATAAATCTTCAATATAAGTTATTTATAATTGATGTATTTTTTAATATAGTTGGTCAAGAGTGGGATGCAATACATTTGTATATTGCAAACACTCTTGATTGGATGATGGTATGGATTGAACTACCTAGGATCCATACTTTTTTTGCATTCTTACAACACATCTTCTATCTAGGCCTTGGTTTCTTGTGTTGTCCATTGGACTACCTAGGATCCATGCCGCATATCATCTATGCGTTATGTCCAAAGAATCCACAACTTTGGTCTTTTACAATTGGGAATTGTCTTCTTTTCATTGTTGCATGGTACTCATTTCCATACCCCTACAATGGGCACTTGGATACTCAGTGGGTACTCAATGGAGAGCATCATAGCTAAGGAACTTGATTAGATTTCTTATTTTTGTTTGCATATCAGCTTGTCATTTATCAAGCTTAATTCAATATATAATAAGTTTAAAAAATTGATATAGTATTGATTAATAGTAAACTTTATCATTGTTTGAGTCAGAATTTCAGCAGTTGCAATATGTCATTGTTATATGATTTATGATCTTCTTGTTTATGTTTAATTTTTAAAGTTTTCCTTCTTTGTTACACATCTAAACATTTAACATATATTATTAGTACAAACATATTGCAAATCTCAAACTGAAAACAGAACATTACATTTGCAAATTTTATCATTATTCTTGTTTTGAAAATTCATTATCACAACACATATTCTTAAATTTTATATAAAATATTAAGTTATATAACCCCTGTCCCCTATAGTGAAAATAGCCTTAGGTGTACCCATACGCAAAGTACCCTATTGAACCTTCCTCTTTTTACTTCCTTGCCATGTAGCAATGTCTTTATATGCTAGAACAAAGGGTTCATGCACATGATTTGGTTTTCCTTGTTAAATTCAAATGGATCCATATTTTTGTTGTTCCCTAAATAATTAGATGCAAACTTTCTTTGAGACTGGTTATACTCAAAATGTATGCCAACTCACCCATTATAAGAAAAAATCATTCAATAATTCACCAATTACTAAATTTATTTTGAATCTAGATGGTTTTTACATAGGTTCTAAAGGTCAACCAAACAAGTTGGAGCAAACTTGGATTTCACAGGTGCAATAAGCTATGGTGTTAACAAGGCCTATCATAGGAATCAACAAGAGGATGTGGTCATGCCATTTATAATGAAGAGGTTGGGAAGAAAGAGATGTCACATCTACCTTGTCTTTGGGCATATTTATTTCAACTTGTACCCTTTAATTACTTTTTGATGTTTTCCAATACAATTGGACACAATCCTTTATGAGCAAAACTAGTTTTAGACAATAATTGGCCTTTTGTTTGTTTTTTTATTAATTGGTGTGAATTAAATATTGTATCACATTTTGTTGTTGTCTCAAGTTTTGTATATGTCAGCTTCTATGTAGTTCCTTTAATTTGTGAGAATGTTGCCTGCACACATCCCTATCGTATATAACTTCTTTATTGTACCTTACGTGTGCCTTAAGTATATGAGTTGTCATACTTGACACTAAGAAGCTATCTTGAACTTTTATTTGAAATGAACAAGTATTGCAATCAGATGCAATCATGTTGTCTTTGCATGTAGCATATGGAGATCCTCAGTGTGCACCTAAAGATCCTTTTGTCCTATAAATGTCTAAGGGGTACTTGTTTGTAATCCATGGTCAAATTTTGTGGTATTGAAAGAATTTTTTAGTTCAACATTAACTAGCTTTTTTTTACTTCAGAAAGAAAGATTTCTAGTTCAATTATTTGCGTTCATGATAGTTTTTATACCTTCGATTTTTGTTCAGGAAGCTTTGAGATCATATGATCTTGTTTTTGCTCCACTTAAATGAGAGATTTGATTTAGTAGATTTTCTTCAAGAAGCTTTGAAGTCACATGATCTTGTTTTTTATGTTGTTTATACACCAAAAGTTACATGACTTCTATAAGAAGCAGAGGAGATAGGGGTCACTATTGTAAGTGGATTGGAAATGTTCATAAGGCAGGCCATGGGACAATATGAACTCTTTATTGGCTATCCAAGTAAGGTTTCTCAATTTCACAACACAAGCAATTGTATGGGGTACATTTGCTACTAAATTTTTTTCTCTATTGGTTTTAATATAGTGTTTGAACTTATTGCAACCCCTGAGAAAGTAATGAGGGAAATAACTATAGAAATACTTGATCACATAATGGAGATTGTGAGATACTATTATATTCAGCTCATCTGTCATGTTGTGGCATTTGGATAAGTTATTCTTATAAGCCTTTCATGGTAGATGGGTAAAAATGCTTCCAACACACGGAGAAGTTCAGCTCTTGTCGAATCCATGACGGACTCAAATCTTGTAAGATTTCAGATTTATCTTTGATACTAATGGGCATTGTTTGTTTTTGCAAGCTGACACAACCATTGATGGATAGAAATTGATGAGTGTGATCGCAAACAAGTTGTGGTCTCCATTATTTTAAGAAAGGTGCTAAGAATTATAAGATTCAATAAATCTTTCTAAAAGAGGTTGCATCCCAAAGGAGAGCATCCACACTTATAAGGATGTTTTCTCTTTTTTTGAAATTTACATTTTACATTTTATGGAAAAGTAACAAGCAATCCTAATGTATTCATAACAGCCACAATGAGAAAAAAATCGTAGCTAAACAAATCACCTTAGTTGTCATTAATCTTGCATAACCATTTCATTGGGAAATGGATCTTACTTTTTGCATGCATAATAATATAATACAAGAGAAATAAAATAGAGCATTGCAACCATTTTTTTTAATGGAGGTTTAGATCTGGTAATTAGGTTGCTCAATAGAGTTATGAAGTCTAAGAACAACTGTTATTTTAAATCACTCTGATTTTGATAACTCTAACACAACTCAGAGAAAATTTGATGTGCTCATATTTTAAATATACCTTGTGATCTTGTTTTGAAGCCTGTAGAAGAGGATGGAGAGCTACAATGATAGTGGGCATTCTGAGGTCTTGCATTTGACTATCAAGTCCAACTGTTGATATTTGCTAAAGTTAGATTTTGATGTTATTATCTATTTGTTCAAAACTTGTAATGTATATTTACAAATACAATATCTTGCATAATTTTTTCCCAACTTCCACTTTTTCATGATCATCAGGACTTACAATATTCTTAGCATATTTGAGTTTTATAACTCATTTGATTAACTTTGTTATAATGGTTATAATTATATCATGTAGGGAGTTTCCAATATGAAGCTTATCTTGAGACTGAAATGCCTAGTGCCTAAGAACAATATTGTTATTCATGAGGGGAATTAGAAAGCTTATGCTCATTCTCTTCGATGATGTGGTAGTATGGCATTAACTATTGCACATAAAGGTAACATATTAGGAGGACAATATAGACTTTGTAAAGAAAAATAATTTACAAATATTTTCTTATATATTATGTTATAGCATTGGAAGATTTGTGTAAACAAACAACATGCAGATACCTTTATCAATTTCTTGCTCTTGTTTGAATGGAAAATAGAACTTCTAAATCCTGAATGACACATATCATTCATGCCAAAAAGGAAAGTATAAAATCAATCTAGTCAATGTTAAGGTGATCATTCCATGGGAAAAAATTTAGTGTTCAGATGAAATTATTTATAATTTGAGTCTTATTAATTCCTTTTTGTAATACTGGGCTAAACTTAAATTGGGATTCTGCCAAAAACATGGCATGCTAGTAGATTTAGAATGTTGATATTTTGTTGATTTACTTGAATTTTGAATCTCTTCTTTGGGTCTCATGATTCTATCACTTCATTGTCACAGACATATGCAGTAGTTTTTGGATGACAGTGATACCGTAAGAACCAAATTTAGAGTTAACATTACAATGTAACAATTTCTCTTGCAAGATAATTTTGTGTAATGAATGGATACATGATTTGAAGACACCACAATTATTGTCATTATCAAGGTGAAAATATGTCTATGTATTTCACAACATGCAACCATGTAGAGCTAAAATTATTGTTTAGTGAATTGTATACTAGAATGAATATGTACATGGTCACAAAGCCAAGTTGAGAAAAGCACAAGGGTTGGATGAGACTGATGTTTATAGGATAATATGTATTAAGATTACTGTCCATATAAGGCAAACCATGATAATGTAAGAGCTATCAATGGAGTGTTTGCAAAATTTGCAACAATATTATATGTAGAGTATATATTTTCTTTACAGGCTTTTTATCAATTCATGTTTGATTTTTTTGTTATCGATTCTAGCAACACAGAAATTAAGAGGAGAAATAGTTTCTAGATATATTTGAGCATGTAATAGAGATTGTTGTGTTGCTATCATGTTCAAACTAGGTGTCGTGTTGTAGTCAAGGAAGATCTTTAAAATTTGTTTTTTGAAAATTCCTCAAATCAATAACTTTTTGTGCTACAAGGGGGCATACCACTTTGAACTCTCTATCCTTGCCTAGCAGCATTCTTGGTATGATCTGATGAACAGATCTAGACTAACTGCAATATTGAATGCTTAAATAAAATCAAATTAGCGGAAGTCTTACAACATTTATACATAAATGAAATTATGCATCAAAACTTAAGATGAGAAACAGAATTGAGAGAGAAGAAGATAAGAAGATGCAAATAGAGTTTGATTTCGGAGTTCGCCACAAATGTGACTATGTCTCCAAGTCCGCTCCAATAGAGTGAGACCGATCTGTCTATTCTCCAAAATCAATTACAAATGCACCAAGTCCATTCTTTCGAGCACTTCAGCAGCAACAAAACTCTGATGTACAAGAATGGCTCAAAAATCTCCTTACAATACCTCTCTATTCTTTCAAAACTTCACCAAGACTAATTTCTCTACAAGTCTCCTTCAAGAATTACAATAATTCTCCAACTTTCATTCCCCTCCAAATACAAAATAACCTCCTTTTATACATAATTTTGACCAAAAATGGCTTAAAACCATATAACCAACATAATAATTACATAGCCCCAAAATAACCCATTTTGGCTTTTATAATTATAAGCCTTACAAATAAAACTAACCCAAAAACAAATAAACTAAATATATATGATTCATTTTAAACCATATATTAAATTTGGGGTATTTTAACAAATTTCAAAGCCTAAAATAAGGCTTCTCGACCAAACCATATCCCAAAACCGCTTAACCATTTACCATATCCCAAAAAACGTGCAAGTGGAGCAGTTGGCATGCTTAGCTATGTGTGGAGGGTCGTTTTCAAAGATTCAAATAAAAAATCCGTCACAATAAATACCAAAGATTTCGCATGGTCTAGTGGATAGGAGGGAAAATAAATCATGGAAGGTTACGAGTTCAAAACCCATAACAATAGTTTTTCCAAAACTTAAACGTGATGTTGGAGGAGGAGGTGCCATGTGGCACAGATTAATTCACCCATTTATGCCACGTGCCATTCTGAGATTGGATCAAAATGATGATGTGCATGCTGATGTCATGCTGATGTCATCACCAATTACATTTTGCCTCCATAATTCAAACTGTCATAACTTCTTCATACAAGCTTCATTTTTAACGAAACGAACACTGTTGGAAAGCTCTCATCAGGCTCTTTATTTTGAAATCCATTGTTGACCACTTTTGAGATTGTCTGATTTTGCCTCCTATCTAGCCCTCTAGTCTGCCTATTAACCAAAACTTTGACCAAGCATAGCTTGCACGAACGGACTCCTTTTCGCTCCGTTCAAGTTGCATTGGAATCAGGACGTTGAGATCTTTCTCATGGTGCAGATTCTAGAGAGAAATGAGACACTTCAATTTTCACTGAAAATATCCACCAGATCAGGCCTCCCCACTGAAGACCTTTTGGACCTCCAAAAGTGACATTTACTCTGACATAAAGTGAGGACTTGGCCTCCCCACTTGTCCTGTATCATCTGTACATCTGAATACTTGGCTCACAAGCACAATGAAGACTGCAACAACATTGTTGATCATAAACATTATTTTATCACTTCCATAAGCATCTACATCAATTCTCATAGCCACTAACCAACAAACATTGGCTAGCATCAAGTTGAGCAATAATGCAGAAATGAAAGAGAATAAATTAACAACATATCGATCATTCACAACAGGAACATTTTTATCCAAGGAACCATCAATGCTTTCAATCATCATTCCCTCATGTTGTACTGTAGGTGCATCCTGCAACATCTGACCCTGGTTAGCTACTCCAAGTTCAAGTGTAGAACCACCTATACTAACAGACATAAGAGTTAACTCTTTACTTGCATTAATTACCCTCTTTAACTGCCTTGTGTTTGCAAAAGAATGACCAGTCTTAATCCTGTGAGAATGTACAATATACTGAATGCCATCTTTAAATAAGTGATAATGATTCTTTTCCTTGTAGAAAATTGCTTTGTTGTCATAAAGATAAGGGCTACCAAGCACTATCCCACAAATATCCAGTGGAACCGCATCAAATTGTACTTCATCCACAAACTTACTAGTGATTGTGAATCTTAAGGTGCATTGTCTTGTTACTTGCAACTTATCATTTTCACAAATCCAACCTAGTGGATAAGGTTTCTTATGCAATGTAGTTTTCAATCCCAAGGTCCTTACAATATTTTCAGAAATCAAGTTCACTTGAGAACCACTATCTATGAGTGCATCAATTTTAGTGTTCTTAGCAACAACCCTTAAATGAAACAACTCATTCCTTTTCTTATCTTCAGGGAAATCATTTACTGTAGAAGTAGAAGCACAACTAGCAACAGAAACACCAGAAATAGGAGCTTTACCTTTCAAACCCATGACTATTATCTTAGTCTCATCATCTGAATCCGAACCAAGATCCATAACAATATTCACAGCTTTCTCCTTACCTTTTTGTTTATGATTCTGTCTCTGAGCCCACTTAGGCTTCTATTCAGGATGCAACTGCCAACAATGCTCTTCATCATGACCCTTCCTGTCACAATGAGTGCAAGAAAGCTTCTCATCCTTCTTAACTGTAGCTATCTTCTTTCCTTTCTCTGTCTCTGCATTCTTAGAAGATTTCTTTACATCATTATCAAACTTATCAATAAAAGATCATTTACCCCTTGACTCTAAGTGTGTAGCTTGAACTGACACTTCATCCAAATTACAAGGGTTTAATACCAAAATAGAATGTCTAAGGTAGGAATGTAGACCTCCTATGTACTTCAACAAAGTATCCTGGGTGTACAAAGGAACATTCAAAGCAATAGCCCTTTTTCTAAATTCATGGTTGTACTCTTGGACAGTTTGACCTTTCCCTTGCCTAAACATTTTCCAGTCCATCATTAACTGTTGCATATGTCCTAGGGGATAAAATTGCTTCTTAAGAGCATTAACAAACTCTGCCCAAGTTAAATTGACTCTACCATGCCGTGAAACTTCTGCCTTAGTCTTACTCTCCCACCAGGTTAAAACTGTACCCCCTAACCTAAGAGTAGCTAATTGAATCCTATCAACATCATCTAATAGGTTCTGGACTCTACAGTAGACTTCTACTTGCTGAATCCAATCATCTAATTTTTTCGCATTAAGTTCACCACAATACTTAGGCAAGTCAAATTTTACATCCAGTTTGATCTTAGGCTTATACCCACTCTTGAAAGGATTAGAAGAAGTAGAATGAGGAGAAGATGGAGAAGAAGGAGAAGAGGGAGGAGAAGAAGAAGAGGGTGGATCTGGTTTCTTGTCACCATCTTCATGATGTTTCCATTTCTTGTCTTCACGTTCTTTCCGCTCTTGTCTCTCCTAAAAAAGAATGTCCACCTTAGCCTTCATCTTGAGGAATGCTCTTTGGAATTTCTGCTCACTGATCTCATCAGGAACCTCCATTCTAGAAATAGACATCTTTGGAAATGTTCTTCGCTTCGCAATCTTAGGATTAAATTCTTCAAGCTTGCCTTCACCCTTCTGAATCCTGGATCTTGTTAGCATTCAAGAAAACAACTTCAATAATAGTCAACTGGGCTTTGATACCACTTGATCTGATGAACGGATCTAGACTAATTGCAATATTGAATGCTTAAATAAAATCAAATTAGCGGAAGTCTTACAACATTTATACATAAATGAAATTATGCATCAAAACTTAAGATGAGAAACAAAATTGAGAGAGAAGAAGATAAGAAGATGCAAACAGAGTTTGATTTCAGAGTTCGCTACAAATGTGACTACGTCTCCAGGTCTGCTCCAATAGAGTGAGACCGATCCATTTATTCTCCAAAATCAATTACAAATGCACCAAGTCCATTCCTTTGAGCACTTCGGCAGCAACAAAACTCTGATGTACAAGAATGGCTCAAAAATCTCCTTACAATACCTCTCTATTCTTTCAAAACTTCACCAAGACTAATTTCTCTACAAGTCTCCTTTAAGAATTACAATAATTCTCCAACTTTCATTCCCATCCAAATACAAAATCACCTCCTTTTATACATAATTTTGACCAAAAATGGCTTTAAACCATATAACCAACATAATAATTACATAGCCCCAAAATAACCCATTTTGGCTTTTATAATTATAAGCCTTACAAATAAAACTAACCCCAAAACAAATAAACTAAATATATATGATTCATTTTCAACCATATATTAAATATGGGGTATTTTAACAAATTTCAAAGCCTAAAATAAGGCTTCTCGGCCAAACCATATCCCAAAACCGCTTAACCATTTACCATATCCCGAAAAACATGCAAGTGGAGCGGTTGGCATGCTTAGCTATGTGTGGAGGGTCATTTTCAAAGATTCAAATAAAAAATCCATCACAATAAATCCCAAGGATTTCACATGGTCCAGTGAATAGGAGGGAAAATAAATGATGGAAGGTTACGGGTTCAAAACCCATAACAATAGTTTTTCCAAAACCCAAACGTGACGTTGGAGGAGGAGGTGCCACGTGGCACAGATTAATTTGCCCATTTATGCCACGTGTCATTTTGAGATTGGATCAAAATGATGATGTGCATGCTGATTTCATGCTGATGTCATCACCAATTACATTTTGCCTCCACAATTCAAATTGTCATAACTTCTTCGTACGAGCTCCGTTTTTAACGAAACAAACACTGTTGGAAAGCTCTCATCAAGCTCTTTATTTTGAAATCCATTGTTGACCACTTTCGAGATGGTCTGATTTTGCCTCCTATCTAGCCCTCTGGTCTGCCTGTTAACCAAAACTTTGACCAAGCATAGCTTGCACGAATGGACTCCTTTTCACTCCGTTCAAGTTGCATTGGAATCAGGACATTGAGATCTTTCTCATGGTGCAAATTCTGGAGAGAAATGAGACACTTCAATTTTCACTAAAAATATCCACCGGATCATGGTATGTCAAAACAACAAATGTCCTCTCTCTATAGAAAATTTGTTAAATACACATGGGATGCCATTTAAAAAGGGGAAATGCCATTGGGAGAAAGTAGTGTTATGAATGAGCTCTAGAGCAAGGCCAATATTCATCAAGCTTCTCTAGACTCATATAATACCTTGCTTGATAGAATTGTTTAACACAACAATCCATGAATGGCAACACTCAAGAAATATACATGATAGAGAGTCTATGGGTAATATCATTAAGAAATAAACTTACAATCACCCATGCAAGTCTAGATTCTAGACTCAATGTATCTAATCTAAGAACTCATGAGCACAATTATACATATTTTAATCGATAATATATTATTATTTTTTAAATAGAACCAGACATTGCAATTGTGACACAAAGGAGCATAGCATTTTGAAGAGGATGATATATGTGCAATGTGAGTTTCGACCAATATTTGTCGTAATTTCAACAAAAAGTAGCACAACTTTTTGACAAGGATGTTGTACATGTGACGCGAGGTTTGACTAGTATTCATCGCAATTTCGACACACAACATTTCTATGGGGTTTTCATCAAAATTTTGACAACCATTGGTCGCATAGGTTAGAAAGTGTAGTACCCAATGCTTGCGAGTTGAGGTGGATATCTCAACAATAGTTTCATTGATATATCTACCATAGTAACATCAAAATTTTGACAAACATTTAAGGTGTCATAAAATTGAAAAAAAAAGAAGATCGATGACAGTGTTCGTCATTTTGTTGACAAAGTGGTGTCAAAATTGAGCTAAATTTACTAGTGCAAAAAGTTGCTCAAAGTGCTTAAACTGGAAAAATAAGGTGAAAAGACCCAATGCATGGTTAAAATAGGTGAAAAGTGGTCATTTGGTGATATGAATCCATGTAGAGAGGTTTGGAACCAAACTGGTCAAGGTTGGAGTCTTGGTTTGCAACAATTGCAAAAGTTGTCAAAAAGTTGCTCATTGACAACTTTTCAATTTTGCAAAGTTGCTTAGCAACTTTTCAAGCAGTTTTTGGAAACAAACTACTTGGATTAGTTATGGATCAGTTCAATGGCCAAGAAGGAGGGGGGAGACTATTTAAACATCCTTCAATCCAGTTCATGGGATTGGATACTTGGATATACGGACAACATCTATTAGTGCAACATTGTATGAGCATTTGGAGTAGTTTTTGTGAACTTATGAGTTAGAGGAGTTGATTGTGTTACTATTTTCATTGATTTGGCTCACTTGGATCATGTTTTGAAACTATGTATAGTTGTTTGGATTCAAGAGTTTCATTTCTTTAGGTTTAGAAAATCATTTTCTTTGTGTGATATTGTTGTCCAATTTTGAGTTGTTAGCATAGAGATGGATATGGCTTGAACTTCCATGGTCAAAATCTCATGGCCTTTGGAAATCAGGTAATAACCTTTGTAAAGATTGTAAATATGGAAGTTGGAGTTTGTGCAAAGAAGTTGGCCATGTTTACAAGCGATCCCTAGGCAAGCTAGCAAAGCTTGGCAAGGCACAATGTATGCTTGTAAGGAGGTACAGTGGTGAATAGGAGATTAGTATGAATCAATATCTATAAGTTAAGACAAGAGTAGGGTACTAAGAGTGTTGGATTTGGAGGAGGTAGGAAGTGAAGAGAAACCTTGCTTGTACCTTAGAAACCCTCAAAATAGGGGTTTTCAGAAATTGTATTGTGCAAATAGTACTGTGACCTAAGACTACCAAAATCCTTTAGCCTAGGTCCATAGGAGACAAATTCCTTTAGACACCAATTGGCCTTATTGAGGGTTTTTGGGAGGAAATGCTAAAACCTTGTTTTTAGGAGGGCTAATAGGGGATCTTAGAGCTACAGGACCAATTTAAGAAATTTGGAGTTATGGGTGTGATGGACCTAGAAAAATGATGTAGAATGGTGGGGAATGCATCAAGGAATGCATTAGGAGAGCCTAAGCTTGGTTAGAACCTAGAATTAACAGTGTTATGGGATTTTCCCTTGTAGGCTTAAATGTGCCTAGTGGAAAGAATGGGAAGGAGAGAAGGTAAACGTGAATTGTTGGGGAGTTTTCTTGGAGGAAGGGAACCTAGAGTGTGATTCCCTAGAGTGGAGTTGAATAAAGAACCCTAGGAGGCCATAGAAAGCCTCAGTGGATGTATGAAATTATAGAAAACTTCAAAATTCTCCAAGTACAAAATTGCAAAATTGGGATATGAATTTTATTCCTTACTCCCCCAGAAGGGTCCTTGCATGTTCGACATTGAATCTTTTGATGACCCATGATATCAAAGGATTGGTCTTCTCTACATGTTGAACCTTCTTTTTTTTTTTCTTCCAAAAATTCTTCTCTTTTTGTGCAAATAAGTCTAATTTGGTAATCTTCCTACTAGTTTTATTTATTGCTTCCTCATTCTTGAACAACCGGTGAATATGTTCCTCAACAGTGAAAGCATCAAATGAACCTTTAAACTAATGTAACACTATTTTTGCAACATGAAGCTGAGTTTTTTTTGTCATCCTCCTAAATATTGAGACTAACTTTATTGAAAATGTTATCTTCTTCGGCTATCTAACCTTATGCCCCTTTCTTGATATCTTCTATTTCATTGACCATCTAGATTAGCCCCTTAGTGCTTGATCCAATGGTGTTAATGCACTAATCAAATTTATCTAATTTTGCACACTCATATTATTTCAATAGTTCTTGGAATTTATGCTTCCTCATTACAACATTTGGGGTCCAATTGCAATGACAATTTGTGACGGCAGTGTAATTTGTGGGTGAATTTCTTGTTTTTTTGCAATTATCCCCAACATCATCACAATACTAACATTGGCATCATAATTTCAACGTCAGCATGATTATAAAAATAAAAATAAAAAACATGACATCATTCCCCATTTGTTTTGATCGATTGTGGAGTTGCACACAAAAGAGGTGAAGAGCTCCCAATGAGGGTCGAGAGCTCTAAACGTTGTTGTTCCCTTGTGATCTTCTCTACATTTTGTTGTCGTGCCCTTGTGATCTTCATGCCCTTGCTCTGCAATTTCATTTTCATGTCATGCCCTTGTGATCTTCATTCCCTGCTCTACGATTTTCTTCAAGGGGAGAAGACGTATCTATGTAAATGTTCTTTTGTTTTCCTTCTAAACATTTATCTCTTTATATTTCATTCTAAACATGTATCTTTTTATATAGAGAGAGATATCTTTTTTAAGGTTCTTCTTACATATTAGCATAATAGAAAAATCAATCCAACTACATACATATTCTAGAATCCAAATAATAAAACAATAAAACTCACTCAACTAATGCTTCCAACTAGCATGATCAAATACAGTTTTTAAAGGTGATAAAATTGCATATGTAGATGCATCACTTGAATGCCAAGCATGAAGCACATTCCCAAACTTGTAACAAATGGTTGGATATAAAGGCTCCATATGCTGGCCCAACAATGAAAGCCAAGGATGTAACCATGCATGTATTGGTACGGTCCCCCTGCGAGGGTCACAAGTATCTACTGCTACTATTAATTTGGGCATCACTATATGATGTGGAATGTTATGAAGTATTGAAGCCTATAGTAACTTCTCCCATTTCTCTAGAAAATGTAGCATAGGTTTAGGGTCCCTTGGCTCCCAAGAATTTGTAGCAGCTATTCCCACTACTGGAAGAATAACTTTAGTGAAGAGTCGAGTGTAAGGAGTTGAAGAAGTAAGTTCTGCTTTTGCGTAAATGCCATAATTATGAGGCTCATTCCCTTGTAGAAGCCTCTGCCACAATGACATTACCTCTAAACCATGCAAAGGATGTTGAAGTGGTTCCCAACCTTGAAACACTCGTATAAGAAATGGCAAAGCTTAACATTATGAATAATAGAGAACATCGTATCTAGTGTAGTATGAGATTGAGTAATTGTTCCTATAAAATTTTATCTTCTATAAGGTACAACATTGACCAATTGTGCATATAAGGCAATATATGCATTGGAATACATGTGAGTGTCCATTACAATTGATTTGCTATGATGGAAAATCTAACATATTTAATGCAACTCTTTATAGGCGCAAGACATCATTTAGTGGTATATGATTGTACATTTATATGCATGATGGGCGAGGGGTTATTCTTTAATCATATTCAAGGCAATTCAACAAAGGGAGGCAAATGGGTTCTTAGACAACAAAATCAATTAAAAAGGTTGTGAGAACATTAATTGGATACAAACACCTATATCCATTTTTAACCAACAAGATGTGTGTGAATGGAATTGAATTGCCCATGTTTGTTAGTACAAAATTACCAACATCCATTTGGTTTGAGTTTTGAACATATGGGAAATCATTAATGCTTACATTCCAACTTTTAAGTTTAATTAACAACAAAATTGAATGAATTGGATAGACATTGACTTGGTTCGATGGCACATGTTATCCTTCTTTCTAGCATTGGAGAAACCATGTCAAATGCCAACAAAATGCAACAACCCAAAATATATATAAACAAATGCATTTGTTAGCTCCATTGACTTAGGCTACAATCCAAGTACGAATCATATATCTTACCTATTATACATGTTTTGAATTCAAACCCAAGAAAACCAATTGAAGCATTATAAAAAATAATTGAAGGAATTGATTTATCTAGATTACCAATACAAAGCCCATATAAAACAGAAACCCTAATTGATTTTTTGTTCCATACCCATGAATGGTTTCATATATTATATATTGTATTGTAGATCTTGGGTCTTATGATTTCAATGAGAGGAGAGACAAGATTCTTGTGGCACACACATAGGTGGATTTAATTGGCCTTTTTCATGAACGTTTTAGTAAAGCAATTGAAGACGTAAAGCATACAAAAGTTGTATAGGATGTCCAATATTTCAATATGGTAGGCCAGTAAAATATGAGATCATTGTCATGGCATCTATGTTAGACCTAATGAGGGAAATTATACATGTCTTTTTCCTTTTTTCATGAATGTTTTAATAAAGCAATTGAAGATGCAAAGTGTACAAAAGATGTGTAGGATGCCCAATATTTTAATATGTCAGGCCAATAAAATATGAAATCATTGTCATGGTGTCTATGTTGGACCTAGTGAGGGAAATCCACACCATGTTCTTGCTTCTAAGCTAATAGTTCTTCAAGTGCATTTTCTTGTAAAACATTAATTTGTTGAACAATTGTAAACTCTTAGAAAATGCATGGTTGTTTTCTATTAGCATTGATGGGCTTCCCTTGAAAAAAATCAAAATGAAGAGGCATAAATAAAACACAAATTATGACATTTCCTTCATTGGACCCATATCTTCTTGTTTTTTATTAAGTAAAACAGGTTTTAATGGGTGTCTGAAACCCAACAATTTACAAAAGAAATAGACATTAAGTCCTAAACTGAAAAAAAATATCAAAGAAATAACCAGCCATAGAAGGCTAGGAGAGCCTGACAAAATGGAACATTTTCTAAAAGAGTAGGTTAGAAATAGGTTTTGAAAGGACCTGAAATCTTATTCATTATTGACCATCAAGATTTTCATTTTGGTCTCATCTTTTGAGATCGTAAAGACATATTAAATGAAGGTTTGGAGGACTTAACTTTTTTTTTGTTTTACTGATGTCCATCCATCCTCCACCTTCCCAATAGCTTTCTGCCAATCTAGGCAATTAGTCCTATAACCAGCCCCCAACACTCTTGTAGTAGCAGATAAGACATCTAAAATAACACTAGCAATAGTGTTCTAAACAACTACAGAAGAAGGGACAGCAATACCATGCTGAATCAGATCTACCCAAGGGACAACATTCGAACCAATAGTTCCAATAGTAGAAAAGGGGACAGCAGCAAGATTGTGAGTCACCGTCATAGGGAAAATATTTGAATCATCAGAGACAACAACAAAATCTTCGATCAAAGAAAGATCAATTTAAGAAGACCTATCTTTCCCATCTGCAGCTGAGGATACTTTATGACCATGTAGTGATCATTTGAAACCCCCAACCATCAAGAAGTTGATTTCTTCGATCTAAGCTTTCCAGAGGAGTGTTGCACAACATGATGGTCAATCTTATGACATTTCCTACATCTGAAGGGAATTTCATCATAATCAAGAAGTTGAATCCAAGAACCACAAGGAGAGGCCAACATAATCATCTTAGGGAGCCCCTTGGAGACATCAATCTCCACAAGAATGCGAGCATACATCATCCTATACACATTGGAAGACTTTGAATCAACCAAAAAAAAGTCCACAAGGGCCTCCCCCATAGCCTCCAGGGTTGGATCCATCCACAAGTGAAGGGGAAGATTCGACAATCAAACCCATAGAGAAATCTTATTAAAGGATTCAAAAGTTGGGTCAAAATCCTTATACTAGGGTTTGGCCATCAAGGGGAACCTCTCCTCCCAAGAGAAAGCATGGTGCATGATAGACTTTCTATCTTCAACATTTGCATTTTTCACAATTAAAAAACCCCTTGCCATAGGGTAAATCTAAACTAAATATGAAATGATAGGTTCCCAATATTTGGAGATCTAGGCATGTAGATCCAAAAGAGAGGGCCAAAAACCCCTAAAACAAAAAATAGCAACACTAGTAGAGTAATCCACCTCATAAGTCTTGAGAAACCAAAAGATGATGGGTGGGAGAAGCAAGAGTAGGAGTTTGAAATCCACCATGAGCAGGAACCTTCATGGGAGCCATCGGGGGGTTGAAAACTGGGGCATTAGTTCACTATCATGAGGGGAATATAATTCTATTATTTGAGCTCATGATGAATAATAGAGTGCATTTGGAAAGCATGCAAAATGAGGTACTTGGATTTCTAGATCTAGAAACATTAGCATAATAGTGATTTTCTTAAATGGAATGGACTAGGAAAGTGTGCAGATGGATTGGTCAAGACTCAAAAACTAATACACTTAGAGATTTTTCAAATTAGAACACAGTGGTACAATCCATTTGGTTCAAACAATCATGGATTTAAAATTATGACATCCCAAACAAGGGTACTGGTCAATCTACACTTCTTGACACCAATCAAATTTCACAAGTTGCATTCAGAATCGCGTTTGAAAATTGATCAAATGGATTTGTCATAGGCTCAAATTTGGAACATAGAAAGTGTGTGACCTCTAGAATCTAATGCTAAGGAATTTTCTCAGTATGATCAACTAGGTCAAAGTTATGAAACTCATACTTATCAGATCCACCTATATAAATACCCAAAATATACTCATATACTCAGCTATCAGATCTATACATTCACCTTGCAAATAGACATCTATCTTCAAAATGAAACTCATACTTATTAGATAATCCTATGATCCCTACAATTCTATCAATGCATAACAAGCAATTTACTCAGGTCCTTGACCCAATAGTAAAATACACAGTGGCATACAACTTCAAAGCCAAGTTGCAACTAGACATTATACACCTTGTACATATATTTACGAAAAACTAAAAATCCATATCTTCTCGTTATGTCCCTAAGCTAGATAATATAGTCTATTGGTTCTCATCAACAACTTATGAATGGGAGAAAGTAGTCCAAATAAGTAATCAATATGAAATGGGAGTTGTGTTGATGTGATAGATGGAGATATAAATGGAGCATATTTATAAGGGTGAAATGGGTCAATCATTGAGTGAGAAATGTGATGAATAAGGATGAAATGAAAAGGTGAGATGTTGAAAAGGAATAATGGTGAATTTGAGTGAGGTGACCAAATTTTTCTTTCAAAACCATATATGTAGATATAAACATTAAGTACACTATGTCTAATATTTTTACAGATATACATATTAATTACACCAAAATTTTCATTCAAAACCATATGTGCAAGTATAAACATTAAGTACAACATGTCCAATAATTTTGTAGATATACACATTAATTACACCAAATTTTTCTTTCATAACCATGTGTAGATATAAACATTAAGTACATGTCTAATATTTTTGTAGATATACACATTTATTACACCAATTTTTTCTTTCAAAACCATATTTTCAAATATAAACATTAAGTACAACATGTCTAATATTTTTGTAGATATACACTTTAATTACACCAATTTTTTCTTTCAAAACTATATGTGCAGATATAAACATTAAGTTCAACCAACTCAATAAGGGTACAAGACTAAGTTATTACTGTGAAAAAGGATCATTTCAAATAATACAAGGGAATTATGATCAAAATAGGGAGACAATTGCTAGATTGTTGTCTACCTTTCAAAGAGAAAGCAATGACAAATGTTATTGTCCTTGCAAGAGTTGTAACAGCTTAAAGACAAGAAGAATCAAAATCAAAATAGCAAGGCACATTGTAGGGAAAATGGTCACATTGAAGGGGGGTTTGATTATCATCCATTGGTAAGTTGTTTGTTATATTGTTTTGTAATTAATATACATATGAACCAAAAAATAGGGGTTTGATTATCATCATTTTTATATAGTTCAATCTCCCTAGGGTAGTATGTGATATGGACCACCACATCTCAGAGGAACATGGAGGTGTGAGTATTGAAGGAGAACATCATGATCCCATGGAAGATGATAATCATGCACCAAAAAACACATTTGAAGATGATGGTATGAATGCATTCATCCATGACACATTTGGTACTAGTGTTGTTGTTGTTGTTGCTTCTGTTGATGATGATGATTATGATGAGGATGACATTGATGCCATCCATGATATACCTTTAGTTGAGAAGGAAAACACAACCCTTTATGAAGGATCCCAATCAACTCTTCTCTCTGTTGTATTGTTGTTGCTGAATTTGAAGGTTATGAATGGTTTATCCAACATAACAATGTCATGTATGCTAAAGTTTGTTATATATGTCATTTAGTCTATAAAAGGTGAAATTTGTATGATTAAGATTGTTTATACTAACGACTTATTTTTGTTGTTGTAGATTGATAGGTGACTATATGTTACCACCACCAAATGTTCTCCCTTTCTCATATTGAGAATTATGTGCCACTATGAAACATATTGGAATGGAGTATTAAGCAATAGATGCTTGTCCTGAAGATTGTGTTATTTATCATAAAGAACACAAAAGTGAAACACAATGCCCCAAATTCCATACGAGTAGATATCAAGATGATGAAGTGACAAAAAATGTAACTCGCAAGGTTCTTCATTACATCCCCATTATTCTGCTTCTTAAACAATTATTCAGGTGTAGTAGCTTGGCACAATTTATGGATTACCTTGCATGCCATAGAAGTCAAGATGACATTATTCAAATCCTTGCGAATGTTTCAATATTTTTGGACATAGAAGAAAAGTGGCCACACTTTAAAGAATAACCTTGAAATCTCAGGCTTTCTCTGGCAATTGACAGTGTCAATCCATTTAGAGAGATGAGATCTATTTACTCGATGTGGCCTATTTTTGTTATCAACAATAACCTTTCTCCATGGATGTCAATAAAGAGGGAACACATTATGTTGGAAATGATTGTTCTTGGTATTTTATTATTTTATTGTTATCTACATGTAATTATAAGTCTTGGAGTGAAATGACCATAATAATTATCTCATGTTGTTCATTCAACTTGGTAAGTACCAAGTGAAACATATGAATGTATATATTTTGCCTCTTATCGATGGGTTGCTAGTGTTATGGAATGCCTTCACTATGTATGATATCTCTAGACCAATGGACAAAAATAATTTCAATTCCATGCAATGCTTGTGTGGACAATTCATGATTCCCTAGGGTTGACACATTTATGTGGTATGTTATGCTAAAATCTAGTTGTATGCGATAATACTAATTCCAAAAATGAGCATATTTAATTGAATTGTATCATTATCTTGTAGATCTTCAAAGAAAGGGAAAATTTGCATGTCCAATGTGTGGACCAAGATGAAATATCGTCATTCCAAAATTTTAGGAAAGCAGTCGTTTGATGAGAATAGACACTTCCTCCATAGAAATCATAAGTATTGAAGTGTCAAAAAATATTTTTTCAATGAGAAAGAAGAGACCATATCAAATCTATGAAGAATGACACCTCACCTATAATAGTTGGAATATAATAGAATTAGGGGTAGTATCTCTCCACCTAATGGTTTATGTTTGGAAATTATATATTTTGATTGTGTTTTGTTGGTTAATTTTGTAGTTGATGATTGTGAAGGTCATCAGGGCATCATTGCCCACCTTACAAAGGGACTAAAATGTTATCCTAGAGAATTTAGTATGTTTCCCTACTACAAGCAGCTAAAAATTGTGCATTTGTTTGATACTATGCATATTGGAAAGAATGTAATAGAGACGATGTGAAAAATATTGAATGAAAGGCATGACCAAGAAAAACTTGCTAAGATTTGTAATGACATCATGATTCCAATAATGAAATGAAAAATATCGTTGAATCAAATAGAAATGGAGACCAGAATAATGCAAGTGCCCTTCCTTGGTTATTAACAGAGCAGCAAAGTAATGACATAAAAGAAGTCATATGAAAAAAAAAATTCTATAGATTTGTTGCAAATATAAGCAATCTCGTATCAAAGAAAAGTGAATTTGGGCTAGGGTTGAAAATGCATGATTGGTATACCTTCATCAAGGTAAGTCATGGTCTTTTGTATTTATAATATATTTGTGAAACTATTTATAATATATTTGTGAAACTACATTCAATTTTTATTGTATTGCATTATAAGAAAAAAAATGAAATGACCAACTAACAATTTTTGCAGTATGTGCTACCCCTATCGCTCCCAAAAAACTTCAACAATAATATCAAATAAGTGATATATGATCTTGGAAAACACATGAAGTAAGCAATGCTATTTGTTCAATAAATAAAACAAGTAATATATTGTAAAGTCTCATATTTATATGTTTTTGTGTTTTGAATCCCTTGTAGGTGGTTGTCATCTAAAGAAATCCATAAAGAAGATATAAAATATTGGAAGAAAATAATTCATCTACTATTGTGTGAAATGTAAAAGTGTTTACCTTCAACTTTTTTCAATGCACAAGAACATTACCTCATACACCAAGTTGAGGAGATTGAATTGTGTGGACTTATACAACATAGGTTAATGTGGATGGTTGAGAAACACTTGAAATTTTTGAAGGGTTTGGTTCAACAAAGAGTATGTCTTGAAGGTTCTATGGTTGAGGGATATATGATATACTAGATGATAGTGTACGTTACTTAGTATCTTCCTAATCTTGCAGCAAAGACCCATATAGATTTCATTTGGGATCTCAAATCCATTAAAAAATTCAAAGGGAAGTACTTGGTGAGGAACAATAGATTTATGAAAGTGAAATGTAATAAATTATGAGATGTTATTCTAGTTAATTAATTCTTAACTTTCAAAATGAATATGTTGTAAGTCATCTGTTTACTTGTGTACATTTGCTAAAGAGTGAGATGCAATAGATTTGTTTATTGCAAACAATCAAGATTGGATGACGGTATGGATTGAATGATGTCAACATTCTAGTCATATATTAAAATGGGAATCTGTCTTCATTGTTATACAAACTCATTGTAATGGGGATCCCAATGTTACACAAAAGGAAATAGATTTAACATATGGTTTAAGAGATCTCTAAGTACTCATAAGTTTTTTAATCAACTATATGTTTTTGAACTTGTAATGTAATAATTTATACATATTTGACATTATTGTAGGTGAAACACCACAAGGCTATGTTATGGTTATAAATTTTACATCAAAGATTTTGATGACATGAAGAGAGCTTATGATTCTCGGCTAAGTGTAGTCTTCCAAGTGACCAATATTTCATCTAGAAATGACTTACATCTTTGAGAATCTCAAAATTGATACTATGGCATTTTGGTTGATATACTTGATTGTGACTTTAATTCCTTCAAATTGGTTCTCTTCATCATCAAATGGTATAGACTACAACTCAATCAAACTGATCCTAATAGAATTGCTATTCAGCATGAGAATGAATTTCCAATGATTAATACAAGGTTGTTTGAGCCAGTTGGGGATGATCCCTATGTTCTTCCAAGCCAATGTGAGCAGTTATTTTACTTAGAGGTTCCACATAAATTGGGTTGGTCATTTTTTGTTAGACATGATCTAAGAGGAAGGTCGATAAAGTATAATGTGATGGAAGAAGAAGATATTGAGGAAGAGGAAGAAGAAGATCACGATCAAGAGTTAGTCGATGATGCTCTTGATGCAAATGATGCTACTACTAATCACAATGATGATGCTTCTACTGATCACTATAATGATGATGATGAAAAATGATATATGTTTAACATCCATAGCTTTCTCTTTTTCTAACAAAAATAATAAATCTTTATTTTCTTATAGTAAACAAGCCATTACTAAATCATGTAGGGAGCATTTATGGAGACCTATTATGCATGTCTTTATTATTATGTATTGCAACAAGAAAATATAGGTATTACTTTTATTAAAAAAAACTTTGTTGAACTCTTGTCCCCAGGTTTGATTTTTATCAAGTACACCAGTCCATGCCTCTTCATTTTATGACATGCACATTTCTCTATTTCACTTAACAACATAATATACTTCATCTCACCAAACTAAGAGAATTTTATTTCACAAATTTTTACACAGACAAGATCGCTTATACACAATGATACATTTTTTCTTGGGTCATTTTTTTTGTTAATGATATTCAAATAATGATTACTTGGCATAGTATAAAATTTCATAAGATTCATGTAGCAGTCATCTGATAAAGATTGCAGGCTGAACTATGAAATCACATAAGCAGATTGTGTTTGTCTTTGTTATAACTTATATATATATATATATATATATATATATATATATATATATATATATATATATATATATATATATATATATATATATATATATATATATATATATATATATATATATATATATATATATATTTTTTTTTTTTTTAAATTTATTTTTTTTTCTTTGTTACTTGTGTGGCTCCTTCTATATTGTGACTTATTTCTCTATGTCATTTATTTGTATTTGTGTTCATCATGGATTTCATATGTTGACATTTAGTCTCTTATTTACTTTGACTATTACCAAGTTGTGTTGCCCTTGGAGGGCAAGCTAGAAAATTTGATTGAAGAAGTTAGAATTTAGAGAAAATGTAGCAGCTTTGATTGGCAGGAGATGTTTCAATAGAGGAGATTGAATAAATTGCAAAAAAGGTCATGTAGTGAAAATATTGCAAGAGCTCTATAGTAGCGATTATAGACTCTTGTCTAGTTGTAGTAGGCTACACTACACAATGGGTATGTTAGGATAGATGTGCCTAGAGGAGTGGGTATTGAATGATGCATACCCATTTTATTTAAACTTATTGTTGTCTTTTAAAACATATTTATATTTTTTTATAATTTCTACATTCTTATTACAATTCACTTGATTGATTATGGTGGTTGGAGGCTTGTACTGGAAGGTTTGTTCATGTCCAAGCATAGATAGAGCAATGGTCAAGAGACATCTGAGAAGATCAAATCTTCCATTTAGATACAAATATTGTAGCTTACACATAGAGGTATGCATATTCTATTCAAATTATTTGTTCTAGAAATTGGTTTTGATCTTTTCAAAATCTCTATCCTAGAAACTATTTTTAATTTGTTCTAGCATGCTTTCATCAAAAATATTGTTTAGATTAGTTTTATGTTTTTTACTTCTTTTCTTCTAGCTTTTTAGATTCTTTTGGTCGTTGTAATGGCATCATTTTTGGGATTAATTAATGATCATCCTAAATTTCAAATATTGTCTTTTATAAACCTTTTTTTTTTTAGCACAATATTTCTCAATAATAATAGATGTCATGTTTATACTCTTGAATAGTCATCAAGTGTCAAATATGAGTTTTTGTATGAGTGATAAAATGTGTTAAGATTTGTTGGTTGGGTTGGAATAATAGTGAAGAATATTACTATAAGGAATTTCTTTATAATATATCATAAATTATGTATCTCCCTACCCTATTACAGAGCTATCAACTATGCATGGACCAAGAAAATGTTTGCATATCTAATAAAATCTGGTGTAACAAAATTTTTGCACATTTTGTGTAAAAGCATCAATGCATCCTTGTTATGGCCATGCATAGAACATCTTGTAATCATCACATTTGCATTTAGCATACATGTAATGTGGACTTTTTTTGCCTATTCCTTTGTTGATTCAACGTCACATGTTGTAATAATACTTGCAAGGGTGTAGTGATTTGGCTTCATACCAATTGTTTTATTTCACCAAAAAGTTGAAGAGCATCACCATTACACTCATGTCATGTGCTATCAAAATAATGGCATTCCATGAAATAGAATTACAGTAAGGAATTTTGTCAAACACTTGGTGTCCATCTACTATGCTACTATAATCTGCATTCATACAAACCAACACATTGTTGAGAACATAACTCCAATATAAACTGACTCAGATTATGCAGGCATGGAGTTACTAGCCCATACCCAATCCATTAACCTATGGATCAGTTCATGCTCTCATGACTCTCCTAAGTACAAAGTAGGAAACCTCTACACTTGTTCTTTCCAATACACAAAAAAGCTCAAAAGCCTATCTCTATTGCTTTGGTTGGACATAGAAAATCATGATTGCACTCCGTGAAATTGTATTTTGATGGGATTTCCATTAAACACTTTATGATTATTTTCTTATACTTTTAAATTTAACATACATGTTAATAAGGTAATTCACTTGAAGAGGTTGGGCTCAAAACTAGTGGAGTTCATATGTTCATGTATTAGCTTGTCATAATCCAAGAATTTCAAATGTATGCAACACTGCAAAAAAACTAGTGTATTTGTTAGAGTCTATAAAAGTGTCATTTCTGATTATCTTGTGAAAAAATTGCAAGGATTTAATTAATCTCCCCTAGCACCACAATTTTTGTATACTCAAATAATGGTTATGCCCTATTCCTTTTCCCAACATGCTCACACACATAAATCTCCAATTGCGAAGGTTGTATGTATTCACAATTTTAAAAATAACATTGAGGAAGTTGAAGTTGTTTAGTTATGGATCTAAATTTTTAATAGAAGATGTGTGTGCCTAATTGTATACAAATAATATTGCAATAATAAAAGAGATGGAAGAAAACCCTTCAAAGCACTCACATAGAAAACCCTCACACACCATGACAGTAGAGAAGAAAATGGAAAAGAATTAGAAACCCTCAAGAAGGCTCTAAGCTATCAATAAGATTATATGTTAATAGGCTTCATTGTCTTCTTGAATATTAAAACTTGTCAGCCTCTCTTGGAGATTTTTCTTCCTTGACCACACTAGAAATGTATGGTTGCTGGAAGCTACAATCTTTACTAGACACTTCGAGGCATCTTAGACTCATAGAGATGTTAGAGATAATTTGTATACGACTAAAATATTTACCTGAATCAATAAATTAATTAATTAATCTTGAAACCCTTAAGATATTTTATTGTCTTCTAATTAGTGAATCGTATCTTGGAGCCGGGTCTTCCAATTCTTTGTTGTTCAAGCTTAAGACAATATATCTATCACATAATGATGAATTGTCAAAGATCTCTATACCCAAAGACTATTGCACATGTCTTGAGACTCTCAGAATTTGAAAAATTAGCAATCTGTTAAATGAAAGAATTGCATAATATGTTGCATGGTTTTTGACTTATCCTTGGTGAAATTCGGCTTGCAAATCTACTACTAGTTCTTACATTGGGTGTTTTTTAATCCTTCTTTCTGACTAAAGACTATAATTATTTTGTAACTCACTTAGATTTTCCTTTACAGAAGCTTGCCCTCAAAAAATTTTAGAATTGAATTTGGGGCTCGCCAAAGATTTCTTTTTTAACAGATCTAGTCTTTTTTATTTGGAGCTGGTGACAATCCTTTTAAAGAAACTTCGAGTTGGAGGAGTAGCTATGGGTGAATTATGTTTTGTTGAGTGTATCAAAATATTCTTGGTAGTAAGAATGTTTTTCTTAGTCAATGAGCTAAATCATTTTCGATTGTATTCATTGCAGTATGATAAACCATATTCTCCTCCTTAATTAGGCTTTCCTCCTTAATAGGAAAATATCCAGTATGCTCTTGAACTTTCTTTGCAAACAAGTTGGAGTCTATGTCTAGGGAATTTCTGACATTCTATCAAATAATAATCCACCTATAGGGGTCAATCAATCTAAATAATCAATCTCCGATGGATATCCCTTCCCCCAACATTTGATGGAATTTTCTAAGTGATCACTAGAGTACCATCAGTGAAGGAATGATGACCAATAGGAGGATGAGTACTACCAGTGAAGAAACGATTGTCACAATGATCATCTTGTTAACTACTATGTTATTCAATGGATGCCTACAAGTTGGGATGAGTTTGGAGTCAATCTTGTGACCAATGAGCTTCTCCTTCAATTCATCAATGTAGGAGTCTACTATTTTTTTATCGAGTAAGAGAAAAGAATGAGTTGAGAAGTGTGGGATTTTAATCAAGTCATTGATCCCTCCATAACAATCTGATAAATCTCTTTATTAGCATTGTCAAAAAATCCATGGATGTGCATTCAATTCCCTAGTTATATTCATCAGGCATACTTCTACCACCGTTGGAAACAAAAGTATTAAAAATGTTAGCATTGCCAAAAAAATCATGGTGTCTAGCCTCTTTTTAGAGCTCAAAATATGTGTTGTTCATTCTTATGTAGGACTGGATATATATACATATAGAAAACACATGGCAAGCAGACAAACAAACATATAACATAAGATAACCAAAAACATGAAGAGGTCGAGGAGGACCCAAGAAAAACTCATTAGGTTGGCCTAGGCATTAAAAGAAACTTTTTTCAAAAAATAACTCGACTAGCTATTGCAATTGTGATGACCTCTTTTGATGGCTAGCTGTCACTTGCACAACACAACTTTCACATAGGTGTCACAATTATGATGGATAGTCCCGATGGATGAACATTGCTTCCATAGCACAATTGTCATATTGATGTCGCACTTGTGATGGCAAACTAGGAGCTTATGATGTCTCAATGGCAATGGCATATTGTCTCAATTGTGACGTTGTGAACACGAACTCTTGTCCCTTCATTCTTCCAACATGCATGCAGAGGGCCCCTACGGAGAAATAATTATGCATGCAAGGTTCATGCCTATAGTTTCTTTTGGCATTATGACAATATCATCCATCACTCTTATGATAGACATCCTCATCATTATAATTTGGAACAACAAAAGTTTGTCAGTCGTGCAATGGGAGTCAATTCATGATTCTATCACTAGTGTGATGAGTAGACGTCACAATTGTGATGATCCATCATCACAATTCAGGTCCAAATGTAGTAGTGCCTTATTTTTTGGAGGTTCATTTTCATGGATTCCCAATCATGGGCTTGATAAAAAATGTTGTGTGCCTGCTACCATGTCTTTGAGCCCATCCTTATTAGTCAAAAATGAATCAATGCGCCACAAAATCAATTATATGCACTCATACCTAGAGACAAAAAAATTATGTTTCCACTATACATAAGTGTTAATGAAAGAATCTGAATGAATTTTTAAATTGGAACACTTTTCAAGCACAACCTGTAATGTGGCCCCCATATCTACCAAGTCCATAAGACTCACCATATTTTCAATGAACTCCTTTAACACTTCATTCTTCTTTTAAAGCCATTGTATATGTGACTCATATAAATCAATGCACTTAAGAAAGTGCTTTAAGCTCAATGTCAATAGAGCCTTTCCACTTTCCTAGGTTGGCTATCCTAGATCGATATCCTCGATTTGGTAATTCACATTAATTCTACAATATTTTCATGGGATGAAGGAATATCTATGTGTTTCTTCTAGGTTCCATATGCGTCCTAAGTCACATATGATATTATGTGTGCTTCCCTGTTGATCTCAAGTTGTTGGAAGAACTTTCCCACCAAGTGGATGTTCATGTCCTCTTTCATATTATAGGCTCTTTTTTGCAGTTGAATTTCCCTAGATAACCATATTGGCATCATAGAGGAAGATGATGTCTCTAGTGGAATATCTTATTTCCCAGTAGAAAAGGGAGCCTCAACTTTCTCACCTTTATTTGTTTCCTCTAATTCTTCCTCCACGACATTCTCCTCCATTTTTTCTTCAATATGCTCTTCCTACATAGGAGGAGGGAGTGGAGTTTCTACTGATAGAACTTCTAGAATATAGCTCGGGTAGCACTCTCTATTATTCAACTTCTCTATCCTTTACACCACGTGTTCCTTCTTTGGAAGTATGGGAGGAGGAATGACACCTTCTTGATGTTTTTTCTCTAGTATAGACTAGGAGTCATCACCCTTAGGTTCCTCTGATACTTTAGTGGTCCTTATGTATCCTTCCTCCAATATCTCATCTTTATCATTTTCTTGTGCAACTTTCTTAGTAGCCTCCTTCTTAGGATCCTTTTCTATCTATCATTTATGTTCTAAGGAGGAGCTACTAGAGCTTATGCTTCTTTAGAGGGTTTATGATTTCCTAGTTCTTATAGTAGCTTCTCTATTTTAGGAGTTAGTGCCTCAGTAGGAATAACATCTTATTCCTATCTCTACTTGGGAGGTGTCAAATCAAATTATGTAACATCAAGTTTATTTGGTCCCCATTGCTCTCCCATATCCTTTTCTCCCTCTGTTGACTCCTCAATTGTGATAGATTATCCTTGAGGTTGGGGAGGTATCATTGCCTATTATTTCCTCCTCTTTTTTGTAGAAAATATTTTGTTATATTTATGGCTTTGTTGATTAGATGGATATACCCCTTTGAATCATCTTCCTCTTCCTTAGCTATAGTTTCTATCAAAGAAAAAGGTGTAGAATTATAAATTTTTACACTTGGATTTTATTAGCCTCACATTTAGATGTTGAAGGTGAAACAGGGGTAGGAGTCTTATTCTTCTTTGTTGATGTAGGCCTCTTTTGGGGTCTCATCTTCTTCTTTAGGTTCTTCTTCAACAACTGATTCTTTTTTCATTTTTCTTTACCTTCCTTGGTGCTCACATCATTGAAAACCTTTCAAGAGTGTTTGTATATTGTCTGTAACCTATGAGGTGTCACAAGTGTCCAAGTGGGAATAATGACCTTATTACATTTACCCTTATCTAATTTCATTGGTGCCGCAAAGTGAAGTCTTTGAGGTATGGATCAATTTGAATTTCCTTCAAGTCCATCTTAATAGGTCACTCATATGCCTTGCCCTATGTTTTAGATCATCATTTTGCATATGATAAACCTTAGCATTTGTTGGTCCCTATTCATAGACCCTATCTTGTTTCTACAATGGATCCAAAACATCCTATAAATATTTTTCCTTGACCTTCCTTTGTATAATCTATTTGGAAAGAAAAAAATTCTAACTGTAGATTCAATCTATAGTATTATCTTATTCTAACATCATAATCATCAGAGAAGTTGGTCTAATGATCTTCAATATGGGTCTTATACACATATCATCTCCTTTTTACCTTGTTCAAATATCTGACTAGATCAAAGACAGGTCAGATCAACTTAAAATATTCTAATATATAGTCTTCCCACTTGATGAAGAAAGTTCTAAGTGCATTCAAGTCAACAATGGTACACGTAGCTATAGAAATTGGGAAGTCCCAACAATAATTATGCTTCATCTTCACATTCTCTTAGGTTCTCTCTAGTTGCCTACCAATCTCTAGCAACACAAATTTATTTGATGAATATCTGGGAAGCTTCTTCGGGTATATTGTAGCACCCAAAACCCTAGTGAACATTAATGTCCTAAACTAATTATAAAATGCATTTGGTTGACTCACTTTGGTTGTGGCTTTTGTGGAGAGCTTCTACGCATAGTCACCCTTAATGTGACAAATGAATCGAATATCAATGCATCATTAACTATCTAGAATTCTAGGCTCTCCTCCCTCAACTTCTTCCATATCAACCTCATATACCATGTGTGGACATATGCTTCATCTCTAATTGATTCTTGCTTCACCAGACTCAGGTACTCTTCCTTGGAAGATAATTAAATACACCACTTAGGAGGTCATATAGAATTGATGATTCTCCTTTATTGAGATAAGAAGACCACATAGTGAGTTACTAATTATTGTGGCCCAATCAATTCTATTTCTCCAAATTATGATATTTTTGATGAAATGAATCATCCAAGGCTCAAGTTTCCTTGTTGACGATCATCCAATCACTCTACTCAATAATACAGTTACATATTTGATGTCATCAACCATATATCCCTTACTCGTGTCCACCTTATCAATCTTGGTGTGAGGAGTAGGCTTAGTCAAATACTTCTCCAGTAGAAGCCTAAAGGTTGCATCCCCATTCTCTTGGAACCACCTTCTAGTACTCCCCAAAGTGATATTGTAATATGTATTTGATTTTGGGATATGGAAGACATCTTTAATTACATTCAACCTCAAATCCAATAGCACTCCACCACTTAACTAATTTTTCATCATTCACATAATGATGTGCCAAGGTCATGATGAGATGCGAAGACAATATTGTGATCAGATGAATTGCAACATTTACCAAGCCTACCAATATCATCATTGTGCACATCTTTGATCACCCTAGTGGCTTCTTTATTTTTTCAAGAAAAGAATTCAAATCCATATTCCCCAACTTTGTATCTCTGACCTTGGAATGATGTTCAATAAACTTTGACTTGACTAGGTTACCTTGGTATTTGTACTTCACCAGTTTTGGGGATGCCAACTTAGCTTGTAAAGGGTGAGGGAAATGTAATCTCAATATCTACGGAAAGGACACTTGTTACAAATGTTTATTGAAAGAATGAAAATTCATTAAAAAATACTTAAAAATAGAATAGAAATTCTATAATGACTCTAAAACACTAAATGAAACTAATGAAACTAATAATAAGACTCAAAGACCAAAAGTAAGAACTACAAAGATTCAAAGTTTTAAAGTGAAAAACTTGGTTTGGAGTGCAAAAGTGCGAAGAATATAAGAATGTTTTTACTCTATAAGGCAGTTTTCACACTTTTGAACTTTTCAGAGAACAACAAGTCCAAAATCCTAATGTCTTAAAATGCCTTAGAAAATTTTGGGGTGCAAAATAAAGGAAGTTTGACACATCAAACATGTCAAACTGTGAAACCTATGAAAGTTCGACAACTCTAAAACTCTAAATTCATTTTTTTTCCTTAAACAATGTCCCCTAATAATGTGATCAAACTTGAATGTTTCAGAGATTTTGGAAATTGCATAGTTTGAGAACTCTGAAAGTATGAAGATTGGAGACACTTAGATAGAAACTAAAAAATAGAAAACCCTAACCTAATTATTAATCAAATATATAAAAATGACCCCATGATGGAACCATAGAGCCTAAGAATGACATGAAACACAAACCATAATGTTTGCAAGTATTGTAATGCCCTACCAAGAGATCCTTGGAACACAAGGATAAAACATGTACTGAATAATTTATTTTCTTAAGATAAGTTACTTAATAACAACATAAAGTAACCAAGTGCAAGAATGAAACATCTAATCAAGATAATAAAATAGGGAACATGGCTAAACTCACATGTTCACTTACACAAGCAGAAGTTTTGCAAACACTTCCAAAGATCCCCAAGCACTAAAAAGATAACTAAAGACCAAACAAAGATCACACCAATCAAGAGAATACCAAAAGGAGATTTGGATAACATCCATGGATTCTAAGAGTGAAATACTAAACTAGTAATCCAAAATGAGATGTTCTTTTCATGACCAAAGTAAAAGTCTCTAGCATGGTCAAACATACAAGTCCATTTCCAACTAACCATAACATAATCAAGAATATTTAAATCCTAAAATTTGGCTAAGTTTCAAAAATTGAAACCCTAAAATTTGACTAAGTCTAAAATCTTGTTAGTTGAAGAAACCTAGAATCTTTATCTTAGCTCCTAGAGGGCTCAAACCTATCTCAAATGAATCGACACACACAAACACACACACACACACACACACACACACACACACACACACACACACACACACACACACACACACACACACACACACACACATACACACACACATAGATATATTTACTTATATTTAAATGATATATTTATTACACCATGTAACTAATCTATTTTGATCCACAAAGATGCAAGACCCAAAAGGGTGTCCTAAATTATATGTTACATCTTCTTGAAGTTTGTGGTAATAATCCTTGTTTTCTATGCATAAAATAAGCCTGAATGCTCACGTGAGTCAGAATTAACTATTAGGCAAGTATTCTCCACCAACTAGGTGAGACACCCAACCAGGCTCACACAAGACTTTTCTCTACCATGTGAGTAAATACATACTTGCAAGACATTTCTTGGTTGCACAAGAGAATGCCCTTCACAGGCAACAAAAATATAGTGTCAAAGAAAACATGAAACAAGGAACATGCAAAAACATGAAACCTCCACACCAAGGAGTATCAAATCTACATAAATCGAGAAATGATCACTTGGGAGCATAAAGGTAAATCTAAGAACTTAAATAAGCTAAAAATACAAATGCAATAAAATGCATCCATCTAATCAACATCATCAATCTAAAAAATGAGCATAAACAACATGATAGTGAAAAGGAAAGCATGAGAAAAGAAGCAACTAAGCTAAAACAACCATGCTCATTTCCCCCCTACCATAATGGTATCATGAGACCTCGAAGGCCCTAACATATCCCTGAGCATGAATCTCAATTTTCCAACAAAATCGTTGGAGTTGTTTCCTGAGATCTTTCTTGCTAATAAACCATCCATTAACATCACATGAAGTAAGAAATGGCTAACATGCTAATATACCAATAACATCACTAATCCAAAGTAGTGGTAAGAAGTCTCAACTAAGAAATGTGACACAAAATCATGATAAAGGAATGCATCAAGTAACATACTAAACATGATATCAAATGCATCCAAAGTAAAGCATAAATCACAAGAGAACATACTTCAAATACTCTAAAGTGCCAAGTGAATATCCAACACTACCCTCAAACTAGAAGTAGATCATCTTTGTACATCGATTGCCAATAGTGGTATAAGTAGCTACACCTCCCAACCACATGCTACCCATAAATCCACACCCATAATGATCATGGAGATAGTAACTTGACCACAACCACATAAGACAATCATTCATGGCTAACACACACTCCAATCGAGAATATGATACCAACATCTATATAATCATGAAGACAATATAGTACATCAAGTCACTGGTCATACCCATTAAGGATAACTATGTAGGGACTCAAGTGGAGTGTAAATCACTTGGCATCGAAAAGCCCAAGTTATATCTGGTGTATAACAAATCCCTCAGGAAACCATCACACCATGGACTCAGATTAACTGTACATGCACACACCCTCAAATTAATCGTACATGTATTCTATTATCTTATCATTAAGCTTTATTATTCAATTATTAATTTAGGTATCATTTGTTAGAACTTCTTCACACTACCTTGTCAGAATATAGACACAAGTGTGAGAGAGAATCCACTCAACCATCTACCCTACATACCCATGATGAGTGCCTAAAGGAAATACAAGTTCCCAACCCAACCCCCAAATGAACAATCCCTCAACTGGCCTATATCCTAGAGTTCAAGTCTCCCAAGATCCTATCATATGCACGTGCACGTGCTTGTGTGTGGGCACTACCAACTTCAAGAATGTAATCACATAATACCAATGCAAGGGTTGGATATGAGAAATGCAACAAATGAAATAAGTATACAAATCTCACTCAATCAGCCTATATTTGGGATTTTGAATTTGACATGAATTCCAATAACAAATCACCAATCATCATGAACTCACTCAACTAGCCTAAATTTGGGAGTATGGATTCTACATGAATCCCAATAATGGTAAAGTAAAATTATGGTCGAATTGGAACCCTAAAAAAATTTTAGATCCATGACCAAAACAAATTCCAAGAAATACTCAATAAATCTGGGCGATGCGCAAAACAAGGTGATGTAAAAATCACTCAAAATTCAACATTGTCAAAAATCAACAAAACTAAAACCCATTTTCCAAATGGTTTCCAAACTCCCAAAAATCAAATAAAAAATGATTTCCAAGCTCGTATACAAAAATGGCCAGCATAATGGCATAAAACTTCAAACTAAAACCCCTCAAAAACACTCAAATTTTCATACCCACTCAACCGGGTAGAACTAGCATACCAAAATGAAGGAGGATAATAGTTCTCAACCTCCAATTGTTTACTATCAAAAATGGAAACTAAAATGAAGCTAGAACAATCAAATGAGAGAGCCCTACCTCATAGCCAAAGGGGCCAAAACAAGAATAGACACCACAAAATAATGGGATCACCAACAACGATGAAAGACTTCGCAAATAAGTTTCCTTCTCTAAATCCAATGAGCCTATCCTTGTGATGATTTTAGGAACATAGCTCTCACAACAAACAAATTTTCAAATGCTCACAAGAGGCTTTTGGAGGATTTGCTCCAAAATCCTAAATTTCAAAAGTGAGGAGAATAAACTCAGTTTTAGCCAATATATGCACTTTTACAAAGTAACATATAAATTAGATTATTTAAATTAAATAATCTAATTAGCTCCCTAAACCGAAGTAACTTTAGCAATTCAAATTACTTAGAATTTAACTCTGACAAATTTGTTGTCAAATATAAAATTTTCATTAAACTATTAAATCACAATATTTTAATAACTTATGCGACCACTGTGGATTCTTAAATGCACAGACATGCTCACATGTCCAAGCACATATGCATAATGAATCCATATTTACTAATTAATTAGAGGATTTATTATTTTAATTAGCACATATATGTTGCCCATACATGGATGACATTGGCTAGGTATGAACAATCAAATCGCAACTCCACATGCCACTGTCAGGGATATAAGTAATGTATAGTAAACAACCTGATCAAGTGTAGATGCACAATAATAATATAGTTGAAGGAACAATGCAAAAATTTGTGTAAATAATCATTTAATTGATTTCATTAAAACAATCTATTTAAATCATTCATTTGTACAATAATTAAAGTTTACTACAAGAATGATGTAAATATTTGTAGCATAAGCACATCGCAATAAATCCAACAATGTACATCAATATCCTAAACTATAGTCTCATCAATCCAGCATAAGCATAAACAACTAGCTAATGCAACAATAATTAAATCACTCCAAGGGTGTAGACAACTCATGAGTCCCAATCATTATCTCTCAAAATTTTGATCATCAAGGTTGCATCCATTAGGATGACTTATAGAAATCAAATGGAATAGGCACTACAATTGTCATGTGACTTTTTCTCTAAGAGAAGATAAAACTATGAAACAAAGAAATAAGTATTAAAAGATTCATAGAAGTTAGGGATATTACAATCCTCTAGTTTGAATAAATATTAATAAGTAATATTAACGAAAACTCTTTTAAAGAGAGCATTAATTATATTTATGAAAGGGTAAATAAAAGTTGACCTTTTTCAAAAGGGTGTGATTGTATGGAAACCACTCCTTTGAAAGTTATATAAGTCTTTATTTAAGGATTGGAAGAGGGGGACTCATGAGATTAAAAAGAGGAAGAAATCAGAATAATATTACAAGGAAGAAGAATAGTTATAAAGAGAAAGTGAGAGGGTGTAGTTAAGTTCATTGGCTCAGCATTATGATTTAAAGAAGGGGCATATAGTATGTGTCTAACCCAGGGTAAAGTTTACACCTAGGAGTGTCTTCGCCAAGGTTGTGTTATTTTCATATGTGAAGCAAGTGTTTCCTGTTTTGAAGGTAAATGAGGTTCTTAGTTATGAGTAAGAACCATGTCCTCATGTGAATGCTTCTTGCCCAAGAAAAAGCCAAAATGTGTAAGTAATCATATTCCTACATCTTCAGTGGAAAAAAACTTCTTTTTGATTCACATATATGTATAAATCCATTTTTATATTGTAGTTATTGAGTTATTTATGATTTATATTAATATTAGAAAAGCTCTTTCATTTTTTCATTGGTATATTAATAATTATAAATAATTATTGACTAATATGTTTGTGGCATAATTTTGTTTTGAAGGAATAGCCAATTTAAAATGCAATATAATTTACTTTTAGACAAACACTAGTTTGTATAAGAGTTTATAATATAAGATAAATAATTAGAATCTCAACTTTTTTACTTGGGGTAAAATGGCAAGTTTGTAGCAATAGCCCAAAAATAGAACTCAAAAAATAAAACTAAAGATAGAAATAAAACCAAGACTTAACCTAAGGCATAGAGAGAAACTAAAACAAAATGAACAATGGTGGACACACCAAAAAATAATGAGGAAACTTATGGATTAAATAAGATGACTCTCGAAGGCCATGAACCTTGAGTGAAACACAATATGCAACAATGAAATCTTAGGTGTCAAAAATATAGAGACAAAGAATAGTAGAGAATGCACAAAAACACCAAATTTTGTAGGAAACAATGACCAAAAATATGGAAAAAAAATTCTTTTATAATTGACTTCTTACATTGGTGTCACCTTCCAAAATTCTATTATTGGAGTCTTGGACTTTGAAACTTTGACTAACCTAAGCCTAGGACAAAACTTGAATCATCAGAGCTAGCATACTTGTCAGACTACGACAAGTCCAAAAAAAATGAAAACACACTATGACCAAAAAAAGGGACACTCTAGATGTCAGTCATGTTAGATATCTCATGTCTAATAAGTCCAACATTTAGGACTTCAAATAAAAGGAAACAAAAACCTTGAACTTTTAAGACTCGTCAGAGTTTCAAAGTTCCAAAACTCTAAGACCTTTGGAAGTCCAAAAATATTCAAAGGCTCAAGATAAAACTAGGAGAAGGATTAAAAATCTAACAAACAAGAACCCCAATAACACACAATACATAATGACTAGGAAAGTAAACTTAAGGCTTAACCCAACTATCAAGAACACTCAAAAGTGTGCACAAACTAATGCAGTAGGAAAGTAAAATTAAACAAATTTAGAAGGACCAAAGATGTAGGAAGAGAAAAGATGGGGTGCCCATTTCTACAAATGCTCAAAATAAGTCATGTGTTGTGAAACCACAACAAATAGCCCTAAAAAAATGAACAAATGATTAAGGTATTTCTTTATCAACAAGAACCTTCTAGACTATGTCTTATAATAAACCAAATAAAAACATCCCTTTGCATAAATAGCATACACCAACCATCTGTCGTGCAAATTCATCTTTTACATCAAATGTGCTCTTTTGTATTCATTCTTTTGAGACATGGATGAAGGCTACCTAAGAAAGAAGCAATCGAAACCAACTTTCACTAGCTGACATAAGCTTCAACAACCCCAATCTAACCCTTCTTTACTACCAAATAAGGCTTTCAACTCTCACAGAGGTTGCTAGAGTCACCCTCTTGTATACTCTTGAATATATTTGAGATTCAATTTAGAGTGTTCTTATTTTAGTTAACATCATTTTCTTTCTCTCTTTTTTTTTAAATTCTTTTTGACATTTTGATCTAGTGACTTGAATGAGCCATTGTGCTCAGATTTGGTCACTTTTCATTCTTCATTTTAACTCTTTAGATAAGTTGGTCATCGATTAGGCTATGCCCCATTAGTATTTTCTTTTTATCATATATGTATTTTCTTCTTCTTCTTTTTAATACCATGCTTGTAATTAGGTTGTGCTACAAAGGTGTTTGAACTCTTGATATCTCCAACTAACTTATGATTTTTTATTCCTCTTTTTTTAATTCTAAAATGTTACATGTCAAGATGCAGATGGAGAAGTGTTCTGAGAACTAGAGCTATTAATGTCAACTAACCACATGTTAAAAATAGGAAATACTGAAAGGGGGGGTGAGGGAGTCATTTCGTATTTCACAAAAGTTTTCCTTACTATGGATATCTTAAACAATCCTAAAACATGCACATGTGATTAAACTAAAAAGTAAACATAACAGTACCACAATGCAACTCATAACACCATTATTTCTTAACTAGGGAAACCTTGGCCAATGGAAACTCCAATGGGGATGGTACCCACAAAATGATTTACTAATCAAAAGTATCTTGTGAAAGATATAGACCCTATTAAGAGTCTATTACATTTGTATAGTGTAAATGTCCTTTTTAGAAGACTAGGCATTGTTAGAAACCTCAACCCTATTAGGAGTTGGTATTACAAATACAAAAGTAGAAAGATGAGGAAATTTCTCAAAAATGCATATACAATGATATATTATGTACACAAAAGGAATAGATACAAAAAACCTCTTGATAGTGATCATATCTTCAATATCTAATTTATCCTTTATAGATCTTTGTACATAACTTTGCATAAACTGTCATTTCTTTTCTCTAACATAAAGTCTAAATGATATGGCAAGTACAACTCAATTTCCAAAAATATCATGCAACTTCACATATCCAAATCTTTCCTTTATACCATTATGTTTAGTCATGTCCACCTTCATGTCTACACACATGTCCCAAAACACAAAATTGACTTTTGCTAAGTTAGGGTTAACATCTAGGATGTCGTACCTAATTAGTTAAGTAATTATTTTGGTAAACCAAAATAATTCCTTAACACAATTGATCATTTACTTCACTCTGTCATGTTCTATTTGTAGCCAACCACGACTGATAAATCTTTAATATCTATGCTCATACAACACATAATGATATGTGCTCTAATGACCCAAAGAGGGATTGAAAAGTTAGGCCTAGAATTATCCAATCACCTTGCTGAGTAAACACAAAAAAATCAAACAACAGAGACAACATCATCAAGGAGAGAATGAACAACAAAATCTTTATTCTTTCATCAAATTATTAGCATACATGCTTGACTATGAGGCCTCTCGGGTTATGACCAACAAGATTTACAAAATCCTAGACTTAGAACTTTTACATGTCCTTTATTCAGACTTCCATCTCTTCTAATTCACTCTCCCATCCAGACTCTCTAAGTGATATCTACCTTAAACCTAAACACCCTTATTTATACTTGCCAAAATGGCCTACAAAATATTCTAGATCATTACATAATAGAAGGCCAATCTTAAAACAATCTACATACATCCCAAGACAAGATCTTTACATTAAATTCACAGTCCAAATTAAATACATAAATTGGCTCAAACTAAGAACCAATCACAAAAAAACTCAGTCAAAGAAGGAACCAAACATCAGCAAATAATAGTTCACTCAACACATGAAGAAAAACTTGGCCAACATTGGTTAGCTTGGCACATACATAAATGCTTGGCCAATATTGGATAGCTTGGCACATACATGAGCTCAATAGTAACTGTAACTCAGCAACCATTGGGACTCAATATTAATTGATAGAATGAACAAAGATGAGAAGGATAGAAAAGCAACCTAGGATGCTCTTGCATCAGACAATCGAGGTTGAAAGAAATGATTCTCCTAAATCATTGAAATGTCACTACCTAAGTTGAATCCAACTTAGATTGAAAAATCCATGTAGCATCATCAACTAGCCTATTCTTCCATTTCACCAAATATTCATAGTAATATTTTCCTCTTGTGATTTTACCAACTCTCTAATACAATATTTGTTCAACGTCTTCAATCTACTTCTTAGGATTATCATGTGGTACAAGAAATTCATCATCTAAATAGCAATACTAATGCAAATCAATAATATTGAATGTAGGAGATATATCCATGTCATCAAGTAACTCAACTTCATAAGCATTACCACTATCAAACTTCCTCAAAATCTTATAAGGTCAAACTTCTTCATTTTTAGCTTACTATATGTTCCAATAGGAAATATGCCTCTCTTCAAATGAATAATCACCTCATCACCAACTTCAAAAACATGATGTCTCCTAGACTTATCTGCATTCTCCTTATATTTTTGAATACTTTGTTCCAACTTCAACTTTACTTCCTCATGCAAAGACTTCATAAAACCAAAACAATCTTCTCCTTTGGCACTTCTCTTCTCCTCACCAGCAACATCCTTCAAATTTGATATTCCTCTAGGCTAAATTCCAATAACAATCTCAAAAGGTGTTTTTCCTATACTCTTATTCATAAAATTATTATATGCAAACTCATCTTGTGTCAATACCATATCCCAATTACTCGGCTTATCTCCAACCAAACATCTCAAAAAATTACCCAAGCTTCTATTCAAAACCTTTATCTGTCCATCTATCTATGGATGGAATGTAGAACTAAATTTCAATTTAGTATCCATCTTCTTCCACAAAATCCTCCAAAAATAACCAAAATACTTACTATCTCTGTCAGAAATAATAATTATTGGTAATCCATGCAACCTAACAATATCTTTGAAGAAAATCTCACCAATATGCACAACATTTGGTGTCTTCTTACATGGTATGAAATGTGTCATTTTAGAAAATCCATCCACGAAAAAAAATGGAATCATACCTTCTTTCTATCTAAGGTAATCCGAGAACATAATCCATATTGATGTAACTCCAAGGTTTCTCAAGAACAGAAATAGGTGTATACAAACTAGTATTTTGACTTACTCCTTTTGCAACTTGACAAATTTCACAACTCCTTAAAAACTCTTGAACATCCTTATACATTTGTGGCTAATAATACTTATCCTTAAGAAAATGCAATGTCTTATCAGTTCCAAAATGTTCAACCAATCCACCACAATGCTCTTCCTTAATCAAATTAACTCTCATAGAAATTCTTGGCATACACAACTGAATTATTTTGAACAACATACTTTCTTGAATAAAATACTCATCATACTTACTCATTTGATCTAATATATTTGGTGCTCTGCACTCTCTCCATAGCTCAGAGAAATCACAATCAATATTGCAAGTCAACAAAGAGCGTCTTCTACTTAATGCATCAGCAACTCGGTTAGTAACTCCACTCTTATACTTGATCACAAATGTGAAATTTTCCAAGTATTCAACCAACTTCATATGTCTCCAATTTAACTTATGTTGACTTCCCAAATATTGTAAAGCTATATGATTAGTATATAACACAAATCCTTAGGAATTAAATAATGTCTCTAGTTCTTCAAGGTTTGAACAATAGCATAAAACACTTGATCATACACAGAATACCTCCTTTTAGCATTATTCAACTTCTCACTAAAGAAAGCAATGATTTGACCTTCTTGACTCAACATGACTCTTATTGCACTACCACTTGCATCACATTACACTTGAAATACCTTATTGAAATCAGGCAAATCCAATACAGGTAACTCAACAACCTTTTGTTGCAAAGTCTCAAAACTCTTATTAGCTCCATATGTCCATTTGAAATCCTTTTTTATCTCCTCTCATTGTCTTAGTGATAACATTACAAGAACTAAAATTATTTATAAACTTTCTATAGAAACTACCCAAACCATGAAATGATCTTACCTTGCAATATTCTTAGGTGTAGGTCATTCCAAGTTATCTTTAACCTTCTTAGGATCCATTCTCAAACCTTCATCTGAAATAGAAAATCCTAAATACACAATCTCATCTTGCATAAAGGAACACTTTTTTCAAATTAATCATCGATTTTGCCTCTTTCAATCTTTGCAATACTTTTCTAACATGCTCAAGATGTTATTCCTTAGTCTTACTAAATATCAGAATATCATCCAAGAAAACAATCAAAAACTTACCCAAGAATCTCTTGTGAACTTCATTCATCAACTTCATAAAAGTACTAAGTGCATTAGTCAAACCAAAAGGCATAACAAACCATTTGTACAAACCATCTTTTGTCTTGAAAGTAGTCTTCTATTCATCACCTTCTTTGATTATGATCTAATAATAACCACTCTTCAAATCAATCTTTGTAAAATACTTTTCTCCACTCAAACAATTCATTATGTCATCCACCCTCAGCATAGGAAACCTATATTTCACTATGATCTTGTTAATAGCTCTAGAATAAGCACAAATTCTCAATTCTTCTTAAGTGCCAATATAGACGGTACAACACATGGACTCAAGCTTTCTCTATCAAACCTTTCTACAAAAAAATCTTGCACTTGTCTATTAAGTTCTTCATATTCTATGGGTGTCAATTAATATGGTGCTTTATTTGGCAAACTAGCTCTAGGAATCATGTCCATACAATGACTTATACTTCTTACTAGTGGTAAATCATCAAGAATATCCTCAACAATAATCTCCTTGTATTCATTCAGTAGCTTTTCTATTTATGTTGGCACTTAGCTTACACTATTAGTTTTTGTTGTCACTTGACCTCTATTGTCTTTTGTTACTCATCCTCTATCTATTTCTTGGTCATTTCTAGACTTTTTTTTCTCAATGATTACTACCACAACTTAGCCCTCTAGGAATTATAGAAAAATAGACTTAGTTCTTTTTCATTTCTTTTTCAAATTTCTTTCCACTGACCATGCAAAGTCTTATAGTAGTATAATTGATCTCATCAAGAAAATCAATCAATGACATCAATGTATCCATAACTTCATTCGTCCAAATAGTATATTGATTCAATCTTCCATCATACACAACATGTTTATCATATTTCCAAGGTCTACCCAATTAATTATGACAACAATCCATAGGCTTAGTATCACACAACACTTCATTAGAGTAATATCCAATCTTTAATTTTACAATACATTGCTCATTTACCAATATCTTATGTTCTTCTCTAACCCATGAAACATGCTAGGGTTTACAGTGTTTCAACCTCTACAACTGTAGCTTTGTAACAAGCTCCTCTTATGTCAATTTTGTCAAACTTCCACTACCAATGATCACTTTATGGAATTTCCCAACTAGCTTACATTTGGTCTTGAAAAGACTTCTCCTATGAATAGGTTCTTTATCCTTAATTTTCTCACTACATAGAGTTCTTCTCACCATTAAATTTTCTCTAGCCTTAGGATCACTCTGAGGTTGCACATATTTACCTTGTATCACAGCATTCCTGCTACCACTTTCATTTTCACTAGAGTATTGTAAGACCCCTACTTGTATGTACTTATTGTTGGTCATTTCTATGTTGGAATATTCAAATTGGAAGAGTACTTATGAGAGGGGGGAGGGAGGGGTGAATCAGAAGTACCAATTTTTATCCTTTTAAACCCTTATTAACACATAACTGAAAGTAATGTACATGCATGTAAACATATAAACAATTATGAGATGAAAGCATGCATCAACACATAACACAAAGATTTTTAACCTAGAAACCCTCTGGGAATAAGACAGTAAAACTAGGGTGGGGATGACACCCACAAAAATCATTGCAACAATCAATGTTCAACCACATCTAATGGTCTGCCATGTTAAAGGCTTTACACTATGTCAATAGTGACCTAGTTAAAGGATTTACAAACACTTACATGAAGTGTCACCCTGTTAAAAGATTTACAATAGGTTGTTAAACCCACCTAATACATAGGATTTTCAATCACCTTCTCCAAAGGTTCTTCTACCTAGCTCTTAAGCTAACCTATCAATATAGGATTTCAACCTCTAATAAAATTGTGAGAGAGTATTAGAACATTTGACCTAATTGAATGCAATCTCAAATTGTTGGGTTCAGGTACTAGATCTGCTCTTCTCATTCTAGTCCTTGCTTGATATGATCTCTATATGTGTTTCTTGTTCCTTGTGTTGTTCTGATCAACTAGATATTAAACTGCTACTCTATTCCTCTAAGTCTTTCCTTTTTCTCTTTGAAATTTCACTATAATTTCCCCTTAACACTATTCTCTTAAACACATGGAATGGGTATTCGACCTCATTATAAAGAATGCAAAGACTTAGGGTTAGGTATGGATCTATGATCCATATTGAATCTCAAATTCCTACTCATACCTTAGATTTTTCTCATTGGTTGCATGCCTTCTCCATTTTTTGATTGGTTGCATGCAGATTTCATAGGGAACGTAAATGATTCATCCTTATCCCTTTTCTTCTTTGAAATCTCTCTAAGTCGGCTCCAAAAATGGTTTACATCTTAGTTTTTGAAAGCACAAACTCTTATTTTGATACTAAGTTACTCAACACTCATTACATTATTGATGCTTGGCATGAACTAATTCCTAGATTACTCAGCATCTATTACTTTCTGACTTGCTCGGCACCTGTTAAATATTATATTGCTTGGCACATGTATGTTCTGTATTGCTCGGCATCTGAACATTTTCTGGATCACTCGGCACATAGACATTTCCTGGATTACTTGGCACATACTATGTTCTAACTTGCTCGGCACCAACTGTGGCTTGAAACCTATTGAAATTATGGCTTGGCATACATTTTGTACTTGGCATATATAGTGAAAAATGGTTAAGTGTGTTGACACTCAATTGTCAAGACTATTTTTTTAACCAACAATCTTCCCCTTTGACATGAGTGTCAAAAACACTTAACTAAGCATTTATGAACTTAATCTTATTGAGTACATGCAAAATTTCAAAAATATTGTGAGTAACAATATACCTTATGACTCCCTTTGAGTTGATTATGCCTTGTCTATTCTTGAGACTAAAATTCTATCCTAATGTGTCTGATCCTCTCTGTCCTTTGTCATGTTTCTTGACCCTATATGATGCATCTAATCTAATGTTCAAAATTTTGCATCTCCCTCTTTCTGCTTTATTGCTTGACGTCTCCCTTTTTGGCTATTTACAAACTTTCCACTTTATTCTCAAAATGAAAGAATGTAATCAAATAATTCAAAATTTCAAAATTTGGTCTCATTTTGTGGTCTCCCATAGTATCTTCATATATACATGTCTCATATTTACTTTATATCCCCCTTACTTGACACTGATGTCAAAGGGTTCTATGGAGTAATACCAAACTTAGACAAAAAAGTGCTATTTACTTCCAGGAGTATCTTCAGAGCTATATCCCAATTTGCTAGTGAAATGTCCAATGACTTATGTTGGATGGAAAACTCTACTGCTAGATGTACAAGTCCATCCAAGGTAGAAATATTTGAATCTTTCTTGAGGATTGTTTCTACATACATGTGCTCCTTATGAAGTACCTCCAAGTGAGAGGTTATAGAGGACCGAAATTGCATCAACTTAGCTTTTATATTTGCCTCATCTACTATTAATACAACTAATTCCTTTGAGTGTAAAGTGTTTGAGTAAAATGCTTCTCAATTTGAGTTGGATTCATGGGGAGTTGCATACTAGAAATCTTTATATTTCTCTAAAAGCTCAGTATTTTCTAGCTAGTCTCCTATGTGAAGTTGGAAAAATCACACAACTTGTTGTACATGGAGAATATATTCCCAAGTACAATTTTGACTTTATCTAATTTCTTAGCTAGTTTAACTTGTGATAGTGTTATACCACCATATATTTTCTCATTTACTTTTCCTTGAAACTTCCTTTCTGATCATTCCATTAATTTTGCATTTGTATCATGGTCTTCATTTGTCACTTGGTCAACTATATTGGATAGTTTCTCTACTATTGGCCTTGACTCATTAGGTGTTTGCAAGCTAAAGGAATTCATAAAGATGTTCTTTCTCTCATTTAGTGCTTGCCTATATTTATATTATTTTCTCAATACCTCTTGTCTTCTTCTTCTATACAGTGCATTCTATATTTCATTAATTTTTTCCTCAGTGAGAGTGTTGGATTCATAGTAAGGAATTGCGATTTCTTCATCAAGCTCAAGAATTCCATAATGAAGTTTCCTTGTCACTTTTGTTGAGCTCAAGCCTTGTGTTCTAATTTGCAGTGCTAATGTTTAAGTGCTTGGATTCTGAAGAGTTTGAGTGGGAGTACCTATTTTTGGTAATTCAACTAAAGTTTGTATTGCAGATTGCTCCTCATCTCTTGTCTCTTCCTTCTCTTCAGCTTGTTTTTCCTTTTCACTATCAATGGTTGGGGGTGTTTTGGCTGACTATTTTTTTTTCTCTTTGTCTTCCCCTGCAGCTACACTTAGCACTTGAAGTGCATCTATGACTTCTTTTGGTGAAGATGGTGGACGAAGGAATAGATTCCAGAAGTTTGTATTGTCGAGGGTGTTTCTTGTGTTTTCACCTTAACTTCCTTTGATTTTACTACTACCTTTTGCAACTCATCAACACTAACCAGTATTGGGCTTGAACATAATCTAGCTGCTTGAGTTGATTGTTCAAGGATTTTTGCTAGATCCTCTGCAGTTAATGGATTATTTTTTGATCAGAAGTGTTAATAACATCCTTTATTTTGATAATCTCTACAGATGTGATGGTGGCATGAGGAGGGCTAGGAGGCAATAGTTGTGTGTCTTGCACACTTTGTTCTTGCTGCTCATCTGTACCCTTTTCTTCCTCTTTTTCCTCTTTATTCTCCTCCTCATCTTTCTTTTCTTCTTCCACTTTCTTCTCTTCCTCAATCTTCTTCTCTCCTTCCTTCTTATCTTCCTCCTTCTTCCCTATTTTTGTTTCCTTTATCTTGGCACTTGCTTTTGCCTTGTATTCTTCATCAAACACATCATCAATTTTCTTGTATATTATTTTCCACAATCTTGTGGATTTTTTGACTACATCTTCAATTTTATTCTACAAAATACCGAATGCTCTATACTTTGGATTAAACCTATTATTGTGCCTCTTGACTGCATTAGTCACTTCACCCTTAGTCAAATCAGGCAACAGTCTAGCTAGAGTAGACTCCCTTATTTATTTTTCCATTTTCAAGCAAAAATATCATTTGTCTTCTACTATTTTGTACAACTCCTTGGGTATTGAGCCATCTAGCTCTAGAGGTGTTTTCTTGTACTCGGCCATCATAGCATACACAAATTCCTCTATTTTATTTTTCTCTTCCTTAGTAATCTTATTAAAATCTAAATTCTTTAAATCTTTCAAGTCATCATTTATAATCTTTGTACACAATTTATATATAGCAGACTTGGGTGGATAACTTACCACTTTGAACTGACTATTATCATTTATTTCCATCTTTTCTTCATCTAAGTTAAGTTGTGCTACATATTTTCTTATTTTTATTGCTCCTCCTCAGTCTTCTTGGTGGTTTTTCTCTTTTCTTTCTCTTCTTTAGCCTTTTTTGTTATAGCTCTGGTGGTGGCTCTGGTAGTGGGCTTCTTTGGTACAGGTTTTGCCACTTTCTTTGCTTTGGGTTGAGGAGCAGCTGGAGTTTTAGCCTTCATCTTGGTGACTTTAGTTTTGATAGGTGCTTCCTTGGCTTCTTCTTCCTCGACACCTTCCTCTTTATCCTCACCTAGACCTTGTGTCATTTGTAGAGGCTCATCTTCTTCATTTTCATTGTCATCCTCTTCTTCATCTGCTTCCTCTTCCTCTGTTGTTCCTACTTCTTCAACTCCAAATTTCTTCTTCATCTTCATCAATTTTTCCTTCTTCTTTACTGATGTGGTAGTCTTAAGATCTATCACCACCCTTGATTTGACAACATCATAGGTTCCAAAATGTTTTCCAGTCTTGTCAATTTCCTCTGCAAGTAGAGTTGTTATTGCTGTTAAGGCTTGGTCAACATCAAGTTCATAACCTAGTGGCCTAAGCCATCTCACTCTAGGTATGACTGCTTGTATATAAGTGTAATCAGTGTCCACAAGAAAGAAAATGTCCTTTTCATGTTTCTCAGCCAATGAAACTAGTATCTTCATTCTCTATTTCATGGACTTCTTGAAGTCCTCAAAGTAGCTAGTCATTTGAGCATCAAAATTCTCACCCATCTGCTCAATGAATCCATTTATTTTCTCAAAAATGATTTTATTTGGATCCCATCTCACCTTTCCTACTAAAGAGAATTCTTTCATCATATAGAAAAACATACAAACCAAAAATGAGCCAAATTTGCATTGAACTCCCTTAGACTTCCTTATAGTTCCTAGATTCTCATTAATCCATTGTAACATGAGCTCTGCAAGATCATATGTATGATCTTTCTTTACCAATTTATAGGCAACATCCACTGCTATACATGGTACACTGTTTAGTCTACTTGATTGGTAGAATTTGTGGGATATGACTCTCACAGCAAAATCTAGTAGGGGTTTTGTGATGGTGTCTATAGTCATTCCTCTGTTATTTCATTTGCACCTATATTCTTCTCTATGGCTTCCTTTTTGTCACTTCTCAAGGTCTTTGGCTGATCTAGGGTTGGAATACCAGTAACCATATGTACAATTTTCTTTGTAAACTTTATTGGCCCTAGCTCTAACCAAAAAGCTCCATCATGGATTATGCTTAATACTATGCGTATCCATTCTATTTTGAAAACAATAGGGAAAACTAGGGCTTTGGTCAGACCCTTCTTCTCCACTATGGAGAATTCATCTTTAAGTTTTCCATTTTCACACAATTTAGCAAATGCATTAAAAATCTCCAAATCTCCTATAGCTCCAAATTTGCAATTATAACACTTTCAAATGTCTTGAACCATGATAGCTTTATCAAGAATTATGGATAAGGCACTAGTAGGATCATTTTTATAAGTGACTTTAGGAATGGACCTAAACTCTGGCTGTTTGACTTCATTACTGACTAATTGAATTTCATGACTCTCCTTCTCCTTAGTAGTTATTGACCCAAATTCCATTGTTTTTCAAACTAGGGTTTTAAATAAAATAAACTTTCACACTCTGCATAGCTCGGCACTTGAATGAAATACCTGTGAATCAATGAACTGGAGTTGAATCAAGGTTGAAATCACTGCAAATCATTGTTTGATCACTGTAGAATTGCCTCTTCACTTTGCATGACTTCACTTCATGTTCGTATGATTCAAAAATGAAAAAATTTCACCTTTATTAGGTTCAAAATCCTAGCATTTATTGCACTTGTGATTACAATTGTACACTTGGCTTCCAAATATTTTATTAGCTCAGCTTCCACTAAAGTACATCTACTCGGCATCTACTAAAGTTTCACTCGGCAACCAAAGGTAGCTCGGCATCATCTTCTAACTTTCAACTTGGCATCTTTTCTCATGCATTTTTCTTCTTTGTAGTACTTCTATGTTTTCTTGGACTGATGTATGATACATCTTTATATGTATCTGCCCCATATATCTATCTTCTGTTTAATTAAATGGGGTGTAATCACTTGACCTCTTGGGTGAAGTGATCTCTCCATCTAATGTGATGCATTCACCTTTCTTCTTCCATGTTTTATTCATTTGTCCTTTTATTTTTTCAACATCACTCATCTCTTGTCCTTCATTCACTTCAGTCTTTCGTGCTTTTGACTTTGTAGGACAGTTTCTATTGATATGACCAGTCTTCAAGCAACTAAAACATTTATTTTGATTTAGCCACCTACTGTAGCTTTCCTTGAAATGTGTCCTTATGCAATTTTTAGGAATGTGTCCATACTCTTGGCAATAGTGACAACTATACCTAGTATTATAATCCCAATTGTAGTAATGTGCATGATTGATTCCTCTTGCAAAGTGATTAGGTATCTACATAGGTTTTGATCTACATTCAAATGCTCTATGACCATACTTTTTTTAGTTGTAGCAGTGTCCCTCAAATCTTGTTGTCCTCATGGTCTTGGTTCTACAGTCTTGTGTTGAATGTCCTTGTTTTTTGCATTTGTGACAAAAGTTTGCATTTGTAGGCTTATCATGCTGATGACTCTTCTTGCTTCTACAAACATTAGAGGTATGTCCCTTTTTACCACAAAAATGACAAGTAGGTTTGGTGTTCTTACCTTTTTTTATTCCTTCTTCTGCAGCCTTGGATGACTCTCCTTGTTCAGTGCTAATGAAACCAAGTCCTGAACTATCATTATTAGCCCATGGTGATTTCAAAAATTGCTTAAAGTACTTGATGGACTCATTAGGTTTGTTGTAACTTCATGATATTTCCTTTTCTCTCTTCAATTCATTCTTCAATTGTTCATTCTGCATCTTCAAGGTGGAAATCTCAATGTCCTTCATGTTTAACTCATGATGAACATTCATCATCTGGCTTAAGGTGTCCAACTGCATGTTTGAGATCTTTTCAAATTCAATTGTCTTCTCTTCCAGCCTATTGGTGAGATTTCTCTTGTCATCTTCTATCATGGCCTTGTCCTCAATAGCTCTTTTATTTTGTTCAATTACTTCACAAAGTATTATGGCTTGCGATTCTTGTTCAAGCTTGATTAGTCTAATTTCTTCAGCTAGTACTCTATTTTTCTCCATTAATTATGCTATTGCTACATCAAAATCCTTGGAATCTCCATTTGAAAACACTTGTGAGGTGTCAATATCTTTTTAGTGTATGTCATTTTCAGCTATGGCTATCTCCTTCCTTCTTTTCAAGAATTTTCCCAGTTCCTCCCTGACTTCCTCTACTTTGTGTAGAGCTAGTTGCACATCAATCACCTAATTGTCAATGATCTTCCCAAGTTTGAAGACTTCCATCTTCTAACCTTTTTCTCCAAGTTGTTAGGCTTCTCCTTGTGATAACTAGAGCTTTGATACCAATTGTTGGAATATTCAAATGGGAAGAGTACTTTTGGGAGGGTGGGTGAATCAGAAGTACCAAGTTTTATCCTTTTAAACCCTTATTAACACATAACTAAAAGTAATGTACATGAATGTAAACATATAAACAATCATTAAATGAAAGCATGCATCAACACATAACACAAAGATTTGGTAACCCAGAAACCCTCCAAGAATAAGAAGGTAAAATTGGGGTGGGGATGACACCCACAAAAATCACTGCAAGAATCAATGTTCAACCACTTCTGATGGTCTACCCTATTAAAGGCTTTACACTATGTCAATAGTAACCTAGTTAAAGGATTTACAAGCACTTACATGAAGTGCCACCCTATTGAAGGATTTACAATAGGTTGCTAAACCCACCTAATACATAGGATTTTCAATCACCTTCTCCAAAGGTTACCTAGCTATTAAGCTAACCTATCAATATAGGATTTCAACCTCTAATACAATTGTGAGAGAGTATTGGAACATTTGACCTAATTGAATGTAATCTCAAATTGTTGGGTTCAGGTACTAGATCTACTCTTCTTGTTCTAGTCCTTGCTTGATATGATCTATGTATGTGTTCCTTATTCCTTGTGTTGTTCTGACCAACTGGATATTAAACTGCTACTCTGTTCCTCTAAGTCTTTCCTTTTTATCTTTGAAATTTCACTATAATTTCCCCTTAACACTGTTCTCTTCCACACATGGAATGGGTATTCGACCTCCTTATAAAGAATGTGAAGACTTAGGGTTAGGTATGGATCTATGATCCATATTGAATCTCAAATTCTTGCTCATACGTTGGATTTTTCTCATTGGTTGCATGCCTTCTCCATTTTTTTGATTGGTTGCATGCAGATTTCATAGGGAATGTAAATAATTCATCCTTATCCTTTTTCTTCTTTGAAATCTCTCTAAGTCAGCTCCAAAAATGGTTTACATCTTAGTTTGTGAAAGCACAAACTCTTATGTTAATCCTGAGTTACTCAGCACTCATTACATCACTGATGCTTGGCATGAACTGATTCTTGGATTACTCAGCATCTATTACTTTTTGACTTTCTCAGCACCTATTACTTTCCTGGTTTTCTCAACACCTATTAAACTTGTATTGATCGACACATGTATGTTCTGTATTGCTCAACATCTAAACATTTCTTGGATCACTCAAAACATAAACATTTCCTAGATTACTTGCCACATACTACATTTTGACTTGCTCGGCACCAACTATGGCTTGGCACCTATTGAAATTTTGGCTCGGCATAAATTGTCTACTCGGCATATATAGTGAAAAATGGTTATTTGTGTTGACACTCAATTGTCAAGACTATTCTTTTAACCAACATTCTACCCATCATTGATAACTAATCTGAGAGATCTTTAATGGGCTAGTTTCTTTGGTATAGATTAATATGCAATTTGGTTGGTGTTAACATTTTGTGTTAACTTAGTCTCCTCATGTGCTGAGTTGGCTTAGTTCCTTCATTGGCTGAGCTGATTCAATTTGTTCTTGGGTTATGTGAGCTTAGTTTATTCATGTGCCAAGTTTTGGGTTATCATGCGCATCTGCAAGGGTTAACATCTCGTGTTAACCATTTTCGCTATTTTGAGAAGTGACTTTTCTTGCTTCCACAAAATCACAAAATTGCATACTACATCTTCAACCATGTATTGGGAAATGTGCCAAAAAATGAATTAGTGCCAAGTGGTGGATCTTTGTCTTGTTGAGATGCTTTTGATCTAATGGCTCTCATATTTTTTCACCATTTCTTCAACCTTTTATGAAGATGCAATGGCCATCAAATTTAGATGCATCTTTGAGAGATTCCTTGCTTCATCCCAATTTTCCATTTGATATAAAGAAAATCTTGATTGAGGGTTCTGTTTTAATCATGCATTGAGGACTTTCTTGCAGCATCTGATCCATCCAATTCAAACAAGGAGATCTACATCCACGATCATCATTTTTTGGACAAATCTGATTTATCCTACATGTGTCAACTCTGTGATTTTTGTGATAAGTTAAACATTGCATGTTATCCCATCCCACATTTTTTGACAACAGTACGAATGATTTGTTACGGCTATGGCATGTTACCAGGACTATTCATTTAATGCAAAGTGGCTCTTTGGGATTTGCAACACCAATGATGATTCCCCTCCATGTCTATTTAATGGTTTTGCAATAATGATGATCATTTCAATAGCCAAATTCTTTCTTTGGCCCTTCTTGTCATTTTACTAGAGAAAGTTGAATTCAAGGTTAAATTTCACTCTAATATGTATTTATTGTACTATGTAACCTCAACTCTATTGTTGTTGGAGTTTGAACTCAAGGTTGTATATGGGTTATGCCTACACCCTATAAAGGCAATTTTTGTTGTTGTTCTTAGGATCTCTCTTTTTCTAATCTTTTGTAGATTCATCCTCTATAAATGCTTTTGTCTTTTATTCAATAGAAATTGCTACTATGTCATCCATTCTCAGCCAGTCAAATTTGTGCAACCTGTTATGCCTCATTTTCTTGGATGTATTTTGATTATTACATCACCTTATATATATGTTCATTATAATTAACTAACATGTTAAGTGAATCTATGTATTCCTTACATGGTTATGTTATTTCTTGAATTTTCTATGGTGTTAAGATTGAAAGAATATAGATAATGGTATGTCTTATGAATTCTATTGGATTTTAGTGTAGTTTTTGGAAAGAAGTAGATCAACAATCTATTTGGTGCATCACTATATTTCCCTTCAGTATTTTAAATTTTTGTTTCCTTCTCCCTTTTTCTTTCAATGAATAGTTAGGTGCATCCTGATAGTAAGGAAACTGGCCTTCTCCAAAGAGTTAATCTCAATCACAAAGTCCCACACTTTCAAGATTGTTTCTATGTTATACAAGGTTGCCTTTAGGTAAGACTTTAGACAAGGGTGTAAGCTTTTGTGTCAACGGTATTTGGCATGCCCGGTGGGACTACATTTAAGCTTACTATGAAGTCAACCAGTTTACTAGTGTCAAAATAAGGACTTCAACTTCTATGCTGAGAAAATAGTGTTGCTCTTAGCATTTCAGCCTACAAGAGGTTCACATTCAAGCACTTGATGACTCCATATCTACATCTTGGTTTCCAGACTAGAATTATTGAGATTCATACCCAAAGCTCACATAAGGGTATCTTCTAGAGGTACATTTCAATATCCTAAGCTTTCATTTTCAAATCCTAGAAGAAGAAGAAATAAACTCTTTCTATCACTAGTTAGGAATCTAGCAACAATACATATGCTTGCAAGATCTCTTTCAACTCCTCTTGTTGATAAATCACAGCCTATGATACCATCATTCCATTTGAATAGATCACTTTTTCACATGACCCAACCTAGAGTGCACGCTTTTGCCACCTTCAATGGTGGGAGTCCCCTTATTTTAGACCAAAGGCATGATATCCCAATGTCCACTCTTAAAAGTATACTAAATTTTACTGGTGAAGTTTACATTCCCCCCTTAGAACACATTCAAGAGATTTCCAATTTTTTCCATATTCATGGTATCACTAAGGATGATGTTGTTGTTAGACTCTTAGCCTCATCATTTAAGGGAAAAGCTTTACAATGGTATAGGGAATTGCCTCACAACTCCATCAATAATTGGGATGAGTTAGGAGAAAGATTATGGAAACACTTTGAAGACAAGAGTGACATTTTCTCACTTTTGGAGCAGCTAAAAACAATTAAAAGAGCCCCCCATGAATGCATGACTGATTTTAATTATAGATTTCAAAAAACATGGGATAGAATACCTACTGCAGTAAAAACTTCCCTTGGTAATGATTTCATACATTACCTAAGAGCTTTCAATCAAAGAATTGCTACCACATTTCAGACCTACAGAGAAAATACATTGATCCAAACTGGGGAGATAGCTCCAAGGCCTCCAATGTCTTTCTTTCTTGACATGCTCAATCATCAACCTACAATAGCCCCTATTCCTACTACAACTACATGTCAACCTCTTTCTATAGCTCCAATAGCTTCTACATCTTCCAATGAGGAAAATAAGATCAAGGCCATGTTGCAAATAATGATGCAAAAAATAGACAAAAAGCTACAAGATCAAAGTTCCAATCTAAAAAAGAAGCTAGAAGATAACTTCTCAATGGTGCAAAAGATGAACAATAAATTGCTGACTTTGGGGAGACAACAAGCTTAGGGTGGTAGGACTCCTCAGCCTCATTATCAAAACCCTACATATAGGCCTCCAAATCAAAATTAGGGTTATGCTCCCTATAGTCAAAATAGGCCTATTGGTAATACCTCTGCTGCAAATGAAAATAAAAAACCTCAACAGGGCTATAGTCCCTCAGAATGATTTGGCCCAAGATCAAGACTTTTTTCCTTCTTGTAATTATTCATATGGTTCTTGTATGTGCTCGAAAGAAGAATCTTTCCTAGCAACAACTAAATAGGATCAAACAATAGGACAGCAATATAGTGTTGGTCAATCTACTGATGCTTCTCATCTACAACAGCAGGGTGATTGTTCTTTCATGAACCATCAACCAGAGAAACATTGTCATGCCAACCATGATAACTATGATTCCATAGCTCACCATACCAGAAGCAAAAGGAAAGCTATAGAGGAGGCTCCATCCTCTTCATCGAATTAGGCTACAAAGGCTATCCCACATGCCATAAGTGCAAATTTACAACACAATGTTGCTGCTTCATTGCAAAATTAAAACAACAAGAAGACTAAAGAGCCACATCCTACTTCCATTAATATACCAAACCCTATGGTCACTAGGGTTCCAACCAAGTTAGCATACACCCCTCTCAACATCGTAGATCAAATGAGAAGGACCAATATCAGTGTTTCCATTTGGGATGTTCTTGCAATGCCATCTCAATTAGAATTTCTACAACAAGAATTAATGATTGTTAGAGTACAAACCAAACCAGCTACCATGGATGATGCAACAAGTTTGGTGCAGCCAACAAAAGAAGGAGATACAAGTAAGAAAAATAAACCTCCTCCCTTTTATATATCTTTGATTATAGGGGAGAAACTAGTCATAATTACAAGATTAATTCTAGAACTAGTAGTTCTATGATGCCTAAATGTATAGCTAACCTCCTTGATATTAAGTATGAGCCAATGGTTAGGGATGTACTTCAATTGGATGGTAGCTCTATTAAGATAGTAGGAATCCTAAAACTTGTAGAAATGGCATTACATGCATGCCTTGGTTGTATTGTCACCCTAGACATATGAGTAGCTAAGGTTGATCCATATTTTTCCATTTACCTTTCTAGGGACTTCACTACATAGATAGGTGGTTATATTACCTCAGATTGGTCCTATATGTTCTTCAAAACAAGAAATGGGACAAAAGCCTCCCTAAGAGCAAAGCCTTTAGCCCTTCATCATATAGAAACTTATACTCCTAGCCCCATAAACATGAATTTTACAATCTGAGAGAAAGATGAGGAATGCATAACTCATAAACGTGATACTTCCTTAGTGAAGGTGCCTGATTAACTTTTTGATGAGATAGGTCTTGGAATATATTTCTTATCTGAGAAGAATTATCCTATTCCCAATCTCATGAAAATAGAAGAAGGTACAAATGGATTGTGGAGTATGTTCTTTGATGGCTCAAGAAACAAAAATGGTTCAGGTGCTAGTGTAATGTTAGTTTCACCTAATTTGGAGAAATACTACTTTTCATATAGACTCTAATTCAGCTACACTAATAATATGGTAGAATGTGAAGCTCTAGTCTGAGGTTTCCAACTAGCACAAAGGAGAGGCATCAAGATCTTAAAGATATTTGGGGATAATGAGTTTGTTGTTAATCAAATCAGAAATTAGAATATCATGGAGAATAACCTTCTCAAATCACACAAACATAGATTTTAGGATCTACTTGAAGGCTTTCAAGCTATCAATATTTAGAGTGTCCCAAGTAATAAAAATAAACATGTTGGTAGGTTTGCATCCATTGGTTCTCATTATGATATACCATAGCATGTTGCTGATGAAAAGAAGTAGCAAATCATAATTATTGTAAGGCCTAATGACCCAGACAATTGTACAAATTGGTAAGTGTTTGATTCTGATGTACAAATTGTTAATTTCTTGCAAAATGAAGTAGAGTTCTCTACTAGAAATCAGTCCAAGCTACAAAGTTAGGATGGGGACCAAATTATGAACCTGAAATCCAAAAACTTGCCTAAAGGTCTAGTCACCTTATAAGGCATTTTCAACTCTGATGATCAAGCAAGAGGCAAAGGTTCAAACCTAACCACAAAGAGGGATGACTACACACCTGTCACTATTGTTGATGGAAGGACTCTTAACTTGGGAAAGGTATGCACTGATGTTGAACAAGAAGTTTTCATTAATTTTTGTCAAGAATTCAATGATGTTATTGCTTGGACATATGAAGAGTGTTTTGACCAAAGTTTATTTCAGTATACCATAGATTTAAACCATGATGCTAAGCCTATCAAGCAGAAACAGAGGCTAGCTAACCCTAATATTGAACCATTAATGAGAAAAAAGATATCCAAACTTATAGAAACCAATATCATTTTTCCTATTAAGCACTCTTCATGGGTAGCCAATCTTGTTCATGTTAGAAAGAAGAATGGAGAAATCAGATTGTCTGTAGATTTTAGGGACCTTAATAAGACTTCTCTTAAAGACTAGCATCGCCTTCCTTCTATGCAAAAATTCTATCCAAGGTTAGTGGCTTAGAAAGATTTTCTTTCCTAGATGGTTTTTCAGGCTATAATCATATGTTAGTCCAAGTGTCAAAAAAATATAATACATTATTCACTACCAAATGGGGTACCTATGCTTATTGTAAGATGTCATTGGACTAACCAATATAGGTGCCACATTTTAGAAGGCAATGGAGATGGCCTTCAAGGGTGTGCTGGAAAATTTTGTGCTAGTCTATCTTGATGATATAATTGTCTTCTCAAAACATGCAGTAGATCATTTTGATCATTTGAGATAGGTATTTGAAAGATGAAAAGAGTATGGTGTGTCCCTAAATCCCAAGAAGTGTGTGTTTTCCATAGACCTAGGAAAGCTCCTAGGACATATTGTCTCAAGAAAAGGGCTAACAATAGATCTAGAGAGAGTAGAAGCAATTCTCTCTCTCCCACTTCCCATTCATAAGAAAAGATTACAGAGTTTTCTTGGTAGGATCAACTTCATAAGAAGGTTCATTCCTGATCTTGCCTCTATGATGAAGCCTCTCACAACTATGTTGAAGAAGAAACTGGTGTTCACTTGGATCAAAGAAGTGAAGGCTAGTTTTGAAGAGATAAGAAATCAATTGCATCAGCTCCCACTCTTATCAATCCCAAGTTTGATAGAGACTTCATCCTTTACTCCCTTGGAGGAGGATCAAGTATATTAGTTGTTCTAACACAACTAAATAATGAGAATTTGGAGCAGCCCATTGCTTTCTTTAGTGAGGGGCTTAAGGATTATGAGGGAAGATACAACTATGTAGAGAATTGTAAGGACTCTCAAAAAACTCAAACATCTTTTGTACCATAACAAGGTTCAACTCTTAGTTCCACATGCAAGTGTAAAGGAGTTCCTGCTGAGAAAAGATATCAATGAAAAAAGAGTTGGATGGATCACAAAATTCATGGAGTATGGCATTGATATTAAGATCACCAAGCTCATGAGGGTCAAAGGACTCTATGAGAAAATGGTCTCCTCTTTTGGGACACCCGAGGAGGATGCCCTCTTAATACAGGATGAGCAACTAGTAGAGAATGAAAATAAGAATGATTGGTTGCACAACATGACTACCTTCTTGGTAGAGGGAAGGTAAGCACAAGGCCTAAATAGAGCTAGGAGAAGACATTTCAGATTCAAGCATGTCCCTTATGTCTTGGTGGATGGAATACTATTCAAGAAGGATTCTAATGGAGTCCTATTGAGGTGTATCAAAATGGATTAGATCAACAAGATATTAAAAGAGTTCCATGATGGGCCTGCTAGTGGTCATTTCTTAGCTAGGGTTACAGCAATAAAAATAGTGAGGGCTGGTTATTATTCGCCAACTCTTTTCAATGACTGTCAAAAGTGGGTGAGGAAATGTGAGAAATGTGCTTTCTTCTCGAGAAAGCAAAGATTGGCTGCCCTTCCTCTCCATCCCATCCAAGTTGACCAACACTTTTCTCAATGGGGTTTGGATTTTATTGGTCCAATAAACCCACCCTCTAGTGCTAGTCACAAATGGAACTTGGTAGCCATGAATTATTTCATGAGGTGGACAAAGGTAGTGGCTTTGATAAATGTGATAGAGGCTTCAATGTTGAGTTCCTTGATGGAATAGTGACTAGATTTGGCATTCCTTCAACCATCATATTCAGATATTTCCAAATCTTTTATTGGAACTCATATATGCTCTTGGGCTCTAGAACATGGGATATATTTGAGAACTTCCTCAAATTATTATCCCCAAGGGAATAGTTTTGCAGAATCCTCTAATAAGAACCTCATCATAATAGTGAAGAGGACAATTGAAGATAATTAGAGGTGTTGGCATGCTAAGTTGAATACTACCCCTTGGACTAACAGAATCACACCCAAGAGAGCAATTGGGAACTCACCTTTCATGCTAGTGTATGGAAGGGAAGCGAGGCTTTCTATTTCATTTGATTTTCCCTCTCTTGAACTAGATCATCAATTGTAGCTATATGTGGATGATGCTATAACAATCAAGCTGGTTAAAATAATGGAACTAGTGGAAAAAAGATAGCAAGCTATGCATACACTTGAGGTACATCAGCAGTAGGTCAAAAGAAGCTTTGACAAAAAGGCTATGGAAAGAATCCTTAAGGAAGGAGGCCTTATTCTCAAGTGGGATACTAATAGAGCCAAGCTAGGTAGGCACTCTAAATTTGATGCTATGTGGAGTGGCCCATATATTATCACCAACTGCAAAGAGGCCAATGCTTTTCAGCTATCCAAGCCTGATGGTGAAGTTCTCCCAATCCCAGTCAATGGGATTCACCTTAAACCTTCTTTTAGAAGAGGTTAAAGGTTTTTTGTACATATTATAATAGTTTTCTTGCTTTCTAATAAGTGCATGAGTACAATTTTCTCTCTTGGAGTTGTTCCAAGCTTTTTAGAGTTCCACAGAGTTTTTTTTTTTTTTGTTGGTCACAGATTTTTGTGAAGTTGTAGGTGGGATAATGCATCATTTCTTGTTGGTGAATCTATGCCCAATGGATTTCTTAAGGCCATTGGTCTATGCTTAGTAGGCAAGCATCCTATTGAGTCATCAAAAATGTTGGCCCTTTTTGCCCCCCATTTAGCCCATTATTCATAACTGATTTGATAGATCTTCAAAGGGCTAGTTTCTTTGGTATGGGTTAACATGCAATTTGATTGGTGTTAACATTTCATGCTAACTCAGTCTCCTCATGTGTTGAGTTGGCTCAGTTCCTTTATTAGTTGAGCTTATTCAATCTATTCTTTGGCCGAGTGAGCTTAGTTTCTTCATGTGTCAAGTTGTGGGTTAACATGCACATCTGCAAGGGTTAACATCTCATGTTAATTATTTTTGCTATTTTGAGAAGTGACTTTTCTTGCTTCTATGAAATTACAAAATTGCATGCTGCCTCTTCAACTATGTATTGGGAAATGTATCGACAAAAAAATTAGTGCCAAGTGGTGGATCTTTGTCTTGTTGGGATGCTTTTGATCTAATGGCACTCATATTTTTGCACCATTTCTTGGGCCTTTTACAAAGATGCGATGGCTGTCAGATTTAGATGCATCTTTGGGAGATCCCTTGCTTCATCCTAGCCATCCATTTGATATAAAGAAAATCTTGATTGAGGGTTGTGTTTTAATCATGCATTGAGAACTTTCTTGTAGCATCTGAACCATCAATTTCAAACAAGGAGATCTACATCTATAGTCATCATTTTTTGGGTAGATATAACTTATCCTGCATGGATCAACTCTGTGATTTTTGCGACAGATTAACATTGCGTGTTATCCCATCCCACATTTTTTGATAGTAGTATGAATGATCTGTTATAGCTATGTACATTACCAAGACTATTCATTTAATGCAAAGCATCTCTTTGTGCTTTTTAACGCCAATGATGATTCCCCACCATGCCTATTTAATGGTTTACAATAATGATGGTCTTTTTAGCTGCCAAATTCTTTCTTTGGCCCTTCTTGTCACTTCATTACAAGTTGAATTCAAGGTCAGATTTCACCCTAATATGCATTTATTTGACTCTATAACCTTAACTCTATTGATGTTGGATTTTGAACTCAAGGTTGTATCTAGGTTATGCCTACACCCTATAAAGGAAAATTTTGTTGTTGTTCTTAGGATCTCTCTTTTTCTAATATTTTGTAGATTCATCCTATGTAAATGCTTTTGTCTTTTATTCAATAGAAATTTCTATAGTCTCATCCATTCTTAGCTAGTTAAATTTGTGCAACCTATTATGCCTCATTCTCCTAGATGTATTTTGACAATTGCAACACCTTATGTATATGTTCATTATAATTAATTGACCTATTAAGTGAATCTCTATATTCCTTGCATGGTTATGTTATTTCTTGGCTTTTCTATGGTGTTAAGATTGAAAGAATATAGATAATGGTATGTCTTTTGAAGTCTATTGGATTTTACTGTAATTTCTAGAAAGAAGTAGATTAATAATCTATTTGGTGCATCACCGCATTTCCCTTCAGTATTTTGAATTTATGTTTCCTTCTCCTTTTTGCTTCCAAGAAATAATTAGGTACATCATGATAGTAAGGAAACTAACCTTCTTCGAAGACTCAATCTCAAGTCGTAAAGTTCCACACTTTCAAGATTGATTCCATGTTACGCGAGGCTTCCTTTAGGTAAGACTTTTGGCAAGAGTACAAGCTTTTGTGTCAACACTTATTAATTATGAATTTTTATGTTAAAACATTTATAGGAGATTTTATTGGATATGAATTAAATTTTTATGGTCTAGATTCCCTAATGGAAATTGAGATTAGTTGATACATTCATGTTTTAAATACTCCGTGATTCGAGAATTACTGCATTATCTCGACTGTTTAAACATTAATTTGCACTAACAATGATATGAGGTGTTTCATCATATGATGATAATGTTAATTATGGTACCTTGATGATTAGGGTATGTGCACCCAGATATCTTAGTATGGCCTCTTGATGATGTTTATGATTTTTTGAGTATGCATGTGCATTACAATGATTATTTCAATATTTTGATCCAAACTGATAAATATGTTGTGATGATTCAATTATGAGATTAGTGATGATTAAATATGTGTATAGAAATGAGAAAGGCTATTCAAATGTAATTTTTAGTGTTTTGATCAATATGATGATGCAAATTTGGTTTAAATATATGAATATGATGTTATCAAACTATTGATGTGTGAATTGAGTATGCAAGATTGTTAACCATGAAATATATCAGAGAATTAGTAATTGACCCTATGTGAAAACTATAAGAATAAGGTTGAATCCAATAAAGTGATTCAAACCTCGTTGTCTCATATTTTATTTGTATCATAATCTGACTGTGTGTAGCATTTTGTATTTTGTAAGGTGTTGAATGTTATGTAACACTAAATTTTATGGTGTCACTTGACACTTGTAATACATATATGTGTATCAGAATATTTATTAGGGTTAAGAGAGTAACCCATTACCCAAATATTAATTTAGTAATCTAAGACTAATTAGTTGGTAATCTAGATTAATTACCCTAATTAGGGTTTAGTGAAAAGGTTATATTCCTAGGGTTTTAAAAGATAAACTATTCCAAGTCAATTATATACGTCCTAAAATATTCCTAGAGGAAAAATTTAATGTAATCCAAGTTTCTGAGGGGTATGTATATGGGTTGGGACCTTATCCACCCTTCTAGACACTTTTGTTGACTTTTATGTGTTTTAAAAGATAAACTATTCCAAGTCAATTATATAGGTCCTAAAATATTCCTAGAGGAAAAATTTAATGTAATCCAAGTGTCTGAGGGGTATGTATATGGGTTGGGACCTTATCCACCCTTCTAGACCTTTTTAGTGTTTTGATCAATATGATGATGCAAATTTGGTTTAAATATATGAATATGATGTTATCAAACTATTGATGTGTGAAGTGAGTATGCAAGACTGTTAACCATGAAATATATTAGAGAATTAGTAATTGACCCTATGTGAAAACTATAAGAATAAGGTTGAATCCAATAAAGTGATTCAAACCTCATTGTCTCGTATTTTATTTGTATCATAATCTAACTGTGTGTAGCATTTTGTATTTTGTAAGGTGTTGAATGTTATGTAACACTAAATTTTATGGTGTCACTTGACACTTGTAATACATATATGTGTATCAGAATATTTATTAGGGTTAAGAGAGTAACCCATTACCCAAATATTAATTTAGTAATCTAAGACTAATTAGTTGGTAATCTAGATTAATTACCCTAATTAGGGTTTAGTGAAAAGGTTACATTCCTAGGGTTTTAAAAGATAAACTATTCCAAGTCAATTATATAGGTCCTAAAATATTCCTAGAGGAAAAATTTAATGTAATCCAAGTGTCTGAGGGGTATGTATATGGGTTGGGACCTTATCCACCCTTCTAGACACTTTTGTTGACTTTTATGACCCCTTAAATATCTAATTTTCCCTTTAGTGAGAAAATTGAACATCTCTATGAGGTTAGTCAAGTTTACACTTCTCCTAAAAGGTTGTCTTGATGGTAAAAAAAAATTTGGGATGACCCTAGAAGGATTAAGTCAAGTCTGGAGTTATTGTCATTTTAGGTGAGTGAGTTTAGAAGCCTATTTAATGATCATTTTGAGAGTTGAAACTTGTTTACTCATTCTCTACATTTAGAAAGATTCAAGCTTTGGATTGAGGAGGAAGAATGATTAGCTCATCTAAAAACTCCATTGTCATAACCTTTGTGAAGGTAGGATTCTTCATGGCCATGTTCTTCATGTATTGTTCTTTGTTTGCTTATCTAAATCTCTTGCATGTGTGTACTTCATGTTTATGATGTAACATGTGAGGGATAGGTTATTTGTGGGTTTTCTATTTTCTTTCCTTTTGTGTTTTTCTTTTTGTTTTGTGGGGAAATTATTAAGGGTCTATTAGCATTACTCACCCTTGGATAGGGAAGAATTGACCATGTATGGGAGAAGGGTTTTACTTAGACTCTAGGTCAGTGTAGAGTCTCTCCTTATGATGGAGAGAGGGAGAAAGTAAGATGTTATGGGCCCTTACTTTTCAATACAAACTGACCTCATTTTTTGGAAATAAGAAGAGAAAGAACCGAAGTTCATTGTGATTTATTAGCCTCAAAAGAGGCATATGATTAGTGTTTGTGATTGACATCTCCTACATGGAAAAAAAATCCACCTTCTCCCTAGTCTTAGTTTAATATAAAACCTGTTGTGCAGACCTTGGAAGAGATTTGTTTCTTAAGTGTGTCAATTTCATTGTATCTATTTGTCACCTAATTGATTGTGATTCTCCTAAGCTCAGGGTGGGGCCTCACATCGACACCTTGATTGGGAAGTGAGCTCTCCATGGTTATCTTTATATATTTGCAAATTACTTGGATAATACCTTGAAATGGAGAAAAACTAGATTCAAAGTCATCTTGGTGTTCTTGAGTCCATTGTTATGGAGACTTATCCTCAGGAAATATGATCCTAATATATAAAATTTGATAGTAGAAATGAGGACATGTTAAACATATTTCATGGTAAATCCCTTCAACATAGATTGTTATAGCAAGGACGTAGAAATATAGTGTTTCATAATTTATTCTAACTTTATATATGTAATGACAACGATATCAGGTTTTCTTCCCTGATTCTTTCTTGATTGAGTCTTTGAATCAGGTTTTTAATGAAATGATAGTTCGTTATAGGAGAAAAGTTTCATTGAATTATTATATTGTTTCAATAGTTCTCTCATTGTGATTATTGTTAGTAAATGGAAATAACACATGCAGTTGTTAAATATTGATTTGTATCATATTGAAAATTCATCCCCTTGTAATTAGTATCAATCACGAAAGAATAAAGGATTGTTTTATTAAGCATTTGTCATAATATTGTATGAAGAAGTCAAAATGGATTGTGGAAAGATTTACTTGAGTTCACTAATCAAATTCTATGATTGAAATGATGCACTTCCCTATAGTTGCATCCTAATTCTAAATATAATATTTAAATGTTAGACTAATATGTTTATAACCATATTAGAACTATTACATTCTACCTTATAAATCACCCCAACCCATAAGGAAATAGAAATATATCATATAAATAGACCTAGGAACAAACATCTCTGTGAAAGAAAAAAAAAAAAACATCTCACAAATATATTTTCCAAAATAGTGAAAAAAAACACCCACAGGATGTTGTCCTTTGTATGGGCAAAAATATTTAAGTTTTCCCAATTTTATGGCAGTCATTATATCAACAATAAATAAATAAACTTTGAATTATGCCTCGAGTCAATAGGAAAATATCAAAGTACATAAATATAAAACAATATATAAACCTTACCTTTGAAACTCGCCTAATAAAACTTTTTACAATAACTCCACACTCTTCATAATTTCTTGTCATGTGTACCATTCTTATCCTATGGGCATTGACTTGGCCAAAAGTTGGGGGAGTCATAAAGGTTTTCATTTTTTTGAAACTTATAAACCTTTCCCTTAAAAATTTTGACTCTAATACTTCCTTTTAATTCCCATACGTACCAATGCAAGAACATGGCCTTGCAGGCCTTGGTTAGTGTGGGGCAGGGATTATGTCAGCATTCTCCACCTTGGGGAACACCCAAACAAGTGGACAAGACATTTTATTAGGAGTAAGGAGTGTAAGAGGAGTGTAGGAGCTAGTGGTAGGTAGATAGGCATGTTGGGATAATAAAGTTAGTTAGGAGTGTATTAGTATGTGTTTAATTATTAAATTGTAGTTATTTAGTGAATTTATGATTTAGTAATTACTATTTATTAATTTGATTTTTTCATGTGTAAAAAGGTAGAGTTTAAATGAAGTTTTTTAAATAAGTGGTTTAGGAAGTAGATAGTTTAGTATTGGGATTTGTTATTCCTATTTAGTAGTTAAATGTTGTAAATGGGATATAGTAAATTTAATTTTGTTTTATTTATAAATTTATTTAAATTAGTGTTTATTGATGAGTACATAGGTTATAAAAGGGGTCAAGGGTTAGAAGTTATTTTAGGAAGTAAGGGGTATGACTTAGTGTAATTTCAAATGTTGGAATATTATGTGAAACTATGTTATTTTATTAAGGGAAGTATTTAAATAATGTTTTATAATGTTTTTATGTATTTAATTATAGGTTTAATTAATTTAAATTGCCAAAATTATAGGTTTGAAGGGTTATTGAAGGTGTCTTATGTAGATAACCTGATAGTGGTATAGGATTATGTTTTAAAGATGAAATTAATGTTGTAAATAATTTAGTGATGTATATTTAATATATTAATTGTATTTAAATAGTTTATTATTATAGTTAGGATCAAGTATTAAGGAGACAGGTCAACTCCTTAAAGATACAAGACTAGTTCACCTAGGGGATTGAACTAGCATATTGAAATGAATATAAGATATCATAACAACCTAATAAAACTATGTTATTGATCATATGCAATGTTGTGAAATTTAATTTGACTAAGAGTTAGCTAGCAACCGCAATAAAATAGAGGACACAAGCCTTATCCAAAATTATTGGGCGTAAAGTGTCTGTAGGTGGCTTTTCAAGTCTATCGTCAAATTCCAAGGCTCAACCCTGGATAGGCGGTGGAAACTATCAAGCTAGAGTACAGTAGAGGCAAAGGGAATTTCCTATGGAGTGGTGAAATGCATTGAGATTAGGAGGAACACCAAGGGTGAAAGCACTTTGTCGGACCGTTACTGACACTCAGAGATGAAAGCTAAGGGAACAAATGGGTATCTTGGTTTACCTATTAATTTTGGTTAAAGTCTGAATGTATCCATGTTGTAGTATTCTCATGTCTTCATGTTAGGAATGAAAACTTATGAATCAAACCTCACCTTAACTAGACCTATCTAACTTGAATTCAACTTAGAAACTTAAAACATCCATAATGATTCTCAAACATGATGTCATATTTTAATTATGATTTGATTGATTGTCTCATTCAACTTGAACTAATTGTTCCTATAAAATTAGGACTTAGGGTTTCAAACCTGTGCAGTGTGTTAGAACACCAACCCTATATCCCTATAAAATGTAATCAAAATTAAAAGGTTTTCTAACTCTTGTAACAAAGAATGAAATCCTTTATGAGTACTTCAACTTACCATTACCCTAATCAAGGTTCTAATCAGAGACCAAAACCCTAGAACTCTTCAAACTAATCTTGAAACCTTATAACTCAATTAATCTTTTCTTCATCTTTTTGCAATGTATTTTATGGGTTGTATGTATTAAACATAGTTATTATCACCTATAAAAAAATAGTTGTTGTTTTTTTGCCCCAATTTTTGGTCATGACAACTATAGAATCTACATTCAAAGCACCTAGCCCTTCTTTGCCACATCTGAAAAAATTACCATGAAAACCATCTCTAGGATAAGAATTACCTCATCATCATTAAGAACTAGTACCTCCTTAGTAAGAATTACCACCTTTCCATTTGATCTTTCCTTTGTCATCACTTTTATATTCATATTTTCCCTTATCTTGCACAGAAGTGTCAAATCTTCCACTTTCTCCATAAGATCTACCTTTGCCTCTTTGGAATCTACCATCTCTACCTCTTTGTCTTTGCTCATGCTCTTTTGTCAATATCTCATCATCTTTCATGGCATATTGATATGCTTCCTCCATGCTTTGGAATTTCTTCAAACTTATTTCATCTTGAATTTCATATCTTAATCCTTTTAGATGTCTTGCAACTTTATCAACTTCATCATCCACATGTCCAAATCTGATGTCAAATCTATATAATTTCTTAGTGTACTCTTTCACAATCATGCCCTTTTGTCTCAAATTTTTTATCTTTCTCAACAAGCTAACTTGGTACTCAGCAAGAAGGAACTTCTTCTTTACTTTGTTCACCATTTTCAACCAAGTTCTAATAATCTTTGTTCCTCTTCTTTGTCTATCAATTTACAAATTCTCCCATCACAGTGAGGCATGACCTTTCAACCTAGTGATTGCAATCTTTAGCTTCCTATTATCACGACTATTTTCAAACTCAAAGAACTTCTCCATATCAGAGGTCCAATCCAAAACAAAATTGGTGTCCAATTTTCCATCATAAGAAACAATTTCCATAATAGGTTTTGAATGTGCCTTAGATAACACTCTCAACAATATTTCCCCATCTTGATCTTCCTTAAGTTCTAGATTAGGGATTGGTGTCATTGCTTCATCATCACTCACATCATCAAGATACCCTTCTCTCCTTTAGGATGTCTCCACAATATCTAATCAGGTTTCAATTTGTCTCAACATGTCCATCATGGTAGTGTTAGAATTGGCTCTACCTCAAACCATTTCTACAAACATGTTTTTGCTAGATTGCATCCCTCTGTAAATTATAGGTCAAATGCATAGACCTTCCACCCTACAACCAAATTCAGCTTAGGGTTATACATGATCCAATCTCCACAAGGATGAACCTCAAGCTTTAATACCACCTAACAAAAGGAGAGATTGAAAAGCTAGGGCTAGAGGCACAACTACCAATCCAATCACCTTGCCGAGTAAACACAATGAATTTCCAAAACAATAGAGAGAACAGTACCAAGGAGAGAAAGAACAACAAAATCTTTATTGTTTCATCAAATTATCAGTATGCATGCCTAACTGTGAGGCCTTCTGGGTTATGGCCAACAAGATTTTACGAAATTCCAAACTTATAACTTTTATAGGTCCTTAATTCATACTTCCATCTCTTCTACTTTTCTCTCCCATCTAGACCCTCTAAGTGATATCTACCTTAAACCTAAGCACCCTTATTTATACTTTTCAAAATGACTTATAGAAGATTCTAGATCATTACATAATAGAAGGTCGACCTTAAAATAATCTTCACACATCCCAAGAAAAAAGATGGTGCAGAGGCCCTACATACTATATAAAGTGTTCAAACATCAAGGAGGCTAGTATAAGAGGTCAATAAGTGTCCAAGATGACACAATATAATTTAGGCAATCTCAATCATGTGTTTAAGCAAGTTGTTTACATGTTGTAATAAGGTTATAGACAATTCAAAGGGTGGTCAATATTTGGTCAAACATTTAGAGTTGACCAAAAATCATTATTTTCATGTTTCATAATATTTTTACATGTTTTGGTATAGTTTTTTAGACATTTGAAGTCTTTTGTGGGAAGATTGTGTAAAAGTTATAAAATTGCAAAAATTGCAATAAAAGTTGTCATGCAACTTTTTGCAATTTTCTTGCAAACTAGAAGTCTAACAATTAGATCAATTTTTGGATTGAACATGGATGAATGAAGTTGTAAGGTCAATATTTGGGACCTATAAGTTGATTATCTTCAATCTAGTTTGGGTTAGAATGACATGTATGGATTTGGAATGAAATAATACATCTTTTTTGAGGGAAAAACTATGCACAATCATAATGTATCTTTCTAATTCTTCTTGTAGCATGATAGTAAGTTATTGGTGAAGGAAATAATTAGATTGATCAAGGATTTTGGATTTTTTGTTTGTCTACTAATTATCCTACCCTATAGTGAGGGTTTTATCAAAAATAATTAACTTCTCCCATTTCCCTTGGTGAAAATACCTAGTGCTTGTTGTGAAGGAAGGTACTATGATGTGGAAAATTTTCATGGTTTGTATCCTTTCATCCTTCACATGAATATGGTACTGTAACAACATTTGAGTCTCTTTAGTTAGTTTGTTCAATGTGCTAACAGTTTGAAACCACATTGTATACAGGTCAAGAAACGGGTCGTGGAGGTTTGAGATTTGGTAGGTAATGAGGTAGAAGGTTGAAAATAGTTATGGGGGAAGAAAATCCATTGTGGGTTTCAAGGTTGGAAACCTAGAAGACCAAACATTGTGTTTAAGCCTAAAAGCTTAAAAAACTAGGGCTTGAGAGTTAAGGGGTCAAAAAAGGTGATACAAAGCTCATCTTTTAGAATCAGTTAGGTCTTTTGATTTTATGAATGATTATGCAATTTTTTTGGGGGGTTGCTTGGAATTTATTTGAATTTATGTTATTTCGATGAAACAGGGCTATTAGGAAAGAGCCCTTATTAGGCCTCCTAGTGTAACTTGTAGATTTGGCTTAGGAAGAAGCCCAAAACCTATCAGAGGGTCATGTAACTTGGTGGAATAGTGGAGAAGGATGTATTGGTGTGTGTGGAAGCTTATAAGGGAGTGAAGTGTGTGGAAGTTTTTTGGCCTTGTTGAAGGCTTTAGGCTACTGGGAAGATAGGGAAAGGATTGAGAGGGTGAAGTTGGTGTGTTGAAGAGACCAATCACCTCTACCCTAGTCTTGAATAGGTCCTAGGAATGGATAGTAGGATATCCTTTGGGAATTACTCTAACACTTGCATCATAAGTGGCAACAAAGCTCAACTTGGAGCTCACAGTTTGGATGTTTGCACTTGATCAATGTTCTACATCAAGGATAGACAAAATGGTGACAAATGTGGAATTGGCCAAGGAACTTCAAGAACAAAAAGATGAGAATCAAAAGTTGAAATATAGGTTATTGCAGTTGGATATAAAGATAGTAGTAGCAAGGAAAGTTACTGAGAAGATTGATGAAGACCTCAATAAAGGTCAAGAAGAGACAAATGAAGAGAAAGAGTAGTATGCAGATGATGAGTATGACAACATTCCTATAGATTAGGTAGCATTCTTAAAGGCCCTAGAGGCCTTTGGGAGTAAATCTATCGATACTCCTATTTTTGGAGGTAAAATGGACCCTAATGCTATTATGGATTGGATGGAGGCCCTTGAGAGTCACTTTGTGTGTCATGGAATAATAAAAGGGAAGAAGGTGAGGCTAGCTCAATCAAAGATGAAAGGGGCAGCACTTACATGGTGGAATTCCTTTTAGGAGGAGAGAGTCAAAGAGGGTAAGAACATAATTACCTCTTGGACAGTAATGTCAATTATGATAAGAGATACATATGTTCCAGAGGACTATGAAGTCCAATTGCACATGAGAAGGAAAAATCTAAGGCAAAAGGAGTTAACTGTGAGTTCATACACTAAGGAATTTCATAGGCTTTGCATCAGGTCAAAAATGGTGGAGGCAGATAGTGTGAAGTTGGCCCGGTATCTAACTAGTCTGAGGTATAATATACAAGAGGAAGTTTCCATTTTATACCCCAACACAATAGCAAAGTGTTTTCAGCGAGTAGTAAAGATTGAGGAAAATATAAAAAGGAGACAAGAAAATTCTAGCAAGGGTAGAGGAGGAAGAAATAATTAGCAAAGGAGAAGAGAAATTCCCAAAGGAGGCCAGAAGATAGTCAACAAAATAGTGAAGGTGGTAATAGAGGTGAAGGATCACAAAGAGGGAATCAAGGATTCAGAGGGCAGAGGAGGCCATTTAACAGAGGTAAAGGTTATGAAGGTGGAAAAGGAAGGGGGCATGAAACCATTAAGTGTTATTCATGTGGGCAACCAGGCCATGCAATGGCTCAATGTCGATTCAAGAACACAAATCCTAGACTAATCAAAACAGGGATAGAAGAAATCATTTGCTAAGGATTGATTAATCTTGTTGCAGCAGTAGTTCCACACAAGTTGGGAGTGCAACACTAGTATTTGATGGGAAAAATATGATGTTAAGGAGAACTATGTTGAAAGTACCTTTGAAGATAGAACCACCACAAAGAAAATCCCTGTTCAAAACTCAAGGTAAGGCATATGGAAAATTGTGCAAAATAATTGTTGTCTCTAGATCAACAGAGAATGTTGTATCCTTAGAAATGGCTAAGAAGTGTAAACTCAAGAGGCTACTCCATATGGCTCAACATAAAATTTAATGGTTAAATAAAAACCATAATTTTATAGTTGAAGAACAAGCATGGCTAGAATTTGAACTTGGAGAGTATAAGGGTAAGGTGCTATGTGAGATCATTCCTATGGATGCATGTCATTTGATCCTAGGAAGACCATGGTAGTTTGATGTAAAGGCTCAGCATAATGGTGAAAAGTATACCTATTTGATAGAGAAGAATGGTAGACAATTTAAGATGGACCCTTTACCTAATCATATGGTGAAGGACCAAGATGATGGAGTAGTCAAACTGATCTGGGGTAAGGATTTATCATGGATGAGTAAAGAAGATGATTTTCAAGGGCATGCTCTCATTGCCAAGTCAAAAGAGGATGTCAAAAGTAAAGAACCAATACCTAAAGAGGTGGAAGAATTACTAAAATAATATCCTTCCATAGTTATAAAGGAGAAACCAGAACATTTTCCACCTATCAGAAGCATAAGTCATCAAATTGACTTAGTGTCTAGTGCAACCTTGCCCTACAAGCTCGCCTACAAGCTCACACCATAGCAAAATATAGAGGAAAGTAGACAAGTTGTGGATTTTTTGAATAAAGGGTTGGTGAGGAAAAGTTTGAGCCCATGTGCATGTCCATCAGTTCTAGCACCAAGAAGGATGGAAAATGGAGGCTTTGTGTTGACTCAAGGGCAATTAATAAGATCATAATCAGGTATAGGTTTCCCATGCCTAGAATTGAAGATCTAATAGATTATCTAGGAGAATCATATGTTTATTCTAAATTGGATTTAAAATCAGGATATCACCAAATTAGGATTAGACAAGGGGATGAGTCAAAAATAAATTTTAAGACTAATGAGGGAATATATGAGTGGCTAGTGATGTCATTTGGCTTGAGCAATGAACCTCGCACATTCATGAGATTAATGAATGAAGTATTGGTACAATTCATTAGAAAAATTTTAATAGTATACTTAGTTGATATTCTGATATTTAGAAGGAACAAAGAAGAGCATTTGGAGCATCTTGAAATGGTGATGAAAAATTTGCATCAGCAAAAGTTATACATCAATTTGGAAAAATGTGAGTTATTTAAGTCTGAATTAGTCTATCTTGGCTTTGTGATTTCCAAAGGATGTCTAAAAATGGATCCTAGCAAGGTAGAAGCTATTTTGAATTGGCCAAGTCCTAAGGCTATGGGGGATATTAGGAGCTTTCATGGCCTAGCTACCTATTATAAGAAATTCATTAGAGTATTCAGTGGGATAGTAGCTCCCATACTTGATACCATAAAAGGAGGAATCAAATGTAAGTTTAGGTGAACTAAAATAGCATAGAAGAGTTTTCAATTTTTGAATAAGAAAGTGGCAGAATTACCCACCCTAATGCTACCTAGTTTTGACAAGATGTTTACTATGGAGTGTGATGCTAGAAAGTATGCTATAGGAGAAGTCCTTAGACAAGAGAATCACCCCATTGCATTTTTTTAGAAAAATTGAATGAAGCAAAGAAAAAATATTCTACCTATGACCTTGAGTTGTACTCCATGGTTCAAGCACTGTAGAAATGGGAACACTATCTCATTCCCAAGGAGTTCATAGATTATACTGATAATCATGCCCTCAATTTCCTAAATATGCAAGATAAACTCAACCATAGACATGTTAAGTGGGTGGAGTAGATTCAAGCATTTACATTTTCAATAAAACACAAAAAGGGAACAACCAACAAGGTGGTAGATGCTTTGAGAAGGAGGGTACTTGTGGTCCAAGAAGTCAAACTAAAAACTATGGGATTGGAGCAGATCAAGGATTTGTATAAGGAAGATTCTAATTTTAGAGAGGCTTATAAAAATTGTTTGAAGTATGCTTACACTTTTCATGGTGAATTTTCTAATTATTTATTGCAGGATGATTTATTTTTTAAGGGCAACATGTTATGTATACCTAATGTTGAGATAATGGGTGTTGCACACATTGCATAATATTGTTATATTATATTATTTTATTTTGTTATGTAATGTTGCACCTAGATGGACATGCAACATATAAAGATTCCCATGAGATATACTTGATGAGTTGTATTGTAACATTGTGATAATATTTCATGTAATTATTTAATATTGGTGAAAAGAATTAAATTTTCAATATTAAATGTGGGGTCAATGGGTTAGTTAGCACGTGGTTTTAGCATATTGTTTATGTAATACCACTTAGTGGTTTTGTGGGAATTTCTACTATATAAGTAGCCACAAGAGTAGTTGTTATGTGAGAAGACAAAAGGCAAAAAGGCAAGAGTTGAGCAGGACAAGGATTGATAGGTTAGTCAAGGGAGCATTTGTGAAAGCCAGAAGTATGGCATGGGATGTGTGAATTCATGCTTGTTCACATAGATTTCTTGATTGTGGCTATGGCATTCAAGGCTTCCATGGTTGTATTAGAATGATATTTTTGTTGAATAATACATGGTGTTGGATGCTTTTGGAGGCTGGGTTTTTTCCCTCAATGAGAGTTTCCTAGGGTGTATCTTGTGTCACATTTTTTGTGGGTGTGTTGTTTATTCTCTTGGATGTGTATTTTAATTACATATTTATTTTAGATCTATTATAGGTTATGTGGAAATGGTTATATTATTTCTTGCAAGTTTCCTTACAATTGGTATCATAGCTATGGTTTTATTATTGTAACCTTAGATTGAATCCATGAGAATGCATGAGAGGATAAAAGAAAGGACAAGATATATGAGTTGTTTATTGCAGATCTAAGGGTTTTGAGTTTTCTATTATGATGGGATATTGTTAGAATTTTGACATGTGAAATTGTTGGATAAAAATATTTTTTTGGATGTTTCATTTAAATGAGGCTTTTAAAAGTGGGAGCTTACAGAAATGACCTCCTAGGTAAAAATAGACCTCACCATTGGATCTGGGTCTACATTTCTATAAATTTTGATATATAATATGCCCTAGTTTGGCCATGTTTAGAGGAAATGAAAGAGTTCTTTAGTTTCAGCTCGTGATGACCATCAAATTTTATCTTGTTAAAATTTTCATCACAAAAAAAATTAAAAAATCATAGTGAAAATGGTAAAAAGATTGTCTTAGTAAAATGACCATAACTTTCTCTTAGGATATTGAATTTCAGACTTTTTATACATGTTGGAAAGCTAATTTAGAGAACTACAACTTGGTGTAGGTTTGGTTCTCTAATTTTGACATTTTTTCAAGTTTTAAGAGCCTAAAAGTCAGATTTTTTTTATTTTGAGCACTTATCAAGGCATGACTTGGGCATATGGAGTCAAATTTTAGATTTTAATGCTAAACAAAAAGCTCTTGGAGAGCTCTACATGTTGGTTCAAATTTGGTGTAGGTTTGGCATGGTTTATTCGGTGATATATTAATTTGAATAGTTTATGATATATATTGACTATGGTAGCATTGTGAGTTTATGACATTGTATATTTGGAGATTTAAAATTTGATGTCATTCTATACTCAGTTCATATTTCAGATTGGTCTCATGATGATATGGTTATCAATATTTGGTTTGGATATGTATGATGACTTGTTGGATCTACAAGTTGTGCAATGTTGTATGTGGTCTATACTTACAAGTTGCATTTATAGCTTGGTTATGGGTTGTCTTTACCCATTGATCTTTCATTATTGATGCATATTTAGAGTGGTGGCTTAGATTTGGGTTGTCTATGTCCTAAGTCACATGATTTTTTGATTTATTTTCTTCATGTAGAAGGGATGAGATGTTGTTACCAGGTATAGTCATGGTGGAGGATTGTGGTTGACTATTTTATGCTGACAGGTTGGATATATTGAGAGTTAGTTTCTTAGTTCATGGATGTGATCATGGTGCCATGTATTTTGGCATGACATGATTGGATATACAGGTACATCCTTGATGTTCATTGGTTTGGATTCTTAATTTGGTTATGGTGGTATATCTTCTTGGTTGAGGATCATGGTTATTTGGTTTCTTTTAAGGAGCTCATGATGTGCACTTTGAGTTCTTTGATGGTTTGATACCTTAGTTGATTCTCATGGTTAGAGGATTTTTTTTATCATGATGTCATGGATAGCTTGGATACATGGTTTAGTGGGAGCTTGTGGCAGTGATGGGGTGATGGTGCAGAATTAGTTCTTGGTTTGGTTTGTATCTTCTTGGGTTTGGAAATCTTGGTTTCACTAGGTACTGACACTTTGGTTGTGTGAGTGTAGACTTGGAGGATATTCAAGGAGGAGATGGATTTTACAATGCCATGGGTTTCTTGATACCATGGTTGAGTGGGAGTTATTGGCATTGATATATTTATTGAGTGTTTACAAATGTTGGAGGTTTGTCTTAGATCTTGTTACTGCAAAAGCATCTTTGACATTTTCTTGGTGCAATTGTTATCTTCATACTCTATGAAGATAGTTAGATCTTGAGGAATCATAGGGTTCCTGGTTATCTTCATAGTGTGTGGGGATGGTTCTTCATGGTATGTGGAGATTTTTTTTTTCATGGCGTGTGGAGATGGTTGCATCTTGAGGACTAATGGGGTTCTTGGTAAAGGTGTGGTTTATGCTTTCGTTTGACATGTTATCCTTGGTGTGAGGATGGTTTTATTATTATGTCATGGTATACTCTTGATACGCATTTAGAATTTTTTGACATGTTATAGTATGTTCATATGGAGTGTGTTATCACTTTGGTTGAGATGGTTAGATCATGTTGTCATGTTTATGTTCCTGAGGCCATAGTTGAAACTTTGACAATGATCTTGGTTTAGTTTCTTGGTATTGAGTACATTAATTATAAGTTGGATACTTCATAGTATTGCTATGTTGCATTTGGAGTTGGCACGGATTGATTGGTTACAAGTGCTCGTGGATACTTAGAGACAGTTGTGATGTTGATTTTTCTTGGATTAGAGAAGTATTTGTTGGGATGGTTGATAGTTTCAGTAGGAGAGTTTGAGGAGCATTCACCTAATATGGACTTGAGAGGAGATTTTTCTTAAATGAATCTTGGTTGGAGACTTGGATATCTTGATGAGAATTCTCATTCCCCACTCTTGGTCTACTTGGCAATTTTGCTACTTGAGATGTATAGCCCATTATTGCTCTCAGGTGCATTATATTTATGATTGTCTTTTATGGATATGGATCTTGAGCTATGGTACATGAGTCAGTTCTGGAGGGTTCATTTGAGAGATGGTTTAGTATTGGTTATCTCCATTTTCATATGTTGTTATGCTAGTTGAGTTTGGGAGATGATTTTGTATTAGGCATATTCCTTGGATTAGGAATGATTTATGGGTTTGATCTTCTCATGAGAGGCTTACATCCATAATTAGCTATATGGTATGGTTTGTGTGTTGTTGAGCCTTCTTGTTGGGGTTTTATGGAGGATATCATACTTGCATAGTTTACATCTAGAGGTGTGTGTAGAAGGACATGATATAGGTTATGATTTGCATGGTTTCTCTTCGATCTTGGTTATCTTCCTAGATGTTAAATTTTGCTTACATTGGATTTGAGATTGGTTATAGATTGTGATAATTAGTTCGTGCTTATGTATGTCATGTGAGAGATGGCATGGTTATTCCTTTATCTCTCTCCTATGTTGGTTATGGCGAGCTTGGGAGATTGTTGGATATTTTTCATGAGAGTTGTTCTTGCAAGTTATTGGTTTATCTATTGTGCATGTCCTTGAGACTACATGGATTCACTTCTTTGAGATGTTGTGAGTAGATTAGTTATAGATTTGACATTATCTTTTGTAGTGGGAGCTTCTTGGTATATATGTGGCAGGTATTGCTCTTGAGGCTTGTAATTGCAGGTTACAAATTGGATAGATTGATGATGTGAGATTCACTTGGTGTACCTTTGGAGGTATGGATAGTTGGATGGGTTTGGCACTTATTGTGGGTGGTATTTCAGATATGGATATTTTGACAACTAGCAATACATGTGATTACCTTTGGATCAAGTTTTTGTGCTTGGCATTTCAGTTGGTACAAGATTTTATGATCTTCTAATGCGACAGGTTGGGTGGCTTTCTCTTTGGATGACTTCTATGTATGTCCAATGGCAGTGGCATAATAAGAGGTGAGATCATTCATGTTTGAGATGTTGGGTACTTTGATTTTTGTTGTGGGTACCAGGATGGAGCACTTCATGTACTTTGATCCATGATGTTGGATGTGCTAGGATGGATTATTTTTTTGTTCATTTATGTGGCTATAGATTGATCCTATGCAATGTATACACCAAGTGGGAGATTTTTGAGATAATGGGTGTTGCACACATTGCATAATATTGTTATATTGTATTATTTTATTTTATTATGTCATGTTGCACCTGAATGGGCATGCAACATGTAAATATTCCCATGGGATATACTTGATGAGTTGTATTATAACATTGTGATAATATTTCATGTAATTATTTAATATTGGGAAAAAGAATTAAATTTCCAATATTAAATGTGGGGTCAATGGGTTAGATACCACATGGTTTTAGCACATTGTTTATGTAATACCACTTAGTGGTTTTGTGGGACTTGCTATTATATAAGTAGTCACAGGGTTAGTTGTTGTGTGAGAATACAAAAGACAAAAAGAAAGAGTTGAGTGGGACAAGGCTTGACAGGTTAGTCAAGGGATATTTGTGAAGGTTGGAAGCATGGCATGGGATGTGTGGATTCATGCTTGTTCACATAGATTGCTTGATTGTGGCTATGGCATTGAAGGCTTCCATGGTTGTATTGCAATGGTATTTTGTTGAATAACACATGCTGATGGATGCTTTTGGAGGCTGAATTTTTTTCCTCCAATGAGGTTTTCCTAGGGTATATCTTGTGTCACAATTTTTTGTGGGTATGTTGTCTATTCTCTTGCATGTGGATTTTAATTACATATTTATTTCAGATCTATTATGGGTTATGTGGAAACAGTTATATTATTTCTTGCAAGTTTTCTTACACATAAGTCATCAATGTGGGAAGACATCATCAAGGAATAACACAGTGGAGCTCTTGGAGGACATTTTTTAGCAGACAAGACATTAGAACAAGTTGCAAGGTTCTACTACTAGCCTAGATTGCAGAATAAAGTTAGGAGGCATGTAGAAAGTTGTCTAATTTTCCAAAGAGCCAAAGGTACATTATCTAATGCAATATTATATCATCCCTTTCCAATACCTACAAAACCTTGGGATAGCATACGCATGGACTTTTTCCTTGCGTTACCTAAAAATGCTAGAGGAGTAGACATGGTCTTTGTAGTAGTTGATAGGTTCACAAAAATGGTTTACTTTATACCCTGTAGAAGAAACCATGATGCATCTTAGATTTCAAACCTTTTCTTTAGAGAAGTAGTCAAAATTCATGGACTTTCGATGACAATAGTGACTGATAGAGACACCAAATTCATTGGGCATTTTTGGAGAACCTTGTGGAAGAAACTTGGCACACATTTGGCTTATTCATTAGCTTATCACTCTAAGACTAATAGCCAAACTGAGGTGGTGAATAGGTCCTTGTGGAATCTCCTTAGATATCTCACAAACAACATGGTTTGGTTTGGGATTAGGTAATCAGTCAAGCTGAATATGCATATAATGATTCTATTAATAGATCAACAGGAAGGACACCTTTTGAAGCAATATATGGTTTTCACCAAAGAGGACCTATGGAACTAAGGGATTTGCAAGACATGAAGTCTATAAGTGCCATAGGGGAGACACTTGTTGAATTAATGAAGATAGTACATGATCAAGTCAAGGATCATTTGGATAAATTAGTAACTAAGTACAAGGACAAGGCAGATTAGAAGAAGAAGGAGGTTCATTTTAAGGTTGGTGACCTAGTCATGGCATTCCTAAACAAGGATAGGTTACCTAAAAGACCAGGCATCAAATTATAGACAAAAAAGATAGGTCCTTGAAACAATGCATATGAATTAGAATTTTCACAAGAGATAAGCATATCACCCTTTTTTTATATAGCAGACCCCACTTTATACAAAGGGGACAATAGCAGCATGGGTTCTAGTAGCAGCAACAGGGCAGATTCTGAAGTGGAATGGGTCAAGAACCTTCCACCCAAAAAACCATTATAGTTGGAGTGTATTTTGGACACTAAGATAGTTAAAAATACTAGGAACAAGAAATACAAGGAATATCTAGTGAAATGTCAAGGCCTACCTAAGGTGGAAGCAATTAGGATGATAGAGGAGGATATCATCAAGCATGGCACAACTCTTCAGCACTTGGAAACTCAAGGGACGAGTTTTTCTTTTTCAAACTAGGGGAGTATGGTGAAGGGGCCCTAGGTTGTATATAAGGTGGTCAAACATCAAGAAGGCTAGTATAGGAGGTCAATAAATGTCCAAGATGATACAAGATGATTTAGGAAATCTCAATCATGCATTCAGGCAAGTTGTTTACATGTTGTAATAAGGTTATAGGCAAGTCAAAGGGTGGTTAGTGATTGGTCAAACATTGAGAGATGACCAAAAATCATCATTTTCATGTTTCATAATATTTTTACATGTTTTGGTATAGTTTATTAGACATTTGAAGTTTTTTGTGGGAAGATTGTGTAAAAGTTGTAAAATTGCAAAAATTGCAATAAAAGTTGTCATGCAACTTTTTGCAATTTTCTTGCAAACTAGAAGTCTAACAGTCAGATCATTGTTTGAATCCAGCATGGATGAATGAATTTTTAAGGTCAATATTTGGGACCTATAATTTTATTATCTTCAACCTAGTTTGGGTTGGAATGACATGTATGGGTTTGGAATGAAATAATATACCTTTTTGGAGGGAAAAACTATGCACAGTCAAAATGTATCTTTCTAATTCTTCTTGCAGGGTGATAGTAAGTTGTTGGTTATATTTTTAGAAAGTTGAGTTATTTTTTATTGGTGAAGTAAATAATTAGTTTGATTGATTAGGAGAAATCTACTTTGGATTTTGGATTTTTTGTTTGTCTATTGGTTACCCTACCTTGCAGTGACAATTTGAACAAAAATAATTAACTTCTCCCATTTCCCTTGGTGAAAATACCTAGCGCTAGTTGTGAAGGAAGGTACTATGATGTGGAAAATTTCATGGTTTTTATCCTTTCATTATTCACCTAGCTATGGTACTACAACAACATTTGAGTCTCTTCGGTCAATCTATTCAACATGCTGACAATCTAAAACCACATTAGAGAGGTCAAGAAATGGGTCATGGATGTTTGAGATTTGGTAGGTGAGGTAGAAGGTTGAAAATAGTAATGGGAGAATAAAATCCATCATGGGTTTCAAGGTTGGAAACCTAGAAGACCAAATAGTGTGTTTAAGCCTAAAAGCCTAAAAACTAGGGCTCAAGGGTTAAGGGGTCAAAATAGGTGAACTAGAGCTCATCTTTTAGAATCAATTAGATCTTTTGATGTTATGAAGGATTTTTCATTTTTTTTGGGGGGCTTCTTGGAAGTTATTTGATTTTAGTGTTATTTGGATGAAATAGGGCTATTAGGAAAGAGCTCCTATTAGGGCTCCTAGTGTAACTTGTAGATTTGGCTTAGGAAGAAGCCCAAAACCTATCAGAGGGTCATGAAGCTTGGTGGAATAGTGGAGAAGGATGTATTGGTGTATGTGGAAGTTTGAGATCCTAGAGGTTGTAAGGGAGTGAGGTGTGTGGAAGTTTTTTTGCCTTGTTGAAGGCTTTAGGCTACTTGGAAGATAGGAAAAGGATTGAGAGGGTGAAGTTGGTGTATGGAATAGACCAATCACCTCTACCATAGTCTTGAGTAAGTCCTAAGAAGGGAAAGTAGGATATTCTTTGGGAATTACACCTAACACTTGCATTACAAGATCTTTACATTAAATTGACAATCCAAATTAAGTATATAAGTCAGCTCAAACTAAGAACCAATCACAGACAAACTAGGTCAAAGAAGGAACCAAACATCAATAAATATTGTGTTCACTCAGCACATTAAGGAATACTCATCCAACAATGGTCAGCTGGGCACATACAAAAATGCTCAGCCAATATTGGACAACTCGACACATAAAGGAACTCAACAGGAACTTCAACTCAGCAACCACTGGGACTCAACATTAATTGGTAGAATGAACAAAGATGAGTAGGATAGAAAAGCAACCCACGATGTTCTTGCATCATCTAACATATAGGATCATGATTTTTATATCTTCTCTCAAGTGTGCATGTGCTAATTTAATCTCTATGAACTTCACAAACCAAAAAGATGTCTCTATTGTTAGTTATTCTTTGTAACACAGAAAATTTTTGAAGTCTTCAAGCCAAAATTGTGTCTTCACAACTTGATTACTTAATATAGATGATATGTTTCCATAAATTAAAACCTCATTTTATTTCAATATTAACCTCTTAGTCAAATTGCCAACAATCTCCCCCTTTGGCATTGCTAGAAACATATGGAAAAATTGGCATAATCCCAAAATCACAAAATTACAGAATTTGTTAAGTTCTTCACATGGCCATACAATTTTTTTTCAAATTGTGGATCATTTCTATTATATACCCTACTCCACCTTAGTCTATACTCTATCTTATACCTATTCATACTTACATACAATTTTTCATACAATACACTGCCCCTTTGACATCAATGACAAAGGTGAGTCAAAACTATGTGTAAGTCAAAATTTAAATTTACTTCCATTCTTGTATGTTGATCAATTTTGTAATAATGCAATACAATCAACTAAATTGCTCTTTAAACTGATTAAACCTTTATTTCATGCATTTTTTTATTGAAGCTGATACTGTGATAAGTGCAATAAGTCATAAGATGCTAGTTTTGTGGCTTGAAAGTTTGGAGAAGTAAAATGCTCATAAGATATTTTGGCCTTCAAAAAATCATCAAGTTGCTTCTGTGTTAGGTCTATCTTCAAGGATAAATGTTCTCTAAATAGAAAAAATATTTGTAGTGTATGCTCCTTATTGGCTTCTAACATTCTTCGCTCATCATGAATCTTGATTATGCTTTTCTCTAAGTTGATGACTTGGCCATCTACATTTTTTAGCTGGCTAACCATACTCTTCAATTCATCTTCCTTGTTATTTATCTATGAGGTAAAGGTGTGCATGTACTCATGTGCTAAGGAACATTTCTCATATATTTATTTTCCTTCATGATCACAATTCCTTAACTTTTTGATTCTAGCATCTAAATTTGCCAAATCATCCTTCACATTATTACATACCTTATTGAAAATATTTGCATCATGTTTAGCTTGGGATTTAACACTGGCTACCTCTATCAATGTCTTGAAATTATTATCAAATTATTCTAATAATTTATTTACTTTCTTATGAGGATCACTTTCACTAATTTTAATTGAAATCAAACTTTGCATTTTACTAGTCATCTTCTTAAGAGTCTCTTGTGCACTCTTGGTGGCCTTTCTTTTCTTAATGATTTTATTGATAGAATATGTGGAAATTAATCCCAATTGTTCTATATCAGTTAGGTTTTTACTTTTAGAGCTTCTCATCATACTTGCTAGGAGTGATTCCATTGGGATTTTCCATGTGCTAGGAATCTCTGCACTTGGTTCATTTGTAGGTGTGACTAGATGAATCTGTAAATTTTAATTATCTTCTAGGTCTTTTTTCTTCTCTTTCTCCTTTGCCACTTATTTATTTTGCCTCTTTCCTCTTTCAATGTTTGAATTTAATGTAAATTCTTTCTTCTTTTTCTACCTTTGTGTGCCTAAGATGTGGTGCAAATGATGATATCTCTTGCACTATTATTCTCTAATTAATTTGTAGCTTAGGACCTACATTCTTAAGAGTTTCAGCCAATGTGGCTAAGTCCTCTGATTTATCTCCTATGTCCTTCTTTTTCTTGTCTTCCTTATTCTCCTCTCCTTTCTTTTCATCATTAGAACTAGGATAATCAACCAAGTTCTTAGTGGCCAAATTGTCAACAAAATGGCTTGATGCTTCAATGGATCCTCTATCTCATCAATAGTGATGTGTGTATTGTTAATGTTCATGGTGCCATCATCAATTTTTATCTATGGTGTCTCGAAAACTATTCATGTTATTGTCTTTCCTACTTCTACTTTTTCCATTACAATAGCTGCCTTTGCTTCTATTTTAGTAAGAATTTGGGTCTCTACTACTACCCCTATTATCAGGTTTCCTTCTTCTTGACTAAGCTTAGGTGCATCTAAAATTATTTTGTTTTCTGAAGTCTCTACGGTTTTCAATGAGTCCTTATACTCTACCATTACCTTTATAACAACTTCTAATATTTCCTTTTTCAATTGTTCATAACTTCCTCCCATGATCAAAACTACCCTTTCATTATTTCTTAGTAATGGTTCTAGGCTTTTCATGATTCTACCTAAATGCTCTTCATTTTTAATTCCACACATTTTTCTAACCATACATTCTCTTATTGCTTTATCTTCCTCCTTAAATCTTTTGTTTCTATTCTCTAGTCTCTCATATAAATCATTTGGTATTTTTCCATGAATGTTTATAAACTTCTGATTGAACAATATCATATATATGATTATAGCATTCTCTAATTGTAACTTTTCAAAATTGTCATAGAGATTATAAAATCTATTTAACTTGATAAGATTTCCTTCATTTTTAATTAAGTTGTTCATATTCTCAATCTTAGGCTTACATTTCTTTCTTCTCTCACTAGTATCCTTTGGTTTATCTTTAATTGGCTCCCCTTCTTGTTTATGTGGTTTCTTTTGTTTTCCAACATGGGTGACTATTGCTTTCTGCCTTTCCCCTAATCTAGTAGCTAACTCTTTCATTCTTTTGGGTTTGTAGTGCCTCTCTCATTTGACTTATGTAAGTCATCCCAATGGATGCAACTTTGTTGGCCTCTCCTTGAGAAGGGATTGTGATTGGTACCATGAGTGGTCTACATCCTTGAGGTGATTTGATTTATGTTAGTATATTAGTTTCTTTGATTATTCTTATGGCTGATTTTTGGGATTATGATGTGTTAGATGGTTCATTGAGGTTTGTGCTAGTGGTTACCAAGATCAATGTGGTATCATGAGGTTGTTCCATGATTACCATGAGATTTGTACAGAGATTGCATTGTGTACTACTACCTGCTACATTGGACTAGGTTCCTGTAGCAATGGTTAGTCATGTTTACGATTGTGTTCACTTGTGTGTTTTAAGTGCCTTTTTATATTGTGTAATCAACCATTATTAAATGCTTAAATAATTAGAAATAGATTGTCCATGTTGGATTCATTGGTTTTCTGTTGTGGATATTTACCTTGTTATGTTTTCATCTGAGAGATATTTGTACTTGTGTTATGTTTTACATTTGAGATGACTTGAGGGTCAAATGTTATACCTTGATTTCAGTATTATAGATGTTAGACTACTATGTTGTTTAGTTGATCATTGTAGACGCTTAAAATTGTCCCTAGAAACAATATTAATTTATTAATATTGCATGTGACATTGTAATTAATTATTAATTAATTAATTACATTGCTCACATTCTTCTACTCATTTAATTAAATTATTTTAATTAAATGAGTTCATTCTCATAAGTATTTAAATTTAATTTAAATACCCCTAGCCTTAATGTGTTAAATTAATTTAACGCAGGATCCTCCATCATCCCCTTTTTTAAATAAATTTTGTTTATTTAATCCTCACATCCTATTAAATTAAATTTCATTTAATTTAATCTTAAGCCTAACCTAGAGCCTAGCCTATAACTATCATTTTCATCCTCTTAAGCCTACTTCTTCTCTAATCCCACTTAATCATCATAATCTCCTTCCTAATCATCCTCATTAGCCTAAGAGTGTGCTCACACATGCACCGCATGATCATGTGCATGGATCAACCAATGATCTAGTAGTCAGTCTGTGTGTACGAAAGATACATCTGATCCTCCGTGTCATCCTCGCCACTTGCTGCCAGTGTCTGCCCCCACTGCTCTACCCCATCATATGGAGTCCACTCAAACATGATAATCTCATCTATGCACCAGTACCAAAACCCCCACAAACTTTGTCAATGTATACTGGATGGGAGGTCGATATCTATAGGTGAATGGCTCCCCAGGTTGCCTAGTCTCCTACTGAGTGATAGGCCGTGTGACCCTAATGTGCTCCCATGACCAGACCATTAGTAGCGTCAGTCCTAATCCTACAATGTGTTGGGTCTGATATGCACACATGTGCAAATCATGATATAACTCGGCCAGGATCATCTGTCCCCAGCAATAGACCTCTCCCTCCTCCTATAGCAGGGTGCTCAGCACCCACACCCAATCAATTGACCACCCATGCCCTGCATGATCTGGTAGCATCTGGCATATTAGTGAAGCTAGGTATACTGCCAGCCTCGGTAGCCTCTGCTCTACTACTCCTCTCCACAAAAACCATGATCGTTAGATGAGTAACCACTATAGTCGTCTACCAAAGCACTCCCTCAAGAATGAATTAGAACCCTCTTGTACATACTCTAGTATGTGCCTCTGATCAACACTCGCAAGATCTGCCAAACATCCAAGAGTGTGATTTTAGCCTCCCTCATTGGCAAATGGAAGCTCCCTATCAGTGTGCGCCATCACTCTATGAGCGTCGATAACTGTGTTGAGTGGGTCCTCAGGTCTGGCCACTCATGAACGTACTTTAGGCCACATAGTCGCACATGTCCCTAATCTACGTCTGTGAGTCTCTCCTGGATCACCATGGTCAGAGGGCAGTGCTCCCTCAACCTAAATAACATCGTGTCCTCCTATAGCATAGACATGCAGCAAGTCAATCTTTCTAACCTATGACATCCCTAGAATGGGGCATCTTCTCTTACCTCCTTTCGATCTGTCCCAATAGGCAAAGCTGCTAATCGACGCAGACGCTGATATGTAAAGATGTTGATCAACAAAAATGTTGATCCACACAGACGTTGATCAGCATAGACGACAAAATCTTGTCATCCGCAGAGACAACAACATGTTCTCTAACGTCTCCACTAACCCTCATGTTATTTTTCTATCCGCGAAGATGACAGGATGAAACCTATCGTCTCCACATCACCTATTCGCCCTTGGATCTTGTCATCTCTGCGGATGTCGAGATCACCGCTTTGTCATTTGTGCAGATGATAGGGTGGAGACTGTCATCTCTGCCTAGACCTCATTTTTGATATAGTTATGGCATATTAAATGCACCTAACCTAGCCTAGTCTACCAAAACACGAAGAGGATTAGATGACTTACCAGTGGACCCATCTCTGCTACTCGTTGGTACTTTCAAACATGTTCACCAAGTTATAATCAATCAATGGGGTTCATGGTTGCTCTGGATGCTCTACTCGTGGTGTGACAATGACCTTCTTTGGACCCCTCGGAAGCTTATATTGGTCCCCCACGGACCGCATTTCAACCCATGTCTTCCTTGAGCCATGTTTGTTCCCTATTTATCTGCAAGTCATGAAAATGTTGTTATTTATTTCCATTTTTCTCATTTTTCTTCTTTCTTAAGACCTTTTCACAAAAATTACCCATAATTTATTTTTTGCGCAATTTTTGCGAGGGGGCACTCTCCTCTTCTGTCATCACCATAGGACTCCCACCTTCTCTGGGACAACCTATATTTTTTTTCTTTGATATGATGTCATTTTGACATCACATCAAAGACAGGAAAAAATGTAGATGCTTAAAATCATCTGTAGAAACTATATTAATTTATTAATATTGCCCATGACATTGTAATTAATGATTAATTAATTAATTACATTGCTCACATTCTTCTACTTATTTAATTAAATTATTTTAATTAAACAAGTTCATTCTCCTAAGTATTTAAATTTAACTTAAATACCCCTAGCCTTAATGTGTTAAATTAATTTAACTCAAGATCCTCCATCATCCCTTTTTTTAAATAAATTTTGTTTATTTAATCCTCACATCCTATTAAATTAAATTTCATTTAATTTAATCTTAAACTTAACCTAGAACCTAGCCTATAACTATCATTTTCATCCTCTTAAGCCTACTTCTCTAATCTCACTTAATCATCATAATCTCCTTCCTAATCCCCCTCATTAGCCTAAGAGTGTTCTCACACATGTGTGAGATGGCATGCCTACACACTCCCCTTTACACTCTTGTCTTCCACTCTTCTTATGAAGTTTTCTCACACATGTGTGAGAAAACTTTGAATTTTTTACTATTTGCATGGCTTGCATGTCACCTTATGTGGCACCTACATGGATGCCACCTCACCAAGCCCTCCCTCAAGCCTATAAATAGAGGCCTCGTCTCAAGTATTTGCATCTCCCATTATTGCATTGTTACCATGCCATTTTGAGTTTTGAATTTTCATGCTAGGATTTTCATTGTAGTTTGAGTTTTCATAGAGATTTCTAGGTGAATACTAACAATTTGGTACCTGGTTTAACTTTGCATTTTCATTATTGGTTTAGTTTACATGCATTTTCCCATCTTCATTTCATTCACATATTAGTTTATCTTGCATATCTAGTTAGTTTCTTTGTTGCATTTCATATTTTCACTATTGGATGCTTTCAAGTATGGCTTTCTCCATAGCCTTTTTTGAAGTATTCTTCATTTCATGTAGTTTAGGATCATATTGCATCCTCAATCACATTTGCACATTCACTCAAGAGATTCATTATTTTGTTGTGTTTGGGAGAGCACACCAAACATACCCCCCCATTTTAACACACCAACAAGGCCTCTCATGGGTGCCCTTATTGAGCTATAGAGGTGGCTAGAGGATTTGGTTTTTTGGCTACTTAGAGTTGCAAAACTCAAGCAAGCATTAGTTAGTTAATATTCTTTCATTTTTTATGAGTGTTTGAATCATATTTGGGATTTTTAACTAATGTTTGTTTGTTGGTTCGTGCTCCCAACAGGTCACATTTTCTAGCACACAATCATATCGCATGATAATACCATTTTGAGATGATAGTGTGTTTTATGATGATATTTGGTTATCTAGTATTTGGACATATCTCTAATTATATTATGTGATAGATTTAACACTATGGTTATTTACTTCATTCCTACGTTGTTATGCTTTATAGGAATGTGAGTGATGTAAATGGATTATTTTGGTATAATTGAATAAATGGTTAAATTAGTCATTTAATACATTTATTGCTTCAACTATGTTATTATATGTAATTGCACTTGATTATGTTCTTTAGTGTGTAGGATTTATATCCTTAGCCGTGGCATGTGGAGTTAATGATTCAGCTATTCATATTTTACCAATGTCATCCTTGTATGGTTGTCGTACCCTTATTTTAATTATTTAATTAAACCTTCAAGTAATTTGATAAATCTGGACTCATTTGCATTATGTGATTAGACCAGTGAGCGTGTTTTTGCATTTAGTGTTTTGCATTGTCGTGAAAGTTGTTAAGGAATTTTTTGTGTTTTTGGATTTTTGGACTTTTAATTTTATTGAATTTAATTTCTAACAGCTTTCCCATAGATGAATTCCTATTACTAGGAATAGCCTATTTTTGTTTGGGTCATTTTAAGGTTTAACTAGGTTGGTTGGTTATTTTCCCTAATCGATTATTCACTCAAAAAGTGAATAAGTATTGAAAAAGAAATTTAATTCCTCACTTCTCACTTTTGAATTAGAAAGTTTGAGAGTAAAACCCAAAATCCTCTTCATGAGGATTTATTGTTTTGTTCGTTGTGGGAGCTACAGGCGTGGGATCATCGCAAGGTTGGTCTCGTTGGATCCAGCTTGGGAAGACCTTGGATTGTCACAATTTTTGGCTACTTCTACAAGTTTTTTATTTTTTGGTTTAGATTCCTATTTTGCCCCTTTTGGCTGTGAGGTAGGGATCTCCTGTTTTATTGTTTCTACTCTATTTTAGCTTCTTTTTTGGTAGCCATTTGTTAGGAGGTTGAGAAGTAGTGTTCCTCTCCATTTCTATTTGCTGGTTCTACCTGGTTAGTCGAGTATGAACATTTTCCTTATTTTTGGGATGAGGGTTTGGTGTTTTGTGTCATTATGCTGGCCATTTTTTGCATATGGTGTCTGAACCCAAATTTTATTGAATTTTTGAGGTTTTTGTGCCCAAAGGCCAAATGGGTTTTAATTTTGAATTTTTCAAATTTTTGGGGTTTTTACCTTGTTTTGCATAACCCTATTTTCTCTAGTTTTCTTCGCATTAGTTTGGGCGTGGACCTGGATCACCCATTTAGATGTTAGTTAGAACATTATTTCACTTTTATGTTTGCAATGTGATGTGTGTTGCATCCGTACTCCTAATGTCATGTTCAATTGAGTGATTTTTTTCCTGTTGTTATGTTTTCTATTAGACCTTTGTTCTAGTTTCGTAGACACTAGGATTCGTGTAGAATCCATACTCTCGAATTGAGGCTAGTTGAGTGAGATCATGGTGTTTCATCTTGTTTTATCATTGAGATTTTTGTAGAATCCAACTCTCGGATTGAGGCTAGTTGAGTCATTTCACGATGTATGTGTTAGGATAAATCACGGACAGAAATAAAAACTACATGCAAATATAACCAATAACAGAAAATAATAGAACACACAGAAATGAACACAAGGCACCAAGATTTAACATGGTTCACCCAATCCCTGGGCTACGTCCACCAAACAGCAAGTCTGATCTTATTACAATCTAGTGATTACAACCTGATTACAATCTGTAATCCCTTACAGCTCAATACCGCCGCAAGAACCAATTTCGTATCACAACATATGAAAAATACCCAACCCTAAGCTCTTTTATACAAGTATTAAACCGCTTTAGGGTTATAACATGTCAGCCATATGTCAACCATAATATGTCGGCTACTGCCCAAAAAAAAAATTTTGAACCCCACTATTTATGAAGTATGTACAGTACTTTCCTGATCAGTCACCACAATCTAACAGTATGGTTTTATTGTTCTTTGCGATTCGTATAGAATTCATTCTCATTATTTGTTTTTAGTTGAGTGATATTTTTCTTTTTTTCTCATCCAGTCCTTGTTTTGTGATCTTCATGATGATGGTGCACCACACACAAGTACGTGTGCATACATTTGTTGGGTGACTTGTGAAGCCTAATCTTTCATGGTACTTTCAAAAGTTATGATCATTGGGGTTGGGTTGGGAATTTTCATGCCTACGGGCACTCATCATTGGATGAGCATGGGTAGGGTAGGGTAGCATATGGAGGAGGCTTCTATCTTCACAGCCCAGTGTCTATTTCATGAGGGTTGGCATGAAGAATTTTTAAATAAGTGATAACTAAATAAAATGTGTGAGTGGTAATAAAACTTAAGATAATAAAATGTGAGTGTGGGGCCCTCCATTGAGGAGTTGAAATGCACGATCCAAGCTTGGGCTTGTCAATGCCAAGTGACTCTCCATGATGTCAGCCCCTACTTAGTATCCCATTGAGTGTCTAACCAAGACTTGTAGTTTATGCAGTGTCTATGTTCTTGGTTGCATTCATCATACTATTTGGTGTGAGTGTTAGCCATGGACGTTGTTCTTTATGTTTGTTTGTGGTTGGATCTTTATCTCCATCAACATGGCAAGATTGGGCCTATGGGTTCCACGTGGTTGGGAGGCATAGCTACCTATACTACTACTGGGGACCAATGTACAGAGATGATCTTTTTTCCTAGCGCAGCCATTGTTGGATGTTTTCACCTAATACTTCAGGTTCCGGAGTATGCTTTCTTGTAATTTATGCTTTCATTGGAATGCTTGGATGTCATATTTAGATGATGCTAGTTTATTTTACGCATTCCTATATTATGATGTTTAGTATATGATTAGATGATGTAAATTGCTTCATTGGTGTATCTATTGCTTATTGGTTTAGCATGTTAGATTTCCTATTTGTATGATGTTTAGCATATGATAGATGATGTAGTTGATTTATTGGATTATCTTATGCTTCACTTCTAGCATGTTAGATTTCCTTATTCTTATGTTGTAGCACATTTTAGTAGTAACATCATCATAAGATAGCACCGATGATCTAGTCGGTAGTTTGGGATGTTACATGCGAGGGATGGCTAGGACACACAATGGTCTTATGATGCTATTGATAGTTGGGAGGAACCATGTACTTAGTTTGGTTGTATTTTTATTGTGATATTATTTATGTACATTGTGATGTTGCTTATGTACACTGCAATGTTATTTTTAGTATGTCCTTTTTACTACTATGGTTTAGATGGATAGATGTTCCTCTTCCTTGTTTCATGGCATCTTGTTGTTTATGCACTCGAGTGCTCGTTCCTCAAACTACATGGATCCACTAATTAGCATTGGGTGACACTTTAAAATATCACATGTCCAAAGGAGAAGAATCGTGCAATACTAGAAAGAGTATCGCATGCCTTTGTAAACTCTATTGTACGACACTCTATTGTATTGCACGCCTCTTGGAGAAAGGTCATGCGATACTAGTAAAGTATCGCAAGCCTTCTTGAGAAGTGTCATCCAAACCCTAATTGTATCCTATTCCTTCATTAGAAAGGTCATACGATACTAGAAAGTATTGTACTATGTTGATTTAAAGTATCACCTAGGTTTTGGAAAAACGTACCAGGCGGATAGTGGGCACTTTTCGATTTGTCCGAAAGTTTTTCTAAGGTGTTTTGGATACCCTTTATGGTGTTCTTGAATACCTTGGGACTATATCCTAATTTGGTATGTTATTAGATTTGTATTTGTTTGTGTCCTTTCATGGTTTATCATTTATGTTTGGTAGTGGTGTTTAGAGATTTGTTGGTTGCTTGGATTGTTGGTGAAGTCTTCTATTGTGATCTTTGTGATCCCTATATGATGTTGTCATGTGCATTCATAATTGTAGAAAAATATATATATCTTGGCTTGAATTGAATACTTGTTCTAAGGATCTCCGGGCAGGGCAGTACAGGGTTTTGGTGGTTTTTATTATTGTTGTTTAACTTCAATTAATTTGGTTGACCTTCTTGTGATTGTAGGTGTAGATGATTGAACTTTTATTATACTAACATCTTCTTCCATAGGCTGATCCAATACAATTTTTGGTGTTGATGGTGGTGAAACAAATTGTAGTGTAGGTGCTACTATTGCATAAGGAGCAATAGGTGATTGTGTTGATGACACTACAACTTTTACTCCCATAGAAGGTCAACTTTCTATTGCAAGTGGTTTGGAAATTAATATTTTTTACTATCTGTGGGATCTCATTTCCTTAGTTGTATCTAATACTTCTCTAAACTCTTCTCTTCTCATACCCAGCTCTTTGAGTAAATCATCAATTTTCTTATCTACTTTCTTCTTTATCTCCTTACTATATAATTGACCTTTAACTTTTATTATATTTTCTTCATAAGTGCCCCATCTAGGACACTTTTTGTCCCTTTTAGACTCAAAGATTATCTTTGCATATCCTTTAATTATTTCCTAACTTGTCTCATAACCCATAGGGTCGGTGAATTTCAATTTATACTCAACTACTTCCATGCATGTTACATTTGTTTCAACCATGAAGCATAGTTCATCTTTATATTTCTCCATAATAGCAAGTGATATCCTATACCTCTGTTTCATTTCTTCTTGAAAATATTTCATCATTATAGAGATGTCATCTTTGATTCTATTAGTAGGCTACTTTCTAAAGTAATGAGTAATCAACTTCATTGTGCTCTTTTTTGTACCTCATTTATATCTAGGCATTCCAGGAAATTTCCTTATCACTTGAAAGAATAAATGAGTTAACAGTGATTCAAATCTGAAAGTTTCATTCTTATTCTTTTTTATTCTTTCCAAGTTATCAACCAACTATTGCCTAAGGATTTCACACATGTTGACTTTCTCATTTCCTACAGTCATCATATAAGCTACATGAATAAATCCATCAAGAACTGAGTTTACCCTAGAAATGTAATTATTTTGTTAATTAGTCTCACATTAGTTTTCTTAATCATGTCTAACTTCATGTTCCTTCCATTAGATAGAACCTTTGTGTTTGTCTTAATGATCTTTTTGATATTTTCCTCATTGAGAGGGTTACTACCTTCATTTCTCAAACCAATAATTTTATTAATCAAATCATTGTCAATGATCACAGGAATTTCACCTACCCAGAACATGTACTCATGAATTTTGCTCAGTATGATTATGGTCCATTCATGTTGATAAAATTCCTCAAAGAACATATTTTTAGTAGTTTTAAGGTTCTCCAAGTTCTCAAACCCTTGTTTGAAGGTCAAATCATTGTTGTAAATTAGGTTTGTATCCTTGTGAATTTCATTATCCCCAATTGACTCAAATTTATAGTGGATATATGCTTGGATTACTTGTATGGGTAAAACCCTCTTAGAAACTTTTGAAAAAGTTGTAGACCGATTATCCTTAAGTGAAATGTAAAGGTGTTTGTTAAATTCATACATAGGCCTTTCATTAAACCACATACAACTAGAATTGCCATACTTTGAAACTTAAAATCTTCACTTAACTTAAAAACATGGATGTGCAAGTAATAAACACCTTCAAAATCATAAAACTAAGGCTTTAGTGAGGTTTTTTGCAATCTTCTACAAATACCTTGAATTCACTTCTCATTTTTTCTTCCAAGGACTCTTTAAATCTTTGCATGATCAAATGGTGTTCATTCAATCAATTTCAACCATTATATGTGATTCAATTAAATTTTGAATTAATTGCACAAGTATGTACTAATGAAAATTTTGTTTCCTTTAACCAGAGAACTGATTTCTATTTGTGCACTCACATATGAACTTAGAAATACATGTGCTCTTAATATTAGCTTCCTTTTATCCATCTAAACCTTCTACCAACTTTGCAAGTCTTAATTCAATCTCTCAGGGCCTAAATAATTTACTAATGTCATTTCTCTTTTTCTTATCAATGAATAAATTTCTTAGATTGATACAATTTTGTGAGCAACTATTACTAACTTTAACTTATTTTTAATTGTGTCACTTGTCTTCTTTTCTACCCAAATTTGTGTGTTTTCTAGTGTCTTAGCTTTAACAAATATTTCATTGAATATCTCTACATGCTCTTTCACATTATCTTTATGTGTATCATTTCTATTCTCATTCCTTATGATATTGTTGTTTGCATATCTATAGTTAGGTGTTCTTTAATTCTATGATCTCATGTTATTTAGTATTCTCATGTTGTTCATCCTACAAAGTCTTGTTGTATGTCCCAAATTATTACAAATCTGACATGATATCGCATTGCTTCCATATCTAGGTCTTGCCTGACTAATTTGTAATCTATAATTTGTAGCAATATTCCAAAGTTGTTGCACTTATAACACATGACTCCATTTCTTATGAGATTAGTTCCACCAATAGGTCTACTAGCTACAAGGTTAGTACCTTGATACATATTATTATTAAATCTAGGTTTCCTACATTCATTAGCTCTATGTCTATAAGCATAAAAATTATAATAATAACTAGTAAAAGGGTTAGCATACTTACCTATAAAGTCCTTCTTCATGTGACCAATTTCATTACATGCAAAACATCTTCCAGTAAATTATCTTCTCACTTCTTTAGGCTCTTCAAATTTTTTAGGCACTTCCTTGTTTAGATCTTCTTGTTGTTTTTTAAGTTGTTGGGTTACAAGATCTGGTTCCTTAGTAGCTTTAGTTTTTATAGATGATTCTCCTTCATAGTATCCAATATTAGTCTTATCATAAGTAGGTCTTTGCATCATGATATTCTCATCAAGATTTTCAGTACTTGAATATAATCTCTCAAGATCTTGCTTTGTCTGTGTAAGCTTGCCTTTCACATTAGTGCTATGCTTCTCAAGTTTTGTATATTCCAACTTTGTAGTCTCAAGTTCAAATGTCATCTTGGTAAGTTTGGATTTCATTTCATATATGCATTCTCAGATCTCAAATTTGGTTGAATTTTCTTCTCACCTTCTATCTAACTCATCTTAAGATTGATAATTTCAAGTTCATGCTTCAGGATCTCATTTTCCTTCTTTATCTCATAAACTGCATCATTAACTTTGATCCTATCATTTGACTCATTATTTTGGGAATTAGTATATTCAATCTCATTTTTTAACTTCTTAATATAAGTTTTTTTCCTATTTATATGTGTTCTTTAGATTGTCTCTTTCTTTTGTGATTACATCAAGTTCCTCAAGAGCTTACTCTGAGTTAATCTATAATTGATCCATGTCCATAGTGATCTTACTCAAACTGCTAGGCCTTCTTTGATTAACTATGCTCATGTACCGATTTTTAGAAATAGGAAATATTGGAGGGGGGAGGGGGGTGAATTAATATTTCAAAAACTTTTTCCAAACTTTAGATATCTTTAAAAATATTGAAACATGCATATGTGATAAAAATGAAACACAATGGATCACATAACACCATTATTTTTTTAACCAGGGAAACCCTGGCTAAGGGAAAATCCAGGCGGGGATGGTACCCACAAAATGATCTACTAATCAAAAGTATATTGTGAAAGATATTGATCCTATTAGGAGTCTATTACATTTGTATAGTGTCTTTGTCTTTGTTAGAGGACTAGACCTTGTTAAAAGCAGCAACCCTATTAGGAGTTGGTATTACAATTACGAAAGTAGAAAGATCAGCCCACTTCTCAAACATGCATATACAGTGATATATTATGTACATAAAATGAATAGATACAAAAAACCTCTTGACAATGTTGATATCTTCAATATCTTATGTTTCCTTTGTAGATCTTTGTGCATAGCTCTACATAAACTATCATTTCTCTACTCTAACATAAAGTTCACATGATATAACAAGTACATTTCTATGTCCAAAAACATGACACAACTATGCATATCAAAATATTTCCTTTATATCCTTTTTTTGTCCTTTTGGCCTTCATGTCTTTGCACGTGTCCCAAAACATAGAATTGACATTTTCTAAGTTAGGGCTAACATCTAGGATGTCATCCCTAATTAGTTAAGTAATTATTTTGGTAAAGAAAATTAATTCCTTAACACAATTTATCATTTACTTCAATATGTCATGTTCTACATGTACTTGACTACAACTAGAAAATATTTAATATATATGTTTGTATAGCTCATAATGGCATGCACTCTAATATATAGGATCATCATACCCTATTCTATCTTCTCTCAAGTTTGCATATGCCAATTATCTCTCTGTAAACATAACAAACCAAAAAGGTGTCTTTGTTGTCAAATATTCTTTATAACACTTCGACAATTTTCTAAGTCTTCAAACCAAAAATTTGTCTTCACAACTTGCTAACTTAATACAAATGATATGTTCCCATAAATTACAACCTCAATCTTTTTCAATGTTCACCTCTTAGCCAAATTGTCAACACCATAATCAATTCCAGCTGATAATCACCCAAGTAATCAACAATCCCTGCATTGTTCTTAAGTGAATAATGTGATGAGAATGATCAGCCGTAGATTCCAATCTAATAATCAATGAAAAACATCTTCATTCATGACTTTTGTATGAATTTTATCATAAGACATATCCTTTAAGGAACTTTTACTATGAAATACCTCTTTCTTCTATCAAAACTAGTTGGGATGGACCACCTTGCAAGGAATGACCTTAAAAGAAACATAACTTCCATGACTCAAAACAAACAAAAGAAAAGAAAAGAAACAAAAGGGACCCAAAATTAGAAAAATCTACTATTGTACAGGGGCACAACTTCAACACTTAAAGATCCAAAATAACATTTTAGGAACTCTCATTAACAAGCAATAGAACCAAACCCCTATCTAAAGAACTTATACTAAAAGAGTATTCTCATAATATTTTTGCAATTTGATAAGGGTCAATCCACAAGCATTGAAACTTAGTGTGATTACCTTTTTTTTTAATCCTTGTCCCAAAGAAGGAATAGGTTAAAAATCCCAAAATATTTTACTGTGCCTCTTTGGTCAAACCAATGCTTAACAATGGTCTTGTGTTTAGCAACTTGTTCTAATGCTAGAGTTATTTTCTCATCAAGTTATAAAAAACTTATCAACCTAACTTGAACCCTATCCTCATCCTAAATATAACTTCTCATAAACTTCAACACAAGGATTTTTAGATTCATAGGAAAGAAAGATTCTTGACCATAAACTAACAAGTAAGGGGAGGTGTCGAAGGAATTCTTGACCCCAACTCAATCAGCCAATAGTGTGTATTTTAGTTGAGAATGCTAGTTGTTTGGGTTCTAATCAAGCATACTCTTCATGAAAATGATACAAAAAAATTTAATGGATTTAGCCACTTCATTGACTTGAGGATAATAATGAGATGAGAATTTAATTATCACCTAATTTGTACATGTCTAGTGTGTAAGAATTTCTAAATAAAATAGGTTTTGCTACCACATACCAGAAAAAGGGCATTCCAAACATTGTGATGATTCTTTCTTTAAGGAAGTTGGTGATGACTTGTGTGTTGCAGTTGTGGAGTACCTCTAATTCGGTCCATCCTACAATAATTGGTTGTCATAAGAATGTACCTTTGCCCCATCAATAAAAATTGATTAATAGGGATAATAAATATAATCCCCACTTAGCGAAGGGACATACCTCATAAACTAGATATAATGGCATTGCTAGATTTCTCTCTTAGTTAGCTCTTGTTTGGCACACATGGAAAGATCAAATACATCTGTGTATCCTTAAATAATGTGGGCTAGTTGCATCTTGACCTCAAAATCTGATGTGTTGTACCCTTAGTGGAACCATGTCCAATCCCATATTTGTCATGAAATTTTATCAACACACCCTTTTCTTCATCATGATTCATACATTTCAAGTAAAATCCCTCATAACTTTGTCAATACAATAGTCCATTCTTCCACATGTATGAACCACAATTTTCATTCCTTTAGGGCATCTACTTTGTAGAAAACAGTACACAATGCCTTTATACCAGTAATCTCAAATTACTCCTTCATTTGTGTACACACATGAAACTAACCCTTTTTTAGTACCTGCAATAAACTGAGTTGACCCTTTTCTTCTAACAAACTTTATAGGTTGAATTTCTATATCAAATTCTTGTAACATAACCATCTATTTACCTTTTCATTCACCCAAATCATTCTGCATAAGAAGTGATTTTGTTGTGGGATCTAGACAATAACATAGACCTTACTTCCCAATATATAGTGTCTTAATTTCTTAATAGTATTTACCAAATTGGGATGATTCAATTCAACATTCTTTAGAGGACAACTCATAAAGGCAATAAGTGCTTTGGCCTTTCCATCCTTCTTCTGATCAAGGATTCTAGCACATGATTGTTCATATGAAAAAGAGTATCCCTTGAAAAGAAATGAATAATATAGACTAACCAAAACTAGTGTTTTTGCACTTGTTATTTTTATTTCCTCAAATGATTTCTTCACTAGAGCATTCCACTCAATCTTAGCATCTTTCTTTAACATATTATTAAGACAAACTATCTTAGCAAAATCACTTATGAATTTTCAAATGCAATTGATCATCCAAAAGAAAGACTTGAACTCCTTTCGACTATTTGGAGGAAATGACTTTAATAAATATTCCATGCATTATCAATCAATGGAAATAACAATTTTGTAAATTATATGTCCAAGAAGTTTCCCCTTAGTAACCCTAATATAACATGTCTTTGGATGCAGTGAGATTCTATATTTTTTGTACCAATTTACCACCTAATTCATATCATTAATATGATCAAAAAAATTCTTTGAAAACATTGTAAGATCATCCTTTGAATGAAACATCCATAGCTCTTCAAAACATAGCACCTGTATTTGTCATACCAATGGGAATGTGCCTATATGTGAATGTACCTCATTACGTGGTGACTTTTTTTTAGCTTATCCTCTTCTTGGTCTATCACTTGATTATAACTAGAATACTCTTCCAAAAATGGATCATCTTTTAAACACTCATAATCTATAACACCTCATCTAGAGATGGTAGTAGGTAATTATCCTTCTGAAAATACCTCTTCAAATTCCTAAAATCAATGCAAAGCCTGATCTCTCTATTATTTTTGCACAAAGAAACCAAATTTACAACTCATATAGAGTGTTGAATTGGAATTATTATTCTTGTAGCAAGAAATTTATGCACTTATTTTTTGTATTAAAGGCTCAATGGCTTGGTCCATAGGTCATTATCACTAGCAAAAGGGTTTAGCATCTAGCTTCAAAGGTATGTTATGTGTAATCACTTCTGGATAATATATTTTTTAGATCTTCATAACTTCATGTTATGACATCCTTATACTATTTCAGTAGTTGAATCATGTTATCTCTTTCCTACTTAGTAAAAAATTTACCGAAATTAATGTACTTCCAATCTCTTTAATTCCCAAATTATATGGTTTACAGTCATCTTTATCTTCCTCTAGAAGCAATCTATTTTCACACAAAGATTCATCCTTACAAAATATTCTTTATAATTGTACCATCTTAAAATGGAAGCATCCATCATTTGAGAATTTTTAGCTCCCTCTCTTTAGTGATCTTATGGACCATGGATGCATTTGTGCTCAATAAGCTCTTTCTCCCACTCAGTCTCCTCCTTTCCAGTTCTGTTAATGTAGTTTCTGAGACCTCAGGGATGTCCTTCTTCAAAATAACTCTATTATATGTTGAACCATTTCAACCTATACCCAAAAATTTGACCTATACTTGAGCCATTTTTTGTCCTATGTCCAATCTTGTCTTATACAGTTAAATTTCAAAATCAAGCTACCTTGTCATCTTGCTTCATTTTATATCTCCAAAAATATTATAAAAGGAAAACTACACACCCCATTTTCACATCATAAGACATCTATACATGCATGAAGGACACTCAAGCTAGCATTCATCAAGTTTTCAAGGCAATTCTTAAGCTCTTCTCAAGATTTAGGGATCTGTTGTGATCATTTTCTTTTCAAGATATATTGGTTTGTTGGACATCATGGGAGGAGATATACATTGTCGAATTCATCATCTTATTCTTTGGTTTACATTTACATCCATGGCTCCATGATGTCATTTTGGTCAATCCATTGCATTTAGGAAAATCAAGGTTTTCTAGGTTTTTTGTCTTGATTGTAGATCTGCAATTGGAATTGTAGTCACAACTTTAGATCCATGATTTTCAAAGAAAAAAGGAATCTTTTCTTTCATAGCTCAAGTCAATTTATCCATCCTTTCTTTTATCTCTTGGCATAGACCTATTCCCATATCATAATTGGGTTGATTACATAAATTCAGTGCCTAGACCTATTTTACTCTTGTCACTAAATCAATTGGCCCAATTTACATTCACCTTGCACATCTTAAAGTTAATTAACATTTCATGAAAGAGGACTTTCTCACATACTTCCTTGATATAATTCAGGTTTAGTATTAACATCCATTCATCCTACTTGGGTTTTTCTAATCTAACTTGAGTAATATTGAGTTATGTTTGGGAGCCCCTCTTCTCTTTTATTGAATGGATTGGTGTAAAAGTAGTTAGTTAATAATTTTGTCTCATCTAAATTATATTATTAAATTCATTAGAACTTCCATTTGTTCTATAAAAAATTTGGTCAACCTAATGTGTCTCCACTTTTTAATTTTGGAGTTTGATCCCTCTTAGTATGTATTAGTTTCACCTAAACATGTTGGTGAACCCAACATCCTAAATCTATTTCTTACATTTTCAAGTTGGATTTTACTATTTTGTGGAGTTAGACTTCTTTATATCTTAGTTGTGCATCTAGTTAATCTTCTTTTGCATTGCATGTCTAGATCTATTTAATATGCATATCTCTCATGTTACAAAACTTTTTTAAAGCATTAATCCACCACCACTCTATCCCCTTTGCGGTAAAATAACATCCTCCATTAAAACATGTTCGATGTAAAAAGAATTAATTTAATGTATGTGATGGTTCTTTGTCCTCACTTACCTCACCTTATAAGGAACTATTAGAGAAAGAAGATGATTTTAACCTTTCTCTTAATGATCTTCCTCTTTTTGAAGGATATTTGAGGATTGATATGAACTCTTCTTATAATATAATCCTTACCTATTAAAACACTTTTTCTAAGGAGTATATCAACCTTCTTTCAATTGCTCTTTTTTTTACACAGTGTGCTTTTTTTATAGAGATAATCTTACCTTTGATGATTTTCCTATTTACAATGGACCCATGGATGATGAAATGCTTTTCACCTTTTCCATCTCATTTCAACATGACATGCTTGATCTTTCATCTTCCCCTAAAATATACCCTCCTCTTACAGATATTTTAGACCAAGAGGAAGACATTATAAATTATTTTATGAGTGTGACTCTATTTTATGATCCTAGCAGAGATGTAACCTTAATGGAGAATAATAATCCCTATTCTAAGGACTCCTTGAAAAAATTAGATCATATAAAACCCCTCAATACTCTACTTTCTACTAATGAGCCTATGAAGAAGAAAGATCCTAATCAAGTTAATGTTTCTCAACCCATGATTGTCAACAAGACTCTCATTACCCTTCAAGGTTATCCTCAAATAATTTTCAAAGGGAAACTTAGTGATCCCTTTAATTATCATGCGATGTCTCACACACATCACACAAGGAATAATCCTCGACTTGGTACTTCTCTCCCACCTTATCAACCCATTCTTCCTACTCCGCCCAGTCTTTCTCAAAATCTTGGAATGGAATACAATTTGGTCGTGCAATTATGTAATACTCCTACCAAAATTTTTCTTTGGGAACTTCTTCAAACATATCCCACATACCATGAAGCCTTGCAAAAATCATTAACCACTCTTCTAATGACACCTCCTAATCAAGATAGTATCAATTCTTTTTTACAATTCATTAATGCTACACATATTCCACCTCAAATTGTGTTTACTCATGATGTTTTTTTATTTATTTAAGAGATTCAAGATTACTATGATGCTCTTATGGTAGATGTCCTCATTAATGGTAACCTCATTTTTAGACCCTTAATAAATAATGGGTTTGGGCTTAATGTTTGGAACATGGAAATGCTCAAAGAAATTAAAATTGATCCTTCAACTACCCTACCTAATAATGGTTCTATACATGGCTTTGACATTGATTCCAAGAAAACCTTAGGCATCGTCACTTTACCTATCAAAGTAGGTCTAGTTAATTTCAATATTCTCATTTATGTTATGACTAGACCTCTTAGTTACAACCTTATTTTAGGTAGACCTTGGTTACATAGTGTGCATGTTATTCCTTCAACTTTTCATCAAAAAGTTGAGTTTATCGACATTAATATGATGTACCCTCTTCATGCGGATACTAAACCAAATCTTTGTATGAATGTTGAGGAGAAACGTGATCAAGAATCTAACAATAATCATCCTTCTACAAGTAATCCTGTAGAAGATAATTAGGGATCCTTAGATTTCACACCAACTTTTATTGGAGAGTATAGAATTTTTGGTCTTTCATTTAAGAAATATAAAGTAACTAATCTTTCTAATAAGTTAGTAGCTACTTTCACTCATAATGAATCTATCAAACCTACTTGTGGTAACATAGTGACTCAAGAAGCTTCACCATCTCCTTCTGATATGGCTTCTTGTTATGGTCATGGCTATCATTTATTATCAAAACACAAATTCATTAGAAATGAATGTGGTAAACAAAAAAAACAAAATCAAAATCCTATAGGGCCCATTTGGCAATGGGAATTAGACTAGAATGGGTATATGTAATTCTTAAAATTTCTAATCCTCCATTTGGATGCACCAAATCAGAATTGAGAATAGGAATATGTATTTGCATTTTGGCCCAAAAATGAGAATTTACAATTCCACCTAAATAGGTGGAATTGGAATACATATTCCTATTCCAATTTTACTTTTTCATATTTGATGAAAATTTCAAGTACATGCCCATGAGCGCAGCCATTAAGATCCCCACAGTCATGGAAAATGGCCAATTTTTAACAACGGTGTCATTCTTGCACAAACTCTTGTTTGATCAGAGGCATTGATTTTGAATACTTAGATCACATGCCAAAACCTCAAGTCTACGTAGGGATATGAAGTTTTTTATGACCTCGTTGATGAAGGAAATCATAAGGAATTTGAACATCCTCTTCCTTTTTCCCTTCATAGATACTCTTGGACTCATACACAATGAAATCATGAAAAAATCTTAGAATGTGATCATATGGTTTTAGATCACTCTTTCGACATTGTTCCTCTACTATTCAAACTCCAATTTTAATTTTTTCTAAACAAACAGAGAATAGGAATACCTATTCCTGTTTTCTATTCCAAAATAATAAATCCATAATAACAATTCATAATTTCTATTTCAGAATAACAAATCCACAATAACAATTCCTATTCCCCCTATTCCTATTCCTTCATCCAAATAGACCCTTCGGTACTAGGAGGAGTGATAATTCTTATAAGACACAAGTTGTCAACACCATTGTCAATAGTAATTCATGATGTGTGCAACAAATTGTATAATATCATTCTTTTTCCATGTCCTCCCCTTCATCATATAACATTAATCAATAAGTGTTTTTTCCTAAAATTATTCATACTAAGGTGATTATTAGAACCTAAATATAAAAAGAGACATTGTCAACAACTTATGAATCTTCTATTTTGCAATTATTATTGCTATTGTGATCACCCTACTAATGATTGTCAAGCTTTAAATTACAAGATTCAACAACTCATTGAGAATGAGGTCATTCACATATCTCCTAAAAATGAGACCTACTCTAATCCTTATTTCTATAAATATAATCTAAGCCCCTATTATGTTACCCCATGCCATGTAGCATTGTTAGCTTGTCTGCTAGGATCTCGTCATCATGAATGGTATGATTTGTGACTAGCACAATAGGTCATCTTTTCTCTTGTTTTTAAACTTATAGGGGGGGGGGGGGGGGGGGGGGTGGGCAAGAACCCTCATCCATATTTATCATTATGTAATAAACCCAAATACAGTCTTACGTAAATTCTCATAATATTCATAATTAAGGTTTAGATCATATTCATTTCATGCTCATAGAATCTTAAAAAATTGTCATTTAATATTATTAGTGACACTAAATAAGGTGACTTCTCCTAATTTTTCAAATTAAGTAATGAATGGTAAATTTACCATTCCTTGAGTTTGGACACACTCATCTTTAGGTTGCCTTAGATCTTTATCCATATTGGGATTCTCTGGCACAATGAATAGGGTTGTTCAGGCGTGGCAAACAAGGAACATAGGCACACAAGGTTTATTTGAAGGGATATAAGACATGTGGGGATCTTTTGGAAGGAAAGAAGGGTATTGAGCATAAAGATAGATAGAGACAACGAGGAACAAGCTTCAAAACATGAGTAGCAAAGATTTGGTAGAGGGAACAGGTCATTCCTACCATCCCATCTCCCTATTTTGTCTCTTTGGAACTTTTTTCTTTAATAATATTTCCAACTTCCTGAAACCAACATTTTTCTCTAAAACCTCAAAATCAAATTGGAAACTAGAAAGTGAGGGTTGAAACAAGGCATATCAAACTTCTAATTTGGGGTTGAAGATAGGTAGAAGTGTCGGGTCAAACGCAGACTAGCATTTTTTTGGTTCTCTCAGATCTCTAACTTCTCTAGACTCCGCTAAAACCATGAAGAACATTTTAAGCCTAGGGGGTAAGCCTTTCTATAACAAGGACTCAAGAGTTTAATAATGGCTATAGTTCAAGCCAAAAGACTCACTTGAGAAACCTAGAACTAGTACAGAGGTCTCCAGGTAATCCTCATCAAGCAGAAACACAGTTGTGGCTTAGTTCAGAATGGGCATCCATCTTATGAGAAGTTAAACAAGGGAAGTCATGTAACATAAATACTAATATTATTTTTCATGAATGAAAAACAATATTTAGGGGTCCTAAAATGGAAACAAGCCCAGAAGAAGAAACAAAAATAGAAAAAGAAGCTCATCATGATTCTTCCTAAGGTAGCTAAACACCTGCCTTTAGGTGTCTCAAAAATTCTTCAATTGATACAATGGGTGTTGCAGATGAGCAAGAAGTTCAAGAAGGAACCAATGATGATGTGGTTGAGAAAGGGGTGGACCAAGATGCAAGCGAAGGGGGGTTCCTTCAAGAGTCATACAGCTCCTCCTTCTCCCCTTTTCTTTGGTTATCAAAGTTGTACATAAATGACCTTATGAGCATGAAAAGAAGACTAGAAGCTTTGGAGGTTAAGGGACAACTAGAGAGTGAAAAGTTACAAGTCACATTAACTAGTTGGGACCTTGAAAGGGAAAACAAATGGCTAAAAAAGTAGGCCTTAAGTCTACAAGATGACATTGAGAGAGGTTAGTAAGAAATAATCAATCTCAAATAGGATATGGTATATGAGAAAGTAATGGAGAAAACTGACCTTGAACCAACAAAATCAATCACTACGACACAAATAGAAGAGGTTCAGGTAATGCTAGCATATATAGTATTGAGGGAAAATGAGTTGAAGGATCAAATAAAAGAGGTCAAATCTAGGACATAAGTGGTAAATTAACCATCATTGGAATGAATAGTAATAATTGAAAAACAAATTCAAGAGGTAACAGGAAAACATGGGAAATCAATAAACATCATTATTAAAGGATTAAAGGACTATGGGGATTGTGGAAACATAGATATTTTAGCATTAGACTTCCTCAAAGACAAGATAAATTGGACAGGGAGCATAAAATAAGCAAAGAGAATTGGCAAAAGTATGGGAGTAGGAAAAAATAAGCATGTGAGAGTTATTCTAGGTAGCATAGAACACAAAAATGTGATATTGAGGAACAAGGGATCACACAAGGGTACCCATATATATTTAGATGAGGATTTAATAGTTATTCAACAAGAGGAGAGGAGGAAAGAATGGGATAAAGTCAATTCAACAAGAGTTGCAAGTAAATGGTAGTGGCTAAAAAATGGCAAAGCATGGATCGTTGATAGACTAGTGACACAAAACTAGGAACTTAGGACCCCACAAGAGTATCTAAACATGGTAAGTTAGAATTGTAGGGGATATTTGTGGAGAAGAGGATTAGGGTTGGGGCCCATAGCCGAGGGACAAGACATTATTTATCTTATAGGAACACATGAACATGAAGGATGTAGGATTTTGGATTTTGTAGGTTACAACAAAATTTCTATTTAGAATGAAGAGATGGAAATAGGTAAAGGTCATGAGGGATCACAGTTCTAATAAAAGAAATTTGGAGCAAAAATGTAGAAGTGGAGAAAGAAGACTCGAATAGGAAATTCAAATGGCTGAAAATTGAGGACAACGAAAAGACCACTTGGCTGGTTATATGTTATTTCTCACCTAAAAGCTCAAAGTTTTACAAGAAAAGTAATCTAGATAATGAAGATCCTTTTGTAACATTAAAGAATGATATATTTTATTTAAGCTCTAGTATAGGGAACACAATCTTAATAGGAGATTTCAATGCTAGAAAAACATGTAATCGGGATATACAATTGAGTGGTGACTTAGTAAAGGACAATAATCCCTTGTGGCTACTAGAATGAAAGGATAATTCTAGTAGAAGGACATCTCAAGATGAGAAGGGTTGTGTGTCACACTTTAGAGAAAAAAATTTGGGACTTTGTAGCCTTCACGAGCTGGTCATCTTCAATGTCATGAGGTATTGACCAAGATCAAACTGAATTACTTGTAAAATGTACAATGGGAAAGCATGCTAGATTATGTGATATGCTCCCACTCATTTATTTCTAAACTACTAGACTTTAGGATCGAAAGCTTCCCTTAGGAATTAAACATTGATCACATGCCTTTACTTAATAAAACATCGAAGAAAGAGGTCTTGAAAGTGAACAAACCCAAAATGGTAGGTACAAAAGGTCATAATTTGGGTAAAATCCTCATAAATGGTGAGAATGACTAAGTTTTTTTCTATGCCCTTGAGCAACAAATCCAATTAATTAGCCATGACAATAATACATGGGACAACAATGGAGAGGAAGGGCATGCTCACAATAGCATGTTGATTCCCTTAATTCATAGTGCCTTAAAGGGATGTAAGAGATCAAGACCAAAGAGGAGCATTCCAAACACTTTTTTGGCTAACCTGTGGTATGACAAAGAATGCAAGGTTGCAAAGAGAGCCCTCAAAGGGAGTAAAGAAAGAAAAGAAAACATAAAGGAGTACAAGCAATTGAAAAATTCTTAAAAATAAGAGTATGTGATTGCTCGAAGTAAAGAGCTCATCTTGTTAGAGAAACACAATCCTAAGGGTTTTTGGAGAGAGTTGCAACAAGTTAGAAAACAAGTGGAAAACAATATTTTAGATACTCAATGGTTGGATTATGCAAAACTCTTATGTGAGAGGCCAATGATAAGATCCTACCTTCTATAACTAATACCACTACAGAATTATTTCCCATCAAGGACATCAAAAGGGGTATAAAGAGGCTAGCAAGTAGCAAAGTGCAAGATATTAATGGGTTGTAGGTAGAATTTTTAAAGTGCGGGGAAGATCTATTGGCTCCATATATCAAAAACATTTCTAATGAGGTTACTTAAGGTTGCTTCCCTATTAAGTGGACTACTAGCATGGTTATTCCCCTACACAAGAGTGAAGACATCAACAACCTCTCAAACTAGCATACCATAATGGTGAACCCTCTTTTAGGAAAACTCTTTGGGAGTATGTTAGAGTGGAGAATCAATGATTGGGCAGAAAAGAGGAGAAAAGAGCAAAGGGTCAAGCTAGTTTTAGGCCAAAGTTCTCCACTATCGACCATTGCATCACTCTAAGGTACCTCATTGAGAGAGTGCAGAAAAAATAGGGAGAGGAGGCATTTTTTTGCTTTGTGGATTTTAAGAAAGCTTTTGGCATTATGTCTAGGGATAAACTTTGGCATAGAGTAGAAGAATTGGAGGTACCAAAAGATTATAGGGCTGCAATTTATAAGTTGTATGAGCGGGTTCAAGAAAAAATGAGAAGTAAAGAAGGTATGCATGAATGTTTTGGTAGCAAGATCAAAGTCTAGAAAGGATGTCCTTTATCCCCTAAACTATTTGGTCTATACATTGATAAGCTGGAAGAGTGGCTAAACAAGACTAATGGAGAAGGCATGCAACTGGCAGATTATGTGATGAAATTTCTCCTTTATGTTGATGACCTTATCCTTATAGCAAAACTTGCACAAGGTTTGAGAGAGCATCTGAAAAATTTAGAGACCTTTTTCTTGGAATTTGGAATGGAAATTAATAGCACTAAGACTAAAGTCGTGATCTTTTCTTTGAAAAAGGAAAAACAAAAACATACATTCATATTCAAGGATAGTGCGTTAGAAATTGTGGAGGAATACAAATATTTGGGAATTCATTTCCACTGTAGACTAAGTTGGGAGACATGCAGATCTAAAACAATATAAGGGGATAGAAGGCCTCTTACCTTCTTTAGAATATATGTAGGAAAGAGAAACTGTGGGATTTGAATACTAGGAAGGCTCTCTTTGGTCTTTTGGTAATTTTGGTTATTTCTTATGGGTATGAAGTTTGGGGGAGCGATGTATCAAACCACAAATGGAGGCAAATAGAAAGAATTCAAAAGAATCTCATTACTTCTAATCTCAAGGTCAAGTCAATAGTGCCTTATGAGATCCTTTTAGTGGAGGCATGCATGTTTTGGTTGAGGACTCAGCTATTATCTTAATGCTTAGCTATTTAAATCATGTGGGAAATATGGATAATCATTCTTGGCTTAAATTGGTGGTTGGAGAGGAGTTAGAACGTAGGAAACAAATGTGGATGAAACAAAATAGCAAGTGGTTGAACAAATGGAACATTAACCCTTAGGAATGTCCAAAAACCAATATAGAGATAAAGAAATGGGTATTAGAGAAATTCAGACTTGTCATGTGGACTAATATGTTATGTAGGAAAAAAGAATATTACATCAAAGAATTTAATCACATAGGGGAACATGGAGACAAAGACTACCGAGTGTCCATAATTAAAGGATAGTTGAAATTGTTGATTGCTCAATTAAGGACCCTCGTCATTTACAATGTGAAACTAGTAGATGTATTGTTTGCAGAAAAGAATGGCAGAAATGGAATGGCACTTTGTGAAGGAGTGTATGGCTTACAAATATATTCACAATAACTAGAAGGATAGCTTATAGGTGAGCAGCATAAAGGAACTTTTCAAGGAGACAAGGCTACACAAGACTACTAATCTTCTACTACAAGTCTGCAACAAAAGGAAAAACTTCGAGAAAATTCAGCAAGCTCCTTAATTTTCTTTTTGGTGCCTTACATTGGTGATCTCGTGGACGTCAATAAAACCTTTCATTTCATTTCATCTATCCTCAACACGACCAATTTACTCCTCCCCCTATGCACACTCCCTATCCATTATGCAAGACACAAATGCTATTTTTAAGTTTAAAAAATAACTTTAGATGTGGTACAAAACATTCTTTTGTGTGTGTGGGCTTGTCCCTTTAGTGAAATGGTGGGGCTTCTTGCCTGTAGGGCCTACAACCAAGGTTCAAGTCCCCACAAGGCCATTCTCTACTGTGGATCTTAATTGAGAATGTTTTCCATTGAACATAGGTGAAATAGTGGGGCTTCTTGCCTATAGTGCTTACAACCAAGGGTTAATAAAATTTAAAATGGGCTTGTCCCTTTGGTGAAATGGTGGGGCCTCTTTCCTGTAGGGCCTACAACCAAGGTTCAAGTCCCCACAGGGTCATTCTCTACTATGGATCTTAATTGAGAATGTTTTCTATTAACCCTTGGTGAAATAGTGGGGCTTTTTTGCCTGTAGTGCTTACAACCAAGGGTTAATAAAATTTTAAGGGCTTGTCCCTTTGGTGAAATGGTGGAGCTTCTTGCCTATAGGGCCTACAACCAAGGTTCAAGTCTTCACAGGGTCATTCTCTACTGTGGATCTTAATTGAGAATGTTTTCCATTGACCCTTGATGAAATAGTGAGGTTTCTTGCCTATAGTTCTTACAACCAAGGGTTAATAAAAAATGTATGCGATGAAGAAGCTCGCAATTGTGCCTGCAAAGCCTGCATTTTTTCCTATGAAGCTCGTGAATGGGCCTGTGAATGCTTTTGGTCATGTGTATTTGATTTTGTGTATGCCTACTCCCAGCCCATCATCCACCTATGCCCTAGAATCATCCAAGGTTGCTTCCGTGGCAAGGGATGGATTTTTGTATGCCCTAGTTTCTAGGTTATGCAGCGTTGCCCTAGCTTGGAATCTACCTCTTCTCTAGTGGCTCCTATTGGGTTGGCTGCTACTCAGTTTCTTAGTGATGTTGGAAGACACACCTTATCTTACGCAGATGTTGTTGCATACAAGACCGACATTGGTGGTTAGAATGTGAGGTTGAGGTTCCTGATCGACATTGGTGGTTAGAATGTGAAGTTGGGGATCCATGATGTTGTGCTAGTTGTTGTTAGCAACCTATTAATTTTGGATTTAGAGCTAGACATTGTTGAGGAAATATCTAATTATTTGGATGATTTCTCCTCTACTACTGCTATCTTTCTCTTTAAAGGTTTATGGCCCTCCTTGTTGGACCTGCACACCTGGATTGGCCATGTTTGGGAGCCCGTCATTTCTGCTACAACTCAAATATACCCTGTTGCAAAGGGTTTTTCATTGTGAAGTTTGAAACAACTAAAGATAGAAATGCCATTCTATGTCGTGGTTTCTCTTTGGAGGAGTTATTTCCCTTGATGGCTAAATCCTGGTATAAAGATTTTGACCTATCGAAAAAATCCTTTAATAAGATCCCTCTATGGATCAGGTTGTCAAATCTTCCCCTTCACCTATGGGTGGATTCTGTCCTAGATGCAATGGGGGAGGCCCTAGGGGATTTCTTGCTAGTAGATACTACTTCTTCCAATGTGTATCGCACAACATATGCTCGTATCCTAGTTAAGGTTGACATCTCCAAGGGACTTCCTACAAAGATTAGGTTGGACTCACCACTTGGATCTTGGATCCAGCTTCTTGCTTATGAGGGTATCCCTTTGTGATCTAGGTAATGCCACAAGACAGGACATGTTGTTGCTCGTTGCTCCTCTAAAAAATCTAGACCGAAGAAGTCTCCTTCTTGTTGGAAGGGTGTTTCGAATGATCATTACACTATTCATAAAGCCCCCTCTGCAAGGGATGGTGACTCTTCTCAGGACACTTTGGTGGTGGGCATGACTATTGTCCCGAATGGCACTCCTGCTGCCCCTACGTTGGTGACCTCCTCTGTTCAACCCCTATTTGATTCTAGCTCTGGTGATGTTGCCCATGCTATTTCTCTGTCTTCGAATATTGTTGCCCCGTCTATTGATGTTGTTGTCCCTACTTCCATCGCGATTAGTTCCCTACCTACTTTTTGTGATGTTGTTGATCATGGTGATGATGGTTGTGGTGATGATGGTTGTGGTGATGATGTCTTTGTGTGGCAGAAGGCTGCTGGTTTGGTGGAGGATGGATGGAGCACAATAAAGGGTAAAAAGGTCAAGCCATCCACTTCTTTTGATATGGCATTACGTTCTCAGAAAATGGGACTGAAAGGGAAAGTTTGATTCCCTTATGTGGCTATCTCGTTTTTGTTTTTCCTGGCTCTTTTAGCCTGCTATTTTTTGTAGTCAGTCATGGTATGTTTACCATGGGGATGCCTGTTATAAACCTATTTTGGTGGCTGGAGAATACTGTTTATCTGCAATGCCACCCTAGTCACATGTTCTTGGTTGTTGACCTATTTCACCTTGGGCTTGTTGTATTGTTGGTTTGGGCTTCTTTGAAATTTTTATGTTATGTATAGGGTTTTAGGGCCCTTCAAAACATGTTTTCCTTAATCAAAAAAATTCTTGTTGTGTACATACATACACATACACATACACATACACACACATATACATCTACATATATATGTATGTCTGTGTGTGTGGACAATGAAATATTACAAACGTACCTCTAAAGGATCGATGACTACTTTACCTGGGAGTCGTCTATCTTGATGCAAAAAGATATGATGCAATACATACATACCATCCAAAGTAGTACATAACAGTTGGCCAATCATGAAACAAAGAATAATAGAGGTGTTATTTTTTTAAAAATATTCTTAAATTTCTATGGTTCAGTCCATGTGGAAAGTTTTATTTTCAAAACTTAGATTTAATTTTTTAATTTTAATATTTGTTTGGTTTTCACGTCATAACTAATAACTTTTAACTTTTTGTATATTTATTTTTATAGTACTTTGAATTCGTTATAACTTATTTTTTATTTTATTTTTATTTATAAAAAAGTGTAAACAATAATGAAGATGTTCTAATATTATATTTCACTTTAAATAATATAAGCTTTTTTAAATTATATTTTTAAAAATAAAATAAGGTTTACTATGTATAAATATATTATTTTTCATAATCTATGATAATCATTGTTGTTTTTGAAATTAAAAGCGACCAAAAGCAAGGGGGTCGGCCCTTAACAGTCAAAAGGCTGGTAACCAACACATTACCAACCAGTAACAAAAAAAGACAAAAAGAATAGGAGAACCAGTAGTCAGAGACAAGAACCTAAAACTAGAGAGCTAGAACCAGAAAGGAACCCTAGCAACTAACCAAAGTCCAACGAGGCACCCAGGCCAAATAAAAACTTAATTACAGCTGATAACCAGCAAAACTATAACTCTCATAACAGTATATAAAGTCTTTGGATCCATGGACCCCATAACTAAACAGAAATATTTTTTAAAAAGACTTAGATTTCTTTTTTCCCTTTTCCTCTTGCATGAAGAAGAATTTGGGCCCAATCGTTAGCAAGGAACTTAAAGAGTAATTTATTGTCCTCCATGTCCAAGCTAGCTTCCTCCTTCTCCTGTGCCAGCAAATATTGGAGGGTAGTTGCAGTAGCATGAGTAACTTTAAGTCCAAACTTGGAGAAGGTGAAAAACCCCTCCTCCAAAGCTTTGACTCTTTCCTCCAGATTTCTATAATGCTCCTCCACCATCACCATCTCCTCTTTATGCTCCTCGACCTTCTTAGCAGCAACCTCCTTCATTTTTTGTCCCTTTGGTTTATCCTGCAGCACTCGTGGGTTAGAAGAAATCTTCGAATTTTCCTTAATAGGGGAAGAAATGGTAATTGGGGAATTATCCTTTTTGCTTGTCTCATCACAAAAAGTAAAGGGTTTAAGTGAGAAGCTAGCTAAAACATGGGTTGTCTTAGTATTCCTTTCTTTGTCGTCCAACACTTGAGTTTGAGTGTCATCCATCAAAATGTTCCCAGAATTGAAACTTTTTTCCCCCTCCTCATTACCATCATCCTTTTTAGAGTTGGAAATGCTTTCCTCCTCCCTTCTGTCACTGTTATTGTCTAAGCTATCTTCTTCAACTTCCTCAATAGGGTATCTAATTGACTTCTACTTACCCCTAGCCTGGGACTAAGCTAGCCTACCAGACCTTCTTCTTGCTTTTCCCCCAATATCTTCAGCAGAATCCTCTCCAACAACCTCTACCACCTTATCAACTTTTAATTTCATGTTTCCCTTTTGTTCTATGGCTATGTCAAGTTTTTTCTTTTTCTTAGTATCCTTACTAGGAGATGGCCTAGGAGTATGGATTTTCGTCCCCGTATTGGAGCTTGGGGGGGGGAAATCCTACTATGGCGGGGGTTTTCCACAAAAACCTCTCTGGGGGGACATAAAGCTAAGTGGAACTGATACAAACAAAAAATTAACCCCTGATGAATAATGGTGAAGTTTAGGTCTTTACTTTTTTTTTCTTTAATATCCTTAATCATATCCTCAAGCAAATGTAGAAGAAAAAACGGAATAGAAATGAAATCCCTATTTCTAAAATGATTCAACAAGGGAAAATGATAGTAATAGCACACTCCAAACCTGCCTTCCAGGGTGAGATACTTCATCAGGACCAGACACACATCATCCCAGGGCTTAGGTAGCTTATCCCTTTTAAACCCTCCTCTGTAGCGAACTGGCTCCTCATTCTCCGCAAAGAAGTTTTTCATGCTATTCTCATCTGAGACTTTGGTGACTTTCTTCCACTTTTTTCCCTTCATTGTGAGTCTTGTTGCCATGGCAATAACCTCCTCCATGACTTGAAAAGTAATGTCGTTGATTGTGACCTTCCTATCATCCCAATTATTCACAAATTGTAATGCACAATTTTCATCGTGCCCAGCCATGGACAACATATATTGCAAAAAACCCCCTTCCTTCAGGAGATACCAGGTCGCCATCCTATCCTTGAAGTTCTCAAGTCTCGTTGGTTCCAACCGATTCAAATCACCTCTCATATCAATTTCACCACTATCCTGCCTCTCTTCCTCAAAAATATGCATCAGAACTTTATTGCTTTCCAATTCTTTGTGGCTGCTCTCTTGCTTTAATCCTTTGGGGGAATAGGGATCAAAATTACAGACCCATGTATGATGAGCACCAGAATCCCATAACATCTTATTATGAGATTCGTGGGTATTAAAAAACCTAATTTTCTCTCCCCATTGATTTCTAACATCCCAATCCATAATATCTATCATACTTCCATTTGGGAAGCAATTTGAAGCTTGCCCCGAGTTACCATAATTGCGAAAAGACAATTTCCTTAATTCGTAATTACTCCACTTGTCATTTGTATGACCACATCTATCTCTTATTTCCAAAACGCTAAAGTTAAATTTAGCGACAAAGTTCTCCATCTCGCCAAAATTGGCCTTACTTTTAAATTTAGTGATCATCATTTTGAATTTTGCCACCTTTTTCCTTGAATATCAACATCCTTAGATTTTCGTTGATATCAACTAAATTTTCCCAGCACGTGATTGCCCTAACGTTAAACCCCATGGCAGCCACAGCGTCTGCCACTTGATTACCCTCCCGGTAGATATGTTGCAGGTGGACCATTCTCATTTCCTCTAATATATTTTTAATATCCAAGATGATATTTCTAATCTTCCATCCCAATTTTTCCTCCCCCTTTACCCAATCGATCACCCGTTTGGAGTCCCCTTCTATAGTTAACTCTAAAATGTTTCTTTCCCTAGAGAGTTGTAGACCCCATAATAACGCCATAGCTTCTGCCACATTATTGCTACCAATCCCCACCTGGCCTGCATAAACCAATAGAACATCACCATTCTTGTCTCTCAGCACACCACCAGCCGCTCCCTGTCCTCCTTTCATAGCTCCGTCAAAATTCAGTTTATACTGTGTGATGGTGGGTGGTCTCCATATTGTTTGTTGTCTCCTCCTCCTAGCAGAGCTATCAAAAAGGAAGAAGTCCTCTTGACAACCCCAATTCTCAGCCACAATGCCTTCAATTCTTCTAGATTCCTCCTTTGGCATCTTGTATTTAGCTACTCTTATATTTTCCTTCAACAGTTTGTTCATCACTCCAAAAACCACTTCAACCGTCTTATTTTCTCCCCTAAATATCCTGTTATTCCTTTCTTTCCATATGTGTCAGCATACATATGGTGGGATAAACTTCCATAAGAGGGTTAGTCTTAGATGATGGAATGGGCAATCCCAATTATCCACAAACTGTCCCAAGTTATCTTTCATGACCCATACCACCCCCAATCTTTCCCAAACCTTAGTCCAGATGTCAACCGCAAACTGACATTTAATGAAAAGGTGGTAAATACTTTCTCCTTTTGTTCACAAAGATAGCAACGGTTTGTTATGTAGAATCCCCTTTTTTTCAAATTATCGATTGTTAGGATTTTTCCATGTTGAACTGTCCACCAAAAGAAATTAATCTTAGGTATAAGGTTACTGATCCATACCTTACTCCACATAGTTGGGCATAGTTCCTTACTGAACATTAGGGTATAAGCAAATTTGATAGTGAAGTTCCCAGTCGGAGTTAAATCCCAAGCTAATACGTCTTCCTGTGGTAGCATTGGGATCCTCTATTCCTTAATTAGTTCTTCCAGTTCCTCTATGAGAATACCTATCTCCCGCGGATACTCCTCCTTCAATAGCTTCTTCCATCTCCTCCCCTGATCAATGTAGTCTTCCACTCTAACCCTTATGTTCTCCTTAAGGAGTTCCTTTAAACCACTATATTTACTTAAAGCCAGAGGTTTCCCCTCTGTCCACCTGTCTTCCCAAAACCTTATATTGAAGCCATTGCCCATAATCCACCTCAATCCTTCTCTTAGCAGTCCTCTATTTCTAATAATGTTCTACCAGATCTTTGAACCACTCGAGAGGTCATTATTATACAGGTTCCACCGAAAGGAGGTATTAGACAAATATTTAGCTTTCATAATATTTCCTCACCCCGTGTTTCCTTCTGCCAGTCTCCATCCAATTTTTGTAAGGAGAGCTTTATTAAGGTCTTTCATTCTTCTAATCCCAAGCCTCCCCTTAGCTTTTGGTTTATACACCTCCTCCCAGTTGACCAGATTCAATTTATTTTTCTCTTCAGTCCTTGACCACAGGAATTCTTTTGAATTCTCTCAATTTTCTCGACCATATTAAGATTAATCTTAAATATGGATAAGAAATAAATAGGGATTCCCTGAAGGGCAGCAGCAATTAGTTGAAGTTTTTTGACATTGCTTAATATCTTCCCTTTCCACCCTACAAGCTTCTTTTGAATTCTCTCCACTAGTGAATTCCAAAATTCATTAGACACCTCCATGGTAGTGAGGGGGAGGCCTAAATAAGTGTCTAGGAGGCAAGCAGATTGGCAATCCAAGATTTTCCTAATCCTTCTTTGAAGTGAAGGATCAGTGTTAAAGAAATAAATCTTGCTTTTATGGTAGTTCACCCGTTGCACTGAGCTTTCTTCATAATTATGTAAAATCATTTTCCAGGCTTTAGCCTCCATGATTGAAGATTCTCCAAATAGGAAGGTGTCATCCACAAATTGCTGAATAACCTCAGCTTCAACATTAGTGGTTGGTTTCACACCTTTAATGCAGCCTGAATCAGCTAATTTACAAAATGACCTTCCCAAGACTTCAGCAACCATGATAAATAGGTAAGGTGAGGAGGGGTCGCCCTGTCTTAAGCCTTTTCTTGCCATTATGTTACCCCATGGGCACCCATTTAGTAGGACGGAGTACTGCACTGAGCTCACCATCAACATGATCAAGTTTATAATCCTATTGTTAAATCCAATTCTTTCTAGTACATCCTAAAGGAAGTCCCACTTGACCTTATCATAAGCTTTGGAAATGTCTAACTTGAATGTCATTCCAGGTTGCCTACTCTTTTCCATTGAATGGATAACCTCATGGGTTGAAATAGCCGCATCAAGGATCTGCCTTCTTGGTACAAACCCCTTCTAAGGACTACTAATAGTTTTTTCCAAGAAAGGCTTTAATCTGTTCACTAAAACCTTGGCAAAGACCTTGTAAATAGTATTACATAGACTTATAGGTCTAAAATCATTCAAATTCAGAGGATTGGAATTTGTAGGAACTAGTGCAATAAAGGTCTTATTTATGCTCTGTAGTATTTTGCCAGTTCTAAAAAAATCCCTAGTCGCCCAAATAACTTTTGATTTGATCACCTCCCAGAAATGTTGAAAGAAAGCAAGTGGGAAGTCATCGGGGCCCGAAGCCTTAAAAGCTTTCATTGAGAACACTGCCTTTTTCACTTCCTCTTCTGAGATCTTGCCAAGGATCCAATCATTTTCCTCTTCTCTTATACTCCTTGGGATTGAATTAATCAAACTTCTCCTGATCACCTAGTTCCCAGCAAAGTTATCTTCCTTAAGCGCCTTACTGAAGTGATCAACCACAAGTTTCCCCATTTCCTCCTGCTCTTTCAATACCCTTCCTCCTTCTTCACTTAGTTTTGAGATAGTGTTTCTTCTTTTGTGGTTAGAAGCAGATCTGTGAAAGAAGGTGGCATTTTTATCCCCTTCCTCCAACCATTGGATTCTAGATCTTTGTTTCTAGAAAATTTCCTCCTTTTGCAAGATCTCTTTCCACCTTCTTCTAAGTTTTTCCTCTTCCTGAATATTCTCCTCCAAGTTATTCCCTTATGCAATAGCCCCTTGGAGTTTTTTTAGCTTTTCCTATACTTCTCCTTTACCTTTAAACAGATCCCCAAATGAACTTTTAGCCCAAGCTTTGACATTTCTTCGAATATTATCTAGTTTCTGGGTAAGTCTGTACATTGCAGCACCCTCTATTCTTATATTCCACCACTCCTGAATCTTATCTCTGAATTTCGGATGTGATTCCCACATTATTTCATATCTGAAGGTTTCTTTCCCCCTTTATAGCCATCCTCCCAATGGAATAAAATGGGTGAGTGGTCAGACACCATTCTGTTGAGATTTTCCAAGTAGGAGTTGCCCATGCTATTCCAATTCCCTGACAGTAATAATCTATCCAGCCTAACCTGAATGAGATCTTTGCATTTCCTATTATTAGTCCAGGTGTATGGGTTACCCCTCAACTCCACATCCATGAAGTCTAGCTTCCCCGTAAATTCACTTAGATCTTGCAAGCTTTCTTGACATTCTTTGTTGTCTCCCCTCTTCTCCGAATGGTAAAGAGGGGTATTGAAATCATCCATACACATCCATTTCTCCTCCAACATAGTTTCAGATATCCTTATCAAATTGTCATACATTTCCTTCCTCCCTAATCTGCTATTAGGTGCATAGATATTAATCAGTTTCCAACTGTGACTATTCGATTGGAAATGAGTAATTATAAAGTTTTTTTCCTTCCAGATCTCATAGCCCTTCAACGAGTTTAGATTCCACATGGTAGCAATTCCTCCCGAAGCTCCTTCTGAATCCCTATGTATATACCCTACCCCTGGCCAGATATAGCTAGCAATTTTATCAAAATTTGAGCTAGACATTTTTGTCTCTTGAATTAACACAGTCTATTTTTTCCTGAGATATTAATTGCTTGAGAGCATACTGCTTCTAGGGATTATTCAATCCCCTTATATTCCATGAAAGGAGTTTCATTTCTTACCTTTTGTTACTGTCTCCAGTGTAAGCTATTTACCACTGGCTACATCTCTAGCAGTTTGCTTTGTCCTGGTAACTCTGCTTGATGGTCTTCCTACTGTTCCTAAAACTCCAATATCTGGTTTTCTCCCTCCCCTTTTATTCTTCTTTTGCACTTCCCATTCTCCATTATCCTCCTGAGGCGAAGAGGGGCTCATCTCCTTATCCATATTATCAATGCTTGCCATTACTCTCACCGCTATCTCAGCCTGCGAGGCCTTTACTATCCTCAGAGGGGAGCAAACTAACTCCCTTATATCACCTTCCTTATGCTTATGGTACCCCCCCCCCGTTTTTGAGGAGCCCATGAAAGCGGGGGTTATCCCTTTCCCCTTACAAGGGGTTTCAAGCTTGCTCCCCCCAAACTGGATTTGTCAAATCTTGTATAGTGTTGGTTCCTTCTATTTCTCCATCTTCCAAACACTCTTCTACCGAAGACCTCGCCAAAGGTGAGTCTAGAAGATCCTCCAAATCTCTTTTGAAAGGGTATTCCTCCTGAGCCTTCTCATCTTCCTTAGTCTCCTTACCCCTAGGACTCATATCCTGCGTGGAGGTCATAATGGGCAAGGTCATAGGAGGTTTCGTTACTATCTTCTCAGTCTATACAAAAGGTTCCCCAATGTTCTCCATAACTATCCCTGGGGAGCACTCCTATTTATCTTTTTGCATTTTAGCTTTGCAATCCACAATAAGGTGACCGAATTGCCCACATCTTTGGCAAAACAAGCCAGCATTCTCATATTCTATGGGCTGAACTCTCTCACCCCATTTAGTTTTTAAAGTGACCACAGTAGGTAGTGTTCTGTTTAGTGCTACATTCACACAAAATCTAGCATAGACAAGTCTCGATTTTTGCATTGTCACTTTGTCAGTAGTAACAAAATGACCAACAGAGTTCCCCACCCATCTTAATATCCTTTCATCCCAAAATTCCAGAGGGAGGCCAGGTAATCTTACCCAAACTAGGGCAAGTTTGTTTAGCTCCAAACCAGCATCAAAGCTCGGATGCCATCTAGTCAGGGCCAGACAGTGCTTCCCAAAATACCACGTCCCAGACAGAACTGCCATGAGATCTTCTTCTGTGGTGAATCTGAAACAAAAAAGACCACTTGGCATGGCAGAAACACTTACAATTCCTTTGACCTTCCACTTATGGTCCACCCATTTCCTTACCGTCTTGATAGAAGGGCAGAAAGCAACAAATCTGCCAACAACACAAAGTTTGAGGCCAAAAGTCACATTATCCATCATGCCATTAGGGAGTACAATCATAGGACCTTCTTGTCCACGTGTTACTATGGGATTCTCCATGATGGGGCTGGACATCTTGGAACCCACGAGCGCATTCTTCCATCCTGACAGAGAACCCACATCCAACTTTTGGGCATCTCCATGCTGACAACCGGCAGAACTTCCTCCCACCTGCTCAGGGACGTCCACACTCGACCGTCCATCCTCCAAAGCTGGCTTGACATACCCCGACCCATCAAACACCATGGACCCACCGCCAAACAATTGGTCAACATCTCTACTCACCACAAGCACCAGTTGCAGGTCCAGGCAAGAAGGCAGATCCGGAGGTTTAGGGCCCTCCATCATTCAAAATTCAAAAAGAAAATGGGTGGCAAGGTTGCAGAGTTTTTCAATTTTCCTATATTATAAATAATTATTGTTGTTATTGATATACATCTAAATAATAATAATTAGTATTATTATTATTTAAATGTATATTATTATTATATATAAGTTGAATAGAATAAAAATGAATTATGAATTGATTATTTCTTATTAGATTTGTATATTTTTAATTTAAGATTTAGGTTTACTTGTAGTTTTTAATATAAAAGTTCTTTAAAAATATATCTAATATTTTTTGTATAATTATTTTATTTGAAGTATAATTATAATTTTTTTAAATTGGCTAATTAAATATTTTGATCATATTCTCTCAATTTTATAATAAACTTGTATTTAGTAATCTTTAGTTTATAATTATGTTAATATTATTTAAAACATATTTTGAAGGTGTATATTTTAATTTCAAAGTTTAAAAAGTCACAATTTTTTAGTGAATGTCAAATAATTATAGAGAGAAGAGGGGGAGATAGAGAGGTAATTGGAAAGAGGAGACTAATGGAGAGGGAGAAGGGGTTCTAGAGAGAGGGAGAGAACTAGAGAGGGAGAAAATAGAGAGGCGAGAAGCTTGGACGGGGAGAGAAACATGAGAGACCTAGATGGGAAAGAGAGCGATAATATATATGGAGGTGGCCAACAAGAGGTATTTCGATATCCAACCTTTAATTTGACATAACATCAAATTAAAAGAAAAATTAAATCTTACCTACTATGATGTAAGTTTTTGTAGGTTGGGCAAAATAATTATAGCTCAACCTAGAACTTAGTATTTGCAATGAAATCTCTTTGAGGTGTTCTTACCCACTTAAAGAGATCCGATTTAATATTTTACATTTAATATACATTTTACCAACCATTGCACATCTCTCTCTCTCTCTCTCTCTCTCTCTCTCTCTCTCTCACTCTCACTCTCTCTCTCTCTCACACACACACACACACAAGCTCCATTTCACCTCTCTTACCCTTTTCCTACTACTTTATTTTATATCCCTACCAATTGTACCATCAATATTAGCCTAAAGAGAGATGAATAAGGGAGGAAGAAACCTAGATATGGAAGGAAGGGAGAAGAGAAGAGACAAACAAGAGACAAACAAAGATGAATAGAGGAGTAAGAACAAAGAATAAAGAAAAATAATAAAATGATGAATATAAAATATAAAAAACTATTATCTTTCCCATCTCCATAACACCATCTCTCTTACCCCTCTCTCACTCTCTCACCCATATCCCTGACTTCATTTTTCTCTCTATCAATGGTACTATCAAAAAGGGCATGAGAGATAGACATGGAGAGAAACTGAAGGGAGGAGGAAAGATAAATATGGAAGGAAGGGAGAAGATAACAGACAAAGGAGCAAATATTGATAGAGGAGTATGAAGATATTGAAGAATAGGTAAGAGACCTAGGGAGAGACAAGATGAAAGCTAAGAGATATGACATACTTAGAGAGGGAGAGATACATGAGATTATGGTTGAAGGATTTACATAATAGTTGGATCAAGGGTTCGGAATACAAATAGAGAGAAAGTTGAGCTTATTGGTTAAGGATGAGATTATGGTTATGGATACAATAACCATATAACACTCTCTTTCTCTCTACCTTGTCTCCTTACCACTCTCTCACTCTCTTCCCCATTTCCTTACTACTTTATTTACTCTCTCTTCTAGTTGTATCATCAATCTTTCCATATAGAACAGAGAGAGAGAGAGAGACAGAGAGAGAGAGAGAGACGTAAGGAGGGTGGGGGAGATAGATAGGGAGAGAGGAATAAGGGAGGAGGAATCCAATTTCTCACTATTTCTTATTTTCCCTTTCCTTTTATCTATCTCTATATCTACAAGTATTTTATTTTACTATTTAATTGATCTAAATATCAATATTGAAAAAGAAGAATAGTTAATAACATGAATTTAATCAAATATATCTATTGTGTGTGTGTGCGTGCGTGCGTGTGCATACATACATATATTGTTGAGGGTGTGTGACTATAGTGTCTATAGATAATAGATAGTGACTATAGTGTCACAAACCATCAATTTTATATATATAGTGTCTCAAACCCTACACACACTCGCGTGCACGCGCGCGTGTGTGTGTGTGTTTTATATATATAGTGGTGTGTGTGTGTGTGTGTGTGTGTGTGTGTGTGTGTGTGTTAATATATTATTGAGGGTTTGTGTATTTGTGATACTAATATATTATTGGGCTCATGACACATTCTCCCATGATCCAATATTCTTTTGGTTCTGTGTTATTTATATATTATGTGGCACCCAATCTTACAGTATTTATAATTGGGTATCTATGGTAGATAAGTCACTTACCTTGAGCCTCACAATAGTTTGTTATCTTAACAAGGATTTCCTTTTTCACTTCTTTTATGGTATCTTGTTGCATTATCCCCTTCTATGGTCTCATAGGGGCTATGAACTCTTTGGCTTGAACTAGGTGTTTCTTATGGATACTATATTGTTGTTGAAAATGCTTTATCCCACTTCATCAATTCCTTAAGATGCCAAAATAAGCACTTATTTTTCCATCTAAAGGGGGAGCATACGTGGTCCCCTTATTTGCATATATTTTTATTCATTTCAAGCACAACATACAGAGTACACTCGCATAACATAATTTGTTAAGGCCAATTACTCTTCTTCTTTTTACATTTCTTTGACTAGAATTCCACACACTAGACCATTTGATCTATCCTAGAACATACACAAATCATCCTCATGGTATAGGAGCACTCTATCATGGGGGTGTAAACTTACCACATAGCGCAAAGGTTTGTAGGATTGACTATCAAGCACACAAACCTGCTAGACTATTCGACCCTATCCTTTTTTGTCGGATTGACTATTGAGAACAAAAACCTATTAGACCATTTGATCCTACCCCTTTTGTTTCATGAGATTGAATAACAAGCACAATAACCTACTAGACTATTCAATTATACCCTTTTTGGTGTGGTTCACAATAAGAAACACAAACCTTATTGGGTGATTTCTCTCTCTCTCTCTCTCTCTCTCTCTCTCTCTCTCTCTCTCGCTCTCTCTCTCGGTGACATATCTCTTTTTATGATTTCAGAATTGAAAAGGACTCAGGTCTGTTGGGGCTCACTAGTTTCTTTGTCTCCTTATCCATAACAAGATAATTCCTTTGATGTACTTTACCATGGGTATAAGGTATCTCGTACTCCCAATATGATTAGGGATAAATGTACTATCTTAAAATAGAAGCACCAATCATTTAAGACATTTTATATCCTTCCCTTTAGTGATTTTATGGACTATGCATGTATTTGTGCTCAATCAACTCTTGCTCACTCAAATTTCTCTTTTCCAATTTTGTCAACACAATTTTTGAGACCTCATGGATCTCTTTTTTTGGGATAACTCTAGTATAAGTCAGCCCAAGTAAAACTATAGCCAAAATGTCGACATATGCCTCAAAAGTCAACCTATATCTTGGTCATCTTTGGTTTTGGGGCCTGTTTTGTCTCAAGGACTTAAATTTGAAAATTGGGTCTCTATCAGCTTGCTTTATTTTCGAGTCAAAAAACTAGTATAAAAGAAGCTTAGGCACCTTATATTCACAGCAAGATACTTATATACACACATGAAGGACACTCAAGCTAGCATACTCAGGGCATTCATAAAGTTTTCAAGGAAAAATTCAAGCTATTCTCAAGATTCAAGGATCCTTTGTGAACATTTCATCTTCAAATCTAACATTTTTTGGCCATCAAGGGAGAAGATCCAAATTGTGGAGTTCATCATCCTCTTCTTATTTGTTTCACATTTAAATATGTGCTCTATGATGTGACTCTGATGGATCTATCACATTTGTGGAGATTTTCTACATCCTTTATTGCAAATTCAACATCTACAACAATCAAGCATTACAAAATTCTTATTGACAAGGCTTTTATCAAGGAGGTGAATATTTACGTTTGTTTTTCTTCCTTTCATTCTTGAGTTTTATTTCAATTCAAGATTGATTCCTCAATCTAGGGCTTTACCCAAGGCAATCCTTCCCCCCAACAAATAAAACCAATCTTTTTAGTGTCCAAGAGTAGGATATCAAAATTGTGACTAGATATGAAAACTACTTGCCAAGAGCTTTCAAGAGAACCTGGATTGTTTTTTCTATAGTGCCCTGGGAACATGCTCAACTGCTTGTAAATTCTATGAATAGTTTTCCTCAGGTCAACCTCTTCTTGGAGATCTGGGATAATTGGGGTTTTATGGGGGTTTCTATCCTGACCACAAATTCAGAGTCAGAATTACAGTCGCAGTTTTAGATATGTGGATTTTAGAGTGGAAAAAAATCTTTTGTGTATTTCAAGGTAATTTCTCCATCTTTTAAGGAAAAATTAATTTAATCAGTAAATTTGTAATTTAGCTTTTATGCATGTTGGTATCCCAGAATGTGTAATATAAAGCCAAACAACTGATGCCTAGAAACCAAAATGGTCAAAGTTAATTTCATTGTTTTCCTTCAGAAATGGATGCCGGATCTCCCTTCTGAGTTTCCCTCTTGTGAGATTTTTTATATGATTTCCAGGGCTGAAGACTGATAATTTTTTCATGCAAGGAGAAGATGATTCAATTCAAAAATTTACCTTGCCCTCTATTGTGTCCTGTTATATATACTGCCATCCTCTATTTTTTCTAGATTAGAAAAGTAGCAAAAACACACCAACTATTTTAATCTTTTTCAGGTTGCAGCTGTTCTGAAAGATAGGCCTGCATGATTTGTGATTACCATCGAATGAAAATGTTTGGGCACATGCAAACAGCTTTTTTATTTATTTTTCTTGGAGAATGTTATGATAATAAAAGTTGACTTAATCAACTAGCCTTTTGCATTCAGTGCGATTTACCAGGGGTGCAAGTGGAGTCATGTTGTACAGAAGTTGGAATTTTCTAGTTTTTAGCATATAAAAAGAGATTTGCATGCATTCAATATTTAAAGAGTCTGCTGGATCTATCGTACCTTAATTGCAGAATTTATTTATCGAGAACCATCGTTCTTGTTTTTGTGACTATATTTCACATGGTTGCTACTATATTTCTCTGCACATGACATATTACATTGGCAGACAGAACTTTGGTTATTAAAAATTAAATTTACCGTTTGCCTTTTTGTATTTCTCTGAGCATTCATATTATGTTCAAATGTCTATCTTCCACTGATATGATTTCGTTAACCTGTGTGGTTCATTTGTACTTCATGGATGGATGTCAATATTTCTAAATCCTTTGAACTCAAAATGCCTAATGTAGGTCCTTTGATTGGACAATGATCGTTTTCTTGCTTTATTTCAGTTTTATAATTTATTCGAGCTCACTAAAGCTGAGCATAGTAGCACCAAGGCAAGATTTTGTTAGAGCAGAGATGCTGTCAAATGGATATCTCATCCCACCCTGTGGAGGGGTAGGATCAATTGTTTATATAGTTGACCACTTGGATTTTGAGATCTATGTTTCTTGCCATGTTTAATGCTCCAAAAGGATCTAACTTTATTACTAGACAATATCTTGTCAAAAAATTTCAACAATTAATTTGTTATGTCATGAAATGGCTTTCACCATAAGGAACAAATTTGGGGTTTCTTAATTGCAGTTGGCTTTGATCTCTGTGCAGTAAGTTATAGCTTAAGCTTGTGGCACATGCAAACAGCTTTTCTATTTATTTTTCTTGGAGCATGTTATGATAATAAAAGTTGACTTAATCAACTAGCCTTTTGCATTCAGTGCGATGAGTCTTGTAATTAGAGATGACTAACTAATTACATTAATCACTTAATTGGTTACGTACCATGCAAAAGTATCCATATCCTGTTTGGGGTGCCAAAAACATTAATCAATATATCTTTTTCATCAAGTCTTTTTTCTCTCCATTCTCAAACTAACACCATACATGTTAGTTTTTCAGGATGATGAAGGCAACAAGAATACCTAAAGTTGGGAGGTGGGACCAACTAATATGAATATTATCTTGATGATGGCTGGTGGAGGCTGATTCAAATTGTTGATGTTATTATCTGCTAATCAAGTGTTCTCCAAAAGATTAACTCTATCATTAATATTTGGAGATAACTCGATTATTAATATTATCTAAGAAAACTTGATTCTCCCATGAACTGTATATTGTTTTTTGTCAATTCTAGCTACATATTGCTCATGCGTGCTTATTTTCTTGTTTATCCTCATCATAAAGTGTTTCTTTTCACCGTTCTCAGTTCAATGCATTTCCCTGTCTCAACTGACTGCCCTCACAGACAATCCCAAGAACACAATACAATGTTCTAGTACCAATATGATGGAAATATATGCAAAACACATACACACAGTTTCTGCTCAGTTTGCAAAAACAATTGGTAATACACGCAAAACAACACCACAGGCAGAGCTGGAGACAAGTTATTATTTCTATTAATCATAAAATGACATTTACACAATATCTCAAAAACAGATTACAAAAATGATTTCAAACAACTCATCTGCAGCAACCTGGAACAGCAACCGCTGTCTAAAGTTGCACTGAACTCCATGTTCTTCTGCTTGTCTAGCACTACCTGGTTTCTATTTTGTTCATATGGAGTTTCCTTTTTATATATCAAACTATCAAGTTTTATAACAGCTGATAAAATAATAGCACAATAATTCCACATAAAGTGGAAATGCTCCGACTCCTCCTATGCAATTCCCTAAGTAAACTCAAGTGTCATTAGTACCTAGGTGAGAAATAACCAAGGTAAAACATCTTGATTACACCAACACACTACAACCAGATGCATTGCATGAGCTGAGGCTTCGAATTGCTAGGTTGCAAATCTTATGAGATAAAATATGGAAGACATTAACCTTTCTATGATGGGTATTCCTATTACTAGATCTCAGTATGTGATATTTTGTGTATGACCTTGATGCAGGGGTTCCAATGATGCTATAGACACTTTTTTCTAAAGATGTATAGTTGTCAGTTACTAAAGATGGAATGGACGATGTCAATATTTCACTTCATTCATCTTGGAGTCCTAGAGTGTTTGGTCTTGAATGTGCCCCTCCAATAACTTATATTCTGATGGTGGTGGTCATGTGCAAAGGCTCCAATGCTTTTAAAGGTATGCCTGTTTTCAGATGCTATCTTGTTAATGATTAGAGTACAAAAATTACTTTCATGTAAACATCTTCCACCCTTCAACTGGGTATTTTTGTGCTGCATAATGTTCCTCCTGCAGAATGTTTATGATAGCTGCAAAAGAGCTCCTCCATACCTCTAATTATCAACATCAGTTTTTCTCTGAGTTTATCTGCTGTGCTGTCAATGGTCATCTCCAGCACATTGGTTCTCTTCTTTATTTCATACCTATTTATTCACCTTCATATCTGCGGGGTATACAATGACTTGGCTTCATGGATGAGATGTCTTGGCATCTTGGACTTGCAGAGTGTGCTGTGTATCGCATAAGGCTGTGTATATTCATCTCTCATCGGTATTCTTTATGTCTGGCTGGTAGATTGGTCTTCCTTGTATCCACGTGGCTTAACTGTCTTTTAAAGATTCGAAATGGCTGAGTGTTACTGGTCAACACCTTTCGAAGGGAGGTGAAGCTGTGTGAAGTTACCTTGTTTTGCATTCATTCTTGAGTATGTTATGTAACTCTAGCAAAAGGTAGAGTAGGCGATATATATATCACAGGTGCGTATGCTATATAGCTTGCGCTTCTGATTTTTCAATCTTTGCATGATCAATACTATCGAGGAACATTATTCTTGTGTTATTAGCATCTGTGAGATGCTTAAAGCATTATATATGTCTTGTATTCAAACAGTGGTTATAGCAGATGTATTAGGACTAGGGATCTATTGATTGACTGTTAAAAGTTATCAGTCCTATGTTTTCATCATTCAATAAAGGATCTATCTTTTGTGGGGCTAGGATTTTCACCCTTAAGTGGAGGGTTTTCCCAGGATAAACAGTTAAGAGTCGTATGTTCTTATGCTTTCATGAGTTTCTGTTTATTGCATGTTATGGTATTCTGCTTCAAACATTGACATGGTATCAGAGCAGATCTAATAAAGATCTAAAACCAGAATAGGAATATTGATAATTTAAGAGATGCAAAAAATGAGGGATTTTTATAAGAACGTATAGCTGAAGAGCCTTGGAGGATGTGCTGGTGTTCAAATTTTTCTCCCTTCCAGCACTATAATTTTGTGATGGCGAAAGATCTATTGATAAATTGAGAGGAAATTTAGGCAATAAAGAGATAAGTATTTGAACAAACATTTAATGTAGTTCTTCTTAGTATAGTAATTCATGTATTCTTTTAGCAATGATCTCTAAATTTCTCTTCTAGGTAGTTTGATTCTATGAATTATTATTAATCTCTCTTGGTTGCAGGAAAGATCAAGAAGCTGAACTATGGTTAATAAATTATCTGAAATCACAGTAGGTTGATCATTCATGAAGACTTAGCCCACAGTAATGAGTCTAAATTCATAAGATCGGATCAGCCTTGGATGAAGAGTTTGCTTCAGTATGGAAGTTGAGAAAGACGAAGATACTAATTAATGGAATCCCTATCATTGTGATCAGCTACTTCTAAGCGGAGGATATGACAATTAGAGAGAGCTTAAGCAGCAGAGGGATAGTGCCAATCCTTTTGTAAGGATCAATAAGCTTGTCTAGCAGTGTGACTGTTAAAGCTCCTTGTTCGGTCAAATTTGAATTAGCTCTACTTTGTTCTGCTGTGAACATCAAAGCAGCGAGAATGCTGCCCCTGTTGAGAGGGAGTCTGACTATCCATCACATGCAACCTTGGACGAGGAGGTCAGAAGGTTGATATTGAATTCATGGGGAGTCTGACTTGGACAAGGTCAGAAGGTTGACGTTTATCTCAAAGAAAGCCATATCATCATGAAGATTTGTTCATGAGTTCTTCTCCATGAGAGATAAGTTTGAGGTGCAATCTCTTGTTAATGTGTCATGTCCCCTTCTCAATTTTAATTCTGAGCGACAGAATTAATCTCTCTCCACATCCGGATAGATTAATATCGACTTCAGGCATGATGCTATCCAGTCACAAAAGGGGAATTTAATTTAATATATTCCAGGACTTTATTAGATGCAAAGTTAAGTCACTTTAATGTTTTAAAGTATTTACTTTATAAATAGTTTTAAGTGACTACAGGACGAAAATGACTTTTAATCCCACATTCTTTGCACGTGGTACCTTTCCCTCGTTCTGAGGTTATAAATGCACGAGTTTGCATTGGGATTGACACACAAGAAGAAATATATGAAACCATATACACTGAATTCTGGTTGCTTAGATGTGACTGGTTCATGACTGGGAGGACGAAAACCCTCTAAGTCTGGAGTTCCTTCAAGGAGTTGGACGTTACCCCAGCTTCTCCATTTCATGCATTGAAGTAATATTGGGCAAAGTCGGCAAGTTCAGAAGGTCAGTTTAAGGAATAAAGATTCAGCATTCTGTGTCAATTTGGAATTAATACAGTAAGGGTCAGAACTAGGGCGAGATTACTTTTTGTCTATGGCTGGTAGTTTCCATTGTTTGAAGGTGAAAACCCAGGGAAACAGCGTTGCAAGTTTTGTTACGGGAGTTGAATAACAGATGGTCATTGTTAACGTGAATGGCTGAGTTTAATGGTGAAAACGTTGCTATCGAGTCAGGTCATTCTACAGCAAGTTAAACTCACGGAAATTCGCACTGCTCAGCTGGTGTATTAATATTCTTTGGCGTCTAAGGAGAATCCGTATACAGTTTCCGGTTGGTCAAAGAGAAGTGTTACACAGTCAGGCTGACCCAGACTTATAGCGTTCGGAGCTAATATCTCACACGGGTGAAGGAATTTCAGTTTCTTGGGCCGCAGGAAGGATTTCACGGGTTTATCCATTTCTCATATTACTATCAGACGGGTCGGGTTGTACCGCCAGAGCTCATTTCGTGACTACCTTCTGAGGTGACCTCCTGGTTCAACGGCTCCAGTCTGACGCGTTTCACATTCAATCGTTTCTGTAGCAGTGGGTGACTGCAGGCTTACTTGTTGAAGGTGAGGGGGTTGAATGTGGAAAGGGAGCTGAACTCAAATGGGGTCTATGGCATCTTAAGTGGTTAGCACAGTCGACTCCATTCAGCAGGAGACATTACCAGCAAGCCCAACATGATTAGAGTACAGCAAACTCAGGAATCACTACAGAAGTCTGTGAACTGTTTGTTATAAATTACTATTACATTTCAACATTGGCTCAATTTGATATCAAAACGTTATAAAGTTCATCAGTACTGCTGTAGGTAATAGCTCAGTATATTACATAATGAGCTCTTCTCTGCGAGGGAGAAGTTCAAGGTGTGATCCCTTGTTAACAACTTCTTTTCCGTGAGGAAGAAGTTCAAGGTGAGATCCCTTGTTAATGAGTTTTTCTCTGTGAGGCAGAACGTTGAGGTGCAATCCCTTGTTAATGAGTTCTTCTCTGTGAGGGAGAAGGTCGAGGTGCAATCCCTTGTTAATGCATTCTTCTTTGCGAAAGAAGTTTGAGCTGCAAGCCCTTATTAAAGCATTCTTCTTTATGAAAGAAGCTTGAGGTGCAAACTCTTGCTAATGCATTTTTCTCTGCGAGAAAAGTTTAAGGTGAAAGCCCTTGTTCCACCCTCTAGGAGTAGCCATGGTTGATGTCATGTGAAAGACTCCATGACTTAGTTCTCTGTTCTTTCACAATCTGGGAGTAGCTATGGTGAATTTCATGCTAAGATGACAATATTATGTTGAGAAAATCTGTATTGAGATTTTGTTATTGACACTTTTTGGTTGTAGTTCCATTGTGCTTGTCAGCTTGAGACACATGGCGACATGTGAATGATGTCTCCCTCGCTAATGTTTATGGTAGCTGCAAGAGAGCTCCTTCATACCTGTAACAATCAACATCATTTTTCTCGAGTTTATCTCGTATGTTGTCAATGGTCATCTCCAGCTCATTGGTTCTCTTCTTTATTTCATAGCTATTTATTCACCTTTGTAACAGCTGGGTATACGATGACTTGGCTTGATATATGAGATGACTTGGTTTCTTTGTCTGGACGGTGGATTGATCTTCCTTGTATCCACTTGGCTTTACTGTCTTTTAAAGATTCAACATGGCTTAGTGTTACCGGTCATCACCTTTCGAAGGGAGGGGAAGCAGTGTGGAGTTTACCATGTTTTGTATTCATTCTTGAGTATGTTATGTGACTCTAGCAAAAGGTAGAGTAGGCAATATATATAGTGCAGGTGCTGTACACTACAGCTCATGCTTCTGATATTCTAATCTGTTCGTGATCAATACTATCAAGGAACATTATTCTTGTGTTATTAGTGTCTGTGAGATGCTTAAAGCATTATATACGCTTTGCATTCGAACAGTAATATAGCAGTTGTATCAGGACTGTGAAGTAGGCAACTATTGATTGGCTGTTAAAAGTATTCAATTATATGCTTGAAACCATTGTATTTGTTTTGAAATTTGATCAATCAATAAAGGATCTATCTTTTGTGGGTCTGGGTTTTTCACCCTCAAGTGGAGGATTTCCCAAGGATAAATAGTTGTTATCTGTTCTTATGCTTTCCTAAGTTTCTGTCTATTGCATTTTATGCTATTCTGTCTTAAACATTAAGAAAAATTACTTTAAACATCTTCGACCCTTCAACTGGACCCTTCAACAGGGTATTTTGTGCAGCAGAATGTTCCTCCTACAGTATTGATAAATCTCCTTCATGAACATCAGTCAGAAATTCAGAATGTGTAAACACTTTATGGTTTTCCCCCAGTTTTTGCATCTTATATTTGTCAAAGGTTTGGACTGACACTAAATGGATAATTTTCTGATTTTTGAGTTAAGTTTTCCCCCAGTTTTTGCATCTTACTTTTGTCAAAGGTTTGGACTGACACTGAATGGATAATTTTCTGATTTTTGAGTTAACTTATTGCTTAGCATACAAGGCTTCTCATTCATAGATATTGATATCGGAACAATGGATAAGTTAATAACAATAATAGCAGGTATACATACACCACAGAACTTGCAGTTTATGATTAAATATAGGACTTTGCTGTCATAACTGAAATATAAATTTGTTACAGATTTAAATTGGGCAGATTGTCAATACAATCATTTGAGTGTCCTGACCTTGGCTTGCATCAATGTAATCATTAATGAAGTCTTTGATGAATAGCAGCAGTCTACTGGACATCCATGCCTTCATCTCCACAACCAGCGTGGATGTATGCACACAGCCAAAAGGAGTCTCATGCCCCATAATCTGCACTTTGTTCACATGTCCACCTTCACATAGCATGACTCCTCTATATCCCACCAAAATGTCAACTGACTTCAATAAAGGATCACTCATGCCTTTACTCAGCCTTCCCTGACCTCTAAGTATGACATCTCACTCCACACAACAAATTTTAAAATCAGTAGTGACAAAGCATAGAATTCGACACCCCAATCAGCAATATTACCCTTCAACTTGACACAAATTGCCAATAGAAACCCATGCCTTGCATTTGAAATATCACCCAGTATTCATAATCACTAGTGAAAAATATTATGCACCGATTTAGCAATGAGTAACTGCCCAATAATGATGGAAATGTAATATTCAACATTAAATCACAAGGCTCCCTTGAAAGAATTCCAATTCTCCACACACTAAGCTCAGAAGTTTGTCTTTGCAAAAAACTTAATTTATGAAACCTCGTCAACTGATGAAAGCAAGCGAGAAATCTGAATGATCCCTCCTGCAACCAGCTAAGGTAGAATCATGCACTACCTAACTAGTATTCCTTAGGGATCTTGTCTGAAGGTTTCCACTCCACAAGAAGTTCTCCAAAATACATAAAGATGAGATAAAACCCAGCATAATGAAGTGGGCTCCAAAATCACCTTTTTGTAAAACCTGTCGAATATTCTCAGAAACCTTTTCAAATGACTACTTAAATAATTCTTTAAGTCTAGAAAATAAAGTGACTTTAATATTTCACTAAGTCACTTTATGGATCTTTATCAAATTAATTAAATAAAATCACCATTAAAATGTAATTTATTGGACAATATTAAATAATTAATTTAACTTATTCCATCATTGCCACACTTTAGCCTACAGGAATAAAATACACTAAATGGTATCCTGGGCTACTCCTGAGGAAGGTACATTACAGAATGGGCAGATCCAATGGATTGTGGTTTTGATACAGGCAGTTCAAACAATTAACAAACTTGTGTATATGATGCCTCAGCATTAGCTGGAGCTGAACTTGAAAGACAACAAATACCTATGCCTCTAGCCCATTCTGTGGAGCATGAACAAATACCTATGCCTCTAGCCTCTTTGGTTATTTGCCAAAGAATTGCATCCTTTGCAATTCTTTGCAACTATAAATAATGCTCAATTTGATTGAATCAATAGAAATTAACTTTTTCATCTCTTCATGTTGTTGTATGTTGGGAATTTCTTCCCACTTTCATACATGAATGAGTTACTGCCTTTTTTGAAGGGGTTTGTTTTGCAATAAAAAAATTGCAAAAACTGTTTGTAGATATCATATTCACTCCTAGTGACTTTTGGATCCCATACCTCCATATTTCTTTGTGAGGACTTTGTGAGTTTAGGTCCTTTTTTTGGTTATTTTGGTTGTCATGACGAAGAGGAAACTTATGAAGTTTTGTTGCGTCATGGCCCCTTTCCTTTTTGCATCTCTTTATCGCTTTTTTATCTTTGAGTCATTAGAATAGGGCTAAATTTAGTTCAATGTGTGTTGGGTGGACTAACAAATGCCTGGGCTTTGAAAGGAATCAACCTTCTCTACATGTTTGACCTCAATTGCAAAGGTCCCATACCTTCAGATTATTTTCATTGTATCACTAAAATGTTAAAAGTTAATGTACTATTTCAAGTGATAACACTTCCATATTCAAGTGTGTTAGGAAGCCTCATGTTTATGATAGTTTATACTTGACAAGACAGAGTCCGAGAAATGGGAGTTCTACTAAAATCATGGAAAAACTTAAGTAAAAAAACATTGGATGCATGTAAAGGGAGTGTTTAGTGAATTGAAGGGAACTTTGGCAATTGCTTCTGGTATGGACAGTTGATTGTTGAGCATAGAGGGTTTGGTAGATACAAATTAGACTAGAGATTTTTGACAAACAGAGATCTAAAAGTAGGTATGGGTTTATTTTGTTTGGTGAAGTTATGAGTTGGATGAGCAAAAGGCAACAAATAGTTGATTTATCAACTCTTGAAGTAGAACATGTGGTCACAACATATTTATAATTATGTTCCATGGAGAGGCATGCTTTGGAAGAAACCTCACATCTCCTATAACGCACACCCCCCACCCCCAAAACCACCACCTTTGTCACCTCCACTTCTTGCTATATTGCACATGCCACACATACTCACTGCAACCTTTAACTTTGTGAAAACTAGTTTGCCTTTCATGGGGCACTCACAAAGATATTATATTGCAGATTTTGCCTTGAAGATTTCTATTCAGCTCAATTTGTATATCAATGCCACCCACCAACTACCACTCCTCTGTCATCCCCTTGTTATCCCCTCACCGTCCCCAAGTTGATACCCTTGCTCCCTCAGACCCCAAAACTTGTCCCCACATCCCACATCACAAAACCTTGTGAAACTATGGTTTATAAGGAAGTTGTGTGGTTGAATAGGTTATGTAAAAATATTTGTTTTAAGAGTCTAATGGTGTTGAATCAATGTCAGTCATAAAGTGCAATTTGTTTGGATACGAATCCTATTTGCCATTCATAAAAAACACATTGATGTGCAATATTAATTTAAAATGATGGTTGAAAACAGTCCAATGTCGAGAGTCCTTGTAGAAAGAGTAAATCCATCATCACCTTTGCGGTAAAATGTGGTGAGTTGTCAAGTATTGTAGTATAGTTGGCATAGTGATTTACATACAATAGTAATGTTGCAAATGTCACATTGCAACAACCTCAAGGCATTTAGGGGATTTTATAGCCACGTATGAGTTAAGTGCTTTCTAAGGCATGATTAGTGATGTAGGAAGATGTTTGACAAACTAGAAAACATGCAAGATGAGTCAATGGCATGATTATGTCTTAGAAGATGGCACTAGATATTGTAAGCTTATGACCAACATGATGATGTTGTGAACTACCTTGATATAATGCCTTTTCATAAAAGTTTAAATGAACATGCAATTTTGTCTATCTCCAATTCATGTATGATTGGCAACTGATAAATTTGTTTTTTGAAGAATTTGTGATTTTTGTGTTTAGAGATTTTATGCTTTTTTTGAGTTTTTGGAAATAAAGAACAATACATGAAACTCAAATCTAAAAAACTTGCAATTCACCAATAGAGATTGCTTAGTGCATATATTGATAATAACAAGGCATAACATTTGCAATTGAAAATATAGAAATGGAATTGCGTATTAAAGGAGATCCTGGATATCAAATGCAGCCTAGAAATTATTCCAGACCCCTTTAATTTCTGATTACAATGAGCATTAACAGCTACACACCCAATATGGGATATAAACACCGATTGATTTGACTAGGAAATCCAAACGCTGGCTTTGGGATGTCATGTGGGCCTGAAAAAGGAGTACAACTGCCTTGAACTTTGTCACCAGACCTGTCCCAAAGCTGTGATCTATTCTACTGACTGCCCTTGACAAAATTATCTGCAATGAATACTTTATTCAACTCAATATAAACACCGATTGATTTGACTAGGAAATCCAAACGCTGGCTTTGGGATGTCATGTGGGCCTGAAAAAGGAGTACAACTGCCTTGAACTTTGTCACCAGACCTGTCCCAAAGCTGTGATCTATTCTACTGACTGCCCTTGACAAAATTATCTGCAATGAATACTTTATTCAACTCAATCCACACCTTGAACTTTATAAATGAAGCACAATTATGACTCTAGCGTGTAACCATCACAGAAATAAAACTGAATTATTGCCCGCTAATGTTGTGCAGAAGCCCTTCTCTCACACACAAGTGGAACTATTAACATTGCTATCGTCACTAACCAAATCCTACAATGACATCATGAATACAACCAGCAGAATCTGCCAAACTAAAACCATCTCAACAATCAATGTCACAATAACAAAACCATCATGTGAGAGCAACTTTGTTAGCAAGACTTGCTCCCATTCACTGTGCGAGATAAACTGTTATACATTATCATCTAGCTCATGTGCGTTTGAACTGTGCATCCAATAAGTATCATGTACACGAGGATCAAATGAAAAACTATATGCACTCCTTACCTTGTATGCCCCCAAAAAACTCCTTTGCAAGACCTACCAGCAATTTGATGGACTAATAGGATACCAAACATCATGAATGCTCATCTCAAGAGAGTGATCACTATCAACCTCAAAAGGTGGACTGTCATATGACAATGCAACATCCACCTCAAACAAAAGATTGTTCATGAAGCGAGCCTCACCACTGTGTTGATTGAACTGTCTATCCCTCAACTGTCGGAGACATAATGTGTCACACTCCTGAATCATATCATGCTCCTCTATCACCTTGCCCTTCTCTCTAAAAAGAGAAATAGAGTGTTAACTCACCTTTGTAATTCCCTTCAATACGTACCTCCTGCCCTAGTACTCAAATCTCATCTCCATCAAAGGAAGGTTGAGGGTGAATTCTCCAATGTCTTGAAGTCATTGCATACCCAAGTATGCTTGTAGCCATCAAATGAAAGAGTGAGATTGCATATACATCTAGTGCAAGCAAGGGTATAACCATCTACCATTAACACGGAATCCAATAAAATCCTTTGTTTGAAGTCTACACCTACTGACAAATCCCTCTTCAATGACATGTGTAACCCCAATGGTAGCCATGGCAATAAACCGTTGCCCATCCACTAATCCCCTGATCCTGAAAGAAGATGCATGTGGTACAATGGTGAAGAATGCCAACAAGGATAGTCTAGCATCAGGTCCAAACTCGAGAGAGGCTTTCCAAGCCTCAATAACATCGTAAACAACTAGCTGGTCTGAAATTTAAGCCTCGTCATCCTCGTAATAAACCCATATGGAACGGACAACTTTTCCCTCAGGCCTCAATGGACAAGTGTGCTCATGATCATAGGGTTTCTACAAGTATACACCAATAACATAGTTATTTCTTCCTCACATCCCCACAAGCTGCATCATCATATTTTGCTATGATTTTTTCTTTTGATCAGCAACTGGTGGATTATCCTCCTTAGAAGGCAAAGTGGTGGATTAAGACTGAAATCACCTCTTAGGTGTTGCAAGCTCCATACTCATTGCCTTTTTAATGGCCTCATGCAAGAAAGGCGAATTCAAAAGCCAAGCCAACTTCTCAAAGGCTCTTGACGACCCTCAGTGCATAACATAACCAATCGTCTCTTTGTCACATCAAGTACCATCACAACAACCTCTGAATCTGACTCATGAGAGAAGTCAAGCTACCCGTCTATCTAAGTTGAGCAAGTTCTCAGAATTATACCTTTGGATCCTTATTGTCAAAGTCTTAATCAACCTTTCTGAGAATTCATGATAGGAGGCAATGAGGTTGTGTTGCATGGTAACCATCCCATTATGCCACCAGTCGTGGTTTGCACCATCTACACGCAATGCTACAAATTTAATGGCATCCACTTCTATCATAAGAATAAGACTCAAGAAAGTAACCAATTTACCAATCCAAGCTCTCATTGTGACCTTCGCATTGCCATCAAATGTAGGAAGTGAGAGCTTGCTAATGACATGTTTAAGATCGTTATTCTAAGTCCTTAATCCTCTTTCTTGCGTGGGCCTGCTATGCTCTCCTCTCTAGGTCATGATTATGTCAAAAGGCAACTGATCTTTAGCTCTTTGTAGCAATCCATCCCACTCATCATGCATGGCCAAAACATCATCAGCAAAAGCTATACATTCTTCCTCTACACTCCCTACCTTTGTCTCATTCCTCAGGAATGCAAGACATGTAGGCCTTTCATAGGTGCCTATAGGAACTCTTCTCGTCATAAAGATCCCAACTGCACTGTCATGCTCTTCTCAGTCTTGATTTTGCCCTCTAAGACAAGACATTTGTTGAATGGTTGCGGTGAGCTACAAAACATCAGTCACCTATTGGTGCCTTGCTGCAAGACCCCTAAAGATTTACATAGCTTTTCTATCCTTGTTATGTTTTGCATTCCTGGGTGGACTACCACCTCTCCAATCACCCATTGTGTCTAATTGCATTTCCTGTAACTAACCAACCAATTGTTCTATTCTTCCCCTTCATGTATAATACATATTAGGATCAAACCATTCTGGATGCCAAAAAAACTGAACCCTGTAGGATAGAAGGAAATCCCTCGGATACAAATATGATGGACCCTGCCAGCTCATCCTCTAACCAACTGGAAACTGACAAGTTTGGTTTTTGAAGGATTGTAGTTTTTTGTGTTTTGAGATTTTATGTCTCTTTTGAGTTTTTGAAAACAAAGAAATATGTGAAATTCAAGTCTAAATCACTTGTGATTCACCGATAGAGACTGCTTATTTCATATATTGATAATATCAAGGCACAACATTTACGATTGAAAATATAGGAATAGAACTGCTGATTAAAGGAGAACCTAGAGATCAAATGCGGCCTAGAAATTATTCCAAACACCATCAATTTCTAATTATGATGAACATTGACAGCTAGACACCCAATATGGGATGATATACAAGCATAAACACTAATCAATTTGACCAAGAAGTCCAAATGCTGGCTTTGGGGTCTCACATGGGCTTTGCAACCAGACCTGTCTCAAAGATGCGATCTCTTGTACTGACTGTCCTTGACAAAATTGTCTGCAATTAATACTTTATTCAACTCAATCCACATCCTAAACTATGCAGATGAAGCACAATTATGGCTCTTGTGTGTTGCCATCACTAAAGTGCAACTTCAATGGGTCTTTCACCACCTCAAATGGTACAAACGTTGAAGAATTATCACCCTCCAATGCTAATGTTGTGCAAAACCTTGTCTCATACACACTATTCCCAAGATTCCAAGAAACAACTCATAAACTCACATTCGTAATGAATGAATTTTCACTTTTTCCGTTTTATAATTCCTTCACAAGGTTCAACTCAAGAGGAATCTCAGATAAGTCACATTAATGACTTATTAAATTGCATTGAATTGACTTTATAACATTAATTTATATTTAGGTTTCCACTTAATTTAATCAATTAATGCCCTTTAATGATGTCTCGTGGCCCCCATTTTACTTTATAAACTCTACAATAGACTTTATAATAAATTATTGATAAAGTTCACTTTATTAATAATTTAATAACATGAACTTGTGCCATTAATTTTAAATCACTGAGTCAACTAGGAATCATGTTATAAACTGCACATGCATATGATCTAGTGCCCTGCCAAAAATAGCAACTTTGTGAAGATAGTAAGTCCCTAAAATAACTGCTCAAGCCAAAGATGCCAAAGCTCAACACTGCAACACAGCCTGTTCAGGTGCCCTTCTCTAATTAGAAAGCTCTGAAAACTTAAGAGCAGCATCCTCTTACATATAATAAATTGAATAAAACATCTCATTTAACCATTAAAAGTCTGTTTATATAAATTATTATGGCATCAATTTGTAAAATGATTAGCATTGCATTAACTTCTAACATTTTTAAAATTTCAAACAACCCAGAGCTCAGGTTTTGTACTTTATACATAATAAATAAGTAATCATGTAATTAAAAGTACAAGCAGTGATAAATAGAAACATTAAGATAATATAATAATGATGGCAAAAGAGACTATACATAATAAAATGATTCACCCATGGACAAGATAAATTGAAATTTAAAGACTGGATTTTTATAAGCATTTAAACAGTTGATTGTCCACATCTTAATACAAGAGGCTTCAAGGAACTAAACCAACACAACTTAGGTGAAGCTTCAAATGCATATATATTCTTCCAGTTCCAGGCACTTAATATATAATTCTTGAGAGAAAATCTTCAAGGAACCCTGCTATGCAAAAATATTTGCCATAAACATGAAATCATATGTTAGTCACTAGCCCATCAAAATTTAGAACATTAATGGATTGAATTATAACAAATACATGTCAACATTAGTAAAACGTTATTACATCTAATCAAATGGATTGCTTCAGCATTACATTGAAGATGCATAATACATACAAATAGAATAACACACAAGGCACCTGTTTCTTTCTCAATCTGCTAGTCAAACACTTTGCTGTTGACTCCAGCCCTGTATAAGTGTAGAGGCCTGTGTTCTTTATTTTCTTCCATGAAAGAGGAAATGTTAAGGTGAGTACCTGCTGGAACAAAGAAAACATCTCCTTCCTGAACATTAGTTTTTGACTCATCATTTACAAGTTTTTGTGTCATTACCCCCTCCCCATATAGAATTAAAAAAATGGATGGTCCTGAGACTGCTGGAAATGTTACAGTTGTGCTAAGGGGGAGGATACAACGATCCACTTCAAACTCATAGAAAGGTGGTGAGTATCGTGTTGTAAAGGAATTCAAAGGCACCCCTTGCAAAATCTCTGGTAAGCCCTGAAACATTTCACAAAGACTAACTTAAAATAACCTCAACTAGAAAAGAAATAATAATTATTCATAAAACACTAAAGAAGAATCACTTGATAAGACATTTCACCTGTTTGTATGTTAACATCGAACAAAGTGTTTCAACATCCCGGTATTTTGGGGTCAGGCCAGCCCGCACAACATTATCAGATGTAGCCATGCATTCAACACATTCCCCATACAAGTATGCATGAGGTTCATTTGCATCTAAATAAAGAGCTTCCCCAGGAGCCAGCTTGACATAATTAAAGAAGAATGCAGATATAACACCAATATCATTTGGGTATTGCTTTTCCAGCCTTAGAACCAGTTGCTCTTTTAGTGTCAAATTCCTCACCTGTTGTGAACAAATCAAAAGTTTCAAAAGGAGAATATAATGTTTAATGTGAATTTAATGTTGCCAATACTTAAGAATCTCAAACACTGACAAAAAATGATTAGAAAGTATATTTAGTGACCTGCCTGATTCTCCTGATTCAGACGTACTATTAAATTCATCAGTGCCTCCATTACTGCCTCTTTATTAATTGTCATCAGTTGAGTAAAAGCAGACTTCAATGACATTTTTGCATGATCATCACCTTGGTCCCTCAGTTCTATATTCATGAGTTCTATTGTTCTTGATTCTCCAAGAATATTCTCAATCTCAGGCACAGTTTGTAGGACATTCTTAAGCTCCTGCAGAAATTATACAAAAAAGGTATTCACATCAAATATAATTTATGAGTTGTGATGACATAGTTTTTCCCATTGCCTATGATTAGAATCATCCTTGTTTTAAGTGTAAAGAGAAAAACATTTCAAAGCAGTTAACCTCTTCTTCACTTCCTAATGTTTTTCCACAAGTTAGTTGGGTGGCAACCACAAGCTCTAAAGAAGACTCATTGATCACATGGCCAATAATGGAAAATGCTGGATTGTGGATAAGATAGCCAAGAGAGAGTTGCAATCAATTAATAAAGAAAAGAATGAGTGTGAAGATGAGCATTTGAAGCTTGACAATTAAATATAAGAGCTCTAACAAGATCTAGATAGGTAAATGACAGAAAGAAATATCAGAGTGAAAAAGTTAGAGAGATGTTCATGGTGCAAAGAAGATCATTAGGGAGCAAGTCAAACAAGGGAAGTGTTGTGACCTTTTCACACCATCACCTCATTGCAAATGGAGACCCCCTCTTTTTGCTTGACAATACTAGTAGATGTCTCGATAGGACTTAGTTTAGTGGCAATTTCTAAGCTTTTAAGTCAATAGGCTTAAAGTGATCAAATCTACATATGTGTCATGCCCACTTGAGAGTAAGCCAATAGAGGAGGGAGTTGTTAGCAAGGGTTCAACACTCAGTTAAATTCTTGGAAGTCTAAGATCTGATATGACAATGGTAAAACTGATTTGAAGTCTAAATAATTGAGAGAGAATGGAAATCTAGTTGAAAAGGATTGAAGTATGGCAAGTTAAAATCGAGACATTATGAAGTGAAGACAAGGTGCAATAATAGGACCAGTTTTGAAATGGAAAACATCTAATTATGAGGTCTTTTTTATCAGGTCTGAAGTTGAACAAGATGAAAATCATGACTAAAGGTGATGCAAGAACATCCTGGGTGTAAGGGCAATCTTGCATCACCCAAAAATATTTCTATTTCTAGTTTTCCAATTTCTGTGTTTTTAATAAGGTATAGTCCTGTACAGTGTTGCTATTTGTGGGAGCTTGCTAGTTTTAGTAAGTTGGTATTATGTGCTCAGATTGTTCTAATCTCGTATATAGAGGTTCATCTTTGACATATCAGCTTGTTGGATAAGTTTTATTGTCATATCATATGATTAGTGTAATTATTGCAGATTTTCAGTATGACTTTTGGCTATCCAAACTTCAGGTCCAGTGATGAAGACCTAAATGGCTTTGAAACAAGGCAAAACCCCAATTGATGAATGCTTGTGCGATCACCTGCTGTAGATCACTAACCGAGGATTCCGGAATGGGGTTATGATAGCCCATTGGGTCAATGATTTGCTAACTATGGTCTCCAGAAGTTGACCCATCCAAAAATGTAATTTGTAAATTCTCTTGAGTTGATCATATGTAATAAAGTGTAATGGAATAATATAATATGAGGTTGGTTGGCCTCAAGAGTTAGGGCTTAGTCTCTAGAACCTTCTCAGGCGGTTAAAAGTGTCTCTATAAGGAAGGCTCGTAGGTTGTCTAGGGCAGTTATGGCTGATAGTCGCTGCTCTGTCTTGCAAACTATTGTAAGGAAGGTGCCCATGTGGGTTTGCATATTGTAATTCTGTAATTCTACATTTACGATGATAATAAGCCCATATTTTGTTCTCTCAATTTGTGGTGTTCTCTGTTTCTGTTGTTTGTTGTCGTATTAAGGGGAGCACCCTTCATCAAGTGGTATAAGAGCGGGAGTTCTTGAGTGTGTAAACAAATCGCCAACTGGGAGGTAGTTTGCACCAAGATCGTGGTTTGAGCTGACCATGTGAACAGATCACGGATTGTGAGGAAGTTTGCACTAGGGTTTCAACGGAAGCGCAAAAATGCCTCACCAAGAAGAGCGTGGTGAAGATTTGTAGGTGTTACGTCAAAGAGTTTTAGAGCCCTCATGAGATAGATACAAGCATCGAAACAACAAATGTGTAGAGGAATAAATCTTGCTGTAAGAGATGAAAGTGAGGATGAAGAAGAAGAAACAAATGTTGAAGAAGAGGTCATTTTGAACCTAGAAAAAGAGAGGCTTTTTAGGGTCATTTCCAAGATTGGAAAAAGACCTAAGTTTAAGGTTCCCACATTTTCGAGAAATCTTAACCCGAAAGAATTGATCGATTGGATCAATGAATTGGAGGAATACTTTGGGTATGAAGATATTGAAGATTCGGATAGGGTCAAGTTTGCAAAGGCCAAACTAAAGGGTCATGTGAAGATCTGGTGATAGGAGATTCAATTGGAGCGTAATAGAAGAGGAAAGAACAAAATCACAAGATGGGACCAGATGATAGCTAAATTGAAGCGACAATTCATTCCTGTGGAATATGAGCTTGATCTGTTGAAGAAGATGCAAGGCTTGAAGAAAACGGGAAGATTTGTTTAAGAGTATACCAAAGAGTTCTACCGAGTTCTCATCAGAACAAGCTATGCAGAAGTTGACAAAGAGAAAGTTGCCCGTTATCTTAATGGGTTGAGACCAAGCATTCATGAGGAATTAAGTCTAGTCCGAATAAACAGTATTGAAGAGGCATATCAGTTTGCCCTAAGAGTTGAGGAAAAGATGAACAAGAAGTTTGATAATAAAAATAGCAAAAGAGGTCGCGGTAGAGGATCTAGCAAACGGTCTTATGAAGGCCAAAATGATGATCAGAAGAACAAGGATGAGGCTAGCATTAACAGTCAGAACTAGAGGGGAAACACCTCCAATCATTTCCATGATCAGAATAATAGAGAACAGAGAGGAAGACGCAAAGGGCAAGGATTTGGGAGAGGAGGTTTTCGTGGAAAATGTTTTCACTATGGAGAAGAAGGGCATAGAGCATTTGAGTGTTTCCATCGTCGAGTAAGGAATGATAGAAGAACTGAATAGCACATGTTGATGAAGATGTCAAATCATCACACTCTAGAGATGTTGAAAGAGAAGTCCTAGTCAATAGAAGAGTCTTGCTAAGTGGTGAGAATGAACTTGATCAAAGGGGGAGTTTGTTTTGCACAAGGTGCAAATGTGAAGATAAGTGTTGTGATGTGATCATTGATGGTGAAAGTACTGACAACCTGGTCTCAAAAAAGATGGTCATAAAGTTAAATCTCAAGAGGCAGAAACATATGCACCCATATCCTATTGCCTAGTTGCAAGATGACCACAAGGTCATGGTCAATGACCAATGCTCAATGAAGTTCAAGATTGGAAGCTACCAGGATGAGGTGTTGTGTGATATCATACCTATGGACATATGTCATATATTGCTGGGTAGGCCGTAGCAGTTTGATAAGCATGTTGTACATGATGGGAGTACAAATACCTATACTCTGACAAAGGATGGAGTGAAACATAAGTAGAAGTCATTGAAGGAGAAAAAAAGATAAGGTATGTAGTGCTGCCAAAATATGTTTTCTTAATGGAAATGAGTTACTCAAGGATATGGGGCGTGAGCATATGTGTTTTGTTGTAATTCCAAAAGATTGTAAAGAAGAAGTAGAGGAAGTACCTGCAAAAGTTGCAAATTTGTTAGAAGAGTTTTCTAATATTGTATTAGATAATGTACCTAATGGATTACCCCTAATGGAAGATCAGTCACCAAATGGACTTGGTTCCAGGAGCTAGTTTCCCAAACAAGGCAACGCATAGAATGACACCAACAAAAAGCAAAGAGTTTAACACACAAGTGCATGAGTTATTACAGAAGGGGTTGATTTGAGTCCATATGTTGTGTCAGTAGTATTGGCACCTAAGAAGAATGCAGAATGGAGGATGTGTACAGATTCTCAACCTATCAACAAGATCACAATCATGTACAGATTTCCATTGCCAAGGATGGATGATATTATGGATTGTTTGAGTGGAGCTATGTATTTCACAAAGAGAGATTTGAAGAGTGGGTAACATCAGATTCGCATCAGAAAAGGAGATGAGTGGAAGACTGCCTTCAAGACAAGGGAAGGATTGTACAAGTAGTTAGTCATGTTCTTTGGGCTGACCAATGCACCAAGCACTTTCATGAGGCTTATGAATGAGATACTAAAAGAGTTTCTAGGTAAGTTTTTCATTGTTAATCTAGATGATATTTTAATCTTTAGCAAGACATTAGAGGGGCATTTGATGCACATTCGTAAGGTGTTTGATAAGTTGAGGGAGGAAAAGTTGTTGATAAATTTGAATAATTGCAGTTTTGTGAAGGAGTTGGTGTACTCAGGATTTGTGCTGTTAGTAGAAGGTCTAAAAATGGACCCTGAGAAAGTGCAACAAAGGTAAGATCTTTTCGTGAATTGGCTAGTTTTTACAAGAAGTTTGTCAAAGGTTTTAGCAGTATTTGTGAGCCTTTGACTAAAACAATGTAAGGAGATAGGAAAGAATTTAAGTGGATTGTAGAAGCAGATAAGAGTTTTAATCTGTTGAAACATAAAGTTACAGAGAAACCTGTTTTAGCACTTCCAGACTATAATAAGATGTTTTAAGTACACTGTGATGCTAATGGTACTGCAATAGGAGATGTGTTGAGCCAAGAAGGTAGACCTATTGCTTATTTCAATGAGAAATTAAATGATGCCAAAAGAAAGTATTTTGTTTATGACCAAGAATTTTATCCTATAGTTCAGGCATTGAAGAAGTGGAGACACAATCTTCTTCCTAAGGGAGTTTGTTTTGTATACTGGTCATCGAGCTTTGCAAATATTTAAATAGTCAAAGAAAATTCAACCAAAGGCATTTGAAATGGGTTGAGTTTGTGCAAAGTTATACATTTGTTTTGGAACAAAGGAGTGGAAAGTCTAACAAAGTTCCAGATGCTCTTAATAGAAGACAAGTTTTGCTTACAGAAATGCAGATTGTGGTGGTTGGGTTTAAGGAACTCAAGAATTTGTATACGGAGGATCTTGGTTTTGGTGAGGCTTGGAAAGTTTGTACAGGACCTGTTTCACTCGACAAGACAAAGTGGTTGGATTTCATAATCCAAGACTGTATGTTGTTCAAGGGAAGTCAGTTGTGCATTCTCAAAAGTTCCATGAGAGCTAATCTCATCAAAGAGAAGCATAGTGGAGGATTGGCTAGACACTTTGGTAGAGATAAAACTATTGCTTTGGTAGCTGGAAATTATTATTGGTCACGGTTGCAGCAAGAAGTCAAGAAATTTTTGCAGTGTTGCAGAGTATGTTAGATGGTGAAAGGAGTGAAGCAAAATACAGGGTTATATCAGACATTACTTGTACCTGAGAAGCCATGGGAAGATGTTAACATGAATTTCGTTCTTGGTTTACCAAAGACACAACGAAGGCATGATTCCATATTTGTGGTGGTTGACAGACTTTCAAAAATGGCACATTTCATTCCTTGCAAGAAGACAAGTGATGTTTTTCATGTGGCAGAGTTATTTTTCAGAGAAGTTGTGAAACTACATGGTCTACCAAAGAGTATAGTTTATGATTGAGATACCAAGTTTGTTGGTTATTTCTGGCATACATTGTGGAAGAAATTGAAGATAGATTTGAACTTTAGTTCATCCCATCATCTACGGACTGATGGCCAAACAGAAGTTGTGAACTGAAGATTGGAGAATTTGTTGCAATGCTTGGTTGGAGATAAGCCAGAAGGTTGGGATCTGATTTTACCATAGGCAAAATTTGCATACAATAATTTTGTCAATAGGAGTACTGGTAAATCGTCATTCCAAATTGTATATGGGAGTAGTCCCAGAAATGCTTCTGAATTGCGGCAATAGGATAAAGGAGAAATAAGTAGTGTTGAAGCAGAAAAATTTGTTGAACATTTGAAGAACATCCATGAGGAGGTGAGGAAACACATTACAAAGAGAAATACACAGTATAAGACTAAGGCTGATGTGAAAAGGAGGTATAAGGAATTTCATATTCGAGATGAAATCATGGTTCATTTGAGGAAGGAAGGAGAGATTTCCAGTGGATACATATAATAAGCTGAAAGTCAAGAAGTTAGAATCATGCTTTGCGAGATAGTGAAAAAGCATGATTATGGAAATGCTTATGAAGTAGAGTTGCCTGTTGAACTGAGTATTTTACCAGTGTTTAACATTTCAAATTTGACAAATTATTATGAGGGAGGTGATGGAGATGAAGTTGCAAAAGCTCTATGGAGTATTCCAGCATCTACTTCAGCTACACAAGACATTGAGGAGATATTGGACAACCGTATGGGAAGAAGCACAAGAAACAAAACATATGAGGAGTATCTGGTCAAATGGAAGGGAGGCCAATGGAGGATTCATCATGGCTAGCACGTGAGGGGGTTGACCGTCTTGGTTTTCCTCTGAATACCCGAGACGTAACAGGGTCACTTCTCAAATTACCCAAGGTGTCTGATGTAGGAGCATCCTAGGTGTAAGGGCAATCTTGGATCACCCAAAAATATTTCTATTTCCAGTTTTTGTGTTTTTAATAAGGGTTATTCCTGTACAGAGTTGCTATTTATGGGAGCTTGTCAGTTTTAGTAAGTTGGTATTATGTGCTCAGATTGTTCTAATCTCATATATAGAGGTTCATCTTTGACATATCAGCTTGTTGGATTAGTTTTATTGTCATATCATATGTATTAGTGTAGTTATTACAGATTTTCAGTAAGAATTTTGGCTATCCAAACTTCAGGTCCAACAATGAAGGCCTAAATGACTGCGAAATGAGTTGAAACCTCAATTGATGGATGCTTGCGCAATCAGCAATCGTAGATCGCTAGCCGAGAATTAGGGAATGGGGTTATAATAGCCCATCGAGTCAATGGTTTGCTAATTATGGTCTCCAAAAGTGGACCCTTCCGAAAATGTAATTTGTAAATTGTCTTGAGTTGATCATACGTAATAAAGTGTAATGGAATAATATAATATGAGGTTGTCGCCTTCAAGGGTTAGGGTTTAGTGTCTAGAACCTTCTCGAGCGGTTAAAAGTGCCTATATAAAGAAGGCCCGTAGGTTGTCTAGGGCAGCTCTGGGTGATAGTCGCAGCTCTATCTTGCAGACTGTTGTAAGGAAGGCGCCCATGTGGGTTTTTATATTGTAATTCTATAATTCCACATTTGCGGCAATAATTAAAAGCCCATATTTTGTTCTCTCAGTTTGTGTTGTTCTCTGTTTTTGTTAAGGGGAGCACCCTTCATAAAGAGGTCAAATTGATAACAAGAGGGAAATTCAAAGGGGAAGACCAATGTTTAACATGGACATGGAAAACTCTTGGGAAACCTATCCCAAGGTAGGTCGGAATCCAACCTCACCTTGGACAGGGCTGTCCAAGGGGAGGTCAGAATTTGACCTCTTCATGGACAGGCTTGTACGAAGGCCCCCCAAAATTCTGCCCCTTAGCCTTGGTAAAAATTCAAACCATACTGATTATTATCATGAACACGATCATTTTGGATCACCACAAAGCATTTACAGCATGAAATCTAATCCAAATTGATGAAGAAATAAACCTCCTCCATGCTAAAAACATGAAATCAGATCTCAAATCTGGAAGAGTTTGTGATCATATCTTAAAATTCACAGTGAAATCGATGGTCTAAGATGAATTTCAAGACTGAAAATGACAACATAAACGTAAAATTGAGTTTGTTCCAAACCAGATACAAAAGTTATTGAACAAGAAAGAATGCAGTTCAACGAGAGGTTGGAATCCATCCACACCTTAGACAGGGCTATCCAACAGTAGGTCAGATTCTAACCACCTGTTGGATAGGCTTGTCCATGAAACCTTGGAGGAGAACAATTCAATCTTGCAAACCAAAGTTGCCTCATCAGAAGGGCTAATATAGGCCAGCCATGATGAGAAATCCATCATTAAATGTAAATAGAAAACATTTTTTAATTGTCACCATGTATTTAAGCCAAGTCGGCCAGCATTAGAGGATTAAAAAATCAAATTTTAAATCTTTATTTCCCCTCCTAGCTGGGTCGACCTAAGCAAGGGATGGTATCTCTTCATCATGTCGCCTATAAATCCATTTCAAACACACCAACAAGGCAATTACAAGCAGAATAGATCCACTTAGAATGTCGGCAAATTTCACAACAGCTATTCAAATTTGGGAAGCAAATTGAAAGCATTTTTTAGATCAGACTTGAGAAAACATCAAATTTTGGACAAGTTCAAGAGTTTAAAATCATATTTTGAATGGGTGCGAACTCTCAGATCTGGGCAACAAAATCAGAATTCAAGACAAACACATACAATCCTTAGACATTACACACCCATTTTTTTATATCAACCAGCAAGGTACACAAACTAAGTGACATGTTAAATGGCATTTCAAGTAGGATTGAGATCTGTTCAATGTTAATCCATTAATTAATCCAACACTAGGAGTGGATTGAATGCTTTATCTTGTTTATATTCATCATTTAAGAACTTTACACAAACATTTTCTTGTTTTGCGAGGTGAGATGAAGATGACTTTCAAAATGAAGTTGGCAAGCAAACAAGATTGTGCGGAGCTGGACCATTCATATGCAAAGATGACTACAAGACCAAGGTTAACATGGAGGCATCACTGGGGCAACTCACAAGTCATTCGCCAAGTTAGCAAAGCGGTTTGAGATTGAAGGTCAAAGTGAAAATGAGAACCCAAGAACAAATTCAAGCCCTCAAGATGACATTCAATGGAAAAGTCTACAAAATGGAGAGATTATCACCATCTTGAATTGCTTTCGGAAATCCAAGATCAACTAGATTGATCCAATCATCACTTCTACAAGAGCGAGATCAAGGCAAGATACCAGTACAAGCAAGTTCAAGACATCAATGATAAGGTTTCAAAATAAAGAGGATGGTGAAGATTCATGAAGATGAAGCGAGTTGGGATTATGGGCCTTCACAATCAATTGAAGACTTAATAGACTATCAAGAGATATAAAGAATTGATCAAATCCACAACATAAGCATGCTGACGTGGCACCAATTCATCTTTGACCAATCAGATATATACTCAAGAGCATCCAATCAAATTATCAGACGTGTACATGTCAAGAGCATCTAATGTCTTTACTGAATCAATGTTCTAATTAGTTCTCAAAAGCAATGTAATTTTTTCATTAGCCCATAAATTGGTGTCCAATTGTAATTGGTCAGCATTAAATGCTTGTAGCTGGTAGTTGGATTAGGGTTGTGTTGGCTTAATCTGGGTCATTGGTTCCATATCAATCGGAGTTGTTCATTGTACTTAGATCCTTAAAAGGCAAGGCCTTCTCATTTGTAAAGAGAGAGATTTGGAAAAAATTGTTGCTAATATACTACCAAAATTATTACTTCTTCATTGTTGTTATCATGGTGAAAGCTAGTGAAATTTTGTAGTATTGTATAGTTTCTACATTTCCTCACTTAGAGTAGATTCCATTTATGTTGCGTAGATATAGAGGTAGATGAATGGAAAATGTTGTTGGTGAATCATGGTGAAACTAGTGTCCATACCTTTCAGTATTTGTTGATTGCAAGTATCAGTGTAAGGTCAGTCTGGGTCTTATTGCAAGCATTTAATTTAAATTGAAAATGTTCATTTGGATTGCTCCATCAATGGGTACTTAAATGAGTGTTGACAATATGAAAATCATTGATACATCCTTAGAAGCAAGCACCCTCCTATGCGTACTTGATTTGGCAAAGCAAGGACTAGTTAGAGTCTTGCCTCACCATCAGTAGTCTCTTACATTGTAAAATTAGCCTATCCTTCTAAGCCCATTTCTTTTGCACTCTGTTTCATTAAAAGTAATTGAAGAGCCTCCTTGTTAAATCATTCATATTTGCAAAGTTGATGTCCATTGAATGAATAGAGAAAATTCCCAACTGATTACCAGCAAGTCACATCATACAACTGAGTTTAGTCCACAATAAGAAGGAACTTTAAGGTTGTCTTAGTTGATCACACAATTGCATACATTTTTTAGCATCTAAGCTTCCTTAACAGAGAGGATTGGATATTCAGAATTTCCTCTTGGAATATTAAGTGTTATATCCTACATGTAGTGGTCACAGAACTCGCACCAATGGGAAGGAGGTAGAAGAAGACAGCCAGAATCAGAAATTTAGGAAGCAATGAACACGGCAGGAGGAATCTGGACATGAGAAACATGGGAAACAAGATCATGTCAATACATCAATGCATAGAGAATTTTCAACAATAAAAGAAGGAAAACATTGAAAACAACAATTAAATGGAGGCAGGCAAAGAAAGAGTTGTAAAAACAATGAAAACTACTCATATAGGAAGAACATAATGATGAATCTGGCCCATATTTGAGAAAGACTTAGCAAATAGGCAATGCCGACAGAGAGATATGTCCCCAAAGAGCACAAAGAGACATTCTTTAAATTTAGAAGAAAGAATATAAAAAAATGCCTCTAGTACCTTGAGGCAAAAGACAAAAACGAAATTGTTTGTTTTCCTATAAAGAAGTATCTTATTTAGCAAAGAGTGAGAAATACCAGGTAGATATGGCTATTTTTAGTTTAAGTCAATTATTGTTGTCAAAGACTCCACACTCATTGTGGAAACAAGAAAGTACCCGACAACAAGGAGAGTTTATAAGACAATCAAAAGAATCAATCAAAGTGGAAGTCATGGTCTTTAAAAGAAAGTGAGGCATATGTTCAATTTAGGGTTTGAAATTTTACAAAATAATAGTGGAAGAAATTTTATATCTGATGCTGCAGAATGGTAACAATCAGGCAGAACAGATGATGCGATAAAAGCAATACAGATCTTTAGTTGGGTTGGGTGGGGCTCAATAGTTTGCCTGTTAAATAATCAGCCCCATAGTGAATTAATTAACCAATGGCATCTAGTGCTAGCAGAGTAGCTTGAGCATGCGGCACATTCTTGCCCTCAACGCGGGTTCTCATGAGCTTGATCCAGCTAGTTGCAGACATAAGAAAGAAAGCTCCATCCATCACCCACTGTGTGGGAGGGGAGAAAAAAAAGATAATCAGGGGTGCCACTCAGGGCAGATGGAGATCACACTCCCCAGACACCAGGGTGAGTTCTACCAATGCTACTGCTGGAAACACACCGAATATAGATTGGGATGGCACCTCCCAATAAAAAATAAGGCCAGTATGATTCCATTCTCCCCGCACCCAACATTGCATGCACCTCGCATCTCTCCCCCAAATCTATAGCTATTGCAACTTCTCGAATTGAAAGTATTTCTCATGCCGGTGCTTATGTTATCAAGTGCACGGGTTTCTGATTTGGTGACAAATGGTGAGCTAGATGCTTAAGAAATTCAGCAACACTAACAAGTACACCTTTTGCAAGGTTATATGGTGGCAACCTATCTTAAAGAATACAATTGAAAGGTGACAAAATATGAGTTAGTAATTATTGTTGCCAGGAAAGCTTGGTAAACTACATAAATGTTTGGCAAACTATATGAAAGTGAGTTGCCTCAGTAACAAAAAAAGAAACAGATATTGTAATGATGTGCATGAGATCAGATTGTCACCAAATGGGAATCAGGATTCAGCTTGTCCATAGAAGATATTCTGGTATATTCAGCCCATTATTTGCATAGTTTCTAGGATAATGTCAACCAGCTTACTGAAAACATTTGAAAATCATAGCAGAATATTAAAAAAACCAAAAAAAGTTGGCCTCTGATTGCGTGAGAAAAAAGTCCACATTTTAATTATCCTCTGACCAAGTGAGGAAAAGGTCCACATTTTAAGTAATTTAAGTGCTCTCTCCAAAATGAACTGTTAAGTTTTAAATTATGTTGGGCAATGTCTTTCATGATGTTAATTTTTTGTCTTTCTATGCATAGTAAAGAGTGCAATTTGTAATAATTGCACAACATAATGACTGAATTTGTCAAAAAATGCTTGAAAATCAATCCAAGGAAACAAAAATTACCTGTGCGCTAACGAATCCACATAAAGCCTCAAACTCGGTGAGAGCTAGAGCCATCTCAGGTTTATGATTAGAGTCCTTATAAACCTTTGGCTGAGCCTGATGCAAAACTTGAGCTAGATCCTTGTCTGGATGTGCTTGTATGGATAAAGCCTTCCCCACTGAAAGAACCTAGATGAAACGCACAAAACTATAAGGCTCTTTTAATAGGTTCACATAATGCTCATAATCCATAATAGATAAATAAGGATGATTTTCACAGATAGCATTGTTACGTTAAATGTTGAAATAAAGCAGTCAGCAGTTCTTGTAACATGTAATCAAACATCATCAATCACTTCTTTTCAGGACTTGCTAGGGCGGTTTTTTTATTTATTCAAGTGGAATTTTTTTTGAAGAAATTTGATGTCAACGACAGTTAGTGAAGAACACAATTTCTAACACAGCACTAAAACTGTGTCATGTTATAGAGAGATTTGTCTGCCCCAACAGAAGAAATGCCCTCAAGGGTGCTGGTCGAAGGGGAAGTCTCCTTCCTTTCTATACACTTCCGGAGCATTGTTTGCCTTAATGACAAAAGAAAACTCTAGTGGGACATACAAAACACGAGCTGTGTAAAGAAAAGAACTACTCTAATTTACTTCCCCAGGCAATTCAAAGGAAAATGACTAAAGTGAAAGATTGGTTATGAGTGAATTCCCCTCAAATGCAAGTTCTGTCATGACTAAGGGCACCTCTGGATACTCCACAGAAAGAATGTCGTCGCTTCTCCTGTCATCAATCGAAAAACTAAAGGAAGAAGAATTTCTAAGTGAGATCTAAAGAGGCTTCCGAGAACAGTGCAGCAGCCAAGAAATCGATCTTGTATTCAGTTCTCAAAGCTAAAAGAAAACAAGGCAAAAAATAATGATCCGCTTTCTGGAATTTAGAGCAATATTTGTGGGATAATAATATCAGTTGAACGGATTTCTCGTCTATGTTCGCTTCTGAACTGCAAATTGGGTGTGTTGATCCATCCAATATTTGGGCTGATCAATCCTAGAAGATTATGTACGACAAATCACTTGTGACCTGTCTTCATTCTACTACCCAAAATCTTTGTCAACGCTCCAAAACCAATGGTTGAAATTTAGGTATTTTATAACTAATTAATCACGTTTTAATATTTTAAATCAATAGATTATACCAAATTTCTACAAAAAATTGGGGAACTTTTTGCTTCAAGAGATTATTATTTAAAATGTACCTTGAACAAAAAGGGCAGATCAATTCCCCACCGTTCCAGCACCTTATCTCCAAGTGCTTCAGGGTGTTCCTGCAACCAGCTTTTCAAGGGCAACTTTTCAGTATGTTCTTCTTCGAAATCTACAAGGCTAGGACCAGAATCATGGGTACCCATCCAGAGCTCTGCATAGGGTTTATCTTCTTCTGGAGGAGATTTGGATATAAGAGAATAAAGCCTCCCAACCTCACCAGCGCCTCCGTGCCTCCCCCATTCATAGTTTTGCACTGTACAACACAACCTTAATACCTTGTTCTTCGAATCCCTTCCTGTCATTCTGGAACAAGGAAAAACAAGTCAGGATTGAGCTTGAGACTTTTCTCAAACAAATCCGGTAAGGCCGTGCATTCCATTAAAAATGTAATGATGGGAGGTATTTATCGATAGGCTACGTCGCTACAGTTGAGTATAATGCAAGAGAAGGCATTCAGCGCATGAGGCAGACACGAAAGGGACATGAACCCAATTACGTTGGCGTTGAATGAATGTGAATAAAGTGAAAAGTGATGGAATTGAAGATCAAACTACCCGTAAATCCAGAATACCGTTTTTCTCATTGGAACATTTTGTCTTGTTTATCGTCATTTTGACTACTTCTCTCGTTTGGAAATCGGACATTTTGAGGATTTCGTGAAAATGCTCGCTTAAATGTGATATTCATGGCTTAAGATCGTCGGCCGTGAAGATTACCTGTCATTCTCAGCATGGGTTCGTAGATATATATGGCGCATCGTTCGGTTGATGATTTTTAGTTAGGGATGCTTTGAATCTTGGCAAAGAATTTTTTTACATTATTGTGGAGAATAGGCCATTGCATTCATTTTTGTTACTATTTTTTCTCATTTAAATATTTCTTAAGTTTTGTTATTGTATTGCTATTTTTTGTCATATAAATATTGTATAAGTTTTGTTATTGTATCTAGTGAAGTTGAAAGGTTCACAAAGAATCCAACAAGGATCAAGTCTTGTTGAATGTAGAGCTTCTGACATTTAAAAGGGATGAGGCCAGGATCGTGCTCTGGGCGAACTTGGCGAAATGGATACCCCTCAGTGCTTGGTTCTTAACCAAAGAGACTAGGTGGAAAAGCTGAGTCTCCATCAAAAATATTTTCTATTTCAACCAATCAAATATAAGTATTTTTCTTTTACTTTTTAAATTTTAAATTTTTCTAGTGTTTATATGTCAAATTTATAAGTTTTAAAAATAATTAAAATTATTTTAGGTTAACTTATTTTTTTATTTATGAATTTTATATATCAGAGAAATTGTTTCTCTCAAATTGAAATGGTTCATTTGATTTGTTGTTTGTATTTGCCTATATTGCGTTCACTTTTTCCTATCATAAATTAGCTTCCACCAATTACAAATCATAATCAATTTTTTCGTCATTTAAATATTTGTAAAGTTTTGTTATTTATTTATGAATTTTATATATTATAAAAATTAGTTCTCTCAAATTTTCTTGGTTAATTTACCCTTTCTCGGAATCCATCTTGCTTTTCTTTGGGTTAGATTTTTTTGGGTAAACACTAGTTTAGATTTTTATTTGCTACTAACAATTATTTAGTGTATTTTATATAGTTGATGAATAAGCATATAAAATCTATAAGATTAAAATTAATATTTTAAAATATACATCACTCTATTGAATGTCTCCTACAAGATAATTGCCAAGGCTCTTTCCCTTAAAATCCAAAATTTGTTGTCGCAGGTTGTTTGTCCTAAACAAATTGGTTTCATCAAATCCAAATATATTCTGGAAATTATTATTATTGTTTGGGAAGGTATGGAGTGGACTTGTCAACCCAAATAGCAAGTCTTGTTTCTTAAGATTGACTTCTCTAAAGCTTATGGCTGAATTGAATGGCCTTTCATCTTGGTCATGCTTCAAGAACTGGGGTCTAGTCCAATTTTTCTACAATCAATCTAGATGATTTTTGGAGTTGCCTTTGCTTCTATTACCATAAATGGCCACCAATCTGAAGCCTTTGGGCTCTATAGATCTATTTGTCAAGGTTGTCCTTTAGCGCCTTCTCTTTATGTTTTGACTGTTGAAGGGTTTGGTAATCTTCTTGTCGACACCATATCTCAGGGCCTTGTGTGTGGCATAGCTCTCCCTAATTCCACTACGCAGCTCGTGAATGACCATTTTGGAGATGACTCCTTTATCACCCTTCTAGAAGATGAGGACAATATTGCCAATGCCCTACAATGCTTGGACATGTTCTGCCTTGCTTTTGGGTCTGTTATTCAATAGCACAAGACCCTCTACTATAGATAATCTTTTTTGCCAGGCCCTCAATGGTTGCAATGCTATGAGTGGAAATGGGTGCAAAATAGAGAAATTTTTCATTTTTTGGGCAATCCCTTTGCTTTTCAAGCTTCCTCGGTGGAGCTATGGAATGTTGTCCTAGCTAGGATTGAGAAGAAGTTGGAATATTGGATCACCACACATCTATCCCTTACAGGAAAGTTTCAGATTTGTTCTAAAGTGTTGGTTGTTATGCATTTCTACTACTACTCTTGTTGGACCCCTTCCAAAGCTTCATACCTCGAGCTTGAATGTCTCTTAAGGGACTTCCTCTAGGCCTTTGGTGTTGTACATCATAGTTTTCATAGAGTTTCTTGGGACTTTTGTTGTCTGCCCAAAGACTCTAGTGGTTTGTGTAATAACCCTGTCTGGTTATAGCTAAATCAAGCATCAATTTCTTTCACATTTCGATGGTTTGACATTTCGTCAAACACTTGGCAAATAGCCCAATTACCACTAGAATCTATTATGTCTTAAATTTTCAAACACAATATTAAGATGTACAAAAAATTGATCAGAATTTTACTTAATTTTGGCCTTATTACTTTTGCATAAATAAATACCAAACACCAATAAACAATTCTGAAATGATTCACACCAACCTTTGAATTCATTCATCAATAAACCATATAGCAATATAATGAAAAGGGAATTTAATTTAATTGTTGGTTGATTATAAATCAGAATTTGAAGCTAGCATGTTTACTTTCAAACTATGTAATATAAACTAAATTTTACAAATTAAGAACTTGATCTTTGTCATAGAATGTAATTGCAAAGTCAAACTGAAAGCCACCTAGTCCTATTTCAATTTGGTGTTCACAGTCTACTCTTACAAATGTTGCCCAAAACAAACTACAATCGGCAGACTAAACCCTCGTCCAACAACAAAGAAATTATAATATTCAATTGTATAAATGCTCCTTAGCCACAGTTAATACAAAAAGAGGAGACGATAATAAAACTCAAAAGTCCACAATACCTCAACTGTGGATTCTCAGAATTAAATCTACAATACTTCGATTATAGATCCCAAACCCTTATACTTTAGCAAGGGCACAAACTTCAAACTCAGAAATGTCACAAAGACAACAAGAGCAAAATAAGATAATCAAATAATTGGATGCTTTTCTCATCAAATGTTCTCATATTTATAATCTCCAAATGGCACCAGTTTCCCAAAAGAACTCCACTTAAGAAGCTTTCTCTACACAACATTAAAATATAATAAAGTGACATTAATCTAATTTATTAATTGCTTTTGGTTCCAAAAATAACTTTTTCCACCATAATTTAATATTCTGACATGCAAGGCCATTGTTTCTTGTTCCCATGATTTAAACTTTTTGTCCTGGTTCCAACAAGTTATGATACTAAGGCAACTAACCAACAACACTAATAAAAATAGCAACCTCAGCACATTTAGATGAATAATAATAATTCACCTATCTTGCAAAAACAACTGAAGAAGCATCATAATAAAAAATCTGACAACACCAAAGTGATCCTGATGATGAAAGATGATGAATGAACCTAATGGGATGACTTAATATAAATAGATGCCCCCTCCAAGATTCTTGGAGTCCAAACTAGAAGATTGAAATAAAAACTGAGAGCATCCTCTAACTCCTTTGACTCAACTCAGCTCATTAGAACTGACAGATTGACTTACTATAAATAGTGAGTCCCTCAAACAGAGACAAAACACACCATAGGCTACTAGAAAGCCTATAACCATACAACTAAGACCCTCAAATACTACTATCAGCTCACAAGGGTCACGATGGTGAAGTGACCTAGCCAACTGCAAGAACCTACTGAAAATGGGGACATTATAGTCTAGATTGTTTTCCACTTGCAAGTAGGGGATTTCCCTTTGTGCTAAGTGGATCATTCAAGCTCTGAGGCCTAGAAAATTTTATTATGACACTACATTTCTTTAGGCTTTCTGGTTAATTAGCCAGCCTAGAAGGGGATTATATTTCAAACCCTTCTTGTGACCACTAAACCAATGCAAATTCAGTACACCTTTGTTGCTAAAAGCATTTGGAAGCCTAGGAAGCCATCAAACCTTGGCTTCACTACGCAGGAAATGGGTTCAGAGATGGGCTCTCTATGAACCATCAAAACTTTTGGTGGTCTCCTCTATTTGTTATTGAAGGTGTTCCTCTAGCTAAAACTCAAGGAGCTAGCACACTATGCTTATTTAGAAGGGGAATCAAAACATTCAAAGATCTCTTTTCCAAAGTTACTATGAGCCTTTGCTCATGGGAGGACCTACATGTGCAGTTCAAGTTTATCCATCTAGATTGATAGATAGTTGATCTTCTACTTTTTGCGGTGCCTCCCCATATGTTGCACAAACTTGGTATTCATTCATCTCACCCATGGTGGAAGGACTGGAAGCAGAACCCTACCAATCCTTTAACTAGTTATATATCCAAGTTGGGTAATCGATGGTTGGTTCCCCACCTTTTGATGGTTGACACTCTTAACTAGCATTGGCATTTGCAGTCCTCTCATAAAACTTGGAATCTTAGATTTTCCATGGCTTGGAAAGCTATCACAGAGCCAAAAATAGCTCACTTTTCCTGGTGTTTCCTTTTCCAGGGGTTGTCATTGGGCCCTTGGCTCTGATATTTGGGTGTCTTGGACCCTAAATGTCCTTCTTGTGGCCAATCAGAAAGCTTCCTACATATTTTTTGGTTCTATAAGTGAGCCCATAATTATTGGCTTTGAACTCATGATTTTTTGAGCCTTTCCACCCAGAGGCCTTTTCTTGGCATATAGTTGTGCTAGGAGATGCAACTAGACTCCTTTTCAAATATTCCTAGTTATGGCGTGCTTTTAGAATAGAGATTTTGTTTACTATCTAGAAAGACCACAATGTTGTTGTATTTTCTCGCAACTTTTTTGATATGCATGTTGATGTGTACCCAAAAGCATGTATTTGTAATAATGTCATAATTCAAACTCAAGTATATATCGAGAAGGTAGCATTGGAGGTCACTCACCTGCAAGAGCTTTTGGCTCATTGGGGAAATACCCCTTTTATAGTGGATCAAGTGCCGCTAGATACTTTATCTATTGATCATACTCCTTGTAATTTCCAGAGAGGCTGGAGAAATTCAACGCACTGCTCACATACTCCCAAGTCACAACCCTCTTCCCACTCTCCTAGTGGCAGTTTCGGTGATCATTGCTACTCGTCCTCACCTCTGTGGAGGATAGGTTCAGGATGGTCCCCAGTGGCTCCTCCTACTACTCCTGATGTGGGTGGCCCTTTGTGCATAAAGACCCTAAATGGGCTTTTCCTTAGCTAGACTTAGCTATCACTTTGCCTAGATCGAAGGGAGATAAAGAAAAAGATCATGTTTTTGTCGCCCCTACTAATGATTGGGCTCCTCCCAAGCCATCTACCAACCCCATGGACTTTTGGGGCTCTAATGATAAAGACCCTCGTTCGGCTGGCACTGCTCTTACAGCTTGAGGACTTTTCTTTCTTTCTTTCTTTCTTTTTCTTTTTTATGAATAGTTGTTTTATGCTGAGTGAATTTGTTGGGTGATCTTGTATCCACTGACCCTTTTTTGTGTGGATATGTATCTTTAATATTCAATTAATAGAGAAGTTTTATTCATCAAAAAAATGTTAAAGCTATTTTTTAGAATTTTGGTAGAGTTAAATGGACAATAACAAATTTACTATTATTAATTTTTGGAGGGTGAATTCAACATTTTAAATCAAATATCAAATTTCAACCATGTCATGAACAAATTTGGTAAACTTCTTTTTATCTAATTTTTGACTATTTTGTATGAATTAAAGTTAAAATTATTATTATTATACTTATTTTATTATGATATAGAATTTATTTAAATTAAAGTTAAAATTTATAGATTCTTATTTTTACTTTAACTAATATATTTCTAATTACTAAACTATAATAAATATTTTACATTATTATAAAGATATAATATTGTAACAAAAGTTCTTATTTTATTATTTGAATTCTAATTTCTAATTACTATGAAAATTATAACGTCAAATACACCACTTATTATTATTAGATTTATAATTCCAATGTAATTTGGCCTTAAAAAAATATTTGTATCTACAAGTTTTAATTTAAAAGAGTTTTAAAAATAAAAATGACAAGTGTCAACCTCTAAAGAGTTGTTGTACATTAATATCATGTCATATATATAAAATAAAAAATAAAATAGATATATTTAATATATAAATATAATGGTCGCTAAAGTTTTTGAGAAAATGTTAAATTAAATTAATATTATAAATAAATATTGTTAAAAAAAAAAATTTAAAAAAAATAATTATTATTAAGTTAAATAAATAATTGTATATAAAATACATATATTAATATATGATATATATATGGGCTTTAACTCTTCAATGTGGCTTGATCTTAATGATGTGTTATCTTTCGGGTGCATATTAAGGAGGGTGGAGAACTGTCATGACTTATTGTGGCTCACTCAACAAATATTGGGCTAGGTATTTATAATGCTAGTGAGGTGTGTTACCTTAATGGTCATCCTCATTATTGTTGGAACTACTTAGAGTAGTGAGGTCTAAGACAATTTGTGCTCCATTCGATTGCAAATATGGTACATAACGAAGTTTGGATGTGGATAGGTGTCAATGGTGTGCTATTGTTTGTCAAGTCAGTACTTAATCAAGCAAGGTTCATTTATTCATTATTATTGAGAAGTGATTTCCTTCTTCTTTCTTAATATTTTGTTGCATTAAATGTACTCTTTGTTGGATTTTCAAATCTCGAGCATGGTAATGAGAGAGCATAAACATAACGGTAGGATGAAAGAGAATGGGAGTCGGATACATATGCATAGATTAGGGGACTAAATAGAAGATTGGTAGGCTTTGGTGTGTGCCATGTGAAAGGAATAACGTGGCATTTTTAACATTGTCAATTGTGGGGCTTGGTCAAGTGGGCATATTTATAATAGACAAGTCTATGAAATCTACTTATTTATTGTGGTTCAAACCATTGGGAAATTATTATGGGAGATCATATTTGGGAAAGTCTTAATGACATGTACCAGTTATAATGTAATGATGGAGGCAATCTTGTCTAGTGTTGCCAAAGTTGTCATTAGTGTAATCACACATTTTTGGTCTAGCAAATTATAAGCCCCCTTTTTTATAAACTTAAATTCAAATACTAGACCATTATTGTGCACTAAAACAATTTTGCATAATTATTTGATCAATAATCCTTGATCAAATCATCACATAATCATTTATTTGATTATATCCTAAAGTTTGACCATTTTATCTTAAGTTTATTTAATTAAAAGAATATGTCCCCTTTTAATTGAATAAAAAAGACCCATTTATCCTAAGTACACATGAGAGGGGCATTTTGAAAATAAAGAAAGTAAAATCCCACCCACTTAAAGGTGCAATTTCCAATGAGTGGAATCTTTTGACTTTTCAAAAAGGTTTTTTGCCTCTTTATCTCAACGGCTCATTGTTTTGCTTCTTAATCCAAGTCATTCATTTTGTCTTTTGAGACATGAGCACATGGATCAACCAAGAGTTAATCTCCACCATTGCTCAGCATTTTGCCTCTTAATCTTGATCATCTAGCCATTTCTAAATCTCTTTAAAAGGAGGCTCTCTCCTCAATCTTGAGAATATCCAGAGTTCATGTTATTTTTATGTTGTCACTTTGTCATTTGCTTTTGTGAGTACTTTGCATTATCATTTTAGCTTAGTTGTTATTTCCTCTTTTTGCATCTAATTTAGATCATCTAGATTAAATAGTATGAAGTAGTAATCATTTCATCCATGTTAGCTTATATTGCATATCATCTAGCATAACTTTGGATTTTTATATCATCATAGGGATCTTAGATACTTGCATCCTCATTGCTTGATGTCTTTTGAATCTTCTATTCTATGGTGCACCTTGCAAGGGTCTTATTTATTTGGTTCATTTGAGAGCCATTATTATTATCACTTACTTGATACTTGCATGTCATAGATAGGAAGTTATTAGTTGTCATTTGAGACTCTATATCCATTGGATTTCTCAAACATAAGGGTTTATAAAAGTATCCATATTTTTGGTGTACAGATGGATCAATATCATTGTAAATTATAAAAGGGAAGAAGAATATGCTTAGAAGCTCTTTAATTTGTTGTAATTTTCTTTTAATTAATATAGGGAGTTACTTCGTTTGGAAATACATTGTACACATATACAGGTTTATGTACCTATAAGTATAAGTATATGTATATGTATGAATATGAATATGGATTGTTGGAAACTACAATTGAAACAATTATTATTTTGTCATTGATGTCAATTCTATTGATGAGACATGTTACTATTTGATCTAAATGTCATATCTATTTTGATTGATGATGAGGATCTGAGAGATTGCTCATAATAAAAGTACCTAAAGGAAAGGTTGAGTTATGAAAATGAAGTTACAATGGACATTTGATTAATTAGACTTTCACAAACCAAAGTGATTATTATATTATTGATATAAAGATTAACTGAGCAATAGAGTAAAAGACTAATGAATGTCAAGTTATGTTAGTGCCAATCGAGCCATAGTATGAGCTGAGAAAATATAGTGTGGACTGAGTGATAGTTGGTGTTGAGCTCTATAGTGATCGAGTGATTAATTAATGATCGAGTGTTAGAACTTAGTGATCTCCAAGTAACCATATTTTGAATTTATTTGAGGAACCATGATTTCCAACTGACTCATTTGATTTCTTGTGATATGGAAACCGTGTTGAAGATAAGTTTTATGAGTTGGATCATTTAATTCAAGGAGAGGATCAGGTATCAAACCTAAGGTCAAATTTGATGGATGAGAAGTTTCTAGACAAGAAGGAAAATAGACAGATACAATGAACTTGATGAATCTGATCATAAACCCTAAGATTTATGGTAATCATGGAAAATGAAAAAGCAAGAATTACCTATTTAAGGAGGTATAGACACAAACTTTAGTTAGATACATACACATAGAGAAAAAGTGGAACATAGGCACACAAGGGTGAACACAAGTGTGAGTTTGAGAGAGAAACAAGAGAAGAAAATGCTTGTGCAGATGCTGTTGAAGTTGATAAGTGAATCTAAATAGAATGCTTGAGTTTGATGTGAAGAAGGTTGACTACTTAAAGGGTTTCCAAGCAAGTTAAGAGACACAATTGGCAAGAGGGAATTATCAATGAATTAACACATGAACCAAATAGTGATCTGAACCTGCAAAAGTGAGTTGTAATCATACAGATCAAAACCCTACTATTTTCTTTCTAATAATTGTAAATAGTTTGTATTGAAATCCTTTTAACAAAGGTTGACCTGGTAGTCATTTGAAGGACTTACTAGTCTATGTAAATCCTTTAGCAAGGTGACATTCTAAATAGAATGATCAAAGTCCTCTGACAAGGCCACTCCTAACAAGGTGATTAAATCATCTAACTAGGTCGCATTTAACAGTTTGTATTGTAACCTTTAAAATGATTGGCTCCTAACAGAGCTCACTTTGAAAGATTGAAAAAGTGGTGACATATTGCTAGTGGTTTTTTTCCAAATTTGATTTCTACGTTAAATCCTAGTGTCAAACTTGTGATTGAATATTTATGGTGTTTTACATTGAACAAGTCTAGTATAATAGGACAATGAATTACTAGTAATGTTGTTTATCAGTATATAGTACAGACAAAGTTACAACACAATAAGCAAAAAAATGGATGTTTAATATTTGTTTGTTCAAATGGTACTTATGGACCTTGAGTAACTAATTTGCCCTCCCCCCTCTCAATTATTCTAAATATTTCTAATGATTGGTATCAAAGCATAGTGCTTAGACAGAGAAGTTTGAAGGTACTTAAATCTAAATATCATGACTTTGTGGACAATGAGTATGTGAAAGTAACGACTACTCCTTTGATAGTTGAACAACTGAGGCAAAAGAAAGAACACAATCAGGCAATGTTGGGGATTTCCTTAGTCCTAAGCTATGCTGAGTTTGTTGATATAAAATAATGTGATAGTGCAAAGAATATGTGGGATAAATTGAAGACCATTTATGGCAGAGATGACAACGTCTTAAGAGCCAAATTAGAAAGTCTGAGAGGTAAATTTGATGACATAAGAATGATGGAAGGTGAGAATATAGTAAAATATTTTACAAGAGTCAAAGCAGTTGTCAATGTTATTCGAGGTGCAAACAAAACAATTAAAGATGAAACGGTGATAAGCAAGGTATTCAAGAGTCTACTCCCTATATATGCCAATAAAGTTTTTGTAATACAAGAATTGAGATGTACTCTAGGTAAAACTCTAACTTTGGAAGGTGTAATTGGTAGAATAATTGTTTTTGAGGTGTCTAAACTTGATAACTAAACACCTACTACTATTGACTATGCTTTTAAGTCACAATTGGTTCATAGAAAAAGAAAAGACAAACATGTGAGATAATGAGCTTGATGAGCTTGAAGCCCTTATTGCAAAAAAATGTTGGAAAAGGAAAAGGTAAATTACCTTCTTCTTTTTTCATGCAACAAGGTTGGTCATATTGTTGCTAGGTGTCCTGACAAAGAAGACAAGGATGAAAGAAAGGAAAGCAAGTGAAAAGGAAGAAGAGATTACTGAGATTACAAGAAGAACAAGGATGGAAAAGGTAAGAAGTCTTGATATATTATTGAAGAATAAATTGACACTAAATTTGAAAGTTATAATGATGAAGTTGTCTATGTTGCTATGAAAGAAAATTATGATGAAGATGAGAAAAAATGCATTAATCTCTTACATGAACAAGAGTGATAGATGGATAATTGATAGTGTTTTCTCTAACCATATGACTAGTGATAGAAATAAATTTGAGGATATTGGATGTGTTAAATCTGGTAATGATACTCCATGTGTTGTGAAAGATAAAGGTACAATTGAACTGACTGACAAAATCAAGTGTGACAATATTTATTGGATTGAAGAATTTAACTATAGTGTGTTAAGTATTTCATAGCTAAACAAATCAGGACACAAAGTTGAATTCCATCACAAAAGGCTAAGATTTATGATGTTGATGGTAAGTTGATTGGTTGCGGTGATCAGATAAGAGATAATTTGTTCTATCTAGAGTTATCTAATGAGACATGTTTCTTTGCACAACAAGAAGATGTTTGGGTATGGCACAAAAGGTTATGTCATGTAAACTTTGATAATTTGGTGAATATTAGTAAAATGAACAAAGTAAGAGGGTTGCCAAAACTAAGGAAGCCTGATAATGCTATGTGTAAACAATGTCAATTGGGAAAAATGACAAAGTCTAGTTTCAAGAGCAAGAGATGTTCAAAGTTATTATGGAGATAAGTATTTCATTATGTTTATTGATGATTATTCTAGGATGATGACTATGATATTTCTCAAAGCTAAATCTAATGTCTTTCAGTTATTTAAGTAGTATTTGGCCATAGTTGAAAAAGAAATAGGAAAGAGTCTAAAGTGTTTGAGATCTAATAGAGGTGATGAATCATTTCCAATGAGTTCAATATATTTTGCAATGATAGAGGAATTAAAAGACATATTTCAGCACGAAGGACCCCTCCTCAAAATGGGATAGATGAAAGAAGAAACATATCAATAATGGACTATGAAAGAACATTGATGATGGAGAAGAATGTATCATAAAAAAATTGGAGAGAAGCCATTAGTACTGTTGTTTATACCCTAAATATAGTACAAGTCAAGAAAGGTACAAATGTTACACCTTTTGAACCACGGTATGGATATGCTCCTAATGTAAAATATTTCAAGATCTTTGGAAGTAAATGTTATATATTCAAAGATAATAGAATGAAAAACTTGATACAAAGAGTGATGAAGGTATATTCTTAGGATATTCCACTAAGATTAAAGCTTATAAGTGTTTGAACTCTAACACTAACAAAGTTGTGGAAAGTGCAAATGTGAAGTTGATGAGTTTGCAGAAAGAAATGACCTTATGTAAAGAAGAACCTAAAGATTATAGTACATGCATCTATGTTGATGATGGTGCTCTGAGCACTCCTACTAAAAAAGAAAATAAAGATATAGTTCCCCAGCAAACAGGGAATGTTGAGGTGCAACAATAGGTTGTCGAGCAGTAGATAATGGGTGTCGAGCAACAAATTGAAGATGTTAAGTCACAGACAGGCAATGCCAACCATCAAAGAGACAATATTGAGCATGTAGAATCTAGACCAAAACCTAAACAAGAAAGAGAAAATGAGCTTGAGATTATTTTTCAAGATGAACCTATTGAATAATAGAGAAGGAAACCACTTGTGGTAGCCAAGTTTGTAAGAATTCATCACAAACTTAAAAAAATCATTGGTGATGTTAAATGAAGTGTTATGATAAGAAAAAGACTCAAAGATTGTACATTCTTACTTTGTAAATTTGAGCCCAAATCAATGAAGGATGCTTTAGAAAATGAAGATTGGATTTAAGCAATGAATGGAGAAATTGAACAAATTGAAAAGTATAATACTTGGACCTTAGTACCAAGACCAAAAGGAAAAAAATAGTATTCGAATAAAGTGGGTTTTAATGAATAAGGTGAATAAAAATGGGGAAGTAACAAGAAACAAGGCAAGACTGGTATGAAAAGGATATGCTGAAGAAGGAGTTGACCATGGAGAGAAAAAAAATTCCATTGCAAGATTGGAAGGAGTCAAAACTCTTCTTGCATATTCAACCTACAATAATTTCAAGGTATATCAGATGGATGTCAAATCTATATTTCTGAATGGTATACTTGAGGAAGAAGTGTACATAAAACAACCTAAAGGATTTGTGGACCTAGACAAGAATAGTATGGTATGTAAACTAAACAAAGGTCTTTATGGATTGAAACAAGCCCCAAGAGCATGGTATGAAAGATGACACAATTATTTGGTGAAGATTGGTTTTGAAAGGACAAATTATAATAGTAACCTATATTTGAAGATTGGTAAGAATAATGAAGTACTGCTATTTGAAATCTTTTTTGATGACATTATATTTGGAGGAAAAGAAGCATTATTTAAATCATTTACTGATGAAATGAAGAAGGAATTTGAGATGTCTATGTTTGGTAAAATCAAATTCTTTGTTGGATTGCAAGTATGTCAAATGAAGTTTGGTATTTTTATTACTTAGTCCAAATATATCAAGGAGATACTAAAGACTTTGGGAATGGAGGAATTGAGGCCCATAAGCACACCTATGTCTATAGGACATAAGTCATCTAAAAATGATGAATCTACTGATGTGAACCAGACACGACAAATAAATGATTGGAAAATTGCAATATGTTGTTCAGAGTAGACCAGATATTGCATTAGTAGTTGGGATAGTTGCTAGATTTTTAGAAAATCCTAAGGAGAATCACATAATGGCAGTAAAATGGATATTGATATACCTAAAAGGTACAAAAGACTATGGATTGTAATACAAGAGAACTGATAGGTTTGAAATGAAGGTATTCACTGACTCTAATTGGGCATGAAATATTGATGATAGAAAAAGCACTAGTGGAGGTGTATTCTTTCTAAGAAAGAGATTGGTGTCATGGACAAGCAAGAAACAAGATTGCATTTCCCAATCAACAACTAAAATCGAATATGTGGCAGCTGCAATGAACTACTCAAACATTATGTGGATCAAACAATTGCTGAAAGAAATACAATAAGAAATTATAGACCCAATGGTTATCTATTGTGATAACACAAGTGCTATCAACATATCAAAGAATCCAATGATGCACACTAAGACCAAGCACATTGCTATCAAGTATCACTACTTCAGAGAACTAGGTCAAGACAAAAAAGTGAAGTTAGAATATGTGCACACCAAAGAACAAATTGTAGACATATTCACTAAAGCCTTACCTAAATTTTCTCATGAATATCTTAGAGGTAAATTAAGAGTGATTCCCTTAAATAAAGCAACTTAAGGAGATAAGGTGCATTACATCAAATGTGCTACTTAGAATATCATACACATTGATGTACAACTACTTTCAAAGATGCCTAAGACGATTATGAAGAAGATGACCAACATAACAGATCAGTCATAGACAAATGACAAAATACAACTAGACATGCAAATATCTACATGATCAAGATGAATGAAGTAATTGAGTTTCTTTGCCACTATTGCCAAAGAGGGAGAGAATCATTGATGAAGAATGCTTGGGAGATAATTACCAAAGAGAGAGATAAACCTTAGAGGGAGAGAATCATGAAAGAGAGGGAGAGAGAGATATACTATAGAGGGATAGATTTGAATATGAAGAAGGACACAATATGAGAATCATAATGAAACTAAGGATATTGTTCACTCATGATAGTGAAATATTTTGGATTACATGGTAACAAAGAGGAAGATTTTATTCCTATATTGTAAGATGTATTGAGGTGTTTCCATCAATGCCAAATTGTCATTGATGTCAAATCTACATAGGAGACATGTTGTTGTCTGACCTAAATGTCATATCTATTTTGACTAATGATGAGGATTTGATAGATTGGTCATTAAAAAAGTACCTAGAGGAAAGGTTGAGTTATGAAAAGGAAGTTATAATGAACATTTGATTAGTTAAACTTTGATAAACTAAAGTGATTTTTTATATCATTAATGTAAAGCTTAAGCAAGCAATAGAGTAAAAGACTAATGAATGCCAAGTGATGCTAGTGTCAATCGAGCCATAATATAAGCCATGCAAATTCAGTGTTGACTGAGCATCAGTATTGATCGAGTGATAGTTGGTGCCGAGCTCTACATTGACTAAGTGATTAATTAATGATTGAGTGTTATGACTTAGTGATTTTTGAGTAACATTATTTTGAATGCATTTGAGGAATTATGATTTCTAGCCAACTCAATTGATTTCTTGGGATATGGAAACCATGTTGAAGATAAGATTGATGAGTTGGATCATTAAAGTCAAGGAGAGGATTAGGTATTAGACCTGAGATCAAATTTGATGGATGAGAAGTTTCTAGAAAAGAAGGTAGATGGACATATACAAAGAACATGATGAATTTGATCGTAAACCCTATGATCTATGGTGATTGTGGAAAATGACAAAAAAAGAATTACCTATTTAAGATACATACACACAAATAAAAGTGGAACAAAGGTGCGCACGGGTGAACACAAATGTGTGAGTGTGAGAGTGAAGCAAGAGAAGAAAATGCTTACGTAGATGCTGCTAAAATTGATAAGTGAATCTAAACAGTAGGCTTGAGTTTGATGTGAAGAAGGCTAACTGATTGAAGGTTTGCCAAGAAAGTTAAGAGACAGAGTTGACAAGAGGGACATATTAGTGAATCAACACATGAACCAAACAATGATTTAGACCTACAAAAGTGAGTTGTAATTATACATATCAAAACCCTATTATTTTCTTCCTAATAATAGTAAATAGTTTTTATTGAAATCCTTTTAATCAAAGGTTGACCTAATAGTCATTTGAAGGACTTAATAGTATATGTAAGTCCTTTAGCAAGGTGACATTCTAAAGGGAATGATCAAAGTCATTTGACAAAGCCACTCCTAATAGGGTGATTAAATCCTCTGACTAGATCACATTTAACAGTGTGTATTGTAACCTTTAATAGGGTTGGCTCCTAGCATAGCTCACTTCGAAAGATTGAAAAAGTGGTCACATATTGCTGGTGGTTTTTCCCAAATTGGGTTTCTATGTTAAATCCTAGTGTCAAACTTGTGATTGAATGTTTTATAATGTTTTTCATTCAACAAGTCTATTATAATAGGACAATGAATTACTAGTAATGTTATTTATCAGTATATGGTAGAGACCAAGTTACAAGAAGATAAGAAAAATAGTGGATGTTTAATGTTTGTTTGTTCAAATGGTACTTATGGACCTTGAGTAATTGATTCATCCCCACTCTTAGTTATTCTAAACATTTCTAACAATGTATATGTATATGTATATGCATAGGCATAGGCATGGACATATGCATATGTACATGCATGCATGTATATCTATATCTACACACACACAGGTAGGCTAGGAAATATCGGAGCTCACTTTTACTTATGTAAATCCTTAATCTCAACAATCTAGGGATTGTCAAATCTCCACTCCATCATTTGATATCTTAACTCTCATTGGTTGTTTTTTTTCCTAAATTGTACAATGTGAATATTTTTACCTGATAATAAAAAATCCAAAATGTGGATTGTGGAGATTTGAAGTTTTTAACTCGCATTAGTGATCAACTGCCTATTATGTGTCAAAATATATTGATCTATTTATCCCATTAACCCACCAAATGAGATTGCTAGTTCTTACAATTACTCCCCCACTTCCTATGAACTTATTAACAAACTCCATGTGTGCATGAGAAATGAGAAGGAAAGATGAACTTATAAAAAACTTTGATTGCCTCTATACTAGTATCCTATGTTATTATTTTAATAGAATTTCAATAACTTGATAAAAGCACATATTATTGCGCCATTAAAGAAAAAACATGCATTTTTAGTTTTCAACATCCATTAATCCTTACAAGAAAGGTAATGAAGATTTTAGATCTAATCAAATTTTGGTAGCATAACAACATGTAAATAAACACTTCAATAAATGAAAGAAGAGGAATAAAAATAAAATAGAAGAGGACACATTGGCAAACACTAGGAAAATTACTTTTGGGTAGAAATCCCACACTTGTGGGTTCATAGCCTTAACATGAAGTATACACATTGATCTTCTAAAGGAAATTTTACAACATAACCCTACAAAGAAGTATTTTCCTCACACCTCTCTCAAGACTACATCAAAGCCATAAAACATACAAAGAAATAAAAATATGAAGTGGCTTCTACACCAAGCAAAAAGAGGTGTGTATCCTAATCCAAGAAGATCATTTTTAACAATATTTATGTTGCACCAAGTTACATCAACCAAGAAAATGATGAGTAATGAACTCAAACATTGAGTTAGAAGAATGTGTTGTCATTGATTGGCAATCAGTTAACAAGAAGTCACAAAATGTTGCAAGTGCAACTACCAATAGATTGGCTTACAAGTCAAGACAACATAATGAAGGAAAAGTAAGAGAAAAAGGAATGGATGAAGTCCAATCACCATTGATGTGACAATACAAAAGGAGGTTTGAACATGACAAGACATGTATCAGAGTTGTGTGGTGGAATGTGGCTAAACCTCACATAGTCACAAGCCTAGCAGGTAGATGTGTAGATGATCAAGTTGGCCTATAATCATAGGTATCTATAGATATTTGAGCAGTATAACTTTTGGGGTCTCCATCCAGAGTTCAAAAATGAGATTTAAGAGGGAAATACCAATATTTTAAAAGTATGGAGAGAAGAAGATAGATTTGGAAAGAAGGAGAGAAGAAAAATAGAATGTCAAGAAGCATAAGTTATTACTATTTCTACAACTGTGTGAAACCATAGAGCAATGAGAAAGAAAGTGTAGAGTGCATAAAGAGAGATAAGAGCTCAAGGAAGCTATACTTAAGCTAGAATAACAATGGAAGATCAAAGCATCTTCAAGAAGCCAAAGAAAATTATCTATTAGGCAAGGTGTTCCCAAAACTTAAATCCACTACTCTAGTCTACATTCTAACCATTGCATCTATTGTAATCCTTTAATGAGGAAGAGTTGTAATGTCATTAAATTCCTCTAACAAGGTATCTCTCAAAAAGGGATCTAAATCCACTAGTGAGGTAGTCTTAATAGACTGATTATAATCCTAATATGTTACAGGAATATCTAATAGGATGCACTCTCAGAAGGACTAGATGTAAGCTCTTAATTGGACATCCTTTTACTTGCAATGAAAAGGTAGTGGGCATATTACTCCCAACATGGCTTTCATCAAGAGTTTCTATGTATAAATACTTGTGTCATTGATGTATGCTTGTGTGTAGGATATCGTATGGTTTTATTACTTAGCTTTCATTATTTGTCTCATAGTTAAAGATATAACATCGAAGTGTGTGACAAGGATCTTTGGATTAACTGGTATAATTTCAAAAGGTAAAGGTACTAATTCACCCCCCCCTCAATACCTATTGGTACAAACAATTGTTATTAGAGATTAGACCTTGATAGTGATGAGTCTAACGACTTAGGGGAAGATCCAATGACATTACTAAGAAGATAGCTAGAAGAACCATTAGACACTATTGAGGAGTTGAAAGATAGACTAGGAAACTTTGTAGCCAAGAAAAATAAGTTGATGAAAAATATAGGAGAAAGTCAAGAGCTAATAGAGAAGCTTGAGGAACAAATTTTATCTAAAGAGTCAGAAGAATCCATATCATAACTCATGGGTGAGAATGAAAAGTTGAAGGAAAAGATCCAGGTCCTAAAGAAAGAAGAAGAACACTATGTAGTAAGACTAAGTGAAGCTATAGATGAGAAGGGTAGTGTCATCTAAGCTAGAGAGGAATCCTACAAAGAATTGAGATGGGATTCGGAGGCAAGACAACGAGCTAAAGGTTTGGTAAAAGAAAAAGAAAAAGAGATAAGTGTCATGATTGAAGATCACATGTATGCAGAACAAGAAAAATATATACTATAGGAGTATGATCATGAAAAGAATAAAAAACTGAGTATTCTGACTAAAGAAGCCATACAAATGGAAGAGAAAATTCAATAGCTAATAAGGGATCTAGGAGTAGTGAAAGAAGAGTATGACAAGATAGCTAGGAAAAGGGAGAATTATTCAAATAGAGAGAAGTCACTAAACACTCAAGGAGAAGCAACTAACTCAACTGATCAAGGATTCCAAGAAGTCCAAAAATTTGAGAGAGGAGAATCCTTGAAGGCTAATAACTCAAAATCCACGAAGGAAAAAAGGAAGGGAAAAAAGAGGTATGTCACCAAATAAACCCACTTATATTTATTGTGGAAAAATAGGACATAAGTTAGATAAGTGTTGGCATAAACAATTGGCAATTGGTAGAGCTAATATAAATAGAGAACTATGTTATAGTTGTTACCAGTATGGGAATAGCACACATGAGTGCAAAGATCTTGTAATTGAGGCAAGACAAAGAGATGCTACTACTACCATGAAATGTATGGTCAGAATGGAAGGAGTTGTGGATCAAGCACTAGATCACACTAGTCATCTCCTTGGAATAGAAGAAAAGTTTTTTTTTTGTGTGGAAATGTTGGGCACATCACATCAAAATTCAAGTGGTGGATTAAATAAAAAAGACAAGAAAGACCATGGAACAACACCAAAAATATATGCTATAGATGTTGAAAGGATCAACATGTACTCAAAGACTGTGGGGTATAGCAAAAGCCCAGATAGTACAACAATGATGACAAAGCAAAAGGGAAAGCCATTGACATCAAACAAGTCAACAAAGACTCTACCAAGGTGTGGTTCAAGAAACAATCATAGAATGCCAAAGTAAAGATTGGAGAAGAAACAGGTTCACTAGTAATTGGTGAGTCCTTCCAATCAAGTTAAGTGAAGGTAAGCTTACAAGGGCTTAGGAAAGAAAGTGGAGTCTTGCACTAGTCCCATCATGAAAATTGGTAAGTCATGACTAAGTGACTCAAAGATAGTAGTTTAACCACACTTAGAAGTGGAAGACAAGTTGTCTTCAAAATTTGACCATTGGGTGTGTTGTCAAAATGCATTTATTGCACAAAGATAGAGGTAAGTAAGAAGAAAGGTTATTGTTGGAGTGTAATGCCACATTTCTGATGGATCTATAAATAGGTATTGTGCCAATCAAAAATCACTTTTTCTATTTTGAGATTGTTTAGGTTATTCTTACGAAATCCTAGCTAACAGAAGGTTACTTTGTGAAGTGAGTGAGTGCTAAGAATTAACGATGGACTTGAAACCTTAGGTTTCACTAAGTGTCAAGAGATCAATAGATAGAGTTTGAACTACAAAATTTCAATGGCACAATACAATAATTTTTTTGAGGTTAAACTAGTAGGTGGACATGATGAGGAACCACCTATTTATGAGCTAATAATATTAAATACTAATAAAAAAGATATAAATGGAACATTATCCTCACTTCCAAGAAACATGCTACTACTAGAGGATGTTGGTGAATATCTTAAGACAAAGATAGTGGAAATGGGACATGTAATGATAAAAAAAATCTATATGAGGAGATTTGAGCAAAAGGAACAAGTGAAGAAGATTCCAATGTACTAGAAGCCACAACCCTAACTCACACAATAAACATTCCAAACTTCTTCAAATGATAATGCATAAGATTCACATCCAATTGAGTGCATGGAGAGTAAATGTGGTTGGATAAGCCATGCAAAATCAATAAGGAGGTGATTGATAGAGTAATCAGGTTCAATATAAGTGAAGAATAATGAACCATTAGAGTACATACGTACAATAGTAGAAGTGGCTAGATTGACAAGATATCACACAGATGGCAGAATGTGCTCCATAAATGACATCCCAGGTGATAAGGTGCAATTTGTAGCAAGGGTAATAGGCCACAATCTCTACTAGTTAAGTCATTCTAATAATGTACCTGTAGGAGTGATGTATGGATTGCATTAATCATTAGTGAAGCAAACGAAGCTAGATCTAAGTGGTTGGTTGCATGGATAGATGATGAAAAGTATTGATAAGATTAAGACATGTACAATATTTACCACACCTTCAAATATGGAACTATATTGGTATGCATATTCTTCTATTTCAAGGGTGAGTATCCTAGATACAAGGAACTCTAGTGGAAGTTGAGGAGAAGTGTCACTACCTAGATAACAAGTATGCCCAACTAGTCAGGAGACAAAGGAATAGAGCAATTGGAGAACTACCTCAAGAAGTTTCAAGAATGTAGAAAAGCAGAAGGATACCATTGAATCTAGTATCGATTATAGGAGAAGCATTTGCTTCTTGGATGACATAGATAACTGCATAGTTCAAGTAGTTGAACCAATAACTAATTGGTTAATAGAGCTACCATATGAGAACAAACCAATTGATAAGAAATAACATAGATTTGAAATTGTTGATGAGATAAGGAAAAAGATCATAGAGAAAGAAGCATAAGTTTCAAAACAAACCAAGCCAAATAAGAAGAAAGGAACAAACCAACAGACTAAAGTAGAGGCAAGCTCCACACTAGACCCTAAGTCAAAAGAAGAAGAGAAAATGAGAAACCTCTAAGCCCTCTACAGTGGAAACTTACAAGAGAAAAGGGAAAAAAGGAAAGAAGCAACCCCTCCCCCCACCCCCCCACCCCCACCACTCAACCATAGGAAGAAGATAAAGAATAAGAATTAGATCCTGAAAGCTTGAAGTCTATGAAAGAAGGTAAGAAGCTTTCATTGAAAAACATCTTAGATGATATTGAAAATAATGGTGATTACAATGCCATTAGAAATAGATTCATGAAGTTTCATAAGTTAAATAGAAATAAGATATTATGTACTCTATACCATTAAGTCTAAGGGAATTTAGTAGAACCCCACAAGATGTAGAAGCTCAAATGCTAGAAGAGCTAAATAAAATAATCAAGGAGAAGTGGTCTAATGCCACCTGAACAAACAAGAGGTCATATATCTTGTAAAATCTTGTAGATCAATCACTAAACCACTGGAGAATGAAGCTTTGATTACAACACAGTTTAAGATAAATACATTTGCAAATGAAAATAAATTTTGGTCACAAATCTACAATCAAGAGAAAGAAACACTTGAGAAAAGAGGAGGCGGAGGAAAAAAACACAAAGAGAGACCTAAAACTATAGTTTGTAGAACCATTAAGAAGAAGCTAGTAGAGAAGCTTGTTGAGTAGGTCAAACAAAGGACCCAAATAATACAAGATTTGAATCTAAATCCAAAAGGAAGTGGACAAACAAAACAAGTCTCCATAGGACAATCTCCTATAGAAGGAAACCCTCAAATCATTGACATAACCACATGAGAATAAAGCAAATGCATGCAGGAGGTAACTGGTCAAGATAAGGACACATGCTAAGAAGAACAAGAAGATGTTATCAAGGAGAAGGAACCAAATTAAGAAATGGAGGATGCTCAATTACCTCTAATGGAAATTCACAATGATGCAGTTGAATAATAGGAAAAGGATACTGAAGTATGAGAAAGAAAAGAAGCCTTGAAATCCACTAAGTTCTAGGGAACACTGACTATCAAACTAATATCAACACCATCCAAAGGGTAGTAAAGTATTAAGAATCGAGAGAAGAGAAAGTGAAATTCTGCGGAATGAAAAAGAAAAAGGAGTACAAAGGGGCAGAGGAAGGTCAAGGAAAAGGAGAATCAAATGTGTGCAAAGATGAAGGAGCATTATATGACATTGATGCAACCAAAGTGGTGAAGATGTTGGAGCTCGGAGAACAAGTAAATGGCATGAGAAAGATAACCAAAGAGATGATTCAAAGGTGCTGGGAAAATACACCAAGCTCATTGAGAGATAAAAAAGAATAAAGTAGAAACAAAAAAAGGTATAAATGAGTAACTACATTGGTTGATGCTCATGATATTCTAACATGTCTTATAGTTGATGTAACCTTCAACAAGGATGATAATTTAATTTATCAAATCAATGATGTAATAAGTCAGCTACATGACAAGATAGGTCAACTTCCACACATAGTGGAACAACAAGTTCTAGTGAGACCACCAAAAGTGGTGAAGAACCTACTTGAAGAAAGGAAAGGGGAACTTACAACACTCAAGAATGAGATTTTAGAAGCATTGAAGGAGACAACCCCAATATTTCAAAAGAAAAGCACGTCATGCATTTTAACGAGTGACCATGAATAGTCAAAGATAAAGGCTCAAAAAGAACTTGATGCTTTTATTCACAAGCATTTGATCCACTCTTTGGATTGACGTTAGAGTATTTAAAAAAGATACAAGACACAATGTACCTGTTACATCAACTACATGATGAAGAAGAAAAAAGAACTCTTAAACTGATTGAACTACATTGATTTTTGATTCCAACCATTGGATCCATTAGTGTTGTTCTCAAAGGTACAAAAAAATTACTTCCCATGCCACCATAAGAGAATAAGGAAGCATTTTATCAACAACTAGAAGAGTAATAGAGTGTAGTGATCACACTCAAAGACTTGAAGGAGTTGTGGGAGATCATTCTCAATTTAGCTAGAGAAAAGTGCAAGGACAAATTTGAAAGTTTGGGATGAGTATGGCAATAAGGATATTGTCATCAAAGGGGGAGAAAATACAAGGATCATTCTTCTATCCTATCTCTAGTCTTCCCATTATCATTGATGACAAAAAGGACGAAAATAACCAAAGGGGGAGAATAACTAAAGGGGAAGAACAAAATGAAAAAGGGGAGAACAATGAGGTTCACAGGGGGAGTAAACAAAAAGAGAGAAAAGGAAAGAAGAAGAAAGCAATTCCAATTTTTTTTGAATGCAATAGATAAGTTAGTGTAAATTGGTTATAGGTCTTGTTAACCTGAATAGGATAAAATGTTTTGCCATAAATATCAAAGGGGGAGATTGTTGCACCAAGTTACATCAAATGAGAAAATCATGAGTAATGAAATCAAACATAGAATTAAAAGAATACATTGTCATTGATTGGCAACCAATTAACAAGAAGTTGCAAAACTTTGCAATTAACAAGAAGTTGCAAAACTTTGCAAGTGCAACTACCCATAGACTAACTTACCAATTAGGGCAATAGAATGAAGGAAAAGTAAGGGAACAAGAAATGGATAAAGTGAAGTTTCCATTGATGTCACAATACAAGAGGAGGTCTAAATATAACAAGACATGTATAAGATTTGTGTGATAGAATGTGGCTAAAGCTTATGTAGTCACAAGCCTAGTAGGTAGGTGTGCAGATGATCAAGTTGGCCTATAATCATAAGTATCTACATATAAGAAATTGTGAATGTCTTGTGAATATGCTCACCATGCATTTCAAATTTAAAAATCACATTTGAGCAGGATAAATTTTTGGGGTTTCTATCTAGAGTTTGAGAATAAGATTTAAGAGAGAAATACTCAACATATTAAAAGTGTGGAGAGAAGAAAATAGGTTGTTTTGATTTAGGGTTTCATTTGGGTTTTCTCTAGTAGATTTAGCCATGACTTCAATTTCAATTGGTTCGATGCTAGGATTTATTGCAATGGCTTGTTGAGCTCTTTTCTTTTTAGTGAGGGAATGGGTCCACCTAGATGAATGTGAAGGATGAAGTAAACTCTGAGCAATAGTTTTAATTTCAACTTTAGGTTTAGGATCCAAGGCATCTACAAAGGAAAATGTGACAATTTTATCAATACAATGAATAGGAAACTCTAATCTAGAACTGGTAGAGCATCTATGAAGCTGTAACTCAATATACCCCAACTTGGACCTCACTCTCTCTACTAGCCATTTCTTAGTTCTTTCAATGACATGGAGAGTTCTTTCTTGAATATAATCATCCTCAAGTAAATTTTAGTCTATTTTAGGTAGGGGAAAATCTTTGACTTGATCTATATAGAAGGGATAAACTATTTCTTCACTTTCATCTTCTTCTACCTCCTTTACATCATTCTATAGATTGAACTCTTTAATTTGTTTCAAGGCAGAATATAATTCCAAGTTCACAAGCTTTAATTCAAGTTGATGACCAAAAGAATCCTCAATGCTTTTGCACCAAAAATGGCCAAGCTTAATAGGGAAGATAAAACTAGAACCTTTTCTAGCTTTGCAATTTTTGCTCATTTCAACTACCTACCTGCAAACTTCAATTAGAGCATACTAGTCTAAGCAGTATCTAGATAACTTTAGAGGTTTGGCTTCATATCCACCTACTCTTATGCATGTAAATTTGGGAAATTGGGTGAAGGAACTACCATAGATAGTGATTAATTGGGTTGCTTCTTCAATCAATCTACTATGTTCTGTACCTTGGAGCTCAAAAACTAACCTGGAAAGAAAAGTATCCTACACCCTTTTGAAATCCTTGGGATTCTTGTTTTTTATAGAAAGGGAAAATATTTGTAGATGAGCATGTCATTTACCCAATCTAGTTGGGGAAAACCTTCCCACTCCTTACAACATGCTCGAATATAAAACATATAATAAGCCATATGAAAACTAGAAACCCCAACTTCTTTTGAAAACTCTTAATGCAATTGGTCTACTATAATTTTAGCCCAGTCAATATACTTTCCTTCTCTTAAAATGGTTTTGACAAATAAATACATCCAATTTTCCTAGAAAAAGACATTCTTATTCCCTTTTACTCTATTCAAAAGGGTGATTATATCTTTAATCTCAAGAAATATATCTCCTCGTGTTAGGGGATGAGGAAGATAAGAACCTCCTTTCTTGGGTTTGAGAAACCAATTCTTAGCTATGACATTGTTAAATTTATTAGTGTTGGTGGAAAATTGGGAGTTAGGCAAACTGATAGTCCAAGCTCATGTTCTTCATGTGGAGGGACCCTTAGGGAACCCATTACTGTAACTCTATTGATATACACCAACATTTTTCCTATATATGTTCTAATGCACCTTTGGGTAGCATCATACATGTCTATATGCCCCAAAACTAGCTTTGGGAAACAAACTGCTTTTGGAAAACCCCTAGCTTGCACCAACCCACTCTTAGCTACCTTTTCTACAATAGATCGAGACTTAGGTCTTCAAAAACTTGTCATTATTTTTCTGATATCCTCATTAGCAAGAAAGGTATCTCCTAGTTCTAGTAAGAAACTAGTTAGGGTAGTAGTTATCTTTTCTATAGGTAACTTAGGGTGAGAAGCGAAAATAGACGAAGGAATATTATAAGTTTAACCACAAGAAAAGACAAAATGAAAAGGACTAGCACAACTATCTTTTATTTTAAACATAATTACTAGTAGCTAATGAGGAAAAGGAATGAGACTCATGAAAAATCTCTTGATGAATAAGACTATGTTGTAGGTTGCTTGCATCTCTAGGAAAACCATAATGCTTACCTTATATAGCAACATCCTAACATGAACAAGAAAGGAAACTTTTAACAGTTTAAACAAAAAAGTGCATCATGGATGAATGTGGCAAGTACCAATTTGACAAGGCTTTTTAATCATAAATTAACATTGCTTAACTCTGCACATACCAAATAACTTCACCACCTTTCACACAATTAGCCATCAAGGCATGCCTTTTCTACCTTTTCAAAAAATATTTGATCATTTTTGTACTACCACTTTTCATTATACCTACACCTTTCAGACCATTGAATTTTGAAAATTTGAACCATGGAGAAAGGGTTTAAATTTCAAGTTTGATAGTCTTAGAATATAGGGATTCGATGCTCATAAATTAACTCATCATGATAGAAAAATATTAGCAATGACAAAATACAAACTTGAATTGTTGTTGGTTCAAAGCTTAATTTCAAAGGGAGCATTGAAATCTAAATGATGTCATGGGTCTTTTTGGGACTTAAACAAGCATATGGGTTAGACAATGAAACTTGAACTTTGAACCAATTGGCTCAAGATTTCAAGTTCAAAGAAAAAGGCAATGTGGGGTAAACATGGCCAAGGTGTCCTAATAAGACTAAGATGACTTGAACCTTTGAACCTTGAACCTTTTGGTTCAAAGTTCAAGTTCAAAGTTCAAACTAAAAAGGGGGTAGTAATAAAAGATAAAATACAAGTATAAAATTTATTCTAAGGTTGAAAAGATGGTAACAAAGGATCCTAATTTTGGTGAGGCTTGGAAATCTTGTACAAAACATATTACACTTTCCATGACAAAGAGGTTGGATTTCATAATCCAAGATGGTATGTTGCTCAAGGGAAGTTAGTTCTACTTTCCTAGAAGTTCCATGGGAAAGATTCTTATCAAGGAGAAGCATAGTGGAGGATTGGATGGACATTTTGGTAGAGATAAAATAATTAATTTGGTTTGAGAGTTATTACTAGCCACAGTTGCAACACAATGTGTAGAAGTTTGTGTACTGTTGTAGAGTATGTCGATTGGTGAAAGTAGTGAAGAAAAATACAGGGTTATAGCATCCATTACTTGTACTTGAGAAGCCATGGGAAAATGTTAGCATGTATTTCATTCTTAGTTTACCAAGGAGATAGTGAGGGCATGATCCCATATTTGTGGTGGTTGGCATATTTTCAAAATGGCACATTTTATTCCCTACAAGAAGACTAGTGATGTTGTTCATGTAGTGGAGTTGTTTTTTAGAGAAGTAATGAGACTGCATGGTCTTCTAGAGAGTATTGTTTCTGATCAAGATACCAAGTTTTTTGGGTGTTTCTAATGTACATTATGGAATAAATTGAAGACAGATTTGAGGTTCAACTCATCACATCATCTATAGATGATGGATAAACTTAAGTTATGAATAAGAATTTGGGGAATTTTGTGAGGTGTTTGGTTGGAGATAAGCCAAAAGGTTAGGATTTGATTTTACCATAGGTAGAATTTGCATACAATAATTATGTTAATAGGATTATTGGTAAATCACTATTCTAGATTGTATATGGGAGCAACCCTATAAATGTTTCTAAATTAAGGTAGTTGGATAAAGGAGAAACAAGTAGTCCTAAAGAAGAATACTTTGATGAACATATGAATAATATCCATGAAGAGGTGAGGAAGAACATTACAAAGATGAATACACAGTATAAGGATAAGGTAGACATGAAAAGGAGGTATAAGAAATTTTAGATTTGTGATGAAGTCATGGTTCATTTGAGGAAGGAGAGATTTTTGGTCATACTGGGGACTTATATTGACAGGTCATGACAATGACTTTGGTCCCTTTTCCTTTTTTGGGTCTAGCTATAGCCTATAGTGTCGACGCATTAGGAACTAGCTCCAAGTGAAAAATATTCCTTACCTAGTCTTTGGTCAGCTAAATGGCATGCCTAGTCCTATGTTGTATATCATCAATCTCCTCCTGGCTAATCTCAAAATTCATTATGGGCCTCTCAAAGATTCTATCCATGTTATACACTGGGTCCAACACATCTAAAGTATCCTTGTTCCATATATTAAAAGGGATATTCAAATAAAAGGCTTTCTTTACCAATTGTAGACTCATCCTATAATAGCTCCTAATCTAAGCATCATAATCATCTATGAAATTCATCCAATGATCTTTTATCAATGCATTAGATATAAATTGCAACCCTATGAGATGTTGTACCATTCCAATGTTGTTGAAGTAGGGGCGAGCTACTAGTTAATCATCCAAGGGATATTGATTCCATTCTAACTCATATATATCAATATACTACTTTTGTTTGACCTCAAAAGATCTGATAGTAGTGGGCCATACCCATGTCTTCTTATGTTTCTTTCTGGTCATATCACAGCCTTAGGCCAATTGTCTATCTATGTCTAGTGGTATCAACCAATTAGATTGATTACATGGAAGCTTCTATTGAGACATGAGGGTCCCTTTCACTCAAATATAGGTAAATGTGTTGAACTGAATAAAGTAAGCACCCACTTTTGCTACTTGTTTGGCGGCCTCTATAGATAGTCTCTTTGTATACTCTCCTTCAATGAATCTATTTTGGAAAAGACGAAACCACCATTCACTAGTCTATACTCTGGGCTCTTGAATGGGAGTTTATTTTGTACCAATTGAGGGTACACTACATACAACTAGGCATTGGTATCTTGCTTGCTTCCTTTCTTTACTAACCCTAGATAATCAGTTGGTCTAGCTGCTAGAAGATAGACTACATAGGAAGTCATGTAAAAGTGAGGGTCAATCTTCATCAAAATGAGTTGCTCATCCAACTTATTACTAATGATGGTGGCCTAGTCAATTGGAAATCCCCTCCTCTTGATAGTTTCAATGAAATGGACCATCCAATTTTCAAGGCAACTAGCTGCAGGGAGTCCCATGACTTTTCTCAAGAGCACTATACTATAGCCAATATTATCTATCATGTACCCCTAGGTCATGTCAACCTTTTTGGCTCTTCTATTAGTAGGGGGTTGGGCAATAAGGTAATTCTCCTACAATATTCCTTTTGCTTCTTGCTCATGATCCCTATCCCACTTGGCTGCTATGTTGTATGTTATCTTTTGGAACTAATCTGCAAGTGGTAGGTGGAAAACCTTCTCTTTATTATTAAGGCATATACCCATAACCATTTCTCATGTAACACTTCTTATGACCTCATCCTTAGTCATGTAATGTTGGGCTAGTGCCATGATAAACTTTGAAGATTGGATGGACACAAGGTGGGAAGCCACATTTACTAACCCACTTAGAATTAATGAAAAGATCATATTTGACCACTCCCTTGGTTTGTTGTACAAAACTAGGAATGAGTTCCACTAAATGTGGCCCATCATAGCATCTCATATTTCTAAGTGCTTATCCACAAATCATGATTTCTTTGGCACACCTTGGAACTTGAAGGTGACCAGTTTGGGTGTTATTTTTATTGCCATAGAAAATGATGATGATGCCATTTTAACTTGCAAGAAAGACATGTTAGTATTTTAAGGTAAAAAGCTTGAAAGATGATAACTGTTATGAATAGATTGGAAAAAACTAATGAGAAACTAGTAATAGAACATTGAATCAAACAAATTTAGCTCAAAGTGCTAGAAAAATACATAAGTTCACATTATGTACATTTCGCACATAGCACACATGCACACATGTGCACAATGTTTGACCTTGGCATTTTGAATCGGTACCTTGCACATGTAGTGCACCCTCACACCTTACACACATGCACATGTGCACAATGTGAAATGCTATACTCTTTGAATGCCTTAGGGTACGGGATCAAGAGAGACCTCTTCTATAGAGGTGTACATGCCACACATTATGTACCCTCCATGGTGCACGATGTGCATATTTGCACATTTTAGTCAGCTTGTGCATCATGTTAGGAGATTTCTCAATGTTAGAAGGTACATGACATGTGAAGGTGTGGATGTTGGAAATATAAGAGGAGTAACCAAGAGGAGAGGGGTGAATCAATTACCACTAAAATAAATCCTAGATCCCTTAGATGTCAATACAAAATAAACTCTAAAAATTGAACTCTACTGATGCTTAGAAAACACATAGAAAAATGTTGTAACTCAGTAAACACTGAAAATGCTTAGTAAATTCTTAACATAAGAATCTTAAGATGTTATTTGAGATTACTATTACTTTAACTTAGGTGCAAACACGTAAGATAAATAACATGAACACATTTGACACCAAGATTTAATGTGGAAATCCAATTTGGGAAAAACCACTAATTGCAACTAGTTACTAATTTTTACTCTTCTAAAGTAAGCCCTGTTAGGAGCCAACCTTGTTAATGGTTACAAAACACACTTTCAGGTGTGACCCTATTAGAGGATTTAATCACCCTTTTAGGAGTGGCCTTGTTAGAGGTCTTTGGACAATTCAATAGAAATGCCATCTCGTTAGAGGATTTACAAATAGTTGTTAAGTCAACTTTGTTAAGAGATTTAGATCATTGCTACAATGGTTAGAAAGTAACAATTAGATAACCTTATTTCAGATGCAGCTAAATTGCTGATTACAGATCTCATTTCTAGCTTGTATACTTGATCCTTCTTGATCAAATGTATCTTTTCTACTCTACAAGGATATTTTTCTTATCCTTCTGATTAGCTTCCTCTTAGCATCATTAAATCTTCAATTATCTTTCATGCATTCCACCTTCTAATTCTCAAATTGGCCTTATATTTATATCTTTCATATTTTTGACTCATCTAGAATATAACTTAGAATAATTAATATTCATCTCCTTAATCAGCTAGAACCAACAAACAATTCAATTGAACTTAATATGCCAAAACAAGAAAATCCTTTGTTTGCTGACCTTTTTTGGTAGGCACTAACTTAGAAATGATTTTCCTATTTTAACCAAGTGAACTCGGTTAACACTAAATATTCACAAAGTTCTTTTGGTAACTGAGTGAGCTTGGTTAACACTGATTCCATCCAATATTTTCTTCATTAACTAAGTGAGCTTAGTTAACACTCAACTTCCTCAAACTTTCCTTTGATGCCCAAGTGAACTCGGTAGACACTGTCTTTTGAACTACTCTAGACTACTCGGTAGACATAGAAAACTATCTTTAGTTCCCGAGTGAGCTCAGCATACACTCACTAGCAATAAAATGACATTTTGTGTAACATCAAAGACAATACACAATTAATCAATTCTTCCAACAATCTCCCTCTTTGGCATTGATGGCAAGACAACATGTCATAATGCAATGAATTTTTTAGAGCAAGAATAAAGTAAGGAATTATCCTTAGTTTCATTTTGATTCTCATCCATGAGAACTCCTCCTATCAGTGTGAACTCTTCTTACCTTCAATTTCTCGCTCTGTTAGAAAACTACTCTCTATTACAACTTCTTCTGGTAGAAAAATTTGCCTTTAATATTAGACCAAGTTCATTCTCCCTTTTTACATCTCTTTCTCTTTCTATTTACAAAATTTCTATGAGATATTATAGAAAACTTCCCCCTCTTTGACATCTCATGCCAAAGATAATATTCAGTGAATATCAATGTACCTCAAGTATTGATTCATTTGCAATATGCCCTTGTCAATACTATACCAATTGATTGATCTTCAACATGCTCTGGGTGATTCATCTTCAAACTTTATTTAGTGAGCTTCAGATAGGGGAATAGCCTCTAGCTTACCTCTTAGATACAAAAATGCATCCTTAGGTAATGGCTTGGTGAATAAGTCTACAATTTGCTCTTTTGTATTGACATATTCCAATCTTACTTTTTTATCTTGTACCAATTCTCTTAGAAATAATATTTTATAGCAATGTGTTTTGTTTTGGTATGCATTATTGGATTCTTTGATATATTGATTGCACTGGTGTTATCACAATATATAACTACTAGATCCTTGATCTCTATCTTCATACCTGCCAATAGTTGTTTGAACCAAACAATATTAGAACAATTAACTGTTGCTGCCACATATTCTGCCTCTATTATGGATTGAGAGATACAATTTTGTTTCTTGCTTGTCCAAGACACTAGTCTTTTATCAAGAAAGAATGCTCCACCACTAGTGTTTTTTCTGTCATCAATACTTCTTTCCCAATCAGCATTTGTGAATACTTCTAAATCCAAATTACCTCCTATATTGTACCATAAACCATATTCTTTAGTACCTTTCAGATATCTCATGATTCTTTTGATTTCCATCATGTGATTTTCTTTGGGTTTATTGATAATCTTGCCACCATACTGACTGCTAATGCAATATTAGGCTTGGTATGCACTACATACTACAATTTTCCAATCATTGATCTATATGTGATTTGATCTACCTCTTTGGAATCATCATTTTTGGAAAGTTTATGTCCAGTAGACATAGGTGTTCCAACTAGGCTTGAATCTTCCATTCCAAATTTCTTTAGAATCTAGTTGATATATTTAGATTGAGTAATGTAGATACCATCTTTCTTCTTTTAGATCTGCAATCCAACAAATAATTTTATCTCTCAAAACATAGACATTTAAAATTCTTTACTCATTTCTTCTGAAAATGCCTTGCACAAGTCATCATTTCCTGTGAATAAAGTATCATCAATGAATATTTCTGCAAACACAATCCTTTTGTCAGGTCCTTCGATATACAGACTACTATTATCATTTTTTCTTTGAAAACCAATCTATACCAAGTAGTTATGAAGTCTTTCATACCAAGCTCTAGGAGCTTTCTTGAGACCATATAATGCCTTGTGTAATTTGCAAACCATGTCTCTTTTGCTAGGATTTACAAAACCTTCAGGTTGTTTAATGTAGACTTCCCTATCAAGAATTCCATTCAAGAATGTAAATTTTACATCCATTTGATAAACTTTAAATCCTCTGTGAGCTACATATGCTAGTAAAGTTCTAACACCTTCTGATCTTGCAATAGGAGAAAAAGTTTCACCATAATCAATACCTTCTTCTTGAGAATAGCCTTTACATACTAACCTTGCTTTGTTTCTAGAAACTTTTTAATCTTCAATTAGCTTATTTTTAAATACCCACTTTGTGCCAATTACATTTTTATTCTTGGGTCTAGGAAGAAGAGTCTAGGTTTTATTCTTCTCTATCTATTCTATTTCCTCATTCATTGCTTCAATCCACCTTTCATTATCCAAAGCATCTTTAATATTTATAGGTTCAAATTCAACAAGTAAACATATACCTTTCAATCTATTTCTTGTTATTGTTCCATTTGATTTGTCTCCAATGATCTAGTCAAGTGCATGATGCCTTCTAACATATCTTGCTAGCATAGGTTCTTTGGATTTGGAGTTTGTTTTACTGATTTCTTCATGAACTTTAGTATTAAGCCCTGGTCCCACTATTTATGAATCAAGTCCATCAGACTCAGTTCACTCTAGTAATAGCTCGGTAGCCTACGACTCAGGTCCTTCAAACTATGACTTGGGTTGTACAGATTGCAACTTGGTAGCTATTGGAGATTTTGGGGACTAGGGAGGTGAAGCCTACTGTCTACCAGATAGATTTGGCAGGGTACTAGGGTATTAGTAAACAAATCTTCTGTAATCCTTAGGCTCTCTATTGCTTTCTTCTTCACTCTTTTATGCAAACTCATCAATTCTCACATGTGCACTTTCTATGATTTTATGACTAGAAAAATTCAAACATTTGTATGCTTTACTTCTACAATAGTATCATAGGAATATGCTTTCATCACCTTTGACATCAAATTTACCTTTCCTAGATTCTTTCAAGATATAACATTTGCTTCCAAATACTTTTAACTAACTTACATTAGGTTTGTAGCCATACCATAGTTCATAAGGAGTTTGATTTGAGTCTTTCTTTAGCTGTACTCTATTCAAGGTATGTATTATAGTGCTGATTGCTTCCTCCTAGTATTTGATTGCAACATTCTTTTCTATTATTAGTGTTCTTACACAATCCATGATGGATTTGTTTCTTCTTTTAGCTATACCGTTCTGCTAAGGTGTACCAGGGGCTGATACTTGTCTTTAATTCCTTTTTTGAATGCATAATTCATTGAATTCATTGGAGATGATTTCACCACCTTTGTTTGATCTCAAACAATTCAACTTCTTTTTAGATTCTTTTTCTACTTTTGCCAGATACCACTTGAATTTTTGAAAAGCTTCTAATTTTTCTTTTAGATACATTACAGTCATCATTCTAGAATAATTATCAATAGAAAGAATGAAAAACTTATCTCCACTGTAACTCTCTATTCTAATAGGTCCACATTAGTATGTATGCACAAGCTCTAAGACTTCTTTAGAATGATAGTTATTGCTTTTAAAACTAGTATTTCCCATCTTACCAATTTAACAATTTTTTCATAGACCCATATTAGGTTTCCTCAAGCTAGGAATACCTCTTACTCTTCTATTTTTGCTTATATTAACCAAATTATCAAAGTTCACATTACATAATCTTTTGTGCCATAACGAGCTTTCTTCTACATAAGAAATAAAACATGAACTTTTACTGAGATCTAGATAGAATAGGTTACCTTTTGTTTGTTTTCCATATTCAACCAGATTTCTTTTTCCATCCAACAATTTGGCCTTCCCATTCATAAATTCTACCTTGAATCCAACGTTATTCAACTATGCCACACTTAGTAGATTGTGCTTTAGTCCTTCAACCCAATAGGCATTATCACATATAATTTCATTGGTCAAAGAGATATATCCTTTTCCTTTTATGAAACAAGGTTCATTATTTCCAAATCTCACACTACCACCATTACAATGTTCCATGTGTTCAAACTTTGTTTGTCTCCAGTCATATGATGTGAGCAACCACTGTCAATAATCCACGCATCATTTTTGCTAACATGAGAGATAAGTGCCATGTCTTCTCCTTCATAATCAAATTCATCTTTTACAACAATATATACCATTTCATCTTCACTATTATCAGAATCTTTAGCCATAAAACAAGATTTCCTTTGTCCTTGTAGTCCTTGTAGTTTTGGATTTCCTTCTTGACTTTATATTTATTACTTTTCTTTTCATCCTTGTTTTCTCTATTTGGGCACCTTGCAGCAATGTGACCAACTTCTTCACAAAAAAAGTAGATTAGAGGAATCTTACCTTTGTACTTTCCTCTACATTTGGAATATTTCCTTGCAAATAGGGCTTCAACAACTTCAAGATCACTATCTAAACTTTATTATTATTCTTCTTCACTTCTCAATTGATTGACCTTTGATTTCTTACTTTTTTTTTTGAGTGAAAGTTTGGCTTCAAATGCAGACTCAATGCTTGTGAAACTAGGAACATAGTTGTCATAGTTATCCAACTCAAAAGTTGTCAATTTTCCAACTAGAGCATCCAAAGTTATATTGCTATTTGGACACATCTCAACTCTTGAATAGTAGACACTCTAATTGCATAGATAGGAAGAAGGGTTTTGAGTACCCTAATTACAACTATTTTATCATCAATGTCTCCTCTAGATGCTTTGATTGCACTCACACTTGCTTTGATTATTTTCACATATTTTGCAATATTTTCATCTTCTCTCATCTTCATTTGATCAAATTGTTCTCTTAGAATTTTTCCTTTGGCTCTTTTTACATTGTCATCTCCTCCATAGATGGCTTTCAGTTTGATCTACATATCATAAGTTGTAGTACAACTTTTGACTTTATCAAATTCAACATAATTTATACTGGAAGCAATGCCAATTATCATGATGCTATAATTTTTCTTTTCAACAATATCTTCAATTGATAATGTTCTAGTGGGAGTCTTGTATTTAGTATCAAGATACTTACAACCTAAATCATTGATAGTTTCCAGATGTAACCTTATAAGTCCTTTCCATGCTGCAAAATTGTCTTAGTTGAACTTGGGAATCTCTCTTCTGTAAGACATCTTGATCTTTAGCTTAGGTCCTTGAAACCTTCTCTACAAGCACCAAAAGCTATGATATTAATTGCTAGAAATATAAGAGGAGTAACGAAGAGGGGAGAGGTGAATCAATTACCACTAAAATAAGTCCCAGATCTCTTAAATGTCAATACAAAATAAATTTTGAAAACTGAACTTTGCTGATGCTCGTTAAACACACAAAAAAATGTTGTAACTCAGTAAACACTAAAAATGCTTGGTAAATGCTTAACATGAGAAACTTAAGATGTTATCTGAGATTATTATTACTTTAACTTATGTATGAACACATAAGAGAAATATCATGACCACATTTGGCACCAAGATTTAACATGGAAACCTAATTTGGGAAAAACCACCAATTGCAACTAGTTACTGATTTTCACTCTTCTGAAGTGAGCCCTATTAGGAGCCAACCTTGTTAAAGGTTGCAAATTTTTTTTTAGGTGTGACCATGTTAGAGGATTTAATCACCTTGTTAGGAGTGGCCTTGTTAGAGGTCTTTGGACAATTCAATACAAATGCCACCTTGTTAGAGGATTTACAAATAGCCGTTAAGCCAACTCTGTTAAGAGATTTAGATCACTGCTACAATGGTTAGAAAGTAACAATGAGATGACTTAATTTTAGATGCAACTGAATTGCTAATTATAGATCTCAATTTTGGCTTGTATACGTGATCCTTCTTGATTGAATGTATATTTTTAGCTCCACAAGGATATTTTTCTTATCCTTTTGATTCACTTCCTCTTAGCATCATTAAATCTTCAATTATCTTTCATGAATTCCTCCTAATTCTCAACTTGACCTTATATTTATATCATTCATATTGTCAAGTCAACTAGAATATAAATTAGAATAATTAATATTCATCTCCTTAGTTAGCTAGAACCAATAGACAATTCAATTGAACTTAGTATGCCATTTGAAACAAGAAAATCCTTTGTTAGTTGACCCTACTTGGTAGACACTAACTTAGAAATGATTTTCCTATATTAACCAAGTGAACTCGATTAAAATTGCATATTCAAAAAGCTCCTTTGGTAACTGAGTGAGCTAGGTTAATATTGGTTCCATCCAACATTTCCTTCATTAACTGAGTGAGCTCGGTTAACACTCAGCTTCCACAAACTTTCTTTTGACACTTGAGTGTACTTGGTAAACACTGTCTTTTGAACTAGGAAAACTCTAGAATGCTCGGTAGACATAGAAAACTATCTTTAATGCCTGAGTGAGCTTGACATACACTGACTGGCAATGATATGACATTTTGTGTAACATCAAAGACAATACACAATTAATCAATTGTTCCAATAGTGGATGTGTAGTTTTAAAGGGTTCCTTGAATCAAATCACCCAGTAGAGGTGGGTTCCTACCTATTTATAGGTGTGAGGCCTTGAGGGTGCACATAACACACCTCTGATGGTGCACATATGCACATGTGCACACCTTTAGAGTTAGGAACATGGGCACATATTGCACACCCATTAAGGGTGCACATGTGTGCACATTTATTTGCCTTGTAACAATTTCAAATTTTTGATCCCCTAACTTTGTCAAAACTGATTGAATGGATGTCCTAGACTAACCTAGGCCCAGAGGAAGATCTTATCCTTAGAGGTACCCATTTAGGTTCCCTATTCTAGAGAATTGGATCCCTTGTCCTAAAAGCAAAGAGGGGTTCCCCAATTTTTAGTCAAAGTGGGGCATATGTTGTAAAGGCATAATAAATCAATCTCATAATATTGCCTTCTACATAATATTTGGTAACATGTGTAGAGTATGAACCTTCTTTTCCTACAAGAACATCTCTAGTGATAAATAAAAAAATTAAGGAAAATAGCTCTTATAGTACATATAAAAATGTAAGAGAGAGATTATAGTGAGCAAATAAATGTAATACTTAAGGATGAAAAATAATCATCTACACATCAACATCCTCGATACAAGTTACTCCAATTAAGGTACATATGCATTATCTGATCTAAATGTCATATCTATTTGATTGATGAAAACGATTTGAGAAGTTGTTCATAACAAAGGCATTTAAAGAAAAGGTTGACTTATGAAGAGGAAACTACAAATGGACATTTGATTAGTTAGACTTTGACCAAACATAGTGATTGTTTAAATCATGTTGATAGAGGTTCTGATAATGATTTTCAAGTCTTGACAGTATAACCAAAGATAGATCACTTATGTAGGATTGATAGAGTAATATAGTAAAATACTAAGGAATTTTGATGTACATGTCAAGTGATACTAGTGTTAACCAAGCCATAGTAAGTGCTGAGAAAATTTAGTCTTGACCAAGCATTAGTATCTACTGAGTGATAGTGTTGATTCTAAGCACGAGGTTCTATAGCAACTAAGTAATTCATTATGGACCGAGCGTTAGAACTTAGTGTTGATCGAGGAAATTTTTTTTAACTATTTGCTAGGAATTATAATTTATAGCTAACTTAGGTGATTTCTTGGGATATGGAATATGTGTTGAACATAAGAATCAATGAGTTGGATCATTTAATTTTAGGAGATGATTAGGTAAATGAACTAAGAGATGAATTCAAGGATATTTTTTCTAGAAAAGAAGAGGTAAACAAAATTGCAATTAGATACATTGTATCTGATGGATCAAATTGTGAACCCTAAGATCTATGGTGTTGATTAAGTGGAATAGATCAGAACTATCTATTTAAAGAGGTATTGAGGAAAATTTGTAGCTGTGTGTGTGTGTGTGGAAGATAAAGTGTAGAGTGGATGTGCATGTTTGAAGGAGTTCCAAGAAGTTGGAGTTGTTACTGATGTTGTTGACTAGGAAATCTAAGTAGAAGGCTTGATTGAGTTGAGAATAAGTGAAGGATGATTGCTTGAAGGGTTACTAAGAGAATTCGATATTGAGATGAAAATGGAGGCCACATAGTGAATCTATATTGGGAGTTGAATAAAGATTTGAACATGCAAAGTGAGTTGTACTAAATAGATCAAACCTATTATTACTTTATAACCATTGTGAACAACATTTAAAATCCTTTAATCAAGGTTGACCTAACAGTCATAAGGACCTAACAATCTATTTAAATTTTTTAACTAGGTGACATTCTAACAAAATGTTCTAAAGACATCTAATAAGACCAATCCTAATAGGGTGATTAAATTTGTTACCAAGGTCACATTAATAGTGTGTATTGTAACCTTTGACTAGGTTGGCTCCTAATAGAGCTCATTTCAGAAGAGTGAAAATTGGTGGCATGTTGTTGGTGGTTTTTCCCAAACTGGGTTTCCACATAAAATACCAGTGTCAAACTTGTATGAATGTTATTGTGATGCTTTATTGATTTAAGTTTACATTCTGCAAGTTTGTTATTTATAGAATATTGGACAACCAATGAATGTTTAAAATAGTTTATAGTAGAAGCTGAGCAATTGAATGACAAAATCTAAAATTATTTAAGTGTTTATTTGTATAATTGGTACATCTAGACCTTGGATAAGTGATTCACCCCCCTCTTAGTTATTATAAATATTTTAACAATTGGTATTAGAGCATTGGTTCTTGTAGATAGAAGTTTGAAGATACTCAAAGCTAAAGATCATGGTGTACAAAAGAGAGGAACCAAAGCTGAACAAAAAAAAAACTTTCCTGCATGGTAGAAGTTGAATGACTTTTAAAACTTTGGCACTCTTATTCACATTTGATAATGATGTTATTTTTAAATCTACAAATTATTGACTTGAGCTCTTCTAAATGCCTTAGTTTCTTGCATCGTGTTTGATTGAGTGTCCCCATGAAACACTTCATTGGATGGTCATTGGCGTGTTCATGTTTGACATTATGTCAAACACTTTGTGTGACTTATCTTCACATTTCCTGGATAACTGAAACATCACATAGAAAGCTTCATTTCAAGACTAAAAGTTTTAAATAGTCAAAGTTGACTTATTTTTTTCCTAGCTTAATTTTCTTCTTAGTGTGTGATGTTTAAAGGTGGTCCAAATTTCCCCAGTATCCACCAACAAAATTGTATCAAACATTTGGAGTTAGCCAATGACTTTGTATGGAAAGCTAATGAAAAATCATGTTGAATGATTCAAGTTCAACTATCCTATTTGCATAGATCTGTTGAAGTAACCTATGACTATTGGAAGGTGGAGGTTGACGAAAAACTTTGTGAAAGCCCATATTTACACATGTAGTCATGTCTTTCCAAGTGCGTGCATATTCTACAATCATTGAATCTTCTTATCATTTGGCAAGCACATTTGATGCGTTCCTCATTACATTCCTCAAATGATATATCTATGTAGCATTCAATAAAACATCGATACACTTTCAAAGTTACATGATCTCTTTAATATCAAGTTCTAATTGCTTGTTATCTCACATTCTTGTGTGAATCTCATCATTGACTTGTGAGAAGCTAGGAATCTTGTGATAGTTATTTTATCTTCAATCAATTTTGTAAATTAAGTGATCTCTGAGTCTTCATATATGATCACAAATTTGTATGAAACCTGCTCTGATACCATGTTGAAGTAGGATTATTTTGTCATTTTTTGTAACTTGTAATAGCACTTGTAGATTTTTTTCGTGCTTCAAGTTACCTTCTCAAAGCATATGTATATGGTTTTAAGAGACATGTTGTTAATCTCATATTGGTTTTGACATATGAGTGACAATATTCTTAAGTCATTTACTTAGTTCATGTCGAACAAGTAATGTATGTGGAGCATAAGTTGCCAGATAGTTTATGTCGAGCGAGATATATACAATATATGCCAAGTAACTAGTAAGTGCCAAGCATATAGTAAGTTTTGAGTCATTTAGATGTAGAGTGATCAATGGATGCCAAGTCATTCAAAGGCCAAGTTACAACATTGAAGTGATAGTGGATGCTGAGCTCTAGATACTTCAAGTGTCGAGGACATAGTTTTTTGTAATGGCACAACTTTATATTTAAACCATTTTTTAGTTGACTTAAGGATTGTTTTGTGATTCTAAATGATAAGGAAGAATATTTATTAAGGATTCCTATGTAGTGCATGTAACCAATCAGTTGAAGGGATATTTTGAGTAGCTAGATGGATGAATTATAATTTTTTATTCATACCTAACCCTTAGTCACCTAGGTCTTCTTAAGGAGGACAAACCCTAAACTTTGTATGAATGTGGAAGAAAAAAGAGAGAAGTTTGCATGTGCAAATAGAGCATTCATGGTGACTAAGGAGTTGTGCATTGAGATACATTATAGAATCAGTTAGAGGAGAATAGAGGACATAAGTGATACATCTAATCAAGAGGATCAAGTACACATCAGGAAAGAGGTGGCTTGTTATCTAGTAGTAGAGTGCTAACTGAAGGATCATTGCTGATACATTCTAACAGGAGAATTAGTTAAATCTCTTAACAAAGTAGTATTAATAGGATGTTGTAAATCCTTTAACAAGGTGCTTACTTCATTGTAAGTTAAAGTCCTTTAATTAGGCACACTTCTAATAGGGTGTTGAAATCCTTTAATAGGGTAAGATCTAACAATTTTGTAAACCTTTAATAGGGCAGACCTTTCATAGGGTAGATCATAGTTTATGATCAAACATTGTAACCTTCATTGGATACAATTCAATACTACAATAGTGAAGATTTGTGGGTGTCATCCCCACCCTAGTTTTACCTTCTCATTGGAGGGTTTCTAGGTAACCAAATATCTTGTGTCATACATGTGTTGAATGTTATTTGCTTTTATACTATGGATGAATATGTTTAGCTAGCTATTTCAGTTTACATGCAAATTGTGAGATGGACGTGTGGTGAATGAATTTATGGTTAATTATTTGAAGTACTAATTCACCCCTCCCCTATCAAAGTTTACTTTCCCTATTGTATTTCCAACAATTTGTATCAGAGCATTGGTTCTCTAGAAAGGAAAGCTTTGCAACTTTGAGGAAAGATCTTAAAGATGAAAGTCTATAAGTTAAGAAGAATTATTGATAATTAGAAGATTGAAATATAACTTGCCCTACATCAGCTGAATGAAGCAAGATATGAGTTAAAGCGATCATTGAAAAGAAGGAAAGAGATAGCTATTCAAGAGAATGACACACATTAACAAGAGATATACACTACTGAATTATTTGCAAATGGAAATTTGAGTGAATTTGACGTAGTAGTTGCAAATCTAATGGAAAAGAATGGAGTCCTAACTAAAGAGGTCAGATATCTCAAGATAGAACAAGAAGTCCAGTCAGTATTAATATGTGAGGTGATTGAGTAGAAAAAGAAAGTTGAAGACGAAAAGTCATGATTAAAAATGACAAAAGGTTACTAACCAACAGACTAGAAGAGAAGACATCATAGATGACTAGGATTGCTCACATTCAACTAGAAACATTGAATCAAATGATGATTACCAATCATGAATTGAATGGAAAAGATATTGAGATCACAACACTGAAGTTTTAGAATGAACAACTGAGAAATGATCTGAAAAGAGAAAAATAATTTGTTAAAAGTTTCAATAAACCTAGTGAAGCTATCAAGTATTTTGAGCAATTGATGAGATCTTCTAGATCCAATAGTGATACTATGAGATTGGGCTACAGTAGCACTAAATAAGGAGAATCATCCAAAAGTGGTAAAAAAAAAGGAGAAACAATGGTAAGAACTAAAAACCTACTTGCCATAATTGTGGTAAGATAGGTCAAACAACAAATGTTTGCTGGAGTAAGACTGCAAATCAGAATCTTAAGTAGAAGTTCATGGGTCATTGCCACAAGTGCAACAAACAAGGACATCAAGCACATGAATCTAAGACCAAGACATACAAAACACAAATATTTGAAGGCTATTGCTACAACTATAAAAAGTATGGACATAGAGCATATGATTGTATATCAAAGTCTAACTGGTCATCCTACAATTGGGATTACAGTACAAGGTATAGTTATCACTATTGTCAAGAGTATGGACACGTTGTTACAATTGCACTAGAACACATTTCAGAAATGACTACAAAAGATGGTTGAGTCAAACTACATGTTTTAACTATTTGAAGATGGGTCACATAAGTAGAAATTGTCAAATAAAGAGGAAATAACCAAGCAATGAATTCAATAAACGTAAAGGAAAGGTTGATGTTGAAGAAGTCAAATTCCATATGAACAAGACACAAAAGAAGAAGGGAGATTATAGTACATCAAGTTCAGATGGGATCACTTCATCCAATGGATCAGGTGATCACACCATCCCCAACTAGGCAATTAAAAGGTATGTATGGGAAATATATTTCAAATTTCAATTATACATCAATTCTGTTGGTGTTTTAAAATGCACAAAAAACTAAAAAGTGAAAAAAGGCTTAATACCAAGATAACAATATATACACAACCTAAAGACTAGCCAATTCTTACTTACAATTGCACATGCAAAGTACTTGGACCCAACTTTAACAAAACCACAGATGGTTTTCTGCTCTTTTGGCTCTGCAAAACCAGGGCGGGTATACCCAGGGATGATTCAAAACTGGAAAACTTGTATGAGGTTTATTCTTAGTTTTATTATGATTCTCGTCTCACAATCCTCCAAACATATACATAATTCCTACTAATTGGATAAACACATCAAATGAAACAGACATGGCCAAGAATTCTTCTAAAGATCTACAGATGTGCTTAATAATAGTGGCTAACTATAGTTAAAACATTCCATGCAGACAAGTGCTGGCCAACTTTGAAGATCTACAAGAAATAAAAGTAAAATTTGATTTGATGATGCATTTGAATGACCATTTATAATATATTTCTTCTTTAGCTAAAATAACTTGATCAATGCCTAATCCATTGGGGTTCAGAGTCTATATCAAATTCTTAGATCTAATTTGTTGCCTTACAACAAATTCTATCAACAATTCTTATTAGAATTTATCATTAAAAATCCTTTTCAATACTTAAGGAATCTCATCACATTCATCAAAGCCTTTATTTAATCCATTGAATTAACATCAATGATAAATGGATATACAACCTAACTAGATTGCATTCAATTGCACAAGCTTTTACTCATACAACATCAAGGTAGCTAAGTATTTAAAAGGAGACAAAATTCAGAAAGAACTGATATGGGGACAGTTCACAATTTGTATTCATTTCCTTTGAAAATGGTATATCCTTTACAATAGACTCAGAATGGCCTTCGGAAAGAAACACAACTCATTCTATATTCATGTATTCTCAGAGAATTGACAGAAAAATACATTACAAACTTGCTTTCAAAATTTGGACCAAAAACAGACTAAGCATAGTACTTAGAAGAAATAGAATTCGGACCCTTTTTTAGCCTTGGAATCTCACATAAATAGTGTGAGATGCAACAAGCTTCAGGCTAAAATAAAGTGACAGGTGTACTTTTACAAAAATTGGGTAAATTACCCCTTTTCAAAAGAAAATCAAACAAATAAAACAAAGCAAAATAAAATAGAAGGCAGATGATAGCTGGAGCATAAAATCTTCAATTTTGTCCTTTTCTCTAACTGCTCCCTGTTGGTAGTGCTTTGCTTTCTGCGATTGCTTCCTAGACAAATATTTCTCTTTTAGTGGGCCAATCACATTCCTTAACTATTGTTAATTCATCCATAGTTTTCTGCCACCTGGCATCAGTACTCACCCTTCCTTCTATGATAAACCTATTCACTTCAGTTTCAATCTTGAAAAGGGTATCAATTAGTTCATTGAAAAGACATTCATCAATACCATCTTGGAGAATGGATAGCACTTGTGGCAAGTCTATAATGTGATCAAAAGAATTAGACCACTCATCAAAATCTTTTAACTTATCATCGGAATCAATAACAGAAAGAATCAAAGAATAGAAACCATTTGTTAGCATTTTCAATTTGCTTTGAATTACTGCCAGCTTCCCCATGAAGATTTGCAATAATTCTTTCACTTTGTCCATACCCTCCTTCATAGTAATAACTTTATCTGGGAGATCTTGCTTCTTGGCTAACAAGGGTATCAACCTGTCAAAAAATTGCATATATGGTCCCCATTGTTGAAAAATAGGCTCAAGCCATCTAACTGCACCCATGCATACATGTTCTGCAAATTGTAGACTGATGAATGTATTATAAGTATCCTGAGATATTCTTTTCAAAATGCTGATTCTATAATTTAATACATTCATCAAAGCATTTTTCTTGGTATTCTTGTCAACCTGGGAAACTTCTGTTTCCACACTAATCACAGGCACTGACACTGTTGTTCCCATAAGTATTCCTTTTGTTTGGGCCTCTGCTTCTACTACGTTCCTTCTTTCTTCCTCTAGCCTTGGTGCATGTTCTGCCTCTGCTGCTATCTTGAGCTGTTCTTTGAGGGATTTTATTTCTATTTCCAGAATCTTAATTTTTTCCTCAAACTCCCCTATTCTTTGTTTCTGTACATGGCTCATTTTGAGCTCTTCTTCATATGTTCTCCTAATATCAAGGCATTCATTGAACATTGCAGCTAACTTATCCTCAATTTCATCAACCTTTTCCTCATTCATAAGAGAAAAATATTTTACCAAACTGGAGATTTCCTTCCCAGTAGTGCTCTCCAATGTCCACACAATCATATTTCCCTGAGCAGTTTCTTCTATATCCATCATCTTAGGCTTCTTGGTGTTAGGGGCCACACTCCATACTGCTAGGGTTTTAGTGTCCACATTAAAACTTGACCCTCTTTTAAAGCCTTCACTGCTAGTGGCTTCATAACTGATGGCCTTATCTTGTCTTCTCATTTGGTCCAACACAAAGGCTTTCTCAATATCCCAATGTGGTATTAGAATCATGCCACTCCTATGTACTAATTCCCTAGCTTCTGCAGCAGTCATTGTTTCACTTTCAGGGTCATAAGCCAATAGTTTTTCAACTAACTCTTAATTTTTCTCTGGATCTTCTCTTGGCATGAGACTCAATGTGAGTTCATTTTGTTTGATTTTATAGAGAAAACTTTTAAATTCTGATGATTTAATTAAATCATCATCTTCCATGAATTTCTCAGATTGAATGAGCCTGTCATTCAATCTTGATGCTGCAATTTGCATGTCAGTAGAAGCTTTTCCTGCTTCAGTAGCCCTTTGGTGAAAATAATTTTTCCTAATATCAGCAAAATACTCACTACTTCCAGACATGACTTGTATAGCTCTGCTTACCACCTTTTAAAGGATGTGCATTGTCTTTTGTGTTTTATTTCCTTGTGGCACCCAGGCTGAAGTTGATGGCTGCTCTTCTTCTAAATCAATCTCTAATTGTGTATCTGGTTAAGGGGATTCTCTATTTATAATGGCTTCTTCTCCCTTTGGCTCATGAGGCATTTGTAACATAATATGGTCAAAATTCTCAATCATTTTCCTCAGATTATTAGGATATGGAACTTTTGTATAAAAACCCTTAAAATCAGGGTTGGTCCTCTTCAAAGCATTCTCCACTTTCCTTATTTCTTCATACTTCCTCAATAACTCATCTGCCTCCCCTGTTGCTACTATGTTGGCAATTAGGTCCTCTATAGGGATAGGCTTACTTGGAGGTAGAACAAAAGCCCTAGTGGCCTTAACCTTGTTTGCAATATAACTGTCAGGATCATACATCCTATAGGGCCCAATAGCAAATTTATACTGACCTAAATAGTCACTTAATTCCTCAAAAGCATTCTTGCCTATTTCAAAGTCTCCTACCTTAAAGGTTCTACATACAAAAGTAGGCTTATGTAGAGAGGGAGGGATCATTTCTTTATTCATCAATAAGAATTGCCAAAAGAATTCAATAATGGCCAATCTAGTGGGTAGATATTTAGGCAATAGATGAGGAGGCTGCGGGCATGCAAAAACTCTGATTAAAGTACATTCTTTAAACAAAAATATGCTTCCCCAGTTATGATCTAATTTTGTTTTTTCATCTAAGAAAGAGGGCCTAAGCAGAGTCTTCAAAACATTGGGTGCCCTAAAGAAAGTATGATCTAGCTGCCTCATAATAACAGAACTGAACAAATTGAAAAAAACTAGGGCATTTGAATAGAAGAAATCTTTATGCCAAATACGAGTCCAGAGTTGCACAGGTAACTCACCAAATTCATCAGAAGTTTGATCAATGAAGTCTCCACTGATGTACCCAATGTTGCTATATAGGATAAGGTGCATCAATAATGAATAATGGTGGAACTTGAAGTCTTTTAGCTCTCCTTCTTAGCATCACAAATCTGCATGTGCATACTGTCAATGATAAAGGCCACATAATCATACTCCTTATGATGAAAAGGATCCTGTATGTCGCATGCCATCAGAAAAAGAGAACCATATACACAATCCTCTGCACCATCACTTCCCAATACTTTGTGCAACCCATACACTATGTTTTTGAAATAATTTTTGAACCTACTCAAAGGTAAAAAGTCTCCCACCTTTTTTGGAATTAACCCTGCCTTCTTAACTCTGTAAGGAATGTGCGACAACATGACATTGTTTACAAAATAGGTTTTATTCCTAGCGAATTTTTCTTGTAAGTCCGCAATGTCAATAGGTACATCCATTTGTCCCATCAATCCAAAAGCCTCAATAAAAGAAGTTCTATCTAATGTACATAATACACTTTCATTATGCCTGTGGAAAGTCCTAGTTACTAGATTGTATGAATTTATTAGGGCCTTCAACAGATCAACATCAACGAACACTTCTGGGAAAATTAATTTTTCCATATTTCTATTCCATGGCTTACATATTGGCACATTCTCTATTCTATTTTGATAAAAGTACATGAAAAGATCATAACCAGTAATTCTAGGGCATTCAACATCTCGAACAAAAGCATAAGGGTCTCTGAATATATGATCATTTGCAGAAATTGCCTTTGACGACTCTGGAAGGAGTTTTAGCCAGTCTTCTGCATGCTTGTTTGGTTTTCTAACCCTTGTCTTCTTTTCTATTTTGATAGCAAATTTCTTCCTTTTTCCTTCTAGTGTGACTTCTACCACCTCATCACCCTCGTCCTCGACTTTGAATTCTTCTGCGTGCACCTCTTCAACTTCTTGATTGGCCATTTTTTTTTACTATACTTTGAATTCTTCTACAATTTCACAGGATACACAGAGCTCTATAGCTTTCAAAACTTCAGAATAGCACAGAAACAAGCTTCTTGAGGCTGGCAATTCAATTAAATCCTTGATATTTTAATTATATATCTACCAACCTTTTTAATAAATTTAGCATGCATGAGCTTTAACACTTATGATCATAGGTCACCATCAGGCTATATCAGCCGCAAAATTGGATTTTGATGTACTTTTCAAAGCCTTATTTTGCTTGGCTATAGTAATTTTGTCCTTTTTTGCTTATCTGTCCTGACACATCAGAGGTTCTTTCTTATATGACTATCTTTCATTCTTATGCTGAGTCGAACCTTCAATCTTCGTGATGCCAGAAATGCTCTCGATGGATCTCTACACTCACTCGGAGAGGCTTCAAAATGCCCTAATCGTAGGAACATAATGATGCTTTTACACTGTTTTGCAAATCCCTTTTACGTTCCTACGACGCCTTTTACCCCGTAGGATCTCAAGCCCTTTTATTGTATATTTTTGCTTTTATGATTTAAGCTTCTTCCGTATAAGCGTAAAGATCCTTAACTCTGCCTTCTTATCTTTTACGCTTATACGTAACTCTGTACACTGGAACATCGAAAACCTTTCTACTAACATCTCTGTTCTTATGATTCAACATTCCTTGTGTGAGCGTAAAACCCTCACTCAAGCCATCCTTCTATCCTTTACGCTCCTACGTGCACATATCTGCGGAGATCTTGGAAATTCTCTCTACATTGCTCTGCTTACTTCATTTCCTGAGACACCGCAAGGCTTCAAAACTTATCTTCCGCTCTTACGACTTAGCTTCATTCGTATCACCAGAGAGCCCTCTCAACTACTATTGTGGTCTCACATTTTCCTTTTATCATATAAGCGTAAAGCCCTTTTTCTTGATCTTCCTTTTCACCTCTTCACGCTTACATGTTGAGACTGGACCTGTAACCACGGAAAAAGGAAAAAACAACTCTTCGTTCATACGCTTAACTTACAAGCGTATGGGTGTAATATAAAAACTTAAGTCATGTGCCATGAGGGATGGGCCCATTTGACATAAATGTCATGCCTCCATCTGATTCGCTGTAACTGGGCCCTTCTGACACCACAATAGGTCCCAAATGATTCCTTTACCGCTAAAACAAAGCTTTACGATCGTTCGCAAACCCAAGAATTGTAGACACGTAAACACCATGGAACCTTGCCTCCGTCCTTACGAAAAATCCTTTACTCGTAACACTGTAATACCCTTGCGCGCCCTTCGGATCATGTTTTACACCTTTACGCTACCCATTTAAACGTATATGTGTAGATCACACTGCAGGCTTCCCCGCTCCTTCGCTCAAGGTGTTTACTCGTAAGACCATAACAAGAGCTTTTCAAAGTGCAATAAATCCTTTACACCTCTTCGCTGTATTAGAAAGCGTGGCCACGAAGACCAAAAGAAAAAGGCATTCCGTTGTTACGTGAAACCTCACACCGTAAGAACATAAAGGACTAACTTAAAACATTTTACAACTCCTTCTGAGAAATTCAAAAGGGATGCTATCAATTTCAGACCTGGGACAATTTCATGGCTATTTTAGGAGATCAACCTAGAGAAATCAATAGACTCTGATAACACATGAAACAGGGCAAGACTAGGGCAACCTAAAAACTCAAATGATTTCTCACCATAATTTTCAAAAAAATTTTGCAAGTGTGAAAAATCAGACCAATAGTGGCTCTATCTGGGGATGATAGACTACTTGAGTCTATGCAAGAAATCAGAATCTATGGGAGAGCAGACCACACAATTGGTGCAAAAAAAGTCACAACTTCTTCAGAGAGCACAAAGCAACACAAAAAAATAAGGAACCAGACTGCACAAGGATACTTACAAGGATTTACAAAAAAAACAAAATGACAGGAAACCCTAAAACTACTGTTCATGGAAGAAAATAAGTATTTTTCAAGAAAAACACCTCTTCAAGAACTTTCCATGAATTGGTAATTCAAGAATATTGTGAAATATATCTTTGAGTATATAAGAATCTTCACCCCAAGTATTTTCAATGAGATATGGGCCTAACCAAATAGGATCAAATTTTCCATGTTTTCCTTTATCTTCAATTCTAGCATTCCACATTAAGACTAAATCTCCATTTTCAAATTTTCTGCTTACAGTTCTTTTATCATAGAGTGTCTTGACTTGCGATTGCAACTTTTGGTTCTTTAAAGATGCTTCTCTTCTGGTTTTGGTCAGTCCTACCAATTCATCCATTCTTTCTTGCATTTCATCTGTAGTATCTTCATTATACACCTGGATGTAATTGTAGAGTCCCATCAAGTTGTTCTGAGGCATTCTGGCTTGAATCCCATACACTAAATCAAATGGAGCTACACCAATTGCTTTCTTTACAGTTACTCTATCAGCCCATATTGCCAAATGTAACTTGGAATCCCATGCCTTTTTATTATCATCCAAGGTTCTCTTAATGACCTTCAACAGGCTCTTATTTGTGGACTCAGCTTGTCCATTCCCTTGTGGATGATATGGAGCAGATGATGACCTTGTCATTCCATATTTATCACAAAACTTGATGAACTCCTCAGATCTGAAGCACATAGCATTATTTGTTACAATTCTCTGTGGACATCCAAATCTAGAAATAATATTATTCAATAGGAAATTATTTACCACTTTACTTGTTGCATTTCTTGTGGGGATAGCCTCTACCCATTTTGTAAAGTAGTCAGTAGCAACTAGAATCCAAGAATAGCCAGTGCTAGACTTGGAGAAAATCTCTCTTATGAAGTCCAGACCCCATTGTTGAAAAGGTGCTTGAATCTCAACTGGCTTCAATGGAGTATTTCCTGAGAACTTCAGCTTTCCAGCAAACCTCTGACAAGGATCACATTTCCTAACCATAACTTGAGCATCCTTGAAAAGAGAAGGCCACCATAATCCAACCCTCATTATCTTATGTGCAGTATTTTTGGCCATATAGTGCCCCCCACATACTCCAGCATGCATTTCGTTCAAAACCTCCTTTGCCTTTTCTTTATTAACACACTTCAACAAAACTCCCTCAAAATTTCTCCACCATAGGTTATTTTGGACAATTATATACCCGATGGCTTGCAATTTAGTATTCCTCTTTTCATTGTCAGGCAGATGGGGAGGAGCTTCCATATGTTGCAAGTAATATATGAAATTGGTGTACCAATCACATTGGTCCATGTCATATAAGTCAGCTCTGAGATCATCATTTACCAGATTTATCTGATTAGCCTCTAGATTAGTTTCAGCCATGAGTTTGGCCAAACCTTGACCTCTTACTAACTTTGTCATTTGTACATCAATGTTAAATTCTTGGATTCTATTGATCCATCTACACCTCCTGCCTGATACTTCCTGTTGAAAGAATATATCCTTGACTGCAACACTAGGTACAAAAGTGATAACAGTAGCACCTACCAAGTAACTTCTGATAGATTTTATAGCCTTTACCAAAGCGTATTCTTGCTTTTCATTTATTTCATACTTTAGTTCAGCAGGCTGCAGTGACTTACTGAAAAAGGCAATCGACTGCTCATATCCTTCTTGATTCTTCTGCAATAAGACTGCAGCTACAGTATGGAATGATGTAAAAGAGAAAATATGCATGGGTTTTGCATAATCTGGGGTCCTCAGCACTGGAGCATTTTTTATTGCAATTTTTATATCCTGGAATGCTTGTGAAGGTTCACCATTCCAATCTATAATGACTCCCTTCTTGAGCATCTTTGAGATGGGTCTACTGATTACAGCAAAATTGGTAACAAATCTCTTAGAAAATTGACTTGGCCAAAAAAGGACTGAATTCCTTTCACATTTTTTGGTTTGGGGACTTTATCAATAGTTGCTACCCTTTCGGGATCTATTTTTACCCTATCCTTAGACACTATGTGTCCTAACAATTTTCCTTCTGTGACCCCAAATGCACATTTCTTTGGGTTTAAAGATACTCCATATTCCAGGGCTTTTATAAATTTTTTTTCCAAATGTTTGTAGTGATCTTCAGCCTTATTAGAATATGCTGTAAGATCATCCTGGTACACAACCATAAATTTGTCAATATACTCATGAAATGCTACATCCATGGCTCTTTGGAAGGTAGCTCCTGCATTAATCAAGCCAAAAGGAATCCTTACATACACATATGTTCCCCATGGGGTTGTGAAGGCTATCTTGAACTGTTCACTTTCTTTTACTAGAACTTGATTGTATCCAGAGAAACCATCCATCATTGACATTAATTCAGAGCCAGTCACTTGCTGCAACATGACTTCCATATTAGGTAAGCCATAATTGTCTTTCAGAGATGCAATGTTTAAATTTCTAAAATCAACACAAAGCCTAATATCTCCATTCTTCTTCCTGATAGGAACCAAGTTTGAAACCTAGGTGGAATGCCTGATTGGTTTGATTATCCCACCATCTCTTAGTTTTGTCAGTTCTTCTTGCATTTTTGGGGCAAGGGTAGGATTGATTGGTCTTTTTTTTTTCCTGAAAGGTCTTACATTTTCCTTCAATGGTATGACATGCTGGAACAGATCCTCCCTGTAAGCCTTAAGGTCATCATATGACCAAGCAAAAACATGTCTGTATTTTCTAAGTAGGTCAATCAATGTTTTCCTGATTTCAACAGGCAGATTTTGGCCAATATAAACCCTTTTAGGAACTTCATCAGTACCCAAGTTTATTTCTTCTAACTCCTAAGGTTTGGGGTCGTTTACTCCTGATTTTACTCTGTCTTGGTTATCAAAAATATTTTCCAAGACTACTAACCCCTTCGGCATCTTGTTTGTTTTCAATTGCATTATCTCTTGACCAAAAATGGTTTCCTTCCCATTTATGGTTTCAATCAATCCACTGAAATCCATCTCCTAACCGTGGTACTTGTCTTCATTTAACAAAAAATTTGTAATATCTTTGTCATCTTCAAAAACCTGCCAATTTTCAATGTTGTCAAGTATGGAAGGTCTGTTTTGCACCTCAATCTGGGAGATTCTTGCAAATGATATCTCTTTTGGCTTGATTGCTACATTTGCCAACAGATCAGCCATCTTATTTTGGGTCCTATCTCTCCATGAGATCCCAAATGCATCAAAGAATTCTATCTGATCCCAGACTGCATTTCTATATTGTTTCAATCTCCTATTCTTGGATGAGTAGGTTCCTTTGATCTGAGAGATAATTAGTTCAGAATCCCCTATGACACATAATTTCTTAATTTTATGATGTATGGCAACTTTGAGTCCTAGCAGCAATGCTTCATATTATGCAATATTATTAGTGCAGGAAAATTTCAAGGTGAATGAATACCTAAAAGTGTTATTTTCAGGGGACACAAAAACTACACCTGCCCCTACACCCTCTTTAGAACTAGCCCCATCAAAGAACATTGTCCATAATTTTGATGAATTCATGCAACATTCAACTTCATGTTCAATGATAGCAGGTAAGTTTTCAACTTCCCGAATAATTAATTCAGCCCTGAAAGCATTAATCCCAGTATCTAAGAAACAAGTGGTATCTTTGTCAATTTCTTCACCTAAAATGTGGTTAACCCTTGGTTCCCTATTTACCCTGACAACTTTTTCCCCTATATGAAAAGTGGCATAAGTAAGATCACATTGCTGGCTTCCCCCCATGGTAGCACTCCATTTTTTGGAGAGTAACATTCCATAGTGTGGAGGTATATCTACCACAAGGACAGACATGGTTAATTCTACTTCAAGATATGCAGCCAGTTTGAATGGTAAGGCATTTATGGTACCTATGACTGGGAATTCCCTAGCATCCATCCCTCTACATCTGCCCTGTTTGGTATCCACCTTCAATCCTAAGGCTTCCATTACTTTGAAAGGCATTATAGTGTTGGAAGCTCCTGAGTCTATCATGCAATTTTTTAAGGTCTTCCCTTTTATAATTAGGCTGAGGAAAAAAGGATCAATATCTTCTATGAGTGCCACTGAGGAATCATCTAGAAACATTTGAGGAATATGGGATATGATACCACTGTCCTCTATTACTAATGGGGTTTGTTTCGACACAGTTTGATCTACAACAATATTATTGTCTGCTATTCCACCCAACCATGACAAAGCCTTATTCTTATGCTCTTCAATTCTAAAAAGTTCAGATAAGGGCACTTTTATAGTAATTTGAGATAACATGGATATCATATCAACAGGTTCAACAATAGTAGGTTTTACAATAGTACCTGGAGTCAGAATCTTTTGAGTAGTAGGCACCACATTTTGCTTGATAACATCAGGTTCTGATTTCTTTGGTTGCACAACTGGTTTTGTTGCTTCACTTATCTGAAATTGAACCTTCTTCTTTGGTTCCCATTTCTTACCCTTGTTTTCCTTGATCTTAGGCACATCTACATTGACCTTCTTGTTTTGATCATTCATCTTATGAGTGATGTCTTTGATGAATACACTAGATGGCCTTCCTGAATCATTATTTATTACTCTATTTCTCAAATTATAATTACTATGGAATTGTGAAAAGATTTCTGTTGTAATTCTGTCAATTTCATCCTTGGAGGGTATTCTTAAACTTGTGAGACCTACATCAGAAAATGTACTACATATCTTATTTGTATCATACCCTTCATCATCTGAAAGCACTTGCTGATGATGTAGCTAGTAAGCAATTCTCTGGCTAGTAATATCATTTTTAGGCACTTCTAAATCAGAATCTATCAAGTCATCACACATATTCACCATATTGCAACTTATATCATCATGGGTTTTGTCTTCAGTTTCTTCTTTAGGTTGCACTCCTTGAGCTTGGGCAAATGACTGAGCAACAACACAATAATCAGCAAAATGAGGTGATTGGCATATAATGCACCATGGTACATCATCATTCATATTTACAATGTTCCTTTGCAGGGGGTCTGGAGTACCCTTATCCTTCACATTGTGGGTCTGGTTGGGAACTGGTTTACCATCTTTCCACTGAGTGGTGTAAGGGTAATTTTGTATTCTAGGCTGCCTATTGAAATTGTTGTTATTCACAGGGGGTTTTTCAGCAACATTTGGCTTATTGAAATTAGTGGGATTCATCTTCTTGAGCATTTCTAAAACCTGTCCTATAGTAGGTTCTTCGGGCTTCTTTCCTATAGGAGTTTTGTCACCCTCCCTTTTATTATTGTTCTTAGGATTAAAAAGCTTAGGATCATCCCTCCTACCTAGTTTGCTAGATGCCTTCCTATTATTCTCTATATTTACTGCAACTTTATAGGCATCTCTTAAAGTTTTAGGATCCTTATCCCTCAATTGATAAGCCATTTTGCTATCAAAAGCATTGAAATAGGTTGTGAGATAGACATCTTCATTTAACCTCATAACTTGAAAAAGTCTGTACATACCTTTTTGGAATCTCACATTGAAATCCAATGTGGATTCATTTGGATTCTTCTTGATATTGTTGAACTTGTTCAACATGAATCTTGCATTAGTGTTGTCCCCATATTGCTCCTTGAACAATTTCTCCAAATCACTCCATGAGGTAATACTTTCATCAGGCAACCTCCTAAACCAATCCTTTGCATCCTCTGTTAGTGAATGCACAAACAATTTCATTACCATGTCTTCATGTTCAACTTCATAATCATTCAACATATCAATGAAAATCCTCAAATGTTCTTCACCAGTAACAACATTATTCCCAGAAAACTTAACCACTTTATCTCTTAAATCAAATGATATGGGATGTGGAACACCAGGAATACTAGCAAATGATATTTGTCTATACTTTTCCAGGTATATAGGTTTCTTCTGGAAACTAGGAACATTTGAAATACTAGCTATATTAGCTTGACTCAGGGGAGCAGCTTGGGACTGTTGTGGTGGGACAAATGGGACTTGGGTGCCAATAGTGGACGATGAGATAGGAGAAGATTGGGGTACTCCTTGAGTTGAGATCATGGGACCACTAACTGGTGCAACATTTGTAGGTGGGATAGACAAATTGGACCATGAAGCCAATGCAGAATTAGACTTTATGAATTGGATTTTCCTTCTAGTTTCTGCAGCTTGAGCTTCATTCTCAACCTTCTCAAGTTCTTTTGCAAGATCTTCTCTCTCTTTTCGAGCCTTCTCAAGATCTAGATCTAATTTTGACATGGAGGGTTGTATAGGTTTGCTTGGTATAGCTTGAGGCTCATTTATTTGGATTCCTATAGCCTTGCCTTTCCCTTTATCTAGAGCTTTTGCAGTGGGTTCTACAGGATCCACTTGAATAGGTTTATAAGCTTGGATTTGAGCAATAACTGGTTCTTGCCTTTGATTTAGGTGTTTCTCCTGTTCTTGAACTTTAGCTCTCAGATTATCAACATCTCCAAAAACATCCTTATGGAGAGTTGTGGTATTCTCTTCTAACTTTTTATTTTGCTCTTTCAAAGTAGCCATCCTTCTTAGCAGAGCATCTCTTTCTATTATGGCATCCAAGGTGGTTTGCTCCTTCTCTTTCTCAAGACGAATGCGTTTAGCTTCTTCCTCAACAATCCATTTCTTCAAAAATTCTATTTTAGAGTGCACTTCTTTAGGATTTGCAGAAGTTGCCTCGGAATCAGTAGGGTCATCTAGATCTATAAGGTTTGGTTCTACATATGGGGCTACTCTGGGATTAAAAGGATTATCAGATGAACTCCTAAATCCTAGCCTATAATTCATATCTGCTACAGGATCTGGTCTTAATGAAGCAATTCTCATAGTAGACACGTCTTTGTCTTGAAAAACTCTCTCATCTAGTAATGGGGTACTGAAAATGCCTCCTAAGAGTCTTGTAGTTTTGGATTCAGAGCTAAGCGAAGAAGATTCTCTTCCTATTACTGGTTGATAATGGGAATTGATGGATGCATTAACTCTGGGTTTCCAAGTGGGATTTGGATCTGTCTTTTTCTTATTTTGGTTCTTCCTACCACCTTGGGGTAGATCAGTATTCATTGATACATCAGGATTGGCTCTCATGTAAGCTCTTTTGTTTTTTCTCTTGTCAGCCATATTCACCTTTTGTTACAATAAGCACTAGCTTCAAAACCTTGACTGAGTCGCCACCCTATTTCGAGAAAATATATAATGACACTTTTGCTAACCGAAGGAAAACAATACACAAGTAGAAACAAAAATATATGGCACAGACAAACCAATCACTGATGTCGTAAGACTGCAACTCTTGCTTGTTAGATAAGACACTTGGATAGGTTGGATACGTCAGTGTGTAGCAATGGTACTTGGGTTCTATCTTCTTTAAATTCTCAAGGTTTGATACTAAAAGATTCCCTTATAACCATGGGCAAAACTTAGATCACATGACACACACGTACACAACAGGACCAAAGAAATTGCAGTACTTTTCACAGATGTGTTGGACAACTCCCCAGCAGAGTCGCCATTTTGTTGGTGTTTTAAAATGCACAAAAAACTACTAAGTGAAAAAAGGCTTAATACCAAGATAACAGTACATACACAACCTAAATACTAGCCAATTCTTACTTATAATTGCACATGCAAAGTACTTGGACCCAACTTTAACAAAACCACGGATGGTTTTCTGCTCTTTTGGCTCTGCAAAACCAGGGCGGGTATACCCAGGGATGATTCAAAACTGGAAAACTTGTATGAGGCTTATTCTTAGTTTTATTATGATTCTCGTCTCACAATCCTCCAAACATATACATAATTCCTACTAACTGGATAAACACATCCCATGAAACAGATATGGCCAAGAATTCTTCTATAGATCTACAGATGTCCTTAACAATAGTGGCTAACTATAGTTAAAACATTCCATGCAGACAAGTGCTGGCCAACTTTGAAGATCTACAGGAAATAAAAGTAAAATTTGATTTGATGATGCATTTGAATGACCATTTATAATATATTTCTTCTTCAACTAAAATAACTTGATCAGTGCCTAATCCATTGGGGTTCAGAGTCTATAGCAAATTCTTAGACCTAATTTGTTGCCTTACAAAAAATTCTATCAGCAATTCTTATCAGAATTTATCATTAAAAATCCTTTTCAATACTTAAGGAATCTCATCACATTCATCAAAGCCTTTATTTAATCCATTGAATTAACAACAATGATAAATGGATATACAACCTAACTAGATTGCATTCAATTGCACAAGCTTTTATTCATACAACATCAAGGTAGCTAAGTATTTAAAAGGAGACAAAATTCAGAAAGAACTGATATGGGGACAGTTTACAATTTGTATTCATTTCCTTTGAAAATGGTATATCCTTTACAATAGACTTAGAATGGCCTTCGGAAAGAAACACAACTCATTCTATATTCATGTATTCTCAGAGAATTGACAGAAAAATACATTACAAACTTGCTTTCAAAATTTGGACCAAAAACAGACTAAGCATAGTACTTAGAAGAAATAGAATTCAGACCCTTTTTTAGCCTTGGAATCTCACTTAAATAGTGTGAGATGCAACAAGCTTTAGGCTAAAAGAAAGTGACAGGTGTCCTTTCACAAAAATTGGGTAAATTACCCCTTTTCAAAAGAAAACCGAACAAATAAAAAAAAACAAATAAAACAGAAGGCAGATGATAGTTGGAGCATAAAATCTTCAATTTTGTCCTTTTCTCTAACTGCTCCCTGTTGGTAGTGCTTTGATTTCTGCAATTGCTTCCCAGATAAATATTTCTCTTTTAGTGGGCCAATCGCATTCCTTAACTGTTGTTAATTCATCCATAGTTTTCTACCACCTGGCATCAGTAATCACCCTTCCTTCTATGATAAACCTATTCACTTCAGTTTCAATCTTGAAAAGGGTATCAATTAGTTCATTGAAAAGACATTCATCAATACCATCTTGGAGAATGGATACCACTTGTGGAAAGTCTATAATGTGATCAAAAGAATTAGACCACTCATCAAAATCTTTTAACTTATCATCGGAATCAATAACAGAAGGAATCAAAGAATAGAAACCATTTGTTAGCATTTTCAATTTGCTTTGAATTACTGCCAGCTTCCCTGTGAAGATTTGCAATAATTCTTTCACTTTTTCCATACCCTCCTTCATAGTAATAACTTCATCTGGGAGATCTAGCTTCTTGGCTAACAAGGGTATCAACCTGTCAAAAAATTGCATATATGGTCCCCACTGTTGAAAAATAGGCTCAAGCCATCTAACTGCACCCATGCATACCTGTTCTGCAAATTGTAGACTGATGAATGTATTATAAGTATCTTGAGATATTCTTTTCAGAATGCTAATTCTATGATTTAATACATTCATCAAAGCATTTTTCTTGGTATTCTTGTCAACCTGGGAAACTTCTGTTTCCACACTAATCACAGGCACTGACACTGTTGTTCACATAAGTATTCCTTCTGTTTGGGCCTCTACTTCAACTACGTGCCTTCTTTCTTCCTCTTGCCTTAGTGCATGTTCTTCCTCTGTTGCTATCTTGAGCTATTCTTTGAGGGATTTTATTTCTATTTCCAGAATCTTAATTTTTTCCTCCATCTCCTCTATTCTTTGTTTCTATACATCATTTTGAGCTCTTCTTCATATGTTCTCCTAATATCAAGGCATTCATTGAACATTGCAGCTAACTTATCCTCAATTTCATCAAACTTTTCCTCATTCATAAGAGCAAAATGTTTTACCAAACTGGAGATTTCCTTCCTAGTAGTGCTCTCCAATGTCCACACAATCATATTGCCCTGAGCAGTTTCTTCTATATCCATCATCTTAGGCTTCTTGGTGTCAGGGGCCACACTCCATACTGCTAGGGTTTTAGTGTCCACATTAAAACCTGACCCTCTTTTAAAGCCTTCACTACTAGTGGCTTCATAACTGATGGCCTTATCTTGTCTTCTCATTTGGTCCAACACAAAGGCTTTCTCAATATCCCAATGTGGTATTAGAATCATGCCACTCCTATGTACTAATTCCCTAGCTTCTGCAGCAGTCATTGTTTCACTTTCAGGGTCATAAGCCAATAGTTTTTCAACTAACTCTTTATTTTTCTCTGGATCTTCTCTTGGCATGAGACTCAATGTGAGTTCATTTTGTTTGATTTTATAGAGAAAAATTTTAAATTCTGATGATTTAATTAAATCATCATCTTCCATGAATTTCTCAGATTGAATGAGCCTGTCATTCAATCTTGATGCTGCAATTTGCATGTCAGTAGAAGCTTTTCCTGCTTCAGTAGCCCTTTGGTGAAAATAATTTTTCCTAATATCAGCAAAATACTCACTACTTCCAGACATGACTTGTATAGCTCTGCTTACCACCTTTTCAAGGATGTGCATTGTCTTTTGTGTTTTATTTCCTTGTGGCACCCAGGCTGAAGTTGATGGCTGCTCTTCTTCTAAATCAATCTCTAATTGTGTATCTGGTTCAGGGGATTCTCTATTTATAATGGCTTCTTCTCCCTTTGGCTCATGAGGCATTTGTAACATAATATGGTCAAAATTCTCAATCATTTTCCTCAGATTATTAGGATATGGAACTTTTGTATAAAAACCCTTAAAATCAGGGTTGGTCCTCTTCAAAGCATTCTCCACTTTCCTTATTTCTTCATACTTCCTCAATAACTCATCTGCCTCCCCTGTTGCTACTATGTTGGCAATTAGGTCCTCTATAGGGATAGGCTTACTTGGAGGTAGAACAAAAGCCCTAATGGCCTTAACCTTGTTTGCAATATAACTGTCAGGATCATACATCCTATAGGGCCCAATAGCAAATTTATACTGACCTAAATAGTCACTTAATTCCTCAAAAGCATTCTTGCCTATTTCAAAGTCTCCTACCTTAAAGGTTCTACATACAAAAGTAGGCTTATGTAGAGAGGGAGGGATCATTTCTTTATTCATCAATAAGAATTGCCAAAAGAATTCAATAATGGCCAATCTAGTGGGTAGATATTTAGGCAAAAGATGAGGAGGCTGCGGGCATGCAAAAACTCTGATTAAAGTACATTCTTTAAACAAAAATATGCTTCCCCAGTTATGATCTAATTTTGTTTTTTCATCTAAGAAAGAGGGCCTAAGCAGAGTCTTCAAAACATTGGGTGCCCTAAAGAAAGTATGATCTAGCTGCCTCATAATAACAGAACTGAACAAATTGAAAAAAACTAGGGCATTTGAATAGAAGAAATCTTTATGCCAAATACGAGTCCAGAGTTGCACAGGTAACTCACCAAATTCATCAGAAGTTTGATCAATGAAGTCTCCACTGATGTACCCAATGTTGCTATATAGGATAAGGTGCATCAATAATGAATAATGGTGGAACTTGAAGTCTTTTAGCTCTCCTTCTTAGCATCACAAATCTGCATGTGCATACTGTCAATGATAAAGGCCACATAATCATACTCCTTATGATGAAAAGGATCCTGTATGTCGCATGCCATCAGAAAAAGAGAACCATATACACAATCCTCTGCACCATCACTTCCCAATACTTTGTGCAACCCATACACTATGTTTTTGAAATAATTTTTGAACCTACTCAAAGGTAAAAAGTCTCCCACCTTTTTTGGAATTAACCCTGCCTTCTTAACTCTGTAAGGAATGTGTGACAACATGACATTGTTTACAAAATAGGTTTTATTCCTAGCGAATTTTTCTTGTAAGTCCGCAATGTCAATAGGTACATCCATTTGTCCCATCAATCCAAAAGCCTCAATAAAAGAAGTTCTATCTAATGTACATAATACACTTTCATTATGCCTGTGGAAAGTCCTAGTTACTAGATTGTATGAATTTATTAGGGCCTTCAACAAATCAACATCAACAAACACTTCTGGGAAAATTAATTTTTCCATATTTCTATTCCATGGCTTACATACTGGCACATTCTCTATTCTATTTTGATAAAAGTACATGAAAAGATCATAACCAGTAATTCTAGGGCATTCAGCATCTCGAACAAAAGCATAAGGGTCTCTGAATATATGATCATTTGCAGAAATTGCCTTTGACGACTCTGGAAGGAGTTTTAGCCAGTCTTCTGCATGCTTGTTTGGTTTTCTAACCCTTGTCTTCTTTTCTTTTTTGACAGCAAATTTCTTCCTTTTTCCTTCTAGTGTGACTTCTACCACCTCATCACCCTCATCCTCGACTTCGAATTCTTTTGTGTACACCTCTTCAACTTCTTGGTTGGCCATGTTTTTTTTACTATACTTTGAATTCTTCTGCAATTTCATACTTTGAAAACTTCAGAACAACACAGAAACAAGCTTCTTGAGGCTGGCAATTCAATTAAATCCTTGATGTTTTAATTATATATCTTCCAACCTTTTTAATAAATTTAGCATGCATGAGCTTTAAAACTTATGATCGTAGGTCGCCATCAGGGTATATCAGCTGCAAAATTGGATTTTGATGTACTTTTCAAAGCCTTATTTTGCTTGGCTACAGTAATTTTGTCCTTTTTTGCTTATCTATCGTGACACATCAGAGGTTCTTTCTTATATGATTATCTTTCGTTCTTACGCTGAGTTGAACCTTCAATCTCCGTGATGCCGAAAATGCTCTCGATGGATCTCTACGCTCACTCGGAGAGGCTTGAAAATGCCCTAATCGTAGGAACGTAATGATTCTTTTACATTGTTTTGCAAATCCCTTTTACGTTCCTACATCACCTTTTACCCTGTAGGATCTCAAGCCCTTTTATTGTATATTTCCACTTTTATGATTTAAGCTTCTTCCATATAAGCGTAAAGATCCTTAACTCTGCCTTCTTATCTTTTACACTTATATGTAACCCTTTACACCGGAACATCGAAAAAATTTCTACTAACATCTTTGTTCTTACGATTCAACATTCCTCGTGTGGGCATAAAACCCTCACTCAAGCTATCCTTCTATCCTTTATGCTCCTACGTGCACGTATCTGTGGAGACCTTGGAAATTCCCTCTATGTTGCTCCGCTTACTTCATTTCTCAAGACACTGTAAGGCTTCAAAACTTATCTTCCGCTCTTACGACTTAGCTTCATTCGTATCACCAGAGAGCCCTCTCAATTGCTATTGCGGTCTCACATTTTCCTTTTATCGTATAAGCGTAAAGCCCTTTTTATTGATCTTCCTTTTCACCTCTTCACGCTTACATGCTGAGACTGGACCCGTAACCACGAAAAAAGGAAAAAACAACTCTTCGTTCATACGCTTAACTGACAAGTGTAAGGGCGTAATATCAAAAACTTAAGTCATGTGCCACGAGGGATGGGCCCATTTGACATAAATGTCGTGCCTCCATATGATTCGCTGCAACTGGGCCCTTCTGACACTACAACAGGTCCCACATGATTCCTTTACCGCTAAAACAAAGCTTTATTGTCATCCGCAAACCCAAGAATCATAGACACGTAAACACCATGGAACCTTGCCTCCGTCCTTATGAAAAGTCCTTTACTCGTAACACTATAATACCCTCATGCGCCCTTCAGATCACACTTTACGCTTTTATGCTACCCATTGAAACGTATATGCGTAGATCACACTGTAGGCTTCCCTGCTCCTTCGCTCAAGGTGTTTACTCGTAAGCCCGTAACAAGAGCTTTTCAAAGCGCGATAAATCCTTTACGCCTCTTCGCTATATTAGAAAGCGTGGCCACGGAAACCAAAAGCAAAAGGCATTCTGTTGTTACGTGAAACCTCACACCATAAGAACGTAAAGGACTAACTTTAAACATTTTACAACTCCTGAGAAATTCAAAAGGGATTCCATCAATTTTAGACCTGGGCAATTTCATGGCTATTTTAGGAGATCAACCTGAAGAAATCAATAGACTCTGATAACACATGAAACAGGGCAAGACTAGGACAACCTAAAAACTCAAATGATTTCTCACCATAATTTTCAAAATTTTTTTGCAAGTGTGAAAAATCAGACCAACAAATTCCAAGGATTGAGTTCTAAAAAGTTGATATATGCATGAAGTAAGATGCAAAGTATTGGTTAGAACTTAAAAGAAATCTATAAGTTTTCATGTTGTTTCCAAGCATGAAAATTTTCATTGTGGTTGTCAAGTGAAAGTTAGTTGTTGTCGAGCTATTGGAGGTGATAACGTTGGCCGAGCTCATAGTGGTTGCTGAGCATGAAGGAAATTACATGGAAGCCAAGTGAGTCAGAATTTCTATTGGAGCTAAGCTTACAACTGTGTAAGCACTGAGCATTTATTGCAAATTTTTAAGGGCTATATGGTCAATTTTTGACTCATTTGCAATTGTTCGAGATTTAAGAGAGCATGAAGAGCTAAAGGTGAATTTGAAATAAGGATTCAAGCATTTACAAATTGAATTTAACTGCTACTTGACACCAGTCATTAGATTTGTCAAGGTATTTATCATGTGCTAAGCTATGTTGTTTAAATTTTTGCAAACCTTAATTAATTGTTATGGTATCTAGTTCTTTTTACTATTGTAGTTAAGGAAAGGGAGTTTTGAATTTTCAATTGATAAGTAATGAGATCAATCAACTACATTTCTATGCAATTCTTGATATTGCATATAAAGGAGACCTGTTTGGTGCGTTATCTAAGATACCACCACAAGTTTTGATAATACAAGATGTAAGGTGTTTCTATACTTGTAATGTTGGAAGCAAAGGAGACATGGAGATAAGAAAGTTATATGGAAAATTATGTGAGAACAAAGTATTAAAAGAAGAATTCAAGGTTGTAGAGAGAAAAGGGTTAACCCATTCCCTAGATTTTCCAAACATGTTCAAAATTGAATGGATTAAGACTGCTCTTAATAGAATTCATGATAATTCTATGTGGTTGGAGGATGGCCCTATAAAAATCACAAAGAAGATCATTCATAGAATGACATGGTATCCAACCCTAGATAGACCTAAGACAATGAGGAGTGATGCAAAAGAGGCAATTGAAAAGAATATAGGGGCACTATGGAACAAGAGAGGAATGACCATAGACACAATTTATGATCCCCTAATTGTATTTGTAGTAAGAATTATTGTACATAAGTTCTTTCAATTTAGCAAGTTAAATAATATACCATGTATGGTTGTGGGTTTGGGTTACAAGATAGTAGAGAAAGATCATTCTTATGACCTTCCCAAGTTATAACTCCAACAATTATCTGAGAACTTGGGAGCCATAAGGGAGGAAAAAGTGCACAATGCAAATTTGGTTCAATACTTGTTTGTATATTTTCTATGTGTAGAATACTTTCCCAACTTTTGGAAACATAGCTTGGAAAACCAAAATATTAGTTGTAGTGTAGATTGGTGAATTTATAGAGCAACTTGGAGATAATTTTGAGAGTGTGATGACTAGCTACTTTGAAGACTTTAAGAAGTCAATGAAACAAATACATTAGATTTTAGTATTACTAGTAGAGAAGTATTTTAATGATGTCTATTTTCTAGTTTATGTTGATTTCAGTTATGTTCAAGCTATTGTTACAAGGGTGAGATGGCTTAGACTACTACTTTATGAGATTAATGTTGATGAGGCATCTACAACCATCACTTCTTTACTGATAGAAGAAGTAGATAAAGATGCTACTACTTTTGGAAACTATGATATAGCAAAGTCAAAGATCATAATTGATTTAAAGACAACTTTTGTAATGAGAAAAAATAATAATATTGTGAAGAAACTCAAAGAAAAATTTGGTGAAGGGGTAGAAGGAGATGAAGAAGAAGAAGATAATGAAGATGCACTTGCCCAAGCACTAGTTGCTATCACACAGGTTCAAGGTGAGGACCAAGGAGAAAAAGAAGCACAAATTGATGAAGGAGATGAGGAAGAAGAAGCTAATGAATCACCTATTGCCACAGAAGAAAATAAGAGGAAAGCAAGGAAGCCAATAGCAAGAAAACCTAAAAGGGTTGTGAAACCAAACCCTATAGTTCCTATTACTAGGATTAGCACAAGAGCTACTACCAAGAAGACTCGGGAAGTTTAGAAGCCTAAAGGAAAGAGAGCTAGTACAACTACACAAGGAGATGAACCTTTACAAAAGAAAAGAAGGCAATATATTGCCCCAGCTAAATCAGATGAGAGGAACAAGTCAAATGATAACAACCAATTTTAAAGTGGTGAGTCATTGTCCCTCTTTTGATTTGGACAACTTGTGTGAAAAAGTATTAAGAATAATGCTGATTTAAGTGGATTCACACATATTGAGTTTGATAAACTTCGGAAATTAGATATGGATAAAGTAGAAGAGTCTATATATGCCATGATGAACAATTTTAAGATGACTCCAATTGAGATTACCAACTCTCTACCAAAGAGGCTATATGATAGAGTTGAGAAAAGGTGGAAATATAGTCTCACAACATAGATAAATATTAGGGCTCAGACTATAGTTGCAAGAGTGATGCCAAATTTGGACAAATTTGAGATGACAAAAGCTATTAATAAGTGTAAGGGAAGATTTTTTCCAAAGTACCTAGGTTTTAACATTTTACAGAACAATATTGAAGCTATTGTTTACAAAAGCACACAAATATGGAAGGTGATTTATGGGCTAACAACACAAAAGGCTATTGAGCAAGCACCTAAACAAGTAGGTGAAGAAAAAATAGAGGAAAAGGTAGTTGAAGCAAAAAATGATGAATTTGTGATGGAATTACATGGGGAAGGCACTATAGAGGCAACTATTGAAGAAGAGCAATAAACAGACTAGAATGTACCAGTAGTATAAATGTTGAGTGCCGATCCTCAAGTAGATATAGTAAATGTTAAGAATGTGTCTAACACCACCATTTAGAACATCAATCCACTAATAGAGGAGGATATATAGAAGATACTAAATAATTCCACCACCAAGGTATAATTACATAGTCATCTTGTATTGGTGAGTGTGGATGTTTTTGAGAAGGAAGAATTGACATTTGCAAGGGAGAAACTGCAAGGATTATCCAATGCTCCCACTCAATCTATAGGAGTGAAACTTGAAAAAGGAAGGATACCATACCTTCACATATCAACACCAAGGTACCAACAATTACAATAATTAAGAAAGAAAGGACACCAGTCCAAATAGGCCAGGGAGCCAGTGCTGCACCTATACTACAAGTGCAAGGTGGAAAAGAGATCAATAAAAAGGAGAAGGATAGGACTAAAGATTCAATCTTGACTATGAAGGTAGAGGAAGTAATAACAATACAAGAACTGGTTACCTCACCAGACACTGCTACTCCTATTCCTAGTCAAGAACTTCACATGTTGAATATTGAAGCTACACCATTGCAAGCATCAAGTCCAAGTCCTAACACATCTAAGGTTCATGAGGTGACATTAACTTAGATGAGGTGATTGAGTTACCAAAGTAAAATCTTACAATAATCACAATAGTGAATATGAGCAAATTGTAGGATGCTCTAGCAAGGAAGAAACACCAAGAACTGCTCAAAAGGGAGCATAGGGAGAAACAAGCACTTCATGACATCAAGGACATATTTATTGATGCATTCAACCTCCTTGCACCTAATAAAGCTGAGCCAATACTTAAGTAGTAGGAACAAAATTATAGAGAAAATCAATGATGAAGACCTAGATACAAATCTCAAATTATTGGAATGGTCTAAGAAGAAATTTCAAACCAAGGTGGATGAACAAATATCTAGTGCCATTGTACTACACTAGGTTGAGTTAGAAACCAAGATTGAGGGTGTAAAGAAATTATTAGAGAATACTTTCTCTCTTTACACCAAGTTGTGTGATACAACTCTATTCACACAAGAAGTGCAACACCATATTGATACTTTGCAAGGAGATATGAAGCTAACATGTACTACTCTACCTAATTCTCTATCTCAGAGTCAAAAGCACTTCAAGAATTTGATGAACTCCCAAGGTCAGTTGGCTTCCCTGCATGCTCAAGATACAAACATTTGGGCAACACTGATCAACATCCAGTCCACATTGACACCACACATGGAGATACTACACCAAGAACTAGCCTTTGCAGAAACAGTAATGAAGAAAGATCCCCACCTTTCTACACATGAAGGATTAGTTCACCTTGCTACCAATTTATATATCCAAATCAAATCATTGGAAGTAGCACGCAATAACTGGGATGCAACTTTGAAGATAATACTTGAAGTCCATAAAACTTTCTTGGACAAACACACAATTCATGTACAATCCACAACATAAGTGTCAAAAGGGGGAGAATAAATGAAGGGGGAGAGAATGAAGAAAGGGGGAGAATGCACGAGAGATAAGTTTTGGGGGAGACCAAATAGAGATAGAGTCAGTACAATAGATCTACTAGGTAGGAGTATATAGTTTTAGAATCAAAATAGAATAATCAACTCAAGGGGAGTTATTGAATTTTGAGGTATGATTGATGAGTCATAAGTTTTGCAAAATTTTGAACTTTTAAAATTTTATATGTAGGACAAATACTAAAATGGATATTATCTAAGTTATTCTTGAAAGGTTAAGGATTTTCATGCATGACCAAGTATTTCTCCACTTATGTCAAAGGGGGATATTGTTAATCTTAGATTAGTTTTGACATATGAGTGATACTATAGTTAAGTCATTTACTTGTTTCATACCGAACAAGTAATGTATGCTGAGCATAAGTTGCCAGATAGTATATTTCGAGTGAGATATATATAGAATATGCTGAATAACTAGTAAGTGTTGAGTCATTTAGATGTCAAGTGATTAATGGATGCCAAGTCATTTAAAGGCCAAGTTACAACATTGAAGAGATAGTGGATGCTGAGCATTAGACACTTCAAGTGTCAAGTAAATAGTTTTGGACATAGTTGTTCGTAATGGCACAAACTTCTATGTAAACTATTTTAGAGCTATCTTAAGGATTTTTTGTGCTTCTAGATGACAAGGATGAATCTTTATTAAGGATCCCTATGTCATACATGCAACCAATTAGTTGAAGGGATGTTTTGAGCAACTAGATGGATGAATTAAAATCATTTATTCATACCTAACCCTAAGTCACCTAGGTCTTCTTAAGGAGTATAAACCCTAAAATTTGTATGAGTGTGGACAAAAAGAAAAGAGAAGTTTGCATGTGCAAACAGAGCATTTATGGTAACTAAGGAGTTGTGAATTGAGATACATTGCATAATTAGTTAGAGGAGAACATAGGAAAGGAATTAGAGGACATAAGTGATACATATAATCAAGAGGATCAAGTACACATCAAGAAAGAGGTGTTTTTCTATCTAGTAGTAGAGTGCTAACTGGAGAATCATTGTTGATACATTCTAGCAGGTGAATCAGTTAAATATCTTAATAGAGTAGTCTTAATAGGCTATTGTAAATCCTTAAATAGGGTGCTTACTTCATTGTAAGTTAAATTCCTTTCATTAGAAAAACTTCTAATAGGGTGTTGAAATCCTTTAACAGGGTAAGATCTAACAATCTTATAAGCCTTTAATAGGGCAAACCTTTCACAGGGTGGATCATAGTTTATGATCAAACATTATAACCTTCATTGGATACAATTTATTACTATAGTATTGGATATTTGTAGGTGTCATCCCCACCCTAGTTTTACCTTCACATTAGAGGGTTTATGGGTAACCAAATATCTTGTATCAAAGATGTTCTGAATGTTATTTGTTTTCATACTATGGATGAATATGTTTAGCTAGCTATTTTAGTTTACATGCAAATTGTGAGATGGACGTGTGGTCAATAAACTTATGGTTAAATATTTAAGGACTGATTCACCCCCCCCTCAGAATTTACTTTCCTTATTGTATTTCCAACAAACGTCTCTTTAACTTGCATTAATTATCAATAATATATACTTATTATCATGATTAAGAGTATGATAATATATAAATGTTAAATTAATTAATTATATATATACAAATTATTTAACATATATACAAATACTTTAATATGCTTTATCTGACTAAAACTATGTTGGAATTCTATAGAATAACTGAGAGGGGGGTGAATCAGTTATCCAATGTCTAGATATACACATAAAAATTTTCAATGCTTAGTAGACCCATGTCCACAAAACCTTGTCATGCATGCATCCATTAGATCATATAATAATTAAACTTTGTAGGTTATTGTCCTAGGTCAAAAGAACTTTGTAGAAATGTAAACATGACACAACATAAGAATATTCACACAATTTGACACAAGAATTTTACATGGAAACCCAATTTGGGAAAAACTACCAATAACATGCTACTAATTCTCAATCTTCTAAAGTAATTCCATATGAAAGGCTAATCCTTTTAAAGGTTACAATACACACTATTAAATGTGACCTAGTTAAAGGATTTCAATCACCTTGTTAGGAGTGAGCCTTGTTAGAGGACTTTAGACCATTCCATTAGAATGTCACCCAATTAAAGGATTTACAAATGACTATTAGGTCAACATTAATCCAAAAGATTTACCCTAGAATGATACAATGATAAGAAAGTAATAGTAAGACTCGATCTGATAACAAATTACAACTCACTTGCAGATTATATATCTCCATTTTAGTCTTCCATTCTACTTGGCATTCACATACTTCGGCTTTGATAGCTTGTTCACCCTTCAAGTATTCATATTTTAAGCCTTCTTTCCTTGCATGCCAATATTAGTCACTTCAATTTGGCCACTAAATGAAATAATATCCTAGACTCCTTGTCTTCATTAGGTTCTTGCATATGAAAATCTTTTCTTCTGACCAAACATCTCTATAAATAAAGAATTAAGATCTTTTGCCACTTAACCTCAATCATCCATTTTAGGGTTAGGTAGGATATAATGAATCTACCCACTTTTCTATTTGGTTCCTCTAGAAACTTCTTCTAGAATCTTCTTTAAATTCACCTCAAAATAGTTTACATTGAATTTTGTGCCACTAGCTCATCATAGTTATCTTCCAAACACTTTATATAATTTAAGAAAAAATAATGGGTTCAGATTCATCAAATCTTTAATTTGAAATTGTTTACTAGCGCTCAATAACAATATGTTGTCACTTGGCATCTACACTATTTTGTTACTTAGCCAACACTAGTTCACTTGGCAAACACTAAATCTTACTGATGCTCAACACCAACTAAACTTTACTTGGCATATACTAACAATCACTCAAATTGCACTATTTTTTGTCTTTGCTTGACACCTCTTATTTTTCATTCAGCTTCCACTAATTTATGCTCAGCTTGCACTAACTACTTGACAAGGCTTGGTAGACACTTTTCTTGCTTAACCTTCTTCCAGTCTTAACTTGAGTAATCTTTCATTTTAGAATTTAAGTAGATAAAAAATACACTATAGTTTCAATGTCTTACTTGGTCTTAGTGCTTCTTGTACATACCAAATAACTCAACCTTTTTCTAGGTGCTATTATCATATCCTCTTTCAAATCCTCTTAATCAATCAACTAAATGATAAGTTTCAAACCAAAAAGCAATTGTCTCACTAGTAGGTAGTAGGTTTGACATTATTTGAAAACATAATGATTGTTCCATTATAGGTGCTTCTCTTCAAAATAATCTTATATCAACAATCATCCTCTTTGGCATCGATGGCAAACCAATACCAATAATAATACCAAAAAGAAAAGAAATCTTTGAAAAGTCTCCCTCTATTAGTGTAGTATATGTCCTTTCTCTGTGTAGGGTAATTTGAGCTTTGTCAAGTTCCTTTACTACTCTCTCTTTCTTATATCTTCCCTTTATAATATCACTCCCTCTTTCTAATATTTAGGTGTATCCATCTCTATCTTCTCTGCCCTTTTCAGATTATTTCTTGGTCATTTCTCCCTTAATACTTATTGTCATGTACTCTATCACCCTCTAGTAGTCACCTCTTACTATCATTTCTCCCTCTTTGACAACAATGTCAAAGACTTGTCATATTTCTACGCAAATATAATCAATCCAAGTTCTCCCTATGTCACCTTTCATGTGACTGTAAATCTTCTAATTCAGCTACTTCTTTACTTTAGGTAGCTCCTAAAGTAATATCCACTGCATCAAGTTTTAAGATACAACATTCAACTCAGTTGATGCAAGGACTACTCATGCTTATTAAGTAGCTTTGGATAGTGGTATCACCCCTAATTTACCTCTTAGATACTCATGAGCATCCTTAGGTAAAACTTTTGTGAATATATTAGCTATTTGTTCTTTTGTATTCACATATTCCATCCTCACTTCTTTGTCATGAACTAACTCTCTCAAGTGATGATGCTTGATTGCAATGTACTTAGTCTTTGTGTTCATCACAAGGTTCTTTGATATGTTTATAACACTTGTATTATCACAATAAAGTTCTACAAGTTTAGTGATTTCCTCCTGTATACCTATGAGTATCTGTTTGATCCATACTACATTTATACAATTTACTACAACAACCACATATTTAGCTTTAGCAGTACATTGACATATGCAATTTTATTTCTTGCTAGTCCATGTGACCAACCTCTTTCTTAAGATAAATGCTCCACCACTTGTGCTCTTTTTGTCATCAATGTTTCCAACCTAACTAACATATGTATATGCTCTCAGCTCAAAAATTTTATTTTTCTTGTAGTATAGACCATAATCTTCTGTTCCTTTCAGATATCTCATTATTCTCTTAACAACCATCAAATGATTCTCCTTAGGATTAGTAGAGAATCTTGCAATAATCCCAATAGATAATGCAATGTCAGGTCTACTATGTACTACATATTGCAACTTGCCAATTGTAGAGCTATACAATGTTTGATTCACATCAACATAATCATCATTTTTTGAAAATTTGTGTCTTGTTACCATAGGAGTGCTTAATGACTTGGAATCTTCCAATCCAAAAGTTTTCAATATTTCTTTCACATACTTAAACTGAGTCATGTATGTATGATAGTTCATCTAATATACTTGCAAACTAACAAAGAACTTGATCTCTCCAAACATAGACATCTCAAATTTTTTCTTGACTTCATTTGTAAATACCTTACATAATGTATCTTGACCTCCAAATATGATATCATCAACAAAAATTTTAGCTAGTAAAACATCTTTACCTCCTATCTTCAAGTACACTTTGTTTTTATCATCAGTCCTCTCAAAATTAATCTTCATAAGATAATTGTGAAGCCTTTCATACCATGCTCTTGGGGTGTGCTTTAAACCATATAAAGCTTTGTGTAGTCTGTATACCATGTTCTTGTTGTTAGCATCAACAAATCATTCTGGCTATTCTAAAAAAATCTCTTGTTCTAATATGCCATTTAGAAATGCTGACTTCATATTGATTTGATAAACTTTGAAACCTTTGTATGCATAGTATGAAAATAGAGTTCTTACTCCTTCCAATCTTGCAATAGGGGAAAATGTTTCTCCATAGTCAGTTCCTTCTTCTCAATCTGTTCAATCTCTTCTTTCATGACTTTACTTTGTCCTCACTTTCTAAGGCATCTTTCACTATCTTAGGCTCATGCATGCTTAACAAACATGTATCACTTCTCAGCTTGTTCCTTGTCATTGGTTTGGCACTTTTATCTCCAATAATTTGTTCAATAGGGTGATGTCTTTTGACATACTTTGACGATCTTGGTTATGCTCTTCTTTCTTCAATAGGTCTGTCAACTTCATAATCACTATGTACTTCTCTATCAGGTAACTCAACATCTCTTTCATGTACACTTATCTCAAAATCAGTATGTGCCTCAACTTCTATCTACAACTCAGCTCCTCACTGTAACTTGGTTCTTGAATGCAACTCGACATTCATTATATGTAACACAAAAGTCATTGAAACTTGCTTTTAATTTACAACTTTGTTTATATCATCTTCATTAGTAGACACACCTTCATAAAAGTATGCAAATTATTTGTACTCTTTAGGTTCCTTTATAGCCTCAGCTTCATGTGCCTCTATATGTTCATCAAACTTCACATTTGCACTTTCTACAACTTTGTTAGTGTTAGTATTTAAGCACTTATAAGCTTTACTTCTTATGGAATATCTAAAGAATACACCTTCTTCACTTTTAGCATCTAATTTACCATTTGTGAAATCCTTAAGAATGTAGCACTTTCCTCCAAATGCCTAAAAATATTTTACATTAGGTGAGTATCCATACCATAATTCAAAAAGTGTTGATTGAGTACCCTTATTGACTTTCACACAATTCAAGGTATAGACAACTATACTTACAACCTCTCTCAAGTATTTCAAAGTAACATTCTTTTCCATCATGAGTTTCCTAGCATAGCCCATTACATATTTGTTCCTCCTTTTAGAAATCCCATTTTTTGGAGGGGTCCTATGTGAAGAAGTCTATCTTTTGATTCCTCTATCATTAAAAAAACATCTCAAACTCATTTGATGTAAACTCTCCACCTCTACTAGATCTTAGATATTTCAAGCTTTTTCCTATCTCATTTTCAACTCTAGCTAAGTATCACTTAAATATTTGGAAAGCATCAAATTTTTGTTTTAGAAACATAATTGTCATCATCCTAATATAATCATCAAAAAATAGGATAATGTACTTGTCACCTTTATAGCTTTGCACATCAATTGGCCCACACAAGTCAGTATGAACAATCTCCAAAATCTCTTTAGAGGTGTGAGTCTTAATTTTAAAAATAGATTTTGTCATCTTGCCTAATTGACATTGTTTGCATATCATATTGTTAGGTTTCTTCAGTTTAGGCAAACCTTTGACTCTTTTCATGTTATTGATACTAAGTTACCAAAGTTGACATAATCTCTTATGCCATAACCACACATCATCAAATTATACAACAAGACAAGTATCATCATTCATATCAAGATATAATAGATTACCTCTAGTCTGATCACCTTTCCCAATTAGTTTCCCATCTATGTCATAGATATTTTCTATCTTATTCTCAAACTCAACTTTGCAACCTGAACTATTTAGTTGTGACACACTCAACAAGTTATAGTTAATTCCTTCTACATAGTAAGCATTGTCATACATGATATTTTTGTGAGTTTGATTAATCCTTTTCCTTTTATTATACATGATGCATCATTACCAAACCTTATGCTATTTCCATTATAATAGTCAAAGGTAATGAACTTAATTTTATCTCTAGTCGTGTTATGTGAACACCCACTGTCAATCATCCATCTATCACACTTGTTCAAATAAGACACTAGTGTAGTCGCCTCATCCTCATTAGAATCATCCTTCATTGCAACATAAACCACTTCATTATCATAGGCATCAGATCCATCTTTAGTTTCCTCTTTTGCAATGTAGCAAGAATTCTTTTCTTTATATTTGTCATCTTTACTGTTCTCATTTGTTTTGCTTCTGTATTTGTATCCACTTCTATTGTTCTTCTTCTTTGGACATCTAATAACAATATGACCAACCTAATTATAATTAAAACACATGATAGGTAATTTACCTTTGAATTTTCCTTTGCCTCTATGGAATCTCCTTGCCAACAATACTTCAAGCCCTTCAATGATAGTTTAGCTTTGAAAGCAAATTCAACATTCTTAGATTTGAAGTTATCATAATTAGAGAGTTTAAAGGGAGTGAGCCTGTAAGAATTTTCCTTAGGGAAAAATTCACTCAGGAACTAAGAACTCAATCACAAGCACAACTATAGACCAAAAAATGAATATGATCAATTAATCATAGTATCTCCTCATAAATTGCTCTATTTAGTATATACAAACACACTAGGAGTGAATGTATATAAAGGCCTCTCAAGAAGCACCTAGAATGTCTCTAGAAAGAATTAGGAGATAAGGTAAGCATCATGACAACTAAGCACATGCCTTATCCATCATTCTAGATGAGTGGATAAGAATGAGAAGGTTTTAGACACCATGTGCTTAATTAGTGTGCTAATTCCTGTGTTGTAGACACCATGTGCATAAAAGAGGTGTGAACTCTTGTGTTGTCAACATGACAACTCACAAGAGTACACAAAATCTTAAGTGTCTCACAAAATAAAATAATAAAATAATGCATTAACCTAAGTAAACTTAAGTAAGTGTAAATAGTAAATACGTATTTACATCAACACCTCTCCCTAAGTGCAACTTAGGAGAATTCCCTTAAGCTTACGAAAACTAGGATGAAATGCATGATGGGTCTCAGCTACTAGGCCATGTTAGTTACCCATGTACATAATGAAATGCAATCTCTCATAAAGTGGAGAAAGAGGGAAAACCTCATGGGAAAAACCCTCCTCCAAAAAGAGAGATGAATAGGGATGCATGGATGGATGGAGTAATCAAAACTCCCCCATTATGACATACATCCAATATATACAAAAGTGAAGAAGGAGAAAGTTAAAACCTCATAAGAGGAAAAAGTCCCCCCGATAAGAAAGAAGAGGAAGTGAGACAAGGTAGTCCCCCCTTGCCAAATGAAAAATTCCTGTCAGTGAAAGCTACTCCAAGGAAGAAGCTGGTCCAAGAGTGCTAGATGCCATTCCTCCCCTTTGGAACAAACAATGGCAAAGGTACAATCTTGAAGATGTATGGTGGCCTTGAAACCTACTCAAGTATCCCTATGCTGATACTGATGCTAGCCTCTTCCAACTGTGTTGAAAAAAACAAACGTAGATCTGGCAAGGATGTCTATTGAACATGTTCCAATGAACCATCTATTTCCTCAACTGACAAAGAGACCTCTGACAATTGCTGTTCATAAGGATCCACAATTATGCCAACCTGTAAAGATTGATCATGTGGAGAATGGACTTGAGGGTCAGAGTGAGCCCTTGCAACAACTATAGAAGGATCATCTTCATCAAAGAGAAGATGCAAGTCCTCAAGGCTATCTCCCAAGTCTATAGTGTGTGACTCCATAAACAAACCTACAATGTTTCCTATGTAGTCATCAACTGAAGCTAGACCTAGAAGATGATGTGTACTCTGTTGTGCTAGACCTTTCACTGTGGCAATATAAGCATGTGGATTGGACTGATGTTGTGACCTCATGCTGCAACTGTCAATAGAACCCCATGTGTTTGAATTTGTTAAAGCACTATCACTAGTGTCACTATCAGTTTCCACTATGTATGAAGCGTAGAGAGGAGTAGAGGATAAGCTAGGTGAACTTTCCTCAAAGTGTACATCCTTCTCCATAAAAATCTTGTGTGCTTCTAGATCCATAAGTTTGTAAGCCTTATAATTGTCTTCATACTCGATGAAAGTACAAGGCTTGGGTGATGGTGCCTTGCATCCCTTGGAAGATAGGTTTGCCCATGCTGGACAACCGAAGACTTTGAAGTGACTCACAACTAGTTTTCTACTGCACCATGCCTCAAAAGGAGTCTTCCTGTCTAAAGCATTATGAGGAGACCTATCAAGTATGTGAGTAGTGCTACTAATGGCTTCAACTTCAAGTGTTAGATCAAGAGACTTGGCTTTTATCATGCAACTTGCCATGGATTTGAGAGTCCTAATCCTCATAGCTGCAACATCTATCTTGTACGAACTAAATGCTAGTGGATTCTGAAGATCAATTCCCTCATGTTTGCAAAAGTCTCTAAGTCTTTTATCTACATATCTATTCTCATTGTCCACTTATAAAACCTTGATGGCTTTCCTTGATTTGTGTTCAACATGAGCCTTAAAGGCTTGAAGCTTATTAACTACTTCATTCTTGTGATGAAGGAAGTAGACTCAAGTGAATCTTGAAAAGTCATCAACAAAAGTAAGGATGTAGCGGCCTTGGCTGATTGAAGTCACTGCAAAAGGTCCTACTAAAACCATGTGAACCAATTGGAGAACAACTAGTTCTTTGGAAGACTTCCCTTTATCATACTTCTCCTCAAGATGCATATCCATTGAACATGATGAACACTTTCCCTTAGAAAAGTTGATGTTAGGTAGACCTTTGACCATGTGTTTTGAGCAAAGTTGCTAAAGAGAGCAGAAGACAAGATGACCAAACCACTCATGCCATAAGTTGATGTGTGAAGTAGAGTGAGTCAATAAGGCTTGAGAAGGAGACTTAGGCACAAAATGGGAAAAGGAATAAAGCCTCTTGTCATCATTGACTTTCCCCACTGCAACTAATGAATCATCTTGTAGACTACACACCATCACTGAATTTGGAAGGAACTCAACTTTATGACCATCTCCAAGGTGAGTGATTTGGTAAACTGATAGGAGATTGGAGCTAAGGTTTGGAATATAGAGAACATATTTGAATTCCCCATTTTTCATTTCCACATTTCCTTTCCCTTCAACTTCCATTTTCGTATCATCTCCCATGAAGATGTGTGGTACCTTTGATTGCTTCAATGAAGAAAAATCTCCCTTTGAAGAACCCATATGATAGGAAGCACCTAAGTCAAGCGCCATAAGTGCTTGCCCTTTACCCTTTGAAGAGGTTGAAGTTGAATCCTTAGAAGTACTTGGCACTTGAATCTTGTTCTTTCTGAGTAGGTTTTCCAACTCATCGATTCTTTTAGTTTTGCAATGATGCTCGTCATGATTTGGGTTTTTGCAGTATGCACAAAAAAGATTATCCTTCTTTTCATTACTTCCCTTCTTGTTGGAAGAAGAAATGCATTGCTATGAGGAGGACTATTGTGTCTTAGATTGTGGTTTCTGCTTCCACTACTTCTTGTTGTTGTTGCTTTTCCCTCCTTGACTTGATTGGTGCTCATCACTAGCCACCAAGGCTTTGGTCTTTGATGACTTGAGAAGTCCTAAATCCATCAAGTGAGATTGTTCAAAAATCAACATCTCTACAAATACATCAAATGGAGGCTTCTAGTAAGCAGTTGCCATGGTCAACCTATGAGTATTGAAACTTGAAACAAAGGAAGCATACTCTGAAGGTAGCCTCTTTAGGATGTGATGAATCAACTTTTCATCCTTCATCAAATTTCCACAATCTTTAATAAGTGCCCTATACTCATTGGCTTTGTTGATGTAATCCTACATTGTGTCAAATTTCTTTGGATCTAAGAGAAGTAGATCATCCTCAATCTAAAATCCCCTTTCTTCATCCACCTTACCATACAATGATTCAAGTTTATCCCAAGCTGCTTTGGATTCAGTACAACTAGCAATGTGAAAGAAGAGATCCCTATGTACACAACTATTGATAATTCCTTAAGCCTGATGGTATTGTCTTTTCCATTCAATGATTTCTTTAGCATCAGTAGGTTTGGTAATTGTACCATCAACATAAAGACTATATCATTTTTCGATTAATCTACTCCATGTAATATCTTTCCAAGTAGAATAGTTGGGTGAAGTTAGAGGTGGACATTTAAATGAACCCATGATGCAAAAATGAAAAAGAGCACAAAAAAGAGACACAAGAAGATAATAGACAACCCCCCTTTTCACTCAATCAAAAGACCCCCCCAAAAAAGATGCTTTGGAACTTTATAAGTAGTGCATGTACAATGGGCCACTTGTCAAAATGAACAAAGTGGACTTTTTGATTTTTCTTTAACAACTACCTTTAAAGGCCCAAATCTATCACTAAGTAGAGTAGCTTAGATGTACAAAAATTCTGAAAAGTAATCAAAGCTTTACAATGCAGAAAAAGCCTTAGTTCTGAAAGTGAGATTTTGGTCACACAACCCTAGAATCTAACTTTAGATTTGGAAAGTAAATGAAAAAATATGCACTTTCAAAAAAATTAGAACATGAAAAGGTGAACAGATGTGCCTGTACAGAGCGATTGAAGTTGCAAAATGTAGGATTATCTAGGTATAGTTGCCAAAAAATGCAATTTCTAAAAAATCCTTGGACCAAAACCAGAAAACAACACCACCAATAAAAAATTCAAGAAATTATGCTTGATTTTAAATAAAATTGCACTTGAATTGGAGTTCGGATGACCAAGTTATGGGTTCGCAAAGTCAAGCTGCCAAATAAAAAAGCAATCTGGAGAGGGGTCTGGCAGGAAATCTGCATGATTAAATTTGACGGTCAAATGATTGCCACAATAGTTATAAATGGCCTAATTTTGACGGTTAGACAACCATCAAATATAACATAGTAAAATACTGACACAGGCAAAAAATTAGTGGCTTGGGGTGACATGGCAGTTGACTGTACCGTTCATATGGTATGGATGACATGTGGCACTGTATAGAAGGTACAAAAGGGTGATATGGTAGTCAATGTGGCTATATAAAAGGTGAGTTTCCTGGTGACATGGATGCTTGCATGTCACTAATGTTGCAGAATCCACATGTTAGGCATAGGTCAGCAAGGTGATGTGGTGAACTATCCACGTGTCAAGGGTTGATTTGTCCACGTGGAGTTAACTGGTTTGAAGTGACATGTCATAGTCATACACTATGTGGATGGTTCTAGTTGATGTCATCTACAGATTTTATTAATGACGTGTCTCTCAAGCGTTGTCAGTCCACTATGTGTAGGTGTGCATGTGGCAGTGGAGAAACAATCTACATGGTTGAAGTTGAGTGGAGAGGGTTTGTAGATAGTAAAATCATCGTCAAACAGTGCAAGGTCAAAATTTTTTTATCAGGCACTGGAAACTACATGGCATCGATAGGAATCTCTAAACATTGCCAGAGATGCCACTTGCAGGAGCTTGGAGATTGGAGTTCGGGACATTGGAAAAAGGTTGAAAAGCGGCAATGAAAGGTTGAGGAAACAAAAATAGAATTAGTCAATGCTGATAATTGTAGACACGTGGGCTGTAAAACTTCCATGGGGGCCAGAGTAAGTGGGGTTTAGTCCCACATTTGATGTGGGATGAGCCTCACAACAATTTCAAAACCACAACATGCAAATGTTATACAAACGAGCAGGTTGCTAGTAGGAGGTATGTGGTTTGGCTTGGTAAGGTAGACTTTCCCGGTTGAGTTGATTTGTCAGCTGGAAATGTGAGTGGCCGATCTAGCTTTAATGATACTCGCTAGATTATGTACTATGCTCATTGATAGATATAGAATATTCTGCCAACCTTAATGCCTACAAAAATAATAAATTCTTTGTAGGGCCGTGATCTGACAGCTCAGTTCTGCAAAAAAAAATTCTTTGTTGGGTGCCCAAAGGGCAATTTTTTTTTGTTGGAAATACTGACAAAAATAATTACAGGGAAATAAAAATGTAGATCCAAAAAATTAAATTGCAGATCTGAAAATGACCATACTTGAACTACAAATCAGGGTCTCTGGATTCTGATTTGTAAAACCTTTTTGCCTCATGGTCGAATTTGGCCTAATGTAGCTAAATTCAAAGTCAATCTTTAAAGAATCAACATTTTGGACACAATGGCGAGGTTAGATCTAGCTCTAGACACTCCCAATTTCTGTAGTACTCCTGATTTAGGCTGAGACGTTGAAGCAACAATGGTCTCGAATGGCTATGTGATCAGAAAATCTCCAAGCTTTGATACCATGTAAGAATTTGCCTTAGGGAAAAATTCACCTAGGAACTAAGAACTCAAACACAAGCACAACTGTAGACCAAAAAATGAATATGATCAATTAATCATAGTATCTCCTCATACATTGCTTTGTTTAGTATATACAAACACACTAGGAGTGCTTGTATATAAAGGCCTCTCAGGAAGAACCTAGAACATCTCTAGAAAGAACTAAGAGATAAGATAAGCATCATGACAACTAAGCACATGCCTTATCTATCATTCTAGATGAGTGGATAAGAATGAGAAGGTTGTAGACACCATGTGCTTAATTAGTGTGCTAACTCCTGTGTTGTAGACACCATGTGCATAAAAGAGGTGCGAACTCCTATGTTGTCAACATGACAACTCACAAAAGTACACAAACTCCTAAGTGTCTCACAAAATAAAATAATAAAATAATGAAAAATAATAAAATAATGCATTAACCTAAGTAAACTTAAGTAAGTGTAAATAGTAAATATGTATTTACACCAATAGAGCCTACCTACCAAACCTTCAAGAGACAAATTAGTACTAGGTATGCATATTAGTTCTTGTATGTCAGAGACTCTAATAGCATAGATGGACAACAATGTCCTCAATACTTTGTTCAATACAATATCGTCATCAATGATACCATTAGCTCCTCTTATAGCATTAACAAAATCTTTTATTCTAGGGCAATATTGAACAATTTTCTCACCTTCTTGCATCCTCATGTCACCGAACTTACCTCTTAAACTTTTAGATTTGGCTCTCAAAACTATTTTGTCTCCTCCATAAATAGTATGAAGAACATCCCACATTTTCTTTGCAGTATCACAATACTTGATATCATTGAACTCAAAATAACTTAGGGCAGATGCAATCTCCAACACTGCTTGATTGTGTTCTTTCTTCTTTTTTAGATCCTCTATAGTTAGGGCCCCAACAGGGTCAACATGCTCAATGGTGATGGTAGATTGTACATGGTCTCTAAGACCTCCTAGGTGTAGCTTCATCAGACTTTTCCATGCAGAGAATTTATCCTTGTTAAGCTTGGGTACCTCTCTTTTAGACATCTTGATCTTTTGCTTCTAGTACCTTCAAACTAGTCCTCTTAAGCACTATGGCTCTGATACCAATTGTTGGAATTCTTTAGAATAACTGAGAGGGGGGTGAATTAGTTATCCAAGGTCTAGATGTACAAATAAATCTTTTCAATGCTCAGTAGACCCATATCCAAAAAATCTTGTCATGCATGTATCCATTAGATCATACAATACTTAAACTTTATAGGTTACTATCCTAGGTCAAAACAACTTTGCAAAAATGTAAACATGAAACAACATAAGAACATTCATACAATTTAACACAAGGATTTTACATGGAAACCCAATTTGGGAAAAACCACCAGTAACATGCTACTAATTCTCACTCTTCTAAAGTGATGCCCTATGAAAGGCCAACCCTATTAAAGGTTACAATACACACTGTTAAATGTGACTTGGTTAAAGGATTTCAATCACCATGTTAGGATTGAGCCTTGTTAGAGGACTTTAGACCATTCTATTAAAATGTAACCCAATTAAAGGATTTATAAATGACTGTTAGGTCAACCTTGATCCAAAGGATTTACCCTAGACTAATACAATGATACAAAAGTAACGATAGGGCTTGATTTGATAACAAATTACAACTCACTTGTAAATTTCAAATCTTTGTTTCATTTCTTCATTCTGCTTGGAATTCACACACTTAATCTCCGATAGCTTGTTCACCCTTCAAGCATTCATACTCTTAAGCATTCTTGCTTTGCTTGCCAATAGCAATCACTTTTGTTTGGCCATTACCCTAGACTCCTTATCTTCCTTAGGTTCTTGTATATGAAAACCTTTTCTTCAGACTAGATATAGAGAATTAAGATCTTTTTCCTCCTAACCTCAACCATCCATTTTAGCATTACCTAGGATATTGTGTCCATTGATAGATATAAAATATTTTTCCAACCTTAATGCCTACAAAAATAATAAATTCTTTGTAGGGCCGGGATTTGATAGCTCGGTTCTGCAAAAAAAATTCTCTTCTAGGTGCTCGAAGGGCAATTTTTTTTTTTTTCTAAAAATACTGACGAAAATAATTACAGAGAAATAAAAATGTAGATATGAAAAATTAAATTGCAAATCTGAAAATGACCATACCTGAACTGCAAATTAGGGCCTCCAAGTTCTAATTTGCAATTTTTTTTGCCTCATGATTGACTTTGGCGTAAGGTAGCCAAATTTATAGTCAATCTTCACTGAATCAACATTCTGGACTCAATGGCAAGGTCAGATCTGGCTCTAGATGCTCCCAATTTTTGTAGTACTATAGATTTAGGTTGAGGTGTTAAAGCAACAATGGTGTTGAACAATGATGCTCTGATACCATGTAAGAATTTGCATTAGGGAAAAATTCACCCAGAAACTAAGAACTCAAACACAAGCACAACTATAGGCCAAAAAATGAATATGATCAATTAATCATAGTATCTCCTCATACATTACTCTGTTTAGTATATACAAACACACTAGGAGTGCCTATATATAAAAGCCTCTTAGGAAGCACCTAGAATGTCTCTAGAAAGAACCATGAGATAATATAAGCATCATGACAACTAAGCACATGCCTTATCCATCATTCTAGATGAGTGGATAAGAATGAGAAGGTTGTAGACACCATGTTCTTAATTAGTGTGCTAACTCTTGTGTTTTAGACACCATGTGCGTAAAAGAGGTGCAAAATCCTATGTTGTCAACATGACAACTCACAAGAGTACACAAACTCCTAAGTGTCTCACAAAATAAAATAATAAAATAATGCATTAACCTAAGTAAAATTAAGTAAGTTTAAATAGTAAATATGCATTTACACCAACAAAGCCTACCTACCAAACCTTCAAGAGACAAATTAGTACCAAGTATGCATCTTAGTTCTTGTATGTCAGAGACTCTGATAGCATAGATGGAAAATGATGTCCTCAATACTTTGTTCAATATAGTATCATTATCAATGATACCATTAGCTTCTCTTATAGCATTAACAACATCTTTTATTCTAGAGCAATATTGAACAATGTTCTCACCTTCTTGCATCCTCATGTCATCGAACTTACCTCTTAAACTTTTAGATTTGGCTCTCAAAATAATTTTGTCTCCTCCATAAATAGTGTAAAGAGCATCCCACATTTTCTTTGCAGTATCACAATACTTGATATCATTGAACTTAGAATAACTTAGGGTAAATACAATCTCCAACATTGCTTGATTGTGTTCTTTCTTCTTTTTCAGATCCTCAATAGTTAGGGCTCCAATAGGGTCAACATGCTCAAGGTGATGGTAGATTGTGCATGGTCTCCAAGACCTCCTAGGTGTAGCTTCATTAGAATTTTCCATGTAGAGAAGTTCTCCTTGTTAAGCTTGGGTACCTCTCTTTTAGACATCTTGATCTTTTGCTTCTAGTACCTTCAAACTAGTGCTCTTAAGCACTATGGCTCTAATACCAATTGTTGGAATTCTTTAGAATAACCGAGAGGGGGGTGAATTAGTTATCCAAGGTCTAGATGTACAAATAAATCTTTTCAATGCTTAGTAGACCCATATCCACAAAACCTTGTCATGCATGCATCCATTAGATCATACAATACTTAAACTTTATTGCAGAAATGTAAACATGAAATGACATAAGAACATCCATACAATTTAACACAAAATTTTTACGCGGAAACCCAATTTGGGAAAAACCACCAATAACATGCTACTAATTCTCACTCTTCTAAAGTGATGCCATGTGAAAGGCCAATCCTATCAAAGGTTACAATACACATTGTTAAATGTGACTTGGTTAAAGTATTTCAATCACCTTGTTAGGAGTGAGCCTTATTGGAGGACTTTAAACCATTCTATTAAAATGTCATCCAATTAAAGGATTTACAAATGAAATTTAGGTCAACCTTAATCCAAAGGATTTACCCTAGACTAATACAATGATACAAAAGTAACGATAAGGCTTGATTTGATAGCAAATTACAACTCACTTGCAGATTATTGATCTTTTTTTCATTCCTTCATTCTGCTTGACATTCACACACTTAAGCTTTGATAGCTTGTTCACCCTTCAAGCATTCATACTCTTAAGCATTCTCGCTTTGCATGCCAATAGCAGTCACTTCTATTTGGCCATTGAATGAAGCAATACCCTAAACTCCTTATCTTCCTTAGGTTCTTGAATATGAAAACATTTTCTTCTAACTAGATATCTCTATAAATAGAGAATTAGGATATTTTTTCACTTAACCTCAACCGTCCATTTTAGGATTAGGTAGGATACAATGAATCTACCCACTTTTCCATTTGGTTCCTCTTGAAACTTCTTCTACAATCTTCCTTAAATTCACCTCAAAATGGTTTACCTTGAATTCTGTGCCACCAAATCATCATAGTTGTCTTCCACATGCTTTACATAATTCATGAAAACAAAATAGTCGATTTAGATTTGTTAAATTTTTGATTTAACACTATTTACTAGCACTCAGCAATGTTATGCTATCACTCAACATCTATACTATTCTGTTACTCAAACAACACTAGTTCACTTGAAAAATACTAAAGTTTACTGATGCTCAACAACAACTAAACTTTACTTGGCATATACTAACAATCACTCAGCTTGCACTATTTTTCATCTTTGCTCACAACCTCTTGTTTTTCACTCAACTTCCACTAATTCCTACTCAACTTGTAATAACTGCTCAGCAAGGCTTGGCTGACACTTTTCTTACTTAACCTTCATCTAGTCTTGAGTAATCTTTAATTTCATAATTTAAGTAGATAAATAATATACTATAGTATCAATGTCTTGCTTGGTATTAGTGCCTCTTTTACATACCAAATAATTCAACCTTTCTCTAGGTTCTATTGCCATCTCTTCTTTTTAAATCCTCTTCATCAATCAACTAAATGATAGCTTTCAGAATAAAAAGAAATTGTCTCACCAAAAGGTAGTAGGTTTGACATCATTTGACAAAATAATGATTGTTCCATTATAGGTGCTTCTCTTTAAAACAATATTATATCAATAAACTAAACTAACATTAATAGATTAAAGTAATCTTTGAAACCTCTATATCAATATGTGTAACTAGAGAAAGTGATTCACAAACCTTATAGCTTTTTTGGTAGATACAAATTTTTGCATTGAACTACCTATCATACCTTCTATAATAGCCTCTAGGAAACACACAACATAAGATTGGAAAACCCTAGGTGCCAACTGTAAATATCCCTTTTAAGAACCCAACTTCTTTGTTGTTGATAACTATGAGGAGCCTCTATAATCGTGTGTTCTTTGGCATTGGGAGTTGTAAGGGCCTCTAGACTCCTACAAACTTCCTGCAAAGCCAATCACAAGTGATCAAAATATTTTACATGAAAATATTAGATACAAATTGTGTAACTTGTGAAAGAATACGATGAAATATAGATTTATAGAAATAAAAACCCACATTCTGATTGGTTGTTGGCATGAAGTTTAATAACTATTTAATGTTTTACCCTTAGAAATAGTTTCCTACTGTAATAGGAACTATTATGATAAAAGTGATATAACCATTGCAATGTTTGAACAAATGAGGACATATATAGGGAAGAATAATTTGAGGCATTTTAATAATCTCTTCTAGTGGAAGGTTCTTCAAACCAATTTTTTTGTTTTTTTGTTTTTTTGTTCAAAGAACATGTTTTTAAAATGCAACATTATTAAAAAAAAAAAACAATAAAGGCTATAGGAACATAATTAGTGTCAGTAAAAAGTATATTTTATCTAGGCTAGGAATAACAATGTTAGTTCTAGTCAATACATTATATGGAATCCTCTAGCCCAAAGCATCTTTAGTGTGAATGGAAAGGTCATTATGATCATTAATGAATCAAATTTTGTTTTAAATCTAAATGATACCTTTGTTCTATCTATCAACATTGTAATCAGATTATGAGACCAATATTACCCAACATATATTAAAATAATATATAGACACACACACACATGTACACACACACACACATGTACACACACACACACACACACACACACACACACACACACACACACACACACACACACACACACACACACACACACACACACACACACACACACACACACACACACACACACACACACACACACACACATATTCATACATATATATGAGAGTATGCTCAACTCACTAAGTACAAAGAAAAGACATTCTACATTACAAGACTAAAGAGTACTAAATCATGAAAATAAGGCACTATCATACATGATATCCCAACAACTCAATCAGACTCAATAATTATTAGTCATTGTCATAGTAGGAAGAGGTGGATTGAGCCAATAACCAACCAGTTGACATTATGTTGGACATACACAAAAGATCTCCATGAGGAATACTTCATACACAAAATAGTTCGCAACAAACCAACATTATCATTAGTTTCTATTCATCCCAAAAAAGGAAACATCAATCCTTTGTGCTTAGATAACTATACATAGAGATAGTATTAGTGATTCAAAATAGAAAGACACAACATCACGTAGAATGTAGAAGACATCAAGGTTTCCAATGAAGAGATATTAAGCAATCAAGAAGAAGCTACATGCACATATAGAAAACACTTGAATATGAATTGAAATTTTTCATAGATGAAATTGAAAAAATAAAATAAAATGATAAAAAATCTTTCTTCAACTATGGACCTACATGTGACCAAGTTAATCCTCTATGAAAGATGACACACCCCATATTTCTTACCTAGACACACTTGACATTTTTTTTGTTACATGAATGATTGACATGATAAAGACTATGTAAGAGATTATATTTTGAAAAAAATTAGTACACTATTGTTGATTGTAGATTATTTTATTCATCAATTGTGGAAATATTCAAATTGCCAACCAACTTCATAGGAGATATAACGTATAGGTAAGAAATAAGTATAGACCTCCATGTTGTATTTGAGTCGAAAAAAACTTTGAGGGTCTTTTCTAGACTTAATTTATGAGACAATCCAATTTATCTTCCCACCTTAATTTTTGAGACAATCCAACTTGTCTTCCCAAATCCATTACCTCACTCTAAAGCTAAATCTCTCAGAATAATTTTCCAAGAAAACCAAAAATTGTCTTGCAATGTAGGGACACAAAGTTCTCAGATCTAATAACAAATTTCTGGCAAAAGGAATAATAACTATCCCACCTCTTTGCTAAGTGAAACTTTTCTTTTTCCATGCACCCACATGAAGAGGATGACTTACTATTTAAATTAATTTTCTTCTTAAGGAAATCTTTACCTATATCATGTTTTGAAAGATCAAAAATTAAAAAATAGAAAAATTATTTTGAAAATATGAATTTCATAGTTTTTAATTTAAATTAATAAAATGTTTAATGCCAATTTATTTTACCACAACTATGATAAATTATTTATCTATATTTTTAAATTGTTATTTAATATGTCAATGATAAAAATGGATAGAATAAGGAACTAAAAAATTCTAAAAGAAATTAACATAAAATTTATTATATAAAACAAGGACTCTAGAGAGCTCAAGTCTTGCCTTCTAAAAGAGAAGAGGATATGTGCAAGAAAGAGAAGTAAGAACCATTGCAAGAGAATATGTAAATATTTAGTTTTGGATGTTAATAAAAACAATTGTCCATCTAGTATCAATAGAAGTAATAATCGTAAAATGGAAGAAATATCAGTTGTCCATGAGTATTCATATAAGCAATAATTACAAAATGGAAGTAGCCATTGTCTTCAAATGTGTCATAATATCTCAAATTTAAGATTGAGATTCATTAGTGAGCCTTTGATAGATATGATTATTTTTTGTTGTAGGTTCGAAAAAGTGACAAAATAATGTAATCTCTATGAAAGTCCTAGAATACATGTATAACATAATTTAAATACTAGGTGTGTTAATTAAATATATACTTATAATACAACAAATTAAAATTTTATAATACATAACTTAAATATTAGTTTTGTTAATTAAAGTAAATTCACTTCACAATTCACTGCAAATAAGGATCTCATACTAGGTATACAATGATTATTTTATTTGTGGGAAAAATTATACAACACAAAATTGATGATTGGTAATTTTAATTAATTTTAGCTTTATAACATTGTAAAAATATGAAAAAATGATTGTAGATCTACTGTATCAATTCTCACATGTGAGAAAAAGTTTTGGTGGTTGCCACTTAGTCCTAGACTTCGACTAGAATAGACAAATTATTTTCTTCTTAATTATTCATTGAATATCTAACTTTTTGTTTCAACTCTCCATCTATATCTGATAAAAGAATGTTACATTTATATTTAATTCTTGCACATTTTCTTTTCAATGATGTCTAATTTTAATTGTCTATCGATGAAGAAACATGAACCATATAAGGTTTCTACTTATGATGACATCTGTAACAACAATTTGGGTGTTAGCACAAATGTGTTCACCATAGTCAATCACCCTACAAATGTTTTGCTTTGATATGAATGAAAATTCATAAACATGGCAACTTCTTCAAATTGATCTACAAGCCAATTGCAATAATACAACATATCAAAATTCTAATATATACTTTCTCAATAAGATAAACTACTCATAACTATGTCAAAAATTTTGTATAGCTGTAGTAAAATTTGTCATGAATGTAGTGGAAGCTATAAACAAAACTACAAGACCTTAAATGGTTTTTAACATTTATTCTTATTCAAAAACAATGATTAGCTGTCTATTGTAAATGTTTATCTCCATAGTCACACTTGTGGTGACATAATGAGGGTGCCTGCAAACTAACACCCCATGAAAAATTTACAACAAAAGAAGAAAATAAAACTTACAATAGAATAATTCAAATGAAGTGACAGCCTCATAATTTACCCTAACACACATTTAAATCTAGAAAATTGGTAAAATCAAATGCAGAATAAAAGATGGTCATCATCATCTACCAGTTGCAATTCTTGTAAGTTTTCAATACAATACAGTGGTACTTGGCAGAAAGTAGAATTTAAATTCAAATCCAACTCCATATCCTACTCCACAATAACCTTGAGATAAAAACAAAACAAATTATTATTTTACAATAAAAATCAAGGGGAAGACAATAACCAACATAACTAATCTAAAAGAATATTTTTAGATTGATGTAGACTGATCAATTGACTTGAAATAATGGAAAGAAATTTTTACTCATATGTATTGCTCCAATGCCTATAACCAACATAACTAATCTAAAAGAATATTTTTAGATTGATGTAGACTGATCAATTGACTTGAAATAATGGAAAGAAATTTTTACTCATATGTATTGCTCCAATGCCATTCATGTGAAAAATTCTATTGCAATCACTAATTTTAATCTCCTATCTTAAATGATTATTTAACTGTGAAAAAATTGAGAGCTAATATTGAGAAATAACACAACTGCAACTTTACTAATAAAATACAGAAATGAAGAAGCAACATAAGAACACAAATTTTTTGGAGAAATTGTCCCTAGAAAAACCCCTTAAGGGAAATCAGTTCTATAGATGAGGAATTATATTAACTTCAGAAAATCCAGAGATACAAAAATTCCTTTCCTCTTACTGGTAGAACTTTGACAACCTCCCAATTTCTCCCACTAATATTCCTCCACTGCTATCCCAAACGCTATCACTATGCCCTTGCTAGTACTGCAAGACTATTTGCTATCATTGCAAATTTATTTTCTAACACTGCAAATGGTTCTACAATTTATGTTCTCCAAATTCCCCCTAACCCTATTATATACTATTCTTGTTGGAGAACCAATAATCGAGATTGATTATCAATCGATAGTCGAGATTAAAACAACTTAACAACCCTAACCAAGTTGGTTTTGATATGCTTCTAAAAGTGGCCAATTAATTAACAAATATTTATGCCAAATGTAACCCATTACTTAGGAAAATAATTATTTTCCAATTAATCATGAATGGATGAATAGTTGTTGAAAGATACTAAAACTAACACTCCCTCTTAGCAAGGAAGCTATTTTGCATGACACCAAACTTATTTATGAAGAAGATAAATTTTTCCTTGTGCAATTCGTTAGTTAGAATGTCTACTACCTACTCCTTTATAGGTATGCACTATAGCTAAAAAACCCCCTATTATACAAAATCTCTGATAAATTGATATTTGATGTCTATACATTTAGAACTTTCATGCAACACTAGATTCTTAGAAAACTTGATGCAACTCTAATTTTTGCAGTGTATCATAGTACAATCTCAACCTTCTAACCAAATAAGGCTACTAAAAAATTCCAAAGCCATACAGATTCACATGTTACCATGCTAGTTGCTATGTATTTTGCTTCTGCTGAGTGTAGAGCCACATACATTTGCTTCCTATAGAACCAAGAGATAACTCTTGATCCCAAATTGAAACAACACCCTGAAGTGCTCCTTTTGTCCATTGTACAACCTACACAATTTGTGTCAATATAGCCTATCAGTCTGATACCTTCACCTCAAATATATCTAATCCCATACTCAACTGTACACCATGTAAGTAATGCAACACATGCTTGGCCACTGTCCAATCATTCTCTTTGGTACAACCGTGAACTCACAAAAAGAGTCTACAAAAAATGTTATATCTGGCTTGCTATTGAAAAAATACATAAGCCAACCAATAAACTTTCTATATAAGGTGGGATCTACATCCTTCTCCTTAGATGTATCTACCTTGCACCAATTCATGATCATGAGTATAGATATGGCTTTGTGATCCTGTATCCTGAATCTCTTCAAGATTTCAATGTAATATTTCCATTGACTAAGGAAAATATCTCCATCTATCTGCCATACCTCTGTGCCTAGAAATTAGTGCATAAGTCTCAAATCCTTCATGTCAAACTCTTATGCAAGGTCCTTCTTGCAATCATACAAGGTTTGCTTCAATTTTCACATGTGGGTCTCTTTGTTGTGTGCTACAAAGCCTTCTGGTTTCTTTATGCATACCTCATTCAAATCACCAATAACGAATGCTATCTTGACATCCCTTTGATGGATTTCCCATCTCATTTGTGTTGCAAATGAGATCATAGCTCATATAGAAGTATATCTGACCACTAGAGAAAATGTCTCCTCATAGTCTGTTCCCTCCTTTTGAGATAACCCCTTTGCCACAAACCTCACCTTGTATTTCTTGATGCTACCATCCACCATGATTTATTTTATAGATCCAATGTGATCCAACAATTGGATATGTGTAGGATCATAGTGTACCAAAATATAGCCTTAAGTGGTAATGAAAAATCAGGATACCAGTGTTAGTCAACTTGATGTGAAATCGTGAACTAGTTATGAATCTTATATAAAAAAAATGTAAGATAAAATTTATAGTAAATTGAATGTAGTTTCTAAAATACTAGCCTTTCTTTGATTAAAAAATATTTTAATTGGCAGGTGGATCACTAGAAGAGCTAAAGCCATAGGATCAACCACTAAAAACCTTGCTGAAATAGAAGCTCTACAAGAAGGTCTCCAAATTTGCCTAAATCTAGGTTTATCAAAACTTATTATTGAAGGAGATTCATAGATTGTACTAAATGCCATTAGGAAAAGCAAGACACCTAACTGGCTTTTAAACTCTAAACTAGAAGAACTACTAAATATTTTGGATTGTTTCGAAGATATTTAGACTCTTTATATCTTCCAAGAAGGTAACAAAAAGGTAGATCAACTAGCAAACAAGGGTGCTGACGAAAAAAAAATTTTAATATATAAGGATTAATGAGGTAATCAAGAATCGAATAGCCATACTAATATAAAGGGATTAAAGAAAACTACTCTATTAGCAAAATTCATTTGGAGTAGTCAAAGATTAAGGATACATCCACATTACCGTTACATATCTATTTCTATAAGGGTATAAAGGTTGGCTCAAGAATTTACATATGTAAAATATATATATTGAGCTAAATGTGACTTATAGTCATTGGAACATTTGAACAACATAGTTATAAAAGAGATAGTGGGAGGAAATTTATAGCCACTAATGAAGAATTTGAAAGAATCAAAGGCAATATGAAAATAATTAATCAAAAAAGAAAGGTTTAAAAATAAAATAAAAATTAAAACAGTTAGAGAATGACTTGAACACCTAGAAAAGGAACTCTATGTATGAATTAGGAATTAGTAAATCATATTTATTAATCTGTATTCCAAATTTATTGCTCAGAGGCATGGGTTTATTAATACATTCAGGGCTTTATGTCTCCCATGCTCTTATCACCATTATGTGACACTAGGCTAAATCTTAATACAGATTTATTTAGTGCCATCTTGTTGACATCAAGCAATGATGACAAACAATCTAGTTGCTTTTGGATCCTTCGAATGAGTTTTAGCTTTCTATTTATATTAGTCAGGTAGTTATGGTGTATATTGTCCTATCCACGTTGAGTCTATTTTAGCTTCATTATTAGAATGGAAAAAAATGTGAGCCTATTGCATGCCTGAAAAGTCTATACCATGCCTTTCATAGGCAATGTAAAACCAGAAAGATGGAATCACCTCTTAAACCCAACAGATGATATGACTAGGATTGTGGTCATGCGTATTTAAGGGGAGGGTGTTTTTACTTACGACTTCTCATGGAGGACCATCGATCACATTGTCAACTCCTTTATAGGCTATTTGGCCAGAACCAAAGTGGAGAAGTGGGCAAGCATAAGACTATGTTATAATATTTTTCAACCCAACTTGGTGTGTAGGGCTTGAAGAATCTATTAGGAGCATAGATGATAAGCTTAGGATTCCCCTACCAGAGCTATATATGGTGTATCCCTTAGGGAGTCTTGAATTGGCCATTGTACCGAGACACCCACCACTGGGTATCCAAGAGGATGACCTATTTTTTCAAATGTAGCCAAAAATGGAAGCAAGTATTTACTTCCTACTCAGATGGAGAGGGATCATTGAAGAATAGAGCAAGGTCAGGCTCATGAATTATCTCAACATTTTTAATTCCTCTATTCGCCTGGGAGTGGAGTTTGATATCTTGGAATTTTTGGAATTCTATATTTTGAATAGGGAAAAATCCAACATGGAAAAGAGCACATTCATATTTCCACCAAATTTTCAAATAGAGAATCCCAAGGACAAAGTGAAAATCATCACGGTGTTCTAGAAAAAGGTTGTTTAAGTTGATTAGAGTCCCCTAGAGTGTGTTGTTGTTAACATTGACCATCTTAGATATTGGATGGAGGTTTTTGTTTGTTTATCCTAAGATATGTATGGAGGGAGGCTTAGTTTAGGACTTTGAGGTTACATCTTCTTAGGTTTGTGGGTTAGGGTTATATTATTTTGAAAGCTAGTTACTCTGATAATTTTGCAATTAATGTAACTAGACATTTAGTTTTTTGGTTTACAAGGCCTCTATTAGGGCATATGCTAGTGTCTGGTTTTATGTCATGGACAATATTATGATCTTTTTGACATTGTCAACCCATTATACTTTGGGTTTTAATGAATTTTGTGCTTAGATGTAATTTAGAGTTAGGTTTTATAGTTTGATAATAGTTTTTGAGAGCTTGGGTTCTTCCTTCTCTAGAAAGTTATTTCTGTAAATACTGGACATTATAAATACATATAATGTTATTATCTCCACCAATGTGTTGGGCTTATTTCTTGAATCTTGCATCATTAGAATGATTTTGATTTATCGACATGGCTGAAACCTTCAAGGATGATTTAATTGCAATAGAGTTCTTGATATCAGAATGTGAGAGATGTTCATGATTTACACCAATATTAGGTTCAAAATTGAGTAGTGTCTACAGATTCAAACCAATTAACAAGGGGTTAGTTGATATTCAAAAGCTAGTGTAAACATAATTTGCTAGTATAGGATACTACAGACTCAATTCTAAAGTATTCAAATCCATAATATGCTAATTGATCTAGCATTAAATTGACATGTAAGGGTAGGATTCTATTCACAATTAGGAAACTATTGATCATTAGATTGAAGTCATTGCCTTAGATCTAAGTATAAGGCTTTTAACTAAAAAATGATATTAATAGGGATTCAAATTAACTGACAAATTCTTAAACTATTCAACACTTTTAGGTTCAAATTGGTAATATAGGTGGATATTAGATTAGAATTTAAGTAAGTGCATTCTTAAAATGTACTATTGATCAATAATCTTTGATATAATGTTAAAGGAAAGAAACATAGGAATCTCCAGCTAGGAATTCAGGGATATCTAAATCAATGCTTTTAATAAATAGTACTAACATTCACTTTGAGTTGCATTACTAATCAATAGGTTGGCTAGATGTTATCACTTCATCCAAGATTGCTAAAGAAGAGTCAACTATAAAGTATATATAGATCCTCTTGAAGCAATCACTCTCATCTCAGACACTGAAGATCTTAAATGATTGTTATAGAGATCATTGGAGCTTGTATAACTCATAGAAGGAATCAATCTTTTATATTGTACTCAAAAACAAAAATTGGAAATTGGTAACTGGGGTATGCCTCTTTTAATAATGTAATAATTAAGGACTATGGTCCAGAGCAAGATTGGAGGTTTTCTTCTCCGTTCTTTCCTACTAGTGCCCGTTTGAATGGAGATATTCTGTCATATTTTTATTTTTATTAAATTAATATATAATCAAAGTTTCGATTGTTTATCAATTTAAAAAAAAAAGAAAATGGAATTTCAATGCAAAAGTAGAAAAAAATTCTGGAAAAAATAAGTAAATGTATATGTTTGACTACCTTAATCATAATTAAATGATAACATTTTTAAAGATTATAGATATAAGAAGTAGACTAATAACTAGATGTCATTCATATTTTTTTGTAATTTTATTTGAAGTAAATGATTAATTTGGAATTTTCTAGTACAATAATTTTTGGAATAAAAAAACTCTCGTGTCTGACCACCTTAGCTTATTCAAAACTATACAAAATTAATTAATTTTTTTTCCCTCATAGTAGGGAAAACATAGAATGTGATGCATCTTTCAAAACTTGAAAAATGTTTATACCATTTTAAAGTTATAATTTTTTTTCAACCAATATATAAATTAGCACTTTATAAGTAACTCCTTTGGAAAATAAGTAATAATTACTTACTAAACTCATAATTTTACAATTATTATATAAATGAAAAGTTGATAATGTCTTTAATAAACTCTTTTCATTTCATTATATTAAGATGAAAAATGTTTCTTTTTCATATTGCCACCTTTTGGCCCACCATGATCTTGCACATACCCAACTACTCTACCTGTTGGTCTAGGCACTACCTCCCACACAACATTCTACATTATTGAGGAATATTCCTCAACCATAGTATCTTGCCATAGCTGATGTTGTGCTCTAGAAGGTTCACTATCTACCAATTGACTAACTAATGCCACACAATCATTGAACTTGGCTCGTTATCTGTGCTCTCTAGTACTCCTTCTAGGAGGTTCCAAAAACTCCTGAGTATCCATTTGTGTCTCTTGAACCTCATGGTTCCTACTACCAACTATAGAGGATGAAATGTAAAACTCTAAGTCTTCTAAATGCATTTCATGTTGCACATGTTGCACATGTTGCTCCATACTCTATGAATCTTCACCACCTAAGTTTATTCTTGTGCTAGTAACTCTACTTGAGATTTTCTGCCCTTGAATAGGTCTAGGAGCTTCTGTTGGTTGCTCACTCTAATCATTTGCTAGAAAATCTCTAGTCCTTCTAAATTCCTTGTTCTTCATGAACTTAATATCACATCTAACTATAATTCTTTTGGTCACAGGGATAAAAATCTTATATGTCTTTGAGATTTCCCTGTACCTGACAAGGTAACCTCTCTCTATACTTTGATCTAACTTTGTACATGTGACATTTGGAATATGACAATATGCCAAACTCCCAAATATTCTAAAGTAACCAACACCTAGGATGTCGTCACTAATTAGTTAAGTAATTATTCTAGTAAAAATAACAATTCTTTAACTATAGATATCCAATTCCTTAAATTTGTCCTGTTCTTCCTGTTACTTACTGCAACAAGTAAATCCATAATAACTCTATCCATACTTATCCAAACAACTTGTGCACTTGCAATCATGTAGTACAATTTAGAGGTGATATGTTATTAGGCAATCAAGTGCTAACCACATGATCAATGCTGAGACATTTTAACATGATGAGACCTAACAGTCTTTGTAAGCCTTTAACAGGGTAGACCTTTCATAGGCTAGATCATGTCTCATGATCAAAATATTGTAACCTTCATTGAATACACTTTATTACTGCAGTAGTGAAGATTTTTTGGTGTCATCCCCACCCCAGTTTTACCTTCTCACTTGGAGGATTTATGGGTAATCATATCTGGTGTTATATGTGTGTGTGTGAATGTTTATTTGCTTACTTGTTTTAGATGTACATGCTTTACATGTTATTTTAGTTTACACATTGAATGTATGAGATGAATGTGTGGTGAAAAGTTTTATGGGTCCAAGTTTAAACTGCTGATTCACCCCCCTCAGAAATTTACCTTTCCTATTGTAATTCCAATAGGCATGATGTGAAAATTACTTGGAAGTTTGTTGATTCTTAGAAGAATCATAAGGAAAATTTGAATGGTATATCATTTGAGGTAACAAATTATTTTATTGCTAATGCCACAGGCCTAGATGTGGAGGGAAAGAATTAGAGGAGGAAACCAAGGGTTAGGGATGATACTAGTCTACAAAAATTCTTTTGACCTGACAAATCACCTATTCATTTCCATGGTGGATTTTCTCATGAAATTTTACCTGAACCGTGGGATATGGTTTTTCATGTCATTATGAGTGGTAAAGTTAAAAGATTGTTGTAGATGAAGTAACATTGTTTGTGATTTCTATATGTTTATCAAATACAACAATCTCTCTTTATTTATAAAGAAAGTAAGCATATAAAGAGACATGTCACTTGAAGGGATAAGTCTATCCATTAATTATATAGTTAATATAATAAAAAATATATATGCCCATTATATCTTATATATATAATTATTCATAGGTTTATTCAACTAAAGCTATAAAACATAACACTCCCTCTTAGCTAGGAAGTATAAACATATGATAAATATTACACCATTGGTAATATTAGGAAATCACATCAAGAATATATTTGATTGAAAGACTTCCATTATATAATATCATATGGTTATTAGCCTATCACAATACCAAGACATGATATTAACCAAATACTCTTTTGTTATTATATTAGGTAACATGATTATTGGCCTATCAGAATATCAATCAAATGATATTCACCAAGTACTCTGAGTAATGGCTGATTAGAACATCAACTAAATGATAGTCATGAAGTACCCAATGCAGTAATGGCTATCCAAATATCAAGGCAAGATATTCACTAGATACCTATCATATATCTATATAAACAACTTATAGACAATCAATTTAATGACATCTAACACTTAGTTGTTTGATTTACAAGATAAAGCCTTTCATGATCTATTTCAGAATTTACTCAAAATGTATATCATAATATAAGTTATTGTAAGGTCATCACCTTTCAATAACTTCTGCAAGTACAAGTGATAATCATTTGGAATTTGTCACTTCCTTATGATGTACACAGGAGGGTTTCCCATACACATGAAGTCACCATGAATACTATCATGCAACATCATCATGACATCCATCTAAGAATAAGGTTTTCACCTCAAAATTATCTCTCACAAACAAGAATGTATTACAAGGGATTGTACTTGGAGATTATTCTTCAAAAAGAAATACTACTCTTTTGATCTCTTTGTCAAGGTTACTAATAAAGTGTCAAAACTTCCTCTTAGACTGATATCGACATTATGACCTCTTAGCACAAGGTTGTCTTTGAACAAGTGTCACACTCCCTCTGAATTTGATATCAAATTCTAACCTCCTTAAAGAAAGTTGTGTCATGCTCCTTAGGGTTCAACATGTATTCATATGGAACTTCATCCCGTGAATCATGGTCCTCTAATAGCTACAATTTTCCAATCACTCAAGAAACTAACTCGACATGCTTTTCCACCTCTGAACCAATATGATCAAGATCCTTAAAATCAAATTGAAACATATCATCTATCTTCTCCCTCTTAGAAGACAACTCTCTCTTGTTATAGAAAGGTACTCATATTTTGTAGCATGTCGAATGCATCATTTTTCTTTTCCTGAAAGAACATCCTCAAAGATAAGGCAAAAGATCAAGAAACTCTTATAGTATGTACAGAAATACAAATAAGAAAAAAAATATAGTAAGTAGATAAATATAATACTCAATGCTAACAAATAAGTTTTTCTGCACACCAACATCCAAGGAAGGTTCACATGTCAAATAAAATCTGAGTATGTCATATGTGCTCCCAGTTTTCATTATGAAGGTTTCTAAAAGACTTTATTCATAAAGTAACCACACTTTCAGATTTTTTCAAAGAAATATCTCCTTTGAAACATCTTCCCTCTAAGGATGGTTCAAATGGGAATGAAGCATTGACTATGATTCCCCCACAATGTGAAATTCCAACTTATATAGAGCTTTCAGTTCAATGAGAGACAATCATGCATCAACCTCTTAACTCTTAGAACATCACCATAGATAACCAGTTAGAACATCACCACAAATAACTAGTTCTCCCTTGATGTTTTCACAGGGCCTCTTTCAATAATTTACAATCCCTAATTATAAAAAAAGAGAAGTCTTCCCTATAGAAAATACAACTTCCACTTGTTAGGAATGAAATCTTCAATTTGCATGTTTGAGATTTCTCTTATCAAATTTCCTTTTCAACATATAGGCTGTGGTAATTTTTAGTTCATTATAATATAGGTAGACACTCCATGTAATGTATGAGGTAGTGTAGTTAATATTTGAAAGATCATATATTTGAAGAGGGTTGAGGAACAATTATATTTTGAGTTGGATATGGTAACACAACACTGCTATAACTTTATGCCTACAATTTCTCATTCACGATGTTATATTGGTGCAACTTCATCAATAGTTTTCTCCCCATACATGAACTATAAGTTTTCTATATTGGTGCAACTTCATCGATAGTTTTCTCCCCATAAATGAACTATAAGTTTTCTATTTCTCAAGGCTTATACTACCTAATTATTCTTGCTACTTCATATTCCATTCAACTCCATTAACATTAATGCAACCAAGCATTATAGTCACAACTATTATGAAGACCAATGCCCAAAATATTATTCATTTTCAGCCTCGATATCAATTTTAGAACTGAGAGAAATATACAAAAGTACATCATCCATTCGTTTCCTTCTTATCTCTATCAGTTACTGATGTTGGTCAATCTTCAACTTTCTATGACCATAATAGGAGATTCCCAATATCCAATGTCAATAATATGAACTATCATTATGTTGTTTGCCAGCCACTTTGCACTCTCCTCCACTCTTGCTTTAGTATTGACCTCATTCAACTCTACTTTCACTTCTGTTCAAGTCACCGCCATCATCCGTCCAACAATAATGGTAGTTCTTCATAGCACTACCTTGTGTTAGAAATCACCACAAGAATATAACATAAAATTGCTACAACACAATAGATATTAAATCAAAACACACTGCTACAACATAACCAAAAATAGAGAACTCAGAAATTTTTATTCATATTCTTCACACAAAAAAAGAATTACATTATCTCTTTTTAAAGAATCTCTCGAATCACTAACCCTCAGTCTTTTCATAAATGCATGGTATCCTAACTAATCTAAGACTACTAAAAATAACAGTGGAAGTCTCTGCTTTATTATAACTATCATTAAAGCTAGAATTCCTAAATTTAGATCTCCTCATTACATGCAAAGGTAAGTGCATTATTGAACTTCCTAATTTCTAACTCCAACATGTTCAAACATGCATGTGAAGTCTTCTTTATTTGGTGGATTCAATTGTAGTAAGCTCTCAGTTCAAGCGGTGCATAGAGAAATCATATTCTCCAACACATCCCCTTAATTTCTACATCAAATGCTATTGCATGCATTTCTCAATAAATTCTAAAATGGGTTTTAGTTTACCATAAACCTTTACATTTATGATCACAAACTTTTCCAAGTGGTTTCTACTAACCAGAAGAAGTCATTAGCATATAAAGTCTTCAAATTCATTATTATCTTCTATTTCAATTTTATCAAGTTTTCAAACTTAAAATCATATCTTAAATCTTCAAATTTGGAATGAACCTAGGAAATTCTGTTGGGATGCTCTAAGTACAAGCTTTGGAAAATTTGATGTCTAGTCCATTGTAGGTCCAAGTGTCAAACTCCTATATTTTCTCAACACCTCCCATTAAGCCACACTGCAAGTGCTAGGGGATCCAAAACCTTACTCAAACTATAGCTTCAACTACTCATTCAATACCTTTGACTTTGTCCAATTGCTGTGGTGATTCTTCAAAACCTTACTTCTAAACTTTCTACAAAATTACATTCTACTGATGTCTTGCAAGAAAATGAATCTGATTTACTCAAACCATTCATAACTCTCCTTGAAGATTCAAACTTTGTCAATTTTTTGTCATTGCTCATACTTGAACATGTATACTTAAATAAATATTTGATCTACCAATTACCTTCTTCCATCTCGATCCGTGGATCCATCCACAATCCATTTTTATACATTCATTCTATCTCTCTATTCCAACATTTCTTCTTACTATGGTTTTTCCATCCACAAATACCATTTCAAACAATCTGTCTCTTATTTGGAACTACTAGAATAATGGTGGAATTGGGAGTAAGACATCAATTCTTTACACACTTCCCCTTGATGTTGAAACACACTCTTTGATCTCCATATACTCAAACTGATCCATGCAACTCACAATGCAACTTTTATCACTAGAGTCTTGTAGACTCGTATAGAACTTCCAGTAGAAGTCAATTATCTCTTTCTTAATTTCTCTCTTTCATGAAAGATCACAAGGTTCAATCTTCTCCTCCTTTCTTTGATATAGAGAAGACTTGTGACACATCCATGTGCCAATTAGAACAAGTAGTCATTGACTACTTCACTCACATATCTAAACCTTGATACACCAATATCACATTTGACATGCAAACTTGGAGGTTTCTACAACCTTCTCAACATCTTTGTCACTTTCTTCCAATAGGATCCATTGATCCATCCATAATCAATATGCATACTACTTTTTGTAGATTCTCCATTGTAATTGCTATTCCAACATGACTTTTCATTATGACTCTTCAACCCAGAAATGCTACAAGGGTTAAGATCCCAACATTTATCTTTTGAATGTCCCAACTTGTGACAATATCCACATTGTATAGTCTTCATTCCTTCAAATTATTTGCATGAACTCATGCTCATCTTTTCTTTGCCTATAGAATATCCAAGGCCTTCATACATTGGCCTCCTTATTTGCTCATATGGATTCATCATTCCCTGTTCATCTTTTCCCAAGTCTTTACCTTTGAAACCCCATTCTTTTCATAATCTTCAAACCAATACTATCATGAAAATGATTTAAAATATCCGTGTCATCATTAAAATTTTCATGTTTATCATTACACACATCTTTACAAACAGCATTATTATAATTAATTTTATCAAATGAATTCAAATCCTCTGTGCCACAAGAAACATTACGAACCAATGGTTTTTCTTTCAAACATTCATTCTTTTCTTTAAACAACTAATTCTCTTCCTCTAATTTCTTAACTTTACCCTCCAATTTTATATTTAATTTCTTAAACTCACTCTTTTCTTCTTCTAATATTTTCAACTTCTCTGCTAAAATTTCATTCTTTTTCTTAACATCATCAAAGAACTTTAATTTTCTTCTAATTCTTCATTTTTCTTTTTAATCTCATCAAACACTTTTATCTTTTCCTCCAATTCTTCATTTTCTTCTTTAACTTTCCACAAATCTATCAAAAGAGCATTATTTTCCCTTTTCAAAAATTCCATCAAATTTTCATTTTCTTTTACCATCCTTTTGCCCATTTTTCCCATTGACATAAACAAATTGAACACAACTTAGCCTTCTTGTAGACACTTTGTCATCTTCAAGGTCTTCTTTTATGCTATGACTAATCTCCTTCAATGGATTTCTTTATCATAGATTCTTCTCATTAGGCTGCAACCTTTTTGAATCAATGTTTCATTCAACTTCCATGCTACGGTCTTCACAAATAACGATCTCTTTGCTCCTCAAACCAATCACTAATTTATCACCGGCTCTAATTTCAGCTTCAGCTTCCTTCTTTAATTAACCTAATGCAATCTTCAAAAAAAAATATTGGCTCTGATACCACTTTGTTAAAAATCAGCACAAGAATATAATAACAACCTACATCACAATATTAAATCAAAACACACTGCTACAACAGAACCAAAAATAAAGAACTCAGAAATTTTTATTCATATACTTCACACACAAAAAAAATTACATTGTCTCATTTTAAAGAATCTCTCAAACCACTAACCCTCAGTCTTTTCATAAAGACTGCTAAAAATAGCAGTGGAAGTCTCTGCTTTATTATAACTATCAATAAAACTAGAATTCCTAAATTAAGATCTCGTCATTACATGCAAAGTAAATGCATTATTAAACTTCCTAATTTCAGCTAAATGCATTATTAAACTTCCTAATTTCTCTAGCATTTTCAAACATGCATGCAAAGTCTTCTTTATTTGGTGGATTCAAACCTTACTAAAATGCAAGGGCAGTGTTGGTGGCAGACATATCTTCCTCACCAAGTTCAACACAACACTAGCATTCGCATTGTTCCTGTACATCTTTCTTCCTGCACTATGTAGATGGAATCAACAATGAATGCTCCACATCTTATGAGATAACTCTTTGACAAACATATTGCTTCCCTTTTGAGATGGCGTTCCCCATCAAATAATTAGCAGCTCTTATTACCTGTTATTATCGGGTCTGTGTATGATACCTCTAGCTTCTAATAAAGATGATGCTTCACTTTAATTAAATTTCCTTCACATTGACTCCCATTCTTTCTTTTTTGAGGTTCCTTATCACCCCAATCGAGATAAATAGCAAGTTCTTTCCATGTTCAAAGACGAATGATGACCTTGACCAATGGTGGACGGCGTAGGATTGACGTTGTCCTTCCCTTTAATGGTTCACGATGCCAATCCAATTAATGGTTCATGTCATCCCAATTAAGCCAGTAGCCTCCAATATCTCTTTCATTCCTATGATGTCTCTTCCATTTTCTACTATGTGTACATGTCTGTTTTGTTTCTCTTGTTTGACCATTGATTAGAGTATTGTCACATATATTCTCATCCACGTTGGAGTTAACTTAGGACAAGTCCCTATGAATTTGAGCCTTTATTCTATTCCTTATTCGATGGTTTGGATGGAGATATACTATACTTCCTCTTTCCAAGGCTTATTAGTAAACAGAGCCCTGCCTTTTACGTGGTCCTCATCGCCCTACGGTGGAGATATATTGCTCTGCTGCATTGCAAGCTATTTGGCCATATTTTTTAAACCGTCGCCAATGGTTCAAATCATTGCCGAGCCTTGTTAAGTTGAAAGTTTATGTTCATCTAAAAATAGAATAACTATACGATGCAGATAACTAGCTCCTTAGAATTGTTTTATACCCTTATGGCATCCATGTCACCAGTTAGCTATACTTTGTTTCTCATCTTTTGTGCAGAGTCTTTTGTGAATGGAAGCTTGAATATTGTCTCGCTCGATTTGCACCAATGCTACTAATGGCAATGTGAGATCTGATTCGCCATTTACTGTGAATGCTTGAGTCTTGGGTCAAATCATGCATAGGGGCTGGGATAGAAGATCTGATCAATATGACAGTCGCACCTTCAATGGCATTCTCGTATTGATGGACCGTGATAGTTATGATTCACTACTTTAATGAAATCAAACAATCAATGTATTTCCCCTCTTATTTCATGTATGGGGTGTTTCTTTTATATATTCTTTGAATTATTATTTCTTCCATCTAATTCAATTCTTTTGTTGGTCTCTATGCTCCATTGCCAATTCTGATTACACCTTATATAACTTGACTGTAGGCACCTTGTCCTGCATGGAAGTCTTACGCACCAGATGTTTGGTTTCATATACTCATGATTATTGGGGGTTTGTCTGTCTTTCAGGGTTTAGAGAGTGTGAACCCACATCCTGCTACATAATTGTGGACTCACCCCTCCCTTATGCAACTGTGCGTTGACACACTCTGTCTATATGCTGACTGTGAACTGGCCTGGTTTCACTCACCTGCTAGTTTTCCTTTACTTTCAAGCACCAAAAATGCAGACGCTCAATCTGGAGTTAAAGTCATTTGTGTTGATTATTCCCCGAACCTCATATATAATGTTCTTTGCATGAGTGTTGGTCTTTATATTCTTGAAATCTCTTATCCCAAGAGTTCGAACCTGTTCTGATACCACGATAAAGTTTAAAGAGTGTTGCAGATGAAGTAATATTGTTTGTTATTTCTATATGTTTTTAAAATATGACAATCTTTCTTCATTTATAAAGAGAGTCTTAGCCTATAAAGAGACATGTCCCTTGTCTATTCATTAATTATATAATCAATATAATAACAAATATACATATACATTATATCTTAAATATTATTATTCATAGATTTATTCAATCAAATCTATAAAGCATTAATAATGACCTGTACATTACCATGGAGGACAGAGTTAAGGTGTGTTACTATTACCAATTCCCCATCCTTAATCACTTTAGAAATAGGGAATGTATCTCATTTCCTTACCTATTATTGCAATCTATGGAGGATTTTGTGTGGGATATACACAATAAGAGATCAGAGGATAAAAACTACACCATTTACCACCAATCTTAATATTTTTTTGTTTAACTTCTACAAAGGTTTGCACCCACAGATTCCAATCTTGACCCTTCCTCACTCAAAATCATTGAGGTTGCCCAGACTTTGTCCCTTTCCACTAAAACTGAGATTGACAAGGATCCCTCTATTACTATGAGAAAGGTCAAAATAGAAAAAAAAATTAAGGTCTTAGATGTTGAAAGCATAGGAACTACTTCTAGAAAGAGCACTAGTAAGTCAAGTAAGAGACTAAGAGAGTAAACACCCTTGGACACCCCTACTAAGGAGAAACCTAGTAATTCTATGTCTATAGATAATTCTGGAAAGAAAGGTGGCCCTAGACTCAAAAAGGAAGTTACTAAGATAAATTATGGTGAACATGAGGTGGAAGATACTGGTAGTGAAGGGAAGAATGTGGAGGACATGGGTAGGGACCAGGATAGCCCTATGAGCTCGCATGTGTTAGATACTTTTAAAAATGAGATCAATACCCCAAAGTCTATAAAAGAGGGTGATATGGGTGAGTACGGCACGATTACTTTACCTATTAGAGTCACTAATATGGACAATAAGATCGAAGAGGTTGACTCTATGGGAGGTGATAAGTAGAAAGAAGGGAATACAATGGGGGATGATATACAAAAGGAAGGAAGAACTAGGAGAGGAAACTGTTACTACCAAACATCCTCAGGGTAATTCAGATTTTACCAACCTAGAGGAGTCTATCACGAGCTTGATCAAGATAAATGAGGGCCTAGAGGGAAAATTTAAGAGGATTGCTAACTTTTCTATGCATGTGATGTATTCATCTGCTGTGACCTTGTATCTATTGTAGGCTAGGAAGGAAGAGACTACTTATGCCAAGGACAAGTAGACCACTTGCTTGTTGTATGGCTTCCTCAAAGATGATTGGTTGCACCTACTTTTGGAGAATCTAAGGAACTAGAACAAAGAGAGTAATTTCCTACTCCTAGGCTTTATTCTTATTTTTTATTATGATAATTAGGTTCTACTTGGCCTAGGGGGCTAATTATGATGATAATTATTGGGCTTGTTTAATGCCCATTGATGTTTACTGGGCTAGTATATCTATAATTCTAACAATTTAGATGTTATTAGCCATAGTAAGTTTAGAAACATTTTAGTTTGGGGTTTTTTGATATTAAGGAAGGGGGCTGGTCAATCGTATGGAAATGACTATCGATTGATCTATAACCTTTTTTCTCCTATTTTGGGTTAGCCCCCATTTTGGCTACTTTTTAATATAAACAACACTAAAGCTGAAATCAACCTTAATTTAGTAAATAGAAAAATTATATAATTATCTATTAAGTATTTATTTAGTCTATATTTAAAATTATTTTATATTTCATTTTTTGATATCCTATATTAAATTTATTTGCATATTAGTATTTTTCTTTGCTAAGAGTTGACAAGTACAATAGAGCTACTAATATTAGTCACCTAAAAAGAAATTACGATAATCAATTGATCATCGTCAATTTTCACAATGGAAGTATTATCAACAACAAGTACAATATCTAAGAGATTGACAAAAACTAATATTGTTTGATTTGGTTACAAAGAGATAAAGGTTAATTATTTTTGTAAAGATGCTAGTTGTAAAAGTGTATTAAAATCTTCCTTCATATTTCATAATTCATTTTATAAGCTTCAGAAAAAATAAAATATTATTTTATATTTGTTTGCACATTTTTCATTTTTTTGGTTGTGGCGAGTTATTAATATAATTATTCAAGGGGTCTTCGATAAAAGAATAGAAGAAAACACATTCATTCCTTGCCAAATTTTATAATATGTATAATAAACTATCCCAAACAAGAGTTGTAGGGATACATAGTTTCTGCCAAATCTAAGAGAAGATGAAGAAAAAGTTAGAAAAGACTATGCAAAGATTTGCCAGAATTGACACAAATTGTATGAACCTTTTATGTATAGTGAGGATTTATAGATTTTGGTTTGAATTAATAGTACATCCCCCATTGAAATAAAAAAATAAATTAAAAAGTGGGCAATGTTACTTAATGCATGAAGGTTTTCTGAAGTTCAATGTCTCAAAAGGGCATGCAAAGGTCCATTATGACTAAGACTTGAGTGTCAGGAAGAAATGTAGGCCTTTATACATCCTCTTCTACTACAATAGAGTAAATTCAAATAAATCTAAACAATTTTTTTTTTAAAATTATAGATCATATTTAATGAAAAATACTCAATGGACAATTCCAAGCTATTCCCATATGTTGACAACACAAATCCTCTTGGAGTCTCCTATCTAGACCAAGTTATTAATGGTACATACCACATTTCCAAAATAGTGAGGTTATTAAAATCCTTTCAGTTGGATTTCATAAATTAAAAAAAATATCTAGCTATTAAACAATTATTTTAAATAATCTCTAAGCCAATTAAAATGCAAATTGTTTTGTTGGAAATTTCAATCCCTAAAGGTAACTTTGGTTGAATAGTTTGATAAACCTTTTTCTATTTTTGATATTACAACTCAATCAAAGGAAGAGTAGTTGATCCATTCCATTAGTTATTTGGCAGTTTATACTGTCAAAAATTTCCCTTGTAAAAACAAATATTGGCATATATTTAGAATTACATTTTCTACCTTAAAATTGTACTTGTACTTAGACAAAATGATAGAACATTATATCCATTAATATATGGTCCTCCTAGTGGAGTTGTCAAAATATCCATTCTTTTCCAAAGTCTTTGAAATCTTCTTTGTTTACCGAATTTGTTTAAGAGTAAAGATTAGCTTATGAATAAGCATAGTCACTCTTTGAGATATACTTCTGCACACAATTTAATAATGTGTAGGTCACAAGTCAAAAATAAAATAATATGTTTAGTATTAATTATAGATTAAGACATTACAATATTTGGGAACTAAGCCATCCACCATAGGAATCTTCCAAGCTCTAGAGAAAATTGAAGTAGTATAAGATAGCATGTTGATGTATGCCTGCAATTTTTCCAAATATCCTCAATAATATTATTTTGAGTTAAATTACTTATTCAATTTTCAATTATATGAGAATAAAATGCCCATTCACTTAGTAGTCAAATAAGGTTATTTACCTAAATTGTGGTGCTTTGGACCCAATCTAATAAACTAGAGCTCCTCATAAGACTTATTTTTGGTGTCACAATTTTTAACTAACTTGAAATTACTAAATCCTAAGCTTTAGACATGATACAATGAACACACAATAAATGGAGGAATTTTTTTGGAACTAGTGTTGAAGCAAGATGTGGGATTCTTTGACATAGATATGCTCAGTTCTAGGGATATTGTGTTCCACATTTCCACAAATAAACATTTGGTTCAACATTATCACCATCCTCTACAACTCATTGTCTCTTGATCTAGTATCACCTTAAAAAATTCATCTTCTTCATCATGAAGATACAATATGGACAACCATAAAAATTAATTATATTGCAAGAGAATTTGATTTCAACCATAGCTTTCTTACAATACTAAGATCCATGCAACTGTAATGTATTATAAGATGTTCATACACATTTTAGCCTTAACAACTAGAATTAATATGATTTGATAGTAGATTTTCCCTAGTGACAATTTCCCCAAGCACAAAAAATTATTAATGATTAATATAATTTAAAGACTATAATTTTATCTATAAAAGGAAAAAACTAAGGAAATGAGAGAGTAAACCCAAAATTTGCATCAACATGGATACCATCCATTATTCATAATTATAGACATGGATACAACCATTTTAATGACCTTACATCATTAAAAAAAAATCTTGCTTAGAATTATGCCTAAACCGATTTGGTGTTCTCAATTATAGTTTTCTTAACATTTTTCTCGTTTAATGGAATAGAACCTTCATTTCTTAAACTAGTTTTCATGGATTAGGTTTGTCTCCCATCCAAAACTTGCCATCATGAATTCTACTAAGGCTCACCTTTGTCTAGTCTACAATGTCAAATCATGGTAAAACATATATTTCACTACATCATTTAGAGCCAGGTGTTCATAACCTTCCTTTTATGATATATTGTTTGTAAACTTTATCAAATTGACTAGAATGTTTTCTTCACATACTGTCTCAAATTTCATCTTGTAAACAACTTCAAATATCCTCCAAATACAACATTTTGTCTGGAGTTTACATAACAAGTTGCAGGGTTATGCTCTAATGGTGGAACATGGTTTAACTTAATCTTAGGTCTTGGGATGTTCTCAAAATTGTGAATCATTGTTGCTTCCATATCTATTGATAAAATAATCAATACTACTTCACAAATTAAATATGTAAGATTGTACAAACCTTTGAAATTACCAAATTAGGGATTTCTGAATTTACCTTCCAATTTTCTTTAACTTGCTTTAATTTATGCTCAAATTTTCCATTTGGTTTTTGTTCAACTTTTGCACTATCATATGGTCCTCAAAAATCTAATTTCATCCTTTAAATCTCTTTCAATTAACTTCCATAATAAATGCATAAGTACACACATGTAAAAAGTTGTTCTTGATAACTACTAAGCTTGTCTCTCTTCATACACTCATAAATGAACTTAGAATCTTATGTGCATTTAGATATGACTTGAATCCATCTTTACCTTGTATTATCTATGAAAACCTTAACTCCATCATACAGGGATTAAATAATTTGATGATGCTAATTCACTTTTGTTGCTATGAAATAAGTTCCTCAAATGGATAGGGGTTGGTTAACCAAATCACCTACTTCATCTTGTTTTTAAGTGTTTTACTTGACTCCTTTTCTACCCAAATTTGTGAACTTTCTGGGCTCTTGGATTTAAAAAATATTTCATTGAAGTTCTCTACACGCTCTTTCACATTTTCCTTTTCATTATCATCGATACTCTCATTCCTTCTGACATTGTTGTTCATATTCATATAGTTTATGTTTCTTCCGTTGTTAGGCATTCTCATATTTTTCATCCTAAAAAGTCTTGTTGTATGACCCAAGTTCTTGCAAATCTAACATGCTATCACATTGTTTCCATATCGAGGACGTGACTAATTAATCTATAATCTACAAGATCTCTAACAATATGTCCAAAGTTATTGCACTTCTAACACATTGTTCCATTCCTCATGTTATTAGTTCCATCAATGGGTCTACTGGTTGTAGGGTTATTACCTTTATATACATTCTATTATCATAATTATTATATCTAAGTTTCCTACATTCAATAGCTTTATGATTGTTGGTGCAAATAAGTATTTACAATGTACAATTTATTTAAGTTTACTTAGATTAATGCATTTTCATGTTAGTTATCATGTAAACACTTAGGAGTTTGCATATTAATATGAGTTTTCATGTAGACAACATAATAGTTTGCACTCCAATTGTGCACATGTTGTCGATGACATCTTTTCATGAAATATACCTTTGTATTCTTAACCTCTCAAAGTTGTAGACACATTCATGCACAATGGAGGATAATCCACCCTTGGTGAACATGTGCTTAGTTGTATGCTTATCTCTTTACATGACTTCAAGTCATATTGATTGCCTTTATATACAAGACACATTTATGATGTATAGATCTAAAATCCATTATCATTTGATCATTATTGAGATTCTCACTGATCATCTCTTATCTCTGTTGTGCCATCTCCTGTGATTCTAGATCTTGGCATTGCATTATTTTCTTAGGAAAATTCTTACATGGTATCAGAGCCATATGAACATTCATTGGTTAGCAATTGGATATCATCATTTGCTTCATTTTAGAGGGCCATGATTTAGATCTAGAATATCATCAATTATTGGGAGCATCTAAAGCAAGATCTGACCTCAATGTTGTGTTTGGGTGGCATTTCCATGAATTTTGACTATAAACTTACCTATATTTGCTAAAAGTCAAAATTGAGACTTTTTTTTTTCAAATCAGACTTAGAAGCCTCATTTGAAATTTTTTCTTTTCTAGTGAGATTCAATACCACATCAAAACACAACTCATCATAATCACATTCGATTATGCTTCACATTGACATTTGTATATGAATCAATCAACATTCCCACCTAAAGATCTTTCTTTCTAGCTCAATGCCTTGTATCTAGTCAAAGATCCATATTTGACATCTGACATTGCTCAAATACCGATTTTGCAGTCCAACATGAGCCTAAGCCTGTGAATTGGGCACCGATCTCATCTATAGGAAAAGGCTCATTACCCCCACTGCAATCCAAATATTAAAGATAGTTGCCAAGAACATGTCATTGCTGTAGAGAAATCTTGATATAGTCAAGTGATCAACTGTGAGGTGCTCCTTGACTAGACATGAGCCTTGATCTAGTCAGAAAGACAACATTGGGTGATTGAGGATATTCTGGTATTTTTTTAGAGTCAACTTAGGTTTTCATTGCATTAAATTTGACTCCCATATAGGCATTAGAGTGGCACATTTTCTATTTATCCTTGATGACTATGGGCTTGTCAATTTTAGGATATTGATTTTGATGACATCAACTGTAGTTTTAATTTTTTAAACCCCTCACCATATTTAGTTTCAATTTTGATACTCATTTTCAAATGCCCATAACTTGGTCATTTTAGCTCCAAATTGGATGCAATTTTTTTTTTTAAATTAAAAATTTGGGCTAAAGTTTTTTGAACATTCTATAGGTTGTGGCCTTTTCTAGTTTTGGCATAATGATTTGCAAAAATTCTATCTTTTCATGACAATCATTGAGCAATCCTATATTTTGGAATTTCAAAGCTTCGTTTGAGCTCATCTGGACACATTCTAATGTTCTATTATTATTTTGAAAGTGCATGTTTTTTCATCTACTTCCTAGATATGCAATAATATTATAGCCTTATTTGTGCATAAATATCATTTTCATAAATTAGTCTTTTTTGGCCTTGTATGATCATTGTAATGCATTAGATTTAATTTTATTCTAAAATATTTTGATTAATGTATGTGTTGGCCTCAAAAAGGCAGTTGTCAATGTCAAAATTAGGAGTCTATCTTTTCCTAATATTGGCAAGTGGCCATTGTACACACACTATATATAAAGTGCCAAATCAGTTTTTAAATAATTTTTGTGTGGGTGGGGGTGGGGGGGCGGGGGGGGGGGGGGGGGTGGGGGAGGGAATGAGTGAAATTTATTGGTTTATTTTGTCATTTTACTTTGTGTTCTCTTTCATTTCATTTTATTATTGGTCCTTCTAAATCTCCTATGTTAACTCCGCATAATTACTCTACATGGAGGGTTAAAATATGGAATGTGTTAATATTTCATGAAGTAGCTATATATGTAGATGGAATGGATAAGAAACTTGAGGGTGATAAAATAGATGAAAGAAACATACACAAGTAGACTAAAGTTGATAAAAGAAGCCTTAGTAATCCTTAGGGACAATGTAGATGAGAAGATCCTCTAGCAAATTCTAATGCTCAATAGCTCTAAGGAGATATGGGATAAACTTGAACAATTGTATGGGAAGGTGAATGAGGAAGATGCATACAATATTGAGGATGAAATTTTTTCTTTGGATGCTAAGAACCTTGACTTCATTCAAGACTTTTTCATTAGAGTCAATGAGTTGAGAACACAACTTAAGGAATATGTAAATCCCATAAAGGATGATAATTTAATCCATCGTGTCATGAAGAAGTTACCAACATAGTATGCATCATTTGTCTCTAGTTACAAAACTTATAAGAATGCCATGGGAAGTGCCTTCACAAAACCTACATTTGAAAATTATACACATTTGTTAGTGTTGGACAAAACCAAGTTGATAAATATGGGAATTCTAAGGTCTTCAAAGTCTAAAGCGTTGATGGCTAATATTGAGAGCTCAAAAAGTTAAGGGGGTGAAAGTACCAACAAGAGAAAGAATGAGAAGAATAATTGGAATGCCAAATCATAGGAGGACAAACAAAAATGTACCTAACAACAACAAGGCAACTCTTCTCATAAAAACAACACTAAGGGGAACACTTCTAACAAGGACAAGAAATTTTTTGCATATTACAAGAAGAATGGATATGAAGAACATTATTTCTATAAGATAATTGATGAACTCAATAATCTTCTCAAGAATAATTAAATATGTCTACCTTCTAGAATGGCTACTTCATCCTCTTCCTCATATTTAGATTTTGAAAATGAGAAAGATCATAAGGGCAAAGGTTAAACATTAATTGTTACTTAAACTTATTACTCAAGGAGATGGCTTCAAGATTCAGGGGCTTCTCATCATATGCCATCTTCATAGTCTATGTTTTCATCATTTCATCCTTGTCATCATCCACCTATTTTACTAAGAAATTAAACTTACATGAATGTGATTGGGAAAGGGACTATTTATAAAGGGGAATGCTACTTCAAAGATGTGTTGTTTGTACCTCACCTAAGTCACAACCTTCTTTCCATCTATCATCACACTCATGGGGATACAAGGAGGACAATGGAATTCACGCATGATTTGGTGTTTGTTAGAGAATTTTAGACTAGAGAGGTTATTGCTAAATGGGTGGTTGATCATGCATCTTGACTACACTACTTTGTAGACTTTTCTCATGATGATGACGTTGATTCTATAGTAGTTTCTTAATAAGATTTGATCACACTTCCAGTTTTGATTCAGACTTTGACGAGGACTTTGGATACCTAAATTTGGGTATTCTCACATATAATAAAGTTCTTGAGCCTTCCATTTCTTCTCTTATTAATATTTCTTCTACTAATTTTCCTGATGATTCTTGTATTCACACAACCATTGATTTAGGTGATTCAGTGTAATAGAGTTATGCTTGCCTTCTAGACTCAGTTCCATGGGATGAATTCTTGATAGAGATTGTAGATTTGGGAAACTCTTTTGATGACATTCATCTTCTCTTTGTTGTTAATGATTCTTCTTTACTTATTGTGAGGGAACACTCTAACCCTCCTCTTCATTCTTTATTGGATCATTCTTTCGAGGTTGATTGTGATGCTAGATACATTGATACACCAGTAAGAGAAGGTCACTTTGTGTTTAGAGGAAACACTTGAGTCTATCATAAATTTTCTACATTCATCCTCAACTAATCTTGACTTATCCTTTTTAGTAGAGTGGCATAGTACACATAATTTGAATGAAATACTTTTCACTATTGAGATGGGCACACTAGAGAAGGTTTAAGTGATTCCATACATTTTGAGGCTTCTTCCTACATATGGGGGAGGTTTCATTGGAAGACCTTTGGTATTGTTTCTTCATAAGGGAAGGAATGTTGTTCTACACTCATGGTGTTGTTTCTACATCAAGCCTAAAACATCTACCATAGGTGTACATTCTACATTGAGGGGGGGTATACTTGGTCCCTCTTTCTCTTTTTTTTCACTTAGAGGGGGTATCTTTTCCTCACATGGGGTTTTCTTCTCTCTCATTTTCTCTTATTGTAATTCTTTAACGGTTGTTTTTCTGGATGCTAATGGAAAAAATTCTCATAAATATCTCTCTTGAAAAGGGGATCAATGGAAAACTCCAAGGTTTTGGATGACTATTTTTCAACCTACTAGGTAGCTCAATTGAATCTAAATGTGAATGTTCACAAGGAGCCCTTTGCTGGTATCTACTAGTTTTGCATAACTTTGCTGAAATGCAACCACAAAACCAATATATATTTTATTTTCTATTGTATATTAAATGCAATTTCTTATCAATGAAACTATATAAATTCCTATTTTAACCATGTGTTTGAAAAGAAAATAACAAAGATAGAGTGACGAGAGATTTAAAGAAAATTACTGAAAGACAAATTCCTAACAAACATAAGCTAGAGTAACAACACGTCTTCCAATTAAATTATTAAAAGGATCTAGTAGGAAACTAATGAAATTAGGAAAAACACTTCTTCAGCTCCATTGATGCAATTGTGTATGGAAACTTTAATGAAAATTAAAATATGTTTCACAATTCATCAAATCATGTGGCTACAAAAAGTGCACTCACACAAGAAAAAATATTATATCACAAAATAGTGATCCTTTCTCCAATTCATCACAATAAAAAAATTAGTTAATTTAAGACAAACACTAGAATTAAAAGATCGCACAATTATAGAAATTCAGTAATACCATTAGCTCCATTATCCTTCATGAACATGACTTCACAAAAAATAACACACTCCAACAAGGTTTACTACACTCAGAATGAGAGCACCAATAACATTTATTATTGCATCAAAATATCATCCTAGAGTACTATTAGTGAATAGATTTTCCTCTGAAGAAATAAATACAAATTAACTCTAAATACCTAGATAGGAAAATTGAATTAGTATTAACAGTTGGATATGTTATCATTGAATTGATAACCTTCCTCTAAATTTTATCCGGTACAACTCCCTGTACATGATTTACAATGAATTATAATGCTGATATGATTTTAACCAAAAAGCAATAAAGGTGATTATTCATCCATAGCTATGAAAATGAATGCCAGAGCTTTAATAAGTAGATATAAATGAAGACCATCAACTCAAAGTTTAATTGTTTGCACTTACAGACAACATATATGCTTAAAAGAAGTAGAAGATTTTCTGTTCCAACATGGTTTAATCCCAAGCACAAAGTCTGGTAATAAACTTATGTAGAATTCTTTATAATAAATAGCATTTATAAACAATTACAATAGCTCAAAGTCCATCCATAATCATGATAAAGAAAATATTAACAACATAGAGTTTGAGAATATCTTTTACCATTTTACTCATGCCTGAAAATCAATCTAAAGATTGATATTCGTTCCATAAAAGATTTCTTGAAAAAGGCCTACAATCCTTTCTTTTTCTTCCCAAACTAGAACAACCATCTTCTTTCTACAGTGCCTAGCTCTTGCTAATAAAATCCAACCCAAAAAAGAAGAAGAACCATTTCCTCCTCTTCAATTTACAATATATAGTTTTATTAGGTGATTATTCATTTATAAAATAGTTATAAAGACTAACAGGTTTGAAGGTGGTTATTTAGTTATAAAAACTAATAGGTTCGAGTATGGGAGACATAACTAATTATCCCATCATTGGATCTCCTTCATTTTTAGATATGTTGGTGATATCATATTTATTTATGTTGCCACTAAAGTGATTGGTAAAATTTTTCCTCACTAAAAAGTTATTGGTTTCTATTTGTAGATATATAAAATTGTCGAACCATCGAACCCATTGAACCTATTTGAACCATTTGAACTCATTTGAACCTGTGGGATGAACTCTTCTAAACTTGTGATTGCACTGTTGGATCTTCTTCACTTTCAAATATGTTGGTGCTAGACTAGTTATTTATGTTTTCAGTGGAGTGATTCATGAAATTGTGCTTGGGTGAAAAGTTACAAGTCACTGTTTATAGGTATACAAAACTATAATTTTGAACTGTCATGCCATCAAACCTATTGAACCATCAAACTTGACATTTGAACTTGATGTCTGAATCACTGTATCTTTGTACTAAAATTGATCATTTGGAACTAATGAACATGTCATCCTTTTTACCTATTAACCTTTTTAAATCTGTCAAACTAGTCTGAACCATAATGCGCCATTGAATTGATTGTCTTGGCTGAATTTGATGAGCTTTATCTTTACAAGCTGAACCTTTTGAACCATCACAAATAATAATGAACCAATTAAACCCATTAAACTATCAAATTCATTTGAACCTACAATATGAACTTCTTTGAACCACTTTGAATCACTTTGAACTGCTTTGAATCACTATGAATCACCTTGAATCATTTTGAACCGCTTTGAATCATTATGAATCACTTTGAACCAAGTTCAAAGTAGTTCAAAGAGGTTCAAAGCCTGAAGCTAAAAGGTTCAAGACTTAAAATTGAAATTTTAAAATCTGGGTCCATATGTGTACCAACAAGTACATATTAGATCCATGTATTTAAAAGAAATCCTCTCCTCCTTTTGTGTTAGGAGTGAGAGCTCTTCTAATGCAAGCATTATGCTAAAAATTAACAAAATAAATCTAATTAAATACAAATTGACTCTCTAAATGGTGCTAAGTAGATCTGTACCCTTATTTATATCAATAAATGGGTGCATGAGCCTTACATGACTTAAAATAATAAAACAAGAAGAATATAAGAAGAGAGAAGTCATGAGATGATCTAAGAGTCACTAAGACTTCTACTAATGTAAGATTGGCCTTTTCTAGGTGTTTCTAGGAGTTGAACTATCGTCAAAATATATTTTTGATGCATGGAATGCTAAAAAATAACCTTTGGAAATTAACTATCCACGAGGCTTTTCATCTTCAAAATTGTTGGTGCACCTCTTGATTTGGTACACTTTGTTAAAAGATCACCTTTGGAAAAGTGCACCTTCTAAAATGTGCACCTTTGAAAAAGCACACCTTCTGATAGGATCAAAATTTACTAGGAATTTACTAAGTATCAAAACTTAATTTCTAGCATCTGGGTTTTGTCCCCTCTGTACCAAAATGATGTTTGGATGCTTGCTTCTAAAATTTTGGATAATAGTCATAATTTCCTAAGCTTGTAGTAAATCCAAATACTCAAGTTTATTCCACACCACTTGATAATTACTAATCTCTATCTTGGTATTCAAAAAATCTTCCAATTTGGAATCTAACTTCAATAATTCTTGTTGTGTCTTGAAAATTTGTCTAACATCATCTTTGGATGAAGCTGCCTCAAAAAATTCTCTCAATTTTTACACAAATATTTCTATTGAAGAAAGTTGAGTCCTTGACTCATCTCAAAAGATCTCTAGGCTAGCGGCATTATAATACTTGTCTACTTCCAAAAAAATCCCTCAAGCTTTATTCTTTATCTCTTGAATATCTTCATATAATCCTCTCATAATCTTATTCCCTCCTGACACTTTATATTCAATCATCTGTTTGATGTAAATCCTCTGTCATATGTACGACCATTAACATTTGATACCTTTTCCCTTTAATAGTTTTCAATACTTTCAATAGTTGGCCTAGGTACACACTTCATCCACTAGCCCAAAGTCTTGGTTTATTACTATAACCATTTTGTTGGCATTATTCTTAATGCTGTGTAGAAGGTTAAAATTAACCTCTGTTTTTTGTACTCCTTTATCCTCAAAATAGTCATGCCACCTTTTCCATGTGTCAAAAAATGAATCAACTTCTAGGTATGTGTAAGATCATGGTCAACCAATCTATGCCCTTAAATGACAACAAAAAAATAGAAAATCATGGTTATGTCAACTTGACATGCAATTTTAAACTTGTTATTAACTTTCAATCAAAAATTTGTGTGAAAAGAATTTGTAGGAAATTGAATTTAGCTTTTGAAATACTAGGCCTTATCTGAGGAAAGAAATAATTCATTGGTTAAATTTTTTCATTTTAATGCAATAGTAAAAAAATTTCAAGACAAAAAATAAGTAGGCCTATGTTTGACCACCTTAATCAAAATAAAATGATAATATTTTTAAATAATATTCTAGATATAGAAGTAGACTCATGCACATATGTGACACATATATTTGGATATTATTATTCCAAATAAATGATTAATTATGAATTTTCTATAGTAGTATTTTTGGAATTAAAAAACTCTTGTATTTGACCACCATAACTAATTCAAAAATTTACAAAATTTAACTTTTATTTTATTTTCCTTATAGTAGAAGAAGTATATAATGTGACACATCTTTTGGATTTCAAAAATGTTATACCGTTTGAAAGTTATATTTATTTTTCAATCAATGTGTCAATCATCACTTTATGTGTAACTCCATTAGAAAATGAATAACAACTAATCACCGAACTTGTCATTTGACAAGGATTACATTTATGAAAAGATAAGAACATTCTTAAGAAAACCTTTTCATTTCATCAAATTTGGGTGAAAAAAAGTCATCAGACACATGTTTGAAGTAAAAAACACACAAAAACAAGCCAAAAACATGTTTTGGGGACATTTTTAAAGTTGACTATGTAGGGTTGGTATCCAAAGAAATACTAGGCCTTATAAAGGTATTAATATTTTTGTTTGCTATTAGGATGGGTAGGAAAAAAGTTAGAATATATTTTGAAATGCTTTGAGACATTTTAGAATGACATATTTTTTAGATCAACACTTTTTAGCACACCGTGATCCTACACATACCCTTCTCCTATAACTTGTCTAGTCTCTTTTGTCTCAAAAGCACCCCCTAGGGAAATCTCTAGATGATCGGGGTCTATTGAACCCATTATTTTATTCAAGAATCCCCCTCAGTAGCTCATTTTTCTTTCTCAAAACAAGATTTCAAGCTCACCTTTATCTAGGTGTAAAAATACTTGCTTAAGGCTCGTGGTGATTAAAATCTTGATAGTATCAATTGTGGGTTTTCCCAACACTATCTCTCTCATCTAATACTTTTTTGGTGACAATTATTTTGTTTTACTATGGGGAGGTGGAATGGAAATATGTGTAAAAAGATCTTCATTATGGTTCTTCATGATAAAAGCCACTATTTTAGCATCCTCCTTAGGGAGTTTTGGCATCTCGACTACTTTTATGAATTCCAATATCCCCTCCTCTTTAGGGAACTCCACGTCTCCTAAATCAGATCAAAACCTTCCTTTTCAACCACACTGGAGTAGTTCCCATGTGAAACATGTACTAGGAAGAAGATATAAATTCCAAATCTAACCCTTTCCGTTTATCACTTTGCTTTGGAATCTTCTCTTATCGAGGGAGGGATTTTGATTGAACTTTCATTTTTTCTTAGGCTGAAAACCTAGTCTCTATTATTTAAATAACTTGTTCCCCTTCCTCAAAAATATATCCTTCTTCTGATACCTCATCTATATGTAACTGGACATACTCTCCATCCTTTATGGTCTATCTCTCGAGCTCTACTATTAGAGGAGCTAGAGCAACTAATTCTTTCCCTAACTGAGGAGGTATAGATAGAAGGTCTTTTGATTACAGAGGAGGTATACCAAGGGGTCCTTTAGGTAAAGGAGTTAATTATTCCCAATCTTCTCCTAATGACTCATTTTGAGGGGTATCCCATATCCTTTCCCCTACCAACTCTATATCCACTAGCATAAAGTCAAAGTCTAAAATGTTGAAGACATCAGTTCCTTCACTCTCCATCTCTAATATCCAATTCTATTGTTTCTCTTTTAAGGCTTCTATATGGATAGGGTCTTGTGGGATAGAAGGGGGTGTTTGAGTCAAACTCCTCCTCCTTTCTTTGTTTATATCTCTTCTTGAGAAGGTTCTTTTATTTAGTGAGGTATATTCAATCTTCTCCCCCTCTTCCTCATCTTGAACCTCTAGAATAGTTTCTAGAACCTAAGGTTATGAATTTCTTTTTTTTTTAAATTTTAAACTTCCTTCTCTTCTATCCTACCACCATCATCTTGGTTTGAGATATCTTAGGCACTAATGGGGTGGCTTCTTTTAGGGCTATAGGGTCTTCTTGTGCCATAGCTTCTTCTTGTTTGGGTTGAGGCTCTTCTTGCTTAGCTTGGGCTTCCTCCTATGTGGCCAATTCATGTTGGGCTCTCTCTTGAGTGACCCTCTTTCACTTTTTTCTCTTCACCCGTTTGGTTTGGAAGTACTCCAGCTCCTACTCATGTTGATGCACTATCTCTAGCCTCATTGGTGAGTTTGTTGAGTATGTAGCAACTATAACTTTTGTTCCATTACCCTTCTTTTCTTAGGTTGTAGAGTCAAACCTTGGGAAATTAAATTGATTAAAAAAGGCTTCTTATCCCACTCCCTTGTTAATTCTATAAGATGTTGGATCCTATGATGAATATCATCATTCTCCTCTTCACCAATCTTTGCATTCATGATAGGCTACTCATATATCTTATCCCTATCGTATAATGGATCTAGTACATTAGGGGCATCCTTATTCCATGATTTGAGGGATAGCTCTAGGTTCAACACCTTTTTTGCAAGCTGTAGACTCATTCTACAACAGTCCCTAATCTAGAACTCATAGTCATCTGTGCAGTTTATCTAGTGATCTTCAATTTCCATATTAGGTACATATTTATTCCCTCCAAAATCTTGCACCATCTTGATGTTGTCAAAGTATGGATGAGGTGATTTATAATAATCCAAATGGTATTGGTCCTATTCCAAGTTAAACGTAGCTATATCTTTCTTTTCCTTGACCTTGAAAGCCCCAATGTTGATTGGCTAAACCCATGCTTTCTTATGCTATTTTTGTATCCTTTCATAAGAAGAGGCCAATTTCCTTGACATCTCTAATGGAAACTACCTATTTTTTGGACATCTAGGGAGATTCTTTAGGCACAAGAGAGTACTAACTACCCAAATATAGGAAAATGTGTTGAACTAGATGAAATAAGCTCCGATCTACGATATTTGAGCTACTAATTCTACTAATATCATTTCTACATAGTCTCCTTCTATGAATTGAATGATGGAAAAAATGAATCCATCATTGACCAACCTATATTTGGCTCTCTTCAAAGGAAGTTTCTTCTTTACAAGTTGGGTATAGACTATCTATGGCTAGGTGTTTGTATCCTAGATACTTCCCTTCCTAACCAACTAGGGTAATCTGTTGGTCTTGCTGCTAGAAGATACACAACATAAGAGTTCATGTATAGAAGCATGGGTCATTCTGCATTGAAATGAGTTTTTCATCCAAATTGTCACTAAGAATGGTATCCCAATCAATAGGCATCTTCCTTGTTTTGATGGTCTCTATGAAATATACCATCCAAGTTTCTAGGCGACTAGTTGTAGGAAGGCCTATGGATCTATTGAAAAGGAATATAGAGTAGCCAATGTCATCTATCATATAACCTTGAGTCATGTCAACTATTCCACATCTCCAACACAATGGTGATCTATCAATAAGGTATTTCTCGTGTACCAACTCTTTCACATATGATTCATTCTCTCAATAGCAACTACCTACCTAGTTATAGGTGAAATATAAATATTGATCTACCTAAACTAGATGGAAGACCTTTTATATGTTTTGAGGTCTAATGTCCATGAAAATTTCCCCTATCAAACATTTAGCCACTTTCTCTTTTGATTCATAATGGTGTACTAGGATCATAATTAGTTTTGATGGTAGGACTGATACTGGATAAGAAGCTACATTTACTAGTCCACTTCTGACCAAAACAAATATCATAGCTTATCTTATCTTGGGCTTGTTGCATAGTAATATGAAGAAATTCCAAGAAATGTGTCCTAACTCTATGTGCTAGATTTCTAAGTGCTTATCTCTAAATCTAGATTTCTTGGATGATCCTTGAAATTTGATGGTAACTAGTTTAGGTACAATCTTTACGGCCATGGAAGATTAAGATGATGCCATTTATCTCTATAGTGGAGAAATGTCAATATTATTAATGAGGAAAACCTAAGATGATATTAAAAACATGACTTGATTGGTAGGAAATTGAAAAAATTGACTAAAAACCCTAAGAGTTCCTAAAATTAGCATTTGTGCACCTAGTGCACTTGTGCAATATGCACACTTTTTTTGTGCAAGAAAGGTGGCACTCCTAGACTATGCACATATTGTGCACATTTTGAGGGTGCAGATATGCATACATGTGCATTGGACAACTTATTTTTGCCTTTAAAAATGTTGACGTGGATGTGCACTTCTCAGAGATGCAAAGGCTTTGAATGTGCGAAGGTGCACTTTCTATATTCTCTATGCAAATAAGTGACTAAAAAGAGGGGAGGGGTGTCCTAGTTATAGGCAAGGCTTAGGAAAGTTACCTATACATGTGGAGTTGGAGCCGAGTGTGCATCATGCATACTCATTGGACATGCTCTTGAGCACATGGTGCACTTTTGGTGCACATGTACAAGTGCCTATCATGCATAATCAACTCACATACACATGTGCACCTAGTTTGCACCTTTTATTTATTCAATTCTCTTAGCCAAAGTTTTCCTTTTTGACCCTCTGGCACTACTCAAAATCACCTAATTGGACACTCTAAAATGTCCTAGACTTAGAGGGAGATCTTTATCCATGCTTAATTTGGTTCTTTGAAAGGAAGGTCATGCCTAAAAGGAAAAGGGGGTCCCCATTTTGAGTCCAAGATGGGGTGTGTATTGTAAAACCAAAAACTTTCTCTTTATGGAGGGGGGTTTTCCCCATGTGGTTTTCCTTCTTTCTCTGCTTTAATGAGAGATCACATTGCATTTTTTTTGTACTTGAAGTTTTTACATGGGCACCTAACATGTCCTAGTAGTCACGACACATCTTGAATTACTATCTATATTTTGTAAGTTTAAGTATATTCCCCTATGTTGCACTTAAGGGGGGTGTTGGTCTAAATAAGTATTTAAAATTTACACTTTACTTAAGTTTACTTAGGTGAACGTATTTTCATATTTCTTGTCATGTAGAAACCTAGGAGTTTTCATATTCATATCAGTTTTCATGTAGACAACAAAGTAGTTTTCTCTCTGATTGAGCACATGTTGTCTACTACATCTCTTTATGAGATACACCTTTGTATTATTATCCTCTCATTGTTGCATGAAATTTAATGTACAATGGATGATAGTCCACTCTTGGTGGACATGTGCTTAGTTGTATGCTTATATATTTGCATAACTCCTAGTCATCTAGATGGACTTTATACACAAGGCATCTTTTATGTATTGATTAGAAATCCATTAAATCTAGTCATTATTGAGATTCTCATTTGATCATCTCTTATCTCTCTTGTGCTATATCTTGTACTTCTAGATCTTGGCATTGCATTAGTGCCTTAGGAAAATTATTACAATGATCATAAGCATAAAAATTAAAACATTAACAAGAGATGGGTTTATAATACTTATCTGTACAATCCTTCTTTACACGACCAATTTCATTATAGACATTACATTTTCTAGTAAATTGCCTCTTCATATCTTTAGGTGGTTTTGATTGTTTAGGTTGATCATCAAATTTATTAGTTTCAACCTTATTTAGATCTTGTTTTTGTTGTTCAAGATGTCAATTCACAAGATCTTGATCTTCAAGAACTTTAGATTTCCTTGAGGATTATACTCTTCATAATAACCAATACTAGTCTTATCATACGAGGGTCTTTGAGTCATGATATGATCATCAAATTTTACTCTACTTGAATACAACTTCTCAAGATGTTTTTTTTTTTTTTTTGTACGCTATCATTTCTCAACATAATTGTACTTCTCAAGTTCTACATATTGTAGCTTCAAACATTTAAGTTCAAAAGTCACCTTGGTAACCTTGGATTTTAGATTTTCATTCTTAGATCTTATATTTGATTCAATTTTCTTGTCATCATCCTTCAAAATTAATTGTAGATTTTTAATCTACAACTCATGCTTCAAGATCTCATTACCTTTATTAAGCCTTGAAACATCATCACCATCCTTGATCTTGTCGTTATATTCTCTATTGGATATGAGTCATTCACTTTTTTCTCTCATATTTTGAATGTAATCATTTTCATCTTCATATTTGTCCTTCATAATACATCTTTCTTTTGTGATCACATAAAGTTACTCAAGATCTTCTTTTGTATCTGATTCATTTCCATAGAGATCTTATTCTAGTTGTTAGAAATCTTCTAATTAACTCTTCTTTGATACCAATTGTTAGAAATAGGAAGTTATAAGAGGGGAGAGGGTTGGAGGGGGGTAGGGGAGGATCAATCACCATTCCACTAACATTTTCCTAACTGTGGATGTCTTTTATTTCTTTAAAACATACACATGTGAGTATACTAAAATGTAAACATAGCAATAACATAATGCAACTCATAACACCATATTTGGTTAACTAGGAAAACCCTAGCCAAGGGATAGCTCTGATGGGGATGGTAACCACAAAATGATCCACTATTAAAAAGTATATTGTGAAAGATATTGAACATGTTAGGAGACTATTACATCCATATAGTGTCTTAGTGCTTGTTAGAGGAATAGGCCTTGTTAGAAGCCTCAAACCTATTAGGAATTGCTATTAAAATTAAAAGAAGTATGCAAGATGATCCCACTGCCCAAACATGCAATATACAATATTATTCTCTACACAAAGGTATAGATTAAAAACCTTTAACAATGTTGATATCTTCTATACATGATTTGTCCTTAAATCTCACTATACAAACTTTACATAATCTGCCTCTTTACTTATATCAACATCAAGTTCACATCAAAAAATAATAGAATAGTTATCACAATAATTACACACAAGTTTGCATTCCAAAAAAATGTCATTTATATCATATTATTTAGGTCTTTTGACCTTCATACTCTCACATGTGTCCCAAAATGAAAAAATTCCTTTTGATCACTTAGGGTTAACACCTAGGATGTCATCCCTAATTAGTTAAGTAATTATTCTAGTAAAAATAACAATTCCTTAACTATAGATATCCAATTCCTTAAATTTGTCTTGTTCTTCCTGTTCCTTACTACAACAAGTAAATCCATAATAACTCTATCCATACTTATCCAAACAATTTGTGCACTTGCAATCATGTAGTACTATGCCCATTCTACCATTTGGTAACTTCACACATGCCAATAATGTCTCTATGTAGCTAGCCAATACAAACAATGCATGTATTGTCTAATAAAATTCATAACACTTAGACAATATGTTACCATTAATGAAAATTCTAAATCATCTACCTAGCCAAATTGCCAGCAATGAACTCATATACCCGATCTAAATAAAAAAAAGGTTAGATGGAAAAGGTGAATCATGGACTTTTATAGGTTATACTGAGAAGATCAAAGCTTATAGCTTGTAAAATCCCATTACTAATAATATTTTTATTTCAAAGGATGTTATTTTTTCATGAAGGGGGACTTTATGGTCATAAAAAAGGCCATGTTGAAAAGAAAAAATATGTTTTGAATGATGATATTGTTGACAAGAATGATTATGAGCAATCAACTAATGGACCTATTTCAAGATCTCCAAGTTTGCCCTATAGCCTGTCATCAATACCAAGTGCAAGTCTATCCTCAAGTCCAAGTTCTACAAAAAGGTAAGAATATTATGTGACATTTATCAGAGGTGCTAAAATCAAGCATATGAGGAAGATCTAATAAGTGAGACAAATAATTTTGCATTACTTGGTAAAGATGATTTTGAACCATTTGAAGATGCATGTACTAATGAGGTTTTGATGCACAAAATGATTGAGGAGATGAATTCCATTCATATTAGTGAGACATGAGATCTTGAAGAGATTCCACATGAGAATAAATCGATTGACAAGAAATGGGTCTACAAGATCAAGTATGATAGTGATGGGAGTGTTGAAAGATACAAGGTAAGATTGGTTGATAAAGATTTCACTCAAAGGGATGGAATTGATTATGAAGAAAATTTTGCACTAGTAACAAGAAAAGATACTATTAGGATGCTAATCTCTCTTGCATCTCAAAAGACATGGAGTATTCATCACATGGATGCAAAAAATTCCTTCTTGAATGGGTACTTAGAAGAGGAAGTATATGTACAACACCAACAAGGTTTTGAAGTTCAAGGTAAAGAAGATCATGTCTATAAATTGAAAAAGGTTTTGTATGACCTTAACTAAGAACCACTTGCATGGTATGCTAGGATTGATGGATATTTTCACCAAAATGGGTTCCAAATAAGTAAGAGTGAAGCTACCCTTGGCTACAAACAAGAAGGTAATGATATTCTCATTATGAGTTTTTATGTTGATGATTTGTTATATATGGGTAGTTGTTCAAAAATGAAAGATGAATTCAAAGTTACTATGATCGATGAATTTTAGAGGAAATATATAGGTCTCATGAAGTATTTTCTTGGAATGAATGTTTATCAAGGTAAAGATGAAAATTTTATTTTCCAAAGAAAGTATGTGTTAGAGTAATAAAGTATTATCTTATTAATTAAATCATATTGATTTAATTATTAAGTCACTTATTATCTCTAGTTTACTTAAGCTAAACTTTGGGCATATAATAATTAATTCTTTTATTAATTATTATAATGCAACCTAGGTTAGATTCCTATTAGGGTTTCAATCTCCTTTTATAAGGATTATCTGTCTTTGTAATTTATTCATTCACTTTTGATAATAATAATTTATCTTTTTCCTCACCAAGAATGTCTCATATATGGATCTAGGAATCCTAGCCTCCATGGCTTTGCTTCTCTCTTTCTGTGATAGGTGTTTGTATGCAGGTGATTCTTAGGAGCTATGGGGTTGATCTTTTGTCAACTTCAACATGGTATTAGAGGTCCAAATCTTCATGCTCTTATTCTATTTATGAGAGGTTTGGCTTGGCTTTCATATTTGTGTTTTTTTTCTTTTCTTTTAGAGAGTTTCATTTTTAAGAGTTTTTTGTATTGGATCTAGGGGGTCTCCTTTTTTGGGTGCACTTTGAGGCCAAACAGACCTCACTTTTGAGCTTGGAGCACCTCAAAATCTCTATTTTCAAATAAAATTTGTCCAATCTAGAAATAGTTGGAATTTGAGGCAAAAAATATTGCTCCTAGCTTTGGAATTTTTCCCAAGGCAACAATTTTGTGATTTTTGACATAGAAATCAAGATTTTTTTGCACAAAAAATTGATATTTTTGGGCATGCAAATCAAGATTTTTGCAATACAAAATTGAGAATTTTTGCATGCAAATCAATATTTTTTTGGTACAGATATTGAGATTTTTGGCACACAAATCGATATTTTTGGTATGAAAATTTACATTTTTTAGAACATAAATTGATATTTTTGGCACACACCTCAAGATTTTTTGGCACACAAATCAAGATTTTTGGAACATAAATTGAGGTACTTTGGTACATAAATTAATATAGTTTGGCATGAATCCTGTGGTAATTTATGGTACTAGTGGATGCACTTCCTGAGACATTTTGGTCCAAATCCAGAGGCAGTGAATTGTTTTTGCCCTTCTAATGCTTTTTAGACCTACTTGTGGTTTTTTGGCCATAACTTGCTCATCGGGACTCCATTTTTTGCAAATGAGATATCGTCAGAATGCTGATTTCAAGCCTATCATAAGTATATAGTTTATCTAGAATTTGAATGCTATTTTGTTCCAAGTTTATGAAATCAAAGTTAGTTGTTCTATTTTGGACTCTAAGAGACATATCTTGAGACATTCTATTTTCTACATTCTACTTGAGGCACATCCCATTCAATTTTTGGGTTTTTGCATTTTGGTCAATATCATGGTTGTTTAAGGTTTAGGGATTGATTTCATTGCTTTAGATAATTCATCATGGGTTGTACTATCTATCATATCAGACCCATATCTCTTTTAGTCTATTTAGACATCATTTGTATGCATTCTTGTAAACCCACTTAGATAAAGTGGCATATTGCATTTGTATTTTTGTTTAAGTAGTTTTTCCTTATTTTGCCTTCTGGTTCAAGCAGTGTCATTTTAGGACACTCATATAGATGATTGTATTCTTCAAATTCACAATATATTGTGCCTTATTATGCATGCACTACTTTAATTGAACTACCATGGGGGGTTGATGTTTTGCATTTGATTTCCATCTTCCTTTCTCCAGTGAGTTTACCTTCTATGATTTTAGCCACATGATGTGTTTGCGATTGATCATTTTAGTACACACATATGTATTCTTTTGTGCATATTGATCATGGTTCTTTGACATGCAATTCTATTGGTGCACATTTCCAATTGCCCATCGCCTTACTCTTGTCTGCATCGGTGGGGGGATCTTCTATTGTTTCATATGCTTCCTTGGTTTATTGGACTAAGCTATGTATTTAGGTTTTGTTCTTATGTACTAGGAAAATGTAGTGACTACCTATGCATTTTGGTGAGATGAATAATTTACCATATAGACACTTTTCTTTTTGTTCTTACTTTATTTGTAGACTTCTACATTCAATTGATTAGCTTTTTAGGATTTGGTGTTTTATGCCATTTGTATCTTCGAGTTTAATTATTTTCCTTTGTATGCCCCCTAATTTGACTAGTACCTTTTGAGAACATTCATGCAGATTATAGTCTTCTATGCCTCATTAGGTTCTATTTTCGTGGAGGTTCTTCTAATCACCAATTACTTTTGATCAAGGTTTACAACTTCTACATGCTTTAGTGGTGTTCTTCATGATCATCTTCAATTCCTATCTTTTGAGACATTCTCTAGTTTGGAGGCTTCTTCAATCCCTCACTAGTTTCTTTTCAACATTATTTCCATCCTTTTTGGAGTAGGGTTTTTCCTATGTGGTTTTATACATTTCTCCTCTTTTCAAATATTTGGTTGTGCTTGGGTACCTCATCAAGCCTTATTGTTGAGACCAAATGTACTTTCAATAGAAGTTTCTAGGTTTTTAGCTACTCAAGTTAATCTTGAGAGGGGGGGGGGGGGGTTTAGAGTAATAAAGTAAGTTATTATTAATTAAATCATATTGATTAAATTATTAAGTCACTTATTATCTCTAGTTTACTTAAGCTTATTATAATGCAACCTCGGTTAGATTCCTGTTAGGGTTTTGATTTCCTATTTTAAGGACAATCTCTTTTTATAATTTATTCATTCACTTTTTATAATAGGAATTTCTCTTTTTGCTCATCAAGAATGTCTCATATATGGATTTGGGAGTTCTAGCCTCCACAAATTTTGCTTCTCTCTTTCTGTGATAGATGTTTGTGTGGAGGTGATTCTTGGGAAATGTAGGGTTGATCTTTCATCAACTTCAACAATAAGCAAATGATATGTCAAGAATAAGTTTTATATGATTGGTTGTAGATCTTTTTCCACTCCAATTTCTCATGGAGTTACATTTTGTAGAGATAATGGTACTGAAATTACTAATAAGACATCATATAGGAGAATTCTAGGAAGTTTTATGTTTCTAACTCACACAAGGCTTGATATTGCATATTTAGTTTCATTAATTTCAAGGTATATGAAAAATCCACTAGAGGAACAAATGAAGGTAGCCAAGAGAATTTTGAGGTATGCAAAAAGAACCATAGATTTTTGTATTCATTACCACTTCTCTAATAAATTCAATCTTGTCAGCTTTAGTGATTTACATTGGGGAGGTGGTTAGGATGACAAAAAATCTACATAAGTCAATTTTTTTCTTTGAGTTATAGTTTAATTACATAGATTTAAAAGAAAAAAAGTATGGGTTCACTCTTTTCTATAGAAGAAAAATATGTTGTAGTCACTTTAATAGGCACACAACCTTTATGGCTAAGAATACTTCTTGACAAAATTAGAGAGGTATAGGATCAACCTACTATGATTTTTTGTGACAATGTTATTTCCATTAATTTGACCAAGAGACTAGTTCATCATAGCATGACAAAGCATTTTGATGTGATTTGGTACAAAAGAAATTGGTTGAATTGAAGTATATCAACACAAAGGAGAAAATCAAAAACATCTTTACAAATATAGTTGTAAAAGATCAATTTTGGACTCTTATAGATCAAATTGCGAGTCCTCTCAACATCAATTGAGAATATCAAGATTAATGTCGTGCATGTAGCATTTAGCATGAGATCTTAACTTTGCTTCCACTATTTTTAAATCACCAGTTTCACCACTTTTTAGTCAGTTTAAAGGTAGTTTAAATTTCAAAATTTTCATGCATAATACTTAGTCTATAATTGATGCACAATCCTTAGATTTGATCTCTACGACCATAGACTATTATTTAGACTCCATGTGATTATTTAAACTATTGTTACACATATTTTAGATGTGCTTTCTCCACAATAGGCATAAACTTAGGATTGGTGATTTTCTCATAAAATATTTAAATAAGGAACATGTATTGCTTTTTTATGCTGAAATGAAAAGATTTAATTCAGTGCATCAAAAAAATAGTAATTTTTTTGTGAAAAAACTAGAGTTTTTTTTTGGTATATTAGTATTGGTTTATTTAGTTTTCTTTTAGTTATTGTTGTTCATCGGTTTCTATACAAATAAGGTTATACACATAGACAATCCTTTACCCATACATTCATATGGAGAGAAATTTAAGGGTTTCTTCATAGAGGAAACAAATGGTTCAAATTCAACGAAGGTTATAATGCGGCAATTCTTAATCCATAAACTCGCTTGAAGAGGCATTTTATCATGAACATTATCATGTTGAAATTGTCACAAGTGACACCAAAATGGGCCTAATTCTAGTTGCCCATTATGCTTAAGAAAGACAAAAAAATTATTTAGTTATTATTTATCCTTTCCAAGAAACTTAAACTAAAATAAACATTCCCAAAAAGGTAATGATAATCCCATGGACAAACACAAAGCTATAAAATGACAAGACACACTAACCCAAGTAAGTAATTTTCAAACATTCTTTGTAGTCTTATTTGATTCCTTAAAATTTGTGAATTCCCCTTTCTCAAGAAAAAAGACCACTTAACATTTAGTATTATTTTTTAAGTTTTGTAAATCACCTTAGGACAAGTGTTACAAGTGTTACAACATAACTACACACATTTTTCCAAACTCACCTGATATGAATATGCATCATAATTAATATTTAAAAAAGGTTATAATGAGTTTTCTTGAATCCAAATCTTTCTATCATTTCAATTATAATATCAAACTAAATGAATTTTTGAGAGTTCATTTTTTCTATTTTCTATTTTCTATTTCAAAAGTTTCAACAAAAATAAACCTATTGTCTAAAAAAGTGTTATCTATTTTTAAATAAACTAAGTTACTTAATTTTAGTACATGTTGGCACTTCCTTTTCAAATTTATGTTTTTGTGCAATGTTTTAAGAATGTCCCATAATAAAATTAGTATGTTTTACAAAAAATTCTACAAATATGGTCTTATTCTAGGGAAAAAAATGTTTTAATTTAATAAACCTTAAGTGGAATGAAATTTTGTGATTGATAAATTATAAAATCAAGTAGTTTTTTCCCCCAAAACACTGCTAAGGTTGTAGCTCTTATTTCATATAATAAAAATATCATAAAAGGCATAATCTAGAATATATTGTATGAACTTGGGGGGTCAAGGGACATCAACATTTGGGCCTTCAAAAACATATCTCATTGCAAATTTAAAAACATAGATAATTATGCGTTGCCCAATATTTGGTAGAGTTATATGGATGTAATCTACCTACATTACAATTTCTGTCTTGGCACCTTTATAGTAATAAATGCCTATACACTTTTTAAAGTGTCTTCCTCAATATTAATGCCCTGTTATTATTTTGTGTGTGAAACAAAAAATAATTGTATTTTCTTTTTACTTCTCTAGGACACTCTTCTATCATGATGTATCTCTTGAAAATAATTATCACGAGACCTCATCAAACCATAATCCTTATAGGTCATATCTCCTCTTTATTTTGATGATTTTTTTAATTAACCATGATCTTATACAAAACCCCTAGTTCATGTTATTGTATGCTAATCCCATGTTTCTAATATCCTCTTTGAGACTGGTCTCATGTCTTCTAGGAGTGGCTTTATCTTTTATTAAGCTTATTCCTTTTGAAATCTTCAACATTTTTCTAATGAGACTAGCTTCACCACTATTTGGAGGTCCCATCTTCATCATTACCAGGATTGTCTTCATCCTTTTAACTTGGACAACTTCACCTCTTTTGAGGTAACTATTGGAATTACAAATGGGAAACATGTACTTCTGAGGGAGGGGGGGGTGAATCAAAAGTTCAAACTTCAACTATTAAAACTTTTACCATTCATTAGATGCATGTAATATGTGAACTAGAAATGACATGTAAAGCACATACATCTAAATCATATAAGCATATAATCAAACACACACACTTATCACCATATATGATTACGCAGAAACCCTCCAAATAAGAAGGTGAAATTGGGGTGGGGATGATACCCACAAATTTTCACTACTAAAGTAATAAAGTATAGCCAATTAAAGTTACAATGGTTTGACCATGAAACATGATCTGCCTTGTGAAAGGCCTACCTTGCTAAAGGCTTACAAAGACTATTAAGTTTCACCTTGCTAGAGGATTTCAATACCCTATTAGAAATGCGTCTAGTTAAGGGACTTTTGAACATCCACTTGGAATGTTACCCTATCAAAGGATTTACTATAGCTTGCTAGCACTACTTCACCTAAGAGATTTAACTAAAATCACCTATTAGGATGTTTCAACATAGATCTTGTGATTGGCTCTGATTGCCTGATTAAAGATCAAATCCATATAGTGTTCTTCTTGATCCTCTTTGATCGGATATAACAATTGTTGTATCCTTTCTTGTTTGTTCTCCTCCAACTAATTCTACAAATCACTCTCACTGCTAAGTCATCTTGAATGTTATTGTGAAAAAATTCAATCATTCACCCCTTGTTACCTCCTATAACTTGATCTATCTCACTCTCTCAATTCCTAATAATTTTTGGGGCTTTGTCTTCCTTATAAAGACTTTGGTGGCTTAGGGTTAGGCATGAATCTATGACCGAGATTCAACCTTTTTGCCACTTAATCCTTCCTATTTTCTGATTGGCTACATGCAAATACATAGGGATTCTACAAATAGATTCATCCTTATCTTTAAAGAATTGAAATCTAACCTTATATTGGCTTGAAAATGGTTTACATAGTTTTTTGTGCAATCATAAACCAATATGTCCAATCTATGTTACTCGACACTTGAAGTTACTGATGCTTGGTACATAATGTAATTTTGTTTTTGACTCAGTACTTAAACTATTCGACATCTACTATTCACTTGGCACTTGAATGACTTGGCATGGTCTCTCTTCTTAGCGCTTGAGTGACTCAACATGGTCTCTCTGATTGACACTTGAGTGAATCGACATGGTCTCTTTTCTCAGCACTTGGGTGACTCAATACATGAGTGACTTGACACTCATTGCAACTTGAAAAGGTCTTATATTTACATATTATACTCAGCATGCATCACTAGTTTAGCATGAACTAAGTAAATAACTTAAGTGTGTTGAAACTCAATTGTCAAAACCAATCTGAGATCAATAATCTCCTCCTTTAACATGAGTGTCAAAAAAACTTAATTGTACATAATCAATCTAATCTTCTCAAGTATAACATATTCACATCTCAGATTATATACAAGACTTCAAAATTTCAATTTTTTTGCAATAACTTATGTACCTCAAAAAATTTATAACTCCCCTGAGTTAATGTGCTTTTTTGGTATCAAAATTTTTTCCCATTTTGAGTAGATTTGTCATTGCTAACTGATACTCTTTTCCTTCAATGTATTTGCAATTGATGTTCTACCTTTAGCTGATATGTACTCTACTTTGTGTCTATTTCTACATTTTTATTCCTCAAAATGTATATCATTGGGTCAAAAATTGATTACTGATTAGCTCCCCCTTTGTTCATGCTTCCTCTTTTGCTTTGTTCACCTCTCTCCTTTTCATTATTCTCTTCTTGCTATCTTACTCTCCCCCTTTGGTTTATCTCCCCCTTACTCTTTACTTTCTCTCCCCTCTTTTTATTATTCTTTTATCTCCCCCTTTTTGACACTTATGTCAAAGGTTCTATACACTTATAGTGTATTTTTTGAAAAAGGATTTTTGGACTTCCATGATTATCTTTAGAGCTGCATCCTAGTTGTCACATGCCACATTCAATGACTTGAATTGGATTGTTAGCTCGACTACTAGGTGAACTGGACCATCTAATGTAGAAAGATGGGGATCTTTCTTTAACAATGTTTCTGCATAACCTAGCTCTTTATGGAGTATTTCCATATGTGGGGTGAGGGAGGCTTGAATTTTTGTCAACTTGGCTCTTATATTAGCCTCTTCTACTATTAAAAAAACTAGTTGACTCTATGATTGAAGCAATGTATAAAAATGCTTCTCACTTTGAGCTAGGTTTTCAGGTAGTTGCATACCTACTATATTGAGATTTCTCTCCGTACTCATATTGTATCCTAAGTGAAGAGTGAGGGGTCATATAGTTTAGTGTATAATGAGAAAATTTTCTTAAGTACCTTCTTCACATCCTCAACCTTTGTAGTTAGTGCAACTTGAGTAAGTTCTATCTCACCAGATATTTTCTCATTCACTTTACTCTGAAATTTCTTCTCTGACCACTCAAGAAGTTTTTCACCTATGTCAATATCTTCATTATTGACCTTTTCAACAATTTCTAAAATTTTTTCCATTAGAGGCTTTGTTTCTTTAGGTGTAGGTAGGCTAAATGCATCTAAGAAGATTTCCTTGATGTCTTGTAATGCTTGCTTTTGCCTAAATTCCTTTCTAAGCACTTCTTGGTGCTTCTTCTTTTCCAAAGCTTGTTGCAAAATATTTATTTGTTCTAGTATCATTGTTGCATAATCAAACTAAGGTATCACTATTTCTTTATATAAGGTTACATTTCCATAGTGAGTAACTTGTCAAATTTTGTAGAGCTTGAGATTGGTGGTGAAATTTGTAGGGGCATAGCTTCTGTGCTTAGCTTCTAAAGGATTTTTGTAGGAGTGCTTGATGTTGGTAATGTTACCAATGCTTGAATAGCTTCTTTCTCCTTTTCCTTTGGTGTCTCCTTGCTCTCTTTATATCTACTGCCATCAATCACAATGATTGGACTTGCACATTGTGGTTGTGCTGCAGGTATAGATACATCTATCTATCCTGTTTGCTCTTCTATTGCCTCCTTTTCTTCTACTTGTCTTTGTTAAACTAAATGAACTATAACATTTGTGTCAACCTTAGTAGATATGTCTAATAATATTTGAATTAAATATTGATCACTAATAGCTGAAGGGATGGTAGAAGGTGATTCTTGTGTATTCACCTTATCCCTTGTGATTTTAGCTACTACCTTTTGAAGTTCACCTACACTGACCAATACTAGATTTTCACATAGTCTTGCTTGTAGTGTAGGTTGCTCAAGAATCTTCTTCAAATCTTTTGTAGTTAAAGGATTGATGTTTTGAGTTGAACTATCAGGAACATCCTTAACAATTATGGTTTCTATAGGTATACTAGTGTTAGGAGGAGGGCTTATACTTGGCATTTATGTGTCTTGCATACTCTGTTCTTGCTACTTCTCTTTAGCTATAGCCATGTATTCATCTTTATTTTGTATCTCCTCCATAGTATTATCCTTTTCTTTACCATCCTCCTTGTCATCATTATTATCTCTATTATTTCTACCCTCAAAGGGATCTTCTTCTCCTTGTTTGATAGTTGTCAATCCATAAATCAATTTCCACATTTGAGTGGATTTCTTTACAATATCTTCAATGTTATTTTGAAGAATGCTAAATTCCCTATACTTTGGTGTAAACCTTCCACCATATTTCTTGTTGGCCTTGGTAATTCATCCCTTTGTCAATTTTGGCATTACCTGGGCTAATGTGGATTCTCTAATTTTTTTCTCTAGGTTTAAACAGTAATGCCATTTATTTTCAACAATAGTATATAATTCCTTTGGGATGGTATTATCGAATTCAAGTGGGGTGTTCCTAAATTTAGACATCATTTCATATATTGATTCTTCAATCAAAATTTTCTCTTCTCTACCAAGTTTTTCAAAATTAATACTTTTCAAACCTGTCAAATCTGCATTATTTCTAACATTTTTATAGATATTTTCAAGATTAGATTTTGGTGGATGAATTAAAACTCTAAATTGGATTGTATCCTTTGATTATATTCTCTCATCATTGGTTTTTGGTTGTGCAATGTATTTCCTTCTTTGCTTCTTCTATTCTTGACCTCCTTGTTCTATAGCCTTGGTCTTTTCTTTTGCTTTCTCCTTGGCCTTTTGTGTGATGGCCCATGTGCTTGTCCTAGTTGTTGGTGCTATTTTCTTTGTTGGGCTTGGCTTAGCAATCTTCTTTGCCTTTATTTTTGCCATAGGCTACGCTTTGGCTTGTCTCTTCTTTGGTTCAAATTGTACTGGTGCTTCCTTGGTTTCTTTTTCCTCAACACCTTCTACATCTTCTTCATCCTTATCTTCTCCCAATCCTTGGGTTAATGCAAGAGGCTCTTGAGCATGTACTTATTCTCTCTCTTTATCCTCTTCATCATCATCATTGTCATCTTCTTCACCTGTACCCTCACCAAATTTGGCCTTTAATTTCTTCACCTATTTGTCTTTCTTTTTCAATGTCGAGGTAGTTTTAATTCCATCTCAAATTTGGGTTTCATGACATCATATTTTACAAATATTTTGGCTATTTAATCAACTTCTTAAGCAAGAAGTGTAGTGATGGTAGTTGAGGCTTCATCAACATTAATCTCATATCCTAAGTGTCTTAGCCATCTTACCCTAGGTATGGTAGCTTGTACATATGTATAATCAATATCAACAAGAAAGCATATGTCATTGTAATATTGTTCAACTAGTGAAATAGGTATTCTCATCCTCTACTTCATAGACTTCTTGAAGTCCCCAAAATATATTGTCATGATAGTTTCAAAGTTTTCACCCATTTCTCAATATATTCATTGATTTGAACTATAACTGATCTGTTTGTCTTCCAACTCACCTTGCCAAAAGATGGGAATGTGTTCTAAACATAGAAAAATATGAAAATTAGGATTGATCCAAATTTTCACTATGCACTCTTTGTTTTTCTAATGGCACCTAGGTTCTCCATTATTTGTGCCAATTGCAGTTCAGCTAGATCATAGGTATGATCCCTCTTCACAATTTTGTAGCCCACATCTACTGCAATATAGGGTACACTGTTCAATCTACTTGATTGATAAAATTTATGAGAAATTACCCTTATAGCAAAGTCAAGTAGTGGGTTTGTGATGGTATCAGTTTTCATTCCATGTTTGTTCCATTTGGTTCCTGTGTTTTTCTCAATGACCTCCTTTGAAACACTTTGTAGAGTCTTCTATTGATCTAGGGTTGGAAAACCAATCACCCTATGAACTATTCTCTTTGAAATTTTGATAAGACCATCTTCTAGCCATAAAGCATCCATCGTGTATTTTTCTCAACACTATCTTGATCCATTCTATTTTGAACACCGTGGGAAAATCTAGGGCATAGGTCAAACCCTTCCTTTCAAAAATCTTAAATTCTTCTTTCAGAATGCCATTTTCACACAATTTGTCATAGGCTTGCCTTATTTCCATGTCTCCTATTCCTCCCATCTTGTAATTGTAGCATTTTCTAACATCTTATACCATTATGACTTTTAGGGGAATCATGGAAAGTGCGCCTAATTGGTCTTGTTTATAAACAACATTTGGAATTGCTCTAAAATTTGGTTGCTTCACTTCATTACTAACTAATTTAACATTTAAAACTTCTTGACCCTCCACATTACTTGAATTAGATGCCACTTGACAAGCTAGGATTTATACAAATTTCAAAATGCATGACTTGGATTATGAAGAATACCTTGGAAATTTGATGAACTGGTGTTAGATCATCACTAAAATCTTGTGCAAATTCTTCAAACTAGTTTTTGAGTCACCTTCAACTCTCCTTGTATTTGTTTGAATTTGAAATGACAAAAAATGAGTAAAAAATTGACCTTATACCCTTCAAAATTATGCATTTAATTTTTAATGCTTGTATAATTATAAACTTGACATCAACATGATTTGAACATCACTCGATAGCTAGTGCAGACTCAACATCAACTAACTAACTTGGCAGCTCAGCACTAACTAGTGTTCTACTCGGCATCCATTGAAATTTTTTCATGCTTGGCAGAAACATGAAGATTAACAACTTCTTACATCTTCAATCATGCTAATGTAATCCTTTTAGTACTTATTTCTTTTGGAATTGATGTATGATGCAACACTTTAAGTATCAATCCCACATATCTTTTGTTTGCTTAGTTTGATGAGGTGTGACCACTTGACCCACTGGGTGAAGTGATCCCTTCTCCATTTGATGTATTGCAACCATCTTTCTTCTTCCATGTCTTATTCATCTCATTCTTAATGTGTTCAAAATCTGCCTTGCCTTTGCCTTTATCAAATTCACAACTTGGTGCCTTTGACCTAGTTGGATAATGTTTACTGATGTGACTAGTCTTCAAATAGCTGAAACATGTAGTTTAACTCAACCACCTCTTGTAGTTACCACTAAAGTGAGTCCTAATGCAATTTTTAGGTACATGTCCATATTCCTAACAATAGTGACAACAATATCTGGTATTGTAGTCCTAGTTATAAGAGTTTCCATATCTTCTTACCTTTATTGGTTTTCTTGATGACCATGTGGACATGGATTTGCATTCAAAGGCTCTATATCCATACTTTGATAGTTGCAGTGATACCCTTCAAATTTTGGTGCATGCATGGTTATAGTTCTACATTCATGTGCCTGGTGACCTTTTTTATTACACTTATGATAATGGACCATGTTCTTAGGCTTAGAATTCTGATTTGTATTCTTGCTCCTACACATATTAGTGGTATGTCCTTTCTTTCCACAATTATGACAAGTAGGTTTGGAATTCTTACCTTTATTGTTCCTTTCCTCAGTAGCTTTGGATGATTCTCCTTTTTTAGTGCTTGTGTAGCCCAATCCTGATGTATCTCTATTGGATCTAGGGGATTCCAGTAATTTCTGAAAGTACTTGATGGTTTCATTTGGCTTGTTGAAACTTTCAAAAAATTCCTTTTCTCTTTTCAGGTCATTTTGTAGTTGTTCATTCTACAACTTAAATGTAATTACCTCAATGTCCTTGACATTCAATTCATGATGAGCATCCATCATTTGCCTCAAGGTATCCAATTGCATGTTTGAGATCCTAGATAGCTTTGTTCACTTTTCTTCCAATCTATTTGCCAAAATTATTTTATCTTCTTCAATCATGGCCTTGTCTTCTATAGCTTTCTTCTTTTGTTCAATTACCCCACATACCATCATGGCTTGTGATTCTTGCTCAAACTTGAGATTTATAATTTCTTTAGCTTGTGCTCTATTCTTCTCCATTAGATCTACAATTTCTACATCAAATTCATTGGCGTTACCATCTGCAAATAGCTTTGTGGTGTCAATCTCTTTGTATTACATGTCATTTTCTGCTATAGAAATCTCTTTCCTTCTTTTAAGGGAACTCTTCAAGGCATCTCTAGCTTCATTTAGTTGATGTAGTATAAGATGTATCTCAATCTCCTATTTCTCAGTGGTCTTTTCCAATTTGTAGACTTCCATTTTAGGATCTTTCCTCTAAGCTAAAAAGCTTCTCCTTTTATGAACTTGTCTCTGATACCAATTATTGGTATCACAAATGGGAAACATGTACTTCTAAAGGCGGGGGGGAGGGTGAATAAGAAATTACTCCAACTATTAAAAATTTTACCATTCATTAGATGCACATAATATATGTACTAAAAATGACATGTAAAGCACATACATCTAAATCATGTAAGCATATAATTAAACATATATACTTAACACTAGATATGATTATCTAGAAACCCTCCAAATGAGAAGGTAAAATTGGGGTGGGGATGACACTCACAAATCTTCACTATTGTAGCAATAAAGTGTAGGCAATTAAGGTTACAATGGTTTGACCATGAAACATGATCTACCCTATAAAAGACTTGTCTTGTTAAAGGCTTAAAAAGACTATCAAGTCCCACCTTGTTGGAGGAACACCCTATTAGAAGTGTGCCTAGTTAAAGGACTTTTGAACATCCACTTTGAATGTCACCTTGTTAAAGGATTTACTACAGTCTATTAGGACTACTCTACTTACGAGATTTAACTAAAATCACCTGTTAGGATGTTTCAACATAGATCTTGTGATTGGTTCTAATTGTCCAATTAAAGATCAAATCAATACAACGTCCTTCTTGATCCTCTTTGATCTGATATAACAATTTTTGTATCCTTCTATTCTTTGTTCTCCTCCAATTGATTCTACAAATCACTCTCATTGCTAAGTCACCTTGAATGCTCTTGTGAACAAATTTGATCATTCACCCCTTGTTACCTCTTGTTACTTTATCTCTCTCACTCTCTTGATTCCTTATAATTGTTGGGGCTTCATCTTCCTTATAAAGACTTTGGTGGCTTAGGGTTAGGTATGAATCTATGGCTGAGATTCAACCTTTTTTCCACTTAATCCTTCCTATTTTCTGATTGGCTACATGAAAATACATAGGGATTCTACAAATAGACTCATCCTTATCTTTAAATAATCAAAATCAAACCTTATGTTGGCTTGAAAATGGTTTACATAGTTGGTTGTGCAATTACAAACAAATATGTCCAATCTATGTTACTTGGCACTTGAAGTTACTGATGCTCAACACATACTGTAATTCTATTTTTGACTCGAAACCTGAACTGCTCAACATCTACTATTCACTTGGAACTTGAATGACTCGACATTGTCTCTCTGGTTGACACTTGAGTGACTCAACATGGTCTCTCTGCTTGACACTTGAGTGACTTGACACTCATTCCAACTCGACATGGTCTTGTATTTACATATTAAACTCGGTGTGCATTACTAGTTTGGTGTGAACTAAGTAAATGACTTAAGTGTGTTAACACTCAATTGTGAAAACCAATCTAAGATCAACAGTAGCATATGCATTGGTTTCTACTTGATATAATCTTATGATAGATGTAAATATAGATGTAGACAATGACTACAACAAACCAAGTTTTATTCCATTTCGAAATGTGAAAAGATTGAGATCGTGCACTAATCGTGCAAGACATATTCCATATCCAAAGTGCTATAAATAATAATATATATTAGTACTTAGCACTCAAATATGAAAATAAAAAATATATAAAATAATGACATGGTGTTAACATAAAAAAGATTTTTCTTGTGAAGATATCTGTTAAAATAATTGCATCTTTTTTTTTAATGAATAGTCTTTTTCTATTAATAAATAATATACTATGATTAAAATTCACAAAAAAAGGCTAGGGGATACAAGATCACCCTATGAGAGTTCAAACAACTGAAGCCAAAATAAAAACTATTCATAAGAAAACTAAATAAAGCAACCCTCAAGCAGCTAAAGTAGCGCTAGCTAAGGGGGGTGGTTCATCCTAATCATGAAATCCCCACTCATCTTTGGGGTTGTCAGGTAGGTTGGGAACAATCTAGCCATCATTAGTAGCATCAGGGGCTTGGTTAGCCTCCTTTAAACCAGGCCATGAAGGTGAGATACCCAAATCCAAGCAAACATGCCACTTCCTAGAAACCACTCACTGAGGGCCAAGAGGAGGAGCCAAGGACCAACTAGTGCCACCACGGGGCAAGGAAATCGAACAATTCCTCCATCCACCATCACCACCACTGGGAGAGTGGTGGTGGAAAACTTGCAAATGTAGTGTGTGTGAGCAGTGGCCTAAAGAATTGCACCTTTGGTAGTGGCCTCTAGGCATCGAGGTATCAACTAAGGCATCTGGAGGGACCCTGTCAATAGTACAAGGGGCATTTCCCCAGTGATTAAGAAGTTCTTGAAGGTGGACCACCTTGTTTTCTTGTACTTGAATCTGCATCATTACATTATTACAAATGCACACCTTAGTATAAATAGCAATATTTATATCAAGAAAACTATGAGTGAAAAAGACAACATTTCTATCTTTCCAAAGAGTGAACAAAATCTCCATCCTGAAGGTATGCCAAATTTGGGTAAATTTTCTAGGGATTTTGGGGGAATCACCCAATACAACCATATGCCAAGAAAAGGGTTAGGCCGAAATGGCTTAAAAAATTCATGAATCTAGTACCAATAATTTTTAGCATGTCTACAAAACCAAAAAATATACAGGAAAGACTCTGGTTGGCCACAAAATGGACACTTAGGATCCAAAACCCAATTCTGCTTGGGCTGAGGCCCAAGGGGAAGACCTTGAAATGCTAGGTAACAAGCAAAATGGGCAATTTTGGGTTTTGTAATAGCACTTCAAATAGTGTCAAAGTGGTTTCTCCATTGGGAAAGAGAAGATTGCAAATGCCATCTCTGATTGAGTGTATCTACCATCGATAGATGGGGAGAAAGCCATCTATAAGCTAGACTTGGTTTGTAATTGGAGAAATGAGTGGCAGGATACCACTTCCAATTAGTCCACCAAGGTCTAATAGACTGAATACCCACTTTACGAATTAAGTGCCCTGGAATTGCAGAAAGCAATAAGTCAAAAGTTTTTCAATTTGAATATGCAAGATGGTACTAGACTTGCATATCTTCCCAAGATCTAAGAATCATGGAGGCCCTAGAGAAAAGATCTTTAGGAGTCTTGATGCCTCATTTGAAAAAATGTAGAGCACTAGCACCTCAAGTCTTGGTAAGGGGAATACCCTAGTTGATAAACATGGGAGATCACCAAATGTTCTGCTGGTTCAAGGAGAGCCCATTACATCTTTTCTTTTTCATTCATATATATATATATACATTTTTATATTATCATAGGAATTTTTATGATGGTAGCTTAACATCTACTTTAGAGGAGCTCCCTTCCTTTTCCTTATAATAGAGCAATTGTTCAATTGTGTAGTATGTGAATTATTTTTTATTTTGACCCATTGTCCATTCATTACTATCATTGAAACTAAAATACACATTTTCTTTAATAAGCTATTGAATTATGTAATTTAATATTTTTAATTGAAAAACATGAACAACTCCATCCAACTCTCACTAAATTTTTTATGTCTACTAATAAAACTATTGATCCACTTAATTAATATGACATTAAAGATAAAATCAACCTTAATTTAGTAAATATTTTTATTATATAACTATCTAATATATTTTTCACTTAGTCCAAATTAAAATTTATTTAATATTTTAATTTTTGATATTATTGCACTGAATTTATTTATATATTAATATTTTTCTTTGCTAAGAATCAACAAGTACAATAGATTTATAAAAAATAGACATGCACAAAAATGTGATGATAATGAATTAATTATCTTCATTATCATGCTAATAAGTACATGATCTAAGAGCATGCCAACGACTTCTAAAATTAATTTAATTCTTAACTTAGGAGCTTTCTTAAAAACATACTAATATTTTAAATTTACAAATATATGATTCCCTTTTTAGTTTTTAAACTTCATTATTTCATGTACATATAAACATTAATAAATTGGATTTGTTATATTCCTTGTCATTTTAGTACTACAATAAGGGTAATCCACACATTATTCATTATCGCTACAAAGAGATGAAGATTAATTATTTTTGTATTAACACTAGTTGTAAATGTGCATCAAAATCTTATTTTAAATTCTATATTATATTTTATAAGCTTTAGAAATATACATCATGTTTTATATTTGATTGCATATTGTAAAAGATTTAGAGTAAATTTTTTTTGGTAGTGTATTACCTTGTACAATTATAGGAATTCTTAGATGAAAATTTGAATTTGTTTATATATATCATTTTTCTTGATATAGAAGTGAGAAGTTATTTTTACTGCTATGTCTTTCTTAGGCTAGTAGTGAAAGAAACATCATCTATAAGAAATAGGACAAATATGTGGTTCAATTGAAATATTAGCTTTTATAATATTAATGAAGATTACTCTAAGGAGATATTAATCACATAGGTTTATAAAATTGATACTATTTATTCAAAAAAATATAATATAATATTTAATTTGAATATTAGTGGTGTATATGTTCAATTTTTTACAAAATCTATATTGTGCATATGACCTCCAATATATAATGTCATCATCTTCACCAATCACACTTAACAATTTGAACAACAAATCCTTAACTAAATTGATATGTTTCTATTAACATTATTTTAAAAATATAGCCATTATCAACCATCTCTAATGATATTTTAACTTGTCCAAGAGTTTTGTCTATAGAAGGATGCAGATATGATGTTCCCAAAGAAAAGATAGAAAGGTGCGCTAGTGGGACTTCCAAACCTACATTCCTTACCTAGAGATCTTCCATCTGATCCCATGGAGATTTTAGGCTGGAAATTATTCTTCTAGATTTAGTGGTTGATAATATCATGAAAGGATTTTCACTAAGCTTGGTTGGTAGTTTTCTATCTTTTAGACCTACCATCAACATGGTGAGAAAATGGGTTTCTAATAAATGAAAACTAAAGGTTTTTGTTGAGGTTGTGGCAATGCTGGGAGCTCTGTTTCTATTCAAATTTTCCAATGAGAAATATAGAAACCAGGTCTTGGAAGGAATGTAGAAGCTTGGCAAGTATAATTTGGTTTTAGCTAAATGGAAAACTTGCTTCAACCCTAGTGTTGGTCTTCAATGGATGACCCTAGTGTAGGTCATACTACCTAATCTACCTTTAGAGTTTTTGGATGAATTTTTTTAAAATGGATAGGGGATTCCTTTCATCATTTTGATAAGATAGATGTGGTCACCATTTAGAAGTCCTAGTTAGATTTTCCTAGGCTTTGTGTGAATGTGGTAGTGAACAAAATCCTTCCAACTAGTATTTACTTAAAGTCTAAATGGGGGACTTGGCGGCAAGTTATAAACTATGAAAATGATGATTTGTACTTGCAAGGGTGTAGAAAATATGAACATATGATCACAACATATAAAACCTATACAAATATGGGAGAAACTAATAAAGAGAAGGAATCTTCTTAAGAAGGGAGTGTATTAGAAGATGTCCATGGAGGTTCCTTGAGAACCTTACAAAGTGACAAAGGGATGGAAGTTATCAAGGAAGGAAGAACATATCAAGATGCTAAAGGGTGCTCCTTAGAGATGGGTCATATTCTTAGCCTCCCCTTGGTGAGAGGAAAAGAAACCCAAACCACCCAGATGGTGGAAACCATAGCCATAGGGAATCTAGGGAAGTTTTTCCCTTGAATGGAGAAAAAAATATGAGACTGGAGAAGATTTGAAGAATGGTGAATTTAGAGTGGATATTGTGGGTCTTGATGATGTCTTAGAGAGTATTCATGACTTGGAAGGATTTATTGGAAGGAGTAACCACAATAATGTAGAGTTACATGGTGTCTAATTGACCTAGTCTAGCAATTGGCTCGAAAGAAATCTTATTCAAGTTAGACTCGATAGGGTGCTTCTCTTAGAAGATTGGGACATTTTGCCTCATAAATCCCTTAATGGCTTCCCGAGATTGGTCTCAAAAGACTCTATGCTTTTAGTTAATTGAATAACCAACACCTATTATGAGAGGAAAACCTTCTACTATGAGATCATGTGGCACTTACACCCACTTTTCCACAATTGCATTAGAAAATGGCGAAATACTCATATCTAGGGGACTACCATGTTCTATATAGAGAGGAAGCTTGAAATTATTTGAAAGGAGGTGTTTTTTGGAATAAAAACTCATGTCGAGATTTTTGCAAGAAAAAAAAGAAAATAAAAAGTAAGCTAGAGAAACTCCAAGTGAAGCTGGCAAGAGGAGACCTTTCAATTACTTCCGATGAAGGGGAACAAAGCTAGAGAAGGTTATGTAATCAAGTGATTGAAAGAGAGGAAATATTCTAGAAACCAAGATCTAGGATTCATTTTCTTGTGGAGGGAATGACATTCTTGCATAGGTCAGCCTCAAAGCATAAAAAAGGAATCACTATCACAAAGATCATTAATAATGAAAATGTTAACTTTTTTGATGAGAAGGATATTGAATGATGGTCCATCTACTATTTCCAAGATATATACAATCCCCCTCAACCTTGGGTTGATTCATTGGTAGATAGGGGCTTATAGGAGATTATACACCTAATGTTGGATGAACAAACCAATAAAGAGCTCATAAAAAAGGTTGTTGAAGGAAAAGTAAGAAAGGTAGTTTTTTCTATGGAGCCTTCAAGGCCCCAAGCCAGATAGATTTATCCTGATATTTTTCTAGGACTTCTATGGGATTATTAAGTATGATTTTATTCACATGACAAGGGACTTTATCAAAACTGACATAATACTTAAGGAGCCAAACTAGAATTTTTAAATCTTGGTACCAAAAGTTGATGACCGAACTTGGTTGGAATATTTTAGATCGATAATCCTTTGTAATATCATGTATAAGATTATCTCCAAGGTGGTGGTGAACATAATGAAACCTATGATGGATAATAAAACTAGTTCTATCCAGAATGGTTTCATCCCAGGCCAATAAATTCTAGATGCTTTGATGAGCTCTCATGAGGTCCTTTACTTGATGGAGTGATCTAGGAGCATCCTGGGTTGACGTGTTATCTTGCTCATCTATGTTCATTTTGCTAGTCATTGCCAAGTTGCAATTTTACCAAGTCATGTTAACATGATGGTTGTCATGTTATACCATTCTTTCTATTAGTGTTGGCCGAGTGATCTAATGTTGACAAAAATTTCTAGTGTTGGTTGAGTTATCCAATGTTCATCGAGCTATTTGATGTTGACCAAGTTATCTAGTGTTGGATAAGTGTTGGTTCATGTGCCGAGTGAGCTTGTTATTTGTTGACACTTAGTTCCTTCTTTGGCTGAGTTGTCTATGTTTTAGTTCTTAGTAGGAGTCAACTTTCTATTATGTAATGTTGTAGAATATTCTATAAATCATTTTGGAAAGTATAAATAGGGTGCTTAGGCTTAGGTTAGAGGTAAAAATTTGAGGGTAGAACTGGGAGGACTTTAAGAGTTCGATGCATATGTGTCTATAAATGAGAATTTGAACTTGGATTATGGATCTTGAATGCATTTTGTATTTGGTCATAACCCAAAAGGCCTTAAATTTGGGCATGTATGTTAACTTGATGAATCAATAAAAGTGTTCTCTCTCTCTCTCTCTCTCTCTCTCTCTCTCTCTCTCTCTCTCTCTCTCTCTCTCTCTCTCTCTCTCCCCCCTTGGTGCTATTCTCTTTATATGTTTTCTTCTAGTGTTTTAAATTTGCAAGGTGGTTTGGATTATTGGGTGTGCCATTGACCATAGTTCTTCATCCCTCCTTGCACCATGGGGAAGAGTGGGACCTAGGTATGCATACAAAACTTGATACTTTGAAGGCTTATGATAAGGTGAGAAGGGAAATTCTGATTAAAATTCTTAGAAATTTGGTTTGGGGAGAATTTTATTACTCTCATTGGCAAAATGATAAACAATGTTCATATCTCAACTCTGGTTAATGGATCCCTAGGAAATTTATTTTAGGTTGAGAGGGGCCTCTAGTAGGGAGACCCATTGTCACCTTATCTATTCATAATAGTGGTAGAGATTCTGGGCAAAAAGCTCTTGACTATGGCTTCTTGATGGGAGATTGTGGGGATCAAGCCTACTATGACCCTCCCTCTTGAGGTATTACAACATTTTTTTGATGATACCTTCCTTTATAAAATATCCTCCATAAGAGAGGCTAAGGTCTAGAAGAAAAATATGAATAGATATATAGAAGTGTCAGAACAACATATCAATTACCATAAAAGAAAGCTCGACTACTTCAATATAGACCTGGATCTTCAGTAAAGAATTACTAGGGAGTTAAAATTTTAGATTGTGAATCTCTGAGATACCTATTTGGGGCTCTCGTTTATAGTCAAGGAAGTTACCCCCAAATTTTGGAATACAATGGTGGAAAGGATGCAGAGGAAGTTGCTAGGCTCGAAAGGTTAGGTTCTAACTAATGCTGATAAAATTCAACTTATCTTGACCACATTACAAGGAATCCTAGTTTACCTTTTCTCATTATTCAAAATCTCTAATAGGCTTAGACATATTTTTGGGAAGATCCAAAGGAATTTTCTATGGCTGGGAATGGAGGAAATGAAAAAATTGAGCCTAGTTAATTAGGAAAAGGTGTGTAGACCCAAATCCCAAGGGGTTTTGAACCTAAGGGGAATTGGGGACCTAAATAAATCCCTCATGATGAAGATTGGTTGGAGACTTCCCCATAATTCAGCCTCTTGGTGCTACATCATGAGAGCTAGGTATTTGGGAGGTGGAATTTCAATTAAGCCTTCTATATGGAAGGTCTCTCAACTAGATCAAGAATATGGAATAACATCATCTAGATAAGGAAACACATAAGGGAAAAATTAGATAGAATATTGGAGATGCTAATTTGGCTAGATTTTGGGAAGATATTTGGGTGGGTGATTCTCTTCTAATTCACATAAAGTTTTCTATTTTAAAAAAGTAGGAGGTTACCAAGTGTGGTGAGAAGGTGATGACTTATATCACCAACAAGGAGTGGAAGGATTTTAATATATGGACAATTTTAAACCCATGAATAAGATAATGTATGAGGATTTGAGATCTATCCTAAAATAAATTTGAATTCATTACTTTTTAGAGATTGACAAACTAATATGGGAAAGGAAATCAAGTAGGGGATTTTAATCAAGTAGGGGATTTTAGTGTGAAGTCAACTGACAATAAAATAATTAGGGAGGAGGGGAACATGGAATAGAAGAATGTTTTGTATTCCCACTTTCTTCCTAAAAATTGGGACCCAAAACTAACAAAAAATTGGGAAGAAACTTCTAGGGGATTGGATGGTGGTGATAGAGATGCTCACTAGGATTATCACTCTTAAGGGTATGTATATGACATGGTATGCTTAAATGTGGCAATCTAAAAAATATTTAGTTCTTAAATGTCTCAAAGTATTTCAAAATCTATTCTAACTTTTTTCTCACCCATATTGATACTATACAAAGATATTAATGCCTTTATAAGGCCTAGTATTATTTGGATACCAGCCCTACATGGTCAACTTAAAAAATATCTCAAAGATATATATTTTTGGCCTGTTCTTGTGTGATTTTTTTTTACCTCAAACATGTGTCTGATGACTTTTTTTCACCTAAATTTGATGAAATAAAAAAAGTTTCTTAATAATTCTCTTATCTTTCCATAAATGTAATGTCTATCAAATTAGGAGTTCAATAAATAATTATTATTCATTTTCTAATAGAGCTATTCATAAACTATTGATTGACACACTAATATAAAAACAAATATAACTTTTAAACATTATAATATTTTTGAAATCCAAAAGACGTGTCATATTATATAGCTCTTCTACTATAAGGAAAATAAACTAAAAATTAAATTTTATAAAGTTTTGAATTAATTAAGGTGGTTAGACATGGGAATTTTTTATTCCAAAAATACTAATGTAGAAAATTCATATAATTAACTATTTATTAGGAATAACAATACCCAAAAATATGTGTCACATCAAGGCATTAGTCTACTTCTTATATCTAGGACATTATTAAAAAATATTATCATTTAATTTTGATTATGGTGGTCAGACATACACCTACTTCTTATTTTTGTCCTCAAATTTTTGTACTATTACATTAAAATTCAAAATTTTAACCAATCATTGTTTTCTTTCTTCAGATAAAGCCTAGTAGCTCAAAAATTAAATTCAATTTCCTATAAATTATTTTCACACAAACTTTTGATTGAAAGTTCGTAACAAGTTGAAAGTTACATGTCTAGTTGACATAACCCTGATTTGCTAATTTTTCATTGCCACTTAAGGGCATAGTTTCTTGACCATGATCTTGCACATACCCTTAAGGGAAGGTGCAAGTACTTCTATTCCCATCTCTTCTCTATGCATAATCAATGAAAAAGGAATGTTAAATTCCATTTTTCTTTTTAGATTTTCTCTTCCCTATCACTTTCAATGGACAAATATAAGGTCAAGGGTGGATCCCATCTTCACTAGAGTGTGATTTTAGTTTTCTATTATTCTTACCATATTTTTACCCCTTAGGATGTATCTAAACCCACCCTATTCATTAAGCTTAACACTTATGTGTTAACCCATTTTTCTTTTTTGGGGAAGATTTTAAAGGTTCCTTAGGATATTCTCTCTATTTCTAGAGTGGGGGTTAACTAAATTTCTTATCACATAACATGAAACAAATTTATCATTGGAATAAGAATAGAATAATATTTTTTCGTTAAAAGAGTTACAAGTTCACTATCTCATTTACTAACTAATTAAATCATTAGATTAATAAGATAACATTTTCCATCTAGATCTTTCATATTTTATATTTAATTAATTTTAGAAGAAATTAAATATTAAATATTCCCAATGTTGATCTCAGATTGGTTTTGACAAGTGAGTGTCAACACCCTTAAGCTATTTACTTAGTTCATACTAAACTAGTAATGCATGCTAAGAACAACATATAAATATTAGACCGTGGGTTTGGTGGAGGATGGATGGACTGTAGTAAAAGGAAAAAGGAAAAAGGATGAAGCCATCCACTGCCTCTTTTGATGTGGCATTATGGTCTCATAAGAAGGGATCTAAAAACAATGCATGACTGTTTCTGGTCTGTTGTTCTTTTTTGCTCCCTGACTTTTGGCCTGTTGATCTTTGTTGTGCATCATGGTAGGGGATTTATTTCCCTTTATTCTTTGGGTTTTAGGAGCCTAGACTTTTATTGTGTTGGTGGTTGTCATGATGCCACTTTGGTCACCTTTTGTTTGGTGATCTGATGTACTAGCCTTTTGTTTGACCTTTGTCCTTTGGCTGGGCTTTAATTGCTTATTTTTAGCCTTTATTTTGTTTCAATTTGGGTTTTAGGATCCTTGTAAAACCTATTTATCTAATAAAAAACATATAAATATTAGACCATGCTGAGCTATAGTGAGTGCTGAGCCACTCATGTGCTAAGTCACTCAAGTGCCAAGTAGATAGACCATGCCGAGTGATTTAGGAGCTGAGTAAATAGTGGATGTCGAGAAATGAAAGTGTTGACTCATAGTATAATGATCAGTTCATGTTGAGTATCAGAGACTTTAGATGCTGAGTGACACAATTTTGACATATTTGTTTGTAATGGAACAAACAATTATGTAAACCATTTTTGAGCTGACTTAAAGGTAAATTATGATGTTTCGGCGATAAGAAAAAATCTATAATTGGATTCCCTATGCAATTACATACAACCAATTAGAAAAAGGGAAGGATTAAGTGGAAAAATAGATGAATCTTAGCTGCAAATTCATACCTAATCCTAAGCCACCAAAGTCTTCTTAAGGAGGACAAAAACCCTAAACTATCTATCTAGTGTGTAAGAATTGAAGAAGCGAAAAGGATAGTTTGTATGCATAGATAAAGAATTCAAGGTGACTTAGAAGTTATGAAGAGAGAGTGAATTGCATAATCAGCTAGAGCAGAATAGAGGACAGAGAAAAGGATACAACATTGAGACATATGATCAAGAAGGATCAAGAAGACATTGTAAAGAGGTGATTTTTTATCAGGCAAGCAAGTGCCAACCATAAGATCTATGCTAATACATTTTAATAGGTGATTTCAGTCAAATCTCTTAATAGAGTAATCCTAACAAGCTATATGAAATTATTTAACAGGGTGCTTACTTAGTTGTAAGTTGAAGTCCTCTAACAAGACACGCTTCTAATAGGATGTTGAAATTCTCTAACAAGGTGAGAGTTAATAGTCTTTGTAAGCCTTTAATAGGGTAGACCTATCATAGGGTAGATCATGTTACATGATCAAAACATTGTAACCTCAATTGGATACACTTTATTGCTACAATAGTGAAGATTTGTGGGTGTCATCCCCACCCTAGTTTTACCTTCTCACTGGAGGGTTTCTAGGTAGTCATATCTGGTGTTATGTGTGTGAATTCTTACATGTTTATATGATTTAGATGTATATGTTTTATATGTTATTTTGGTTTACTCATTAAATACATGAGATGGATGTGTGGTGAAAATTTTATGGGTCCAAGTTTAAACTATTGATTCATCCCCCCAGAAGTTTACCTTTCCTATTGTAATTCCAACAATTGTTATCAGAGCTTAGTTCTCTGAAAAGAGAAGCTTTACAACTTTGAGGAAAGATCTTGAAATGGAAGTTTAAAAGTTAGGAAAGACTATTGAGAACCAAAAAATTGAAATACATCTCATACTACATCAACTGAATGAAGCAAGAGATAAACTAAAGAAATCCTTGAAGAGAAGGAAAGAAATTGCTATTGCAGAGAATGACACACAATATAGAGAGATAAACACTACTAATCTATTTGCAAATGGAGACTCTAATGAATTTGATGCAGTAGTTGCATATCTAATGGAAAAGAATAGATTCCAAGTTGAGGAAATCAGAAATCTCAAGTTAGAGCAAGAATCACAGGCCATACTACTATGTGAGGTAACTTAACAAAAGAAGAAAACTATGGAAGAAAAATCCATGATTGAAGAAGACATAAGAATTCTAGCCAAAAAATTGGAAAAGAAGTCATTAGAGCTAACCAAGATTTCCAACATGCAATTGGATACTCTAAGTCAAATAATGAATGCCAATTATGAACTGAATGTCAAGGACATTGAGATAACTACATTGAAGTTGCAGAGTGACCTAAAGAGAGAAAAGGAACTTGTTGAAATTTTCAACAAACCAAATAAAGCCATCAAATACTTTAAGCAATTATTGAGGTCTCCTAAATCCAAGAATGATACATTAGGACAAGGATATACAATTACTGAAGAAGGAGAGCCATCCAAAAGTGTAGAAGAAAGGAACATCAAAGTTAAGAACTCCAAACCTACTTGTCATAATTGTGGTAAGAAAGGACATACTACTAATGTGTGCAGGAGCAAGATTAAAAATCAAAATGTCAAGCCTAAGAACATGATTCATTGTCATAAGTGCAACAAGCAAGGTTATTAGGCACATCAATGTAGGACCAGGACCATGCATACACAAATATTTGAAGGATATTGTTACAACTATCAAAAGTATGGACATAGAGCTTTTGAATGCAAGTCCAAATCCATGTGGTCATCAAACAAGAAAACAAAGGTAAGGAACAATGACAACTCTTACAACTAGGATTATAATACAAGATATAGCTATTATTACCATCAAGAATATGGACATGTTCTTGAGAATTGTATTTGGAAACACTTAAAAGGTAATTACCAAAGGTGGTTAAGTCAAACTACATGTTTCAACTATTTGAAGACTGGTCACATCAGTAGGTACTGTCCAACTAGGTCAAAGGCACCAAGTTGTGAATTTGATAAAGGCAAAGGCAAGGTAGATGTTGAACATATTAGAGATGAGATGAATAAGACATGGAAAAAGAAAGTTGATTACAACATATCAAATGGAGAAGGGATCACTTCACCCAATGGGCCAAGTGATCACACCTCATCAAACTAAACAATCAAGAGGTATGTGGGATTGATATTTAAAGGCTATTTCATACATCAATTCCAAAAGGAGATAGTATTGAAAATACTATATTTGCATGAATAAAGATGCAAGATATTGTTAGAAATTCAGGACAAATCTTTAAGTTTTTCATGTTGTTGCTAAGAATGAAAAGTTTCCTACATATGCCAAGTGAAATGCTAGAAGATGTTGAGCTGGCAAATTGGCTAGTTGATGCCAAACTTGTAGTGGTTTTTGAGTAATGAAAATATCAATGGATGCTAAGTGAGCCTAAAATTGGTTGATGTTGAGCTTATAATTGTGTAAGCACTTAGCATTTATTACAAGGTTTTTAAAGGCTATTTGATTGATTTTAGCTCAATTTTCATCATTTCAAATTTGAGAAAGAGAGAGTAGAGTAGAAGGAAATCTAGAAATCCATTCAAAGCATTCGCAAAAGATTCTAGCAGAAATCTCACACCAATTCATTAGATTTCCTAAGGTATTTATCAAGAGCCAAGGTATGTAATTTTAATTTTCAAAAACCCTAGTTTCACACAATGGCATCAATTTTGAAAAATATTGAAGGGAATGAAGTTTTAAATGTTTAGTTAGTGAGTAATGAAGTTAAACAACCCATTTTCAAAGACATCCCTAACATTGCATATAAACAAGACCCTTCTGGTGCATTGTCAATGATCTGCCAAATGTAATAATGGTACAAGATGTGAGAAAATGTTATAACTACAAGATAGGAAGTATTGGTGACATTGCAATGAAAGGTGCATACAATAGGTTATGTGAAAATGGTGTTTTGAAAGAAGAGTAGAAAATTGTTGAGAAAAAGGGTTTAACACAAGCCTTAGATTTTCAAAATGTGTTTAAAACAAAGTGGATACGAATAGTGCTAAGCTAAATTCATGATGGTTCCTTATGGCTAAAGGGAATACCTATCAAAATTACCAAGAGGATAATTCATAGGATTACTAGCTACCCAACCCTAGATTGACTTAAGACATTAATAACTAATTCTAAGGAAGTGATTGAGAAGAATACTGGAGTTGTCTTGAATATAAGAGGTATGGCTATAGATACAATCACTGATCCTCTTATTAACTTTTTTGTAAGGGTTATATCACCCAAATTATACCAATCGAGTAGATTGAATAGTGTACCCTATATAGCTATGGATGTTGGATATAATATTGTCAAGAAAGATCATATATATGATCTAGTAGAACTATAATTACAACAAATGATGGAGAACCTTGGAGAAATTAGGAAAACCAAGAGTGCACAGTGAAAATTTGGTTCAATATTGATTTTTATATTCTTTTATGTACAAAACACATTCCCCTCATTTGGTACTATTGGATGGAAGACCAACAGATCAATTGTAGTATAGATTGGTGAATACACTGAGTATTTAGGAGAAAATTTTGAATCCTTAATGGCTAGTTACTTTGAATATTTCAAAAATTCAATGAAGCAGAGATTAAGGATACTAGTATCTTTGGTTGAAAAACATTATAATGATGTATGTTTTCTTGTGGATACTAGTTATACATTTGTGCAAGCTGCCACACCAAGGGTACAATGGTTGAGACCCTTAGGGTATGAGGTAAATGTATATGAAGCCTCAGTAGCTATAATTGCTCTACTAGTAGACGTAGATAAGACCACATAAGTCTTTGGAAACTATGAGATGATAAAATCAAAGATTTCCATGGAATTGAAGACTGCCTCTACAATAAAGAAGAAGGACAAGTTGGTAAAGAAGTTGAAAGAAAAGCTTAGAGTGGACACCAAAGAGGAAGAAGAAGAAGAAGAAGAGGATGAAGAGGAAAAAGGAACTCAATCACAAGAACCTCTAGCACTGACATTGGGCATGGGAGAAGATAAAGAAGCGAAGGAGACTCAAGGTGCAGAGGGAGAAGAAGCCAAGGAAGTACCTACTCCTACTAAGAAAAATAAGAGGAAGGCCAAGGCATAGCCTATGGAAAGGACCAAGAAACTTGCCAAACCAAGTTAGCCAAAGCCCACTACACCTACCACAAGAGCTAGCACACATGCTACAACACAAAAGGCTAAGGAAAAAACAAAGAAAACATAAAAAGGAGGTCAAGAGAAAAAAGACCTAGAAGAAAATATGTGGCATAAATATATTTTGATGAAGAGAAAATAAAGTCAGATGAAAACAACCAATTTAAGGTGGTAAGTCACAATCTTCTCTCAGATCTTGAGAATTTATGTGAAAATGTTAAGAACAATAAAAATCTATTAGGTTTTAGTCATGTTGATTTTGTTAAATTGGGTAAAGACAAGAAAAACCAACTGGAAGAGGCCCTATATGTGATGATGTCAAAATTCAAGACAACACCCTTAGAATTTGCCAGCTTAGTACCTAAAATTCTATATCACATAGTTGAGCAAAAATGGCATTATTGATTAAATTTGGAAAGACAAATTAGGGAGACCACACTAGCCCAAGTAATGCTTTAATTGACTAAGGGGAAAATTGTAAAGGCTATAAAGAAATATGTATTTAGGTTCAAACCTAAATACAAAGCCTTTTGCATTCTACAAAACAATATTGAGGATGTTGTTAAAAGTTAACATAGATATGGAAACTCATTTATGGGTTAACCATAGTTAAGAAAGGAGAAGTTGAACCTTTAGAGGTTAAAGATGATGATAAAGATAACATAGTTGGAGGAGAAACAAAAATGAAAGAAGATGACAAGGCAACAATTGAGCCTAAGAAACAAGAAGAATATAGTGTGCATGACACACAATTACCAAGTGCCAGTCCTCCCCATGACACAACTGAGACAACTGAAACAATAACTATAAAGGATTTTTCTAATATGTTAGCTCAAAACATCAATCCTCTTTTAGAAGAAGATTTAAAGAAGATCTTAGATCAATCTACATTGTAGGCCAAACTTTGTGGCAATCCTATTTTGGTTAGTGTAGAAGAACTGCAAAAGTCAATAAATGATGTTACAAAAGAAAAGGTGAATCCACAAGAACCACCTTCCATCATCCCTTCAGTTACTAATGTACAACCTTTGGTCCAAATGCTTGAATTTACATCTACCAAGGTTGATACAATTTTTGAAGGTTGGTACTATTAAGAAGAAAGTAGAAGAGAACGACACCACTGTAGGATAGAAAGAAATAGGTTAGATAGACTTATTTGCACCTACAACACAATGACAAGGTGCTAGTCAAGTCATAGTGGTAGACCAAGGTGAACATGAAGAGAGTGAGCTAATACCTAAGGTGAAGGAAAAAATGGCCATTCAAGCACTAGTATCTTTACTAGCATCTAACACTTCTTCTACATAAACTCTTTAGAAGCCGAGCACATAAGCTATTCCATTGCAAATCTTAATGCCAAGCCCAAGCTCATCATAAGTTGAAAATGTAATTCACTATGGAGATATAAGCCTTGATGAAGAAATTTTTATTGAAAATATGATTATGATACTATGACACTAGAAAAAATAGGCATATTATAGTAGGCCTTAGAAAGGAAAAAGCATCAAGAAATGCTTAGGAGAGAACATAGGCAGAAGTAGGAACTTCAAGATATTAAGGACATCTTTCTAGATGCACTTAGTCTACCAAATCCTAAAGAGACCAAGTCACTAATAGAACAATTAATAGATATAGTGGAGAAGGTCAGTAATGAAGACCTTGATACAAATGCCAAACTTTTAGAATGGTCATTTTTTTTTTCCAAAATAAGGTCAATGAGAAAATATCTAGTGAGATAGCACTACAACAAGTTGCATTGGCAACTAAGGTTGAGGATGTGAAGAAGGTACTTGAGAACATATTCTCATTGTACACATAACTATGCAATCCAACACTCTTCACTGAAGAGATCAAGAGTCACATTTTGAGCCTTGAAAGCCAAATATCTACATTAGGTGCAAGACTAGCAACAAATCTAGCTTAGAGTGAGAAGCATTTTAAGATGCTACTTCAGACATAGAGTCAGTTAGCTATATTGATAGAAGATGAGGCTAACATAAGAGCCAAACTGACAAGCATACAAGCAACCCTCACCTTGCACATAGAAATATTGCACAAGGAGCTAGGCTATGCTGAAACTCTACTAAAGAAAGACCCCAATATTTCTACTTTGGATGGCCTAGTCCACCTTGCTATCAAGCTTGCAATCCAACTCAAGTCATTGGATGTTGCATGTGATAATTGGGATGCAACCCTCAGGATCATATTGGATGTCCATAAATACTTTTTAGACAAACACACAATATGTGTATAGCCCATTTGACATAAGTGTCAAAAAGGGGGAGAATAAGAGCAAGGGGAGAAATATTTTTGAGGTGAATAAGAACAAAGGTGGAGCTATATCATTGGGGAGATATACATTTTTGAGGATAAATAAAGCTATCAAAATACAAGAACATATTAGATGAAAGAGTATCAGTAATACGTCACATTAAAGTCAAAGTGCATCAACAGAGACACATTTACTCAAAAGGAGCATAGAATTTTGGTTATAGAATAGACATATCAACTCAGGGAGAGTTATCAAATTTTGAGGTATGCAAGTGATTGCAATTTTTTTGAAATTTTGAAGTTCTGTTTATTTGAGTCATGGATATGTTATGCTCAAGAGATCAAGGATATTAACGTATATTCAAGTCTTTTTGAAACTCATTTCAAATGGGAAGATTGTTGATTTCAGATTGGTTTTGACGAGTGTCAACACACTTAAGCTATTTACTTAGTTCATGCCAAACTAGTAATACATGCCGAGCACAAGATATAAATATTAGACCATGCCAAGATATAGTGAGTGTCGAGTGGCTCATGTGCCAAGTCACTCAAGTGCCAAGTAGATAGACCATGTTGAGTGATTTAGGAGCTAAGTAAATAGTGGATGCCAGGTGCCCAGTCATAATATAAAGATCAGTGCATGCCGAGTATGAAAGAATTCAGATGCCAAGTGACATAGTTTTGACATATTTGTTTTTAATGGCATAAACAACTATGTAAACCATTTTTGAGCTTACTTAAAGGTAAATTACAATATTTTGGAGAGAATAATGAATCTATAGTTAGACTCCTTATGCAATTACTTGCAGCCAATAAAAAAAAGAGAAGGATTAAGTGGAAAAATGGACGAATCTCAACCGTAGATTCATACCTAACCCTAAGCCATCAAAGTCTTCTTAAGGAGGACGAATACCCTAAACTATCTATCGAGTGTGCAAGGAATTGAAGGAGCGAAAAGGATAGTTTGCATGCACAAACAAAGCATTCAAGGTGACTTAGAAGTTATAAAGAGAGTGTGAATTGTAGAATCAGTTAGAGTAGAATAGAGGATAGAGAAAAGGATATGACATTGAGACATCTGATCAAGAAGGATCAAGAAGACATTGTATAGAGGTGATCTATTATTAGGCAAGCAAGTACCAACCATAGGATCTATGCTGAGGCATTTTAACAGGTGATTCCAGTCAAATCTCCTAACAAAGTAGTCCTAACAAGCTATATGAAATCCTTTAACAGGGTGCTTACTTAGTTGTAAGTTGAAGTCCTCTAACAAGGCACACTTCTAACATGGTGTTGAAATCCTCTAACAAGGTGGAATCTAATAGTCTTTGTAAGCCTTTAAGAGGGAAAACCTTTCATAGGGTAGATCATGTTTCATGATCAAAACATTGTAACCTTCATTGGATACAATTTATTACTGCAGTAGTGAAGATTTGTGGGTGTCATCCCTACCCCATTTTTACCTTCTCACTTGGAGGGTTTCTGGGTAATCATATATGGTGTTATGTGTGTGAATGCTTACATGTTTATATGATTTAGATGTATATGTTTTATATGTTATTTCAGTTTACTCATTGAATACATGAGATGGATGTGTTGTGAAAGTTTTATCGGTCCAAGTTTAAACTAGTTTTTCACCCCCCCACTCTTAGAAGTTTACCTTTCCTATTGTAATTCCAACACCCAATCATCTCATAAAAATAAATAAATAAACATGACACAAGAATACTATTCTTAATAATATGAAGATATCTTTAAGAATGTAATAGCTTAATAAGAAATAAGAAGACATATTAATGAAATATTTTTCCCTCTTTTGATATTCTTCAACACTCTAACTTTAAAAATTATACTAATTTCTATCCCTCTCATTAAATTAAAACATTCTAATCAAGACATAACATAAGTAAACCAATTTCACATAATGGTAAAATATGAAATGAGCAACAACTTTAACTATTGCATTTCCTTTTTCTTAAGAAAAACATAAAAAATTAATAAAAGTAAGTATGTTGGTGATATCTATTAGCCATTTCATAGTCATACAAGTAGAAAAATCTTACAAACAAATAAGAAAAACAATAATCCAAGCTAGGCTTACATGAATTCATTACAAATCTTAAAAAAATCGAACATAAATAATAAACAACTTTCTTCATAACTTATAGAATTCACAAACAAATTTTTTTTGAAGGAAATCGAAACCTAGAAAAAGATGGAATTCTCTCTAATTTCAATGATTTTCTCTACCTTCCCCAAACCTACAATTCTTCCCAAATCTAGTGATATATAGCTAAGTTCTCTACCCTATCTATGTTTTTTTCGCGTGCCTCTGTAATAATTCTCTCACATTCTTATTTAGAATCAAACATTCTAATTCCCCCCAAAAATCTCCATATTTATTAGTTCATGTCATAGGCTGAGAACTATAAACATCAACCAAACTTAAATCATTAATAATAATAATTTTTTTAACAAATCAGGCACAAGATATTTTTTATATTTTAACTTTCTTCATTTTGATTAAAGTAAACTTGCAATTTTTTTAACAAAATTTATGTAAAAAAATAGTTTACTACAATTTGATTGGTTTAAAAAATTTAGTGATATGAACGCTTTTTCTGGAACAACACAAATGTTAGAATGATTTTTTTTTTTCTTTGTGACTTCTTCTTTCTTCTTTGAGCATGTTTCTTCTTTTTTGATATTTTGCATAGAATATATTTATATATTAATATTTTTCTTTGCTAAGTACCAACAAGTACAATAGATTTATAAAAATTAGACATGCACAAAATGTGATGATAATGAATTAATTATCTCTAGTTTTTACAATGACACTGTTATCATGCTAATAAGTACATGATCTAAGAGCTTGCCAACAACTTTTGAAATGAATTTAATTATTAACTCTAGGAGCTTGCTTAAAAATGTATTAATAATTTGAATTTACAAATATATGATTTCTTTTTTAGTTCTAAAACTTTATTTTTTTCCTACAAATCAACATTAATAAATTGGTGTGTTATATTCCTTGCCATTTGGGTACTACAACAAGGGTAATCAACATATTCTTGATTATGGTTACAAGGAGCTAAAAATTAAATAATTTTGGTAATTATGCTAGTTGTAAATGTGTATCAAAATCTTATTTTATACTTTATAGTATATTGCATAAGCTTTACAAATATACATCTTGTTTCATATTTGATTGTATATTGTAAAAGTCTCAGTGTAAAAAAATATTTGATCTAGTGAACTATCTTTTACAATTATTGGAATTTTTATATGAAAATTGAATTTATTTATATATACCATTTTTCTTGATATTGATGTGAGAAGTTATTTTCACTACTCTCTCTTTCTTAGGGCATTAGTGAAATGAACATCATCTATAAGAAATAGGAAAAATATATGGCTCAATTGAAATATTGACTTGTATAATATCAATAGAAAACACTCTAAGGATATATTAGTCACATATGTTTATACAATTGATATTATTTATTCAAAAAATTATAATATAATATTTTAGTTGAATATTAGTGGTGTATATGTTCAATTGTTTGTACATAATCTATATTATGAATATTAAGACTTCCTTTATATTATGCCATCATCTTCACCAATCATACTTAACAAGTTGAACAACAAACCCTTAACTAAATTGATATGTTTCTATGAACATTATTTTAACAATATAGTCATTATTAACTCTCTCATGATCTTTTATCCCACCCTTTGCTCAAAAAATAAGATAATGTATGTATTCTTTCCCTATTTAATATCCAATGGAGCTAGAGTAATACCCCTAAGACAGCTAGTAAATACTTCTCTAATAATTTTTTTTCGAAAGAAATCTAGTGGCATGCTCTTCTATATGGGAGTTGGTCCTTATGCAAAGAGTGGAATAATTATATATTTTGAGATAAACAAAAAGATGCAAATACAATGTTCCATGAATTGACCAACAATATCAAAGAGAAATATTGATTATTCATCCTTTTTCTTTCAATTCTCCCTCAATATCTATAGGTTCGAATATTGCAAGAGTTGAAACCTTGTTGATTACTTACAACGATACAAATTCCCTAATGTTGGTTTTAGGAAAAAACATCAAATACACTTAGAGAATTTTGATGGATCACTTCTTGGTAATCTTGGTCTCATAACAAATCCAAGGAGCAATTTGTTGGTGGCATATGTTGTCAATATGCGAGTCCATAATTCTTACGTGCTAGAAATTTTAGCTCTTTTTCATTGAGTCAAAATTGTGTATAAAGAGGGATATACAAAAATCATATCCAAAGATGATGCCCTCATTGTTATCAATATTTTAATAAAAAAGATAACATGGATGGCATGGTAGAGATATCAGATAAAAAAATGATGTGCATCTGCTTAACATGATAGACAAGGAAATAATGTTGCAGAGATAGGCTAGTAACTATTGGTAAGTACATAGATTTTGTTAAAATATAGGAAGATGTTAATTCAATACAAGCAAAGGCTCGTATGACAATTTCACAAGATATTGCCGCTTCTTTCAATAATTGTAATGCAATCAAAGGATGTTAGGGAACATTAATTATATTTTCTTTTTGGATTTGGGATAACACGATTTTTTCATTTTCCTTATAGAGCTCTACTTTCATGATATTCATTGGTCTTTATTTTTTATACTTTTTTCTCTCTTCATTATTTTACTATGTTTCTTATTTATTGGGTGTTTCTATTTTTGCATTTTAAGAAGGGAAGGTTGTGGATAACTATGCGTGGTGCCCTGAATAAAATTGAACCTAATAACTTTGATGATTTTGAGAATGCCAATAGAGTATAAAAAACAATTGATAATGGAAACATGATGAAATATGTGGAGGATATGCAATGTTACAACTTGGATTGGTGCCATAATTTTTTTTGAATATTTGGAGCATGGAAAAGTTGCTATTGGGGGAGTTTCCTTTCTTTTTACAAAGGTAATCATCACTGCAATTATAGAATTGAGAGTGTAGGGCTCTAAAATTCCTTAAAAGAACAAAGCTTCTTTCAAAGATCGTTTTTGGCTTTTCTTGGACTCTAGGGAAGAAATCATGAAATACCAAAGCAATTTCAACTATGTAATGGACACCCCTGGATGTCCCATAAAACTAAACCAATTTGCTGAAATGAATTTTGTCAAATAGTTTGCATGCAACCTCTTAAAACCCCTTATAACTCTGGAAATCAAACGTTTATTTGTTTGTTGTGTTTCATGCATGGAATTGGTATCATACAACATAAACAAGCAAGAAACTACAATAATATGCAAAGTGGAAATGAACTGCTGCTAATAAAATGTTATTTTCAGAATTCATAAAACCAAATACATGGCAGATTTATCGACTCACTAATTACTTCAGCAATATTGTCATAATACTCCAGCCCATGCTTACGAACTTGCTGCTACAATACTTTGTCCTCCAATCAGTCCACTACCTTCATAATACCATTCCCTCCAAGCAGCATAAGCGTCGGACAAGTAGTGAAGAAGATATGAGCAAAATATCAAATCTGCCTGTAGCCGAAAATGCAACTAAACTGCCTGATAATGAAGCCAATAAGAAAGAATTCCAAAGGCCAAACCCCAAGGGAATGACGTCTAGAATGTTACAAGAGAGGATAGACGTCCTCAAATGCCAAGAACAAAGCTGCAACTCACACACCAATTTCTTCTCATATTCAACCTTGTCTAATGAAGCTACAAATGCTTCCTTTTATTCTATTCCCACGGGTCCGCTCAACTCATATGGGCAATGTGGGATAAAGATGTGTAATATAAAACATATATTAAAATACCCCTTATGTCTCCCTTGGGTACCATCACCATAAAATAAATATTAAAGTAACACTTTAATATTTTACAATTAAATTAGACGTTACTTTAATAAAACTTCAGGCATTAAAATGTATTAGCAATCAGACTCTGAATAATGCGAGTGATAGCTCATCGAAAAGCTCTCACCGAGGAGTATCGAATCCAATCACCAAAATTGACCTGCACTGTGTCCTGCCGACTTACTAAAAATAGTAAGTATGCCTGAAACTGAGTAAATCAACTTCGTTTTGGCCCAAAATGGAAATGACTAGGCCAAAACACTCCAAGATCCCATTAAACCCTTCGTTAGCCCTCGGGACCATGTAGAACAAGGCTAACACGCACACACTTGGTCAACTGCTAAAATGGGGACATTACAGTCTGCCCCCCTTGAAATTGCTTGTCCTCAAGCAATCTCAGTCCAGCCTGCTGAATAACCTGCTCACTCTCCCATGTAGAATCTTCCTCCGGCAGGTCTTTCCATTTGACCAAATACTCCTTCACTATCCTGTTTCTAAGCTTCCTCTCTCTGGTATCCACAATAGCCTCAGGTACTAACACAAGCTTCCCCTCCTCATCCAAAGGGGGTAAATCTACAGAAGGCACTACACTCTGACCAATGGCTTTCTTAAGCCTGGACACATGAAACACATTGTGCACTCGATTGCCCTCTGGAAGCTCAAGCTCATAGGCGACTTTGCCCACTTTGTGAATCACCCTGTAGGGACCATAAAATCTAGGTTTCAACTTTTCAGCTCCGCTCTTCTTGAGTGATGACTGTCTATATGGTTGTAGCCTCAAGTAAACCATATCCCCTACCTCGAAGCTACGCTCGATTCAGTGCTGATCAGCATGCAATTTCTGTTGATTCTGGGCCTGTTGTATATTCTCTTTGAGCACTTTCAGGATGTCCTGACTATCCTGCAATAAGTTTTTGGCTTTGGGCACTCTACTGTCCCCCAAAACTAAATCCATGAAGCTAGGTGCTTCATAACCATAGAGTGCCATGAAATGAGTCATCTTGATGGACATATGATAAGTGGTGTTATAACAATACTCTCCCATATGCAACCATCTGATCCAAGCCTTTTGTTGTGTAGTTACATAGTTCTTCAAATATCCTTCCGCCCATTTATTCACAATCTCTGTTTGCCCATCTGTTTGCGGATGATAACTAGTGCTAGGTGTAAGATCTGTACCACACAACCTAAACAACTCTTGCCAAAAAAAACTCATAAACTTACTATCCCGGTCGCTGACAATGAATCTGGGCAGCCCATGTAACCTGAATATCTCTTTAAAGAAAAGATCTGCCACCTGTGCTGCTGTGTAAGTGGACGGAATAGCAAAGAAGTGAGCAAACTTCGTCAAGCGGTCCACCACCACATAGATGCAATCCCTTCCCTGCACTCGTGGTAAACCAGTGATGAAGTCCATCGAAATACTTTCCCATTTCCTATCAGGAATGGGTAAGGGCTGTAATAAACCTACAGGAAATGTGTGTTCTCCCTTATTCTGTTGACAAACCATACACTCCCTAACATACCTCTGAACATCATCCTTGAGCCCTTTCCATGAAAACCGCTCTCGGATCTGCCTGTAGGTCTTGAAGACCCCCGGATGTCCTACTGTGGGTGCATCATGAAATGCCTTCAATATCGCCTCTCTCACATGTGATGACGGAATCAAATAAACCCTGTCCTGAACTCTGATCAATCCATCTATCACCTCATAGCGATCATCCTGTATGGTACCTGAAATCAATCCAGAAGCCCAAGCATCTCCGACATACTCTGCTATAATCCGATCTCTCCAATCTCCTGAAATCTCTGCCAGAGCACATAAGTGAGGTCTCCGAGATAAGGCATCAGCCACCACATTTTTCTTACCTTTGACAAACTCTATGTCAAAGTCATAAGCCTGCAATTTAGTCACCCATTTTTGTTGCCGGTCATTAAGATCACGCTGGCTCATGAAGTATTTAATACTGTTGTGATCAGTCTTGATCACAAAATGTCCACCTACCAAATATGATCGAAATTTGGCCAACGCATGCATTATGGCCAACATCTCCCGGTCATAGACAGAATAACTTTTCTCAACTCCTCAGAGCTTCCTACTCTCGAATGCAATGGGATGCTTCTCCTGCATCAATACTGCTCCAATCCCATCACCTGATGCATCACAATGAAGCTCAAAAGGCTTTGTGAAATCCGGTAGAGCTAGAACTGGACATGAAGACATTACCTGCTTGAAATGCTCAAAACACCTCTGTGCTGCCCCTGTCCACACGAAGGCTCCTTTCTTGGTAAGATCTGTCAAGGGTGTAGCAATCTGTGAGAATCCCTTAACAAACCTTCTATAAAAACCACATAAACCAAAGAATCCCTTAAGCTGTGTAAGGTTTGTGGGAGTAGGCCACTCTATAATAGCTCTAATCTTTTCGGGATCAACCCGAACGCCATCTGCACTAATGATATGCCCCAGGTAAAGGAGCTCAGTCATGCCAAACTCACATTTAGATTCCTTGGCATACAATGACTCTCTCTCCAGAATAGATAACACCTCCTCCAGATGATGTAAGTGCTCCTCCCAGGTCTTACTGAAGACCAAGATGTCATCAAAGAAGATCAAGACAAATCTCCTCAGCTGCTTCCTGAATACCTAGTTCATACAACTTTGAAATGTAGCAGGTGCATTGGTTAGACCAAATGGCATAACCATGAACTCAAAGTGGCCATAGTGACATCGGAAGGCTATTTTCTCAATGTCCTTTGCTCTCATCCCGATCTGATGGTATCCGGATTGCAAATCAATTTTGGTGAAGAAGCATGCCCCATGCAACTCATCAATTAGCTCATCAATCCTAGGAATGGGATACCTGTTTTTAATTATTTTCTTATTTAGTGCCCTGTAATCGATGCACATGCGCATTGTCCCATCCTTCTTCTTTACCAATACTACTGCTGAAGCAAAAGGGCTCTTACTGGGCCTGATATGCCCCATCTCCAACAAATCCTTAATCGCCTTCTCTATCTCATCCTTGTGTTTCTTAGGATGACGATAGGGAGTAATCATAACTGGTTTGGCTCCCTCCTCGAGCTCAATAACATGTTCCATCCCTCTATCAGGAGGAACCCCATGAGGAATATCGCTAAATACTTTAGCGTGTCTATCAAGTATCTTTTGGACATCTAGTGGATGACTCTTTTCTTGTGGCTCTAGTGAAGTTGGCATAATGTGGCACTCTGCCGCCCACTCTATGTCATCATGAAGAAAAAGTCTTTGCATTCTCCTCAAGGACACTATTCTGCAACCTCCATCTGAAAGCCCTCTAAGTACCACAGTTCTCCCCTCATGCTGGAATCTCATCTCCAATTTCGCTAGATTGAGTGTGAACTCAACTAGTGAAGCCATCCATGTCATGCCAAGGATGACATCATAATCTCCCATGTCCACAACATAGAACTCATCTTCCAACTCGTAGCCATCTCCAAACCTGATGCAAAGATTAGATATCTTCCGAGTGCATAATAACTTATCACCGTTAGCCACCATGACTCTAAACCCATCATGCTCCTCTGTCTGTAACCCTCTCCTGGCTACCAACTGTGCATCTATGAAGTTATGTGTAGCCCCAGTGTCAATAAGAGATATCACTTTTTGCCCCTTGATAGTACCCCTGACCTTAAATGTGATTGCCTTTTGGGCCCCTGTCAAGTGTGCCAACGATCTATCATCCTTAGGAATGTTGCTCTCCTCTATAGTGTTACCCTCATCTGAATCGGAGTGCTGATCCTCCCCTTCTGACTCTGACTCTTCTGCTGAAAAATACTCCATTTGATTTGCCTTAGCCTTATGAGAACATTTATGAGATAAGTCCCAAGGCTCTCTACAATGGAAGCACAGCTTCTTCTTTCGAAGTTCATTCAAGGTTTCATTGTCTAGTCCTTTTGATCCTTCTTTGGGTTTGCTATACTCTTTCTGAAATGATTTTTTGTCTTTGTCCTTGCGGTAGGAAGAATCTGTTGAATGGTTTTTTCCTTTGTATACCGAAGGGGCTAAATCTCGTGCCTTTTTAGTTGCTTCAGCTAACGTGAGTGGATCATGTCCCTTCACCCAACCTCGTAATGGATCAGCAAGACCATCACAAAATAACACCACCAATCTCCTAGGAGAGATATCAGTAACAAGTACAGACAAGCGCTGAAACTCGGCAATGTAAGCATCCACAGAACTTGACTGTTTTAACTGTGCTAGCTCCTTGAAATGTAACTCGGGATCCTTAGTGTCAAATCTCCCAATCAATGTTTTGGTGAATTCCTCATAGGATGTAATCTGATTATGCCCCAAAGTCACCATGCCATGATGCCACCATTCATGTGCAACGCCATCCAAGTGCATAGCCGCATACTTGATAGCCTCCTCCTCAGGCATAGGATTAAGCTGCAAGTATGTATCTACCTTCTGCACCCAAGCTCGTGCAGTCATCTTCCCTGAAGCATCATAATAAGGTAAAGAAAGTTTTCCAACTTTCTTCCTCAGCTCAAAGTTTTGATTCCTCCCTCCTGCTTTAGGCATGTGTCTCATCCTCAAGTCCATATAATCTCTAAGAGAAATATCCGCCTGAAACTCTGGTCCACTAGCCTCCCAGTCCCTCCTGAACTGATCCTGTAACTCGGTAATCTGCAGTTCGTTTACTGGATGAACCGGATCTTTGGGTGGAAAAGTGGGTAGAAGAGGTCTCGAGCTCACAGTCCGTGCTGGGCGTGCAACGTGTCTAAAGTTATCAGCCTCATTCCCATTGTTGCCGTGTCCATTATTACCATTAATGTTATTCTCAGGACCATTGTTGTTGCCTTGGCCTTCATGGTTATTGTTTCCCCTGTTGTTATTGTTTCCCTCGTTGTTATTGTTTCTGTTGTTGGCATCACCTGGATTAATATTGACACCCATCTATCTAGCCATGAGCTGCAACATCATGTCCATTCGCCTATTCTGCTCCTGCTGCATACGCTACCCCTGCTCTAATGTATCCAGTAACTGTCGGAACAGTACCTCCCCTTGATCTGGACCAGCATTTCTGCCTCCGCCTAATCCTGTATTCCTGTCATCTCGATCACCCATATTATTGTCCTGATCACAGAATATCTCCTCTGTGTCTGTATGGTTGAATTCAATGTCCCCCTGCACGGATGTACTAGACTGTTTGCTTTGCAAGTCTGAAATCCTATTTTGTCTTGCTCTGGTATCGCGGAAATTATAAGACCCCTGTCGCATGCTCAAACATAAATGCTTAGCCTGTGTTTTTTTACTTACTTTTTTCCTCGATCCGGCTGTTCCAAATTCCCTATAAGACCCCCACAGGATGGCAGGACTTATAGCTCTGATACCACTGTAATGGACACCCCTGGATGTCCCATAAAACTAAACCAATTTGCTGAAATGAATTTTGTCAAATAGTTTGCATGCAACCTCTTAAAACCCCTTATAACTCTGGAAATCAAACGTTTATTTGTTTGTTGTGTTTCATGCATGGAATTGGTATCATAAAACATAAACAAGCAAGAAACTACAATAATATGCAAAGTGGAAATGAACTGCTGCTAATAAAATGTTATTTTCAGAATTCATAAAACCAAATACATGGCAGATTTATCGACTCACTAATTACTTCAGCAATATTGTCATAATACTCCAGCCCATGCTTACGAACTTGCTGCTACAATACTTTGTCCTCCAATCAGTCCACTACCTTCATAATACCATTCCCTCCAAGCGGCATAAGCGTCGGACAAGTAGTGAAGAAGATATGAGCAAAATATCAAATCTGCCTGTAGCCGAAAATGCAACTAAACTGCCTGATAATGAAGCCAATAAGAAAGAATTCCAAAGGCCAAACCCCAAGGGAATGACGTCTAGAATGTTACAAGAGAGGATAGACATCCTCAAATGCCAAGAACAAAGCTGCAACTCACACACCAATTTCTTCTCATATTCAACCTTGTCTAATGAAGCTACAAATGCTTCCTTTTATTCTATTCCCATGGGTCCGCTCAACTCATATGGGCAATGTGGGATAAAGATGTGTAATATAAAACATATATTAAAATACCCCTTATATCTCCCTTGGGTACCATCACCATAAAATAAATATTAAAGTAACACTTTAATATTTTACAATTAAATTAGACGTTACTTTAATAAAACTTCAGGCATTAAAATGTATTAGCAATCGGACTTCGAATAATGCGAGTGATAGCTCATCGGAAAGCTCTCACCGAGGAGTATCGAATCCAATCACCAAAATTGACTTGCACTGTGTCCTGCCGACTTACTAAAAATAGTAAGTATGCCTGAAACTGAGTAAATCAACTTCGTTTTGGCCCAAACTGGAAATGACTAGGCCAAAACACTCCAAGATCCCATTAAACCCTTCGTTAGCCCTCGGGACCATGTAGAACAAGGCTAACGTGCACACACTTGGTCAACTGCTAAAATGGGGACATTACAAACTAGAAAAAACTTTTATAGGATTGGAAGGTGGTAATAGAGATCCTTGCTAGGTTGATTACTCTCAAGGGAAGGTACAAGTGCTTCTATTCCATCTCTTCTCTGCGCTTAATAATTGAAGAAGGATTGTCAAATTCTATTTTCCTATCTAGATTTTATCTTATCTATCACTTTCAATGGACGAAGATAAGGTCAAGGGTTGATAACCGATTTAAAAGAGTGTGATTTTAGTTCTTTATGTTTTTTACCATCTTTTGATCCCTTAGGCTAAAATTTCCCCTACCCATTGAGCTTAACACTTATGTGTTTACCCATGTTTCCTCCTTAGGGAAGATGTTAAAGGTTTCTTAAGATATTCCCTCTATTTCTGGAGTGGGGGTTAACCTTGCCACAAATGCAAATTTAAAAATACATCAAAGCATGAACAATACGAAGATATTATCATAGTCTTAGATGATTCAACCTTTGGTTGTTCTTGGTCTATGGAATCAACCTAGACCATTGATAATTAAACCCCTAATTCTATCCCCAACATGCCTTCTACCAATTTTTTCCTACCCTCCCAGAAATGCAACTCAATTATCTCAAGGACCCTCATATCCCTCATCTTTCTTCCTCTACTATGCTCCATAAGGTTACAATTGGTGGTAATTATTTGAAGTCTCTAGATCTCAATTATGATGAATTGTAAATCTATCACAATAGACTTAAAGAGGTTGCTAAGAGATTTCTATACTAGCTACAAATTGTGAGAATATAGACAAATAAGATGGAAGACCAACTAAAGGTGACAATAAGGTGAAGGACTATACCCCCAAAAAAAAGAAACAAGGCCTTGTTAGAAGTGGATATAGATTTTAGGGAGAAGATCCACAGACTAGAAAATAATAGAGGAGAATATTTGTGAGATGATATCACTTGCACCTTGGAAGAAGAGAAGAATGGTATTTTCATAGCCATTGCATATATTAAACAATCTTAAGTTCAATTGGGTGATCAAATTAAGGACATGGCTACAAAAAAGAGGAAAGCTTAGGACAAATTAGAAAAATGCTATTAGTGGGATTCAAGTTTAGTTAGAGGAAAGAAAATATAGGGGAAATCACAGTAGGAAAGTCATGGCAAAGATGAGTGTCTTCAACTAGTTACTAAGAAGAATATTGGTCATGGGGATGCAACTTTGTTTAGGCTTTCTAAGCCATCCTCCTTCCTAGATAAGCTCAAGGAGTTGAGCAAGTAGTAGTCCTATGTTGTGGTTATTTAGATGAGTGTTCATGCTAGTGTGTGGTTATTGGTCTTGATACTCATGTTGGTTATTTTCTTTGTTCTAGCAAGCTCTTTTTTGTTGTTGGTCTAGTTGTTTTTTCTTTTTAAATCTATTTTTTAGGGTTTCACTTCTTGTGAGCCCCTATCCTTCTATTCACTTAACTTTTTTTTTTAAAGGTTCAAGCCCTATCTCCCTTTATCTAACGAAAACAATATACTTATTTTCCCTCTATTTAATAAATAATAACTAGTATTGAATAATTACCTATTAACTATATATTTACTCAAATATGTATTATTATAGATTAATACATTGTACAAGTGTACTCTTGACTTAAATGAGAATCAAATCCCATCCTTGCAAACTGTCCTTATATGTTGTGCTTTTTTATCATCTCATATTTTATTCATTTGAAGCATTAAGATCATAATGCTCAACATGAATTGAATGATTATAAATTTTGTAATGTTTTGTATGGAGGACACTATTTTCATTTTGGACATTATTCCATAAATTATTTTTCATCTTGTCATTGTTTTCTATTCCTTCTTATTTTATTAGTATATAAATTTACATGGTATCATTCAAGACGTGCTTCATACTCCATCTTTGAAATCATAGAGATATTATTTTATGGGATTCCCCCTCTTTTATACAAAATTATATTTCTCACTTCAAAATGAATATAATTTCATGGATGTTTCATGCTTGTTTCTTTTGAAAAAAAGTAGTTGAAGTTTATAAAATTGAAGCTAATAAAGTATCATGCAATATGAGAAAAGTGATGTGTGATATTTTCTAAGCTTATAATATTTCCCAATCTAAGATTAAAATAATTTCATAGATTTTTCACTCAGTTTCTACTATAAACTTTTAGTAACATCAACTAGCAATTCAGTGTCCTAAAATAAAAAAACTTGCAGAATGTAAACATTAATTAGTAAAACACCACAATAACTTCCACACAAGTTTGACACTAGGAATTAATGTGGAAACCCAATTTGGGAAAAACATGAGCGACATGTCACCAATTTTCACTCTTCTAAAGTGAGATTTGCTAGGAGCCAACCATGTTAAAGGTTACAATACACACTATGAAATCTGACCTTGTTAGAGGATTTAATAACCCTATTAGGAGTGGCCTTGTTAGAGGACTTTAGAACATTCCTTTAGAATATCATCTTGTTAAAGGATTTGCATGTTTTTTTTGTCTACTTTCAAGATCTATAATAATATTACAGCTTTATTTGTGTAAAAATATCACTTTCAGAAATTAGTCTTTTTTGGCCTTGTTTGATCATTGTAAAGCATTAGATTGGATTTTATTCTAAAATATTTTTATTATTGTCTTCATTGGTCTCAGAAAGGTAGTTGTCAACATCAACAACAAAAGTTTACCTTTTCACAATATTGGCAAGTGGCCATTGTACACACACTATATAGAAAGTGCCAAATCATTTTTTAAATAATCTTGGTGGGGGTGAGGAGGTTGGGGGGAGGCATTTCTTGGTTTATTTTTTCTCTTTACTTTGTGTTCTCTTTCATTTCATTTTATTATTAGTTCTTCTAAGTTTCCTAAGTTTGTACTCCACATTGCTACTCTACATGGAAGGTTAAAATATGGAATGTGTTAATATTTCATGAAGTAGTTATATATGTGGATGAAATGAATAAGAAACCTAAGGGTGACAAAGTAGATGAAAAATAAATACATGAGTGGACTAAAGTTGATAAAAAGCCTTAGTAATCCTCAGGGAAAATGTAGATGAGAAGAACCTCTATCAAATTTTAATCCTGAACACCTCTGAGGAGATATGGGATAAACTTAAACAATTGTATGGGAAGGTGAATAAGGAAGATGCATACAAGATTGAGGATGAAATTTTTTCTTTGGATCCTAAGAAATTTGACTCCATTCAAGACTTTTTCATTAGACTCAATGAGTTGAGAACACAACTTAAGGAATATGTAAATTCTATAAAGGATGATAATTTAATCCATCACGTTATGAAGAAGTTACCAGTAGAGTAAGCATCCTTTGTCTCTAATTACAAAACTTATAAGACTGCCATAGGAAGTGCCTTCACAAAACCTAAATTTGAGAATTATGCACACTTGTTAGTGTTGGAGAAAACCAAGTTGATAGAAATGGGAATTCTCAGGTCTTTAAAGTCTAAGGCATTGATGGCTAATACCAAGAGCTCAAAAAGTCAATGGGGTGAAAGTTCAAACAAGAGAAAGAACAAGAAGAAGAATTGGAAGGCCAAATCATAGGAGGAAAAACAAAAACAAACCTAACAACAACATCAACAAAAATAATTAAAAACAAGTAAAATCTTATCCTGAAAACAACAATAAGGGAAACACTTCTAACAAGGACAAGAAAATTTGTGCATATTGCAAGAAGAATGGACATGAAGAACATTATTTCTATAAGATAATTGATGAACTCAATAATCTTCTCAAGAAGAATTAAATATGTCTACCTTCCAAAATGGCTACTTCATCCTATTCTTCATATTCATATTCTGAAAATGAGAAAGATCATAAGGGCAAAGGTCAAACAATAATTTCTACTTAAACTTATGATTCAGGGGGATGGCTTCAAGATTCAAGGGCTTCTCATCTTATTTCATCTTCATAGTCTATGTTTTAATCATTTCATCCTTGACAAAATCCACCTATTTTACTAAGAAATTATACTTACATTCATGTGATTGGGAAAGGAAATATTTATAAGGGGGAATTCTACTTCAAAGATGTGTTTTTTGTATGTCACCTAAGTCACAACCTTCTGTCTATCGATCATCTCACTCATGGGGATACATAGAGGATAATGGAATTCACACATTATTTGGAATTTATTAGAGACTTGAAGACTAGAGAGGTCATTTCTATATGGGTGGTTGATCATGCATCTCAACTACACTACTTCACAGACTTTTCTCATGATGATGACAATAGTTCTTCTGTAGTTTCTTCAAAAAAAATTGATCACACTTGCAGTGCTGATTCAAACTTTGATGAGGACTTTGGATACCTATACTTGGGTATTATCACATATAATCAAATTCTTGAGCTTCCATTTCTTCTCCTATTAATATTTCTTCTAGTAATTTTCCTAATGATTCTTGTATTCACACAACCATGGATTTAGGTGATTTAGTGTAATAGAGTTATGCTTGCCTTTGAGATAGTTCCATGGGATGACTTCTTGATATACATTGCTGATTTGGGAGACACTTTTGATGACATTCATCTTCTCTTTGGTGTGGATGATTCTTCTTCAATTATTGTGAGAGAACACTCTAACCCTCCTCTTCATTCTCTACTTGATCATTCTTTCGAGGTTGATCGTGATGTTAGATACTTTGATACACCAATTAGAGAAGGTTACTTTCTCTTTAGAGGAGACACTTGTGTCTTTCATACATTTTCTACATTCATCCTCAACTGATATTGACCTGTCCTTTTCAATAAAGTGGCATAGTACACATGATTTAAAGGAGGTACTTTTCACTATTGACATGGGCAGACTTGAGAAGATTTAAGAGATTCCATACATTTTGAGGTTTCTTCCTACATATGGGGGAGCCTTCATTGGAAGACCTTTGGTATTGTTTCATCCTAAGGGAAGGGATGTTGTTCTACACTCATGGCGTAGTTGTTACAAGTTAGAGTTACCGTTGCACCAAAAGACCAATCTATTAATGCTTGATACAACCACTCAACTTATAGCACATAGGAGGTGGTTAAGCCCTTATAAAAAATCCTAAGGGGAGTGCCAAAAAATTCTCCAATAATCTCCCCCTTAGCATTACTTGAGGGTTTTAGGATTTGAACCTGCGACGAAGCTCTGATACCACTTATTACAAGTTAGTTATTGATACACCAAAAGATCAATCTATCAATGCCCGATACAAACACTCAACTTATAGTACATAGAAGGTAGTTAAACCCTTGTCATGAATCTCGAGGGGAGTGTTAAACAAATTTCCAATAGTAGTTTCAAAACAATCTTGGAACATCTACTATAGGTGTAAATTCTACATTGAGGTGGGGATACTTGGTCTCTCTTCCTCTTCTTCTCAATTATAGGGGGTATCTTCTCCTTACATGGGGTTTTCTCGTCTCTCATTTTCTCTTATTATACTTATTCAAGGGTTGTTTTTCCAGATGCTTATTACAAAAGATCTTACAAATATCTCTCTTGAAAAGTGGATAAATGGCCAACTCCAAGGTTCTTGATGGATATTTTTCAACTTACTGGGTAGCTCAATTGAAGCTAAACATAAATGTTCACAAGGAGGCCTTTGTTGGTATTTATCAATTCTACACAACTTTGCTGAAATGTAACCACAAAACCAATATATTTTTTATTTTCTATTTTATGATGAATGTAATTTATTATCAATGCAAATATATGAATTCCTATTTTAACCATGTGTTTGAAAAGAAAATAACAAAGATAGAGCGATGAGAGATTTAAAGAAACTTACTAAAAGGGAAATTCCTAATGGACATAAGCTAGAGTAACAACGCATCTTTCACTTAAATTATTAAAAGGACCGGGTAGGAAACTAATGAAATTAGGAGTAACACTTCCTCAACTCCACTAATGCAATCATGTATGCGAACTAAAATATGTTTCACAATTCATCAAATCACGTGGTTACAAAAAGTGCGTTCACACAAGAAAAAAACTATGTCAAAAAATGGAAATCCTTTCTCCAATCCATCACAATAACAAAATTAGTTAATGTAAGACAAAAAATGAGAATTAAAAGATCATACAATTATAGAAACATAGTAATACCATTAGCTCCATTATCATTCATGAAAATGAATTTCCAAAAAATAACACACTCTGACTAAGATTTACTACACTCAGAATGAGAGTACCAATAACATTTATTATTGCATCGAAATATCATCCTAAGTACATATTAGATCCACGTATTTAAAAGAAATCCTCTCCTCCTTTTGTGTTAGGAGTGAGAGCTCTTCTAATGCAAGCATTATGTAAAAAACTAATAAAATAAAGCTAATTACATACAAATTAACTCTCTAAATGGTTCTTAGTAGATCTCCACCCTTGTTTATATCAATTAATGGGTGCATGAGCTTTTACATGACTTAAAATAATAATCTAAGAAGAAGATAAGAAGAGAGAAGTCATGAGATGATCTAAGAGTCATTTAGACTTCTAAAAATATAAGCTTGGCCTTCTCTAGGCGTTTCTAGAGTTGAATTGTCATCAAAATACATTTTTGATGCATGGAAAGCTAAAAAATAATAACTGGATGTTAATTGTCAGTGAGATTTTTCATCTTCAAAATTGTTGGCACACCATTTGGTACACCTTATGAAAAGAGAACCTTTGGTAAAGTGCACCTTTTGAAAAGTGTACCTCTGGAAAAGCACACCTTCTGATAGGATCAAAATTTACTATGACTTTATTAAGTATCAAAACATAATTTCCAACATCTGGGTTTTGTCCCCTCCAGACCAAAATGATGTTTGTATGCTTGCTTCTAAAATTTTGGATAATATTCATGATTTCCTGAGCTTCTAGTAATTCCAAAGACTCAACTTTATTCCACATCACTTGGTGATAATTATTAATCTCTAGCATCGTATTCAAAAATTCTTCAAATTTGGAATCTAACTTCACTAATTCTTCTTTTGTCTTGCAAATTTATCTAACATAATCTTTGGATGAAACAACCTTGAATAATGCTATCCCAAAAGATCTCTAGGCTAGCGGCATTATGATACTTATCGACTTCCAAAAACTTCCCTTGAGGTTTATTCTTTATCTCTTGAATATCTTTATATAATCCTCTTGTAATCTTATTACCTGCTGACACTTTTTCTATCCAATTTTCTATTTTATCTAAATCCTCTATCATATGTACTTCCATTAACATTTTTTACCTTTTCCCTTTAATAATTTTCAATACTTCCAAATGGTTGGCCCAGGTACACACTTCATCCTCTAGCCCAAAATCTTGGTTTATTACTATAACCAATTTGTTGATGTTATTCTTAATGCTATGTAGAAGGTTCAAATTAACCTTTATTATTTGTACTCCTTTATCCTAAAAACAATGATGCCACCTTTTAAAAGCATCCAAAAATGAATCAGTTTCTAGGTATGTGTAAGATCATGGTCAACCAAACTATGCCCTTAAGTGGCAATGAAAAATCAACAAATCAAGGTTATGTCAACTTGATGTGTAATTTTAAATTTGTTATGAACTTTCAATCAAAAAGATGTGAGAAAAGAATTTGTAGGAAATTGAAATTAGTTTATGAACTACTAGACCTTGTTTGAAGAAAGAAAAAATTGACTGGTCAAAATTTTGAATTTTAATGCAACAATACAAAGATTTCAAGACAAAAATAAGAAGTAGGCTTATGTCTAACCACCTTAATCAAAATAAATTAATAATATTTTTAAATAATATTCTAGATATAAGAAGTAGATTCATGCTCAGATGTGACACATATATTTAGGTATTATTATTCCAAATAAATAATTAATTATGAATTTTCTATTGTAGTATTTTTAGAATAATGAACAACCTTAACTAATTCAAAACTTTACAAAATTTAACTTTTATTTTATTTTCCTTATAGTAGAAGAACTATATAATGTGACACGTCTTTCAAATTTCAGCAATGTTATACCGTTTGAAAGTTATATTTATTTTTCAATCAATTTGTCAATCATCACTTTATGTGTAACTCCATTAGAAAATAAATAATAATTACTTACTAAACTCATCAATTGATAGACATTAAATTTATGGAAAGATAAGAATATTCTTAAGAAACCCTTTTCATTTCATCAAATTTGGGTGAAAAAAGTCATCAGACACATGTTTAAAGTAAAAAACACAGAAGAATAGACCAAAAACATGTTTTGGAGACATTTTAAAAGTTTAAGATGCAGGCTTGGTATCCAAAGAAATACCAGGTCTTATAAAGGTATTAATATTTTTACTTGGTATTAGGATAGGTGGGACAAAAGTCAATATATTTTGAAATGCTTTAAGGCATTTTAGAACTACATATTTTTTAGACCACCACTTTTTAGCACACCATGATCTTGAACATACCCTTCACCTGTAACTTGTCCAGTCTCTTTTCTCTCTAAAGCACCTCTAAGAAAATCTCTAGATGAATGGGGTCTATCAAACCCACTATTTCATTCGTGTATCCCCTCATTAGCTCATTTTTCTTCCTCAAAAAAAAATTTCAAACTCACCTTTATATAGGTGCAAAAATACTTGCTTACGGCTCATGGTGATTAAAATCTTGGTAGTATCAATTGTGGGTTTTCCCAACACTATCTCTTTCATCTATTACTCTTTTCAATATGTGTAAAAAGATCTTCATTCTAGTTCTTCATGATAAAAGTTACTATATTAGCATCCTCCTTAGGAGGTTCTAGCATCCTGGCTGCTTTTATGAATTCTAGTATCCTCTCCTCTTCAATGAACTCCACATCTCTTCTTTATCAGATCAAAATCTCCCTTTTCAACCACATTAGGGTGGTTCCCATACAAGATATGTACTGGAGTGAAGATGTAAGTTTTGAAGATGATCATTTCCATTTATCACCTTGCTTTGGAGTCTTCTCTTGTCGAGGGAGAGCTTTTGATTGAGCTTCCATTTTTGCTCAAACTAAAAACCTAGTCTCTATTGTTGAAATAAATTGTTCCCCTTCCTCAACAATCTATCCTTCTTTTGATACCTCATCTATATGTAACTAGACATACTCTCCTTCCTCTATGGTCTAGTTGTCAGGCTCTACTATCAGAGGAGGTAGAGGAAGTGATTCTTTCCCTAACTGAGTAACTAAGGAGGTATAGATAGAAGGTCTTCTGATGGTTGAGGAGGTAAACCAAGGGGCCCTTTAGGTAAAGGAGTTGATTGTTCCCAATATTCTCCTAATGAATCATTCTAAGGGGCATCCCATATCCTTTCCCCTACCAACTCTATACCCACTGACATAAAGTCAAAGTTTAAAATGTTGAAGACATTAGTTCCTTCACTCTCCATCTCTACTATCAATTTCACTTGTTCTTCTTCTAAGGATTTTATGTGGATAGGCTCTTGTGGGATAGAAGGGGTGTTTGAGTTAAACTCCTCCTCCTTTCTTTGTTTGTAGCTCTTCTTGAGAAGGTTCTTTCATTAAGAGAGATGTATTCAATCTTCTCCCCCTATTCCTCATCTTGAACCTCTAGAATAGTTTCTAGAACCTAAGGTGATGAGGTTCTTTTCTTCTTTAACTTCCTTCTCTTCTCTCTTACCATAATTTTCTTGGTTTGAGCTCTCTTAGGCATTGATGGGGTAGCCTCTATCGAGGCCATTAGCTCTTCTTGGGCTATAACTTCTTCTTGTTTGGGTTGAGGGCTCTTCTTGCTTAGCTTGGGCTTTCTCCTATGTGTCTGGCTCTTGTTGGGCTCTCTCTCAAGTGGCCTTGTTTCTTTTCTTTCTTTTCACACTTTTAGTTTGGAAGTACTCCACCTCCCACACATTGATGCACTATCTTTGGCCTTATTGGTGAGTTTTTTGAGTATGTAAAAATTATAACTTTTTTTCCTTTACCATTCTTTTCTTAGGCAATGACTTGTAAAGTTAGACCTTGAGAAATTGAATCCATTAAAAAATGCTTCCTATCCCACTCCCTTGTTAATTCTATAACATGTTGGGCCCTATGATGAATATCATCATTATGCTCTTCACCAATTTTTACATTCATGATCTAGGCCACTCACATATCTTATCCTTATTGTATAATGGATCTAGTACCTCAGGGACATCCTTATTCCATGCTTTGAGGGATAGCTCTAGGTTAAAAACCTTTTCCACAAGCTGTAGACTCATTTTACAATAGTTCCTAATCTAGACCTCTTAGTCATCTATGCAGTTTATCCAGTGATCTTCAATTTCCATATTAGGTACAAATTTCTTCCCTAAATCTTGCACCATCCAAATGTTGTCAAAGTATGGATGAGGTGATTTATAATCCTCCAAAGGATATTGGTCCCATTCTAAGTTAAAAGTAGCTATTTCTTGCTTATGTTTGACCTTGAAAGTCCTAATGGTGAGTAGCCAAACCCATGTCTTCTTATGCTATTTTGTACCCTTTCGTAAGAAGAGGCCAATCACCTTGCTAGCTCTAATGGAAACTATTTAGTTTTTGGATATCTAGGGAGCTTCTTCGGGCATAGGAGAGTACTAACTACCCATATATAGGAAAATGTGTTTAACTAGATGAAATAAGCTTTGATCTGCAATATTCAAGCTACTACTTCCACATATATCCTTTTTGCATAGTCTCCTTCTATGAATGGAATGATGGAAAAAATAAATCCATCATTGGCCAACCTATATTTAGGGATTTTGAAAGGAATTTTATTCTTTACAAGTTGGGGATAGACTATGCATGGCTAGGTGTCTATATGCTACATACTTCCCTTCCTAAACTAGGGCAATCTATTAGTTTCACTGCTAGAAGATATATAACATAAGAGGTTATATAGAAGCGTGGGTCATTATGCATTATAATGAGTTTTTCATCCAAATTATCACTAAGAATGGTATCCCAATCAATAGGCATCTTTTTTCTTCTTCGATGGTCTTTATTAAATATACCATCCAACATTCTAAGTGACTGGCCATAGGAAGGCCTATGGCTCTACTCAAAAGGACTATAGAGTAGCGAATGCAATCTATTATATAACCTCAAGTCATGTCAACCTTTCCACACCTCTAGCATAATAGTGATCTATCAACAAGGTACTTCTCATGTACTAGCTCTTTCACATATGATTCATTCTCTTTATATCACCTATTTACCATGTTATAAGTGAACTATAAATATTGATCTACCTAAAGAAGATGGAAGACCTTCTCAATGTTTTGAGGCTTGATGTCCATGAAAATTTCCCCTATCACACTTTTAACTAGTTTCTCTTCTGATACATAGTGGTGTACTAGGGTTATAATTAGTTTTGATGACAAGACTAATACTAGATGAGAAGGTACATTTACTAGTCAAATTCTGATCAATGCAGATACTATAACAAATCCTACCATGGGATTGTTGCATAGTAATAGGAAGGAATTCCAAGAAATTTCTTCTAACTCTATGTGTTAGATTTCTGAGTGCTTATCTCTAAATCTAGCATTCTTGGCTACTTCTTGAAATTTGATGGCAACTAGTTTAGGGGTAATCTTTCCAGCCAAGGAAGATGAAGATTATGCCATTTATCTACACTATTGGTGTAAATAAGTATTTACTATTTACACTTTACTTAAGGTTACTTGAGATATTGCATATTCATATTCATTTTCATGTAGACACCTAGGAGTTTTCATATTCATATGAGTTTTCATGTTTACAACATAGTAGTTTGTACTCAAATTGAGCACATGTTTTCTACTAAATCTCCTTATGAGATACACCTTTGCATTCTTATCCTCTCATTTTTGCAAGTACATTTATGAAATATGGAGTGTAATCCACTCCTAGTGGACATGTGCTTAGTTGGTATGCTTATCTCTTTGTTGACTCCTAGTCATATCAATTTCCTATTTATACAAGGCACTTCTATGTTGTATTTATCCAATTATCTGATATCCATTTTCATTCATCATTTGTCTCTCTTGTGCTATCTACTAAGCTTCTTGATCTTGGTGTTGAATTATTGCCTTAGGAAAATTCTTACATGGTATTAGAGATATACCAAATTCTTACATGGTATTAGAGCCATAGGAGCTTCATTGCATAACCATTAGAGAAATTTTTTTTGCAAGTCAAGATTGGAGCTTGCTGGTGCAAACAAGATATTGGCGTCACATTCAAAAGGTCAAAAAACCCCCAAATCAAATTTTGTTTCATCAAAATTAGATATCTGAGGTGAAATCTAGAGTCATTTGATTTTTGGAGGTTGTGATTTTCAACTAGCGATATCTCCCTCTTATGGACTCCTTTTTTTGAGCAATTGTTTTTGTTTTGGGGTAGAATTTTATGATCTACACATTGGTGTGGGATGTTTGAGATCTCTATTTCTAACTCTTTCTACGAATCATAAATCCTAATTTTTACAACTTTAGAGGCTTCATTTGGGTTCATCTGGACACAAATTCAGGTGCTATTTTTTTTGAAAGTGCATAATTTTTTGTCTACTTTCCAAATCTGGTATTAGTTTGGAGTAATTTTGAATGGACATAGTACTTTCAACATTTGGTCTTTTTTGGCCTATTTTGGTACTTGAAATTAATTAAATCCTTGAGAGGTCTTGTGTCTTATCTTGTCGAGTCATATATAGCTTCATATTTTGACTTGTAAACATCAAATCAGAGTACCACTTTGGCCCAAAATTAGCAAGTGGAAATTTGAACATGCACTTAGTATAAAGTGCCAAAAATCTATTTAGGGTGGGGTTGCATTGATTAGTACATCATGGATGAGGAAGAATTAATTACCTTGACAACACAAAACTATAAGCAATGGAGTGAATTAGATCTCACTTATCTTAGTGTGAATAATGAATTTCCATATGTGAAAGGACTTTCATACAATGGTGACACGATTACAATCATTTGTCATGCACTCTTTCTACATATGGATATGGAGGCAATGCATTCACTTGATGACATGAATGCAACTAATTTTTATGATATTTGGATCTATCTTTGGGAGATATATGGAGATTCACATGTTCCTCCATTCCCAAAATATCTTTTACCTCCAATTGTAGCTACTAATTCTCCTATTGATATTGCATCTAGTGTTGCTCTTGATAATGCTTGTCTTCACATAGTTTTGGATTCACAGTATTCAGTCGAGCAAGATATTCATTGTCTTCCAGACTCAGTTCCTTGAGATGAGTTCTTAACAAACATTGCATGTTTGTTTGTGGAGTCCTACATTAAGGATTTGGGAGACACTATTGATGATATACATCTTCTCTTTATTGAGGATGATTCTTCTTCAATTGTTGCAAGGGAACACTCTAACCCAAATGATTCTCCACTTGATCTTTCTTTCAAGTTTTACATTATTGTGGATACTTACTTTCTTACAACATTTGGAGGAGCTCCTTTTCACTTTAGGCAATACATTTGAGTCTTTGGACATTGCTTTACATGAATCTCAAACTTCACTTGAGATGTTAGATTGCATGGTTGATCATACTCATGTGTTGTAGATTCCTATGCAGTTTATTAAGACATATTACATTCTAGGAGTTCTTCCTATTGATTGGGGAGGATTCTTTTGTACACCCATGCCACCATTTCTTCCTCAAGGGAGAAATATGATTAAGTTTTCATGGTGCAGCTTCTACATTGATCCAGGAGCATATTTCATGGGTGTAGATTCTATATTAAGAGGGGGGCTACTTTGCTTCTCTTCTTACTTCTTCTTTTGAAGAGGCATCTTGGTCTTTGGAGTTTGATCCAAATTCCTAGATGGAGTAGTTACCATTGGTTCCTTGGTTTTTACTTTCTTCTATTGGACTTGATCTTTATTGGTTCATGATATCTTTATTATTCAAGGACATGGTGACACATCTTCAGACTTCAGAGACAACATACTTCATGTGGATTCCCTTTCCATCTTCCTATCCACAATGGGAAGCCTTCTTGCATTTTAATTTAGTGCATCTTCTTCCTAAAGGGAGAAATGTTATTTGTAGGCATTGGATTCTCTTTTTCCTTCAAGTACTCATCATTCTTGTAGGAGATCATTGACTATGGGGGTATTTCATTTATCCTTATTTCCTTCTTATGGAGGAATCCTCTATTGTATATGCATGATGTATGTCATAATAGGGGGGTCTTGATTACTCCATCCGTACATGCATCTTACTTTATTTTTCTTTTCTCTTTTTGGAGGGGGTTTTTTCCCATGCATTTTTCCCTCTTTCTCTACTTTATGAGAGCTTGCATTTTTTACATGGGTACCTAACATGGCCTAGTAGCTAGGACCCATATTGCATTATCATCTAGCTTTTGTGAGCTTAATTGCATTCCCTTGAGTTGCACTTAAGAGGGCGGGAGGTTTTGGTGTAAATAAGTATTTACTATTTAAACTTTACTTAAGTTTACTTAGGATAATGCATATTCATATTCATTGTCATGTAGACACCTAGGAGTTTGCATATTCATATGAGTTGTCATGTTGAGAACATTGTAGTTTGTACTCAAATTGAGCATATTTTATCTACTACATCTTTTTACAAGATACACCTTTGCATTCTTATCCTCTCATTGTTGCATATACATTTATGCACAATGGAGGATAATCCACTCTTGGTGGACATGTGCTTAGTTGGTATACTGATCTCTTTGTCGACTCCTAGTCATATCAATTGCCTTTATATACAAGGCACTTCTATGTTGTATTTATCCAATTATCTGATATCTATTTTCATTTGATCATCATTTGTCTCTCTTGTGCTATCTGCTAAGCTTCTTGATCTTGGTGTTGAATTATTGCCTTAGGAAAATTCTTACATGGTATTAGAGATATACCAAATTCTTACATTGACAAAAAAGAAAAACCAGCATCATTAATGAGGAAAACCTAAGATGATCCTAGAAACATGACCCACTGGTAGAAAATTGATAAAATTGACACAAAACCCTAAGAGTTCTTGAAATGAGCATTTGTGCACCTATCACACCTTGTGCACTTGTGCATGTGCGCAACACACACAGTTTGTTTGTGCGAGAAAGGGGTGCTCGTAGACTATGCACATATTGTGCACATTTGGAGGGTGCAGACATGCGTACATGTGCATTTGCACACCTTCTTTTTATCTTTAAAAAGGTTGATGTGGATGTGCACTTCTTAGAGATTCACAGGCTCTAAATGTGCGAAGGTGCACTTTTTAGGGTCTCTATGCAAACAAGTGACTAAAAGAGGGGAGGGGTGTGTTATTTATAGGTGGGGCTTAGGAAAGTTTACACCTTCGTAGGTGAACACCTACACATGTGGGGTTAGAGCTGAGTGAGCATGGTGTATACTCATCACACATTATATTGTACACATGGTGTGTTTTTGGCACACATGCACAATTTCCTACAGTGCACAATCAGCTCACATATGCCCATGTACATGGTTTGCACCTTTTCTTTATTCAATTCTCTTAGCCAAAATTTTCCTTTCTGACCCTTTGGCATTGCTCAAATTCATGTAATTGGACACTCTAAAATATCCTAGACTTAGAGGGAGATCTTGATCCATGGTTGACTGGGTGCTTTAAAAGGAATTTCATGTCTAAAAGAAAAAGGGTGCCCCATTTGGAATCCAAAATGGGGTATGTGTTGTGAAACCAAAATAATACTTATCTCTCTTTATGGAGGGGGGTTTTCCTCATATGGCTTTCCTTCTTTGTCTGCTTTAATGAGATAACATTGCATTTATTTTATACTTACATTTTGTACATGGGTACCTAACATGTCCTACTAGTCAGGACCCATCTTGGATTACTATCTATCTTTTGGAAGTTTAAGTACATTCCCCTAAGTTTCACTTAAGGGGGGTATTGGTGTAAATAAATATTTACTATTTACACTTTAGTTAAGTTTACTTAAGTTAATGTATTTTCATATTAGTTATCATGTAGAAACCTAGGAGTTTCAATATTCACATCAGTTATTATGTAGACAACAAAGTAGTTTTCTCTTCAATTGGGCACATGTTTTCTACTACATCTCTTTGTGAGATACACCTTTATATTCTTATACTCTCATTGTTGCATGAAAATTCATGCACAGTGGATGATAGCCCACCCTTGGTGGACATGTGCTTAGTTCTATGCATATATCTTTGCATAACTCCTACTAATCTTGATGGCTTTTATATACAAGGCAATTCTATTATGTATTGATTAGAAATCCATTATCATCTGATCATTACTGAGATTCTCATTTGATCATCTTTTATCTTTCTTGTGCTATATTTTGTGCTTCCAGATCTTGGCATTACATTAGTGCCTTAAGAAAATTCTTACAATGGGCATAAGCATAAAAATTAAAACAATAACAAGAGGTGGGTTTAGAATACTTACTCATACAATCCTTCTTTACCTGACCAATTTCATTGTAGGTATTACATTTTATAGAAAATTTCCTCTTCACAGCTTTAGGTGGTTTTGATTTTTTAGGTTCATCATCAGATTGATTAGTTTCAACCTTATTTAGACCTTTTTGTTGTTGTTGTTGTTGTTGTTCAAGATATCAATTTACAAGATCTTGATCTTCAAGAACTATAGATTTCTTAGAGGATTATTCTTTATAGTAATCAATACTAGTCTTATCATAAGAGGTTCTTTGAGTCATGATATGCTCATCAATTTTTACCCTACTTGAATACAACTTATCAAGATGTTTCTTTTTTGTGTAAGCTATCATTTCACAACATAATTGTGCTTCTCAAGTTCTACATATTGTAGCTTCAAACATTCATGTTCAAAAGTCACCTTGGTAAACCTTGGATTTCAGATTTGCATTCTTAGTTATTAAATTTGATTCAATCTTCTTGTCATCATCCTTCAAACTTAATTGTAGATTTGTAATCTACAACTCATGCTTCAGGATCTCATTATCTTTATTAAGCCTTGAAAATTCATAACCATCCTTGATCTTATCCTTAAATTCTCTCTTGGATATGAGTCAATCGGTTTTTTCTTTCATCTTCTGTAATCTTTTTAATCTTCATATCTTTCCTTTAGAATAAATATTTCTTCTGTGATCACATAAAGTTACTCAAGAGCTTATTTTGAATTTGATTCATATCCATAGAGATCTTACTCTAGTTCTTAGGAATCTCCTGAGTAACTCTTCTCTAACGGGGGGGGGGGGGGGGGGGGGGGTGTGAGGGTTAGTCACCATTCCACAAATGTTTACCCAACTATGGATATCATTTATTTCCTTAAAACATACACATGTGAGTATACTGAAAAGTAAACATAGCAATAACACAATGAAACTCATAACACCATATTTGGTTAACTATGGAAACCCTGGCCAAGGGAAAAATTTGATGAGGATGGTACCCACAAAATGATCCACTATTCAAAATTATCTTGTGAGAGATATTGACCATGTTAAGAGTCTATTACATCTATATAGTGTCTTAGTGCTTGTTAGAGGAATAGACCTTCTTAGAAACCTCAACCCTATTAAGAATTGTTATTAAAATTAAAAGAAGTATGCAAGATGAGCCCACTACCCAAACATGCAATATACAATATTATTCTCTATGCAAAGGTATAGATCAAAAACCTTTGACAATGTTGATATCTTCTCTATCTTATTTGTCCTTTGAATCTCACTGTACAAAATTTACATAATCTACCTCTTTAATTCTATCAACATCAAGTTCACATAAAAAAAACATAGTTATCATAATAATTACACACAAGTTCACATTCCAAAAAATGTCCTTTATATCATATTATTTAGTTATGTCAACCTTCATACTCTCACACGTGTCCCAAAATGAAAAAAATCATTTTGATCACTTAGATTAACATCTAGGATGTCGTCCCTAATTAGTTAAGTAATTATTCTAGTAAAAATAATAACTCCTTAACTATAGAAATCCAATTCCTTTGATCCATCCTATTCTGCTTATTCATTACTACAACAAGTAAATCATAATTACTCTATCCATACTTATCCAAATGACTTGCACACTTGCAATCATGTAGTACTATGTCCATTCTACCATTTGGTAATTTCACATGTGCCAATAATGTCTCTATGTAGCTAGCCAATATAAAAAATGCATGTGTTGTTTGATAGACTTCATAACAATAAGACACTTTTCTTATTCTTTCTACCAAAACTTCATCTTCATAATCTTCTCACTAGTACTGAATATATGTTACCATTAATGAAATTCTAACTGATCTACCTATCCAAAATTCCAACAATGAACTCATATACCCGATCTAAATAAAAAAAAGTTAGATGGTAAAAGTGAATCATGTATTTTTGTAGGTTATAGTGAGGAGACAAAAGCTTACAAGTTGTATAATCCCATTACTAATAAGATTTTTATTTGAAGAGATGTTATTTTTTGATGAAGGGGGACTTTATGGTCATAAAAAAGGCCATATTGAAAATAAAAAATATATGTTTTGAATGATGATATTATTGACAAGAATGATTATGAGCAGTCAGCTAATGGATCTATTTCAAGATCTCCAAGTCTGTCCTATAGCCCCTCAACAATACAAAGTGCAAGTCCATCCTTAAGTCCAAGTTCTACAAAAAGTTAATATTATTAAGTGACATTTATTAGAGGTGCCAAAATCAAGGACATGAAGGAGATCTAATAGGCAAGACACATAAGTTTGCATTACTTGCTAAAGATGATTTTTAACCATCATGTTTTGAAGATGCATGTATAAATGAGGTTTGGATGCATGAAATGAATGAGGGGATGAATTCCATTCATAGAAATGAGATATGGAATCTTTTAGAGATTCCAAATGAGAATAAGAAGATTGACAAGAAATGGGTTTACAAGATCAAGTATAACAGTGATGAGAGTGTTGAAAGATACATGGTTAGATAGGTCACTAAAGGTTTCACTAAAAGGGATGACATTCATTTTGAAGAAACTTTTGCACTAGTATCAAGACAAAAGACTATTAGGATGATAATCTCTCTTGCATCTCAAAAGACATGGAGTATCCATCACATGGATGCAAAAATTCCTTCTTGAATGGGTACTTCGAAGATGAAGTGTATGTGCAACACCAACAAGGTTTTGAAGTTCAAGGCAAAGAAGATCATATCTATAAATTGAAGAAGGTTTTGTATGGCCTTAAGTAAGAACTACTTTCATGGTATGCTAGGATTGATGGACATTTTCACCAAAATTGGTTCCAAAGAAGTAAGAGTGAAGCTACCCTTGGCTGCAAACAAGAAGGTAATGATATTCTCATTATGAGTTTGTATGTTGATGATTTGTTATATATGGTTAGTTTTTCAAAGATGAAAGATGAATTCAAAGTTTCTATGATCAATGAATTTGAGAGGAAAGATATAGGTCTCATGAAGTATTTTCTTGGCATGGATATTTATCAAGGTAAAGATGAAAATTTTATTTGCCAAACAAAGTATCTGTTAGAGTAATAAAGTATTATCTTATTAATTAAATCATATTGATTTAATTATTAAGTCACTTATTATCTCTTGTTTACTTAAGCTAAAATTTGGGCATATAATAATTAATTCTTTTATTAATTATTATAATACAACCTAGGTTAGATTCCTATTAGGGTTTTGATCTCCTTTTACACGGATGATCTCTCTTTGTAATTTATTCATTCACTTTTGATAATCACAACTTCTCTTTTTGCTCATAAAAAATGTGTCATATATGGATCTAGGAATTCTAGCCTCCATAGCTTTGCTTCTGTCTTTCTGTGATAGGTGTTTGTATGCAAGTGATACTTGGGAGCTATGTGGTTGATGTTTTATCAACTTCAGTATGGTATTAGAGGTCCAAATCTTCATATCCCTATTCTATTTATGAGAGGTTTGGATTGACTTTCATATTTATGTTTTTTTTCTTTTCTTTTAGAGATTTTCATTTTTCAGAGTTTTTTGTATTGGATTTGGAGAGTCACTTTGAACCCAAATAGAAGTATGAAAAAAAACAACTGTAAGAAAGAGTGATGGAACAACTTTAATTGTAATATAACTTTAATTGTAATATAATCAGTAGTTGACTATAATAATAATAATAACTTCATACTTCACACTTTATGGAGATAAAGTTTAAAAAACCAGTGAGAGAATTTTTGCTAACAACACAACAAATAAATAGATGACTGTGTATTAGCTGGGAGAGATGGAGATAACATCTGTTTTCTATTGAAGAGACCAAATAACAATGGTGGCCCATCACTATTGGAGACTACCAGTTTTGCTGCTATGATGATTGGAATAACTTGAGTTTGTGTATCTTGGTTTGAATGACACCCTGATTTTTGTTATATTTCACCGTTTCTCTTCAAAAGTCTCCAAACTGTTCTTTTTTTCTTCTTCTTTCATTTGTAGCCTTAGCTGATTTCATTGTGAATGAAAATGGTTGTATCAAAGATTATGAGAATCGTGATGGTGATTCTTGTTCTAACATTTCTGTTCACCCTGCAAGTATCTGCTCGATATAATCTTAAGACAGATGTAAATATAGATGCAGACAACGGCTACAACAAACCAAGTTTTATTCCATTTCGAAATGTGAAAAGGTTGAGATCATGCATCAATTGTATTCCGGATCCAAAGTGCTATAAATAAAAATAATAATATGTACTGGTACTTAGCACTTCAATACACAAATACAAAATATATAAAATAATGGCACGGTGTTAACATAAAAAGATTTGAGGTTATATATTTTTTCTTGTGAAGATATCTATTAAAATAGTTGCATCTTTTTTTTTCATATCTATGAAATATTTACATTTTAATATTATCATAGGAAATTTTATGATGGTAGCTTAACATCTGCTTTGGAGGAGCCCCCTTCCTTTTCCTCATAATTGTGCAATTGTGTAGTATATGAATTATTTTTCATTTTGAACTACTGTCCATTCATTACTGTCAATGTAACTGAAATACATATTTTCTTTAATTAGCTATTGAATTATGTAATTTAATATTTTAAATTGACAAATATGAACAACTCCATTCAACTCTCACTACAATTTTTATGTATACTAATAAAACTATTAATCCACTTAATTAATATAACATTAATGATAAAATCAACCTTAATTTAGTAAATACTTATATTAAATAACCATCTAATAGTTTTTTCACTTAGTCCAAATTTAAATTTATTTAATATTTTACTTTTTCATATTTTGCACTGAATTTGTTTATATATTAATATTTTTCTTTGCTAAGAATCAACAAGTACAATAGATATTATAAAAAAAAGACAAGCACAAAAATGTAATGATAATGAGTTAATTATCTTCATTATCGTACTAATAAGTACATGATCTAAGAGCTTGCCAACAACTTTTGAAATGAATTTAATTCTTAGCTCAGGAGCTTGCTTAAAAATGTACTAATATTAATTTTACAAATATATGATTCCCTTTTTAGTTCTTAAACTTCATTATTTTATACAAATCAAGATTAATAAATTGGTTTGTCATATTCCTTGCCATTTGTATACTACAATAAGGGTAATCCACACATTGTTCATTATGGTTACAAGGAGATGAAAATTAATTATTTTTGTATTGATGCTAGTTGTAAATGTGCATCAAAATATTATTTTATATTCTATAGTATATTTTATAAGCTTTAGAAATATAAATCTTCTTTTATACTTGATTTTATATTATAAAAGTTTTAGAGTAAAAAAATATTTGATAGTACACTACCTTCTACAATTATTGGAATTCTTAGATGAAAATTAGAATTTGTTTATATATATCATTTTTTTTGATATACAAGTGAGAACTTATTTTTACTACTATGTCTTCCTTAGGCTAGCAGTGAAAGGAATATCATTTATGAGAAATAGGAAAAATGATGCAGGCAAGGGAAGCCACCCTACAAGAGTTAACACAATGGAAGAAAACATGAGGAACAACACCAAGGAAAGAGAGAACAAGGATATATTTATTGATTCATCGAAATTCAACATACATGCCCAGCTGTAAGGCCTTCTGGGTTACGGCCAATTACAAATGTACAACTTCCAGATCTCCAAATCAGCTTTTTAAATCCACATATCTCTTTTTCTTTTGAACTCTCCCTAAAAATCTTCCCTAACCCTAAACCTAAAGACCCTACTTATTCTTGCCAAAATGGCTTACAACTAATTCTAGAACATAGAGAAACCACAAGTTGGCCCTCATCAAATATAATTAACTATACCAAAATTAAATGTGAGCAAAGTCGGCCCAATTGGAACTAGGCAGAATGAACTAATGTGCAGGATTACAAAGAAACCTAGGATGCTCCTGCATCAAAAAATATGTGGTTCAATTGAAATATTAACTTCTATAATATCAATAAAGAATACTCTAAGGATATATTAGTCACATAGGTTTATACAATTGATATTATTTAATCAAAAAATTATAATATAAGATTTTAGTTGAATATTAGTGGTTACATATGTTCAATTGTTTATAGAATCTATATTATGCATAAGGCCTCCAATATATCATGTAATCATCTTAACCAATCACACTTAATAAGTTGAATGTCAAAACCTTAACTAAATTGATATGTTTCTATTAACATTATTTTAAAAATATAGTCATTATCAACTATCTCTAATGATATTTTAACTTGTCCAAGAGTTGTCTAGAGAAGGATGCAAATATGGTGTTCCTAAAGAAAAGATGGAAAGGTGTGTTAGTGGGACTTCCATACCTACATTCCTTACCTAGAGATCTTCCATCTATATCTAATGGGGATTTTGGGCTGGAAATTATTCTGCTAGATTTAGTGGTTGAGAGTATCATGAAAGGAATTTTACTAAGCTTGGTTGGTATCTTTCTATCTTTTCTAGACCTACCATCGACATGGTGAGAAAATGGGTTTCTAATAGATGGAAATTGAAGGGTTTTGTTGAGGTTGTGGCAATGGTGGGAGATCTATTCCTATTCAAATTTTCCATTGAAAAAGATAAAAACTAGGTCTTGGCGAGAACATAGAAGCTTGGAAAGCATAATCTGGTTTTTGCTAAATGGAAACTTGGCTTTAACCCTATTGTTGCTCTTCAATGGATGACCCCGGTGTGGGTTAGACTACTTGGTCTACCTTTAGAGTTTTTGGATGAGAATTTTTTTAAATGGATAGGGGATTCCTTTGGTCACTTCAGTAAGATAGATGTGGTCACCCTTCAGAATTCCCAGTTAGGTTTTCCCAAACTTTGTGTGAATGTGGCAGTGAGAAAAACCCTTCCAAGTAGTATTTCCTTAAAATCTAAATGGGGGACTTGGAGGCAAGTTATCAACTATGAAAAAGATGATCTATACTTCCAAGGGTGTAAAAAATATGGCCACATGATCATGAAATGTAAACCCTATGCGAATATGGGAGAAATTAACAAAGAGAAGGAAGCTTCTTAGGAAGGGAGTGTATCAAAAGATGTCCATTGGGGTTCCTTGGGAACCATCCAAAGTGACAAAGGAAAGAACGTTATCAAGGAAGGGAGAACATATAAGGATTCTTAGGGGTGCTCCTTAAATATGGGCCATATCCTTGGCCCCCCCTTGGTGAAAGGAAAACAAACCCAGACCACCCAGATGGTGAAAACCATAGCTAGAGAGCATCTACAATAGATTTTCCCTAGAATGGAGAAAAAAAGATGAGACTAGAGAAGATTTGGAGGATGGTGAATTTAGAGTGGATATTGTGGGTCTTGATGATATCTTAGAGAGTATGCATGAGTTGGAGGTATTTATTGGAAGGAGTGACCACATTGATGTAGAGTTACATGGTGTCCAATTGACCTAGTCTAACAATTGGCTAGAAAGAAACCTTATTCAAGTTAGACTTGATGGGGTGCTTCTCTCAGTGGATTGGGACATTTTTCCTCGTAACTCCCTTTATGACTTGCTAAGATTGGTCTCAGACCACTCTATGGTTTTATTTAATTGGATAACCAACACTCACTACAAGAGGAAAACCTTCCTCTATAAGATCATGTGGCACTCACATCCACTTTTCCAAGATTGCATTAGAAAATGGTGGAATACTCATATTTAAGGGGCTGCCATGTTATATATAGAGAGAAAGCTTGAAATTATTCAAAAGGAGATGATTTTTTATAATAAAACTTCCTTTGGAGATTTTTGTAAGCAATAAAAGGAAATAGAAAATAAGCTGGAGGAACTCCAAGCAAAGATGGCAAGAGGATAATTTTCAATTACTTCCCATGAAGAGGAATAAAGCTAGAGAAGGTGATGGAATCAAGTGATTAAAAGAGAGGAAATATTTTGGAAACAAAGATCTAGGATCCAATGGCTTGTTTAGGGAATGACCTTCTTCCATAGGTCAGCTTGAAGTTAATAATGAAAATGTTGAGATTCTTTATGAGGAGGATATTGAAAGATGGTCCATCTAATATTTCCAAGATATATACACCCCCCCTCAACCTTGGGTCGATTCATTGGTGGACATGGACTTACCGAAGATTATACACCCAATGGTGGATGAACAAACAAACAAAAAGCTCATCAGAAAGGTTACTGAGGACAAAGAAGAAGAGGTATTCAAAATTAGTGCACTATTTGCACTATTGTTACAAGAAGAATGAATATCTTGCCATTTTCCTTAATAAAGTCTTTTGATTAACTCAATAGTTATAAAAATATATAGGAAATAACAACATATAGCAATGAAAAATATTGTATTATCATATTATCATAAATGTTTCTCTAACTCTAAGTCAAAGGCAAGGTAATTTTGTGTTATCATAAATGTTGATCCAATTCTAAGTGAAAGACAAGGTAAAAGTAACATAAAAAATGGATACTTTTAACAAAGTTCAAAATATTTCTATCAAAGAATCCTATAGAGACTTTCTACATAGGGGTTGTGATAAAACCCTAAAGTTATATGACTACGTATCCATTAATAAGCTATATATATTTTTAATCTACTATTTAGACATCTTTCCAATCAAGATTAATATTGCATGATAATAGAAATTTGATAAATTACATATTCAAAACATTGAAAAGGAAGAATTTAAAATACTCCCCTAACTATTCTGAATATTAGAAAATTACATAACATTGTTTCTATGACATATATCTCATGTTACCTAGAATTTCTTGTATTTGCATGGCTAGAAGGAGGAAGCGACTAAGGATAGCATGTTTTGGGATTGGAGAAAATTTGTTCTTTACAAGATAAAATTATTATCTCTTAATCATTCTTTACCTCACATAAAAGTTACAAGATTGTGAATAAAAATTGGCAACATTTCCTTTGGACCGAGTCATCTAGGATAACATGAATTTTTATTGTTTACTCCACCACCCCAACATCCAACTTATAAAGCTTCAAACATACATGATTCTCTCCATCCATTCCTCCCAAATCTTCTCAACAAATTTTCTAAAATACTCAACCATTGCTCCTTGTCAACTTACCCAGGTAGGTAAGTTGAAAATTTCATAGATGGTAGTATATAAGACTTTATGATGTGGTGCAATAGAAGATTTGACAAAAATTGGTATATGTGATGTGGGAGAAGATTTAGCTTTCTTAGAGAAACACTATGCTCATTGGCCATGTCCATCTCTTCACATTTCACCCAATACATATCTATTCTATTAGACAAATGAAGTAGAGAAGCCACAAAGAAATAATGGTGGTCTTGTCTAGACTTTAATATTTGATCCCATCCTCCCACTCTCCCTTCTCTATAGAAAGAAAAAAAGTTTTCCAAGAGTGGGAACAAACATAGGTTACTAGAGAAACAAAGTAAAATATCTAAATACACTAAAAACATGGCCATCATTATTGTGTTTGCATTTTCAATGGAGTTTGCATTTATTTTATGGAGTGCATTGTTGGGAGTGGAAACAACATAAATATGGATTTAGGGTCAGAGGACACTTTAAATGAATTCTTGTGCTCTATGTTAAGTTGTATGACTTGGTCCAAGTCAAGATTTACATGTTTTGAATCAAATCCTTTTAAAATGATTTGGTTATTTTATTCTAACAATAAGGTTTTAAGTAGAGAAATCTATAATCAAATATTTTTATATCATAAAAACATTAAAAGTAGTAAAATAGGTGCATTGAGAAATTTAAATTTAGTTTTTATTTATTTATTAGTTATATGAACATATCTTAAAACTTAATTCGAAGTCTTCTATTTATAATAGTTAAGAATATTTATTAACTATTTCTTATATTTGTAATAGTTATTATAAATTATTGGGATCCAGTTGCTTCTGCATTTAACAATGAAATTTTTAGTAGTTTATTGATAAAATGAATTTGCATTTAAAGAATTAACATGAGGATACTTGAGACTCGGGACCGGGGCCTAAGTTATTCCAGCAGCATTATTATTTCAATCATCCTAGCAATATTAAAATAGAAAACCCATGCGTGTTTGTCTCTACAACAACGAAGAGATGCTATCTCCATTAATCCCCTCGACTAATACACAGCCAACTTTTCCTTGTGATATTGTTAACGAAAATTTATTTTTCTTCATTTTTAAAACGATATTTCCATAATGTCTTGAACACAATCTTATTATTATTGTTAGTTGCTGATAATTTTTCAGTGAAAGGCTTCCATACAATATTTAAATTTCATTTGCCACATATTCAAGAACTTGCTCGACAGGGATTAGTTGTTCTAACAATAGAGTTTCGAATTTAGTGGACCGCAATAGTTGGAGATATGGGAAAAACAACTGTAGTATGAATAAACCCTTTAAGGAAGAGTGTTGAGTAACGTCATAATGTCATGAATGATATAAACAAGTTCTTTAATATATTGTGCACTGTAATTGGAATATCTGCACGAAAGTTTGTTTCTGACTGATAATTTGAATAGCCCTTTGTAAGCGCAATGTTAATTCTAATAGAGTGTAACGAGTGTCCTTACATAACTAATGTCATATTAGCAATTTCTATAAAATGCAAAAAATTTAACAAGAGTCAAAGTCTTCTGAATATTGACCAATCAACATTAGTTGATTAACTATCATTAATTTTAACAAAAATGATATATATACATATATGCTCAAATCTAAAAGAAACTATAATTTTGTTACTATAATACCAAGGTTGACCAATTATGTCAACCATGTTTACAGAAGCTCAAAACCTGTCTAAAAACACAAGGGCAAGAATATTGTAGGAGTGCTTACCACCCTACCATGAAGCTATAAGCTTCCCCAAAATCTTGCCTGACATGAGAGTTAACTAGCATGGTAATGAGGAAGGCTAAATAAGCAAAACTAAGAGTAGTAATGGAATTGTGTAGCAGAATAGTCTTAGAAATATTAAGTGTCAGAAAACATAGCCCAGCAAGATAGAAAAACAACCTTGTTCTTGGTTGCCATTTTACTATTAGTCTCATCTCCAATACTTTTAAAAACATAATATGGTTTATCCAACATCAAGATAACTAGCCACATACTTGTCTCATCATCATACATGGATAACACTTCAAAGCCATACATCAATAGTTATATCTTCCAATAGTATCCCATATTTAACACCTCTCAAGAAAATCCAAAAGATGCATGAGGAAGTCAATGAACATGTATACATTCTAAAGTTGATATTACATTTCAATTGTACTAACATTTCAAATGCACTATCTACACATAAACACATTAGATATGTATGGATGCAACATCAACACTATATCAACCATTGCTAAATCCTTTTACAATAGATCTAATAAGAGTAAATACTTAAGATTTTTTTTTTTTTAAAACATGGTTTAAAGATGTCTAATATTAGTCCACATTCTAAACTTTTAGAATGTAAAATGTTGGCACTCAAGCCTCCTTCTATTGGTTTATCTCTTGAATCTTCAGAATTTCTCAATAATTTCATTAGTATAATAAGATAAAATAAAAAGTAGCAAGAGAAAATAATAAATTCCTAACTCAAGAATGTACTCATCTACATTCAACATATCAATATCATCAAATATTGAGCTCAAATACCACTAGCATAAGCATAAAATGATTCACAATAAGTCTAAGAGTATTTGACCAATTTCCAATGCTCTTATCTAGTCATTAGAACTCGATGTTTCAACAATGTTCACTCCTTGAATATGCATATAGTTTACATATCATTTCGAAATGATGAATATCAGGACTTATCACAATCCTGCCTATATATATAACTCTCAAAGGAGTATCATACCACCAAAATTATTGTATCAAATCCTATTTAAGGAAACATCAGTAAACCCATTACTAAATCAGATTCAGAATTTAATTTATGCAATATAATAATCTGGAATCCTAAATGCTTGATATAAAGCTGTTTTGGCATTTTTTTTGATGACAACTTAGAAAAAGTAACTTCATTGATATACTTTAACGATTTAACGTAATTCTAAGAAAAGTTTAATAGCATCCAAAGTCAATCTCAACTGTAGTGATTGTACATTGTTTGATTACCACAGACCATCTAGTGGTGAACTAATAAAATCAATATATGTTTTGTCTTCTATCAGTATGAGTACTTCCCTTAAGGGTCTGCTGGAGCAGTGAATTCCCAGCCATAAAGCTTTACATAAAATGCTAATTATACTTGCCAAAAATAAACAATAATAATTTTCCCATTGAGGAGCATTAGCGGTTATGTATTCCATCTAAGGAGTTTGGTTTAATGTTTGATTTCATAGACAGTGCTATCCAATAAAAACATCTAAAATATTTTCTTCAATAATCGATCACCAACAGTTTACAAATTGATGCTTCCTAACTTTAAGTGATGAAATTAAGGTATTGCATTTCAACCTGTCCAAAATATTCCCAATCTCTATCGAAGGGAAATAAGTAGAGGAAAGCTAAAAGTAGGGTCAATTATCCCACAGAAGAGTATAGTGTAATGAGTGGCCAAAATGATTATAATCAACAAAAAAGTAGACATCATCTTGTTTGCTTTCATATTTGCAGAACAACTGCTAAGAAAATTAATTATTAAATATACGTCTTTCTAACTTCCATGTTGGAGAGCAGCTGCTAGGGAGCTCGATGATAAATAAAAGAGCAATATTGTTGGAAACAATGCTATTAAACGTCAATGGCTTCAAAATTAATGGGAGAATGAGCACACTCACCTATGATGCTTCATGCCTCAATCTTCAGACATTTTTAAAACTAAACTATGTAAAGTAAAGAGCCTCAACTTTCTCTAATTTTTTACAAGCTCAATAATACTACGTAGGAACCCAAAATCTAGAACTCTAAACATCAAATTGAGAAGATTACTTCAAGCTTCAAAAAGAAAAAACGTTCCACAACTTCCATGAGAGTAGGAGCCATGCTCAAATTGACTTCCAAAATGCCAAGAAAACTCAAATTGGACAGAATGTTTGGACTGTGATGGTCTGACATGTTTGGTGAACATCAATGAGTTGAAGAGAATCAATATTCATGATCGTGACCTCCCCTTACGTTTCAAATATGTTGATGACCTAAAAAAAACTTGTGAAAGCGAGTGTATTCATCCTAACAAGTGTAATTACTAATTGGGTAATAAAGAAAACTTCCATAACTTAGTTGGTCCAAGTTAAAAAAAAAGAGAACTGATTAAGGGATGCTAACCATATTGTAAGAACAATCGATTTGAGAAGTGCAGAATTCAATCTCTAAGTTGTATTGGTTTCTTTACCCAGGTAGTTGTATTCCCGGTCTATTTTTATACACATATAAAAAGTATAGATAATATGTATAGATAATATTCAAGTATTCTGTACACAAAACCTATGCAACAACATAATGAAGCTTAAACATTCATGGCCTGATTTACAATGAACCAAAGAAGAACCTGAAATACACAATTGTCCAATCTTCTTCCCCAATCTAGTTCTTCTCCTTCCACACTGCATTCTCATTTTGGTTCTCCCTCGTGCTACTGCTGCTTTGCCAGTGCATTTTTTAAACTTAAAGAGCATTTAAATGCTCCACAAACAAGCTAGAAACCCCATTGGCTCTTTTGGAGTTTCAGGAGGCAAAAATTCTATCTCTCATACCACTCATTAAGTTGGTCAATTACACCATAATAGAAAGATGAGTCTAAGTGCCTCCCTTAATGTGTAACTGATTCTTTAAACCTCATCAATTATTATCTATGAGAAAAAGTAAACTAGGTTTACCAAGTCTACGTGGCATTAATGTGACATAGAGTCAACAGTCTAAAAGGAAATGAGAGCACCCTAGAAAGTCATCTGAGATCAATATGCACATCTAGTATCCAATAGTTCCTTGAACAACTTCTAATAAGCAAATACAAGTGCATACTACAATGTCATAAAAGAAAAAATAGACATAGTTGATTTCCCACAATTAAAACCTTAAAGGAAAGTGATTGCAATTTACCGATCTAAATAAATTTCAACAGCATTATGACATATAGATTATTATTCTACAATCATAAAACTAAAAGAATGAGACATAATAGAGAACAAAGATATACATGGGGAAAACTATTCTAGGTAAAAACCCCACCCTCCAAACCGTCAAGCTAATGTATTATTCAACAACAAGTTGCCATACATTTTTAGCCTTCACATGGAGATTTACATCTTACTCCATTCTAGAGAAAATCTAGTAGCATAACCCTGTGCAAATAACTTTTTATCTCTCTTTACATTCTCTACAACAATGCTTTGTACTTATAAAGTTTTCATATAGGAGGAAACAGTTTCTAAAGCGTCTACATTCAACGCATCTACAAATTATTTTAGAAACTTCCTTATGCACAAGCCTTGCATAAAACAAAACATAAGAGAATAATTTGCCAAAAAACAGAAGCTTTTTATTTTTCTACTCCTAGTCTTTTCTTGTGGAAGAATCTAGCTTCATTTAGCAACTTTCCAAGAAACCAAAAATAAAGAAATAAATCATGGTAAGGCTGAGTCACCTTATTCCAACAATCTGCCACTTGACAAAGACCTTACAAGATTCAAACTAATGAAACTATATCATTAGAGCCATCCATGAAACAACATAAATCATAACATATACTCTAGTGCTCCAACTAGACACATGTCCAAATAACACAAGCATAAGATCCATGTGATAAAAAAGGATACACACACTACCAGCACTCCATTGTGCTCATGAGCTACATAGAAGCATAAAAAAATCAACTTCTTAGCCCAACATAACTGTGAAGTCATCCTCTAGAAAACAAGATAAAACATTAGCTTGAATAAAAACCAAACTAATTGGACCAATCCAACTAATAAACCCATGAGATTGAAAATAGCATCCATAGTAAATGCTAACCCATCTAATCACCCATACCTCAAAGGTATCCTACACTAGGAAACTCATGCCAGCAACATAACCAACCCATAAACTGCAACCTCAAGCTCTATGTGCAAACCAATTGATGAAGATCAAACACATACAAGAACTCCCATTGCATGGGTAATGTTGAATCTAAAAAATCAAAAGCATACTAAGTCTACTAATAACAACACAAAGTAAGTGTAACAATGTAGTACCAAAGACCATCCACAAAGATATGCAAATCCTGTAGCAAAAACACTGCCAGAAACATCTCTTTTGTCCAGTCTCCACAACTCTCCCATGTTCTCCACATCCAAAAAAGAAAAGAGATAAAGGAACCACCTTGTCATCACAAAAAAAATGAAGTACAAGTGATAAAAAATGACCACAAAAGAGTGACCACCATAGTTCCAAAAAATCTCAAAAACAATCTTATATGAACCAAAACATCCAAGAAGATAACCAAGACCAAAGAAAGAAACTGTAAATCATAAGCATGCAACATGTCCTTCTACAAACACTTCTAAATGTCAACTATGCCAAGTATGATCTCCTTCACAACCCCAAATGAAAAGCCACAACATCCAAAACCATTCAACCTCAAGAGATCAAATGTGACATGATATCATGAATCTACATGGATGTAAGCCTCTCAAAGAAGATCAAACAACCCCATTTCCCATTTCATGAAATCAGCCCACTACCATCTCATATTGTCATCATAAATGAAAGTACACCTCAAGGAGATAATCATGTTATCGACCTCTCTCAATGAATCCTCTAGAATCATCTAACTATAGCTCAAGATCCACGAATATGAAAGAAAATATAAAGCACCTGAAAGTAACATTGGGCAATACCTTTCAAGTGATAAACTATTGAGTAGACCAAGAGTGGGGAATGAAAATGATCCTCCAAGATATGAAAGTCACCTTGCAACTTATCCAAGAATAATTTCCTCATAGGTCTATATTGAACTCACATCCAACAAAGGTGTAGGCTCCTTGAACTTTCTTTTGAAATCTCATCAAGAGTATACAACTCAACAACATATCTCTCATCTCAAGAGAACTCCAGCCTCACCTAAGTCTCCAAGTATCCACAAGTACCTGCAATCAATCACTCCATGCCAAACTCCACTGCAACATAGCACTATCATGAAGTATCAAAAAAATGATCAAAGTACTCAATACAAAGAAACTAAAACAAGATCAATGTTAAAGCTCCAACCATGGAATCAGGAACATAAACATGACATCATGATCTAAACTATCTCCTTCAAAGAGATAACATGCTTCATGTGATCATATCAAATAATAGCATAAACAACATCTCTACCAAGGACTCCTTGAAACTTAAAGATGTCAACATCTCCAAATGTGTGAAGATACCATCTCCAACTAGTGAACCGACAAATGTGAAAGACCCTTCTACAACAACAAGATCTAAGGCATCTTCCAACATTTGCAACACTAAAGAAGATCATCCATCACCATATGATGGAAAAATACAACCACTACTAAAGCTCCCATTGAAGCATGATACCAAACTCTCCAAGCATATGACATACCATCCTCCAATTCTAAAAATCATCTAGGCCCACACATCACATTGGGTGAAACCAAGATCTCCACACTAAGGAAATTCACCATGCTTTAGGACTCCATAACTGACTATCCAAGTACTCAAATTTCATCCATTCTCTCATCTCAAAGAAACCACAAAAATGTACAAGTGACCACAAACAAGGCCAGCTAACAAGTTTACACCAATACTGAATCAAATCTGGTGGATATAGACAATCCACATCCAAGTTATCCCACTATAATTAAATGGGTGGCCTACCCATTTGATTGCATAACTTGTAGATCTGATCATTGTAACATGCAAACCCACTACTACTTTAGTGACATATGCAAATGAGATCAAATAGAATAATCATGTAGACAACATGACTCAAACACTAGATCAAGGATAAATCTGATTTGCCAATTATGTCCACATCAAGCACCATAGTCCAGGATCCAACAAAGCATCGCCAGAGAAATGCTGAGTGACTGATCATGTACCAACATCTCCATGCAAAGAATGAAAAATACCTCCTCTCACCATGCACAAAGAATGCATGCATGTAGAACTACAACTATTTCATTTGGTACCACTCTAAAGGAACAAGAGCCCAAAAAATAGCTCTTTGGTAGATCCATAAAAAACTATAAGTTTTTATTTCAGTATGCAAAAATTGCAAAAACATTATGTTTATGAACACCCATGCACATCCACACCCACTTCTCATCTAGAAGACTAAAAGTCTAAAAAAATATCAAACAATTGAATCCAGAATAATGGATTATCATAGATGAACATCACCATAGATTTTTTTAAGGAAAATGTATAAACCCCTTAGATCTAACGAACAATAATCCAAGCAATGCATGTATAAACATCCAAGAGGGAAACATAGTATTGGACCTTTAGGCCTAGTTGTAGACCAATCCCACAACCACTACTAGTACATGCATCTAAGAGAGATAGGCTATCCAGAAGCTTCCAGATCATCCAACAATCAACTCCATGGCCTCTATGCATTCCAAGTAACAAAAGAGACACTTTCAAATACCCATGCATCAAGAGTGATTTTGCTATCAACCAAGAGCTACAAATCAATGTCATTTCAACATGACCAACTCTATTTTCTCTATCTTCACCATCCTTCAAGAAATGTCTACTGTCTCCTGAAACAATAAATCAATTGCAAGACGTCCACTCATCAAAAGATTAATTATCAATCAATTTCTTCAAAAAAATTCTTCAAGCTCTATAAGCTAATAAATCTTAATAGAAGAAATATCCAGAAATAGAAACTTTGTGAATCCTCACATGCAAGCGACATGCAATTTACAAAACTGGGCTCTGATACCAATTGAAGGGAAATGAGAGCACCCTAGAAAGTCATCTGAGATCAATATGCACATCCATTATCCAATAGTTCCTTGAAAAACTTCTAATAAAAAAATACAAGTGCATACTACTATGTCATAAAAGCAAAAACAAACATAGTTGATTTTTCATAATTAAAACCTTAAAGGAAAGTGATTGCAATTTACCGATCTAAATAAATTTGCATTATGACATATAGATTATTATTCTACAATCATAAAACTAAAATAATGCGATAGAATAGAGAACATAGATATATGTGGGGAAAACCTTTCCAGGTTAAAAACCCCACCCTCTAAACCATCAAGCTAATGTATTATTCAACAAAAAGTTACAATACATTTTTAGCCTTCACATGGAGATTTACATCTTGCTCCATTCTAGAGAAAATTTGGCAGCATAACCCTGTGCAAATAAATTTTCATCTCTACATTCTCTACAACAATGCTTTGTACTTATGGAATTTTCATACAAGAGGCAACAATTTCTAAAGCATCTACATTCAACACATCTACAAATTATTTTAGAAACTTCCTTATCCACAAGCCTTGCATAAAACAAAACATAAGAGAATAAATTGCCAAAAAATAGAAACTTTCTATTTTTTTACTCCTAGTCTTTTCTTGTGGAAGAATCTAGCTTCATTTAGCAATTTTCCAAGAAAGCACAAATAAAGAAATAAATCGTGGTAAGGTTGAGTCACCTTATCCCAACATAGTCGACTGGGATATGAATACAATTACTAATAATTATAATAATAACATTATAATCCACACTTAATGGAGATGAAGTTAAAAAAATAGCAAGATAATTTTTGCTAACAACATGGCAAACAAACAACCGACAAATAACATCTCTTCATTTTTGAAGGGGAAAAATGACATAATGTCTGGAGACTCCCAATTTGGCTGCTACAATGGTTGAAATAACTTCAGTTTCTCTCTCTTATATATAGTTTCCTTTTTTGGTTGGAATCACACCTCATGAGTTATTACATTTCACTATTTGAAACTCTCCAAACTGCTCTTTTTCTTTTGCTTATAAGTTGTTCATTTGTAGTGTGAATTGATTTCACTGTGAATGAAAATGTCTGTATCAAAACTTATGAGAATCATGATGGTGATTCTTGTTCTAACATTTTTGTTCACACTGCAATTTTTTGCTTGATATAATCTTAAGACAGATGTAAATACAGATGGAGACAATGACAACAACAAACTGAGTTTTATTCCATTTCGAAATGTGAGAAGGTTGAGATCATGCACCAATTGTGCAAGCCATATGCCATATCCAAAGTGCTGTAAATAATAATATGTACTTGTACTTGCATTCTAATATATGCAAATGCAAATTATATCAAATAATGAGATGATGTTAACATAAATAGGTTTGAGGTAATATATTTTTTCTTGTGGAGATATCTGTTAAAATAATTGCATCTTTGCTTTTTCATATATATATAGATGAAATAATTAATTTTCCTATTATCATAGAAACTTTTATCATATTTTTTTTTATTATAGTAGCCTTGGAGGAGCTCCCTCCCTTTTCCTTGTAATTATGTAGTATATGAATTAATTTTCTTTTTGAAGCATTGTCCATCCATTACTATCATTTGAATTATATAATTTAACATTTTTAAATTGACAAATATGAACAACTCCACCCAAATTTCACTACAAATTTTATGTCTACTAATGAAACTATTGATCCACTTAATTAATATAGCATTAAAGATAAAATCAACCTTAATTTAGTAAATACTTATATTATATAGCTATCTAATAACTAATTATTGAGTCCAAATTTAAAATTATTTAATATTTCACTTTTTGATATTTTGCACCAAATGTATTTATATATTAATGTTTAGAATCAACAAGTACAATAGACTTATTAAAATAAATCATGCACACAAATGTGATGATAATGAATTGGTTGTCTCCAATTTTGACAATGCCACTGTTATCATTAACAAGTACATTATCTAAGAGCATGCCAACAACTTTTGGAATGAATTTAATTCTTAACTCTTGGAGCTTTCTTAAAAGTGTACTAATATTTTAAATTTACAAATATATGAATCTGTTTTTAGTTATTATACTTCATTATTTCATACAAATCAAATTAATAAATTCATTTGTTATATTTCCTCGCCATTTGGATACTAAAATAAGGGTAGTTCAAATATTGTTCTTTATGGTTACAAAGAGATAAAGATTAATTATTTTTGTAATGATGCAAGTTGTGAATGTATATCAAAATCTTATTTATATTTTATAGTATACTTTATAAGCTTCATAAATATACATCTTGTTTTGTGATTGAGAGGGAGGCTCAATCTCCTACCATAAAGAACCCAAAAGACCCACTACTATTGGAGATATGAGATGAGAAAAAGAAAGGCGTACAAATAGAAACATGGATGAGTTGTTCATCCCTGCATGGTACCCTGATGGTTTCCCATCCATGTATGGAGGATTCACTATCCTCAATTCTAGGAACCCTCTTGATGGTGGATGAGGGGTAGAAAGAATGCAAGAAGAAGGTGTGTGGCCAACCTAAAGTTGATGTGGTCTTCGAGATAAGATTTGGACAACCACTGATAATAGTGACGAGAACAAAGGTGACTTCCTGCGATATTGCTCATGGGAGATAGAAAACCTTGGAAAACATCCAAATAGGTAGGAAATAAAATTCATTTCATAGAATATTAGGGAACTAAATAGCTTGAGGAAATAATTTTATTTGAAAAATATGACCAAGATCATAAGGTAGTTATTATACTTATTTATGAAGTTAAACTGATGAAAGAAGATTTTGATAAGATTGATAACTACATGTGGAGAGGGGAAAAATATGTTTACAATGAAGTTGCTAGTTCTTCAAGGGGGATTTCTACAATGTGGAACCTTGACAAATTGGATAGTAGAGAGATCCTGAGCCACCTTCACTTTGTGGTGGTGACCTTTACTAATGAAATAAATAATTGGGTGCATTGAAATTTCTATGCTCCTAACATTGGGGGGAAGATTTTAGGTCTAGGAAGAAGCTTCAGTGTGCATGAGTTAGTGGAAAGGAGTCAAATGTATTTGTGTGGAATATTTCAATACCCCTTTATAATCCTCACAAAATATGGGAGGTCTTGATGATATCTTAGAGGGTATACAATACTTGGAGGGATTTCTTGGATGGAATGACCTCATTGACATGGAGTTATAGGGTGTCTAATTTATCGAGTCTAACAATTGACTAGAAAGAAACCTTATTCAAGTTAGACTTGATAGGGTTCTTTTCTTAGTGGATTGGTACATTTTGCCTCATACCTCACTTCATGGCTTCCTAAGATTGGTCATAGATACTTGTATGATTTTTTTGTAATAGACAATTGACATCTATTAAAAGAGGAGAGCCTTCCATTATGAGATCATGTAGCACTCACACTCACTTTTCTATGATTGCGTTAGAAAGTGGTGGAATACTCTGATCTAGGGGACTACCATGTTCCATATAGAGAGGAAGCTTGAAATTATTCAAAATGAGGTGATTTTTTGAAATAAAAATTTCTTTAGAGATATTTTTTAAGTAGAAAAAAGGAAATAGAAAGTAAGTTAGAGGAATTTGAAGTGAAGATGGAAAGGAAAGACCTTTCAATTACTTCTCATGAAGAGGAAAAAAGATGAAGAAGGTGATGAAATTAAGTGATTGAAAGAGAGGAAGTATTTTGGAAACAAATATCTAGGATTTAGTGGCTTGTGGAGGGAGATAGCACTTACTGGAGATTATACACCTAGTGGTGAATGAACAAACAACTAAAGAGCTCATCAACAAGATGACTCACAAAGAAGTTAGAAAGATAGTTTTTTCTATGGGAGCATTCAAGACCCCAGACCCTAATGGATTACGACTAACATTTTTTAGGAGTTCGATGAGATTATGAAGTATGATCTTGTTCACCCAGAAAAGTAGTTTGTCAAAACTGACATAATACTTGAGGAGCTAAAGTAGACTTTTTAAGTCTTGGTACCAAAATTTGATGACCCAACTTAGTTGGAATATTTTACACCAATAAGCCTTTGTAATACCATCTCCAAGGTGGTGGTGAATATAATGAAGCAATCTTGTACAAGACAATTAGTTCTACTTAGAATAGTTTCATTCTAGGTCAATAAATTATGGATTTTGTGATCACCTCTCATGAGGTCCTTCACTTGATGGAGAAGAGTAGGAAATGAGGTATATCAATAAAACTTGATATTTCAAAGGCTTATTATAAGGTGAGAAGGGAATTTCTATTTAAAATTCTTAGACAATTTGGTTTTGGGGAGAATTTTATTACCCTCATTGGCAAAATGGTAAACAATATCCATATCTTAGTTTTGGTAAATGGATCCCTATGAAATTTCTTTCAAGATGAGAGGGCCCTTTTGTAGGGAGACCCATTGTTTCTTTATCTATTCATAATAATTGTGGAGATTCTTGGTAGAAAGCTTCTAACTATGGCTACTCAACAAGAAATTATGGGGATAAAATGGGATATGACCCTCCCACTTGAGGTATTACAAAAATTTATTGATGATACCTTCATTTATGGAATCTCCTCCATCATAGAGGCTAAGGAATAAAAGAAAACTATGAATATATCCATAGAAGTGTTAGTACAACATATTAATTATTGGAAAAGAGAACTCTACTTCTTCATTAAGGACCTACCTCTTCAATAAAGAATTACTAGGGAATTGCAATGTCAGGTTGTGAACCTCCTTGACAACTATTTGGGGGTCCCCCTTATTGTCAAAGAAGTTATCTCTCAATTCTAGAATATAATAGTGGAAAGGATGTTGAGGAAGCTGGTAGAATGCAAAGGTAAGGTTCTAAGTAATGTTGGTAAGCTTCAACTCATCTTAGCCACATTATAAGGAATCCCTATTTACTTTTTATCATTATAAAAAATCTCTAGTTTGTTCAGAGATATTCATGAGAAGATCTAGAGGAATTTTCTATGTTTGGGAATGGAGGAAAATATGAAATTGAGCCTAGGTAGTTGGGAAAAGGTGTGTAGGAGAGTTGGGGACCCAAATAAAGCCCTCATGATGAAGATTGGTTGGAGATTTTCCTAGAAGTTAGTCTCCTAGCATCATATCATAAGAGCTAAGTATTTGGGAGGTGAGCGTTTAAATCAAGCTTTCTTAATGGAAGGTCTCCCAACTAGATCAAGAATATGGAATAACATCATTAAGATAAGGAAACACATAAGGGGAAACATTAGATGGAATATTGGAGATGGTAATCTTGATAGATTTTGGGAAGATAGATGGGTGGATGATGCTTCTAATTTGCACAAATTTTCCTATTTTAAAAGAGTAGGGGGTGACTGAGGATGGTGAGAAGATGATGAATTATATCCACAATAAGGAGTCGAAGGATTTTAATATAGACAATTTTAATTCCATAGATAAGATAATGTATGACGAGTTGAGATATGTCCAAAAAATGATCTGAATTCCATCATTCCTAGATATTAACAAACTAAAATGGGAAAGGAATCCAAGAAGGTATTTTAGTGTGAATTTGGCCTAAAATAGAATAATTGGGGAGAATGTTTGGCATTCCCACTTCCTTCCCAAAATAAACTTCTTTTGGTGGTCTATTATGCACAGTAGTATCCTCACTATTGATAATCTTAAGAGGCATGACTTCCAAATGGAAAATTGGTGTGTACTGTGTTATAGGGAGGTAGAAACCATCCCTCACCTCTTAATACAAATGTATAAGTACACACATGTAAAAAGTTGTTCTTAATAACAAGTAATCTTGTCTCTCTTCGTGCACTCACATATGAACTTAGAATCTTATGCATACTTAGATATGACTTCCTTGCATCCATCTTTACCTTGTATTATCTATGAAAACCTTAACTCCATCATATTCAAGGATTAAATAATTTGATGATGCTAATTCACTTTTTTTGTTATGAAATAAGTTTCTAAAATGGATAGGGGTTGGTTAAAAAAATTACTGACTTCATCTTGTTTTTAAGTGTTTTACTTGACTACTTTTCTACCCAAATTTATGAACTTTCTGAGCTCTTGGATTTAACAAATATTTCATTGAAGTTCTCTACATGCTCTTTCACATTTTCTTTTTAACTATCATTGCTATTCTCAATCCTTCTGATATGGTTGTTCATATTCATATAGTTTATGTTTCTTCAATTATTAGACATTCTCATATTTTTCATCCTAAAAAGTCTTGTTGTATGACCCAAGTTGTTGCAAATCTAACATGCTATCACATTATTTCCATATCTAGGACGTGACTGATTAATCAATAATCTACAAGATCTCTAACATTATGTCCAAAGTTATTACACTTCTATCACATTGTTCCATTCCTCATGTTATTAGTTCCTTCAATAGGTCTAGTAGTTGTAGGGTTAATACCTTTATATACATTCTATTATCATAATTATTATATCTAAGTTTCTTGCATTCAATAGCTTTATGACTGTTGGTGTAAATGAGTATTTACAATGTACACTTTACTTAAGTTTACTTAGGTTAATGCATTTTCATATTAGTTATCATGTAGACACTTAGGAGTTTGCATATTAATATGAGTTATCATATAGAAAACATAGTAGTTTGAACTCCAATTGAGCACATGTTGTCTACTACATCTCTTTATGAGATATACTTTTGTATTCTTAACCTCTCATTATTGTAGACACATTCATGCACAATGGAGGATAACCCACCCTTGCTGAACATGTGCTTAGTTGTATGCTTATCTCTTTGAATGAATCCTAGTCATCTTGATTGCCTTTATATACAAGGAACTTTTATGATGTATTGTTATTAAATCCATTATCATTGGTCATTATTGAGATCCTCAATTGATCATCTCTCATCTTCCTTGTGTCATCTCTTGTGATTATAGATCTTGGCATTGCATTATTTCCTTAGGAAAATTCTTACATGGTATCAGAGGCATATGAGTGTTCATTGGTTAGTAATTGGAGATCACTATTTGATTCATTATGGAGGGCCATGATTTAGATCTAGAATATCATCAATTATTGGGAGGATCTAAAGCAATATTTGACCTCAATATTTTGTTTGGGTGGCATTTCCATGAATTTTGACTATGAATTTGCCTATATTTATTAAAAGTCAAAATTGAGACAATTTTTTTTTTTCAAATCAAACTTAGAAGCTTGATTTTCCAAATTGGGTAAATTATTATATTTAGAATTATTTGCATTTTTTAAATGTGGAGAAAATCCATATCCAAGATCAAATTGAGTGACATGCCTTAATCAGACTTGTGTCACATCTCGGCTATGAGCAACACCTTGCACAAGTCGACTTCACATGACACTCTAGTTGATCAAAGCCTGAGCTTCAATTTGACTTGCATATAACTCATTTTAGCATCACTTTATTCAATTAAATGCAATTTTTTTGGACATCAACTAAAAATCTAGTCAAATATGCACAATTGGTACTTGACCCATGCTTGTTCTTCTTCAAAATTGGACTTGGTAATTTGATCCCTTTCATTTGTTTGATCAGGGTGATTTTCTTTTCTAGCAAGATTCAATACCACATCAAAACACATATCATCATCATCATCACATTTGATCATGCTTCACATTGACATTATGTACAAATCGATCAACACTCACATAGGAAGATCTTCCTTTCCAACTTGATGCCTTGTATCTAGTCAGAGATCCATATTTGACATCTAACTTGGAGATTCAAAGTCACACTAGCCACTTACCTATGTGGAATCCAATCATTGTAAAGCTATCTAGCATCATTAGTTACCATTTACATAAAGATCAAATTGGTCAATTGCCATTAGCTATCATTTAAATTTTCTTCAGATACATATTGATACAATTAAGTGATCCACTATGAGGTGCTCTATGACTAGAAATGCACCTTGATCTAGTCAGCAAGACAATAGTGGGTGATTGCAGATATTTTGGTAATTTTTTATAGTTCACAAAGATTTTCATTGCATTAAATTTGACACCCATATAGGTGTTAGGGTGGTGCATTTTCTTTTATCCTTGATGACTATGGGCTTGTCAATTTTAGGATATTGATTTTGATGACATCAACCATAGTTTTAATTTTTTAAACCCCTTTCCATATTTATTTTCAATTTTGGTACCCATTTTCAAATGCCCATAACTTGTTCATTTTAGCTCCAAATTACATGAAATTTTTTCTAAAATTTGGGATAAAATTTTCTAAACATTCTAGTGGTGGTACCCTTTTCTAGTTTTGGTGTAAGGATTTTGTAGAAATTCTATCTTTTCATGATAATTGGTGAGAAATCCTATATTTTGGAATTTTAAAAGCTTCGTTTGAGCTCATTTGGATACATTTTCATGCTCTGTTATTTTTTGAAAGTGCACATTTTTTTGTCTACGTCCTAGATGTGTAATAATATTATGGCCTTGTTTGTGCAGAAGTATCACTTTTTAAAATTAGTCATTTTTGGCATTGTATGATCATTGTAAAGCATTAGATTTGATTTTACTATGAAATATTTTGAATGGTGTTTGCTTTGGCCTAAAAAATGTAGTTTTCAACATCAAAATTAGAAGTCAACCTTTTCCAAATATTGGCAAGTGGCCATTGTACACACACTATATATAAAAAGCTAAATCAATTTTTAAATAATTTTGGTGTGGGTGGGGGTGGGTGGGGGTGGGCGGTGTGCATTTGTTGGTTTATTTTATCTCTTTACTTTGTGTTCTAATTGATTGGTTCTTCTAAATTTCGTATGTTAAATTCACATAATTACTCTACATCAAAGCTTAAAATATAGAATGTATTAATATTTTATGAAGTACCTATACATTTGGATTGAATGAATAAGAAACCCAAGGGTGATAAAGTAGATGAAAAATACATACATGAGGGAACTAAAGTTTATAAAAAAGCCTTAGCAATCCTTAGGACAATGTAGGAGAGAAGATCCTCTATCAAATTCTAATCCTCAACTCATCTAAGGAGATATGGGATAAAATTGAACAATTGTATGGGAAGGTGAAAGAGGAAGATGCATACAAGATTGAGGATGAAATTTTTTCTTTGGATCCTAAGAACATTGGCTCCATTCAATAGTTTTTCGTTAGAGTCAACGAGTTGAGAACACAACTTAAGGAATGTGTAAATTTCATAAAGGATGATAATTTAATCCATTGTGTTATGAAGAAGTTGCCAACAAAGTATGCATTCTTTGTCTCTAGTTACAACACTTATAAGAATACCATGGGAAGTGTCTTTAGAAAACCTAAATTTGAGAATTATGCACACTTGTTAGTGTTGGAGAAAACCAAGTTGATAGATATGGGAATTCTTAGGTCTTCAAAGTGTAAGGCATTGATGGCTAATACCAAGAGCTCAAAAAGTCAAGGGGGTGAAAGTTACAACAAGAGAAAGAACAACAAGAAGAAGCAGAAGGCCAAACCACATGAGGAAAAAAAAAATGTACCTCACAAAAACAAAAACAATAAAAAAATATATAAGAAAAGTCTTCTCCTAAAAACAACAATACGAGGAGCACTACTAACAAGGAAAAGAAAATTTGTGCATATTGCAAGAAGAATGGACATGAAAAATATTATTGCTATAAGATAATTGATGAACTCAATAATATTCTCAAGAAGAATTAAATATGTCTACCTTCCATAATGGCTACTTCATCCTCTTCTTAATATTTAGATTATAAAAATGAAAAAGATCACAAGGGAAAATGTCAAACATTAATTGCTATTTAAACTTATGATTTAGGGAGATGGCTTCAACAAACAGGGGCTTCTCATCACATGACATCTTCATATGTAGTCTATGTTTTCCTTATTTCATCCTTATCATAATCCAACTATTTTGATGAGAAATTATTCTTATATGAATGTGATTAGAAAAGGAATAATTTATAAGGGGAAGGGCTACTTCAAAGATGTGTTGTGTATACCTCACCTAACTCACAATCTTCTTTCCATCTATCAGCTCACTTATAGGGATACAAGGAGGATAATGGAATTCACACATGAGTCAATTTTTATCAGAGACTTGGAGAGTAGAGAGGTCATTTCTATAGGGGTGGTTGATCATGCATCTCAATTACACTACTTTTCAGACTTTTCTCATGATGATGACATTGATTCTTTTGTAGTTTCTTCAAAATATTTTGGTCATACTTCTAGTGCATATTTAGACTTTGACGATAACTTTGGATACCTAAACATGGGTATTATCACATATAGTCAAGTTTTTGAGCCTTCGATTTCTTCTCCTATTAATATTGTTTCTACTAATTTTTCTAATGACTCTTGTACACACACAACCATGGATTCAAGTGATTCAGTGTAATAGAGTTTTTCTTTCCTTCCAGACTTAGTTCCATAAGATGTCTTCTTAACATAAATCAAGAAAATTTTACAAATTTGGGACACACTTTTGATGACATTCATCTTCTCCTTGGTGTAGATGATTCTTCTTCAATTATTGTGAGGGAACACTCTAACCCTCCTCTTCATTCCCTACTTGATCATTCTTTCGAGGTTGATCGTGATGGTGGATAATTTCATACACTAGTTAGAGAAGGTCACTTTCTCTTTAGAGGAGACACTTGAGAATTTTGTACATTTTTTACATTCATCCTTAGCTGATCAAAACCTATCCTTTTCACTAGAGTGGCATAGTACACATGATTTGAAGGAGGTACATTTTACTATTGACATGGGTACACTTGAGAAGTTTTAAGAGATTCTATACATTTTGAGGTTTTTCCCTACATATGGGAGATGCTTCATTGGAAGACCTTTGGTATTGTTTCTTCCTAAGGGAAGGAATGTTGTTCTACATTCATGGTGCTTCTTCTACATCAAGCCTAGAACATCTACCAGAGGTGTACATTCTACATTGAGTGAAGGGGGTGGGGTGGGGAGGTCGCTACTTGGTCTCTTTTCCTCTTCTTCTCACTTATAGGGGGTATCTTTTCCTCACATGCGGTTTTCGTCTCTCATTTTCTCTTAATATACTTGTTGACTGGTCATTTTGCATGATGCTAATGAAAAAAATTATCACAAATATCTCTCTCGAAAATTGGATCAATGGCCAAATCCAAGGTTCCAGATGACTATTTTTAAACCTACTAGGTAGCTCAATTGAAGCTAAATCTGAATGTTCACAAGAAGGCCTTTGCTAGTATCTACCAATTCTACACAACTTTGCTAAAATCTAACCACAAAACCAATATATTTTGTATTTTGTATTTTATGATGAATGAAATTTCTTATCAATGCAACTATATGAATTCCTATTTTAACCATTTGTTTGAAAAGAAAATAACAAAGATAGAGTGATGAGAGATTTAAAGAAACTTAATAAAAGGGAAATTCCTAACAGATATAAGCCAAAGTAACAACATGTTTGTTGATTAAATTATTAAAAGAATCTGTTAAGAAACTAATGAAATAAGGAGCAACACTTCCTTAACTCCACTGATGCAATTGTTGATGGAAACTTTAATGAAAATGAAAATATGTTTTACAATTCATTAAATCATGTGGCTATAGAAAGTGTACTAATACAAGAAAAAATACTATGCCAGAAAAAGAGCAATCATTTCTCTAATTCATCACAACAACAAAATTTGTTAACATAAGGAAAATGCTAGAATTAAAGGATCACACAATTATAGAAACAAAATAATACCACTAGCTCCATTATCATTCATGAACATGACTTCACATAAAATAACATACTCTGACAAGATTTACTACACTCAGAATGAGAGCACCAATAACATTTATTATTGCATAAAAATATTGGCCTTGAGTACATGTATTAGATCCATGTATTTAAAATAAATCCTCTCCTCCTTTTGTGTTAGGAGTGAGAGCTCTTCTAATATAAGAATTATGCTAAAAGAAAAGAAAAGAAATCTAATTATATACAAACTGACTCTCTAAATGGCGCTAAGTAGGTCTCCACTCTTGTTTATATCAATTAATGGGTGCATGAGCCTTTACATGACTTAAAATAATAAAAGAACAAGAAGATAAGAAGAGAGAAGTGATGAGATGATGTGAGAGTCACTAAGACTTCTAAAAATGCATGCTTGGCATTTGCTAGGTGTTTCTAGGAGTTGAATTATCGTCAACATACATTTTTGATTCATGGAATGCTAAAAAATAACAACTAGAAGTTAACTATTGATGAGATTCTTCATATTCAAAATTGTTGGTGCACCTCTTGATTTGGTGCACCTTGTGAAAACAACACCTTTGGAAAAGTGCACCTTCTAAAAAGTGCATCTCTAGAAAAGTACACCTTCTCATGGGATCAAAATTTACTAGGACTTTACTAAGTATAAAAACTTAATTTCCAGCATCTTGGTTTTCTCCCAGTTGGACCAAAATTATGTTTGGATTCTTGCTTCTAAAATTTTGGATAATTTTCATGATTTCCTAAGCTTCTAGTAAATCCAAAGACTCAAGTTTATTCTGCACCACTTACGGATAATTATTGATCTCTATCTTAATCGAAAAATCTTCTAATTCAGAATCTAACTTCAGCAATTCTTCTTCTATCTTGAAATTTTTTCTAGCATCATCTTTGAAGGAAGGTGCCTTGAATAATGCTTTGAATTTTTGTACAAGTATTTCTACTAAAGAAAGTTGAGTCCTTGACTCATCCCAAAAGATCTCCAAGCTAGTGACATTATAATACTTGTCCACTTCCAAAAACTACCCTCGAGCTTTATTATTGATCTCTTGTATATCTTTATATAATCTTGTCATACTATTATTACATGTTGAAACTTTTTCTATCCAATCATATATTTTATCTAACTCCTTTTTCCTGTGTACTTCCATTAACATTCGATACCTTTTCCCTTTAATAGTTTTCAATATTTCCAAATGGTTGGCCTAAGTACACACTTCATCCACTAGGCCAAAATCTTGGTTCATTAATATAACCGATTTGTCAGATTTATTCTTAATGTTGTGTAAAAGGTTCAAATTAACCTCTATTATTTGTACTCCTTTATCCTCAAAACGATGATGCCAACTTTGTGAGTGTCCAAAAATGAATCAGTTTCTCCTATAACTTTTCCAATATATTTTCTCTCTAAAGCCCCCCCTAGAGAAATATCTAGATGACCTGTGGTCTATCAAACCCACTATTTCATTCAATTATCCCCTTAGTAGCTCATTTTTCTTCCTCAAAACAAGATTTCAAATTCACCTTTATCTAGGTGTGAAAACACCTGCTTAAGGCCCGTGGTGATTAAAATCTTGGCAATATCAATTGTGGGTTTTCCCAACACTATCTCTTTCATATAATACTCTTTTGGTGAAAATTATTCAATTTCACCACAGGGAGATAGAAAGGAAATATGTGAAAAAAATCTTCATTCTAGTTTTTCATAATAAATTAAGCCAATGTTTTAGCATCCTCCTTAGGAGGTTCTGGCATCTTGATTATTTTTAATAATTCCATTATCCCCTCCTCTTTAGTGAACTCCACATGTCTCCTTTTTCGGATCAAAAACTCCCTTTTCAACCATGCCAGGGTAGTTCCCATCTGAGACATGTACTGGGAAGAAGATGTAATTTTCAAAGATGACCCTTTCCCTTTATTGCCTTGCTTTGGAGTGTTCTCTTGTTGAGAGATGTCTATTGATTGAGTTTCCATTTTTCTCAGGGTGAAAACTTAGTCTCTATTATTAGATGAACTTGTTCCCCTTCCTCAAAAATCTATCCTTCTTTTGATACATCATTTGTATGTAACTGGACATACTATCCTTTCTCTATAGTCTAGCTCTTAGGCTCTAGTATCGGAGGAGGTAGAGCAACTAATTCTTTTCCTAATTGAGGATGTATAGGGAGAAGGTTTTCTAATGGAAGAGGAGGTATACTAAGGGTCCCTTTAGGTAAAGGATTAATTGTTCCCAATCTTCTCCTAGCAACTCATTCTAAGGAGTATCCAATATCCTTTCCCTTACCAACTTTATACCCACTGGAATAAAGTCAAAGTTTGAAATGTCAAAGACATTAGTTCCTTCACTCCCCATCTCTATTATCCATTTCTCTTATTCTTCTTCTAAGGCTTCTATATGGATAGGCTCTTGTGGGATAGAAGGGGGTATTTGAGTCAAACTTCTCCTTCTCCTTTGTTTGTTTGTAGCTCTTCTTGAGAAGGTTCTTTTATTAATTGAGATATATTCTCACCCTCTTCCTCATCTTGAACCTCTATAATAGTTTCAAGAACCTAAGGTGATGAAGTTATTTTCTTCTTTAGCTTCCTTCTCTTCTCTCCTACCAACACCATCTTGGTTCGAGAACTCTTAAGAACTAATGGGGTAGCCTTTATCAGGGCTATAGGGTCTTCTTGTGCCATAGCTTCTTCTTGTTTGGGTTGAGTCTCTTCCTACTTGGCTTGGGCTTTCTCCTATGTGGCCAATTTCTGTTGGCCTCTATCTTAAGCGAGCCTCTTTATTTTTTTTCTCTTCATCCTTTCAGTTTGGAAGTACTCCACCTCCCACTTGTGTTGATGCACTATCTTTGGCCTTATTGGTGAGTTTTCTAGGTGTTTAGGAACTCTAAATTTTCTTCTTTTACCCTTATTTTATCAGGAAATGGCTTGTAGAGTTAGACCTTAGGAAATTGGATCCATTAAAAAAGGCTTCCTATCCCACTCCCTTTTTTTTTTAATCCTATAACATGTTGGGCCTTATGATGAATATCATCATTCTCCTCTTCACCAATTTTTGCATTCATTATAGGCTTCTCATATATCTTATCCCTGTTGTATAATGGATCCAGTACCTTGAGGGAATCCTTATTCAATGACTTGAGGGATACCTCTAGGTTCAACATTTTTTATGCAAGCTATAGACTCATTCTATAATAGTCCCTAATCCAGACCTCATAGTCATCTACGTAGTTTATCTAGTGATATTAAATTTCCATATCAAGTATAAATTTCTTCCCTACTAAATCTTGCACCATCTTGATGTTGTCAAAGTATGGATGAGGTGATTGATAATCCTCCAAAGGGTATTGTTCCCATATCAATTCAAAAGTAGCTATGTCTTGCTTCTTCTTGATCTTGAAAGCCCCAATGGTGATTGGCCACACCCATGTCTTCTTATGCTATTTTTGTACCCTTTTGTAAGACAAGGCCAATTGCCTTGCTATATCTAATGGAAACTTTCTATTTTTTGGATATCTTGGGAGTGTCTTTGGGTATAGGAGAGTACCAACTACCTAGATATAGGAATATGTGTTGAAATGGATGTAATAAGCTCTGATCTATAATATTCAAGTGACTACTTCCACTAATATCCTTTTTGCATAGTCTCCTTCTATGAATCAAATGATGGTAGAAATGCATCCATCATTGACCAACCTATATTCAGGGCTCTTTGAAGGAAGTTTCTTATTTACAAGTTGGGATAGACTATGTATGGCTAGGTTTCTACATCCTACATACTTCCCTTCCTAACCAACTAGGTAATCTATTGGTCTCACTGCTAGAAGATATACAATGTAAGAGGTCATATAGAAGTGTGGGTCATTTTGCATTGAAATGAGTTGTTCATCCAAATTATCATTAATAATGGCATCCCAATAAATAGGAATCTTCCTCATTCTCATGGTCTCTATGAAATATACCATCTAGGTTTCTAGGTGATTGGCCATAGGGAGGCCTATGGATCTACTCAAAAGGACTATAGAGTAGCCAATTTCATCTATCATATAACCTTGAGTCATGTCAACCTTTCTACACCACTAGCCCAATGGTGATCTATCAATAAGGTACTCCTCTTGTACCAATTCTTTCACATATGTTTCATTCTCTTTATACCACCTGTCTACCATGTCATAGGTGATATGTAAATATTGATCTACCTAAGGAAGATGGAAGACCTTCTTGATGTTTTGAAGCTTGATGTCCACAACAATTTCCCCTATCACACTTTTAACCACTTTTTCTTTTGATACATAGTTGTGTGTTAGGCTCATGATTAGTTCTAATGATAGGACCGATATCAGATGAGAAGCCGTATTTACTAGTCCACTTCTAATCAATGTTGATATCATAGCTAGTCTTACCTTGGGCTTGTTGCATATAATAGGAAGGAATTCCAAGAAATGTGTCCTAACTCTATGTGTTATATTTTTGAGTGCTTATCTCTAGGTCTAGATCTCTTGGGGGCTACTTGAAATTTGATGGCATTTGGTTTAGGTGCAATATTTGTGACCATGGAAGATGAAGATGATGCCATTTATCTACAAAAAATAAATATATCAGCATTATTAATGAGGAAAACTTAAGGTGGCCTTAAAAACATGACCCAACTGGTGGGAAATTGACAAAAGTAACTCAAAACCCTAAGAGTTCTTAAAATGAGCATTTATTTACCTAGTGCACCTTGTGCATATGTGCATGAGCACAACATGTACACATGTGTATGTGCACAACATGTACACATTGTTAATTCAAGTAAGGGGGCACTCCTACACTATGCACATATTGTGCTCAATTGGAGGGTGAACACATGCATACATGTGCATTTGCACACCTTCTTTTTACCTTTAAAAAACTTGATGTGGAAGTGTGCTTCTTAGAGATGGAAAGGCTCTAAATGTGTTAAGGTGCACTTCTTAGAGTCCCTATGCAAACAAGTGTCTGAAAAGAGGGGAGGGGTGTCCTATTTATACGTAGGGCTTAGGAAAGTTTCTGTCTTCAAAGGTGCACACCTTCATTTTTGTACACTTGTGCATGTGGGGTTGGAGATGAATTTTCATGGTGCATACTCATTGCATATACTCTTGTGCACATGGTGCACTTTTTGTGCACATGCACAAGTGTCTATGGTGCACACTCAACTCACATACACATATGCACATGGTGTGCACCTTTTATTTTTTCAATTATCTTGGCCAAAACTCTCTAGCACTGCTTAGAATCCCCTGATTGGACACTCTAAAATGTTAGACTAGACTCAAAGGGAGATCTTGATCTACTCTTGACTGAGTGCTTTGAAAGGACTATCATGCTAAAAAATAAAAGGGTGTCCCCATTTTAGTCCAAAATGGGTTGTGTGTTGTGAAACCAAAACAATACTTATCTCTCTTTATGGAGGGGGGTTTTCCTTAGGTGGTTTTCCTTCTTTCTCCACTTTAATGAGAGATCACAATGCATCTTTTTTTCACTTGAAATTTGTATATGGGTGCCTAACATGTCCTAGTAGTTGCGATGCATCTTGCATTACTATCTTTTGTAATCTTAAGTACATTCCCCTAAGTTTCACTTAAGGGGGGTGTTGGTGTAAATAAGTATTTACTATTTACACTTTACTTAAGTTTACTTAGGTTAATGTATTTTTATATTAGTTGTCATGTAGAAACCTAGGAGTTTTCATATTAAAATGAGTTGTCTTGTAGACAAAAAAGTAGTTTACTCTTCGATTGAGCACATGTTGTCTACTACATCTCTTTATGAGATACACCTTTGTATTCTTATCCTCTCATTGTTGCATGAAAATTCATGCATAATGGATGATAGTCCACTCTTGGTGGACATGTGCTTAACTGTATGCTTATATCTTTTCATAATTCCTAGTCATCTTGATGGCCTTTATCATTAGAAATTCATTATCATTTGGTCATGATTGAGATTCTCATTTGATCATCTTTTATTTGTCTTGTACTATATCTTGTACTTCTAGATCTTGGAATTGCATTAGTGTCTTAAGAAAATTCTTATAATGTCCATAAGCATAAAAATTAAAAAAATAACAAGGGATGGGGTTAGAATATTTACCCATACAATCCTTCCTTACATGACCAATTTGATTGTAGACATTACATTTTCTAGTAAATTGCCTCTTCATAGCTTTAGGTGGTTCTGATTGTTTAGGTTCATTATCAGATTGATTAGTTTCAACCCTATTTAGATCTTGTTGTTGTTCAAGATGTTGATTCATAAGATCTTGATCTTTAAGAACTTTAGATTTCTTAGAGGATTCTTCTTCATAGTAAACAATACCATTCTTACCATAAGAGGGTCTTTGTGTCATGATATACTCATCAAGTATTTCCCTACTTGAATACAACTTCTCAAGATGTTTCTTTTTTTGTGTATGATATCATTTCACAACATAATTGTACTTCTCAAGTTCTACATATTATAGCTTCAAACATTCAGGTTCAAAAGTCACCTTGGTAACCTTGGATTTTAGATATGCATTCTTAGACCTTAAATTTGATTCAATATTCTTGTCATCATCCTTCAAACTTAATTGTAGATTTGTAATCTATAATTCATTCTTCAGGATCTCATTATCTTTATTAATCCTTTAAACTTCTTCACCATTCTTGATCTTATCCTTGATATTTTCTTCTATATCTCATTTCTCCTCTAAATCTCAATGCAAAAATTTCACTTAATCTACATCTTTACTTCTATCAACATCAAGTTCACATCACAAAACAATAACATAGGTATCATAATAATTATACACAAGTTCACATTCCAAAAAATGTTTGTTATATCATATTATTCAATTTTATCAAACTTCATACTCTCACATGCATCCCAAAATGTAAAAATTTATTTTGATCACTTAGGGTTAAAATCTAGGATGTCATCTCTAATTAGTTAAGTAATTATTCTAGTAAAAATAATAATTCCTTAACTATAGATCTCCAATTCCTTAAATCTATCTTGATCTGCTTGTTCATTACTACAAAAAGTAAATCTATAATAACTCTGTCCATACTGATCCAAATGACTTGTACACTTAAAAACATTCAATACTATGTGTCCATTCTACCATTTGGTAACTTCACACATGCCAGTAATGTCTCTATGTAGCTAGACAATATAAACAATGCATGTGTTGTCTAATAAACTTCCTAACACTTAGACAATTTTCTTAGTCTTTCTAACAAAAATTAGATAATTTTCTTAGTCTTTCTACCAAAACTTCATTTTCATAATCCTCTCACTTAATATTGAATATATACATTACCATTAATGAAAATTCAAACTTATGTATGTAGCCAAATTGCCAACAATGAACTCATATACTTGATCTGAATAAAAAAAAGTTAGATGCTAAAAGTGAATCTTGGATTTTTGTAGGTTATAGTGAGGAGACCAAAGATTGTAGGTTGTATAATCTCATTACTAATTAGATTTTTATTTCAAGAGATGTTACTTTTTTGATGAAGGGGGACTTTATGGTCATAAAAAAGGCCATGTTGAAAAGAAAAAATATGTTATGAATGATGATATTATAGACAAGAATGATTATGAGCAGTCAACTAATGGATCTATTTCAAGATCTCCAAGTTTTCCCTGTAACCCCTCATTAATACCAACTGCAAGTCCATCCTCAAGTCCAAGTTCTACAAAAGGGTAAGATATTAAGTGACATTTATCAGAGGTGCCAAAATCAAGCACATGAAGAAGATATAATAGGCAACATAGTTAATTTTGCATTGCTTGCTAAATATGATTTTGAACCATCATGTTTTGAAGATGGATGTATTACTGAGGTTTGGATGCATGGAATTAATGAGAAGATTAATTCTATTCATAGAAATGAGACATGGGATCTTGTAGAGCTTCCACGTGAGAAGAAGAATATTGAAAAGAAATGGTTCTACAAGATCAACTATAAAAGTGATGAGATTTTTGAAAGATTGGTCGCTAATGGTTTCACTCAATGGTATGACATTGATTATGAAGAAAATTTTGCACTAGTAGAAAGATGAGAGACTATTAGGATACTAATCTCTCTTGCATCTCAAAATACATGGAGTATTCATGACATGGATGCAAAAAGTTCCTTCTTGAATGGGTACTTAGAAGGGTGTGTGCACCAAGTTGGTGTACAAAAAGTGGGCACCCCCCCAATTTTTTTTTTTTTTAATAACCTAGTTGGGTTTTGATTGTTGCCCATGTTTGAGGGCACTTTTATACCCTCAAATGGGAACAAAAACATTGATTTATGGAGGAGAGCACCCAAAACTGATTGGGTTTAGCATAAAAGACAAATTTTGATTGGATCTCCATCCATGGCACCCCACAAACAAGGTAAGTTTTTATTGTATTCATCATTTATGTATTTTTTAATCAAATATTGTAATGTGGTTTTGTAATATATATATATATATATATATATATATAAATTTTCTTTTTTTAATATATATGCATCAAGGAATCTAAGAAAATGAGGAAGAGAAGAAAGACAACCTCCTACACAATCAAACCCTCCACCCATCATGATCCAACCACAAAATACACCACCCGTACAACTACAAAACCCTCCACCTATACAACCACAAAACCCTCCACTTAATATTCTTGTTCAACAACCACCACCTTCTATAAACCCTCCACACATACAATTACACCATTTAAGTACTACACAAGAGGATCTCATAATTTGTCTCTCACAAAATAATATTAACATTACCTAAATGGTCAATAGGTTATAGTCATCTTCACTTTCCCACAACTCAACCCTAGCCAATACACTTGAACAAATGGCCCAAAATGCAAATGAGGTGTCTAGGGAGGTTACAAAATGGGGTATAGGGAGGGATAGGTGTCATGTATTTTATGTTGATGGGTTATCATATCAACAAGTGAAAGATAAAGACATAAAGAAAGGTACTATATATTCTCTTTTCATCGATCCTATATCCAACAACTCCTTATTACACAACCAAATCTTTTCCTATTCATTGGTGCACTCATACTAGGATGAGATTATGTTTTTGGGATAGGTTTTATATGGTCTTTGACCTAACACCATGTAATAATTATGAGGTGCCTCTATATTTTTGGAAAAATCTATATTGTGAGTTCATCCTTGGCAAGAAGTCAAATTACTTTGACATCCGTAAGTTCCAAGGTAGAGGGACAGGCTCTACAAAAGATAGACCTAGGGCTTGTAAGGTGGTACCACAATATGAGAGGAGATGTAACAAACAAAAAACCAAGCCTCATGTTGTGATCCCATCAATTGTAAAGGAGTCTATTGTTTTACAGACTCTTCATGCAGCTGCATCATTGACAGATGTTATCATTCAACATGGCTCATAGTTAGGTGGTTTTCCTTCACCTATGGTACCCTGACAATCATCAGATGCACCTCTAGGGTCATTACAACATGTGAAAGCCCTATCATCATCACCTATAGAACTAGGGTCATCACAACATGTGAAAACTCCATCATTATCACCTATGGCGCCTTGGTCATCACAACCTATGACATCTCCATCAACATCACCTACACCACCAGTGTCATCTTTGCTTGTGTCACCTACAACACTAGTGTCATCTTTTCTTGTGTCACTTTCACCACTAGTGTCATCCTCACTTGTGCCACTTGCATTGTCATCATGTCCATCATTAGAGTCATTGGGGCCCAATCAACATTTTTGTTTTAGCTATCAGCGCATGTGATGGGATAGATATGGTGGCATTTGAGGATGGAGTGCCATCTCATCCATGTGTACATTGTGAGAATATTTGTTATTCATATGGAGGTGGGGATTTCAAAACCACAAATGATTTGATGAAAATGGTCTTTGGTGGACATGATACATAGGTTTGTTTGTTTGAGTTTTGACATGGTATTATTTAATCACCTCAATATTGTAAAAGTAAAAAATATATTTTATAGATCACTCTAGATTGATATGTGAACAAAATGAAATGCAAGGTGCAACAACCAATTAGAGAAGAACACAACGTACTCGTTTTGCTAGAGGTGTGAGGCTAGGAGCAAGAACACCCAAGGTACAGTTTTTTAAATATTCTTAAAAGTACAATAATACATTAGCTTTAAACTATTTTTTCTTAATTTTCATGACACTAACGACCTACTTATAGATCCTCTTCCATTACTAATGTTGAAACCCTCCCATTCATAAAATCCATCCAAATCCCATCCACATCTCTTATTCCTAGCGTTACCCAAACCCCATTTAATGAACCTCATGAGTTTTGACATGATATTATTTAATCACCTAAATATTTTAAAAGTAAATTTTTATTTTATTTTATAGAGTGCTATAGATTGATATGTTCAAACAATATGCAATGCAAGGTACAATAAGCAGTACAAGAACACCGCATAGTACTCATTTTGCTAGAGGTGTGAGGATAGGAGCTAGAACACCTGAGGTAAAGTTTTTTAAATATTCTTAAAAAGTACAATAATACATTGGCTTTGAAATATTGTTTCTTAATTAGTATTCTTAAAAGTATAATAATACCTTTCCAATATCATCCTTCAAGTACTTCTTGTGTCTTCTTGCCCTACTATGATCTTCTTGTTTTTATTGCGCATTCTTTTAATTTAAAACATTGTCTCATATTTATAAAAATACTCTTTACTATTTTATAGGGCTTGTCAGGGGTTGAAATTTCTCAATTTGATTATGCCACACTTTCTGCCATTAACTTTGGCCTTGAGAGCTATGTGGTATCATAGCTTACACACCTATCAAGTTTATGATTTGAGTTGAACTCATGATGTGTCTTATTGATTCCTCTTATGTTATATTTTCTTCTTCTTTAGGTTACTCCACATAGCTTGAGGTCTAGAGGAAAGGGAAGGAAATTAGCAAGAACACCAAAAAAAAAAAAAAAGGATATTGAATAAAACTCAAGTTTATATTTTGAAATTTATTATGAATGAATGTATATACATGTACTCAATATTGATGAATATGTGTTGATTTATTTGTTGTATATATGTAGAAACAATTTAGTTTTTTAGAGTTGATGAATGCACATGAAAATGCTAATGTTGAGGCAATGGAAGAGGTAAGATCACATATTTTTGTTCTCATAAATTTTAGGTTATAGTATGTATCTGTTCTATATACATATTAAACACTTGTATTTACAAATGAGTACTTTTTTTTTAGTTTTATAGTAATTATCAACAATTTTTCTTATTAACATGTGTTATTTATCTTTTACCTATTACAACACTCTTTGAGACTTCATTGAAATCCTTTCCCATTTCATTTTTTTAGGAGTCCTGAGTGTCAAAGATGGAGTCAAACACAACAGAGCCCAGAGATATGCATGTAGAGTCATGGTTAAAGCCCTCTTGTGATGTCAATTTGGATTGCTTGTCTATGTGATAAGAATCCCCAACACCTACACTACAATTCTAATAATTTATCACTTACCATATAGTTTGCGCCTCATACTAGTATTGATTTATTAGTGGGCGTGCCTCCTATTATCACGAGATATCCAACTTAGGCTGCAATACATTTTTTTATTTTTTTAATCTATTTGGAATCTCTACCACCTACTCTACAATTCTAATATTTTATTGCTCACTGTACAAGTTGTATCTCATACGAGCATTGATTCAATAGTGGTTGTGCCTCCTACTAGCACAAGATATCCAACTTAGGCTGCAATATGTTTTTTTGTTTTTTCTTACTCTATTTGGAATCCCTAATGCCACTCTATAATGCTAACATTTTGTCACTTACCACATAGGTTGTGCCTCATACAAAAACTGCTTCATCAGTGCTTATGCCTCCTACTAGTGCACGCTATCTAGCTTAGGCTGCAATATTTTTTTGACTCTATTTGGAACCCCTAATGCCACTCTATAATGCTAACAGTTTATCACTTACCATACAGGTTGTGCCTCATACCAGAATTTCTTCATTAGTGGTTGTACCTCCTACTAGGATGGGAGATCTAGCTTAGGCTACAATACATTTTTTTATTTTTTACTCTATTTGGAATTCCTAATGCCACTCTATAATGCTAACATTTTATCACTTACCATACAGGTTGTGCCTCATACCAGCATTGATTCATAAGTGGTTGTCTCCCATGAGCATTGATTCATCGATAGTTATGTGTCCCATCATCACTCTATCTTATCATATTTTTAAAACTCTCACCCATTGATGAAGGAGCCCATTATAGTTATTATTCAATCTAGTTATGGGACAAAAGGATGAGATAATGAACAACTCAACTATCCATAATTTAAAACCCAATTTCTAGGTATTTTCATATTACTCATAGATAAGATATTTGATAGTGTATTTTAATTTTTCTTTTGCAAACACTTGGCAAGCCACAAGTTGTATCAAAGAGGCTCAATTTTAATGATTCTACATAGTCATAGATATTCATAGTGATATACATATGTAGTTGTGGTCATCACATGATGTTGACATATATTCAACTTTTGTATTATATATATTTGAGATTTGTATTGTGCACATTAGACATTTCTATTGTACACCTTCGACATTTTTTGGGTATTCAACTTTTGTATTGTATATATTTCATTTATATACACATTCAACATTTTTCGGGTATTGAACTTTTGTATTGTACTAATGAGACATAATATATTTTTGTAACTATATGATTGATATGACATAATATATAGTTCATTAGGATATACATTGGACTTGGATTTCCATCCAATTTGTTCAATGTGTGCATACAAACTTGTATTTCAACTTACTTTCTTGAAATTAATCAAACACATGAATATTCATTATTTTATTCAGAAAATGTAACATGTTAATCAAATTCATTATAACATGTAATCATATGTCACTTATTTTGATGTAATAAGATATGAAAAGTAAAAATATTTCATGATTTTGTATGTGTCAAAGATCGCAGCTTGATGGTGCTTAGAGACCCTTAGGAACACTTCTGTTTAGTGTGGTCGATACCATTAGAGGGACATTGTGGCTGAAACAAGGTTGGTACTAGGCTAAACCTAACCAATCAGAGTTAATGGTGTAGATGACTTGATCATTTTAAATAAGCAACATTACAACTTTTGGCAATAAGCAAGATACATATGCTAAATTCAAAAAAAGTCAAATCTCTAAAAACTGAGATAGATTTTTATAGACCTAAATAACATGATCTTGTAGGACCTGATAGTTCATTAATATCTCACACGAGCTCAGAGAAACACAAAATCAAATATTGCAGCTCGATGGTGCTTAGAGACCCTTAGGGACACTTTTGTTTAGTGTGGTCAAAACCATCACAAGGACATTGTGGCTGAAATGAGGTTGGTCCTAGGTTAAATCTAACCAACCAAAGCTAATGGAGTAGATGATTTGATCCTAGGACCAATGATTTGAAATATACACAACCTTGATCATTTTAACCAAGAAACATTACAACTTTTGGCAATAGGTGGGATACAAATACCAAATCCAAACAAAGTCAAATCTCTAAAAAATGAGATAGGTTTTTGTAGGCTTAGATAACATAATACTATAGCACCTAAAAGTTTGTCAATATCTTGTACGAGCTCAGAGAAATGAATGATCAAATATCTCAGCTCGATGGTGCTTAGAAACCCTTAGGGACACTTCCATTCGGTGTGGTCGACACAATCAAATGGAAGTTATGACTAAAATGAGGTTGATCCTAGCCTAAAATCAACCAATTGGAGCTAATAGAGTAGACGATTCGATCCTAGGGCCAATGGTTTGAAATATACACAACCTTGATCATTTTAACTAAGTAACATTGCAACTTTTGGCAATAGGTGAGAAATAGCTGCCAAATCCAAAAAAAGTGAAATCTCTAAAAATTGAGATAAGTTTTTGTAGGCCTAGATAACACTATCTTGTAGCACTTGACAATTCATCAATATCTTGCATGAGCTTAGAGAAATGCATGATCAAATATCGTATCCCGATGGTGCGTAGAGACCCTTAGGGATGCTTTTGTTCAGTATAGTTGATACCATTGGAGGAACATTGAGGCTGAAATGAGGTGTTCCTAGGATAAAGCCAACCAACTAGAGCTAATAGAGAAGACAATTTGATCCTAGGACCAATGGTTTGAAATATACACAACCTTGATCATTTTAACTAAGTAACATTGCAAATTTTGGCAATAGGCAAGATATGAATGACAAATTCAAACAAAGTTGAATCTCTAAAAAATGGGATAGATTTTTGTAAGTGTAGATAATGAAATCCTCTAGCACTTGATTATTCATCAATATCTTGCATGAGTTCAGAGAAATGCACAATCAAATATTGCAACCTAATGGTTCTCAAAGACCCTTAGGGATGCTTCCATTTAGTGTGCTTGATACCATTAAAGCAATGTTGTGGCTAAAACAAGGTTGATCCTAACCTAAACCTAACCAACCAGAGCTAATGAAGTAGATTATTTGACCCTAGGACCAATGGTTTGAAATATATACAACCTTGATTATTTTAACTAAACAACATTACAACTTTTGGCAATAGGCATGATACGGATGCCAATTCCAAAAAAGTTGAATATCTAAAAATAAAGATATATTTTTGTAGGCCTAGATAACATGATCTTGTAGCACCTGATAGTTTGTCAATATCTCACATGAGGTCAAAGAAATGAATGATCAAATATGATAGCCTGATGGTGTTTAGAGACCCTTAGGGATGGTTTCATTTAGTGTGGTCGATACTATCAAACGGATGTTGTGGCTAAAATGAGGTTGGTCCTAGAATAAACCTAACCAACCAGAGCTAATGAAGTAGATGATACAATCCTAAAACCAATAGTTTGAAATATACACAAACTTGATCCTAAAGAAATTTGTGTTATGGTTGTTTGCTCATTCTAGCATCTTTTGTGTGCAGGTTTTATTTTATAAATATATAAAATATAAAATATTAAAAATTGCACAATTTATAATAAATAAGTGCTATCTAATAAATGTGTCTTGTTTTGGCAGCACGCCTTCCAAAACAAGAGCAAAAAAAAATTAAAAATTTTGATAGGAAAATCCTTTGGCGACAAGCCTTCCAAAGAGGGTTAGTTAAAAAATGATACAAGATGATAAAATAAAACCTGCACTTTTAATTTTTTAATATTTTATATATTTATTCCACTTTAATTAAAAAAAAAATTCTAAGTGTGATTGTTAAAAAAAAACCTTAGAACTCACAATAGATTAGTTTAAACTTATGCATTTTGTTTTAAAAATTTAAAACATTTCCCATTTACTTATTTAAACTCTAAAATATTACCCTTTTTTTTTTTGTTGAAATTCAAAACTCATCCTTTTAAAAATTTATCTTAATATATCTATTTTGAAATATAAAAAGTTTTTTTAAATCTATGAGATTTTAAATATCTCATTTTTTTTTTCAAATCTTTGTTCAGAATTTTCTTTGAAACTTTCTTTCCAATCCGATTATCTTTTTTGTTTGGAAAGAAACCCAATTTTCACCTCTTTCCTAGATTTGCATTGCAATCGGTTCATTGCTCGTCCGTCTCCCTCTCCATGAAATCGGTTCGGACTTGTGTAAATTGCGCAGAGTGATATTCTATTTGCTTTGATATTCATTTTAGGTTTCCGACCAGACCAAGCCTCTTCTGGAGTAATATCCTTGAGAGCTTTAGTAGGAGTCCTATTAAGAATATAAGTTGCACAAAACATGGCTTCAGCCCAAAATTTATAATGCAGATTCTTAGCATGCAACATGCATCTAGCAATTTCAACAATGGTCTGATGCTTTCTTTCCGCAACACCATTTTGCTGTGGTGTATAAGGAATAGTAAGATCGTGTTTAATTCCACATGATTTCAAATAAGAATGAAAAGCATTATTCACATATTCCTTTCCATTATCAGTTCTGAGAATTTTAAGTTTAAAACCAGATTTCCGTTCAACATATAACTAAAATTCAATGAATATATCAAGAACTTAATCCTTGCTATGCAAAAAATAGATCCAAGTTTGTCTAGAAAAATCATCAACAAAGGTAAGTGCATACCGAGAACCTTGGATGGAGTTATTCTCCATGGGGCCCAAAAGGTCACTATGGAAAAGGTGCAACTTATGAGTTGCCCGCCATGATTTACCACTTGGAAAGGGCTCCCTGTGCATCAAAAGGACATTGTGGCTAAAATAAAGTTGGTCCTAGCCTAAACTTGACCAACTAGAGTTGGTCAAAAGTCAAAATTTCTCGTTAAGTCCTAAGTTGGTCAAAAGTCACTCAATGAGCCAAAAGTTGCTCAATAGGTTATAATTTTTTCAGAATGGGAAACTAAGGTATTAGGTTACTTAATAGCTCAGGTATATGAGCATGGGGAACATATTTTGGAAGGTTAGAAGGTTGTAACTTCCCTTTAGGACTCCACTTCAACACTTTGCAACTTTCTTGCCAAAAGTTGCTTAAGCAACTTTTGAAAGTTACAAAGTTGCACAATGCACTTTTAGATTTTTTTGCAAGTTTTTACCAATTTGGTCAAATCATTTGAAGATAATTGAATATTTGAAGATAATCCATATTCAAGAGACAAGCCTATATAAGTTTGAAGATAATTGAATATTTTTTTAAAGAGGCCAAGAGACAAATTTATAATGATAATGCACAATATTTACATCTCTTATTGCTTTTATATACCAAATCTAACATCTAAATATGCGCATGCTCGAAATCTCTCATTGGATTTTTAAAAAAAAAATTTGCATCTAAATATTCACATGTTACATGTGTTCTCATTTTTATATACAAAATTTGGCATCTAAATATGTACATGTGACATTTCTTATTAGATTTTTATACAAAATATGGCATCTAAATATGCACATGTTACAGATCTTATCGAAATTATATACAAAATTTGGTAGCTACATATGCACATCATTGCGAAGTTGCAACAATTTGCATAAAATATATACAAACTTTTCAAAATTATTCTACCATATGTAGAATGATTAAGCTATATAGCACACAATCAATCAAGGGAACCTTCTGGATCAGCTCTAACCCTTAATGTATCAAGTATTACCTCGTGATTAGATTTACCTACTTTCCATAACTTCTTGTTAAGAGACCTACCAGATACGATATCAATTGAATATTTGTTGCAACAATAAGGTTAGAGTAACGAAGAATATGTTAGTGTGTCTCAAAATCCTCAAATAACCACGTGGTAGAATTCTTGATAGGGTACCTACATTTAATTGTAAAGATAATTTAAAGTCAAAATTGATACATTATACATGAATAAATGTGATCATGTTCATGAATAAATGCTATGTGTACAAAAATTAACACTTATATAGAGTTGTAATACATTGGTTGCACTTCATATTGAGGTCTTAGTGTATATTTTTTAGTGAAGTCAGCAATGAACATAATCGTACCCAAAGGAAAAGTGTCCTTACACAACTTGAATTGCTCATCTAGCCATCTAGCTCTATGTGTAAAACCTTTGTAGTTATAAACTATTTTCTCTTGAAACAATTTAATAAATTCTACTACACATACATCACTTTTCACTAATTCATACCTCTTTAATTCTTTTCCATCTTTAACACCATATATAATTGACTTGTACTTTCCAAGAGAAATTAGTGTCTTACCAAATTCATGTGTGCTATCTAGATGTAGGCATCTATGCGACTTTTTCAAACCACCACATTAAGGGCAAAAACCTTTTAAACACATGGTCTTATATAGTACACTTGCAATAAATTCTCTCAATGACCTAGGAGGTAATTGTAGATCACATTCGTACAATATTTTGTTAGTATGCAAAGTAAAATATATATAATGATAAGCATCATAATGCATAAAAAACTCAACATGAACCCTACAACAACACATAGTGCATGTATGATTGATCTTAACATAGAATGGGTTTTTCACCTCAAAAAACCTTTGTTTGATTTTAATTTGAGGAAATCTTTGAAGAAAAATTTCATAAAATTGTGTTTGAGTCATATCCAAAAAATGTTTTGCATGTGGCTCATGGTTTTCTTTTCCAATTCATCTTTTGACAACATCTTTCTAGTTTGGTGAAGCCCTTCTATTGTCATGCCAAAAGTTTTCTATTAATGTTCTTCGTGCATCAACAATAACTTTATCATTACATGGGAGTCTACCTTGGAATGACAAAAAATTAGTCTCATTAGAATTCTCAATTTTCTCTCACCTCACTAAGGCTTTAAGTAATGTTGTTCTACTTATCCTTAATGATTTACTTGTTTTTCTTACCATACAAGTTTTTTCCATTTCCTTTCCCATTATGGTTGATGTGAGGACCCATTGACTTGTATTAACATCTTTAGTACATGCTTTTGAACAAATGGATTGGTATGCATCAAAGAGATTTCTAACAATGTTTCTTTCACTACTATTTTTAGATGTTCTTAACCCCAAAATCCTCATTGTCTCTCTAAATCTCAGATTTCTAACCATTTCAACAAGTTGGAATCTTCCACTTTGATGTAAATTTTTGAAATAGTTATTCTAAATCTTTTGAACAATTTTCCTATATTTTCTTTCTGACAGTTTATCATGCATTGGCTTCAAAATATTTTCATTAATATCTATTAGAAACTTTGGTTTTCTACAAATTATTCTAGGATATGTTGATGTACACATATGCTCTATATTTTCATTACTTATACAATGTGAATTCATCATTTCAACTTGAGATGTTGCATTAGGGGCATCAAGTGACGTAAGTGTATTTGTCATAATCATTTGAATTGGGGTATGTTGAACATTTTTGTTTGTTGAAAATTAAATGCATTTGTCACATCAATATCAATACTTAGATTTTTATCACTTACATTGGAGGCATTTGATGATGTATCTTCACATAATCTCCTCATACACTCCCTTATTTTTTTCCTTTTCTATCTCTCATTTTTCAATCATTCCTTTCTTGTTCATTCCCATGATTGTAGATGCATATTACCTTACATACAATAACATGAATAAAATAAACAATAAAATTCAAAACTAAACAAATTTGCATGATTAATTTATGCTCAATCATAAGATACTACCATAAAATAAGATGTCAACACATGACAAATGTAAATTTAGCATTTCTAAACACAAATAATCTTACACTTGCATACTTGGTATAAAAATACAATGAAATAGTAGTAAAATCTAGTGGACCACACTAAAACAACATAATAACCATTGAAATGTTATTCTATGAACATTTTTTAATAACATGATGGGGCTTTGTATAACCCAATAGGGTTGTTGAGCTCTAAATCTATTGTCCATATGGACAAATAACTCAATCAGGTTTTGCATAACCCAATCGGGTTATACAAAACTTGATTGGGTTCTATATTACTGCTACACAAAGGTACATTGAAGGAGGGAGGGAGTGATGGGGAGAATGTGTGTGTGTGTGTGTGTGTGTGTGTGTGTGAGAGAGAGAGAGAGAGAGAGAGAGAGAGAGAGAGAGAGAGAGAGAGAGAGAGAGGCAAGGATAAAGAGATAGAAGGGGATAGGAAGAGGGAGAGGGAATAAGAGAGATGGAGAGTGAATGTGAGTGAGAGAGAGGAGGATAGGAGAAAGAGAGAGAGGGGATGTGTGTGTGTGTGTGTGTGTGAGAGAGAGAGAGAGAGAGAGAGAGAGAGAGAGAGAGAGAGAGAGAGAGAGAGAGAGAGAGAGAGAGAGAGAGAGAGGGCATATGTGTGTGTGTGTGTGTGTGTGTGTGAGAAAGAGAGAGAGAGAGAGAGAGAGAGAGAGAGAGAGAGAGAGAGAGATGATAGGAGAAAGAGAGAGAGGGAGGGAATGAGAGAGAGAGATTAGGGGATAGGATAAAGAGAGGATTAGGAGATAAGAGAAAGAGAGAGAGGAGATAGGAGAAAGATAGAGAGGGAAAGAGAGAGAGGGGATGTGTGTGTGTGTGAGAGAGAGAGAGAGAGAGAGAGAGAGAGAGAGAGAGAGAGAGAGAGAGAGAGAGAGAGAGAGATATGATAGGAGAAAGAGAGAGAGGGAGGGAATGAGAGAGAGAGATTAGGGGATAGGATAAAGAGAGGATTAGGAGATAAGAGAAATAGAGAGAGGAGATAGGAGAAAGATAGAGAGGGGATATGAGAGTGAGAGAGAGATGGAGAGAGAGAGATTAGGGGATATGATAGAAAGAGTGAGAGAGAGAAGGGGATAGGAGAAAGAGAGGGAGGGGATATGATAAAGAGATAATGAGAGCAAGAGGATGACATAGAGACAAGAATTAGAGTATATGATAGAAAGAGTGAGTGAGTGAGAGAGAGAGAGAGAGAGAGAGAGAGAGAGAGAGAGAGAGAGAGAGAGAGATTATGGGAGATTGGGGGATATGATAGAAAGACTAAGAGGGATGGAAAGAATGAGTGAGAGAGAAGGGGATAGGAGAAAGAGAGAGAGGGGATGAGAGAAAGAAGGGGATAGGAAAAAGAGAGGGAGGGGATAGGACAAAGAGATAATGAGAGAGAGAAGGGGATAGGAGAAAGAGAGGGAGGGGATAGGACAAAGAGATAATGAGAGGATTGGATGGACAGAAGAATTAGAGGATATGATAGAAAGAGTGAGAGAGAGAAGGGGATAGGAGAAAGAGAGAGGGGGATGGGGGGGGGGAGAGAGAGATGATGGGAGATTAGGGGATATGATAGAAAGAGTGAGAGAAATGTGGAGAGAGAGGGAGGGATAAGAGAGAGAGAGTGGGTAGAGAGAGAGATATTATGAGAGATTAGGGGATATGATAGAAAGAGTGAGTGAGAGGTGGAGAGAATGAGTGAGAGAGAAGGGGATAGGAGAAAGAGAGAGAGGGAATGTGAGAGAGAGATATGGTAGGGAATATGTTAGAAATTATGTGTGCGTGTGAGAGAGAGAGATTAGTGATATGATAAAAAGAGTGAGAGAGATGGAGAGTGATGCAGGAGCATCCTGGGTGTAAGGGAAATCTTGCATCACCCAAAAATATTTTATTTTCAATCTTTTCTATTTTAATAAGGACTAGTAGATAGGGTGATTACTATTTATGGGAACTTTCTATTTTTAGTAAGTTTTTCATATGAGCTTAGAATATTCTCATTTTCTATAGGAAGGTTCATTTTAGAGTTGTAAGCCTAAAATAAAAATTTCATTGCTCAAGCATAAGTTTTGGAGAAGTTATTGTTGATTTTGGGTGGAAACATTTGTTGAAAAATCTTCATGCTCACCGTTGGCATCCTTGGAGTGCCTATATGAGGTCCAAAAAATCAATGGAAGGGCACCAGCATAGGTCCAAGCCTGTAGATCAAGAGCTAGCATTTCTAAAAAGTGGTTATAATAGCCAATCGGAGCAATTGTTTGTGAGTTATGGCCTTCAGAAGTTGGGCTATTGAAATTTCTATAATAATTTGTCAAAGATGTATTTGGCTAACTCTATGTGTATTGTTAGGGTTTGTTGGCCCTAGGTATTAAGCTTGAGCATCTAGAACCTTCTTGGGTGGCATAAAACTATCTATTTAAGAAAGGTCCAAACATTGTCTAGGATAGCTTTGGGTGATAGTTTGCAACCTATCTTGCAAATTATTGTACTAAAGGCACCCATGTGGGTTAACATGTAGAAGTTTGTGAAGGAAAAATTGAAGGGACATGTGAAGATCTAGTGGCAGGAGGTTCAGTTGGAACAAAATAGAAAGGGAAAGGACAAAATCAATAGATGGGATCATATGAAAGATAAACTAAAGTGACAATTCATTCCCATGGATTACAAGCTTGATCTATCGAAGAAGATGTAAGGGTTGAAGCAACTGAGAAAATCTATTCAAGAGTATACCAATGAGTTCTACCAAGTTCTCATTAGAACTAGCCATGCAAAAGCTAATAAGGAGAAAGTCACCCGTTATCTTAATGGGTTAAAGCCAAGCATTTAAGATGAGCTGAGTCTAGTTTGAATGAGCAGTATTGAGGAGGCATATGAGTTTTCCCTAAGAGTTGAGGAGAAACTGAGCAAGAAGTTTGACAATAAGAATAGTGGAAGAGGTCATCATGGAAAATTTGGTGGATGATCTTATGGTAGTTGTAATGATGATCAAAAGAACAAGGATGAGACCAGAAGTAGTAGTCAGAAATAGAGGGGAAACAATTTCAATCATTTCCATGATCAGAACAATAGAGATAAGAGAGGAAGTGGTAGAGGACAAGGATTAGAAGAGGAGGCTTCCATAGGAAATGTTTTCACTATGAAGAAGAAGGACATAGAGCATTTGAGCACCTAGTTCCAAGGAAGGACATATTGAAGAATAGAAGGCCAGGCTAGAGTTGCATATGTTCATAAAGATGCCAAATCCTCACATTTTGAAGATGTTGAATGAGGAGAAGTCCTAGTTAATCAAAGAGTCTTATTGAGTGGTGAGAATGAACCTGAACAAAGAAGGAGCTTGTTATGCACAAGGTGTAGATGTGAAGATAAGTGTTGTGACATGATCATTGATGGTGGAAGTACTGACAATCTAGTGTCAAAAATGATGGTCACCAAGTTGAAGCTAAAAAGGTAGAAACACCCATGTCCATACCATATTGCCTAGGTGCAAGATGATTGCAAGGTCATGGTCAATGATTGGTGCTTAGTGAAGTTCAAGATTGGAAGCTACCAGGATGAGGTACTATGTGATATCATACCTATGGACATATGTCATATGTTTTTGGGTAGGCCATGGTAGTTTGAAAAACATGCTGTACATGATGGGCGAGAAAATACCTACACTCTAACTAAGGATGGAGTGAAACATAAGTTGAAGCCATTGAAGGATAAAGAAGAAAAGGTATGTAGTGTTTCTAGAATATGTTTTGTTGATGGAAACAAGTTTCTTAAAGGTATGAAGAATGAGCATATGTGTTTTTCTATAATTCCTAAAAATAGTAAAGAAGAAGTAGAGGAGGTATCTGCAGAAGTTGTAGATATGTTGAGAGATTTTTCTGAAATAGTATTAGATAATGTACCTAAAGGATTTCCCCTAGTGAGGAAGATCAGTCACCAAATAGATTTGGTTCTAGGAGCCAGTTTTCCAAACAAGGCAGCACATAGAATGACACTAGAAAAAAGTGAAGAGTTCAACAGGAAAGTTCATGGGTTGTTGCAAAAAGGGTTAATTTGAGAGAGTCTGAGTCCATGTGTTGTACCAATAGTATTAGCACTAAAGAAGAATGGAGAATGGAGGATGTGCTCAGATTCTCATGCTATCAACAAGATCACCATAAAGTATAGAATTCCATTGCCAAGGATGGATGATATTATGGATAGTTTGAGTGGAGCCAAGTATTTCACAAAGATAGATTTGAAGAGTGGATACCATCAGATTTGTATCAGAGAAGGTGATGAGTGGAAGACTACTTTCAAGAAAAGGGAAAGACTATATGAGTGGTTAGTGATGCCTTTGGGCTAACAAATGCACCAAGCACTTTCATGGGGCTCATGAATGAGGCATTGAAGGAGTTTTTGGGTAAGTCTATCATTGTTTACCTAGATGATATATTGATCTTTAGTAAGACATTAGAGGAGCATTTGATTCATATTCACAAGGTGTTTGCTAAGTTAAGGGAATAAAAGTTTCTTATAAACCTGAAGAAGTACAATTTTGTAAAGAACGAGTTGGTGTACTTGGGATAAGTAGTCTCAGGAGAAGGTCTGAAAATGAACCCAAAGAAAGTGAAGGCTATCCTTGAATGGCCTACTCTAAGGAGCACAACAAAGGTAAGATCTTTTCATGGACTAGCTATATTTTACAGAAAGTTCATAAGAAGTGTTAGCAGTATTTGTGGACCCTTGACTAAAACAATGAGAAGGGATAAGAAAGAGTTTAAGTGGATCACAAGAGTAGATAAGAGTTTTATTTTGTTAAAACAAAAAGTTACTAAGCAACTTATTTTAGAACTTTTTGATTTCAATAAGGTGTTTCAAGTAGACTGTGATTCTAGTGGTACTACAATAGGATCTATTTTGAGCCAAGAAGGTAGACTTGCTACTAATTTTAGTGAAAATTTAAATGATGCAAAAAGAAAATATTCTATTTATGATCAGGAATTTTATACTATTGTTCAAGCATTGAAGAAGTGGAGACACTATCTACTTCCTAATGAGTTTGTTTTGTATACTAATCATCAAGCTTAGCAATATTTGAATAGTCAAGGAAAATTGAACCAAAGGCATTTAAAGTGGGTTGAGTTTTTGCAAAGTTATACATTTGTTTTGAAAGAAAGGATTGGGAAGTCTAGCAAAGTTGCAGATGCTCTTAGTAGAAGACAACTTTTGCTAATAGAAATGTAGATAGAGGTGGTTGGATTCAAGGAACTCAGTACATTGTATCTAGATGACCTTAATTTTTGTGAAGTGTGGAAGGCTTGTACAGAACTTGTTATACTTGATAGGACAAAGTGGTTGGATTTCATGATCCAAGATAATATGTTGTTCAAAGGAAGCTAGTTGTGCATTCCCAAAAGTTTAATGAGAGAGCATCTCATTAGGGAGAAGCATAATGGAGGATTGGCTAGAAATTTTGGCAGAGATAAAACTATAGCTTTTGTTGCTGAAAATTACTATTGGCCACAATTGTAGAAAGATGTGATGAAGTGTGTACAAAGTTGTAGAGTATGATAGATGGTGAAAGGAGTGAAGTAGAATACAGGGTTGTATCAACCATTACCTATACGAGAGAAGTCGTGGGAGGATATCAACATGGATTTTGTTCTTAGATTACCAAGGACATAGCATTGGCATGATTCTATTTTTGTGGTGGTTGATAGGTTTTCAAAGATGGCACATTTTATTCTTTGCAAGAAGACTAGTGATGCTGCTCATGTAGCAACATTTTTTTTTTAGAGAAATGGTGAGACTACATGGTCTACCAGAGAGTATAGTTTCAGATTGAGATACCAAATTTGTTGGGTGTTTCTAGCATATATTATGGAAGAAGTTGAAGATAGATTTGAAGTTTAGTTCATCATATCATCCACACATTGATGGATAGATAGAAGCTATGAATTGCAGTTTGGAAAATTTGTTGACATGCTTGGTTTGAGATAAACCAAAAGGATGGGATATGATTTTACCATAGGTAGAATTTGCATATAATAAATCTAGCAATAGGAGTACTGGTAAATCACTATTCCATATTGTATATGGGAGTAGTCTCAAAAATGCTTCTAAATTGATGCAATTGGATAAAGGAGAGATAAGTAGTGCTGAAGCAGAAGATTTTGTTGAACATTTGAAGAACATCCATGAGGAGGTGAGAAAGCACATCATAAAGATGAATACATAGTATAAGGAAAAATAAGATGTGAAAAGGAGATATAAGGAATTTCAAGTTGGAGATGAAGTCATGGTTCATTTGAGAAAGGAGCATTTTCTAGTGGGTACATATAATAAGTTGAAGATGAAGAAGTTTGGACCGTACAAGATAGTGAAGAGGCATGATTTTGGCAATGCATATGAAGTGGATTTGCTTGCTGAATTGACTATTTCACCAATATTTAATATTTTGGATTTGATAGAGTATTATGAAGGAGGTGATGGAGATGACATTTCAAAAGTGCAGTGGAGCATTCCAATAGCTAGTTCAGCTATAAAAGAGATTGAGGAGATACTAGATAGCTGTGTTGGAAAAAGTACTAGACATAGAACTTATGATGAATATCTAGTCAAATGCAGAGGGAGACTAGTTGGGATTCATTACATCTAGCAAAGGAGGAGGTTAACCATCTTGGTTTTCCTCTAAACACCTGAGATGTGGCTAGATCACTTCTCAAATTACACTGGGTGTCTGATGTAGGAGCATCCTGGGTGTAAGAGGAATCTTGCATCACCCACAAATATTTTATTTTTATTTTTTTCTATTTTAATAAGGACTAGTAGAAAGGGTGGTTATTATTTATTAGAACTTTCTATTTTTAGGAAGATTGTTAGATGATCTTGGAATGTTCTCATTTTCTATAGAAAGGTTCATTTTAAATTTGTAAGCTTACCATAAAAATCTCATTGCTCAAGCATTAGTATCAGAGAAGTTATTGCAGATTTTCAATGGAAAAATTTGTTGAAAAATCTTGAGGCTCATTATTGGAGGCTTTAGAGTTCTCGAATGAGGTCCAAAAACTTGATAGAAGGGCCCTAACATAGTTTTGAGCTTGTAGATCAGGAGCTAGCATTTCCAAAAAGTGGTTATAATAGCCAATCAGAGCAATGGTTCATGAGTTATGGCCTTTAGAAGTTGGGCTACTGAAATTTCTAAAATAATTTGTCAAAGATGTATTTGGCTGACTCTATGTGTATTATTAGGGTCCATCGGCCCTAGATATTAAGTTTGAGCATCTAGAACCTTCTCGAGGGGCATAAAACTACCTATTTAAGAAAGGCACGAACATTGTCTAGGACAACTTTGGGTGATAGTTTAGAACTTGTCTTGCAAATTATTCTACTGAAGGAGCTCATGTGGGTTAGCATATTATACTTATGAATTCTATAATTTCACATTTGCGACTCAAATATGAAGTCCATATTTTGTTCTCACATTTTCTGTTGTTTCTTTGTTTCTATTATGAGTTTATGCTATTAAGGGGAGCACCTTTCATCAAAGAGAATGTGTGTGTGTGTGTGTGTGAGAGAGAGAGAGAGAGAGAGAGAGAGAGAGAGAGAGAGAGAGAGAGAGAGAGTAGGGGATGGGAGAAGGTGGAAGAGATTAGGGGATATGATAGAAAGAGCTAGGGAAAAGGGGAAAGGAGAATGAGAGAGAGGAGATATGTGTGTGCGAGAGGGAGAGATTAGTGGATATGATAGAAAGAGAAAGAGAGATATGGAGAGAGAGAGAGTGAGTGAGAGAGATTTTGGGAGATTAGGGAATATAATAGAAAGAGTTAGAGTGAACAAGATAGGATAAAGAGAGATAGGTGATGTGTGTGTGTGTGTGTGTGCGAGAGAGAGAGAGAGAGAGAGAGAGAGAGAGAGAGAGAGAGAGAGAGAGGATGGGATGGAGAGAAGAATTAGAAGATATGAGAGAGAGAGAGAGAGAGAGAGAGAGAGAGAGAGAGAGAGAGAGAGCGAGAGATTTGGGGAAAGGATAGAAAGAGTGTGAGAGAGAGGGGGATAGTAGAAAGAGGGAGGGAGATAGGAGAGAGAGAGAGGATGAAGAGAGATATTAGTGGATATGATAGAAATAGTGAGAGAAAAGGGGATATGAGAAAGAGAGATGAGGATATGATAAAGAGCGATGTGGATAGGATAAATAGTGAAAATAAGAGAGAGGATGGGATGGAGACAAGGATTGGGGGACATGATAGACACTTTTTTAGTATAATATATAACCCATTCTCTCTTTGTCTCTCTCTCTCTCTCTCTCTCTCTCTCTCACACACACACACACACACACACACACACACACACACACACACACAGACACACACAAACACACACACACACACACACACACACACACACACACACACACACACACACACACACACACACACACACACACACACACACACACACACACACACTCTCCCTCCGTTAATCTAACCTTGTGAAGTAGTAATACAAAATCTGATGGGGTTTTGTAGAACCTGATTAGGTTCTGAATGCATTTTTTATTTTCATAACCCGATCAAGTTATTTGAATCCACAAAACTTGATTAGGTTATGGCTTCGTGATAGCTTAGGAAAATGACCCAAAGGCTTGGGAGACTATTTTCCCTCCATTTTTTTCCCTTTGACATTTTTTCATCTTCTAAGATGAATTATCATCTTTGTCTTCATCAAGTACACTAATGGTGAAATGGGTATCTTGATAATCACCACCATAATCTTACACATCTTTTAATCTTTTTAACCATATAATTTTTTCTTTTTTTGGACAATATTAACATTGTCAACTTTAATTACTTTTATCAATGCCTTGACATTTTTGACAGACATATGTCGTCCATTTTTTTAGTAACTTTTGATATACTTAACCAAATTCAAAATAAATTACATAATACTATTCTACACTTGATTATATACACATTTATAAAAAATAAATTTAATTTTCAATTATTTTGGTGCAAGTTATGCTTAGCACATGAACATGTACCAACATTTTTAGGATGTAGTCTATTCAATAATTCATAACGAAAAAAATACTCATCATAAAATTACAAAAAAATACACAAATTCTAGATATGACTCTTAAATATCATCCTACCAAAGGGATATATAAAAAAAAATATATAATTATGCCTTTTGTGCTGCACACAAAAAAAACTATGTTATATTTTCTAAAAATATTATCAACTATTTTTCATGTGCGCAGGGTTTGACCCACCTAATCTTATCCATTTTGTAAAAAATCTAGTATAATTTATATGTTTTATGCATCTTTTCATTTTTATTGGATGAGCCTAAAATGTCTTGATGAAGTTCAGGTTCATTTGATTTTAGAAAAAAGGTGTCCACTTATATGCCCATTTTTGTACACCATCTTGGTACACTCACCTAGAAGAGGAAGTATATGTGCAACACCAATAGGGTTTTGAAGTTCATGGAAAAGAAGATCATGTCTATAAATTGAAGAAGGTTTTGTATGGCCTTAAGTGAGAACCACTTGCATAATATGCTAGGATTGATAGATATTTTCACCAGAATGGGTTCCAAAGAAGTAAGAGTGAACCTACCCTTGACTAAAAACAAGAAGGCAATGAAATTCTCATTATGAGTTTGTTTGTTGATGATTTGTTATATATGGGTAGTTGTTTAAAGATGAAAGATGAATTCAAAGTTTCTATGATGGATGAATTTGAGAGGAATGATATAGGTCTCATGAAGTATTTTCTTGGTATGGAGGCTTATCAAGGTAAAGATGAAACTTTTATTTGCCAAAAATGTATGTATTAGAGTAATAAAGTATTATCTTATTACTTAAATCATATTGATTTGATTATTACATCACTTATTATCTCTAGTTTACTTAAGCTAAACTTTGGATATATAATAATTGATTCATTTATTAAAATTATTATAATGCAACCTAGGTTATGGTTTTGATCTCCTTTTATAAGGTTGATCTCTCTTTATAATTTACTCATTCACTTTCGATAGTAACAATTTCTCTTTTTTCTCATCAAGAAGGTCTCATATATGGATGTGGGAATTCTAGCCTTCATAGCTTCACTTATCTCTTTTTGTGATAGGTGTTTGTATGTAGGTGATTTTTTGGAGTTGCGTGGTTGATCTTTTATCAACTTCAACATGGTATTAGAGTTTTGAATCTTCATGCCCCTATTCTATTTGTAACAGGTTTGGCTTGGCTTTTAGATTTGTGTTTTATTTCTTTTCTTTTAGAGAGTTTCATTTTTTAGAGTTTTTTTGTATTGGATTTGGGGGTTACCTTTTCTTAATGCACTTTTAGCCCAGATAGACCTCACTAAGGAGCTTAGAGCACCCCAAAATCCCTATTTTCATACAATATCTATCCAATTTGGACATAGTTGGAATTTGAAGAAAAAACATATTGCTCCTAGCTTTGGAACATTTAACAAGGTGGCGATTTTGCAATTTTTGGGACAAAAATCAAGTTTTTTGGGCATGCAAATCAAGATTTTTGATACACAAATCGAGGTTTTTGCATGCAAATCAAGATTTTTTTGGTGCAAAAATTGAGATTTTTGGTACAGAAATCGATATTTTTGGCATGCAAATTGAGATTATTTAGTACACATTGATATTTTTGGCTCACACCTCAAGAATTTTTGGCATACAAATAAAGCTTTCTTGGCATGTAAATCAAGGTAATTTGGTACAAAAATTAAGATTGTTAGGCATGGATCCTAGGTAATTTCTAGTACTAGTGTACACACTTCCCTAGACATTTTGGCACAAATCTTGAGTTGGTGAATTTTTTTCCCTTCCAACACTTTTTTGACCTACCTATTTTTTTTTCCCATATCTTGCTCATTTGGAATCCATTTTTTGCAAATGAGATATCATTAGAATATTGATTTTGAGCTTGTCATGATTGTATAGTTTATTTGGAATGTTGATGCTATTTTGTTCCAATTCTTTGCAATCAAAGTTAGAGGTTCTATTTTGCACTCCAAGAGACATATCTTGAGACATTCTATTTTTCAGATTCTACTCAAGGCACACCCATTCACATTTTGTTTTTTTGCATTCTAGTGGATATCTTAGTTGTTTCAAGTTTAGGGATTGATTTCATTGCTTCAAATGATTCATCATGGGTTGTACTATCTATTGTATTAGCCTTATGTCTCTTCTAGTCTATGTAGACATCATTTATATGTATTCCTACAAACACACTTACATAAAGTGTCATATGGCATCTATATTTTTGTTTTAGTATTTTTGCCTTATTTTGCCTTCTAATTTGAGTACTGTCATCTAAGTACACTCATGCAGAATATTGTATTCTTCCAATTCACCATATCTTGTTCCTTATTGTGCATGCACTACTCTGATTGAAACGCCATGGGGGGTTGATGTTTTGCATATGTTTGCCATCTTCCTTTGTCCAGTGAGTTCACTTTCTATGACACTAGCTACATGATGTGCGTGAGATTGATCATCTTAGTATACACATATGTATTATTTTGTGCATCTTGATAATGGTTACTTGATATGAAATTATATTGTCTCAAATTTCCAATTTCCCATCACCTCACCCATGTCTACATTAGGGGGGTTCTTCTATTGTTTCTTATGCTTCCTTGGTTTGATGGAGTGAGCTATGTATTCAGTTTTTGTTCCCATGTATTAGGCAGATGTAGTGACTGGGTACCTATGCATTTTGGTAAGATGGATCATTTACCATATAGACACATTTCTTTTTGTTCCTACTTTAGTTGCAGCCTAAAGTAGGTCATTTGTATCTTCAAGTTCAATTATTTTCCTTTGTGTGCCTCATTATTTGAGTAGTGTCTACTAAGAGCATTCATGTAGATTATAGTCTTCTATGCCTTGCTAGGTTCTATTTTCGTGGAGGTTCTTCTAATTACCAGTTACTTTTGACAGAGGTTTACAACTTTTACATGTTTTAGTGGTGTTCTTCATGATCATCTTTTATTCCTATATTCTGGGACATTCCCTACTTTGGGTGCTTCTTTAGTCCACTAGTTTCCTTTCAATATTATTTCCATTTCTTTTTGGAGTAGGGTATTTCCCATATGGTTTTCTTTATTTTCCCTCTTTTCAAAGAATTGGTTGTGCTTGGGTGCCTCATCAAGCCTTGTTGTTAGAGTAATAAAGTATTTTATATTTAATTAAATCACTTATTACCTCTATTTTACTTAAGCTAAACTCTGGATATATAATAAATAATTCTTTTATTAATTATTATAATACAAGCTCAGACAAATTCCTATTAGGGTTTCAATATCCTTTTATAAGGAAAATATCTCTTTGTAATTTATTCATTCACTTTTAACAATAGCAATTCTCTTTTTTCTCATCAAGAATGTCTCATCTATGGATCTAGGAATTCCAACCCCCATAGATTTTTATTCTCTCTTTCTGTGACAAGTATTTGCATACAAGTGATTCTTGGGAGCTGTGGGGTTGATCTTTCATCAACTTCAACAATATGCAAAGGATATGATGAAGAAGTTTGATATGACTGGTTGTAAAACTTTTTCCAATCCAATTTCTTATGGAGTTAGATTGTGTAGAGATAATGGTCTTGACATTACCAGTGAGACATCATATAGGAGAATTCTTGGAAGTTGTATGCTTCTAACTCACACAAGGCCTGATATTGCATATTTAGTTTCATTGGTTTCAAGGTATATGAAAAATAAACTAGAGAAATATATGAAGGTGGCCAAGATAATTTTGAGGTATGTAAAAAGAACCATAGATTTTTGTATTCATTACCACTTCTCTAATAAATTTAATCTTGTTGACTTTAGTAATTTACATTGGGCAAGTAGTTAGGATGACCAAAAATCTACATATGGTAAACTTTTTCCTTTTAGTTCTAGTTTAATTACATGGAGTTAAAAGAAGAAAAGTATGGATTCACTCTCTTCTACAAAAGAAAAATATGTTGTTTTCCCTTCAACAAGTACACAATCTTTATGGCTCAGAATACTTCTTGACAAAATTGGAGAGGTACACGTTCAACCTACTATGATTTTTTGTGACAATGTTATTGGCATTAATTTGACCAAGAATCTAGTTCATCAGAGCATGACCAAGCACTTTGGTGTGAAAAAAATTCATTAGAGATTTGGTACTAAAGAAATTGGTTGAAATGAAGTATATCAACACAAAGGAGAAAATTACAGACATCTTCACAAAGATAGTTGTAAAAGATCAATCTTGGGCTCTCATAGATCAAATTGTGAGTCCTCTCAACATCAATGGAGAATATGAAGATTGATGTCATGCATGAGATCTTAATTTTAGTTCCAAAATTACTTTTTTCTCAGTTTAGAAGTAGTTTATATTTCAAAATTTCCATGCATAATACCTAGTCTATAATCAATGCACAATACTTAGACTTGATTTCTATGACCATAGACTATTATTTGGACTTCATGTAATTATTTAAACTATTGTTACACATAGTTTAGATGGGCTTTCTCTACCATAGGTATAAATTTAGGATTGGTTATTTTCTCATAAAATATTTAAAGAATATATATGTATTGCATTGTTTATGCTGAAATAAAAAGATTTAATTCAGTGGTTAAAAAACACAACATTTTTTTGTTAAAAAATAGAATTTTCTTCTTTTATTGTATATTGGTATTGGTTTATTTATTTTTCTTTTAGAGATTATTGTTCATTGGTTTCTACATAAATAAGGTTATACATGTAGACAATCCTTTATCAATACACCCATATGAAGAGAAATTTAAGGGTTTCTTTACAGAGGAAATAGATGGTTCAAATTCAATGAAGGTTATGATTAGACAATTCTTAATCCATAAACTTTCTTGAAGAGGAATTTCATCATGAACATTATCATAAGTAACACAAAAAATGTACCTAATTCTAGTTACCCATTATGCTTAAGAAAGACAAAAAATTCTTTAGTTATTTTTCGTCCTCTTCCAAGAAACTTAAATTCAAATAACCATTTCCAAAAGGTAATGATAATTTCATGGATAAACAAAAAGCTATAAAATGATGAGATACACTATTCCAAGTAAGTAGTTCTCAAATATTCTTTGTACTCTTATTTGATTCCTTAATATTTGTGACTTCTCCTTTCTTGAGAAAAAATGCAACTTAATGTTTAATATTATTTTTTAAGTTTCATAAATCACCTCAGGACAAGTGGTACAAGTGTTATAACATGGTTGCACACATTTTTCTAAACTCACTTGATATGAATATGCATCATACTTAATATTTTAAAAAAAGGTTATTGTGTGTTTTCTTGAATCCAAATCTTTCCACCATTTCAATTATAATTTCAAGCTAAAAGAATGTTTGAGAGTTCATTTTTTCTATTTTCTATTTCTAAAGTTTTAACAAAATTAAATCTATTGTCTAAAAAAGATGTTATCTATTTTTAAATAAACTAAGTTACTTAATTTTAGTAAGTTTTGGCACTTCCTTTTCAAATTTATATTTTTGTGCAAAATTTTAAGAAGAATGTCCTATGTTAAAATTGGTGTGTCCTACAAGAAATTATACAAATATGGTCTTATTCTAGGAAAAAAGAGTTTTAAAATGTAATGCCTACCCCTAGTTGACTTTTCATATTGTATTGTTAGATTCTTTTAGGCCTATTTTATGTTTATGTTTATGATTATCGGTACTTGGTTACCAAATAAAATAAAATATTATTTCATACTTAGCTAATTTATGTGTTGAATTACTTGTTTCATGTGTTAAGATTATTTAAATGATGATACATGTGTGTTTATATAGTGATTTTAGTTATCTGATGATGATAAATAGATGAATTATTTATATGTGTTTTCTATAGATACTTACACCATATTTGCATGTGCTTGATGTTATTTTAGTATATGGTTGAGGGAGCGAGTCGTAGTCACCTTCTAGTTAGGATCTACATGATGAACCACTCCTCACCATTGCCTGTTTAGTTTAGATTATGTGTATGCACATGCATTTGTTTAATACATACTATAGGTACTGGCTATCAACTTCCCTGAATTACTAGGATGATCATACCCTATCATAGTATCTCAATGGTATAAGTAGGGAGATAAATCTTGAGTTCAAACCATAACCTAAGCTAATTATCTTAGAAAGTAGACAAGTATCTGAGTTGTTTACCTATCCAAATTTGTCAAGTGATGTGAATTCGTGATTTTGACTTTGGAGTTTGATTATGTTCTTTGTCTTAAGTTGAGTTGTCATATTTAGTCTTATGAGTTTGCGATGATTTTCTATTATAATTAAATCAAATTAAAAGATAATTTAATGATTTAATTTAATGGAAATTTTATAAAGAAAATTCAATATTTAATTATATTTAATTAATTGTGAAATAAATTAAATAAAAGAATTAAATTTAAAGATTTTATTAAAGTTCTAATTTTGGCATAATTATATTTATTTAATTTAATAACAATTATTTAGGAGTTTCATTTTAATAATAAACTCTAAATAATATTATTAGTTAAATTAATAAATATATTATTAAAGCGTCTCATGATTTAATTAAAGAGAGGAAGAAAAGTTACTATTACATGCACTTTATGTGATGTGTGGTTTACCAATGTTGGGTTTTAGGGTTGACTTAGCTTTGACCAAATCATAATGTTTACTAGAGGCTTGGGGGGTTTGTTTTGGGATGTTATTTTGATTATGATCTTTTATACCTAACCATGGTGATGTGTCATGTGTATTCTATGATGAATTTGTTTAGATGTTTATTAGTACTTTCCAGTTCTTGTGTAGAATTGAGGTGGATGATGTGTCTTTTTTGATATAATATTTGAGTCTTTGATTAGTTATTTTTAGATTTTTTTCTAGTTACTTGTATAGGACTGGGGTGATTGTGAGTTATAATTTTTACGTGATGTCATATGATGTCATGGGTTTCTATATGTGTACTTGATTTTGGATTAGTCATGTTAGGATGATTGTATTGGTGTTTAATCGATGATTTTGATTAGTGATGTTTTAGTACTTTCCAGTTGCTTTTTTAACAACTAATGTGTTGTTTATGGTCATATGAGACCTTTTTTTACTAAGTTTAGGGTAGGTTATCTATATGACATATTGGGAAGTGGCTTGCGATGGAGGCTAGAGCGCTAAAGAGGCTACTTGGGTAACCCATTGTAGTTTATTTTAATAAGTGAAAACATTTCATTAAATGAGTTAAAATAAATTAATAAGGTAAGGTGCCACATAAAGTCACTAGGGGTCCAAAGTCCTAAGGGAGTGCTAAGGTAACCTTAGATTTGAATTGTTAGTATGCCTTGTCTATACAAATGGATACTAATGCTACATAGAGACACTAGGGGGTTGGAGTCCATAGTGGCTACCAGGGAAACCTTAGAGTTGGCTCATGTGATGAAACTTTCCCACTTGCATAGTAGATTTCCTATGTGTCTTGTTGCCTTTGGATGTAGTTGATACTTGTGTCTTGGTACCCCTTTGAGATAGTTTTCTTTTAGGTGATTCCTTGGACCTAGATGTTGGTTATTCTCTTATTGTTTGACACCTATATGGGACTTGAGTTTATCTCCTCAACATGGTGGGAGTGAGCCATTTAGGTTCCATGAGGTTGGGCGGTAGTGCATTTTCTTATACCATTGAGATTTTATTGTTGGATGCCATTGCTGGATGTGTTTGCGTAGATGTTACTTTCTATTTGATCTTGTATTTCTATGATAGATGGTTATACTCTAAGTGTATTGTATTTGATTTCATAGATCTTATGATATGACATAATCTATTTTATGTTGTATATTATTTCAACCTCTCATAACCTATGACTTATACATTGAATGATTGTGCATTCTATTTATTGCCAAGTGGCATCCTGTAATTGTATATTATTTAAATAGATTCATACTTGTAGTTATTCTATGATGTGGTTTTGTTATGTGTTAGATTTAATATTAATTAAACTTAAATGTGATTTAGCATCATAGAACCCTAAGAGATGTAATATTTTTATGATGGTTGTTATGTATGTGAGTTAATGCTTCTGCTATCATTTTATCTCTTATTGTTATTGCTTCCACTATATTATCTGTTGATGTTATTATCTATCAAAAAAAAATGTTTGAAAAACTTAGTGAAACTTTAGGTTAATTTCTTTTGGGTTCCCTGGTGGGGTATTACATAAAATGAACCTTAAGTGGAATAAAATTTTGTGATTTATAAATTGTAAAATCAAGATTCCCTCCCCCCCCCCCCCCCAAACACTACTAAGGTTGTAGCTCTTATTTTATATAATAAAAATATAAGAAAAGGCATAATAAAGTATCTCATATGAACTTGGAGGGTCGGGGGACATCATCATTTTGGGCTTTTAAAAATTTATCTCATTTTTCACCTTTAAAACCATGTACATCATTGTGTATTGCCCAATATTTGGTAGAGTTCTATGGATGTAATCTACCTACATTACAATTTCTATATTGGCACCTTCATAGTAATTAATTTCTATACACTTTTTAAAGTGTCTTCCTCAATATCAATGCTCTGTAATTATTTTATGTGTGAAACACCAAATAATGATATTTTCTTGTTACTTCTCTAAGACACTCTTCTATCATGATGTATCTCTTGAAAAAAATGATCATGAGATCTCATCAATCCATAATCCTTATAGGTCACATCTACTCTTTATCTTGATAATTTTTTGTGATTAATCATGGAGTCAGTGCAATAAGTTGGGTCTCACTTTTGGGTAAAAAGTGGAAGTGTTTTCAATTTTTTTTTTTTTTCCTCAATTGATGTCAAAATTTGAGGCATTTAGAGATTGAATATATTTATTTTCAATCTCTAAATAAATCTTGAATGATCAAGAAGCAATAGATGTAATGATGAAGTGTAGCAAAGAGGGAAGTGAGGCTTGGTATTCAAATCCTACATTTGCAAGATGTGAGGAATTCAAAGCTATATTAAAATATAAAATCATGTGTGTTTTTCTCTTAAATTATGAAGAGATGATATCTTCATTCCTCTTGGCTAGCAAATAGCCAACTCCTTTGCAATGCTATTAATAAAAATTCTCTTCCTTATTTTTTGAATGATATCTATTGATTTACAATTTTTCCTTGATGCACATGTCATTAAAATGGCTCGTTAAGATATTTCTAAAGCTACCCGTTGTGGCATTTTTAAAAATTCTAACATGACAATCTACGTAGTTGAGAGACTTGGTCTTCTCTTAACTCTTGATTAGTCCTTGACTTTGGGTTGGAAGTTATGATTATTTCACTTGGACTCGATGGAGCCATGTTTTGGTTTTGTATGGTGGACTCAAAATAAACTTTTTTTTGGTTAAGGATATTGGTTCTTGGTATTGAGAAAAACAATTTTCTATATTTCCAATAGTCGTAACAAGGGTTTTGATTGCTATGAGTGCATGCATAGTTTTTGGAAATATTCTTGTAGTTCTTGGCAAAGGTAACTTGATATTTGATCTTTTGACAAGAGCTTTGTACAAATTTCAGTTCCTTATTTTATATTTCATAATACATCTCTATTACTGTAATCCTTTGTTGTATTCTACTAAGATTTGGAGATATACATAGATCTTCTCTGCATCATAGAGGAATGTCATAATAGATCTTTTAAGTTCTGGTCATAAGAAATATATAGGTATGAAGAAGTTCTTTAGGTATGAATACTTAGCCTATTTTGTTTTTAGTGATCCTTCAAGTTGATGGTGAAAGGAAGGAAAACATATGTTTCTCTCAGCTTTTTTGTTGGTCAGATATACTGCTTCTCCTTGAAAGGAAAGATTTAGTTTTTTTTGGTGTAAAATTCTCACATCATTTTAAGATTGTGTCAATCTTGTTGCTGGTTATTGATAGTTAGTGAAACAATGCAAGATTTTGGTTAAGCAAAAATTCTTTTATTAAGTTTGAATCAAAGAGAGTTGTTTTAATAGTTGACGATGGTTTTTCAATTTCAGATCTATGAATAACATGAAGTGACTATTTTGACTTCAAAACTATGTATCATGTGTAGTTCTTTTATGATTTAAATTTTTTTTTTTTTAAAGAGGGGTAAACGCTTTGACCTAGAGCTATGAACTAGTGAGGCCACAAACGGGGGACCTCATCCCCATTAGATTTGAACCTTGATGGCAAGGATAACAACTCAACAACTTAACCATCACAACATGCCACTATTGGTAGTTCTTTTATGAAATTTTATTAACTATTCAAAGTACAAATAGTTATAGTTATTGTGATAGAGTTATTGGTTAACATTTTTTTCTTATATAAGGGAATGTGTCTTATATAATAATGTGGAAAAACATTGACATATTTTCTTATATAAGGAATATATAACTGAGACTTTGAAGGAAAGATCTTAAGATTATTTATATGCATAAGTGTATGTATAAATGGCATGCAACTATGTATGTAAGTAATTTGAAGAAATACAGAACATTGTAAAGGAGAGAAAGGGTTGTAGCCCAGGCAGTTGAAGTTGTTGTTGTAAAAGGGAACTCTTACTCAATAAAGTTAAAAGTTATTTGGAGTGGTTTTTCTCCCTATGATGAAACTGTAAGGATTTTTAAGGGTTTACCACTTAGCACAAATCTTGTATATCTTTTGTGAGTTTGTGATTTTTCCTTTTGTTGCTTTATTTTAGTTCATGGTTATTTACTTTGATATGATAGTTTTACATGATGTGCATAAAAGAGTTAAAATTGGTAAAATCTTATTGTTCTGATTCAACCCCCCACTTAAAACAACATTCACTTCCAACAAGTGGTATCAAAGCATAGGGGTTCCTTCCTAGGTCTACCTATAGGAACTATTCTTGGGATTCTTGGAAGTATAATGGCTCAAGTTGAAGGTGCTTCTCTTAACTAGGCTCCATTATTTGATGGAAATGACTATGTTTTTTGGAAGGTTATGATGGAAGCCTTTGTACATCCTTTAGATGTCAAAATGTGGGATGTTTTTGTTACAAGTTATATTGTTCCAAAAATAGTACCTACTGATCCAAATTATAAAGTTACATATGAGTTGGACAAAAAGACAAGATATGCTCTTCTATGTGGTATTATTAAAGATCTATTTTCCAAAGTAGTATATTGTCAGTCTGCAAATGACATTTAGGTTAAACTAGAGACCATATATCAAGGAGATGAGAAGGTAAAAGAGTCAAAACTGATAACTCTCAAAACTTAGTTTGACAATCTTAAAATGAATGAATATGAAACTATAGTAGCCTATTTCTTGAGAGTTGATGGAACAATTAATACTTGATGAGGTTTAGGAGAAGAAATTAAAGAATGAGACATAGTTTCAAAAGTCATAAGGTTTGTCCTACCAAAGTTTGAAACCAAAATCTCAACCTTGGAATAAAACAAAAACTTCTCTAAAATGACTCTACATTAGTTACAAGAAACCTTTACTACCTATGAAATGAGAAGTAGCAATCAAATTAGTTCTACATTAAAAGAGATAGCCTTTATGGCTGAAAAACAAGAAGAGAGTGATTCAAATTTAACAAAAGCCTTAGAAGCCTTATTGGTTAGAAAATGAAAAAGAAATATCAAGGAAAACCAAAATGCTTTAGCTATTGTCAATTAGGACATTTTGCTACAAAATTTCCCTATGCTGATCAAGATGATAATGATGAGAAAATTTAAAAATTTTCCAAAAGGAAACCTTAGAATCAAAACAAAAGATTCAAGAACTTTAAAAAAGAAGAGTCTCTTGTCAAAAGAAGACTCAAATGAAGAAACAAGTGAACCAGGTGAGGAAGAAGAAAGATTATTTATGGCTGAAATAGTCAATATTCCCAACTCAGAGTCAATTTCATCTGAATCTTCATTTGATTCTAATGAAGAAGTTGACCTTGAAGAAGAACTTCTTCATTCCTTGCAAGAATTAATGAAATAAAAGAAATAAATCTCTAGTCATGAAATAAGTAACAAGAAACTTCTTGTAGATTTGAAGAAGAAAATAAATTAATTGAAAGTCAAAAATTGTTACTTGATAAAAAGGACAAGAAATTGGTTTCATTAAAAAATCTGATAAATAAATTTGATTCAAACTTAAAAGAAAATGAGGCTTCAAAGCAGATGATACAATTTTTTTTAAGGGTTATTGTTTTAGTTGTAATATCTTTGGCCATAAAACATTTCAATATAATATGAGTAGTACTAGTTATGGTTCGAAGAAAGTTGTTAGGTGTTTCAAATGCTTCTATTATCGTCGTTTTGAAAACCAATGTAAATTGAATCTAAAGTCTAAATAGGTATGGAAACCTATTGCCAAGAAGGTTGAAAAATCATTAATTGTTGAAACAGCCCTATTTGTGCATAAACCCCCAACTTGAGTTTTGGATAGTGGCTGCTCACATCACATGACCGACTATAAAAATAAATTCAAAACCTTAAAGGATTTTGATGGAGGATTTGTCAATTTTGGAGATAATTCAGGTGCATATATTATAGGTTGAGGTTTAATAATACTTAATAAAGAAACACCTATTCATGACGTATATTATGTAGAAGGTTTAAAACATAATCTTCTAAGTGTTAGTCAAATTTATGGTAGTGGATACTTAATTTCTTTCAATGCTTAAGGACACTCAATGAAAAATGAGAAAAATAGAGTCATTTCTAGTGGTCAAAGGGCAAGAGGAATTCTTTATAATTTGATTGATTCTACAACTCAGGAATCTTCATTAATTAATGCTTGTTTAATAAGTCAAGTTGAAGAAGACTAATTATGGCATAAATGACTGGGACATTTAAACTTTGATAATCTTGCTAGAATTAGTAAGAATAAAAAGGTCAGAGAATTACCTCTAATTAGTAAACTAGACAAAGTTTGTGAAGAATGTGTAAAAGGAAAACAAATAAGAGCATCTTTCAAAACTAAAGAATATCTATCAAATAGGGCATTAGAACTTGTCCACACTAATTTATGTGGACCGACTAAAACTTCATCCTCGAATGGTGAAAAATACTTCATGCTATTTGTAGATGATTATTCAAGAATGGTTTGGGTAACATTTTTGAAAACCAAATGTGAAGCATTTGATCATTTTAAAGTCTTTAGAAAAATGGTGGAAAGAGAAAGAGATTTGAAGTTAAAATGTTTGAGGTTAGATAGAGGTGGTGAATTCACCTCTCAAGAATACATTCAATATTGTGAGAAACATGGCATTAGGAGGCAGTAATCAATTGCTCATACACCACAAAAAAATGGTGTTATGGAAAGCAAAAATAGAATTGTTAAAAAAATGTCTAGAACTATGTTAAATGAAGCCAAATTACTTGAAAAATATTCAGAAGAAGTTGTTCATACAACTGTGTATATTTTAAATAGAGCTCAAATAAGAGTAAGAATAGCTCATACTCCTTATGAGTTGTGGAATGGAAAAATAGAAAATATAAAAAACTTTGAAATACTTGGTTGTAAATGTTTCATTAAAAAGGACAATGATTCTTTAGAAAGTTTTAATACAAGATCTAATGAAGGAATATTCCTTGGGTATTCTACATATAGTAAAGCATTTAAATGCTATAATAAAAGATTGAATAAGATTGTAGAAGCTATAAATGTAGTGTTTGATGAAAGTTAATTTTTACACAACAATAATAATGATGATCTTGAAAATATTTCTTTTCAAAAAATAAAAATAATATCTGATGATAAAAAATTAGATGATGTTGATTTAGAGGCACCAGAAGGAAATGAACAAGAAAGTTGTTCAACTCCTAAAATAACAAATACTGGTTTGAAAATGACTAAAACTTTGTCCAAGATCATTGCTAAAAGACATCCTAAGTCTCAAGTCATTGGAGATGTTTAAGGAGGGATTCTAACTAGGAGAAAAGCCAAAATAGATGAGCATACTAATATTGCTAAACATTTCTATCTGATATCATATTTTGAACCAAAAATAGTGACTGAAGCACTAACAAATTCTTGTTGGTTGAATCCTATGCAAGATGAAATAAATCAGATTGAGAAAAATAAAACATGGGAACTTGTTCCTAGCCCTGATGACAAGAACGTCATAGGTGAAAAATGGGTGTTTTGAAATAAATTGAATGAAGTTGGTAAAGTGGTAACAAAGCTAGACTTGTATGTAAACGTTATGCTCAATAGGAAGGAATGGACTTTAATGAAACTTTTTCACTAGTTGCAAGAATGAAATCTATTAGAATTTTTATTACATATGCTAGTTATAAAAAGTTCACTGTTTATCAAATGGATGTTAAAACAACATGCTTAACAATGATAACTTTAGTGGCTAATATTTTCCAATTGGCTAATCTTACTCATTAGGGACCCCAAATTTGGCTATTTTTTTGAACTTTTGGGGTGGCCATGTTGCTTCCACTTTACAAAAATTCCTATGTGTAGGTCGATCACCAATAATAATACCAAAGTATTTATATTTTAGTGATAACTTCACCAATGGAATCTAATTTTCCATGGTAAATTAAATATTTTTGCCTACAAATTCCAAGGCTTGTCTTAATTTGTCATGCCTGACCACTACTTTAGGTTTTTCTGCATATTAGGACTTTGTTGTTATAAGCTCCTTTTAGTTGTTATGTTTTTATTTATGTAGAATTTGGTTATTTTACTGTCCTTGGAACACAAGACTTATGCTGAACGTATTTTCTGTTCAGAACTATTTTATAGAATTAAAGGTTACTTAGGATTTTAGGATTTGAATCTGGCATATATATATAATTGCATGTTGATTGGGTATCGATTTTTTTTTATGTTCTAACTCAATGTAAACTTCTTTCTGTGTTTGTATGCTTTGGAAAGAAAGTTAAATATATTGTATGTTTAACTTGACATTTCAAATACATTTGAATGTTAATATGTTGTATGTATTTATAACTTGTCATTTGTATTTACTTATGTGTGGCCGAGATGGGATTGAATTATTTCATTGAATTTGTTTTTAGTATAGCATATAGCCTTGTGCTGTAAAGGGATTAAATTCTTCTGAATACATATACCTTAAGATGATTTTGATTACTTGATTTACATTTATATACTTGTTATTATAAAGGGTCTAAATTCCCTAAGTTGAGATTGACATAAACATTTTCTATTTTTAAAAGCGTTTAAATACCTCTTTATTATCATGTAACCCTAAATGGGTATCGAATGCCATGAAATAGGGAACATATTCATTGTTTTTGAGAGCCAAAACATGGCGGTGGCATTGTGACTGTCATGAGCACGGCTCTATAAAGTGTCGCAGTTGAATTAATGCAAGTTAATGAAGCTATTATGTCTTTTTTGTTTGGTTGGCCATTTCTTTTCGTGAGTTGGTTTCTTGTTGAGATTGGGCCAGAATCTTGGCTGCATTGCTCTATTTTGCTAAACACCTGTGATGCTGGTTGCTAAGGAATCGACATCATGGAGGAATTTGTTGAAAGAACATTCATTCTTATGAGGTCGAGCGTTGTTGAGTTTCTCACTATCAATCAACCTCTTGCATTGCATTCGGGTTCTTCTGTTGAATACCTTATCCTCTGTTTCAAGCAAGTTTATTTGCTTTGGCATTTTGGAAGTGTGTTTTTGAGTTGGGTTTTTCGGCTCTGAAAGTGAGTTGCTAAAGTGCTTCAAGCTGAACATTTACCATCTACTAATTTGCAAGTAGGGGCAATTTCTTACCCTACTCTCTCTATCTTTATAATTTGCAATTATTTTTTTTGTAATGCATGTATCAGTTTGTAATGAGGAATATTTGACATTCAAGCATGGATATATGCAAACTTGGGCACTGTGTATGGCGTAGGTCTGCACGTATCCATACTTGAGTGTGGAGTATGGAGAAATGTTTTGAGATTTGTTGTATGCATATATTTTGGGCTTTGCCCCAAAAATGTGGTTTCCACTAAATTGAACCTAGTAAGAAATACATGCTTGCGACTGTATTAATTGCATGGACTAAGGTTTAGTCATAACATCAAACAATTGGCATGAAGATTGAGGCACAGTTATTGTTTGTTCAGTTTGCGTGAAGTTAAGATTTTGTTATTGTGTAGATTTTTTTTTAGCAAGATTTTGGGGTTATGAGATTCTCTATACACAACCAACATTATAAGGATTAAAGGGAATTTATATTGTGTTTCATGAAATTTTTGAGGTGTTAAACTTGAGCCCGTATTATGAAAATATATACACTCACAGATATGCTGTTATGTTCGACCCATAGAGGTTGTTTCTAAGACATGGATTTTTATTTAATAAAAGGTTTTTTATATGGAATTTTGTTGTATGAAACCTAAAGTATAGACCAGGTATCAATGCTGTATGAAACTGAGGGAAGACATTAGGTCTTATAGTTAGTATTAAACTTAATTAATGATTAACTAGTAATAATCAGCATTGTGTTATTTTGTGATTTAAAATATTGTCAAACAGTCCTGGTTGAAATTTATGGTGGTTCGACCACAGTCACGAGCTCACATTAGGTTGCAGACTCATGATTGATCAAGGGCACAACCACTCTGTTTTAAGAATTAATTAAATTGAACCAAGGGATAAGTCATTATAATGAATAGTGCACTTGAATTCTAAAGCTTGGTCATTATATATTTAAAAATAGTAATATAGTAAATAGTATATGACAACTGAAGATAATGATATTTTGTCAAATAGTAAAAAAGGAAGCTCGAATCAAGTAGGAAGTCCTCTACGATAGCATAATTTATTCTTTAATATATGATGGAATTTGAGTCGTAATTAACTGTTGTTTTGTGAAATTGTTTGCAACTAAATAAGGCATTATTTGGTAAACAAAGACATAGATAGATGTTGTTATTTCAATATCAACATGGTCATTATGTGAACAGCTAGTGTGCATCTTATAGCTTAAGGATTTTTACATTCTATTTACGTTTGGTCATTGGCATGATGTAAGTTTCTTTGCATATTTGTGAATTGCATTTTGAATTGATCTAAGATATTGTATTTTTATATGCTATTGTAGTTATAACTAGGTGGTGGCTTATTGTCAAACAGTGGTTAAACTTCAATAGACACTTGAATATTCAATGGCATTGTAAAGGATCATTTGTTAAAGCATCGGCTGCATTTGGATTCAATTATGTTTAATTTTGCTATGAAGTATCTTAATAGCATTTATGGGTTGTTTTGAGATAATATGTTTGAAACATAATCCTTTTTATTTATACAAATGTATTTCAGTTCATAATTGAAAGGGAAAGTTGTTTCATGTATGAGGCAGATTTATGATATATGTTTGATGATATGTCATTTAAAGAAAGAATATAACATGTGCATTGTTTTGGTATCTTAGGTCATTTTGAAGGATAAGTTTAGTTTATTATAACAGTAGGAATAAGTAGTATAGTACTATGACTGGTAAATATCATTAAACTGATGTATTAGTTTAGTTATATTTACGAGAACATAGTATTGTAGTGTTTATTTCTATTGTTAAAATAGTCTAAGTTTACTTTTGAATTTGGCAGTAGAAGATGAGATTTTCAAAAGATGAAGAATGTAATATCATGTGAAAACTGACTGTCATTCGTTGCATGTGCATTCTTAGAATATCTGTTTGATGTGTATTTTAAGAATAGTTGTAATGAACGTATATCGAGGTGGCTAAATATCAAATTATCCTATTTAGTTAATTAATTTAGTGATAATTTTAAGATGAATTAGGTGGGTTAATTACATACTAAAGATAATTGGCCTTACCTATGACTTAAACCAGTAAGGTTAAGCACGGAGAACAAGGCAAGTCTCTATTACGTCATTTCATGAGTACCATAGAGAATCCCACTATGTGTTGTCTATGAGCTTACCATATACGGATGCAGTATCTTAGCACCATAGTGATGACACCTCAGTATATATATGATTCATTTATTAGTTATTCTTAGTGCGAGATTAATTTTGAATTTTTAAGACAATGTTTACTTCTTGCATATTAATTTTAGAATTGCACTATGTTATGTGGTTCAGATATCTGAATTATGGTTTTGTATATGTTTATTCTAACATGTATGTAGATGGACTACACTTTTCAACTTAGTGTGTACTGAGCCCTCTGTGTTGTGTTGCAATTCTGTGTGTTTTCAAGTGTTTCAAGTTGATTATCAGATGGCTAAAGATTACTGTTGAAGTTTCTTCTGGAAACAAAATTTGTTCTTAAAGAGTCCTTGTATTAGTCATAGACATCTAAGAATGATATTGTTCTTCATTATTGTACTGAGCTCAATATGTATTAGTATCATTATGGAAATGTATGTGGATGATATCTTCTTTTATTATGAGTTTACAGATTGAGGGTGATTCAATCTTTGTACTTGTATTACGTTAAAAAATAAAATTGTGTTTATTCTTTGTTTAATTTTTGCTTATGCTTAGTGTTGCATTACATAATTGATGGTCATATGAACACCAATATTTGGTAAAGAAAATTAAGTTCGATTATAGCTTGATTACTAGATTTTACATATGTCTCCATTCTAGGGACTTTCCCCAAAACTTTTTATCCTTTATCACTTTGGCCCAAAATGAATTTGATTGGAGACATGTGTCTTTATTTTGTGGACTTTATTTAAAACTTGATATTCTTTTAAAATTTTGGCCCAAAATAGGATATACTCCATTGATCAGGATCATCCACAAATTATAAATAATAGGAGTTGTGTTCCTGAACCACTATTCAATAATTTGGAGGAAAAATGTAATGATAAAAGTGGGCTAAATTTAACTTTCAAGTTTTATAATTCATTTGGTTCCATATACTAATAATAAAATCATTGTTTCTAGGTATGCATACTTCTATCTCTAATTTTATTAAATAATAAAATATTGACCAATATTTTATAGAATTTTTATATGATTGAAAAAAAATTGCCAATAAAATTAAAAAAATTCCTACTTCAAAGATAAAATTCACCAAAAAAAATTAAATTTTCCCCCTCAACTAATGTTTGATTCACCAAAATATTATACTTCTTTTCCAAACAGGGGTTTTTAAAAGTTATCTGTGATTCTTGAATGGCTATCTTTAGGAGGAAGTTTATATGGAACATCCAAAAGGTTTTGAATCTTCTGATAAACCAAACTATGTGTATCAACTTAAAAAAGCACTATATGGTCTAAAACAAGCTCCTAGAGCTTAGTATTCTAGGCTAGATAAACATTTGATTACAATGGTTTCTCTTCTAGTAGTGCAGATAGAACTTTATACATTAAAGTCATCAACGATGATAATTTAGTAGTTGAGATTTATGTGGATGATATTATTTTTGGATCCATTAACGATGAATTTGCAAAACATTTCTCTTGTTAGAATCTGAAAAGATAAAAGATTAATAACCCAGAAAACTAGTGCAAAGAGTAAATATCTAAACTATGAATGGAAATGATACGAAATCAAAATAGCATCATAGAGTTAGTCTCCAAGAGAGTAATGCAAATGCTGGAAGCAAAATAGTATTAAGAGGATGCAAAAACAAGAGATACAAATACAAGTCAGGTAGCATGCTTATATAGGCTAGGAAGAGGGAGGAGGTGGCAACACCAACCAATGAGGAGCAACCATCTATCGGACTAAAGATAGCAAAGTATCTTCCCAAGATAGCTAATGGATGCTCACATGTAGGAAGGTGACACCTCACAACCATTCACCTAATAAGACATGCTTTATTAACCTAAGCGAGATTATTAAAAGTGTAGGAAAAACCTAGCAAAATAAGAAAAATAAAAAACTACACTAACACCCCCCCATAAGCGAAGCTTACGTGGATGTAGAAATGGGTCCCGGCAACGAGGCCATGTTAGGTACCCAAGTACAATGCAAGAAGATGCAACCTCTGAAAGTGGGGAAAGAGAGAAAACCACATGGGAAAAACCCTCCCCCAAAAAGAGGTAAGAACCTAGTGAAAAACTGAAGAAGTCTCCTGCTAGGCAAATTGTCCCCTAAAACAGGAACAAGGAGTGATCATGAAGAAGCAGCATCACTGAAGCATGAAGAACCGCAAAACTCTGTCAAAATGCTGATCTGTAGAACCTCCATGGAAATAGAAGGCACGAACCATCAACCAAAGGAACCTCCATGGAAATAGAAGGCACGAACCATCAACCAAAGAAGCATAGAACAACAATATAACCTCCCCTTAAGGTAGGTGAGGTGACAGGCAGCTGAAAAGATGGGCCAAAAATCTCCTACAACACAGGAGCCAAACTCATCGAGAGTGAGGTACAAACACAAATAAAGGCACGTGTCATCGACACTGCATGAGGAATTAGAGAAAGAGGGCCTATAAGTGGCAAACAACTATCCCCCCCATGGCACTTTATATAATAGTGCGAGTACAATGAATCACAATGATGAAAAGGATCCCGAAATGCAAGAGTGGCACTTTATCTCAGTGCGTTGCATAAAGATGCTTACAATGAATATCAACAATGATCAAAAAAAATATAAGGCTGAAACAACAGAAGGTAAAGCCCAAAACGAAGCAACTGAAGCAACAAAATCGATCTCTGGACCTGAAACAAACGGAATATCCACCAAAATGCTAAAACACAAAAGACTAAATAGGATGTGTCTGGAATAGAATATGGAACAACAACTAGCATCACTAGAAAGAGCACAAAAAGAGCTTTCTAGTGATATAAAGAAGTCCAAAATCGGAGATCGAAAGCTCAAGATACGCCTCCCGGAGTGCAAAATAGAACATCCAGCTTTGACTGCCATAACAGCCAACCAAACTGCATCAAAATTCAAAAACACCTATACTAGTATCTTCGTCTCAGAACTAGCTTTTCAGTGCTTCTTTCGGATCGGAAAAATACCTCCGTATGCAAAAGTTATGGCCAAAAAACTGAAGGTAGGTCCAAAATGACCCTAGGAGAGGTGCAAGAAGATGCTGATGCAGGATGACGTCAGCATAACAGAGCATTAAAATTGACAGCCCCTGGCCCGTCGCAGCAAAAAAGGATGCCACGTGGCAGTGCCACATGGCAGTACGGATGATGTGTGGAAGGGGCGATGTGGCGGGTCCACGTGGCGCCCAGGCCACGTGTCACCTCTACTGGCGCTGACTGTGCTGCAGACTGGACACGAGCAGAGGAGGAGCGAAAATCACCGGCAGAGCAGAGCAGGAGGCGAAGATTGGTGGGCGGAGGTGGTCACAGAGCAGCATCGGAGTGGCCTGCGGGCGGTGGACGGGAGGCGGCCGGGGCCGAGCGGAGCCCGGGCGGCGCTGCCTGCTGCGGCCGCTGCGGGCTGTGCGCAGGTGGCGCGGTGGTGGCCCCGCGGTGGCACGGCGGCGGCGCGCCCAAAAACAATTTAAAATTTTTTTTTTTTTGACCCTGCGTCCGTACGATCCGTACGACTGACCCTGGAGGCTTCAAAAAATCCTCAAAATTGCCCTGTGTCCAAAAACGACAAGCTTTATATGAATCCTGACTGCAAATGGCGTTCCGGATCCAATGGTGATGTCCGTTTGGGTTGAAAGTGCTCCAAAAATTTTATGATCCCATGATTTCAAGAAAAATTACATTCAAATCTGCGACTGCCAACGGAGAGGGGTATGGCTATAGCTTTGCATGCTCGATTCTAAAAAATATATAGCTTGCATGCAAAATCTAAAAGATACCCAGATGGTTTTTTGAGGCTGCAAACAAAACCCAGAAAGCATTTTTTTTGCTGATGTACAGAAGATGTTGCTACAGTGTAAATCAAACGCCTTTAACAGTAAAAAATGGCTCAAAAAATCAAAAAACGACCCCAGCAACCAAAATATGACATGCAAATGCTAGATCAGCTTCTTAAGTCCATCAATGGCATGCTGGAACCTGCAAAATTGATTGAAAACTCCAAATATGCAAGTTGGTTGTCAGATTTGAGATTGAAACCCTAGAGAAAAATTGTTTTTGTCAAAACTTTTCTGATTCTCAGGATCATCCAAAGATGCAAGAGAAGAGCATACTTCGTTTTTCAAAAAACTACAATAAAGTTTATTTCCCCCCCCCCCCCCCCCTCAAATAAGGAAACTAAAATCTACTCTTGCACATAGAAAAGCTCTGATACCATGTTAGAATCTGAAAAGATTAATAACTCAGAAAACTAGTGCAAAGAGTAAATATCTAAACTATGAATGCAAATGATACAAAATCAAAATAGCATCATAGAGTTAGTCTCCAAGAGAGTAATGCAAATGCTGGAAGCAAAATAGCATTAAGAGGATGCAAAAACAAGAGATACAAATACAAGTCAGGTAGCATGCTTATATAGGCTAGGAAGAGGGAGGAGGTGGCGACACCAACCAATGAGGAGCAACCATCTATCGGACTAAAGATAGCAAAGTATCTTCCCAAGATAGCTAATGGATGCTCACATGTAGGAAGGTGACACCTCACAACCATTCACCTAATAAGACATGCTTTATTAACCTAAGCGAGATTATTAAAAGTGTAGGAAAAACTTAGCAAAATAAGAAAAATAAAAAACTACACTAACATCTCTAACATCATGGAATTTGAATTTGAGATGTCACTTTCACACAAGCTCACATTCTTTCTTGGTTTGTAAGTATCATAGCTTGAACATGGTCTATTTCTTTCTCAAGAAAAATATACTAAAGACATGTTGAAGAAATTCAATATGACTGATTGTAAACCAATCAGTACACCTATGGAAATAGGTTGCAAATTAGTCAAAGATGATGATTCACCTTCAATAAATCAAACTTCTTATAGGTTCATGATTCACAGTTTGTTATATCTCATAGCATCTTGACCTGATATAATGTAGGGGGTTTGTATGGTTTCTCGGTTTCAATCTGATCCTAAACAGTCCCATCTTAATGCAAAAAATCAAATTCTAAAGTACATTCAAGGTACTCTTGACTTTGGTTTATGGTATCCACACAATGATTATTTTACACTTCTTGGTTATACAGATGCAGATTGGGGTGGCTCTTACGGTAAGCAAGTACTCTAGTGATGCTACATTTTTCCTTATTGATCATTGGCTGCTTGGCATAGTAAAAAAATAGGAGTGTGTTACCTTATCCACTTGTGAATTTGAATATGGTGTTGTTATTGCATGTTGTACTCAATTAATTTGGATGAATTACCAGCTATCTGATCTAGGTATTTAAGTTCCAAAGCCTATTACTATCACGTGCGACAATATGAGTGCCATCCAACTAAGTAAAAGTCTTGTAATTCACTCTCATACTAAACATGTGGCTATAAAATTACATTTTTTGTGTGATAAAGTTATTGACAACGAGTTTCAGCTACACTATATTCCTACTCAAGCACAAGTTGCTAATATTTTCACTAAAGCCTTGGGATTCTTTTGAATGATTGTAAACTCAATTGGGAGTTTTCTCTCAATCACTATTGTACTAAATTTCCTATTTTGAGAGAGTCTATAATAGGTTCCTGCTCCTGTTCTCAGATAATGTTTCAAAGCAGTGTTTTGTTTCTTTTAGTCCTTGATACAAAATGGGGGAGTAATTATTTCTTTGTTTCTTCCATGTTTTACTCTATAGATTTGATTAGAAATAGGTATGACGATAAGTTTTAGATAGACAGATTAGTTTTATTTGATCAGTAATAGGTATGATGATAAGTTTTAGACAGATTAGTTTTAGATAGGTATGATAATCAGCATGGCAATATTCAGATGACAATGATCAGACATGTATACAGATTTGATTGTTCTTCATGGCATATTATTTGCTTTACTTTCTATGTCTCAGAATTTGTTCAATGCATGAGTGGTATCATATAGACAAATATGTATGTGTCTTCCTTATGTATACATATTTGTGTCTATGATACGTGAAGTTGAACAAATAATTTTACCTCAAGGAAAAAGGGGGAGTTTGTTGGTTTACAATTTGTCCTTGATGCACATATCATTAAAATGGCTCATTAAGATATTTCTTAAGCCAGCTGTTGTGGCATTTTAAAAAATATCGACATGACAGCCTATGTGGTTGAGAGACTTGGTCTCCTCTTAACTCTTGATTAATCCTTGACTTTGGGTTCAAAGTTATGATTATTTCACTTGGACTTGATAGAGCTACGTGTTGGTTTTGTATAGTGGACTCAAAATAAACTTTGTTTTGCTTAAGAATATTGGTTCTTGGTATTGAGCCAAAACAATTTGCTATATTTCCAATAGTCATAACAAGGGTTTTGATTACTATGAGTGCAAGCATAGTTTTTGGAAATATGCTTGTAGCTCTTGGCAAAGGTAATTAGATATTTGATCTTTTAACAAGAGCTTTGTATAGATTTGAGTTCTTTATTTTGTATTTCATTATACAACTCTATTAATGCAATCCTTTGTTGTATTCTACTGAGATTTGGAGATATACGAAGATCTTCTCTGCATCATAGAGGAACGCCATAACAGATCTTTTAAGTTTTGGTCATAAGAAATATATAGGTATGAAGGAGTTCTTTAGTTATGAATACTCAACCTATTTTATATTTTGTGATCCTTCAAGTTGATGGTGAAAGGAAGGAAAATGTATGTTTCTCTCAGCTTTTCTGTGGGTCAGATATACTGCTTCTCCTCGAAAGGAAAGATGAAGTTTTTTTTTTTGGTGTAAAATTCTCACATCAGTTTAAGATTGTGTCAATCTTGCTGCTGGTTATTGACTTAGTGAAGTGGTTTAGGATTTTGGTTTAAAATAAATTCTTTTGTTAGGTTCGAATCAAAGAGAGTTGTTTAATAGTTGAAGATGGTTTTTCAATTTCAGAATTATGAATAACATGAAGTGACTATTTTGACTTCAAAACTGTGTATCATGATGCAATTCTTTTACGAAATTTGATAAACTATTCAAAGAACGAATAGTTATAGTTATTGTAAGTTATTGGTTAACATTTTTTTCTTATATAAGGAAATGTGTCTTGTAAAATAATGTGGAAAAACATTGACATATTTTCTTATGTAAGGAATATATAACTCAGACTTTGAAGGAAACATCTTAAGATTATTTATATGCAGAAGTGTATGCATAAATGGCATGCAACTGTGTATGTAAGTAATTTGAAAAAGAACAAAACTTTGTAAAGGAGAGAAAGGGTTGTGCCCAGGTAGTTGAAGCTATTGTTGTAAAAGGGAACTGTTACTCAATAAAGTTACAAGTTATTTGGAGTTGTTTTTCTTTCTATGATGAAATCGTAAGGATTTGAAAGGGTTTCCGACTTGGCACATATCTTGTGTATCTTTTATGAGTTTTTGATTTTTTTGGCTGTTTCTTTATTTCAGCTCATGATTATTTATTTGATATGACAGTTTTACATGATGTTTAAATCTGCATAAAAGAATTAAAATTTGTAAAATCTTATTGTTCTGATTTACCGCCCTCTCAGAACAACATTCGCTTCCAACAATATCTCCATCTTATTATTATTAATTGCTATAATACAAATACCTCTACCAATCTCTCTTGCTTAGTCTACAACTGTCCAGACTGTGAAAATCTTATCATGAATTCAACTTATCTATTCAGTCAGTGACAGGTTTCCATCAGATATTAAAACATATTCAAGGACTTGCTCAACATGGATTAGATTGAAGGAAAATAAAAACTATGTTTCAAATTCAGTGGACCACAATAGTTGGAGATATGATAAAAACAACTGTAAGCGAGAGGGATGGAACAACGTTAATTGTAATACAGTCAGCAGTCGACTGTAATAATAATAATCATATCATCGTACTCCACACTTTATGGAGATAAAGTTTAAAAAACCAGCGGGAGAATTTTTGCTAACAACACGGCAAACAAACAGACGGCTGTGTATTAGCCGGGAGAGATGGAGATAACATCTGTTCGCTGTTGAAGAGACCAAACGACAATGGTGGCCCATCGCTATTGGAGACTACCAATTTGGCTTTTATGATGATTGGAATAACTTGAGTTTCTGTATCTTATATATAGTTGCCGTTTTTGGTTTGAATGACACCCTAAGATTTGTTATATTTCACCGTTTCTCTTCGAAAGTCTCCAAACTGTTCTTTTTTTCTGCTTAGTTGTTCATTTGTAGCGTGAGCTGATTTCATTGAGAATGAAAATGGCAGTATCAAAGCTTACGAGAATCATGATAGTGATTCTTGTTCTAACATTTCTGTTCACCCTGCAAGTATCTGCTCGATATAATCTTATGACAGATGTAAATACAGATGCAGACAACGGCTACAACAAACCAAGTTTTATTCCATTTCGATATCTGAAAAGGTTGAGATCGTGCACCAACTGCGCAAGCCATATTCCAGATCCAAAGTGCTGTAAATAATAATATGTACTAGTACTTAGCACTCCATTATGCAAATACAAAATATATAAAATAATGGCATGGTGTTAATATAAAAAGATTTGAGGTTATATATTTTTTCTTGTGAAGATATCTGTTAAAATAATTGCATCTTTTCTTTTTCATATATATATATATATGAAATATTTACATTTTTATATTATCATAGGAAATTTTATGATAACATCTATTTTGGAGGAGCTCCCTTTCTTTTCCTTATAATTGTGCAATTGTGTAGTATATGAATTATTTTTCATTTTGAATCATTGTCCGTTCATTACTATCATTGTAACTGGAATATATATTTTCTTTAATTAGCCATTGAATTATGTAATTTAATATTTTAAATTGACAAATATGAACAACTCCATCCAACTGACTACAATTTTTATTTCTATTAATAAAATTATTGACCCACTTAATTAATATAACACTAAAGATAAAATCAACCTTAATTTAGTAAATACTTATATTATATAACCATCTAATAGCTTTCCCACTTAGTCCAAATTTAAATTTATTTAATATTTTACTTTTTGATATTTTGCACTAAATTTATGTATATATTAATATTTTTCTTTGTTAAGAATCAACAAGTACAATAGATTTATAATAAATAGACATGCACAAAAATATGATGATAATGAATTAATTATCTTCATTATCTTGCTAATAAGTGCATGATCTAAGAGTTTGCCAACAACTTTTGAAATGAATTTAATTCTTAACTCAGGAGCTTTCTTAAAAATGTACTGATTTATCTTAAATTTACACATATATGATTCCCCTTTTAGTTCTTAATCTTCATTATTTCATACAAATCAGCATTAATAAATTGGTTTGCTATATTCCTTGCCATTTGGGTACTACAATAAGGGTAATCCACACGTTGTTCATTATGGTTACAAGGAGATGAAGATTAATTATTTTTGTATTAACACTAGTTGTAAATGTGCATCAAAATCTTATTTTATATTCTATAGTATATTTAATAAGCTTTAGAAATATGCATCATGTTTTATATTTGATTGTATATTTTAAAAGATTTAGAGTAAAACAATACTTGATAGTACACTATCTTGTACAATTATTGGAATTCTTAGATGCAAATTTCAATTTATTTAGATATCATTTTTTCTTGATATAGAAGTGAGAAGTTATTTTTGCTATTACATCTTCCTTAGGCTAGTAGTGAAAGGAACATCATCTATAAGAAATAGGACAAATATGTGGTACAATTGAAATGTTAACTTTTATAATACCAATAAAGATTACTCTAAAGAGATTTTACTCACATCGGTTTATATAATCGATATTATTTATTGAAAAAATTATAATATTTTAGTTGAATATTAGTGGTGTATATGTTCAATTGTTTACAAAATCTATATTATGCATAAGACCTCCAATATATCATGCCATTTTCTTCACCAATCACACTTAACAAGTTGAACAACAAACCCTTAACTAAATTGATATGTTTCCATCAACATTATTTTAACAATATAGTCATTATCAACCATCTATGATATTTTAATTTGTCTAAGAGTTTTGTCTAGAGAAGGATGTAGATACAATGTTCCCAAAGAAAAGATGAAAATGTGCACTATTGGGACTTCCAAACCTACATTCCTTACCTAGAGATCTTCCATCTGTATTCCATGGGGATGTTGGGATAGAAATTATTCTTCTGGATTCAGTGGTCGATAGTATCATGAAAAGAGTTTCAGTAAGCTTGGTTGGTAGCTTTATATCTTTTAGACCTACCATTGACATGGTGAGAAAATGGGTTTCTTATAGATGGAAACTGAAGGGTTTTGTTGAGGTTACGACAATGGCGAGAGTTCTATTCCTATTCAAATTTTCCAATGAGGAAGATAGAAACAAGGTTTGGTGGGAATGTAGAAGCTTTTCAAGCATAATTTGGTTTTAGCTAAATGGAAACCTGGCTTCAACCCTAGTGTAGATCTTCAATGGATGACCTCGGTGTGGGTCAAAATACCTTGTCTACCTTTATAGTCTTTGGATCAATTTTTTTAAATGGATAGGGGTTCCTTTCAAGGTCACTTCATTAAGATAGATGTGGTCACCTTTTAGAAGTTCTGGTTAGGTTTTCCCACGCTTTGTGTGAATGTGGTGTTGAGCAAAATCATTCCAAGTAGTATATCCTTAAAGTTTAAATGGGGGACTTGAAGGCAAGTTATCAACTATGAAAATGATGATTTGTATTGCAAAGGGTGTAGGAAATATGGCTATATGATCACAAAATGTAAAACCTATGCGAATATGGAAGAAATTAATAAAGAGAAGGAAGCTTCTTAAGAAGGGAGTGTATGAGAAGATGTCCATCGGTGTTCCTTGGGAACCATCCAAAGTGACAAAGGGATGGAAGTTATCAAGGAAGGGAGAACATATAAGGATGCTTAGGGGTTCTCCTTGGGGATGGCCCATATCCTTGGCCTCCCCTTGGTGAGAGAAAAAGAAACCCAGACCACCCAGATGGTGGAAACCATACCCACATAGAATCTAGGGAAGATTTTCCCTTGAATGGAGGAAAAAAAAATGAAACTAGAGAAGATTTGAAGGATGGCGAATTTAAAGTGGATATTGTGGGTTTTGATGATGTCTCAAAGAGTATGCATGACTTGAAGGGATTTATTGGAAGGAGTGACAAAATTGATGTAGAATTACATTATGTCCAATTGACCTAGTCTAATAATTGGCTCGAAAGAAACCTTATTCAAGTTAGACTTGATAGAGTGTTTCTCTTAGCAAATTGGGACATTTTGCCTCATAACTCCCTTCATGGCTTCCTGAGATTGGTCTCAGACCACTCTATGCTTTTATTTAATTGGATAACTAACACCCATTACAAGAGGAAAACCTTTTGATAGGAGATCATGTGGCACTCACACCTGCTTTTCTACAATTGCATTAGAAAATGGTGGAATATTCAGATCTAGGGGACTTCCATGTTCTATATAGAGAGGAAGCTTGAAATTATTCGAAAGGAGGTAATTTTTTGGAGTAAAACTTCCTTTGGAGATTTTTGTAAGGAAAAATAGAAAATACAAAGTAAGTTGGTGTTGAACCCTTGGTATTGGGTCTTTGATTGTTGTCATTGATGTCAATAATGAACATATGATATGGCTAACATAATGAGCATATGGTATGGCTAACACCATGTAATTATCTTATTTGATGTCCTTCAATATTGTTCAAAACATATTCAAGAAAAATACTTAAGTGTTATACAATTAACACTTAATGTTCACATTGTTTTTGAAAACGGATATAAAAAATAGTTATTGTCTATTATTAAGTTGACCGACTTCTTCATCGAGTAGACCTCAACAATCATACCTTTTTGGAAAGGTCTCAGAGTTAGCTAAAATGGGTCTTTGTTAGTTTCTACATAACATATGTGTGGAAAGAGAAAAAGTCTTCTCATCAGAAATAGGAACCAAATTGTTATGACAGTTTTGGCAGTTTTGAGCTGTTATGGTTTAATGGAAGTTTGGGGTATGTAACTGCCTCCAAAATTTTTACTTTCTTGGTTTATAAGTATAGGATACATTCCTCTAAAACATCCAATTGGTGGTTTTGATAGAAGTTACAAAATTTGTGTGGAATTCCTTGTAAACCGAACAATTTGCAAGCAGATTTATAACAACCAAGAAGAGGGTAATGCTTTATGTTTCCATTTTCATATTTGTGATTTGATTTTTATTGAAGAAGTTTATCAAAGGTAGAAGAAGGGTTATATATTGCTTCTTCATTGATTCATATCAGTATTTGATTAGATCTTTTAATGGAAAAAGAAAATATATTTGGATATTGGATATTTTGAGGAGAATAGAAGTATAACTTGCATTGTGTTTTCAACAAGAAGTTGAAACTAGTGATTCATGATTTGTGTTGTAATAGAGATGATCCTCTAATTTTATATCTCACTTGTTCATTTTTGAAGTTGGTGCTTCTTGTATTCATGAAGCTGGTGCTTTAGGTGTAAGGGATTGATGTTCCTTGAAATTGGTGTTTCTAAAATAGGGTATTGGTGCTTCCCAGAGTTGTAGCTCTAAAAGATTTGCCCAAGATCCAAAAGATTTTTCCAAGAGGCTGATAAATTTTCAGATTCAAAGTGGTTTTTTACCCTAAGGGGTTTTCCACATTAAAATATTGTGTCACTTTGTTATTCATTAACTATCTTTCTCATGTGTTAAATTTTTATAACCTGTAATTGTTTCAAGTTTTTAAAAGCATTTTAAACCACTGATTCACCACCCCCCCTGCTCTTAGTGGTATTTGTATTCCAACAAGTAGTATTAGAGCAAGGTGCCCTATATCAAGTTTAACAACTTTAGGTAGATTTTGGTTGAGTGGAATACTTATCTTTTATAGGTCAAGATAGTTCTTCAAAGGTTCTTATATTTGATGGATTAGATTATGCTTTTTCAAATGTAATGATGCAAACATATTTGTTATCTATTAATGTTGATGTTTGGGCTTCAGTTGTTAATGGTTATAAACTTCCTAATAATTTTCCTACAAATCTTGATGAAAAGAGGAAGTATGAAACTGATATGAAAGCTAAATTTGTTATACTTAACAGTTTATCTAAAGATATTTTTGCTAAGGTAATGCATTGTAGTTCTTGTAAAAAAGTATGGGACAAATTGAAAAACAAATATCATGGTAATGATAGAGTTAAAGAAGCCAAGATGCAACATTTGAAATCAAGATTTAAAGACCTTAAGATGGGTAATAATGAAAAGGTAGAAGACTATCTCCTTAAGATAGATGAAACTGTAAATGGCATAAGAGGACTTGGTGAAAAAATTGATGATATTGATGTTGTAAAGAAAGTTTTGAGATCTATTCCTGATAAATTTGATTCTAAGATATGTTCTATAGAAGAAATTAGATATATTAACAAGTATACAATGGAAGATATTCATTGAGCACTTGTAGCTTATGAAATGAGAAAGTTTGGCAAATAGGAATCCACAAGAAAAGAAGCAACATTCAAGGTGGAAAATAAAGTGAAGCAAGTCTCTTTAGAATCAGAATATCGTGATGTTCTTGAAGTGCATTTATCTAGGAAATTAAATAAAGAAGCAGGAAAATAAAAAGGTAAGCTTCCTTTCAAATGCTTTAATTGTGTAAAATAGGACACTTTGCATCTAAATGTCCTTATAAGAGCCATGATGGAGTAGATGATGAGAAAGAGAAATCAAGTAAAAAGAAATTCTATAACAAAAAGAAGTTTTTTAAGAAGAAGAAGAGTTTGATTGCTGATGTATCAAATAGTGATTCTAGTAGTTTTGAATGTGATGAAAATGAAGTTTCATTCATGGCTATAGAAACTACTTGTCAAGTATCAGATAGTGATGATGATTTAACTTGTTGAGGCTGATTTAGAATGTGAATTTCTTCATGCAATTAAAAAGATTAGGGAATTAAAAAGGAATTTAAGTGTTCAAGGAAATCAATTCTTAAAAGAAAAAGATAAATTTGAAAAAGAAACTGACTTAAATCAACAAATTATAGAATTGAAATTACAAGTTGAGGAACAAAAGAGAATTGTCTTTGTCATTAAGGAAGAGTTAAGTTCTAAAGATCATGAATGTACAGGGTTAATGAATGAAGAAGTATCATATAGAAGAAATTTAGAAAAATATGAGAACACTAATTTGGATCCTATGTTAAGGAAAAACAGAAGAACTGATGATCTAATATGAATTGGTTTTGAATTTGGACAATGTTCTAGTGACAAGAAAGATAAATCTTTATTCGAGATATTTAAATATGAAAGTAAGGATATAAATCAGAATGCTATCACATCAAATACAGGTAAAAATGCAGATTTTAATTAGATATCTAATGATAAAAATGAGGTTACATCAAGCATTTCATTCATGGGTAGAAAATACTCAAACAGGTTCACTTCTTTCTTTGATGGGTATTGCTTCATGTGTCATCAATATGGACATACAATAATTAATTGTAGATACATGTCAAAGAGGTATTCCAATTTTCATTTTGGTTATTCCTTTACTAAAATGAATAGTCTATGATGTTACAAATGCAATCTCTTTGGTCATGTTATGAGTAATTGTAAAACTAAGTCAATTTAGAATGATCAATCTTGTTAGAAACATTAATCTTCCCTTGGATGTATTTAATTGGGATATTCCAAGGATCCCTAATGTAGTTTGTTCTATTGTACACATGTGGAGGACATGTCATTATTTGTCCTTTATTCCACATGTGAGGACAACTCATTTTTATAATTCCTTTATTAATGAATTTAGTTTATCCTCCTTAAGAGGATTGTGACACTTTGTACACACCTATTATGAATGTGGCATTCATAGAAATCGGAGTTACACATGTGAACACATGCAACTCATTTCTCATCTCTTTAAAAGAGATGCTCCTCTTTCTTTCTTCTTTACACATCACTTTGATGTTATTGTATTGAGCTATTTTGCTCCAACACACACTCTCTCTCTCTTCTCTAGGCATTTGCCTTCATTCATAATACTCACAAGGGGTTTTCTTTTCTTTCCCCTTATAAATCCTTGTCTCCATTGTTGAACTATCTTGGTGTATGCTCTTGGATTTTGCTTATCTCATGGTAACATTGTTTCACACTTAACTTACTTGGATTGTTTCTCGTTCCTTGCTCAATCTTATCGTTTCTTACATGGTATCAGAGCTTGGTTACTAATCCTCGTTTTGAGTTTTGTGTCGAAGGTTGCCATTCATTGGAGCACACCTTATTTGGAGACGTTATTGAGAGAAAAAAATTGTGTTGTGGTTGTTTGCTCATTCTAACATCTTTTGTGTGCAGGTTTTATTTTATAAATATATAAAATATTAAATATTAAAAATTGCACAATTTATAATAAATAAGTGCTATCTAATAAATGCGTCTTGTTTTGGCAGCAAGCCTTCCAAAGAGCGTTAGTTAAAAAATGATACAAGATGATAAAATAAAACCTGCACTTTTAATTTTTTTATATTTTATATATTTATTCCACTTTAATTAAAAAAAAAAATTCTAAGTGTGATTGTTAAAAAAAACCTTAGAACTCACAATAGATTAGTTTAAACTTATGCATTTTGTTTTAAAAATTTAAAACATTTCCCATTTACTTATTTAAACTCTAAAATATTACCTTTTTTTTTTGTTGAAATTCAAAACTCATCCTTTTAAAAATTTATCTTAATATATCTATTTTGAAATATAAAAAGTTTTTTTAAATCTATGAGATTTTAAATATCTCATTTTTTTTTTCAAATCTTTGTTCAGAATTTTTTTAGAAACTTTCTTTCCAATCTGATTATCTTTTTTGTTTGGAAAGAAACCCAATTTTCACCTCTTTCCTAGATTTGCATTGCAATCGGTTCATTGCTTGTCCGTCTCCCTCTCCATGAAATCGGTTCAGACTTGTGTAAATTGCGTAGAGTGATATTCTGTTTGCTTTGATATTCATTTTAGGTTTCCCACCAGACCAAGCCTCTTCTGGAGTAATATCCTTGAGAGCTTTAGTAGGAGTCCTATTAAGAATATAAGTTGCACAAAACATGGCTTTAGCCCAAAATTTATAATGCAGATTCTTAGCATGCAACATGCATCTAGCCATTTCAACAATGGTTCGGTGCTTTCTTTCCACCACACCATTTTGCTGTGGTGTATAAGGAATAGTAAGCTCGTGTTTAATTCCACATGATTTCAAAAAAGAATGAAAAGCATTATTCACATATTCCTTTCCATTATCAGTTCTGAGAATTTTAAGTTTAAAACTAGATTGCCATTCAACATATAACTATTCAATGAATATATCAAGAACTTGATCCTTGCTATGCAAAAAATAGATCCAAGTTTGTCTAGAAAAATCATCAACAAAGGTAAGTGCATATCGAGAACCTTGGATGGAGTTATTCTCCATGGGGCCCAAAAGGTCACTATGGACAAGGTGCAACTTATGAGTTGCCCGCCATGATATACCACTTGGAAAGGGCTCCCTGTGCATCTTACCACTCATACAACTAGTACAAGCAATCTTAGAAGGAATAATGTGAGGCAAGCCATCAACCATATTTCTTTTGTGCATTAAAGTAATATAATCTGAATTTAAATGGCCAAGTCTTTCATGCCATATATTGAAATCAATGGAAGTATGTAAAGAATATCGTGAACTAGCAAATTCATGGAATTTAAATAAGTTGTCATTATCTAGTTTAGCATGAGCAATCACTTGTTTAGTTTGAGGATCTATCACATAACATGTATATTTATAGAATTCAACTTTATACTCCTGACATAACTTTGAAATAGAAAGCAAATTAGTTTTCAAATCAGGTACATACAATACATCATGCAATTTACCATTAGGAATAGTTACATGACCTAAACCTTCAACTTTACAAGTTTGATTATTAGCTAACTGAATAGGAATGTTAGCAATATCAGGTTGCAGAGAATCAAAAATTTCTTTATGAGAAGTTACATGTTGTGATGCACCACTGTCAACAATCCATTCTAAAGGTCTACAAAGATTAAAGCTACAAGTAAAAGCATGATGAGAATTAGAAATAGTAGAGTTACCTTTTTTATGATTTGATTTTTGATTATGGTTACTGTTGTTCATAGGTTTTTTATCATTTTTCTTTTTTAAAACAGTTGTTGACAACATGACCATCTTTGCCCCAATAAGAACAATGAGGTTTGGAATTTGAATGATTCCTTTGATTATTATTATTACGATTGTTATTATGATGATTGTTATGGTGATTGTTATTATTGTTATATTTGGCATGAGATTTATTATTGAAATGATTAGAATTATTATTATAGTGTTTATTATTATTATTATTATTATTATTATTTGAACAAAAATTATTATTATTTAAATTTTGAGACATAAATGCATGTTCAGTTGATTTAAGGGTACCAAATTGAATTAGCTTAGCTTCTTTCCTATCTTAATAAAGTTTGAAAAATAACATAAGTTAACTGAGTAGTTAATGTAGGAATAGCAAGCTGTGCATGAACATTAGTTATAAACTATTGAAACTGTCTAGGAAGACACTTTTTAACAATAATATGAATTAAACGAATGCCATCTAACTGAACACCTAAAACAATAATTTGGCTTTTAATAGAATCAAATTTTAACAAAAAATCATCCATAGTCTTAAAATCTATATACTTGAGATCTTCAAGTTGATCTTGCAACTATATTTTGCGATATTCATCTCCATTGTCATACTTGGTTTGCAAAATTAACCAGGCATCATGAGCTTTAGAACAGTGTGCAATTAACACATATAAATCTGGAATAATGGAAATACCAATTAATCCTAAAGATTCTTCATTCTTAAGTTTCCAAGTATCTTTTTCATCTTGGGTAGCTGCTGAACCAGGTTCAACAAAAGGATCAGTGGCTATCTCGAACAGGTGTTTAAAATGAAATATAAATGAAACATGTGTTTTCCAGCAATGATAATTAGTATGATTAAGTTTTATTTTTGGAATTAAGGTTGACATTTTTATGGAAAAAAAATGTCCCCCTTAAAAAAATATGAAATAAAAAAAATTAACTAGAACTACTGAGGAAACTATGATTAAGTTTTTGAAAAAGACAAATGAGACAGCCCTGCAAAGAAACGTTAGAAATAATGATTAATCTAAAAATAATAAAGCAGAGGCGAAGAGAATACTTAACTGATTATAGCCTGAAATGATTATTGGATAAACTGAATAACAGATAGACGTATCCAACTCGCTATATTTAGGATTCCCAATGATTCGAAATGATTGAAGGAAAAAGAACTTATAAAAAATTGATTATATATAAAAGATTTGGTTTTTAAAAAAATTATTTAAAAAAATTGATTTGAAACCAAAAAAAAAGCTTTGATTTAAAAACTTTGATTTTAAAAAAAGGGTTAAAAAAAATTGATAAAAAGTCTTAAGAGTTTAAAAAAAAAAAAAAACCCTTAATAGCTTAAAAAAACTTAAAAAAGCTTAATAGACCTTTTTTTAAAACATACGTAAAAGTCTTTTTAATTTGAAAATGTAATACACTTTTTAAAGAAATCGTAATACACTTATATTAAAAAAGAGTGACTTAAAAAAAATGTGATAGACTTTTGTTAAACATGTAATACTTTCTTTTAAAAACATAATACACTTATTCTAAGAAACGATTTAATAAGCCTTTTAAAAATACGCTTATCACAGATCCAAGAAAATGCTTTAAAGAGGATTTAAAGAGGATTTGAGTGCTGAGAGTGTTTGAAAAAAGGCATAAAAGAAAAGCATAAAAGAAAAAAAAACACTGCACTCGCAGGTTTGGGGGTGAAATGGATGCAAGTTATGCTGTCTCATTCACAGGATACAGAGGATGTTATTGCCAATGCAGCTAAAGAAGCTTTATGGCTTAGAAGACTTCTTGATGATTTGAGTCTACCTCAACAAGCACCTACCCCTCCACATTGTGACAATCAAAGTGCTATTGCCTTGGCAAAGAATCCAGTTTTTCATGCAAGGACCAAACATATTTCACTTCAACATCACTTCATTCGAGAACAAGTTGAAGACAAGCAAGTTACTCTTCTTTATTGTAAAGGTGAACATCAAGTGGCTGATATTTTAAAAAAACCACTTTCTAAAGAGAGATTTCAATTTCATTGTAAAAATTTGGGTTTACAACCCTTTGATGTAAACTCCCCAAGTAAAGATTAAGGGGGGGTTTTAGAAACATTAATCTTCCCTTGGATGTATTTAATTGGAATATTCCAAGGATCCCTAATGTAGTTTGTCCTATTGTACACATGTGGAGGACATGTCATTATTTGTCCTTTATTCCACATGTGAGGACAACTCATTTTTATAATTCCTTTATTAAGAAATTTGGTTTATCCTCCTTAAGAGGATTGTGACACTTTGCACACACCTATTATGAATGTGGCATTCATAGAAATGAGAGTTACACATGCAAACACATGCAACTCCTTTCTCATCTCTTTAAAAGAGATGCTCCTCTTTCTTTCTTCTTTACACATCACTTTGATGTTATTGTATTGAGCTATTTTGTTCCAACACACACTCTCTCTCTCTCTCTCTTCTCTAGGCATTTGCCTTCATTCATAATACTCACAAGGGGTCTTCTTTGCTTTCCCCTTATAAATCCTTGTCTCCGTTGTTGAACTATCTTGGTGTATGCTCTTGGATTTTTCTTATCTCATGGTAACATTGTTTCACACTTAACTTACTTGGATTGTTTCTCGTTCCTTGCTCAATCTTATTGTTTCTTACAAATCTTATGCTAGTCTAGAAGTTGATAAAGAATTTGATACTAAAATGATTAAGATATTGATGCCTAAGTTTAATAAGTCTATTTTGTTAAAATGGCTCTACATTAAGAAGAAAAACACTTTTGGATAATTGAGAGTGGTTGTTTTAGACACATGACAGGAGATAGAATGAAGTTTGACAAATTGATTAACTACAAAGGTGGCAATGCTAGTTTTGGTGATGATTCTTCAAGGAAAATTAAAGGTCTAAGTTTTTTGATTCTTAGTGACAAAATTTCCATTCATGATGTGTATTATGTTGGTGGATTAAAGTACAATCTTCTAAGTGTTAGTCAAATTTGTGATCATGGGTATGAAGTTATTTTTGATGACCATGGTTGCCAAATCAAATTAAAATCTTGACAGTTGGCTGCATCAAGTAAAAGATCCAAAGGGAATGTATGCAATTTAAAAGATATCACAAATACTAACAATCATGAAGATTTTTGTCTCATGGGATAGGTGAATGAAAGTTGGTTATGACACAAAAGGCTTGGGCACTTGAATTTTGACAACCTGGTAAAAGTTAGTAAGCATCAAAAAGTAAGAGGTATGCCATGTATAAGTAAGCCAGAGAATGTTATTTGTGAAGTGTGTCAACATGGTAAACAAACAAAAGAATATTTTCCTTCAAAAGAATATTTTTCTTCTAAACCATTGCAATTAGTACAAATTGATTTATGGAGTCCTACAAGGACAATGTCATTAAATGGTGAAAATTATTTCATGCTTTTTATAGATGATTATACAAGAATGACATGGGTAACATTCTTAAAGCATAAATCAAAGGCATTTAACAAGTTTAAGATTTTCAAGAAAATGGTTGAAAATGAGTTAGACATGAAGATTGAATGCTTATGATTAGATAAAGGTGGTAAGTTCAGTTTAGATGAATTTTTTGATTATTGTGGAAAACATGGCATCAAAAGACAATATGCAACATCTAAGACACCTCAACAAAATGGAGTTGTTGAGAGAAAGAATTGAATAGTGAAAGAAATAGCAAGTACTACATTGGATGAATCTAAAGTACCAAATAGGTATTGGAAAGAAATAGTTCAAATATCAGTATATATTTTAAATAGGGCACAACTAAGGGTAAAAAATAAGTACACTCCTTATGAGTTATGGTATGGACATCTTGCATCTGTTAAGCATTTTAAAATTTTTGGCAGTAAATGCTTCATTAAGAATTTTGATGATAAAATAGGAATCTTTGATTGGTGATGTGATGAAGGAATCTTTTTAGGATATTCTTCTCAAAGTAAAGCTTAAAAATGTTTTAATAAATGATTGAATAAACTTGTTGAAACTATACATGTGAAAGTGGACGAAGTTGTGTAGGATAAAAAGGAAATGCAGAATATAAAGGAAATAAGAATGGATAATACTTTCCTAAAAGATATTGATAAAGACTTGAAAGAAGTAGATAATAATGTTATTGAAGATGAAGAAGAAACAAATGATCAAATAGAAACACTAGAACCCATAGGTACAAAGGCTATAGGAACACGATTGAAGAAGTATCATCCTCAAGAACATATTATAGGATATAAACATACAAGTATTCAAATGAGAACAAGAACTACATCTAGTGAATGTGCTAATCTCTATTTGTTATCTCAAATTGAACCTAAATCATATAAAGAAGCTAGTATGGATGAGTTTTAGGTTAATGCTATGAAAGAGGAACTAAGTCAAATTAAAATAAATTAAACTTGGGAATTAGTGCCTAGACCTAAAGATAAAAATGTAATAGATACTAAATGGGTCTTTAGAAATAAACTTGATGAAAATGGAAAGATATCAAGGAACAAGGCTAGATTGGTTTCTAAGGGTTATGCACAAATAGAAGGTGTGGATTTTGATGAAACTTTTACATTGGTGGCTAAAATTGAAGCAATAAGAATCTTTCTTGCATATTCAGCTTTTTGAGGGCTTTATAATGTACCAATTAATGACATTTCTTAATGGTTATCTTGATGAAGAGGTTTATATGGATCAACCTGAAGGATTTGAGAACAAAGACTATCCTAATCATGTCTACAGGTTAAAAAAGGCTCTTTATAGTTTGAAACAAGTTTCAAGGGCTTGGTATTCTAAGTTGGATCAATATCTTATCAAAAATGGCTTCAAAAGAGGTGGTGTTGATAGCAATTTGTACATATAGTACATGTGTTGATGTTCTCATTTTTCTTGTTTATGTTGATGATATAGTATTTGGATCCAATGATGATGCTTTAAGTCAAGGCTTTTCAAAGCTTATGCAATCTGAATTTGAAATGTCCATGCTTGGGGATCTGTCCTATTTTCTTGGGTTACAAATTTCTTAGTTGGAAAATGGTATATTCTTATCCTAAACTAAATATGCGAAAGAAATGTTAAAAAAATTTCATATGGAAGATTGTAAGCCTATGGGAGTACCAATGATAACAGGATGTAAGCTTACTAAGAATGATGATTTTCCTGATTTTGATCAAACTACTTATAGATCTATCATTGGTAGTTTACTATATCTCATAGCTTCAAGGCCTGATATCATGTATGTTGTATGTTTGGTTGCAAGATTTCAATCTTCACCTAAAGAATCTCATGGTATAACAGTTAAAAGAATTTTTTAGATTTATTCAGGGTACTTTGGATTATGGGATTTGGTATCCTAAACATGATGATTTAAAATTTGTTGCTTATACTAATTCAGTTTGGGCAGGTTATTTAGATGAAAGAAAAAGTACTTTAGGAGTAACATTTTTCATGGGTAATAGGCTAGTGTGTTGGCATAGTAAAAAGCAAGAATTTACGACACTTTCTACTACAAAGGGTGAATATATATCCACGTGGTCTTATTGTCAATAGGTTCTTTGGATGGTTTGAACTTTATTAGATATGAAAGTAATAGTATCTAAACCAACTCCTATCTATTGTGATAATCAGAGTGCAATCAATTAGTATTTCTAAGAATCTAGTTATGCATTCACACACCAAGCACATTGATGTTCATTATCATTTCATAAGGGAACATGTCTTGAATGGTAATGTTGAATTATAATTTGTTCCTTCTTCAGATCAACTTGTTGACATATTTACAAAAACTCTCTCAAGAGGCACATTTGAAGGGTTAAGAACAAGATTGGGGGTTTGATCCCTCTCTTCTCTTGCATAAGTTCATAAATGAGTGATAAGTTTTAGAGGGAGCATATTTTGCTTATCTTTTTGTTACATTGAAGCCTTGGTATATCTCCTTTGCCATTGATGTCAAAGGAGAAGTAAAATGAACAATATGTCTACATGATGGATATATAGGTATAGTTACACATGGATATAGAGGTATATAGGTACAAATACATGATATATAGGTACACATGGATATATAGGTGGAAGTTGGTATTGACATCAATGCCAAAGGGGGAGTATGTTGAACCCTTGGTATTTGGTCTTTGATTATTGCCATTAATGTCAATAATGAGCATATGATTTGGAAAAAACCATGTAATTATCTAATTTTTATGTCCCTCAATATTGTTCAAAACATATTCAAGACAAATACTTAAGTGTTATACAATTAACGCTTAATGTTCACATTGTTTTTGAAAATGGATATAAAAAAACATTTTTGATCTATTAGAAAGTTGACAAGCTTTTAAACCAGATAGACCCTAACTATCATACCTTTTTGGAAAGTCTCAGAGTTGGCTAAATGGGTCTTTGTTAATTTTTGCATAAAACATGTGTGGAAAGAGAAAATGTCTATTTATTAGAAACAAGTACCAAATTGTTATGACAATTTTGGTAGTTTTGAGTAGTTTTGGTCTAATGGAAGTTTGGGGTATGTAATTGCCTCCAAATTTTTGACTCTCTTAGTTTATAAATAGAGGATACATTCCTATAAAACATCCAATAGGTATTTTTGATAGAAGTTGCAGAATTAGTGTGGAATTCCTTGTAGACCGAATAATTTGTAGGCAGATTTTTAACAACAAAGAAGAGGGTAATGCTTTATGTTTCCATTTTCATATTTGTGATTTGATTTTTATTGAATAATTTTATCAGAGGTAGAAGAAGGGTTATATATTTCTTCTTCATTCATTCATATTAGTATTTGATTAGATCTTTTAATGAAAAAAGAAAATATATTTGGATATTGGATGTTTTGAGGAGAATAGAAGTATATCTTCCATTGTGTTTTCAACAAGAAGTTGAAACTAGTGATTCATGATTTGTGTTGTAATAGAGACGATCCTCTAATTTTATATCTCACTTGCTCATTTTTGAAGTTGGTGCTTCTTGTATTCATGAAGTTGGTGCTTTAGGTGTAAGGGATTGGTGTTGTAATGCCCCGCCAAGGGATCCAAAGAATTTCACCAAGTTTGCCAAACAATTTTTTTTTTTTTAAAACATGAAAGTAAAACCATACACAACACTTGTGGAAGCAATAGCAACATCCAACTAAAAGTAAACATAACATAACAGATTACATTCTTTAAAGATCCCTTAACGTTGAATTACTTATAATCATAACTTATTCATCTAACATTACATCCTTAACAATGAAATAACAAGGATACATCCAATATTCATAAATTATATTTTAATTTAGCTCAATCATCCACTGTACATGTTACAAGGTATGAAAAGCTTAAAAGAATAAACATCCATGTAGATAAAGTACATCATCATCCAATATTAATCCATGATGCAATAACATAATGAAGCCATAACCATACATGATACATCATCATCATAAAAGATATAAACATCCATCTCAAAATATAACCATATGTCACAAACATAAATAACTAAGTGCACGGTTCCTCCCAACTATAAATAGCATCATTAGACCATCGTGGATCCTAGCCATCCTTCCGTGCATAACATTCCAAAGCACCGAAGAGATCATCGATATTAACATAGTAGGAATGTCACTCCTAAAACATCCTACTAACATGCAAAGTAAAGCATAGGATACCATCATCTAACACATGCAAATCATCAACATAAGAAACATACTAGTAAATACATCCATCATAAGGTATATCATCTATCGTAATGCTCCAAGATCATAATGAAGATAAATACCAACCAAGAAATACTCTAGCCACGGTGTCTTGGACGGATCTCAAATGATAAGAGTGGAAAATACACTACCACCCGACCGTGTGGAACCTAAATGGTCCACTCCCACCGTGCTGAGGAGATAATCTCAAGTCCCAAATAGGCTATCAAAACCACAAAGCATAAATCTCTATGAGTCCAGGAATCCTAAAAGTATACTAACTCAAAGGTTCCAACACACACAAAACAGACATCTACTTCCCAGAGGCACACAATGACATGTAGGAAACCTACTCTGCAAGCGAAAAAGTGTCATCGCATTTATCTCGTACAAGTTACCTTGGTAGTTAGCTAAACTCCACGGGTCCATACAGATCTCATGCGGCCACTAGTATCCTCTCATACTGACGAGGCATACTATGGAATGCAAGGTCGCAACCATGCATCTCACTACTCCCATCCTAGCCTATACAAGCACTCAAGGCATGGGCGAGAACCAAAACAATTATATTTTTAGGTTCATTTAATCTCCATTTAGTGTGTAAATGTTATCACTTATTAACCAAACTTACAATGAGTTACCCTGGCAACCACTTAGGGCCCTGGCCCCCATTGCAAGCCACTTCCCAACACTACAAGTAGATTACCTACCCTAATGCTCATGGAATCATAAATCACCACAGTCCTGTACAAGCAACTGTAAAGAAATCCAAAAGATAGTCCATAAAAAGAATCATCAAATATCCACAATATAAGCATCAAATATCCATAAGAAGAATCATCAAATCTCCAAGATAAGAATAATCAAAATCTCCATGAGCATCTGGAAAACATCCATAGAAAATCATGGCCACAACAGTTCTCTATTGGCAACTGAAGGCATCACTGATAATCATAAGTATCAATTGGTTCTCAATAACCAAAATAAATCATCACATCCATTGGTTCTCAACAAGCAACCAAGAATATCTCAAAATCATACTGATCGAAGACTCCAAAATGGTTGAGTCAAACATGTCACAACATGACATCATCAATAAATAAATCCACATTTTCAGTCCCATCATGGCAACTAGAAAAAAAACCAAGGATAACTGATCGATGACTCAAAAATGATTAGCTCAAGTGTCTCATACATACATCTCAGCTTCACACATGAAGACTGATGAACAAATACAAACATTTCATAGAGCATACGATCGCATAACCATGGTTGGGCTTATAAAGATCGAGACCAAATAAGATCAACATGCCATCACATCTCATAACTCCCGAGCCTCTGGTAACAACCTAGGACTGGTCATCACTAGTTCACCCAAAACCCAAAACAAGAAGCATATAGAATACATGATGCAAACACATGTTTTGGTTTACTAAATTCACATAGTTGAATCAAGTGTAGAGTTTCAGTTTTCCATTTGCAAGTATACCTCAAGTGTCTAAGTTTCATCATTTGACCTACAAGTCAACCCATTTGTTCCCCGTTAGCATTATCCTAAGAATAACTTAAGGATAATTATTCACTAAACTAATCATCATTTACCTTAATTAAATTGTTCTCTATTTTAACCATGATCCATATTCTAATTGATTAACTCTTCTTCAAGGTCACTTCAACTTTTAACATAACTCAAGGATCATTATTCATTAAATTATAAGAGAACCAATTATCATTCTTCGAATTGGAGAATTATAACTTTATTAAAATGATCAATTTAACCCATCAATTAACATAGGTACACCATCCATGACCTATTAACATTCTAATAGTCTTCAATTAGAAACATAATTAAGTATTACTAAAGCTTGAGTCTTTTAAATTAATCGTTATAATCTTTGATAACCATATAATATCTAAAGTCATAATTCAAGTCATAAGACTTATCAACTTCAATATAGATAATCTACAATCTCGTTAAAAGAATTATATCAGATAAATCTCTATTACATAACTTAATTATTAATTAAATCTAATTAACTCTCATTAATTAATTTAATTAATAGTTGCATAACCATAGCAATGTTCCAATTAATATCAGCTGACTAACAACTAACTAGAATTTTGTAAGATAAAAGTCAACTATAATTCAATACTCAAATGATCATATTAATAATTCAATAATAATTATTGAAAATCTTAATAATAATTTCGTATGACCACATTTGTCATATTTCAAAGAATACCATCATTCCCTTGACAAATTCGTATTATCATTAATCTTTTCAAATAAGACTCTATCGCACAACTTAATTATTAATATCATAGTTATAATATCAACTCAATGAATATCAATTGATTAAAAATCAATTATACTTCAAATCCAAAAACTAATATCTTTACAAAACTTTAATCATTAAATAATCTTCACTAGATTAAATCTAATCGAATTAATTGATAATTAATTAAACTCATCAAAATTATTGACGTTCACATTAATAGTAACTTGTTAATCATGAATAATGAATTATATTAAAGGTGACTAGTATTTCCATATTCTACATTATAAATAATAATAACATCTTAATGAAAACCTAAATATAGATTGGGTCATTTAAGCTGATAATCCCGCCTTGACCTAAATCAATTCTCTAGAGGCAAGCTTCTTATTAACCCAAGTATGTACTTCCCATCAAATTACAAAACTCACAATTTCCACCCAATTCCATATTCAGCTTCAATTAAACTTGTCTAAAGGTTCAAATAGAATACTCAATTCTTCCTTTGCAAATAACTTAATTTATTAATTATTTTACAATTAATTATATGAAAACTCAAAGAATATCTCTCAATAAATAATTAACCATAGTTCCATAACCTATATTTTGACGCATTTATTTTCCCAATGGTATAAGGTTAACTATCTCTCAATATCATTATCTAATATTTGCTTTAACCTATCATCTCATATCCCCTGAGATTGTCTAATTCAATTATTATAACTTATTGCTATACTTCAATTATTACAAATCTCAATTTGAGTTAAATTGAATTACTTAATACTTGTACTAGCTTTACTTATCATTCATTAATAATTGCTAAACTTAACAATTATTAATAAATAATAATCCCATTAATAATCTCAATACTTAAATCAGATTCATCGTTCATTCAATGAATATGAAATAAACGTTAATATCTCTAGAAGAATAATATATAGTTTTCTCAAATTTCCATTTGATTTTTCTATCTTTCTCATTTAAAAAATTTATATTATGAGACTTAAAATATTATAAGATGATTAAAAATATTAAAATTTCATTTATAATAAATATTATATATATATATAATAATTGTTGAATATCAAAATTTATATATTACACAACACATGAAATAACATAAATTAAGGAATGTTTAAATGTTTCAAACCCAAAACGATGGCAATATTTATAAATCGCCGGCACGTACTCATGCGAGACCTGCGGGTCACAAGTACTCTGCGGATCGCAGGTACACTGCAATCGCATAGGTACTCTGCGATCCTCGCAGTCCTGCCACGTACCGCAGCCGGGGTTAATAAGGATGGGGGTGCGGTCGGGGTAAAGCCCGCCCACCCCAATAAATATATTTTCATTTTATAAAACGTTTGTAGTAACGTGTACTTTTGTGCGCTAAGACATGCGATTCAGATTTATTAAATAAAGTTTTTCCATTTCGACTTTACACAAATATATATACATATATGTATATATGTATATATATATATGTATATATGTACATGTATGTATATATATATATATATATATATATATATATATATATATATATATATATATATATATATATATATATATATATATATATATATATATATACACACACACACACACACACACACACAATTTGCTATCAATTATTACTGCATTTAAAATATATATATATATATATATAATTATTTATATGCGAATTTATAAAGGAAAATATATATTCAAATTTAGAGGCTTAAACAAGAATTCTTCCCTTTAAATAATTGTTTTCTAAACATATCCATTAATTCATCCAATGGGTTTAACTATAAATTTGAAATCACCTTTCTCAATTTAATTCTAATTCGAACCCAAACCCGTATAGATCTAATGTCTCTTTAATTGGATCTAGGGTTTTCTAATGTTTTCTTCTCAAACAAATAAATACATATCTAGATTCCAATTCAAATTGCAAATTCATTTATGGAATATAATCAGACACTTATAACAAACATGATGAAGACAGGAAGAGAAATAGTGCAAAGAGAATATGCAATTATCACGAGTGCACCTGGACACTGATGCTAATTTTGCCATGCCTCAGAAGTTCATAGAAAATCCTTTCCTTCTCCATCATTCACAATCCTTCCAAGATCCAAGTCAACTGAATCCTCCAAGTGACTAGAAGTGCTAGAAGAAACATAGAAGCATGTTGAAAATATATGAGCATATGAACTTCTCCAATGCATGTAAGCTTTGAAGCTTCCATTTTAGCTTGTGGCTTGTAGCTTCCATTAAGCTTGTACAAAACACACTAGGAGCACCTCTATTTAAAGGCCTCTAAGATGCATCTAGAGTGTCTCTAGAGACAACTAGAAGATAAGCATGACAACCAAGCATGAGTCTTCTCCAACCTTCTAGATGAGTCTTAAGGTTGTAGACACCATGTGCTCAAATAAAATGCTAACTTCTAAGTGTAGACAACTAGTGCATTCTTAGAGTGCAAACTCCAGTGTTGTCTACATGACAACTCTCAAGAATTTTCCAACTCCTATGTGAGCAAATATTAAAATAATGTACAATTATTAATATAATATTTACTTTACTCTTTCCAATTTAATTAATTAATTTATTAAATCTCATGCACTAACTTTAATAATTCCACTTTTGAATCTTAATATATTTATATTTTAATCACATGAGATTTAGAATCTTTTATTAATTTAAATATATCTTCCAATTTTTAAATTTCATTTTCCAAAACTTAATTGCTAAAATATTTATTAGCTTTAATAATAATATTATTTAGTCATTTATTTAAAAATGAGCTCCAAATATATTATTATTAAAATAAATATTCCAAATAAAAATTTTTAACTTTTATTTTCAAATTTAATTATTTTATTTAATTAATTTTTCAATTAATTAAATAAAATAAATATTAAAATATCATATTAATTTTTCATTAAATTAAGCCATTAATTAAATCTTTTAATTAGGCTTAATTAATAGAAAATACATCAAAGACTCACAAAGTAAAAATATGAAAACCCATCATAGCTAAAAATACATACAAAATCAAACCAAGGGTTTATATCACGAATTACGTCATCCAACATATTCGGAGGGTACTCAGCTCAGATACTTGTCCTAATTTTTCAATTAGAACAAATGGCTTAAAGGGTTGGGATTTGGACTTGAGAATTTATCTCCCCTCTCTTATCATTGAGATAGTGTGATAGGGTACGCTCATCCTGGCAATTCAGGGAAGTCGATACTCGGTACCTACAACCTACATAAAATTTATGCATGTACAAGCACAATATATACTAAACTAAACAGAAAATGGCAGGAAGTGGTGCATCGTGTAGATCCCGACTAGCAAGTGACTACGACTCCCTTCCTTAACCACATCAGACACGCCATACAAAAGTAAACACGCAAAGAAAACACACACACCATACACATGCAAGTATGGGGTAACTATCCATAATAAAACACATATGATAATAAATCATCTTACTAATCATCATTAATAACTGGAAGCAATGTAATGATCATCATCAATAATTGTGAACACTAAAAATAATCATCATATATACATGAAATGTAGAGTCTAAGTAATCTCATCACATAATAAACTGAATCCATAGCAGAATATTTGATAATCTCAAAACAATGCTGCTAACCATCAACATAAAACTAGCCCTAAAAGAGTTCAACAATGTTAGCAAAATGTGAACTAGGGGCAGGCACTACAGGTGTTCCTTGAAATTGGTGTTTCTAAAATAGGGTGTTGGTGCTTCCCAGAGTTATAGCTCTAAAATATTTGTTCAAGAGGCCAATAAAGTTTCAGCTTCAAAGTGGTTTTTTACCATAAGGGGTTTTCCACATTAAAATATTATGTCACTTTGTTATTCATTAACTATCTTGTGTTGGTCTTAAATTGGTTTTGACAATTAAGTGTCAAAACACTTAAGAAATTTATAAGATGATGCCGAGTATAGTATAGATGCCGAGCTACAGTATGTGCTGAGCGAAAAATTGAATAGGTGCATTCAAGTGCCAAGCTAATTTCAAGTGCCAAGTGATAATTGATGTTGAGCGGGTATATGTTCCAAGCAATGTATAGGAGCTGAGTGAGACAAAGTTACTATAGGAGTTGAGCAAGATAGAAATCCTATATGTGTCGAGCATCAACAATCAATAAGTGTCAAGTAAAACATAATCAACATATGAGTTTGTGCCTTCACAAACTCAGGTGTAAACCATTTTTGAGCCAAATCAAGATAAATCTTGAAGGATCTAAAAGATAAGATCGAATCTATTGCATTCTTGATGTAATCAACATGCAACCAATCAAGAAAAATGGAGAAAGCATGCAACCAATAAGAAAACTATAAAGAATTGAGCAAGAAAAGAAGGATGAATCTCGATCGTAGATTCATACCTAACCCTAAGTCTCAGAAACCTTTATAAAGAGGTCGAAACCCTATAATTTAGTGTTGAGTGGAATGGTAAGAGGTTGTGTGGGAATGCATGAGTAAATACTAGAAAAGTTTCAGAAGGGGCGAGAAGACTTAGAGGAAGAACAACATTGCAGAATCTAGTTGGTTAGAACAAATCATCAACACTTCAAATAGAGATATATTAGATCAGGAAGGATCAAAATAGATTAGCAAAACAAGGATATGGAACCAACAATTGAAGATTGTAAGTCATCAATTCAACACATTCTACTATACTTTTTAGCCATTTTATTATGAGAATGAAAACTTGATGAAGATAGGTTGTCTTGACAACTATTTTGTAGAACCTTTAACAAGGTTATAAATCCTTTAACAGGGTGACATTCCAAGTGAATGTTTGTAAATCCTTTAGACATGTCACTTTTAATAGGGTGTAAAGCCTTTAACAAGGCAGGCCTTTCATAGGGCAGACCATTGTTGATGGTCAAACTTTGTAACCTTAACCAGTTACATATTGCTGTAGTGATAAGTTGTGGGTGTCATCCCCACCCTAGTTTTACCTTCTCATTTTGGAGGGTTTCTGGGTGACCAAATCTTGTGTAATCTAATTTCATGCATGCCTTTATTTCCATGTTAATTAGATATGTCAGATGCATGTGATTGATTTTAGTTAAATGAGTTTTAGAGGATAAAGTTTGTTACTTTAGATTCTTCCCCCCTCTCAGAAGTAAATCTTCCCAACTATAAATTTGAACAATTGGTATCAGAGCGTGGTTCTCATAAGGAGAAGTCTTATAGCTTGGAGAAAAGATCTCCAAATGGAAGTCTACAAACTTGGCAAGATCATAGAGAACTAGGAAATTGAGATACTAGGCCAATTCACCACATACATTGGCCTAAAAGCCTATTTCTAGGTTTTCACCACTTGACAGATTTTTTCAGGACTTTTTTCAAATTTTTTTTTTTAGCATCATATTTGATTTTTTGGATTTTTTAGAAGGTTTTAGAGATCACTAGTTCTCAAGCAAGATCACATCATTTTCTCCGAATGTCTAGCAAGGTATAGGACACGATGGAGAAACAAGCCGATGGATAAGCAAAGAACCCCTTGCACGAGACGATGGAAAACCTAAAAATGGATGTTCTAATTGTCAAATTCTTTTAGGCCAATTTTATGCATTGATTAGTTTTAGAGATACTAGATTTGCAATATTATGATATTATTTCATGACTTGGATTACAAATATATTGGTTATAATTGTTTAGTTGATTTCATTTCATGTGTTGTTAATGATGTTTTGATGATTCCTAGTTAGTAAATGTGGTTTCTTTCATAACAATGTAATGTGATGTCTTTAATGATGATTATGTTTTTATTGATAGAGATGTATTATTATATGTACGCATTTGATATTATACTTGTGATTTTTATGATACTTACCCCATACTTGCATGTATATGGTGTGCGTGTTTGTTTTATCTCTTTGTTTGACGTGTTTGATGTGGTTAGTGGAGGGAGTCGTAGTCACCTACTAGTTGGGATCTACACAATGCACCACTCCCTGCCATTGCCTATTTAGTTTAGATATATATTATATAGATGTACATGCTCGTCTTTTATGCAGGATGCAGGTACAGGGCATTGACTTCCCTAAATTACGAGAATGAGCGTGCCCAATTACAATTACTCAAATGGTGAGAATGGGAAGATAATGATCAAGTCCAATCCCAGCCATAGCCTAAAATACTTGTCCTACAAGGAGGACTCATAATAGACTGTCTACCTTTTTTAAAACCCGTGAGTCTTTTGTGCGTATGTTGTTTTATGAGTCTTTGATGAATTTTCTATTAAATAAGTCTAATTAAAAGATTAAATTAATGATTTAATTTAATGGAATATTATTAGGACATTTTAATAATTAATTATTAATTGAGAAATTAATTAAATAAAAAGAATTGAATTCAAAGATAAAAGTTATAAGAATAAATTTAGAACGTGATAATATTTAGTTAATTTAATAATAATATATTTAGAGTTCTTTTTTAAATAAATGCTAAATATTATTTTTATTTAAGTTAATAAATATTTATCAAATTAAACGTTCAAAAATAAATTAAATATATTAATTTATGAAAAAGATTTAAGTTCACATAATGCGTGCAAAGATTTAAATATAGGAAATTAATTTAAAAGATAAAATATGTGAACTTGATTAAGATATTTTAATAAAGTGCACTTGAGATTAAAGTTATAAATTAATTAAAATAGAAGTCGAGTGGAAATTAAATAAGAAAATTTAATAATTGATTTGACGTGCATGCAAGGAATAATAAAATAATATTTTAATTAAAAAGAAAACTAATTGTGCATAAAAGAATTAATAAAATAAAATAATTGTAATTTTAGAGTTGTGGAGATAGAAACCCTAAAAGGTACTTAGAGTTTATATTAGAGGGTTTTTGGGTCATAATTACACACAAAAAAAGTTTCAGGAAACACAAATTTTAGACACAAATTTTGGGAGACAAATTTTGGAGACAAATTTTGAACACGATTTTTTTGGAGAGGAAATTTTGGAAGTGAATTTCAGAAGGAGAATTCTAGGAAAAGTTTTCAGAGAAAAGTTCTTGAAGAGGAGCGAATTCTCTTACATTCAAGGATTGTGTATTAGCATCAGGCTCAGGTAGGGTCTTGTGCTTTGATCGCTAATTAATTACATAATTTTCCTTTCTTGTCTTCTTCGTGATTGTTAAAATAAAGTCTCTAGATTTCGTTGCGTGAATATTTCTATTCTTTGGTTTCGAATCTATGATGGGTCTATTGTTATAATATGATTAAAAGAAAAATAAATCAATTAGAAAACCCTCATTTTCTAGATTAAATCTGGGAAGGGTTCAAAATTAAAGATGAAATTCTAAATTTAAAAAAAATAAAATTAGATGGTTGATAATAGTCTCTCTATTAGAGTATAGATGAAAACAATTTAAAAAAAATATATAAATATATAAAAGAATTGTTTAATAACTCTTATATATATGAATCTTTTAAAAATAAATCAATAAAAATATAATTACAATCTAAAATTGTTAAAGGGTGGAGTTTATTCCATTTATAAAAAAAAAGAGTTTTACTATTTAAAAAAAAAAACATATTAAAAAAATAAATATAAAATAACATTAAAAAAATAAAAAAAAACCATACCCACCTTACCTTTTTAAAATCTGCTAGTCGTACTGTACCCTACGACTTTTTATAAAAAAGGCGGCCCTTTATGGGTGGCCGCACAGCTATACTAAGAGGCCGATGGCTATTATGCATAAAGTTGATATGTATAAACTTTATAAGGAAACGTATAAGGGGATAAGTATAAAGTTTTTATAACTTTTATTATTATTTTAATTAAAGTAGTTTGTTAATAGTTTTATATAGATTTTAATGATTATTTTAAATTATAATATTTATTAATTAAGTTTATTAATAATTTATTAATATTTATTAATTAATTTAATAATACTTATTTAATAAATTTAATAATTAATAAATATTATTAATTAAAGATTCTTTTTAATTTTTTTTTTTAATTACTAATTTGTAATGCTAATTATTAATTTATGTGAATGCAAATATAATTATTAATTAATTTAATTAAAGATAATTTAATTAAGTTTAATTAATAATTAAAGATAATTTAATAGAATTTAAAATTTATTTGATTGTTATTGATTAACAATATTGATTTTTATAAAATTATTGTTATTCTATTTAAAATCAATAAATAGTTATTTCTATAAACTAAATAAATGAGTGGATTATCCTTTGATTATCCTTTTAAGAAATTAATTTTTATTATGAGAGTAACTTTATATTTATGGGTTGAATAAATGGTCAGGTTAAATTATAAAGGTAATACTGAGAATCCTATACACTTGAAAAGTACCTTGAAATGAAGATTGAAACCTCATATATAACTTAACCATGTGATTTTGAAAACAAACTAAAACGTGTACTTGCACCTTGGTTCTATTTGTTGTCTATGCTTTGGGGGTTTTGGGGGTTGATTAGATGTTGACCAGTCTAGGATGTACACTAGAGGCTTTGTGTGATTTATTTTATACCATTTTTGTGGCTGGATCTCATGATGTGTCTTGTGATTCAAATTGAAAATTATATTTATGAGGTTTACTTTGTGGAGCATTTATGTGTACTTGGATGGGAGAACCATCTTATTTTTAGGTTGCCTGTTAAGGAACTGAGTTTGATCATTTTGAGTGTTGTGGTATGGGACACAACTATGTTTTATGTTCTTAGGAGAGGTTGTCTAGGTACATGTCTTTGGGAGTGGCTTGCAGTAGGGGTCCAAGACCCAAAGTGGTCTGTGCCAGGGTAACCTATTGTAAGTTATGTAACAAGTGATAATCTAGTAACTAATATTTTTGAGGAAAACACAATAAAAAAATAAGTTAGAGATATTTGATCCACCCATGCCTTGAGTACTTGTATAAACTAAGGATCGGAATGGGATGATAGTATAACTGGTTGCCTTGTCTTCTTGAGAGGGGTTTCTAGTTCCACATGTGTTACATTGAGGATCTAGGGTTCAGAGTCACCAGTCCAGGGTAACTCAACACTTGAGGGTCCAGGGTCCATTAAGAGACTAGTCTAGGGTAACTCAAGTAGTTTGACCATGTGATGACACTCCCTAGTATGTAACCTGAGTCTCCTCTATAGATTCTATGTACCTCTAGTGGTGTACTTATTATTGGATGTGTTTATTGTGGTTACTTACTTTCATTGATGATGATTGGTGATATATGGATGATGTACTTTTGACATGTGACCTTTGACTTGAGGTGATTATCTTTCGTTGACTTTATCTTATGATCTTGGTATTTGATTTATACTTTGTTCATGTATGATGTTTGATTATGAGGTGTTGGTATTGGATTGAGTGTTCTTACTTTTGGATTATTTTATCTTCTTGAGTAGTATGTGTTACCTTTGAGGTAGTTTTGGCTATTAGGCATTCCATGCCTAGGAATATTTTATGTTTGATTAGTCGTATGTGGATTGTTCATTATCTTCCCTACATGATGGGAGTGGAAGCCTGATTAGGTAACCACACGGTTGGGAGATAGAGTCTTCTTACCATTTGGGTCCCCCTCATATTGCTAGCTGATGGATGTTTGTTGTAGAAGATGTACCTTTATCATTCTTATTTCTTATCTCAGAGATTACCTTTCAATTGATGTATATATGTTATCATTTATTTTGATGTATTGTATTTATTCGCACATACCCTGCGACATGTGTAGTGGATTTTATTAATTGGATGTACTTTCATTGTATTAGTTATACTTATGCGATTATGTATTTGTTATTTCTTTATGATCTTGAAACATTGTACTTGAAACTTAAACTACTTGAGTTACCCTTGAGGAATTGAAACTGTATCTGTAATTGCTAATGTGTATTTGATGTGTATGTTCATATTGCTTCTGCATTAATGTTATCTTGATGTTGTTTAATTTTTAAAAAAAAAAATAGTTTAGTAAACATTGTAACATGTTAGGTTTATTTCTCTTGGGTTCCCGAGTGGGGCATTACATCTGGTATTAGAGCCTGAGTTTCAACATTGGGAACTCTAGGCATAATGTGCACCATCACTTGAGCAATTAGTAAACTTGCAACTTACTTAAACGACAAACTTATATTGACATCAAACTTGAAACAAAACTGTTGAACAAAAAACTTTGAAATGATACAAATTCTAAACATGGAACTAGAAAAATTACAAAATTTTCTAGATTATTGCGTATGTCGGTAAGTTACAACCTTATGGTTATGATGGATTCTTAGATGTTGTTGTTGCATTTGGGTGTTGTAGGAGAGATGAATTCTGGTTCTAGATCCATTGCTAGGGTTCATAGCTTAGGACATGGTAGAAGTCGCAGGAGAGCTAATCACCATATCCCTTTCTTCGTCCAATTAGGGGACCCTATTTAGGAAGAGGCTAGAGAGGATGATAGTGTTAAGCAACATGCTAAGATAGAAGGACTAGTTACTAGAGACTTGGTCAAGGAGATCCTAGCATGCTTACCCTTGCAGGATAGAGCTCATCATTTAGATCATGGAGATAGAGATAGGTCCATGAGTCCTAGAGGGATGAACCTAGAGAGCAGAAGGTGGTCTAGCCAGTCCATCCAGATGAAGGACCTATTGCACATCAAAGTAAAACCTTTCAATGGAGAAGGTACTGGATATGATGTTGAGAATTGGTTGATCACACTAGATAGATGTTTTTCTATTCAAGAGTTTGACTCCAACGTCAAAGCAAGATATGCCATCACCCACTTAGAGCACTTCACATCGATTTGGTGGAATATAGAGGAGAAGAAACTTGTGATAAATATGCAAATTGTCACATGGGAGTTGTTCCTTGAACACTTCCATGAGAAATTTCTATCAAAATAGTGGAAACTACAAATGGTAGATGAGTTTGATGACTTAAGACAGGGTACCAAGACTGTGGTGGAGTATGAGTGTGAGCTCTTTGAGCTTATGTCTTATGCAGGAGTTAGTGATAGTTCACCATTGATGGTCCAACATTCCATTAGAGGACTTAATGCTAACATCATTGGGGGTGTTAAGGTTTTCCAACTTAAAATCCTTAAGGATGCAATATTGCGAGCTACTTTGGTTGAGATGAGTGTGACTTCTAGTCAAGGTGGCCTACCAGGTGTTTAGGCTAGAGGCTCACTTTGTTTAGGAGCATCTAGGGACAACCAGTGTTAAGGACCTAGAAGTTCTAAAAATTCTCCTAACTTCTCTAAGGGTAATCAGGAGAAGTTGAGAATTTTTTTTTTCATGGTAATAGTGGTGGTTCACAGTCAGGGAACTATTGCAACTAGAAGTGTAGTATGCGCAACAAGTTGGATCAAGTTCCTTAGGGTTACAGTCAGGATGCTAGTGTTGGTAGTTTTCATTAGTCGCATGCATTTAGGGCTCAAGGAGACTTTAGTGGAGATTGCTACTTTTGTGGACAATATGGTAATAGAGTGACCAATTGCCTCGAGCATTCACCTCAAAGAGCTTTTGAGTACAGATCAAAGCCTATGTGGACACCTAATCAAGTAGCAAGGGGAAATAATTATGGACATCACTATAATTGGGATTGCAAAACTAGGCAAAGTTGTCACTACTATCAAGAGTATGGACACATCCCTAAAAACTATATAAGAACACATTTTAGTGGAAACTATAGCAGATGGTTGAGCCAAACTACATGCTTCAGTTGTTTGAAGACTCATCACATCAGTAAGAACTACCCAACAAGGTTAAAGGAACCTAGCTTAGAATTCAACAAAGGAAAAGGAAAGGTAGATCTCAAACACATTAACGGAGAGATGAATAAAACATGGAAGAACAAAGATGGAGGAAGCACATCCAATGAAGATCACTTGACCTAAAAGGTCAAGTGGTCACACTTCATCTAACTAAGCAAAAGAAGGTATGTGAAATTGATATTTAATGTTTTATCATACATCATTTCCAAGATGAGAAAGTACTAAAAAGAATAGATCAAATTGAATTAAGAAGCAAAGTTAAAATTTGAAGTTTTTGCAAGTGTTGTCGAGTTGCCTTCAGATGGCGAGTAAAATCATAGTATATTTTGAGTTGTTTGTCAAAGTTAGTGGAAGCTAAGTGATTAGTTGCATCTGAGTTAGTAGTGGATGATGAGTGAAGGGAAATTCTAATTGAAGCTAAGTAAGGGAAAATCCAGTATATTCTAAGTGTTTGGATAGACAATGGAAGCTAAGTAAAGTAGAATTGCTTATGGAGTCGAGTGGATAGCTATAAATGCATTAAGCATTAAATGCTATGAAACAAGGGTATATGATCACATTTTGAATCATTTTTCACCATCATGAGAAAAAGAGAAAAGATGAGAAGAGTGTAGAATGATTTTAAAGCAAAATTTCAAGCATTTGAGCAGATTTCTACAAAGATTCAACATAGTTTCATCAATTTTAAGGTAATTATACTAGTTCTGAGTTATGCAATTTCAAAATTTCTTCATGATTAAACCCTAGATTGCACAAATGGCATCTAGCTCTAGAAAACCTTATGACAAAGAGCCGTTTGAAGTTCAGTTAGTGTCAAATAAAGTCAAATAGCCCAATTTTTGACCTATCCCTAAAGTTGCCTACAAGAACGACCCTAGTAGAGCCCTATCTGTAATTCCTCCTAAGGTTGTAATGGTTCAATATGTTAGGAAATTCTATAACTATAAGATAGGTGCTATTAGAGACATGGAAATTAGGGAAGCTTATGATAGATTGTGTGAAAATAGAGTCTTGAAAGAAGAGTATCAAATCATTCAGAAGAAGGGCTTAATCTGTGCCCTAGAATTTCCTACTATTTTAAAGATTGAATGGATTAGAATTTTACTCAGTAGGATTCATGATGGTAGTTTGTGGTTAGAAGATAGGCTAGTTAAAATATGAAAAAGGATCATTCATAGGGTAACAGGGTCCCTAGATCGGCCTAAATCCCTTAGGAGTGACTCCAAAGAAGCTATTGAGAAGAATATTAGAGCCAAGTGGAACAAGATAGGCATGACCATAGATACCATTAAGGATCCTCTTGTTGATTTTGCTATTAGATTCATATCCCACAAATTCTAACAATCTAGCAAACTCAACAGTGTGCCCTGTATTACAGTGGATGTTGGTTACAAACTTGTTAAAAAGGATCATACTTATGATCTTGTAGAACTGCATCTATAATAGATCAATGAGAATTTCGAAGCTATAAGGAGAATAGAGGGAGCTTAATGAAAATTCAGAGCAATTTTGATATGTATATTCTTCTATGTATAGAATGAATTCCCATCTTTTGGAAATGTTAGCTAGAAAACAAATAGGTCCATAGTAGCCTAGGTGAATGAATATATTAAACAAATGGGAGACAATTTTGAGACACTCATGACTAGCTACTTTGAAGATTTCAAGAATTCAATGAAACATAGAATTAGGATTCCAGTCTCACTTGTGGAGTAGCATGTAAATGATATTTGCTTTCTTGTTGATATTGACTACACTTACATTAAAGCAGCCGTACCAAGGGTAAGATGGCTTAGACCAATTGGGTATGAGATAAATATTGATGAAGCATCCATAGAAATAACAACATTGTTAGAAGAGGAAGTAGATAAGTGTGCCCCACACTTTGGTAGATATGATGTTGTTAGGTCCAAAGTGGATATGGAACTAAAGACTGCATCTACACTGAATAAAAAGGACAAATTAGTGAAGAAGCTCAAGGCCAAATTTGGAGAGGGCTCAATAGAAGTAGAAGAAGAAGATGAAGAAGAAGAAGAAGAAGAGGAACATGGGCAAGGAACACTAGCATCAACCCAATGCATGGTGAGGATGCTAAAGAACAAGAAGGTGCCAAGCAAGAAGAGGAAGCACCTAAGGCAAAGCCTAAAAAGAGAAAAGCACAAAAATAACCTACAACATAGCCTAAAGGCAAGAAGAAAACAACTAAGCCAAGCCCAACCAAACCTACCACCAAGGTAGATACAAGAGCTACAACATAGGTAGCCAAAGAATAAGAAAAGAAGAAAGCTATAGAATAGGGAGGATCAATAGAGAAAAAGAGGAGAAAATATGTAGCACCTCCAGAGTCAGATAAGGAAAGGATAGAGTCTGATGATAATGAACAATTTAGAGTGGTAAGTCACACCACTAAATCTGACTTAGAAAACATTTGTGACAATATTAGAGACAATGCAGACTTGTTAGGGCTTAAAGGCATTAATTTTAATAAGCTGACAAGAGAAGTACAAAATATAGTGAAAGAATCAATTTACACTATGATGGCCAAGTTCAAGAATACTCCACTTGAACTAGATAATACTATGCCTAAGAATCTATATACAATTGTAGAAAATAAATGGCATTGTTGCCTAAATATGGAGAAAGAAATAAGAGAGTCAACATTGGCTTGTAGGATTCTTGACCTCACAAAAGGTCAAATAAGCAAGGCAAGTAAGAAACATGGGAGCAAATTTGCACCCAAACACAGAGCATTCAACATTTTGCAAAATAAAATAGAAGATGTTGCAAAGAAGTCCAATCTCATGTGGAAAGTAATGTATGGCCTCCAATCAATTAAGGAAGGACAAGAAGATCCCTTTGAGGGAAGGAATAATGATGAGGAAGAAGACGAAAATGAAAAGGAGGAAGAAGAAGAGAAAGTAAAGGAAGAAGTCATAGTGGAGAAGGAAACACAAAAGAGTGATATGGCAATAGATAAGGAGTAGCAATAGGAAAGGAGTGTGCAAGACACACAGATGCTACCAACTAGCCCTCCACATGCAACACCCCAACTTGTAGAGACAATAATTGTGAAGGATGTTCTTGACACTTCTAGTCAAAACATCAACCCATTAACTGTAGAGAATCTTAGAAAGATCCTTCACCAGATCACACTACTGTACACTAGAAATGTGTCACACCCTAAACCATTCTATCCCAACGATTCCATGAGTTGGAATGTTTGGATGCTGGCTTAGAGATCCCTATCTATGGAGTGCAAGAGGCTAGTATTCAAGCATGAAGGCTCTTAGCTAAGCCTTAGAAACATGCTTCTTGCTAGTAAACCATGCAATGGGATTTTCCAAAGATAAGATGCAAGAATGCAAATGTCTCAAGGAGTTCCTCAAGAATGCAATGCAAGTATGGAAACTAAGCTAAGATGATAATGCAAAATGCAGCTATGCTACACATGTATGATAGTGTTACAATCAAACTATTAGACTATATGATTAAGTTAAATGTAAAAATGAAAGCTAAGCTAAGCTAGAATTCCATGGATGAGAGAATGTAGACAAGAAATAGAAGTTCTCCACAAAGCTCCAAAGAAACCTGTTAGAAAACCTGTAGCATAACGATACTCAAAATATGGATGGATCCTTTGAGGGGGAAAGCTCTCTCCCTTTTAAAGTCATATGGACAGTAGAGATCAAGATGAAGATGGTGGATGATCAACGGTGGAATTCAAAAAGAGGAGTGATCCATGTGCACACACAAGTCAACCAATAGAATATAAGTTGACTTGTCACATAAGACAAAAGTCTCACAAGCCTTTTCTTTTAATTGTAAAATAGAAAAAGGACTTTATGTGTGCACTTTAAGTGGGTTAGAAGAATGGGGTCTTTTATTTAATTAAAAGGGGACATGTTCTTTTAATAAAATAATGAACTTAGGATAGCATAGTCAAACTATAGGTTATAATCAAATAAATTGATTATTAGCAATTTGGTCTAAGTAAATGATTAAATTAATTTAGCCAAAATGTTGAGAAGGGGGCTAATAGTCTTGATGACCATTTTTAAGTGATTACATTTGCCCCTCTTTGACTAATGTGTGATCGATCTGAGAACACATTATGTCAAAGAAAATAGAAGCCAAGTAGGCAGCAAATAGAAATAGATATCTGATTCCAAAAAACAAAATGCAAAAAGAGATAGCAAATCCTGAATGTGTAGTCTGATAGTGGTACTACTAAACACCAGGATAGAGATGATTTCAGAATTCAAGAAGAATGTTAACACCTAGAAAAGTGGATAGAGTGAGAGCAAGTGAGAAGATCAAACAAATGCTCCTAAGCAGTGATAGAGTATTTTTGCCCCCTCGGGATCAAAATTGAAATGAGGTAAGGGGATGTAGAAACAAGCTAGATATGAAAAAATTAGAATATAGCAATGTCCAAGATGATAGATAGATGATTAGAACCCAAAAATGACTATAAGAAATCGATAAAATGCCCCAATTTTGACTAGAGTTGACCTTGAATGATATAGCATAAAAATTAGGTCAAAACAAGTAGAAAGGTGATTTTAGACATGAAACAGTGAATTGAAGTAGATATGAAGTATGGAAATGATGAAGACATGAAGAAATGAAGATGCCCCAGTGATGATTCGGAGATTAGACCTCAAAAGGTTAGCTAACTGCTCAGAAGAAAGTAGAATTTTAAAAGACAATTTTGACCATCAAGATGAACTCGAATTTGGATTTCGATCTTGAAAATGAATCTAGGACATCAAAATTATTTAAGAGGTCAAAAATTTATATAATGTGATGATAAAATAGAAAAGAGATGAAGCGAAAGATTAAGAAGGTGAAAAGACATGAACAAGAAGAAAGTAAAGAAATATATGAAAGGAGTTAGCCGATATGTCCACAAAAAGATGAAGAGAGAGCTCTCCCCATATGAAAGAATACAAGATTAAGCTAAAAAATGAACCTAAAATGCAAGCTAATATGCAAAGTGGTTACATTTAGGCTCTTAATTTCATCATTGAGCATTTATTAGGGACATCATGAGATCATACAACCATCACTAGTATAACTATAAGGATATGAATATGATCGATATCAGATAGGTATGTGGAAATCCAATCTAAGCATCAGAGACATGTAAGTCAAGATAACTACGCGATTAGATTCCCTAAGTTTAATTTAGCAAGATTACACCTGTATCAAGGCATAAGCGCCAGGATAAACCCCAAGTGCAGTATTGCGAAACAATCAAGGATGATACATTTGTAAGTCAAAATGTTGAATAGGTCAAGCATAAATGCTTACAACACTATAGACAAACAAAGTATACCCAAAAGCATAAATCAAGAAAACATGCCCCATGCCCCCAGTCTTCTAGTCAATGACATCCTTGAAAGACTATTAGGGATGGAACATATAGTAAAGAAATTGTCATAGGCAACACACAAAGTAGATTAAGATCAGCATAGCTCAGTTGTTTAAGTGTTAAAGTGTGTGTGTGTAAGTCACTTGGCCATTTCTTCAAGATTTTATTCTGATAGTAAGAAATATCGCGACATCAGAGACTATAGGTAAACTATTTGAAAAGTGTTGAAAAACACTTGATGTCAAGGTGAGGGAAGTGTTCAGAAACACTATTTTGTGAGTTGTCAAAGAAATCCTATTGCACACGAATACCTCAATAGGTGAAGTAGCTATTCCCTCGAGATGAGGACAAGAAACAATTCCAAGCCAAGAAATGTGTAGTGAAATGGATGATTGAGATTGATAGGCATAAGTGAAAACCACTTGATAGATTTTTTTCAGGACTTTTTTCAATTTTTTTTTTTTCAGCATCATATTTGATTTTTTGGATTTTTTATAAGGTTTTAGAGATCACTAGTTCTCAAGCAAGATCACATCATTTTCTTCCAATGTCTAGCAAGGTATAGGACACGATGGAGAAACAAGCCGATGGATAAGCAAAGATGCATAAGAAAGGAATGTGAAGCAAGTGAAAGTGATCCTCAAGAACTGACTCCTCAAGACTATCCAAGCTAGGGAAAGAGGTGAAATAGTCATATGAAGCATATTTTGGATAAGAAATGGAAGTAATGAGAAAGATAACATGTAGGATAAGTGGTGAAGCCAAAAAGTGCTATAGTATATAAGATAAGCGATGGAAGCCAATGAGTAAGATAGCATGAAAGCATGTAATCCAAGAGAGTAGACATGTCAAGAGGCCTATGAGAACCATGTTTTATATATTGTGATCAAGACTCATGGGATCAACTAGATAGGATAGCGATGGGATATACCAATAAGAATAAAACTCAAGATGGAGGGTATGAGTGAATGAGAAAGCACAACAGAGAATATTGTGGATAAGATAGCCAATATGCAAAGATAGCTCAACATTGTCAAGATCAAAGAGAGAAGAGGGGATAGATGGATGATGGAAGAATTATGCATGATGCCTATTTACCAAGTTTTCATCATGGTACTTATCCAAGGTACCACAAGATGTAGTTTTCACCATAGGACACATTTATTTCTCTTTAATTTTGCTACCAAGGTGCCACAAGAAGTGGTTTTCACCAAGGCACATTTTCTTTTTTTTTTCTTTTTTTCTTTTTTCCTTTGTTCCTTTTTTTTGAATTTTTAGAAAGAGCTCAAGCTTTTTGAATGTAGATAGTGCTCCTATAGGAAAGATAAGTCATGATAAGCCAAGACCATAGAAAGGTATGCTCAAAGATGTTGATAGGGTGATGAAAGAGAAATGGTAGTAGGAAGAATATATTGACGATAAGAGTTCATGTATAGAAAGTAAGTGTAAGCTTTAGAGGATTTCATGAGGGTAGCTGAAATATTGGACAAGATCAATATTGACACACACCTTGAAGGGTATTGGAATGATGGAGGAATCATGGATGAAGTAGCTTGAGATTTAGATGTATGAGGTGGTAGAAGAGATTTGGAAAAAAGTGGAGTGGAAGGCTTTGGAATATTTTTAGGAAGATTTTTGGGAGAAGCTGGAATGGAAGCCTTTGGAAGCTTGAATGTCAACTTTGAAGTATTTTCAATATTCAAGTCTTCTAAAAGAGACTTGGGAATCCATATAGCTTTAGATTTTCCTTTAGATACTTCAAAACACATTTCTTCAATAATGGGTTTAGGAACCCATATTTTCTTTGATTTAGCTTTTTTAATAGTGGACCTTTGTGGTCTCTTTTGTGCATTCTCCTTCTTAGCATTCACATGTCGATTAGATGGGACATAGTGATCTTCATTTTTCAATGGATTCTTATGTTTATTCTCACTTCCAAAGGACTTGGGATTTGTGGATGAATAAGGCTGATATGACTAGTTTAGATGTATAGATGGGTGAAAATTCATCAAGGATGAGTGTCTTTTTTGATCTTGAGGTATGATGAGAGAGCTAGGAGTGGAAAATGTAGGAGATGAATGAACATAAGGTCCTAACATAGATGGAATGTTTGAAGGCTTTAGTTCTAATGGATGAGGAAAAAAGATAGACTTAGGAGATGCAAATGGATAGTGAAAAGGGATATCAACATCTTTAGAGTGAGCAACATGGTCAAAGAAATCAATAGACTCATGCATAGCTTTGATAGGAGCAACATTTTTAATAGGAGCACTTGAAGCTTGAGCACAATTTTGAAGTGGATATGGAGAAGTAGAACATGAGGGGATGCTTTGATCTTGACAAGTAGCTTTGGATAGCATATGAAGAGAACTTTTCTCATAATTTTCAGTAAGCTCAAGAGAGATAATGGAAGTGGTATCTTCATCATACTTAGGAGGTGGAAAAGACATAGGATATGGAGGGGTGAAATTTTGAAGATGAAAGGGTACTTGATCTTGATCTTTCTTGACATATATAGCTTTTTCTTTTTGAGAGTCCTCTTGACATGGAGCCACTTATAAGGACAAGGGGGAATGAAGAGTGAATGGAGTAGTGCTTGGATTAGGCATAGTAGTGCATGAAGGTTGAGGATGTTTAGGATTAGTAGCATGGAAAAGGTTTGCAGCCAAGTGAAGGTTAGCTTGAGTTTCTTTTAGAGGTAGCCCTTGAGGATACACGTAGTCAATGTGGAAAGCATTAGGTTATTTATTTGATGGAGGAATGTTGGAAAGCTTTGAAGTGTTGGGAGATGCATGCATGTTTGAAGAAGTGGAAGATGTAATGGAGCCGCTACTAGACATAAGTTCATCAACGTAATCTTGCTCAAGAGAAGTATCCTCAGCACATGAGTCACTAGAGGTTCCAATAATTCCATTATCAATAAGATCTTGGATTTTATGTTTTATCTCAATGCAATCTAAAGTACTATGCTCATAATTTTGATGATAAGCACAATAGATATCCAAGAATGGGTTTCCATATGAGCTAGACTTAGGTAACCTGATGAGCTTGGTGCTAAGATGTGTTTTCAAAGTGTCATCATAAGAATCTTCCAAGGGAGCAAAAGTTCTATCAAAATTATGTCTAGAGTTCTTTTTTTGTTTCTCAAGTGAATGGTATGCATCCATGTCTTCATCATTATCTTGGTCAAAGATAGATCCATCATGAAATTTTGGCATAGGCTCAAAGTAGGTATCAATTTCTTTCTCTCTAAGGAGGTTTTTAGATCTAGAAGATGAAGACATTTGATATCTTGAAGTAGAGCATGTAGACCTAGAAGAAGAGGATGACCTCAAAGAAGGTGACTCACATGCATGTAAAGTCCTTAAGGCAGATTCACGTAATGATGCAATCTTCTCCTCTAACCTTTTCTCAAGTTTAGACTTCATTTCTGTCATGCACTTAGAGAGATGGAGGTAAGAAAGATCATTTGTCTCTTCTAGTTCTTTGTATTGCACATATAGATCTTGAAACTCTTTAGTGACATGGAGGATATCATGATCATCTAGATTTGGTTGAGGTTTGATAGCACAAGCTTTGAATGCCATAGTGGCAAACAGATAATCAAGCATGAAGGAGACTAGAGGAAGCTAACAAGGTGACACAAGATAACTTGATGCCCAAACTAGGGAGGTAGATTATTCACTTGCCAATATAGCAGAAAGAGCTTAAAGTGACTTGTCAAACAATATGTCCAAGAAACTTACGACATGAATGACTCAAGTCAATAGCTAGGCAAGATTCCCAAATAGCCAAATAGATAGAGCAAGTGGGGTGACAAGTGAACAAATCTCCAACCCAAGAGTGTAGTCAAAAAATCAAGGTAACCATTTCAGAAAAAGGATAACTAGCAAGTAGGCATAGACCATGAAGACAAAAAGACCAAGAGCACTAAGACCAAAGAGCCACTTTAAGCATGTTGAATAACTAGATACATATAAAAGAAAAGTCAAATGATGAGACTCCTCTTAGCAAGTAACACAAGAAAATGTTTGCACTTGATGTTTTGACTTGGTTGAAAAAGTTTGACAATAATTGATAGCATAGCAAGTTTGATGTTCAAAAAAAATTCTTTCCAAGCAAGATAGTGACACATGGAGTAGTCTTCAAACAATCAACCAAGGGACAAAGCAACCTTGCATGATACAAACATATATGAGGTCTCAAAAGAAATCCCTAGAATTATCATCATGTGTATGTTCAAAAGATTTTCACAGGTATATCACATTCGAGAACACATCAAGCAATATCTACCTAAAGGACATGGTTCATTACTCAACAACTTGGCCCATGCTTGATGCTCCTTCACCTCACACCAAGTGGTTGCCCAAAAAAGATATTTTCTTTGTCATGGAAATGCCATAAGAATAACCAAGGGAACACAGATGGCGAGTGTAAAATCTTGGGGTGATCTGGGTAGTCCACTAGGATCAATCCTTGCACCAAGAAGTTGAGTGGCTAAAAAAGGTAGTTACTAACTTAGGGTGTTTAGATAGGGCTTCCATTCATAGTGTTCTTCTTGCTCCCAATTATGGGACACCTCACCTTGCGATGAGTAACCAATCTCGTGACCACAAGAATACCTTAAGCATTCTTGCCTAGTGATCTCCCTATGGTCGAAATTCCATAACGATCACACTAGGCAAAGACAAAAACTACATCTACCAAAGTTTTGTGTCCTTGATAGCCTTGAGTTTATAGTGGGTTGGAAGAGCTAGGTAATTTTCTTGTCCCCACTTGGATCGTTCCTCTTAGCTTGTCCAAGAGCAGGCCCTCTAAAGGATTCTAAACTACACAAAGAGTGGATCAACTTTTGGAAGTCAAGATTTTTGATTCACCACAAGGGTGAAGAGAATACTCTCCTATTCCAATTGTTTTCTCCCAAAAATGTGAAGAAGATTCAGTTGCCTCTTAATCTTGAAATCAAATGGTAAGTCAAGATTTCTAATTCACCACAAGGGTGAAGAGCATACTCTCCTATCACCAAAAGATCCCAATAGTAAGTTTTAATGTGCCTAAAAAAAACAACTACTAAATGCCGCACATGTAAAAAGTAAAAAACAAGCAAAATTGAGTTTTTATGCATTGGGCAGCCCTACAAACAATCATTAGTAGCCCTTGTGCATTTGAAGCTTTGAAATACGTTCTTTTTATGCAATGTTTCAATTTTTTCACAAGGATGACAACCTGCAATCACAACTTGTTAGCACCACAAGTTAATGTGAAATAACATTAAAAAAATGCAATAAAAAGTGGTTAGTTGCCTCAAATATCCAAGTTATCTTCCAATCAAGTGCATGCAAAGAAAGTGCAAACTAATCACAAATGCTCTCATTTTTAGTCTTTGCTTTTGACCTAGTCAACAAGATTAAACTTTTTTGCTATGATTTCGGATCCAAAAATAGAAATGAAAAAAAGAGACCCATAATAAAAATCAAAGAGTTTTTCAAAAATGCAAGAAATTCAAAAAAATATTGTCATTTGTGCCCTAGGGACCCATTTTGTCAAAACAAGCTAGATTTATCAAATCGGGTTTTTGATCCCTAATACGACCTCAACAGTCAAAACACAAAGAAAGAACCCCTCTTAGAATTCAAAAAGCTTTCTGAAAATGTAAGTTTTTCAAAAAATATACTGATTTGTGATCAGAAATGGATTTTTATGAAAAACAAAGAAAAAATCATAACTCCCGCAAATGATGTCAAAATAATCTGAAAATCTGACTACAATATGTTGGTCACATACCCAACTTGTAAAAAAAATTTCAGAACCAAAATCCAAGCAGTTTGAAAGATATGATCAAATCTTTAAACCAACTAGATTTTTGGCCTTCAAACCAATCTACTTATGGTTTTGCCTTAAAACCAAAGTGATGATTCTACAAAAAAACTTGATTAGATCCAATATTCTACTGTAAAAAACTAGAGATAAAAAATGAAAGAAAATGGAGCTAGATACTTGATTCAAGCCCCGTGGTGGGCACCAAAAATGTACACTCGAAAGTGTCCCACTCTAAACCCTTCTATCCAAATGATTCCATGAGTTTGGAAAGTTTGAATGCTGGCTTAGAGCTTCCTATCCATGGGGAAAGCTCTCTCCCTTTTAAAGTCATACGGATGGTAGAGATCAAGATGAAGATGGTGGATGATCAATGGTGGAATTCAAAAAGAGGAGTGATCCATGTGCACACACAAGTCAACCAATAGAATATAAGTTGACTTGTTACATAAGAAAAAAGTCTCACAAGCCTTTTCTTTTAATTGTAAAATAGAAAAAGGACTTTATGTGTGCACTTTAAGTGGGTTAGAAGAATGAGGTCTTTTATTTAATTAAAAGGGGACATGTTATTTTAATCAAATAATGAACTTAGGATAGCATAGTCAAACTATAGGTTATAATCAAATAAATTGATTATTAGCAATTTGGTCTAGGTAAATGATTAAATTAATTTAGCCAAAATGCTGAGAAGGGGGCTAATAGTCTAGATGACCATTTTTAAGTGATTACAACTGCAAGCACAATTGTGTGCCAATCCAGTCTTGGTGAGTGTGGAGGAACTTCAAAAAGGTAGTAGTTGAGATTACAAAGGAGAAGGTGAATACAAAAGAACCACCTTCACATACTCCAATAGCTACAAGTGGACAACCACAAGAGCAAGTAGCACAAGATTCATCTACTAAGGTTGACACCATAGTCACAATGACTTCAACTATTGAGGAGGAAGCAAAGGAGCAAATAGGATAGAAGGATACCTCTGTTCCTATAGCATAAAGTCAAGGTGCACCTCCTTAGATTATGATCATTGATCAAGGAAGACCTAAAGAAGAAAAAGAGGAGAGCCCTAAGGAGAAGGAACAAGAGGCAATCCAAACATTGGTCAATTTGCCTACTGTAGGGAATCCTACTAGAACAACATAGCAGCTGAGCACTAATGTAGTGCCACTAAAAATATCGACACCAGGCTCAAGCTCTACCAAGGTAGCCAGGGTACTTCACTATGGAGAGCCTACACTTGATGAGGATATAGTCATACCAAGCTATGACTATAAAAAAATGAATATAGAGTAGATCAATGAAGTGCAAGAGGCACTAGAGAAGAAGAAGAAGAAGAAAGAGATACTCAGGAATGAGTATGGGCAAAGGCAAGAATTGATAGAAATTAAAGACATATTTTTTGATGCTTTTAGCTTGCAAGTACTTGATGAGACAAAGCCCATCATGGAGAAATTATCCAACATAGTGGACTAGGTACAAAATGAAGACCTAAACACCAATGATAAATTGCTTGGATGGTCTGAAAAGAAATTCTAGATGAAGGTAAATGAGAAAATATCTGGTGAGATAGCACTGTCACAGTGGAGCTGGCAAAGAAAGTTGAGAAATTAAAAGTAGTACTTGAGAATATATTCTCATTGTACTCTAAACTATGTGATTCCTCATACTTCACACAAGAGACCAGCCAAAGGATACTAAGCTTGGAGAGGAACCTCAAAGTATCTAGCATGCAGCTACCAAAGGATCCAACTCAAAGTGAGAAGCATTTTGCTACAATACTTTACACACAAAAGGAATTAGCTATACTCATAGAAAATGAGGCTAACACCAAGGCCAAGTTAATACAAATTTAGTCTTCAATAATCCCTCACATGGAAGTTTTTCATAAAGAAATGGCCTATGTAGAGAATGTGTTAAAAAAAATCCCAATCTTTCTACATTGGAAGGCCTAGTACATCTTGCAGTAGAGACAACCATCGAACTTACAACATTGGAAATTACATTAGACAATTGGTATGCTTCTCTAAAGATCATAATGGAGGTAAATAAATATGTTTTGGCTAATTATTCAATTCATTCATAGGACCCTTTGACATAAGTGTCAAAAGGGGGAGATTTAATAAACTGAGGGAGATAATACATGATGGAAATAATAAATGAGACCCAAATGGTGAGATCCCAAAGGGGGAGCTAATAAAATTTTTTGTTTTGAGGAGAGATAAGGAGGTAAAACCAAAAGGATACAAAAACTACGAGGGAAGATGTGTGAAAGGGGGAGTAACAGTAGAGTAAAAACTAAGTAGACAAGGGAAGTAATGATGAGGAAAAGATCAAGAGTATTAAAATAATCAACATGAGACAAATCCAGCATAAGGAGTTTTGGATATAGAAATGGCACATCAGCTCAAGGGGAGTTACAAGCTTTTGAGGTATACAGTCTTCTACAAAATTTTGAACAAGTTTTTTGAAGTTTTGTACATATGCTGAATAAGATGTGTATTATACTCATAGAGATCAGATTCATAATGACTAGTTAAGTGTTTTGACACTCATGTCAAAGGGGGAGATTGTTGGTCTCAGATTGGTTTTGAAAATTGAGTGTCAACACACTTAAGAAATTTCTAAGATGATTCTGAGTATAGTATAGATGTCGAGCTATAGTATGTGTTGAGCCAAAAATTCAATAGGTGCTGAGTTATTCAAGTGTTGAGCTAGTTTCAAGTGCTGAGTGACAATTTGATGCCATGCTAGTATATGTGCCAAGAAAAGTATAGGAGCTGAGCGAGATAGAGTTACCATAGGAGCCAAGCAAGATAAAAATCCTATTAGCATATGAGTTGGTGCCTTCACAAACTTAGATGTACACCATTTTTGAGCCGACTTGAGATGAATCTCAAAGGATCTAAAAGATAAGATTGAATATATTACATTCCCTATGTAATCAACATGCAGCTAATCAAAAAAATGGAGAAAGCATGCAACCGATAAGAAAAGTGTAAAGAATTGAGTGGGAAAAGAAGGATGAACCTTGATCATAGATTCATACGTAACCCTAAGTATTGAAAACCTTTATAAGGAGGTAAAAACCCCATAATTTAGTGTTGAGTAGAAATGTAAGAGATTGTGTGGGAATGCATGAGTAAATACTAGAAAAGTTTTAGAAGGGGTGAGAAGACTTAAAGGAAGAACAACATTGTAGAATCTAGTTGGTTAAAATAGAGCATCAACACTTCAAATGAAGATATATATCAGATTAGGAAGGATTAGAATAGATTGAGTAGAAAAAGGATCTAGAATGAGGAATTCAAGATTGTAAGTCATTAGGTCAACACATTCTACTATACTTTCTAGCCAAGTTATTAGGAGAATGAAAACCCTATGAAGATAGGTTAGCTTAACAGCTCTTTTGTAGAACCTTTAAAAAGGTGATAAATCCTTTAACAGGGTGACATTCCAAGTGAATGTTTGTAAATACTTTAGATAAGTCACTTTTAATAGGGTGTAAAGAATTTAATAGGGCAAGCCTTTCATAGGGCAGACCATTGTTGATGGTCAAACTTTGTAACCTTAACCAGTTACATATTGCTGCAACGATAAGTTATGGGTGTCATCCCCACCCCAATTTTACCTTCTCATTTTGGAGGGTTTTTGGGTGACCAAATCTTGTGTTATCTATTTTCATGCATACCTTTACTTGCATGTTAATTAGATATGTTAGATGCATGTGATTGATTTTAGTTAAATGAGTTTTAGAGGATAAAGTTTGTTACTTCTGATTCACCCCCCCCTCAGAAGTAAATCTTCCCAACTGTAAATTCCAACATCTTGCTCATGTGTTAAATTTTTATAACTTGTAATTAATTCAAGCTTTTAAACCATTGATTCACCCCCCTTCTTAGTGGTGTTTGTATTCCAAGAGCTAGAGGAACTCTAAGTGAAGATGGCAAGAGGAGACCTTTCAATTACTTCCCATGAAGAGGAACAAAGCTAGAGAAGGTGATGGAATGAAGTGATTGAAAGATAGAAAATCTTATGGAAATGAAGATCTAGGATTCAGTGGCTTGCAGAGGGAATGAAATTCTTCCACATGTTAAACTCAAACCATAAAAAAGAAAAAACTATCACAAAGATTGTTAATAATGACAATGTTGAGATTTTTGATGAGAAGGATATTGAAAGATGGTCCATCTGATATTTCCAAGATATATACAACCCACCTCAACCTTGGATTGACTCATTGGTGAACAAGGACTTACTAGAGATTAAACACTTGATGGTGGATGAACAAACAAACAAAGTGTTAGGATTAAACCAAGGATAGAAATAACAATTACATGCAAATATAACTAATAACAAAAAATAATCAATCACACAAAAAAGAACATAACAAACCAAGATTTAATGTGGTTCATGCAATCCCTGGGTTACGTTCACCAAACAACAAGTCTGATATTATTACAATCTAGTGATTACAATCGGATTACAATTTGTAATCCCTTACAACTTAATACCACTGTAAGAACCAATTTTGCATCACCTTCTTTCAAAAAATCCCTAACCTTAAGCCCTTTTATCCAAGTATTTTACCACTTTAGGGTTATAATTAATAATTATATGTTGGCCCAAAATATTGATAAAATAGTGCTGAATTTTTTTTTTAGAGTAGTTTCGTGATCAATCACCACAATCTAACAATCTCCCACTTAGGGACTGATCAGGATCCACAAAAAAACAACAAACTCCCACTTGGAGACTGATCTTTTAGCTATGCCACTACTCCATGAGATTTTCACTAGATCAAAACACCCTAGACTTTGCTTTTTTATTATTCATGTTCAATCTAGAAGACCAACCAAAGTCAAAGAGGAGTTTAGCTTCTCCCTTTTTACTACCTTTGTAAACATATCTAATGGATTTTCATTTTTATGTATCTTTTCCAACTTTAACTATCCATCCTCAAAAACTGACCAAATGAAATGGTACTACAACTGTATGTGTTTGGTCTTGGAATGCAAAACTAAATTCTTTGTAAGATGAATGACGCTTTGACTATCTGTAAAAGAAATAATTATTCCTCTAAGGGTGTCCCAATTATTCCAAGAATAACTAAAGCCATATCATCTCCTTGGCTACCTCTGTAGCAGCTACATACTCTACCTCTATAGTGGATAAAGCATTAACCTTTTGCAACCTAGAAACCTAGCTCACGGCTGCCCCACTAATAGTAAAGACATAACCTATAGTAATCCACTTGGTAACAATATCCCCTACCAAATCTAAGTCAACATAGTTTTGTAAATTAGTAGTAGAGCCCCCAAAGTGTAAACACTTATTGGATGTTCCTCTCAAATATTTGAGAATCCATTTGACCACATTCCAATGCTCAATTCCTAGATGACTCATATACCTGGTAATGACTCCTAGTGCATGTGCAATATCCAATCTTGTATATACCATAGCATACATCAAGCTTCTTATAGTTGAAGTATAGGGCACCTTGGACATCTTATCCTCCTCTTCTTGTGTCTTAGGACACATCTCCTTAGTCAACTTCAAATGATTAGGTAAAGGTGTGCTGATAGATTAGGTAAAGGTGTGCTGATAGCTTTAGCATTCTCCGTAGAGAATTGTTGCAACACCTTCTCAACATAATCAAATTGAGATAGCAGCAATTTCCTATTCTTCCTATCTCTGCAAATCTTCATACCAAAGATTTGTTTTTCTGCCCCCAAATCCTTCATAGAAAATGCATGTGCTAACTGGCATTTCAGTCCCTTAATATGATCCATGTTGGACCCAACTACAAGCATATCATCAACATATAAACATAAAATAATGTACCAGATCATCATCCAACCTCTTAAAATAAACATAATGATTTGAATGACACCTACTATATCCATGCTCATGCATAAAATTGTCAAATTTCAAATACCATTTCCGAGGTGCTTGCTTCAAGCCATATAAACTTTTCTTCAATTTGCATGCTAAGTTCTCCTTACCTTTGACCTCAAATCCCTATGGATGAGCCATATATATCTCTTCATCCAAATCACTATGAAGGAAGGCTATTTTAACATCAAGCTAATCTAAATGCAAATATTCAGTAGCCACAATACTTAATACAATACAGATAGAAGTCATTTTAATAATAAGAGAAAATATCTCATTAAAATCAATGCCCCTTTTTTGTACAAATCCTTGTACAGATAACTTGGCTTTAAATCTTTTCTTAGCTCCTTCCTCATTTTTCAACTTGTAAACCCACTTATTTCATGAAGCCCTTTTACCTACATGCAACTTGCATAAATCTCATGTATTATTCTTTAGAAAAGAGTCCATTTTGTCTTTCATTATAGACTCTCACTAAATCTTAGTATCCACCTACAGAGCTTCATTATAAAATTTAGGTTCACCAGCATCAGTAAGTAACATTAAATACAGAGAGAGAGAGAGAGAGAGAGAGAGAGAGAGAGAGAGAGAGAACATTTCTGGAGGTCTAATTTACCTTGTTGACCATATAACATTCATTGGTGTGTTTAGTATTTGTTGTTGCTATTGTTGCACATCATGAGGAAGGGCTAGAACATCATCTTTTGGAGTATCATCCAACAATACACAATCATCTTCTTTCTTCTTATGTTACTACAACAGATCTTTATACAACACTTTCTCATTGAATAACTCACTTTCTTACCAGTCCATACTTCCTCTCGAATGCCACAACCCAAAGGAGTAGAGGGACCTCTATTAATCAAATATACTTTAGTATTGATAGCATTTGCCCACATGTGTAAGGGCAACCCAACATGCATCCTCATGCTCCTTGCATGCTCCATTATAGTCTTGTTCTTGTGTTCAGCCACTCCATTTTCCTATGGAGTTCTTGGAATAGTTTTTTGTCTATGAATACAATTAGTGGAGCAATAATATTCAAATTCATGACTACAATACTCACCATCATTATCAGATATGAGACATTTTAATTTCTTACTAGTCTTATTTTCAACCAAGCATTTCCATTTCTTAAAAGTTTTAAATATATCAGATTTTTGTCTAAGGAAATAAACCCATACCTTTCTAGTTGCATCATCAATAAATGTAACATAATAATGAGAGCCACCAAGGGAAGATACCTAAGCTCATCCCCATACATTTGTATACACAAGCTCTAATTTATCCTTTTTGTTTTCCTTCCCAGTCTTCACAAAACTCACTCTCTTTTGTTTTTCATACACACAACTTTCACAAAAATGCATATTAACACATTTTAGACCTGGTAGAACTTTCTTTCAATGAAGTAATTTCATATCTTTCTTACTCGTGTGCCCAAGTCTATTATGCCACAACACTATATCAGAATTTACAACAACTATTTGTCCTCCTTGCTCAACAACAACAACTATTCTTGAACATTCATTTTTCTCTAAAAAAATTAAAGTAGAAAGAACAATATGACCTATACAAAGATATAAGGTGCCTACTTTCACACCTTTTGCTACTACAAGGGAACCTTTTGTAACCTTCCAATTTTTATTATTAAAAGGAACTATACAAAACTCATCACCGAGTTGCTCTGCTGAAATAAATTCCTACTTAGCCTTGGAACATGTCTTACCTCATGTAGCAGCCAATGATTCCCATTCTGAAACTTAATCTCAACTTTTCCCTTTCCAAAAATTTGATATGGTTCATTATACCCAAAATAAACAAGTCCAAAATCCCCTTGGACATAACCAATGAAATAACTTCTATGAGGTGTAGCATGAAATGAAGCACCAGAATCTAAAACCCATGAATCATCAACACTTTCTAAAGATAGAAGCAAAGCATCCTCTTTAGATTTGTTACTTACCACATTTGCCTCCTTGTCTCCGTCTGATTTATATCCTTCATTTTTCTTTCAATTCCAAAAATATTTCTTTTATTTCCCTAGTTTCCCATAGTACTAGCAGTTATTTAGTCCTCTCAATTGAGATGTCCTCCCCTTTGACTTTTCTCTTGATTTCCCACAATTTCCAAAATTATTTCTTATTTCAGTTGTTCTGCCTCAACTTTGTGCATTCAAAGCACTTCTTAATGTAGATCCACCTTAGGTTTTCCTACAAGTTTCCTCACTCAAAATAAGATTGATCGCATCATCATATTTTAGGATAATAGATCTAGGAATAGAATTACTCACAACCATTACCAAGCCATTCCAACTTTTAGGCAACGAACACAAAATCAAGAGAGCCCTAATTTATTCATCAAAATTGATACCCATAAAAGATAACTAACTAGTAATAGTATTAATCTCATTTAAATGAGCTATAATAGATCCACCTTCTACCATTTTTATATTAAATAAATGCTTCATAGAAATACCTTGTTTGAAGCAGAGGGCTTTTCATATAGTGTCGCTAGGGTTTTCATCAACTCTTATGTTGTCTTTGTTTTTTTAATATTAAATGCCACTGATGGTTTTAGGCATAATCAAATGCTTCCAAGTGCCTTTATTTCTAAAAGATTCTATTCATCATTTGACATAGATCCTTGATTCTTGGTTTTGCCTTCTAGTGGCTTCTATAAATCCTTTTGATAAAGATAGTCTTCCATTTGCATCTTCCATAAATAGAAGTTCTTCCCATTAAACCTATCAACCCTTAGCTCACCCTTGTCTACCATCACTCCCACTTGACCATGAGACTCCCACTCAACCATGAAACTTTCCTGTAGAGGATAATTGAAAAACAACCTTGCTCTGATACCACTTCTTAGGATTAAACCACAGACGTAAATAACAATTACATGCAAATATAGCCCATAATAGAAAATAATATATTGTAAAGAAAAGAACATAAGACACCAAGATTTTAACGTGGTTCACCCAATCCCTAGGCTATGTCCACCGAACAAAAAGTATGATATTATTACAATCCAATGATTACAACCTGATTACAATCCATAATCCCTTACAACTCAATGCTAATGCAAGAACCAATTTTGTATCACCTTCTTTCAAAAAATCCCTAACCCAAATCCATTTTATACAAGTATTTTTACCACTTTCAGGTTATAATTGATAAGTATATGTCAGCCCAAAATTATGATAAAATAGGGCCCTATTTTTTTTTGAAGTACTTCCCTGATCAGTCACAACAATCTCACACAAAGAGCTTATCAGAGAGGCTGCTGAGGACAAAGTAAGAAAGATAGATTTTTCTATGGGAGCCTTCAAGGCCCTAGGATAGACAAATTTCTCCTAATATTTTTTTAGGAGTCTTGTGAGATTATTAAATATGATCTTGTTCATGTGACAAGGGACTTTATCAAAACTAACATAATACTTAAGGAGATAAACCAAAGAATTTTAGTATTGGTACCAAAAGTTGATGACACAACTTGGTTGGAATATTTTAGACCAATAATCCTTTGTAACACCATGTATAAAATCATCTCTAGGGTGGTGGTGAATGGAATGAAACCTATCTTGGATAATATAATTTGTTTTATGCAGAATGGTTTTGTCCTAGGTCGATAAATTTTGGATGATTTGATCACCTCTCAAGAGGTCCTTCACTTGATGGAGTAATATAGAGCATCTTGGGTTGACATGTTATCTTATGTTGATTTTTCCAATCATTGTAGTGTTTTAGTTTTACCAAGTCATGTTAACATGATGGTTGTCATGTTATCCCATTGTTTTTGTCAGTGTTGGTTGAGTGATCTAGTGTTGGCTGAGTTATCCATTTTTTTCTTAGATATCTAATGTTGGCTATGTTATCTAATGTTTACTTAGTGATCTTTCATGTGCCAAGTGAGCTTGTTATTTTTTGATGCTTAGTTCCTTCTTTGGCTGAGTTGTTTGTATGTTGGTTCTTAGTAGGAGTTGACTTTTGTGTTTAATTTTGATCATGAATTTAATGATAGGATCATGTCTTGAGATATGTGTAGACTATTTTAAGGTTGACCTTTCTATTATGTAATGTTCTAAAATATTATGTAATGTTCTAGAATATTTTGTAACTCATTTTGGTAAGCATAAATAGGATTCTTAGGCTTAGATTAGAGGTAAGAATTCGAGGGTAGAATTGGGAGGAATTTATGAGATTGATGCATATGTGTCTATAAATGAAAATTTGAAGCTAGATCATGGATCTTGAATGTATTTTTTATTTAGTCATAACCCAGAAGGCCTTACAGCTAGGCATGTATATTGATAATTTGATGAATCAATAAAAGTGTCTTTTTATCTCTCTCCTTGGTGTTGTTCTCTTTATATGTTTTCTTCTATTGTGTTATCTTTGCAAGGTGGTTTGTATTATTGGGTGTGACCTTGGCCCTAGTTCTTCATCCCTCCTTGCACCATGGAGAAGAGTGAGAACACAGGAATGGAAACAAAGCTTGATACTTAGAAGGCTTATGATAAGGTTAGAAGGGAATTTCTGATTAAAATTCTTAGAAATTTTAGTTTGGGGAGAATTTTATTACCCTCTTTGGTGAAATGATAAAGAATTTTCATTTCTTAATTTTGGTTAATGGATCCTTGGGAAATTTATTTTGGGTTGAGAGGGGCCTCTGGTAGGGAGACCCATTGTCACCTTATCTATTCATAACAATGGTAGAGAAAAATATTGAGCTTAGTTAATTGGGAAAAGGTGTGTAGACCCAAATCCCAAGGGTTTTTGAACTTGAGGAGAATTGGGGACCTAAATAAATCCCTCACAATGCAGATTGGTTGGAGACTTTCCCAAAATTCAGCCTCTTGGTGTTATATTATGAGAGCTATGTATTTGGGAGGTGGACTTTCAATTAAGCCTTCTATATAGAAGGTATCTCAACTGGATCAAGAATATGTAATAACATCATTGAGACAAGGAAACACATAAGGGAAAACATTAGATAGAATATTGGAGATGGTAATTTGGCTAGATTTTGGGAAGATAGATGGGTGGATGATGCTCTTCTAATTCACACAAATTTTTCTATTTTAAAAGATTAGGGAGTGACCAAGCATGGTAAGAAGGTGATGAATTATATCACCAACAAGGAGTGGATGGATTTTAATATGGACAATTTTAAACCTATGGATAAGATAATGTATGAGGAGTTGAGATCTATCCTAAAAGAGATATGAATTCCCTACTTCTTAGAGATTGACAAACTAATATGGGAAACAAAATCAAGTAGTAGATTTCAGAATGAAGTTGACCTACAATAGAATAGTTGGGGAGGAGGGGAACATGGAATGGAATAATGTTTTGAATTCCCACTTTCTTCCTAAAAATTGGGACCCAAAATTAACCCAAAATAAAGTGTTGATTGACACACCAATTGAAAAAATATATAAATTTTAAATGGTATAATATTTTTCAAATCCAAAATATGCATCACATTATATACCTCTTTTACTATAAGGAATATAAAATAAAAATTAAATTTTGTAAAATTTTCTATAAGTCAAGGTGGTTAGACATGTGAGTTTTTTAATTCCAAAAATACCATAGTAGAAATTTCATAATTAATTATTTAAAAGGAATAAAAATACCCAAAAAATGTGTCACATCAAGGAATTAGTCTACTTCTTGTATCTAGAACTATATTGAAAAATATTGTCATTTAGTTTTAATTAAGGTGGTCAAACATACACCTACTTCTTATTTTTGTCCTCAAATTTTTGTACTATTGCATTAAAATTCAAAATTTTAAGCAATAAATTTTTTCTTTTTTCAGATAAGGCCTAGTAGTTCAAAAACTAAATTCAATTTCCTATAGATACTTTTCCTACAAATTTTTGATTGAAAGTTCATAATAAGTTGAAAATTATGTGTTCAATTGACATAAGCCTAATTTGTTAATTTTTCATTGCGACTTAAGAGCATAGTTTGGTTGACCATGATCCTGCTCCTACCCTTAAGGGAAGGTACAAGTACTTCTATTCCCATCTCTTCACTATGCTTAATCATTGAAGAAGGAATGTTAAATTCCATTTTTCTTTGTAGATTTTCTCCTCTCTATTAATTTCAATGGACAAATATAAGGTCATGGGTGGATCCCCTCTTCACTAGAGTGTGATTTTAGTTTTCTATTATTTTTTCCATATTTTTACCCCTTAGGTTGTACCTAAACCTGCCCTATTTATTGATCTTAACACTTATGTGCTAACCCATTTTTCTTCATTGCAGAATATTTTAAAGGTTCTTGAAGACTATTCTCTCTATTTTTGGAGTGGGCATTAATCTCATTTTCTTATCACATAATATGAAATAATAATAATTATTGGAATAAAAATAGAATAATATTCTTTTCATTAAAAGAGTTACAAATTCACCATCTCATTTACTAACTAATTAAATCATTAGATTAATAAGCTAACATTTTCCATCTAGATCTTTCTTATTATCTATTTAATTATTTTAAGAAGAGATTAAATATTAAATATTCCCAATCATTTCATAAAAATAAACAAATAAATATGATATGAGAATACTATCCTTAATAATATGAAGATATCTTTATAATATAATTTCTTTGAAAGAAATAAAAAGACATATTTATGAAATACATTTCCCGCTTTTGAAAACACTCTAACTTTTAAAATTATACTAATTTCTATCTCTCTCATTAGATTAAAACATTCTAATCAAGAAATAACATAAGTAAATCAATTTTACATAGGGTAAAAGAAAAAACTTGTGTCACCCTTTCGTAAAGGAAAAAGCTAACAAAAGTATAATTGTTTACCTTTTCTGACATAAAATTGGTATTATTATTTTGAATTTGAAAATGAAGTAAACTAATGAAATGTATAGAATAGGATGAAGTTTGGGATTATAATTTTTAATAATTATTTGGAATAAGAATTGATATATGTTCCTAATCTTTGTACATAAATTTTTAGCTGCTAAAAAATGCTAAAAATTAGGGATCTAGTTCCCACCAGAAAATTATATGGAACTAAAATTGTTTCCCTTTCATCCCAGACTATGTTATAGATAACATATATAGATAGAAGAATCATAAATGAAAATCAAATTTAGACCTATATTTTCTCTTTTATAATGATTCAAATTTCAACTCATTTGAAATCAATAGTTTTCATCTCCAACCACATTTTTCAAGACAAATCTATTCTAACCTAGAGAAAAATTATACAGTCTAGAAGAGGATTGTCTCCTCTAGTATGTCATATGATTTTTATTTATGTTTTGATAATACTTAATATTTTTTTCTTTCTCAATCCTCACATTTTTTCGAGTGTTAAAATACATGCTTGTAGAATTTTATAATTACAATATACTATATCTAATTAAAAAAATATAAAATCTACATGAGAATATTTTTTACTCCAGGCTCTATAAAATGGTGTTTATACATTATTAAAAAACTATCTTGAAAAATAGTAATATTTATTGAAACACCACTTTTCTAAAATAATTCTATTTCTTTAGTAATTGGATATAAACTAGTATAAAACATGCATTTAATCAACATTTCAAATTGAAAAAGTATAAGACCATATATAACATAGTTAGAATGAATTTATCTAGATCATATGTTTGAAAAAAAATATTTTTTAGATAGAAATACTCAAATTCAATTGTTTTGATATGTCAGCCGAAGAGGTGACACAACTTTTTACTTTTACACCATAATGGTAAAATACGAAATGAGCAACAACTTTAACTATTGCATTTCCTTTTTCTTAAAAACCAATGTAAAGATAAAATAAAAGTAAGTGTGCTAGTGATATCTATTAGTCATTTCATAGTCGTACAAGAAAAAAAATATTACAAACAAACAAGGAAAAAAAAGACAAGCCAAACTTACAGGAATTCATTACAAATCTTTTAAAAAAGAAACAAAAACAATAAACAAATGTCTTCATAACTTATGCAATTCACAAACAAAAAAGATTGAAGGAAATCAAAACTTGGAAAACGATGGAATTCTTTCTAATTTCAATGATTTTCTCTACCTTCCTGAAACCCATGAGTCTTCCCAAATCTAGTGCTATTTATCTATGTTTGCTATCATCCCTATATATTTTCGTGTGCCTCCATAATAATTCTCCCACATTCTTATTTAGAATCAAACATGCTAATTCCCCCCAAAAATCTTGATACTTATGTTTTGATAGCTCCCACAAGGAACTAAAGATTCTATTACTTCTAAACTTAGTTTATAATATTTCTTATTTAATCAATAGAAATAGGAAGGATAAGACAAAATAAATTCATTACAAATCTTAAAAAAAATAAAACAATAAACAATGAATAAATTTCTTCATAACTTATGTAATTCACAAACAAAATGGATTGAAGGAAATCAAAGCTTGGAAAAAGATGGAATTCTCTCTAATTTCAATGATTTTCACTACCTTCCCCAAACCCATGAGTCTTCCCAAATCTAGTGTTATTTATCTATGTTTCTTGCCCTCCCTATGTTTTTTTGTGTGCCTCCATAATAATTCTCTCTCATTCTTATTTACAATCAAACATGCTAATTCCCCCAAAAATCTTGATACTTATATTTTGATAACTCCCGCAAGGAAAGAAAGATTCAATTACTTCTAAACTTAGTTTAGAATATTTCTTATTTAATCAATAGAAATAGGCAAGATAAGACAAAATAAATATTTAGGTCGCTAATTTAAAATTCAATCATTCTTAGATAGGGAGTTCAAATTTTATAATATTAGGAAAAAAACAAACATACACAAACCAATCTATTTAATTTAAATTTGAATAATGCAAATTTTTAAATTGAATAATTTAAATCTAAACTAATTCAAGTCTAAAAAATTATATCTAATAAATATATATACATTAATCAATCTATTAAATGAAAATTAAATCTTTTATACTTCAAAAATATAATTAGAAGAAAAAAATTAAAATTAAATATCATGGTAAAATAATATTTTAATCTATACCGAGCAAAAAAAAAAAAAAAAAATTCAATCTACGAAGACAATGCAAGTCTATCTATTCTATTTTCTAATAAAAAAAATTTAATATGTCCTCTACTCGAGTATGTATATCAATTTATTTTATAATAATTCTATGGAATAATGTAGATATAAAATGCAAGGTAAGGGTAGAAATACAAATCAATAACCTAACATATAATCATGACTAAGTGTTGTGTGTGGGCTACCCAATGATCTAGTACACATACTCTTGCGAGGATTTAGCATCCTCTACCTTGAGCACACTCTTGCCTCCTTCAGGGACTCACTCGGGCACACTAAAAAATAGATCAGAAGGTCAATGTTTAATAACCATAATCAATAATTAATATATAATTCAATTTTAATTTCATGCATTGGATTAAACAAAAAACTAAATGTTCACATCATCACAAATAACATGAGTACCATAGATCATAGAATATAGTAATCCATAAGAGATAAATTAAAATATATTGCAAATTTTATTTAACTAATGTCATATAATTATCCAAAAATAAAATGAGCTATATTCAATGTCCAAGAACCAAGTCAACTAGTCAAATAGTCATAGAAACGTGGGAGAAAATAGTTGTATTCAAGGGAAATTTGTGATATAATGTAACCCATGTCCCCTTGTGTCATATGTCAAATGTAATAATATAAAATACGAACTCGTAGAAGTTTTGATACCAAATTTTAACAAATAATAAGTAATAAAGAAGATAGGCTTATTTCAATCAGACTTGCAATCAAAATGTTATGACATTCTAGTATTGTCAGATGTTGTAGAATATAATCTGACCATTTACATTTGCATAGTGAAAAAATTTAGCCAACGCTAGTAGTTGCCCTTACAATGTGAAAATGTGAGGCAAAGTAGTCAAGAGTAGTAAATGAGGTAATAAAAAGTTGGAATGATGAGCATGCACCACATGATTATAGAAATAATGTCTTTTGACATTGATTTGATCCATGAATGACACTACATTGGTTCTCACCAATGGTTCCTTTAAGAAAAATTTGTAAAATGATATTCTGATTGAGTTGGTTTTAATTCTTATAAATTAGTATAATATGTTTAAAAAAAAAAAAAAAAATCCACAAAGAGAATAAGAGTATTCACCTAATGTTTTCCATCTCAATAAATTTTCCTAAACTATTTCTCTTAGGACTTTTTCTTAAAAAATAACATTATATGTTGACTACCTTTTTAATGCATCAATACTATTTGGTTGTAAAAGATTTGAACTTTTGGATATTAATTTGTTCATATTCTTATTGTTTAAAAATTTAAGAAGATAGTCCATTAGAGAAGCTTTGAAAATAAATGATTTTTTAAAATGGCTTCAAATTATAAGTGTTGATTATAAATATTAATGTATATGTTATATAATTGTATCGAAATAATACAAATATGTTAAGGGTAAAATATTTAGTTTGGTATATCATAAGGGGAAATGTTCTATTGTCATTGTCATCAATGTTTCAAATTCAATTTTAATTATAAGATAAATATAAATTCAAGTTTTAAAATTTTGATAAATAATTCATGTTTTATTTTGATTTCATGTTATATTTACAAATTTAATCTATTTATATGTAATTTTGACCTATTAAATTTTTTTTTTGGCTCTATGTTTGTGGCCTTGAAATGTACACTATTGATACAAGAAGAAGGAACATCTTACCATTTTCCTTAGTAAAGTCTTTTGATTAACTCAATAGTTATAATAATTTATAGGAAAGTGCAACATATAGCAATGAAAATAATTGTATTCCCTTATTATCATAATTGTTTCTCTAATTCTAAGTGAAAGCCAATGTATTTATGTGTTATCATAAATGTTGTTCTGATTCTAAGTGAAAGACAAGGTAAATCAACAATGGGTACATTTGTAACAAAGTTCAAAATATTTTTATCAAAGCATCCAATAAATACTTTCTATATAGAGCTTGTGATAAAACCCTAAAGTTACATTACTAGGTATCCCCTAATAAGCTATATATATTTTTAATCTAGTATTTAGACATCTTTCTTGGTTTCTAATCAAGATTAATATTGCACGATAACATAAATTTGATAAATTACATTTATTGGAAGCATTAAAAAAGGAAGAATGTAAATTACTTCCTTAACTATTTTAAATATTGAATACTTTAAAAAAAAAAAATTCTCTAACACATCTCCACATTATCTAGAATTTCTTGTGGTTTCATGGCCAGATGGAGGAAGCAACTAAGAATAGCATGTTTTTTGATTGGAGAGAGTTTTTTATTTACAAGATAAAATGATTATCTATGAATCCCTTTTTACCTAGCATAGATTGTAAATAAAAGTGACTAGATTTCCTTTGGAATGATTCATGTAGAATAACATGAATTTGTATCATTTACTCCACTACCCCAACATCTAATTTATAAAGCTTCAAACAAAAATGATTCTCTAGTCCATCTATTCCTCTCAAATCTCCTCAAGGAATTTTATAAAATTGTCAACTATTGCTCCTTGTCAACATTACAGAGGCAGGTAAGTTGTAAATTTCATAGATAGCAGTATATTAGACTTTATGATGTGGTGAAATAAAATATTTGACAAAAAATGGCATACATGATGTGGCAGAAGATTTAACCTTCTTAGAGAAACCCTATGCTCATCAGCCAAGTCCATCTCCTCACATTTCACCCAATATAGATGTATTCTATAAAAGGCAAGAAATAGAGAATCCACAACGAAATAAAGTATTCACCTTCAAAGAGTTTGAATTTATTATATTTTATTTCAATAAAATTTACTTTTATTTTATGGAGTGCATTGTTGGGAATGGAATCCACATAAATAGTGATTCAGGGAATGAAAACCACAAAAAATGATTTGGTTCTTTTATTCTAACCATAGGGTTTTAAGTAGAGAAATCAATAATCAAATATTTTTGTATGATAAAAACATTAAAAGTAGTAGAATAGGTGCATTGAGAAATATAAATTTAGTTGTGTTTAGTTATTAGTTATATGGACATATCTTATAACTCAATTCAAAATCTTCTATTTATAATACTTAAGAATTTTTTTAAATATTTGTAATAGTTATTATAAACTATTGGGATCAAGTTGCTTCAATGAAACTTTTAGTAGTTTATTAATAAAATGACTTTGCATATATATAATTAATATGAGGATACTTGACCATTTAAACTTATTATGATAATGATAATTAAATTCTATTAAAAAATAATATATTAAATTATAAAAATATTTTTATAAATATTAAAAATTTGAAATTTTAATTTCTGATTGTGTTTTAATTTCTTTTAGTAATTATCCATATTAGTCATTTGGAAAAGCCATTTTTATTCATTTCATATATCAATTTAAAAAAAAAACCTTTTTAGTTTACATTAAAATAGATAATAGATTCCACAAAATAAAAAAAGTTAGAGATCCCTAAATTTTGACAATTATATCATATTATAAATTAAAAAATTTAAAATATATAAATTAGAAAAATGTGCATGGATGAATTCTCCTGACTTGTAGTCATAGAAAGGAACTCAATCAAGATGGTGTACATAACTAAATCTAACCATTAAAGGTAATTAAATTTGTATTTGATGATTTGAGTTTTTCAAACTTTATGAATTCTAGATACCAAGTTTTAGAATAGAAAAATTGTATTTATTTGTTTATTCAATGTTTTGAAGCACTAATAACATTGATATCTAGTTCACATAATGTTATCTATTTTAAATAATAAATAGTAATTGTTGGAAGAGCTTGGGAACTTCAATATTTCATGCCAATAATTGATACTACTTGGATTATGTAATGACTCATGGTGGTTTGGATGGAGAGCTAAGTTTGGTTTGGGTGTGAAATTTGATATTGAGATCAATGCATGGAATTAGTTTTACAACACCACTAAAAATTAAATTTAAACAATAAATTTAATCTTTCTCTACTAGCTATATTGTTACCTATGAATTTTCATTTGTTGCACTTGTGATGTAAAATTAGGTATGTGCAAGATCATGGTCAACCAAACTATGCTCTTAAGTGGCAATGCAAAATTAGAATATCAGGGTTATGTCAACTTGACATGCAATTTTCTACTTGTTATTAACTTTATATCAAAAAGTTGAAACAAAAGAATCTTTGGAAAATTGAATCTAGTTTCTAAATTACTAGGACTTATCTCAAAAAAATAAAAATTGATTGGTCAAAATTTTGAATTTTAATGCAATATTACACAAATTTTAGAACAAAAATAAGAAGTAGATGTATGTCTGACCACCTTAATCAAAATCAAATGATAATATTTTTAAATAATACTCTAGATATAAGTAGTAGAATCATTCCTAGATGTGACATATTTTTTGGTATTTTTATTCTAAATAAATAATAATTAATTAATTTTTGACTTTAGTATTTTTGGAATAAAAAACTCTCATGTCTGACCACCTTAACTAATTCAAAACTCTACAAAATTCAATTTTTCATTTTCCCCCCCTTATAGTAGAAGAAACATAAAATGTGATGCATCTTTTGGATTTAAAAAATGTTGTACCAATTGAAAGTTATAGTTATTTTTACAGTAGTGTGTCAGTTGGCACTTTATACATAACTCCATTAGAAAATAAGTAATAATTACTTACTAAACTCATAATTTGACAAACCTTACATTTATGGAAAGATAAGAAAATTCTTAAGAAACCCTTTTCATTTCATCAAATTTTGGTGAAAAAAAAGTCGTCAACTACATGTTTGAAATAAAAATCACATAAAAATAGGCCAAAAGCACATTTTAAGGATGTTTTTAAAGTTGACCATATAGGTTTGGTATCAAAAGATATAGTAGACCTTATAAAGATATTAATTATTTTCATTTAGTATCAAGGTGGGTGGGAAAAAAGTTAGAATAGATTTTGAAATGGTTTGAGATATTTTAGAACTACAGATTTTTTAGATCGCCACTTTTTGGCTCACCATGATCCTGCACATACCCATTAAGTGGAAAATCCATTAGGATTGACATAGTACCATAACATGTAATTAAAGATACAACAATTTTTTTTTCCTTCCAATAGGTTGTTGATAGACTATATTGAGCTTTTCAATTGAAGAAGTTATCAAATAAAAGAAAGATTTCATGAAATAAAATCAAGTATAGGAGATAAAAGAAGGATTATAAGGATAATAATTTATTGATCTACGAATGAAATGGCTATGGTAAATCAAATGGTCTTCAAATTTTCAATTTTGGGGAGGGTCATTTTAGAAGAGATGGTTGAACTACTTGTCTATAGTTGGAAAGACAATATGTATAGATCAACAAATATATAATTTTCCCTTTTGAGTTTCCACATCTTACTCACCATTCTAACTATATGGAATTTTAGTATCTCACTCAACATTGTAAATTATACATGGGCCATTTTTGAAGAGGAGTAACAAAGACAAATCTATATTGGTATCAAATATCTTCTTGCTTCATTAGTAAGCTTGGTTTTGCATCTTGATCAGAACTATAACTATTTACAATTAAAAAAATTGATTTTATGTTATTAAATTAACTGTTTGATGTATAATCTAACATAATATTTTTTCTAATTAGAAAAAAAAAGTTGGACTTAACAATTATTAGATTTTTCTTAGGAAACATATCATACATTGGACTAGCTTTAAAGGCGAGGTAGGAAAATAGGCAAGATGTGTTTACAAAGAGCTATTTAAGAATATCATCAAAAGTATTAAAAATAATTGACTTAAACCTTGCACTTTTCAAATGTGCAAGCACTAATATGAAAACTTTTTTTTAAGAGCACATAAATCTTTTTTACTAAATCAAATATTCTTTATTGGATGATCAAGGGTCAATTGATTAAATGTTGAAGGATGTATGAGAAAGGGAGAAGCTAAGATTGAGACTAAAATCCTACATTTTTTATGATGTGAGGAATTCAAAGTAAGAGGGTTGTATTTGAGGTACCCTACCTTCGAATGTTTTTGATGATAAATTTGGATCTACATATGTCAATGGAGAGATTATCAATGAAATTGCAATCATCCCAACAACCATTTTGAGGGAGCACAAAACATGTAGTTGGGAGATTCAGGACTAGGGCCTAAGCTTTTCCAACAACATTATTATTTGAATAGACATATTGAAATAGAAAACCCATGTATGTTTGTCTCTTCAACAATGAATATAACATTAAAGCTAAAATGAACCTTAATTTAGTAAATTCTTGTATAACTATCTAATAAATTTTAACTTAGTCTAAATTTTAATTTATTTAAAATTTCACTTTTTGATATTTTGCACAGAATTTAGTTATATATAATTAATATTTTTTTTTGAGCTAAGAATCAACAAGTACACTAGATTTATAAAAATTAGACATGCAAAAAAATGTGATGATAATGAATTAATTATCTCCAATTTTCACAATGACATTGTTATCATGCTAATAAGTACATGCTCTAAGAGCTCGTGAACAAATTTTGAAATGAATTTAATTATTAACTCTAGGAGCTTGCTTAAAAATGTATTAATATTTAAAAATTTAAAAATATATGATTTCCTGTTTAGTTCTTAAACTTCATTTTTCCCCACAGATCAACATTAATAAATTGGTGTGTTATATTCCTTGCCATTTGTGTACTACAATAAGGGTAATCCACATATTGTTCATTATGGTTACAAGGAGCTGAAGATTAATTATTTTGGCAATGATGCTAGTTGTAAATGTGTATCAAAATCTTATTGTATAATTTATAGTATATTGCATAAGCTTTACATATATACATCTTGTTTCATGAATGATTAAATATTGTAAATGTTTTATAGTAAAAATTTATTTGATCTAGTGCACTACCTTGTGCAATTATTGGAATTCTTATATGAAAATTGAATTTATTTATATACACCATTTGTCTTGATATAGAAGTGAGAATTTATTTTCACTACTTTCTCTTCCTTAGGGTAGCAGTGAAACAAACATCATCTATAAGAAATAGGAAAAGCATATGTCTCAATTAAAATATTGACTTATATAATATCAATAGAAAACACTCTAAGGATATATTAGTCACATATGTTATATAATTGATATTATTTATTCAAAAAATTATAATATAACATTTTAGTTGAATATTAGTGGTGTATATGTTTAATTGAACAACAGACCCTTAACTAAATTGATATATTTCTATTAACATTATTTTAACAATATAGTCATTATTAAATCTCTCATGATCTTTTATCCCATCCTTTTGCTTGGGAAATAAGACAATGTATGCATTCTTTCCCTATTTAATATCTAATGGTTCTAGAGTAATACCCCTAAGGTTACCAGTAAATACTTCTCTAATAATTCCTTTTCTAAAGAAATCTAGTGTCATGATCTTCTATATGGGAGTTGGTCCTTATGAAAAGAGTGGCATATTTATATATTCTGAGATAAACAAAAAGATGCAAGTATGACATTCCATGCATTGACCAACAATATTAAAGAGAAATGTTAATTATTCACCCTTTTCTTTACAATTGTCCTTCAATATCTATAGCTTGGAATATTTTAATAAGTTGAAACCATGTTGATTAATTACAAATATACAAATTTGCTAATGTTGGTTTTAGAAAAAAAATATCAAACAAACTCCTCCACGCAAGATGGATCATTTTTTTTTTTTGATGGATCACTTCTTGGTAATCTTGGTCCAACAGTCTCATAACAAATCTAAGGGGCAATGTGTTGGTGGCACATGTTATGAATATGTGAGTCCAAACTTCTTACTTGGTGGAAATTTTATCTCTTTTTCATGGAATCAAAATTGTGTATAAAGAGGGTTATACAAAAATCATGGTCAAAGATGATACTCTCAATGTTGTTAATATTTTAATAAAAAATAAAACATGGGATGACATGGTAGAGATATCAAATTAAAAAAATGATGCATTTGCTTAACTCTAGGGAAGAAATCCTAAAATACCAAGGCAACTTCAATTAGAGAAAACTTCTATAGGATTGGAAGGTGGTAATAGAGATCCTTACTAGGCTGATTACTCTCAAGGGAAGGTACAAGTGATTCTATTCCCATCTCTTCTCTATTCTTAATAATTGAAGAAGGATTGTCGAGTTCTATTTTCCTATCAAGATTTTATCTTATCTATCACGTCCAAAGGAAAAATATAAAGTCAAGGGTGGATAACCTCAAAAAAAGAGTGCGACTTTAGTTCTATATGATTTTTACCATCTTTTGATCCCTTAGGAAAAACCTTCCACCACCCTATTCATTGAGCTTAACACTTATGTGTTTACCCATGTTTCTTCCTTAGGGAAGATGTTAAAGGTTTCTTTAATATTCCCTCTATTTTTGGAGTGGTGGTTAATCTTTCCACAAATTCAAGTCTAAAAATGCATCATAGCATGAGCAACAAGAAGATATTATCATAGCCTTAGATGATTCAGCCTTTGGTTGTTCTTGGTCTATGGAATCAACCTAGACCACTGATAATTACACCCTTGATTATGGCCCCAACATGCCTTCTACCACTTTTTCCTACTTTCCCGAAAATGCAATTCAATTATCTCAAGGACCTTCATATCCCTCATCTTGGTTCCTCTACCATGCTCCATAAGGCTACAATTGGTGGTAATGATTTGAAGGCTCTAGATCTCAATTACGATGAATTTTGAATCTATCACAATAGACTTAAAGATGTTGCTAAGTGACTTCTCTACCAGCTAAAAATTATGAAAAGATAGATAAATAAGATGGAAGTCCCAACTGAAGGTGACAGCAAGGTGAAGGAATAGACCCCAAAAAAAATGAGGCCTTTTTAGAAGTGGATAGAGATTTTAGGGAGAAGATCCATAGACTAGGAAATAATAGAGCAGTAAATTTGTGAGATTTTATTCCTTGCACCATTGGAAGAAGAGGACAATGATATTTTCATATTCCTTGCATATATTAAATAATCCTAAGTTCAATTAGGTGATCAAATTAAGGACATGGTTACAAAAAAGAGGAAATCTTAGGAGAAATTGGAAAAAGGCTATTAGTGGGATTCAAGTTGAGTAAAAGGAAAGAAAATAAAAGGAAAATGATGATAGGAAAGTCATGGTAAAGATGAGTGTCCTCAAATATTTACTAAGAAGAATATTTTTCATGGGCATTTAGCTTTGTCTAGGCTTTCTAAGCTACTCTCCTTCCTAGATAAGCTCAAGGAGTTGAGCAAGTAGCAGTCCTATGTTATGGTTATTCAGATGGGTGTTCATGCTGGTTTGTGGTTATTGGTCTTGATAATCATGTTGGTTATTTTGTTTGTTCGAGAAAGCTCTTATTTATTGTTTGTCTAGTTGTTTTTCCTTTTTAAATATATTTTGTAGGGCCTCACTTCTTGTGAGCCCCAATCCTTCTATTCACTTAACTTTATTTTTTATTTTGTTTTAGGGTTCAAGCCCTATCTACCTTTATCTAATCAAAACAATATATTTGTTTTCCTTCTATATAATAAATAATAACTAGTATTCAATATTTACCTATTAACTATTTATTTAATCAAATTTGTATTATTATATATTAATACATTTTACAAGTGTACTCTTGACTTAAATGAGAAGAAATCCCATCCTTCCAAACGTCCTTATATGTTTTTCTTCTTTATCATCTTGGATCTTGTTCATTTGAAGCACCAAGATCATTATGCTCAACATGAATTGAATTATTATAAATTTTGGAATGTTTTGTATAGAGGCCACCATTTTCATTTTGGACATTATTCCATGAAATATTTTTCATCTTATCATTGTTTTTTATTCCTTATTATTTTATTAGTATATAAATTTACATGGTATCATTTAAGATGTGCTTCATACTCCATCTTTGAAATTATAGAGATATTATTTTATGAGACTACACCTCTTTTATACAAGAAATATTTCTCACTTCAAAATTAATATAATTTCATGGATGTTTCATGCTTGTTTCCTTTGAAAAAAAGTACTTGAAATTTATAAAATTGAAGCTAATAAAGTAGCATACAATATGGGAAAAGTGATGTGTGATCTTTTCTAAGCATATAATATTTACCAATCTAAGATTAAAATAATTTTATGGATTTTTTTGCTTGGTCTCTACTATAAACTTTTAGTAACATCAACTCATAGTTTAGTGTCCTAAAATAAAAAACTTGCATGATGTAAATATTAATCAGTAAAATACCACAATAACATACACACAAGTTTGACACTAGGATTTAACATGGAAATTGAATTTGGGAAAAACCTTGAGTGACATGTCACCAATTTTTACTCTTCTGAAGTGAACTTTGCTAGGAGCTACCCATGTTAAAGGTTACAATACATACTGTTAAATGTGACCTTGTTAGAGGATTTAATCACCCTATTAGGAATGGCCTTGTTGGAGGACTTTAGAACATTCTAAGTTAGAATATCACCCTATTAGAGGATTTACATATGATTTTTAGTCAACCTTAATTAAAGGATTTTAAATACCATGTACAATGGTTAGAAAGTAACAATAGGTTTTGATTTGTCAAGTACAACTCAATTTTCATGAAAAGATCTCTATTAAGCTCTCTTGCACTGATTCACTATCTAACCTTCATTGTCATCTTTGTCTTTGAATCTCTTGGAAACCCTTCAAGCCATCACTCTTCTCAACTCTTCTTAGCCTTTTGCTTAGATTCACTTGTGAATAATATCAACAACTATTCCAACCTTCACACTTCCTAGAAAATCTCTCATACTCTTCAAGTTCACCTCTATACCTCCTTAAATAGGTAATTATTATCTTTTGTCTCTTAAACACCACTGTAGATCTTAGTATTTATGATTTAATTTGTCACATACAATGAATTAGATCATGATTTCATTTTTCCTCTTCTTTTCTAGAAACTTCTCTTTTTGTCCATTCCTTAGGTCGGTCATCTAATTCTATCTTGGAATTAAATGATCCAACTCATCAATCCTTATCTTCAACATACTTTCCATATCCCAATAAATTAACTTAGTTAGATAGAAATTATGATTTCTTGTAAACTATTTAGTGTTGTTCCTTAGCCAAAACTATGTTTTGACACTCAATCATCACCGTGTTACTTGATCGCTATTAGATTTCTTCCTGGCATACATACTATCACTTGGTCCATACTGATGCTTCATCAACACTAATTATGCTTAGCTTGTTCTGGCACATGCTTAACACTAGCATCACTCAACATATACTTCAAATTTGTAATATAATTCTCTATTACTCAGTCAAGCCTATGCATTTGACCTATCACTGATCATACCTTTAGTGATTTAACTTTTCAATCTCCACTTGTAACAAGATTTAAACAATCAGTTTATCTTGTAAAATCCCAACTAATAAAGTGTCCATTGTAATTTCCACTTCATAACTCAATCTTTCTTCTAGATACTTTTATTATGAACAACTCCTCAAAACCTCTTCATCAATTAGATAGATATGACACTTAGATTAGGTAAAAAATTTAATCACCAATAGGTTTGACATGAATGACACACTAGTAGAATTTTGGCAAATAAGTGACTACATGACTAAAAAATTTAGTTACAAGACTAAAAAATTTAGTCACATGACCAAAAGTGATCAAATTCAATTAATATTTTGCAATTTATAAGTATAAGTGATCAAATAAATGACTGATTTGGTCACCAGGTAAAATCACAAAGTTAGACAAAGATAAATGACCAAATAAATGACTAAAAAATTTGTCACCCAAACAAATGACTAAATGAATGATTAATGCATTTTTAAAATCATATTAATACATTCTTTAACTATTTTGTCAATTTATAAATCTAGTTTTTTCTATTGCTTTTGTTTCTTTGTTTAGTATGTAGCCTTTATATTTTTGGTTGTTGGGAGCTTTTGATATCATGTATTGTAAATCAATTAAATACATGTACATCAAATTTTGTAATTTATAGTTAATATTTTATATTCTAATTTAAATAATGTCAAGGTTAATGTAAGTCCCACAACACAAACATAATTTGGAGCTTGAATGCAAATTACTAATTACAAAACCTATCAATTCTCAATGAAAAATATTACAAAAATAGTATATATTTCTATTCCTAAATAAAAATTAGAAAGTCATAAAGATATATTGCATCAAATGCAAACCTAGTTGTAGCTAGCCAACACACTGCATTTTATTCGTAGCATTTCCCTAAAGGTATCTTCATTTCCATTCTGTACCTCAAAATCATGCCACTTCTTCCAAACATCTTGATCAGAAACTGGATCAACCATTTGTGCACTGTATACATAGATCTTGCGTGCCCGATCTATCTCCACCAATATCCTCTCCAGCTCAGAAAAATGCATACACATTACCTTTACATATTTAGCTGGAAGCTCTAATTCAATAGCTTTCTGTCGTACAAAGATGAAAAATATTAGAGTTTGTGTGCCTAGAAATAGAAACAAAATTTAAATAAAAGTTGAAGTACAAGGTGAATTGTAGAAATGGAAACAGACACTGAAAAGAAAAATTCTTAGACACTGCTCTAATTGTAAAACTAACCAGATAAATATCCCTGGTTTCCGGAAATCCAAAATATTTTGTTGTGCGGGCAATGCAAAGATCAGATATCTCGATTTTCTCATTATCAGGAACAACCTGTACTTCAATCACACGATCTGCAAGCCCATAGTCCTCTTCTAGCTTGGCATATTGCAAATACAAGGGTTTTACATTTTCTGTTGGTGCCTGAAAGGACAAGAAAAAGTCAGCTCTGATGAAAGAAAGAAATACCTTAGGCAGGAAACTTTCAAATAAATAAAATAAAATAAAACTAATGATGCCCAATGCCTAAATCTGTTCATTATTTTTAAATGCAGAAATGATACTTGGAGAGATCAGAAAGCATGGTTTTCTATTTTTAGTCAATAGACAAGGAAGATAATAACATAACAATGAGTAGAAAAAGGAAGATGGATAAAACCCTCAAAGTCACCTAAAAAACTTGCTACAAAAATTACATTTGAGTTATGAAACATATGTCTAATCATGCAGGAGGAAGGGGTAAGCACAAATTAAGGTCCATCATGCCTGACACCACACCAGCCTGAAAGTGTTCATGAATGACTCGAGAAAATGGATGGGATGAGAAAAAAAGAAAAGAAAAGATGCAGAAGGAAGAATGAGATCACAAAAATTTGGTGGAATGGTAGTCTTCGGAACTCAAGAGATTATATTATGTAGTCCAGGTTCGGATTTATTTAAAAAAAAACACAGACAATACAAATCTGCAAAAAATAATTGAGAGAGTAGACGAGAAAAAAATCTACAGAAAATAATTGAGAGAGTACAAAAAGAAAGATCAACGAGGAAAGATAAATTATTTTAACTTCTAACTGGACTTCCAAATTAGGTGTTCTAAAAAGAGTCAAATAACTGATGTGGTGGAATAATCTTTCCAATTGTTCAAATTTAGCCATAGCATATAGTCCACAAATTCAAAATAAATTAAGCATTCCACATATCCTTGTTTTAGAAGCCAAAAGTCACAAACATATAACATATGCAATAATAATTTGTAACCCACAGAAGAGCTATTGAAACGACTTTAGTGAAAGAAGCATATGTGGGTTACAAAGTATTATTGCATATGTTAGATGTTTGTTAGAAAGTATTATTACATATGACCTCAAAAGTTTTTATATATTTCCAAACCAATGGGTACCCAACTGATTAACACAAAATATTGCATTCTAAGTCTTCTGATGGGCCACCTCTTAGCCTATTTACTCGATCCTTTGATTAATCATTTGTTGTACTGTGCTCAGAAAATATCTTCAAATTCTCCCTATCCTTGCTATTCTCCCACAATGTTTTTTTCATTTTTAGCCATTGATGCTCCTGCAATTTTGTTGTCTTTCCATGACCCTAGCTTGTAGCCTCTCCATCTAACATGTTTGAGACATGTTTCCAGGGGACCTTTTATCCACAGCATGCCTTCTTTCGAAAAAAGAGAGTTTCTTCCATGGATAGCTTCTCCCTTTACATAATCACATCACTCAATCGGTTCAAATTCCAAATAGACTCTTACACCAATCCACAAAAAATGTACAAAGAGGAATTTGAGATAGTTATAAATCATCTTGTAATCCAAAAATAACGAAAACCATATTTTCCATTTAAAAGAAACCATATTTTCCATATGGAAAATTGATTCATATTCCAATTTTGATTTGCAGCCCATAACATGACTTGACTATCATATTTTTCCTACTTTAACAATCTGTACAAACTAAACTTTATATTCAAAATGTTGGTGGGTATAAAAGCATTTATTCCATGCCCATCAAGAAGATATTTTTCAGATTTAAATTTGCACAAGAAAACCGATTCACTCATGCTAAAGAAATCAGATTTTTCTAAGTTCCAAAAATCTGTTGTAAGGGTAGCTAATGTATGCCATGTATGCATGGCTGATTGGCTCCATAAAAATAAAATAGAAACTTACAACTGATTATTGATAGCAAAAGAAATTAGAAGTCATAAAACTGAAACTAACATGAATGGAATCAAAATCTGTAATTTCTCCAACTATTGTTTTTCTTCCATTCTCATTGTTCTTGGTTGTACAGCAAGAGGAACAGAATTCCATTTAAATTTGTATCCATCCTCACAGCACGTCTCTTTAATTTGAGAAAACACGCCTCTTTTATAATCATTTAGGTTGTTATAAAAAACCATTGGCATTCTTTCCAATTTATTTGGCATAACTTTGTGGAATTTGGAATTTTGCAATATTAAACTTACCTTATTGTGCTCACATTTGGAATTTTTACAATATTTAAATTGGGATTGAACATTAATCTTTAAAATGATTTTTTTTAAAGTGTTGCTGCACCAATATCGTGCCAACATTTTATTTACTTTATATTAGTGTCTGTGTCTCTTGTAAATGAGAATTCAGTTTGTTACTTCATCGAGGCCTAATAGACCTTGGAAACTAAATAGTGATAAGACCTATTAGTTTGTTACATATCTTGAATTCAATGGTTCATTTTATTTCCTCACAAACAAAGTTTTACATAATAAAATGTTGCATGGAATTGTATTTTTGCAATTTCTATTATGGTTAATTATGGTTGTACCAGGTTATTAATTTATACATTATTGTATTTTTTAAATATTAAAAAATGAAGAGAAAGAATGTAAGGCACAAATTAGATGATAGTGATCAAAATTTTGAAATTCCAGTGACAATTATGAGAGCTTTCATGAAGAACATATATCCAAGAATAATGAATGTTTATTGCATCTTAGTTTGGCAAACATGTAAGCTGTAAATCAACTGAGTAGTATATTATTTGTTTAATACTAACTAATGAAATTTTACAAGCAATGTATTTATGTATATAAGAAATGATTTGATATTTTTATTTGGTTTTATAGGAAAGAAAAAGAGTGCAGAGAAAATGAAGAGAAAAGAAAAGTAGCGAAAAAAGATATAGTATTGCCAGTTTGTAAAAGCCAACACTTTTTTGATCCAACAAATGTTGTTGGTGAAAAAGGTAGTTGTGATAATGCACAACCTAATATAGAACATGATGATGTGCATCTTGATGAAAGTCATGAAGAGAGTCTATTTGCATTTGATGTGCCTTAGAGTGCACCTTTTGGTAGTGGTTCAATAAGATGTGCTCGCTTTTTTATAAAGAAAGAAATTGAGTCAATATTTATATAGATCTACATGGAGAGAGGCAAAAGAAAGGAAATTAATAGGAAAGAAGTCATTATTAGTCGAGGTATCAAAACATGGTATTATATTTTCTTCCTTTCAAGCTATTATCTTTCATTGGTAACTTTCTCTTACTCACATAGAAGATATAACTAATCTTGTCTGGGTATTTGTATAACCAAAAAATTAATCTTTGGAAGTTTCTAAGTTGAGACATATATAGATAGAATTACAATATTATTAATTTATATAGAATTTTGTGAGTGTTCTTTGATATGTTAATCACACTTGTATTATCACGATAGATAACCACAAGATCTCTTATCTCTTCCTTCATACCTTTCAACAATTGCTTGATCCATATGATATTTTAACAATTTACTTATGCTGCCACATACTTAACTTCAGCTCTTGATTGAGAAACGCAGTTATGTTTCTTGCTTTTCCATGAAATCAATCTTTTTCTTATAAACAATACACATCCACTTGTGCTCTTTCTATCATCAACATTGCTGATGTTACATCCCAAATTTTTGACCTAATTTTTATTATAGTCATTGAGTGATTAGGTTTTTCTTTCCTATTCATGTGAAAATGGTAGTTAAATATAGTCGGTGTATCCTATGAAATTGTTTAACTTTGATGATGATAGTAGCTAACAATTACTTAGTTTTAGAAATATTATTATTAACTAAATTCCTTGTTAAATATCAATGTTATCTATTATTATGGATTTATCATGGAACCTAGTAATATTGTGGAAAACTTGTATAGGTGATTGTAGGAGTAGACGAAGGGGAGAAGCATTTCTCAATGGTATCTACAGAATGGGGTACTACCATAATCCATTTATCTAATCAATGGGTATGACCTCTAACAATATTGGTAAGGACCTAGCGACTTGTATAATAGGATAAAATCATTGGATACACATTAGCTATTAGATAAACTTAAAAAAAAATTAATCATTTTAACTTAATTAAAGTAAATACATTTAATGGATTATGGTTGACATTTCCATCACTTCATTATAATACATATTTATGTACGTGCATATAGATATTGAAATAAAGGTGACACCATAGTATCATTATTACACAAGATTATATCTAAGTAATATGCACATTTAAATACGCGTATAGGAAGAAAAAATAATCTTCCAAATGAAACATGTATTTAGATAAACATATTTAAAAGGTATGACCTTGGATAAACATATAGTATGATGACATCTTAATTAAATATATTTATGTGCAAATAAATAAATATGCTTATAAATTATTCTTTTGATTTATAACCTTCAAGTTCCTTTTCAAATTTATTCATTTCCTTACAAGAGGCCAAAATGTACACTTGGCAAATAATATTGGTGACTCAAGAAGACAAATCTTTTAACTACTCATGAGTTACAAATTCTTGGAAGCCTTTGGTATTTTGAATGCCTCCTTATTTATGGAAATCGAGTGAGGCCATAGACATATTCTTCTTCCATTATTTTACCCTACTCTTTACATTTTTCCTTTACCTATATGTTGCAAGTAATTCAGACCAGACATAGTCCATATCTGTTCTGAGTTTTCCATTTAGAATTACTCACTTCTAAGGAACTTCAAATCAAGCCAAGGGTCATGTCTAAGGAATAGGTTATTCAAAATCAAGCTTAGGCTCATGTCTTCCATCTTTAAACTAGATTATGTGATTAGAATTCAATATTTAGATTGCTATACATTTTTTTGAAACTATTATCATATTTGTAGCAAAAAAGAATGTGTCATAAAAATTTCATCATTACTACTCAATTACAAATCAAATGGATATTTGATAGTCCAATCTCTCCATGTTGAGTCAAGACCAAATGTGCATGACATGTTCATACATCTCTATTTTGCTGAAGTATATCTGAATCAAAATGTATTTCCTTGCAAACTCATTAAGATCTTTTCTCTGATATTGATACTTTGAAAATTGCAATATTCTTACTCCAACTATGCTTAGCAAAAGAGTTAGATTACTCTAAGATTTAAACCTCCTGGGACTCACCTTGCTGCATGGACAAGGAAAAGGGTGAAGAGGTTGGAGAGGAATCTGCAATAACATAAAAACATAATTAGATGTGACAAAACAATTTATATAATTTTAAAAGGGAATCATATGATAGATCATGTGTCCATTTATATTGCAATTGTTGTCAAGTCAAGCAGTGGCTATTGAGTAATAGAAACCCATCCAAAAACCTTGTCCAAGTTTATTAAAGGCATATTTTCCTTCTTAAGATTACATGATGTCAGTAGTGCCAATTATTTAGACATGTCCATCCATAATTGTATGAATATTCTTAACACTAAAAATTCTCAAGTGGCTAAACTAGTAGTACCCCAAGCCCGATCCTAGGGTAGGGAGGGCCTTTCTTTTCAAAAGATTATGTCAAGATGGATATGGTCTAAGCTTGGGAGGTTAAGCCTAAGTCAATGCTTCTCCTCTTACCTAAAAGTCAAGGCTTGCATAGCTAGTTAAGGACTCACCAACTACTTTTTAGTATGTTCTCCTATATCCTTGATATGCTTTTGTTTTCCTCTTACATTATAGTAAAATGGTCTAGTAATTTACTTTACTTGTTTATGAGAAATGATTAGAAAATGGTTATTTTAGTTAATTGTTATTTCAATTAATCATTATTTTAGTTAATTGATATCTCATGAACTGGATTATAAGATGTTATTTTTTAGGAGTTAGTCAAAGTATTTCTACTTAGAAAAATATGATAGTTATTTTATTTTTAGTGTTAAGAAAATCCGTTTGTTATAGCTGATATTCTGGTGATTGATCATGCTAGTGAGGGCTGATTTTTTGTGCTTTTTTGGGAAAATAAAATTGGCAACATTGTAAAAACGTTATAATGGTCAATTTTAGAGTTTCCCCTAAAATTTTGTTATGAGTAGTTGAGATGCATAATACATTGTAAGGTTGGTAAACATTTTTGATGGATAATAAAAAGGTTGAAGGTTGTGTAGGTGGACGTAGCCCAAGTTTTGGGTGTACCATGTTAAATTTGTGTGTTGTATGTGTTCTTTGTGTTTTCTTCCATTGTTTTTGCATATAACTATTTATTCTTATATTGTTCTAGATCTGTCAAACCCTAACAAATATTTCCTACCCAATCATAATTTGAAAAAATAACTTTAGTTCAAACCTATCATTCTTCTTGTGATATTGTCCATGGTCCTTTGTTCCTTTTAGATATCTCAGTATCTTTTTTACATCCATCATGTGATTTTCCTTAGGACTTGTAGAAAATCTTGCAAGTATCCCAACTACTAATGTAATATCAAGTCTTCTATGAATAACATATTGTAGTTTACCAACCATTGATCTATATAATGTCTAGTTCACATCAGTAGAATCATTACTCTTAGATAATTTGTGTCCAATAACCATATGTATACTAACTAGTTTTGAGTCTTCCAATCCAAATTTTTTTAGTATCTCTCTGATAGATTTGGACTGGGTAATGAAGATACCTTGCTTCATTTGATATACTCACAAGCCAACAAAGAATTTGATCTCTCCAAACATTAATATTTCAATTTCCTTATTCATTTCATCAAAAAATGATTTTCATAATGCTTCCTCACCTCAAAATATGATATAATAAAAATAAAAATAGATAGCAATACCTCATTGTTCTTGCTAGTCTTCAAATACAGATTTGTATTGTCATTTATTTTTAAAATACCAATCTTCACCAAGTATTTATGTAGTCTTTCATACCATTCTTTAGGGTCTTTTTTCAAATCATATAAGGCTTTGTGAAACTTGCACACCATATTATTCTTGCTAGGATCCACAAATCCTTTAGGCAACTCTATGTATACTTCTTCTTTAAGTACCTTATTCAAAAATGCACTTTTGACATCCATTTGTAATACATCAAATCCTTTATAAAAATGAATATGCCAACAATGTTTTGACTCCTTCTAGTCTTGCTACAAGGGAAAATGTTTCTCATACTCAACATCTTCTTCTTGTGCATATCCTTTGCATAACAATCTATCCTTATTCCTTGCAACTTCACCATTTTCATTCAAATTGTTCCTAAATACCTACATTTTTCTAATAACATTTTTGTGTTTTGGTCTACATACTAGGGTCCATGTTTTATTCTTTTCTATTTGATCAATTTCTTCATTAATTTTTGTATCTGATCCTCATTCTCCAAAGCATCTTTTGCAGATTTGGGCTCAAACTCACAAAATAAGCATGTATCATTTCTAAGTATTTTCCTTGTCATAATGCCAGATTATTTATCTCCAATAATTTTTTGAGGTGCATGATTTCTTCTCACATTTTTTCCAAATGCAATGTCTTTTATTCTTTGTTCATTAAGAGGTTCATCTTGAAAAATGATTTCAAGTGCATTGTCTCTCTCTTTTTAAGCTTTTGGTTCAAGCTCTACATGTTCTACATTGTTTTTCTAATGCTTGACTTCCTCTATCTATGGCTCGACATCATTTCTCTATTGCTTGAAACTTAGAGTTTAGTTCTTGGCAAATACCTATTGTAAATTGGTATTTCTAGTCTATTGTAGATCTGTAACTTTGTTTTCATGATCAAGTGGAGTGCTTCAAGCACTCTTATTCACATATATGAATGAACTACAGTCTTAAAGTTCTATCTTACATTCAAATTCATTTCTTTTTGTTTATTCATCGACTTTAATATTTGTGCTTTCCACAACCTTTTTAGTGTTAGAGATCAAGCACTTATAAACTTTTCTCTTAGTGGAATATCCTAGAAATATGCCTTCATCACTTTTGGCACTAATTTTTCTATTTCTATTATCTTTAAGTATGTAACCTTTTCTTCCAAAAAAAATTGAATTACTTATCATTAGGTGCCCATTGAGCGGAATCGATAATAGCCATATTTCAAAAGGTGTAATATTTGTACCATTCTTGACTTGCACTCTGTTCAGGGTATAAACAATCATACTTACAACTTCTCTCTACTGTTTCTATGACATATTTTTCTCCATTATCAACATTCTAGCATAGTCCATGATTGATCTATTTCTTCTTTTATCTATATCATTCTGAGGAGGGGTCCTAGTACAAATTTTTTCTTTTGATTCCTCTATCATTGCATAATATGTTAAATTCATAGGAAATAAATTTACCACCTCTATCATATCTCTAACACTTTAGACTCTTCCCTAACTCCTTTTTAACTCTAGCCAAATTACACTTAAATAACTAAAAAGCATCAAATATTTCTTTAAGAAACATTATTATCATCACTCTAGAGAAAACATAAACAAATAAAATGAAATATTTATCTCTACAATAACTTTAAACACCAATAGGTCCACATAGGTTAGTATGAACCAACTCCAAAATATCATTAGGTGAGCATGTCTTGCTCTTGAAACTAGACTTTGTCATTTTTCTTAATTGACATTGTTTACACATAGAATTATTAGGTTTCTTTAGTTTTGGAAAACCTCTTAGTCTTTTCGGGTTTCTTCAATATGATCTTGTTGAGATGCAAATGTTGCAATTGGCAAAAAACCTATCATCAATAAGAAAGGCAAAGAATTCAATGTGTAATTTTGCTTCACTAATTTTTTATACATTCTTTTATATTCAAAAGTATTTTACTAGTATAGGAATTTTGTATGCAAGTAAAGTAAACCTATGACAAGGAAAATCAATAAGCTTATTACTCAAATTAGGAGACAATTTTGATAATGTAATGAATAGATACTTTGATGAATTCAAGTTACTTGAATGAATGGGAAAATAAGAATTCTAGAGGAATTGGTCACAAAATATTATAGTGACATTTGTTTCCTTGTTGATAAGCATAACACATTAGTTCAACAAGTGAAGTGAAGGAAGGTATGGTTACAAATTTTTGATTATGAGATGGATAGTGATGTTGTTAGTGCAAACATTGATGCATTGTTAAAAAAAGAGATAGATGTCGAGGCAAAACCATTTGGAATATATGAAGAAGCCAAGAAAAGGATAACAATGAACATCAAGATGGCTTCAAAGGAGAAGAAAAGAAACAAGATGGTATTGGACCTATAAGCTAAACTAGGCACCCTAGGCAAGGGAAAAGAACCATTGCAATTAACTCAAGGTCGCGATGAAGATGAAGAACAAGATAATGGTGACATGGAAGATGAAGATGAGGAAGCTAACAAGGGTAAATCCCCAATTATTTTCATGGCATCAAGAAAGAAACCTTCAGGGAAAGAGAAGGAGAAGGCATTGAAACCTCCACCACCAAACAAACCAAGGACTAGGGAAACTAATATTGACAAGCAATTTGTAAAGAAGAAAGTAGTAGAGACTACTAAATTAGGTGAATCAAAAACTAGAAGGAGATTGGTTAGAGGACTACCTATCAAGTATATCAAGACTATTGAAGAGGTATTGACAACCTAAGAAGATTTTTAGGTTTATCTAGTTTCAGATATGTGAGATATGATACACTAGAAAAAGATGATAGAAATAAAGTCAAGGAACCTATAGTAGAAATGATTAAAAATCAAAAGCTATCTCCAAGTGAAATAGAGAATAGGATACCAAAGGATATATATGAAATATTAGAGAGGAGATGGTAGCATGATGAACTAGTAGAAAATTAGATAAGAATTGACACACTAATTAGAGTTATGCCTGATTTGTCACACGAACAACATGGGCCGCATTTTTGAAACAACGTAGGAGTAGAATTTTTCCTAAAAACATAATGTTCTTGATACTAAAAAATAAAGGGGAAGCTATATGACAACAAAGTGAGTTGTTGTGGAAAAATATTTCTGGGCTAACTACAAAAGAGGTAGAGACTGTGAATGTTGATGATGAACATAGTAGTGGAGATTCTGATTCAACCCCCTCTTAGTATCTAATTTTCACTTCCATAAATTAATAGTCCAACCTCTCATGATATTGAGTAACTAACATCACCCCTTGGATCAAATTTGAAAATTTATCTACTTTGTTATCATTATACAACTAAGTCAACCACCTATTGTGGAAAAGTTGTAAGATGTCCTCCCAAGATATTTCATTTAACTACCACTTCTTTTAAGCCATAACATTTCCCCACCATGTGTTAGGTTCACCAACCAATTAAAATGTGGACCACATTGCCTTCCATTTACTTGAGAAGTTTTGTACATGGAGGTAAATTTCCATAGTAACAATCCAAGCTTCAACATCATCTCTAGTAGTCTTAACATCAAAGGTAGGAACAACTTTCTTGAGGTCTCTACTAAGATTTTCAAAAAATTTCACTTTATTATTGACCATCTCAAATTCTCTATGACAAGCTTCCACATTTTGTTTTTCCTCAACCCTCTTATATTCCTCTAGTTTCCTTAAAACCTCTAGTATTAGACCTTCTTACCACTTCTTCCTCTCTTCCAGAATTTTTTGTATGGACTCTATAAGTTGATCCTCCTACCTCTTTCTCAATTCCTCCTTAATCTTTCTACCCCTCAAATTATTCCATAGATTACCTATGTATTGACCTTATTGTTGCAACATGGTTCCTTGTTAAGTTAAGAGGGCTAGGATCTACTCCAACCTTTAGTTAGGCTCACCATTCTAACCATTGCTGGACCTAGCTAGATTAGTGTTCCTAATATTAATGGTTAATGATAAAACCCCTACACCATGAGATAGTTATGCATTTATCAAAATAGGCCATTAACTAGATTTTAACCTAGTTATGATAGCACATTTAAGGATTAACATCCTACTAAGCATGACACATCAACATTGACAAGAAAATACATAAATTCATAAATTGAATGCAAGGATTGACTAGTCAACATAATTAATTAATTTTTGAATAAATCATAACTTCATAAGAAAAATAATAATGTTTGCAATTTTTTTTGAGTAACTTGTCATGTTTTCTATAATTAATAATATGGTACAAAAAAAAACACCATGAAACATGATAAATATGAACACCTTTAGGCAATTTTCTATCTATGAATCCTTATCTCTTAAGCCTAAAAACATCTTTCCATCTGCAAATCAAGACAAAAGTGTGGTCTTGGCACTTTTATCACCAAACCACAAAGTTTTTAGCTCCCTCAAGGTCCATCTTGAAATGAGGAACACACTGACCCTACTTGAGAAGCATAGCAATGTAGAATGATATGATTAGAGTTGTAGCTGTGAAAGTAGCCACACTAGTACATATCCTTAACAAGTATAAATTAAACATAGATGTGGGAAGGAGATGAAACAATAACCAAGCATAAATTACACATGCAAAAAGAAGCATTGGCCAAAGCACTCAAACCATTTCATTACATCCAAGAAAAGGAAAATTCTAAAACATTTGTATTGTAGAATTACCTAGTCTATCACAATGCACCCTTAGTTACATACAACATTCACTATTTCTATAATTCTTTTCCCATTGATGTTATAACATTAGTTAATCAATTGGAGCATTTAAATAGACGATTTATAATTTATCATAACTATCTAACTTATGAAGATAAAAAAATCTTTTCCAATATCATTTAAAACTCACTTTCTTATCACATAAGATGAAACAAATTTAATCATTGGAATAAAAATAGAATAATATTCTTTATCATTAAAAGAATTAAAATTTCACTATCTCATTTACTAACTAATCAAATCATTAGATTAATATTCTAACATTTTCCATAGATCTTTCTTGTTATCTATTTAGTTACTTTTAAAAGAAATTGATAATGACTATTCCCAAACGTCTCCTAAAAATAAATAAATAAATATGACACAAGAATATCACTTTCAATAATATGAAGATATCTTTATAAATATAATTTCTTAATAAGAAATAAGAAGAACTATTTATGAAATATATTTCTCTCTTTTGATATTCTACAACACTCTAATTTTTAAAATTCTACTAGTTTTTCTCCCTCTCGTTAAATTAAAACATTCTAATCAAGAAATAACATAAGTAAATCACTTTTGCATAATGGTAAAATACAAAATGAGGAACAACTTTAACTATTCCTTTTCCTTTTTCTTAAAAGCCAACATAAAAATAAAATAAAAGTAAGTGTGCTAGTGATATCTATTATCCATTTCATAGTTGAACAAGCGGAAAAATCTTACAAACAAACAAGAAAAACAATAATCTAAGTGAAACTTAAATAAATTCATTACAGATCTTAAAAAAAAATTAAACAAAAATAATAAACAGCTTTTTTCATTACTTATACAATTCACAAACAAGGAAATCAAAACTTGGAAAAACATGAAATTCTCTCTAATTTCAATGATTTTTTTCTACCTTCCCCAAGCTTGCGAGGCTTCCCAAACACAGTGCTATTTTTCCAACTTCATTGCCCTCCCTATATTTTTTTTTGGTGTGCCTCCATAATAATTCTCTCACATCCTTATTTAGAATCAAACATGCTAATTCCACAAAAAAATCTCCATAGTTATGTTTTGATAACTCCCACAAGGAAAGATTCCATTTCTTCTAAACTTATTTTAGAATATTTCTTATTTAATCAATATAAATAGACAATATAAGATAGTAAATATTTAGGTAAATAATTTCAAATTTTATCTTTCTTAGTTAGGGAGTTCAAATTTTGTAATCTTAGAAAGAAAACAAATATACATGAACCAATCCTAACTCTAAATTAACTAATATAAATATAAACTAATTCAAGTTTAAACAACTCAATTTAATAAATACATACATCAATCAATCTATTAAATGAAAATTAAATCTTTTATACTTAAAAATATAATTAGAAGAAAAAAACTTAAAATAAAATATCATGCTAAAATAATGTTTCAATCTATGAAGACAATGCAAGGCTATCTATTCTATTTTCTAATACAAAAATTTTAATAGTTTCTCTATTCTAGTGCATAGATATAAAATGCAAGGCAAGGGTATAAATGCAAAGAAATAACCTATCATATAATCATGAATAAGTGGTGTGTGCAGGCTATAAGATGATCTAGTACACCTAGTCTTCTAAGGAGTTAGCGTCTTCAACCTTGGCCACACTCTCGCCTTCTTTGTGAAACCACTCAGGCATGCTCAGGCACACATCAGAAGGTCAATGCTTAATAACTATAATCAATAATTAACTTATAATTCAATTTCAATTTCATGCATTAGATTAAAAAAAAAATTAGATTACCACATCATCATAAATAACATGAGTATCATAGATTATAACATCTATATTAGATCACATATAGTAATTGTTAAGAGGTAAATTAAAATATATTCCAAATTTTATTTAACTAATGTAATATAATTATCCAAAAACAAAATAAGCTATAGTCAATGTCCAACAATCAAGCCAACTAGTAAAAAAGTCATAGAAACATGCTAGAAAATAGGTGTATTCAAGGGCAAGTTGTGATAGAATGTAACCCATGTCCCCTTGCCTCTTATATCAAATTTAAAAATAAGAATGTGCAAAAGTTTTGGTACCAAATTTTAACAAACAATAAATAATAAAGAAGATAGGCTTATTCCTATCAGACTTGCCATCAAAATGTTGTGACATTTTGGTATTCTAGACATTGTAGAATATAATCTGACCACTTACAATTGCATAGTGAAAGAATTTAGCTGACATCAGTTCTTTCCCTCACAATGTGAAAAGGCAAGGCCACATAATTAGGAGTACTAATAGAGGTAATGAAAGTTGTAACAATGAGCATGCACCACACAATTGTAGAAATAATACCTTCTAACATCAATTTGATCCATTAATGACACTACATTGGTTCTCACCAACACTTCCTTCAAGAAAAATTATGTAGAATGTTATTATGACTGAGTTGGTTTTTATTCTTATAATAGTATAATATTATTATGTTTTATTTTTCCATAAAGAGAATAAGAGTGTTTACTTAATATTTTCCATCTCAATATTTTTTCCTAAACTCTCTCTTACAACATTTTCTTAAAAAATAGCATTATAGGTTGGTTACCTTTTTAATGCATCAATACTATTTTGTACTAAAAAATTTGAACATGGACCAACAATAATGCATCAATACTATTTTGTACTAAAAAATTTGAACATGGACCAACAACACAAATAGTCAAATAAGAATTCATAGGCTAGTTTTATAGGGACCAACAACTAGGTCAGACAAGTAAACAAAATAGTAGTAACCAAAAGTTTAGGAAAAACCCATAAACATTTTGTTGTTATTGTCATCAATGTTTAAATTTTAATTTTAATTATAAGGTTTATAAATTTAAATTTAAAAAAAATGATAAATAAGTCATGTTTTATTTTTATTTCATTTTATATTTACAAATGTAATCTATTTATATGTAATTTTGACCTTTCTAAAAATTCTTTTGACTCTATGTTTGTAGCGTTCAAATTTGCACTATTGATACAAGAAGAAGGAATGACTTACCATTTTCTTTAGTAAAATCTTTTTACTAACTCAATAGTTATAATGATATATACGCAAGCATAACATATAGCAATGAAAATAATTGTATTCTCGTGTTGTCATAAATGATGCTTTACTTCTAAGTTAAAGGCAAGGTATTTCTATGTTATCATATATGTTGATCCAATTCTAAGTGAAATACAAGGTAAAAGTAAGATAAACAATGGATACAATTTTAACAAAGTTAAAAATATTTTTATCAAAGCATCCTATAGAGACTTTTGGAATAGTGCTTGCGATAAAACCCTATTTAGTTATATGACTATGTATCCCCTAATATGCTATATATTTTTAATCTACCATTTAGACTTCTTCACTAGCATCTAATCAAGATTAATATTTCATGATAATAGAAATGTGATAAATTACATATATTGGAAACATAAAAAGGGAAAATTTAAATTACTCCCTTAACAATTCTAAATATTAAATAATTATAAAATATTATTTCTCTGACATATATCTTCGAGTTATCTAGAATTTCTTGTGTTAGGCATGGCTAGATGGAGGGAGCAACTAAGAATAGAATGTTTTGGGATTGGAGAAATTTTTTTCTTTACAAGCTAAATTGATTATCTCTGAATCACTCTTTACCTCACATAAAAGTTGTAAGATTGTAAATAATAGTGGCAACATTTCCTTTGGATAGAGTCATGTAGGACAACATTATTTTTTATTGTTTAATCCACCACCACAACATTCAACTTATAAAGCTTTGAACACACTTGATTCTCTCCATCCATTCCTCCAAAATATCCTCAAGGAATTTTCTAAAATCCTTAGTTGTTTCTCCTTGCCAATATTACTAAGGCAGGTAAGTTGTAAATTTAATAAATAGTAGTACATAAGATTTTATTATGTGGTGCAATAGAAGATTTGACAAAATTTGGTATATGCGATGTGGGAGAAGATTTTTCCTTCTTAGAGAAACACTATGCTCATTGGACATGTCCATCTACTCACATTTCACCCAATACAAATCTATTCTATCAAAGAAATGAAATACAGAAGCCACAATGAAATAAATTATTAAATTGTAATTTTTTAAAAGGAAAATATAATTAATAATAGAGGCTACAAAAGCTAAATACCAAGGAGAGTGCCATGTTCACTTTTGAAATCTAGCAGAACTCTAGTTTTCATTTAACACATCACATGAGTCATACATAACAAAACCCAATAATGATGGTCTTGTCTACACTTTCTCTTCACTACTTTCTCCTCCTTAGGGTAGTAGTCAAAGGAACATCTCCTATAATAAATAGGAAAAATATATGGTTCAATTGAAGTATTGACTTCTATAAAATTAATAAAAAATACTCTAAGGAGATATTGGTCACATATGTTTATAAAATTAATATTATTTATTCAAAAAAATTATAATATAATATATTAGTTGAATATTAGTGGTGTATGTGTTCAATTGTTTATAGAATATATATTATGCATAAAACCTCTCATATATCATGTCATCATTTTCAACAATCATACTTAACAAATTGATAAACAACCCCTTAACTAAATTTATATATTTTTACTAACATGATTTTTACAATATAGTCATTATTAACTATCTCTCATAATCTTTTATCTTGTTCTTTTCCTTGGGAACTAAGATAATGTATGCATTCTTTCCCTATTTAAAAATCTAACGGTGCTAGAATATTACCCCTAAGGTGATGGTAATTTCTCAGGTCCCCTTCTAATCATTCTTTTTAAAAATAAATCTGACAACATGTTCTTCTATATGAGAGTTGGTCCTTATGGAAAGAGTGGAGTAAAACATATATAATTAGATAAACTAAAATATACAAATATTGTGTTCCATGCATTGACCAATAAGATCAAAGAGAAATGTTAACCATTCACCCTTTTTCTTACAATTCTCTTTAAAGATCCATTGATTGGAATATTGCAAGAAGTTGAAAACTTGTTGATTACTTACAAAGATATGAATTTCATAATGTTAGTTTTAGGAAAAAAACATCAAATACACTTCTCGAATCAAGAGGATCAAAAGAGAATTTTGATGGTTCAATTCTTGGTAATCTTGGTTGGGAGGGAAGGGATGGTCTCATAAGAAATTCAAGGGGCAATATGTTATACAAAAATCATGGTCAAAGACTATGCCCTCAATGTTATCAATATTTTAATAAAAAAGATAACATGGGATGGTAGGGTAGAGATATCATCAGGAAAATGATGCATTTTCTTAAGATGATAGAGAAGGTCATTTGTCAACACAATTTTTGTGAAGGAAATAATGTTGTAGAGATAGGCAGGTAACTATTGGTAAGTACACAAATTTTGTTAAAATCTATGAAGATATTAACTCAATACACATAGAGGGTCTTGTGACGATTTCACAAGATATTGCCACTTCTTTCAATAATGAAAATGTAAGATCAATAGATGGAATAGGGATCATTAATTATATTTTATTTTGTGATTTGTGCTACCATTATTTTTTTGTTTCCCTTCTAGATATTTCCTTTCAGGGTATTTGGTGGTGTTTTTATTTTCATTTTCATCTCCCTTAAGAATTTCATTATGTTTCTTATTTATTGGGTCTCTATCATTTTTCATTTTGAGGGGGGAATTTTCTGGGTATCTATGAGTGGTGAGGTGAATCAAATTTAGCATAATAGGTTTGATGAGTTTAAGAGTAACATTAGGGTCTTAAAAATTAGTGTTAATGGGAACACGGTGAAATATTTAGAAGGTATACTACATTACAACCTGAATTTGTGCCAGCAAATTTTTGAAAATTGGGAAGATCAAAAAGTTACAATTGGGGGAGTTTCCTTTCCTTTTATAAAACTAACTATGATCCTGGTTATAAAGTTGAACATGGAGGGTTCTAAAGATCCTTAGAAGACCAAAGCTTACTTCAAAGATGATTTATGGATTTTCCTGGACTCTAAGGAAGAAATCCTAAAACAATAAAGAAATTTCAACCATAATAAACTTCTAGGTGATTGGAAGGTGGTGATAGAGATAATTATCGTGCTAATTACCATCAAGGGAAGGTACAAGTGCTTCTATTCCCATATTTTCACTATACTTAATCATTGGAGAGGGATTGTTAAATCCTATTTTCATTTTTAGATTTTCACTTCTCTATCACTTTCAATGGACAAAGATAAGGTCAACAATGGATCCCTTCTTCACCAGAGTGTGATTTTAGTTCTCTATGATTTTACCATCTTCTAACCCCTTAGGTTGTACCTACCCCTTCCCTATTCATTGAGACTAACACTCATGTGTTTACCCCTACTTCTTCATTGGGGAAAATCTTAAAGATTCCTTGAGACTTTCACTCTATTTCTATAGTGGGGGTTAACCTTGCCACAAATGCTAGTTTAAAAATATCTCACAACAGAAGCATAAAGAAGATATTATCATAACCTTGGATGATTTTTCCTTTGGTTGATCTTGGTTCATAGAATCAACCTAGATCCTTGATAATACACCCCTAATTTCGTCCCCAACATCCCTTCTACTACTTTTCTCCCACCCTCCCCCAAAACCCTTGACTAAGTTACCTCAAGAACCCTCATATCCATCATCCTACTTACTCTACCCTACTAAAAAAGGCTATAAATGGTGGTAATAATTTTTAGGATTGGCTCTCAATTCTGATGAAATATGAATATTTCATAATAATGATGCTAGTTCTAATTTTGTATCAAAATAATATTTTATACTTTATAGTATATGGTATAAGCTATACTGATATACATCTTGTTTCATATTAGATTGTATATTGCAAAAAATTTAGACTAAAAAATTATTTGATCTAGTGTACTACCTTGTACATTTATTGGAATTCTTATATGAAAATTGAATTTAGTTATATATACCATTTGTCTTGATTTAGACGTGAGATGATATTTTCACTACTCTCTCTTCCTTAGGGTAGCAATTAAATGAACATCATCTATAAGAGATAGGAAAAATATATAGCTTGATTGAAATATTAACTTCTATAATATCAATAGAAAACAATGTAAGAAGATATTAGTCACATAAGTTTATACAAATGATATTATTTATTCAAAAAATTATAATAAAATATTTTAGTTGAATATTAGCGGTGTATATGTTCAATTATTTACAGAATCTATATTATGAATATGGCCTCCTATATAATATACCATCATCTTCACCAATCATACTTAACAAGTTGAACAACGAACCCTTAACTAAATTGATATGTTTCTATTCAATTTATTTTAACAATATAGTCATCATTAATTATCTCTCATGATATTTTATCCTATCTTTTTTCTTGGTAAATAAGATAATGTATGTATTCTTTCCCTATTTAATGTCCAATTATGCTAGTGTAATACCCCAAAGGCGATGGTAAATTAATCTCTAATCATTCTATTTCAAATGAAATCTATTGGTATGATCTTCTATATGGGAGTTCGTCCTTATAGAAAGAGTGGATTAATTATATATATTCTGACATAAAAAAAAAAGATGCAAATATGGTGTTCCATGCATTGACCAACACTATCAAAGAGAAATTTCGATGATTCACCCTTTTTCTTATAATTCTCTTCAAGATCTATAGGTTGGAATATTACAAGAAGTTGAAACCTTGTTGATTATTTACAAAAATACAAATTCCCTAATGTTGGTTTTAGAAATAAACATCAAATACACTCCTCGACCTAGGATGGATCAAATGATACTTTTGATGGTTCAATTATTGGTAATCTTGGTCCAGTGGTCTCATAACAAATCTAAGGGGAAATGTGCTGGTGGTAAATGCTATCAATATGTGAGTCTAGACTTCTTATGTGGTAGAAATTTTAGCACTTTTTTTATGGAGTCAAAATTGTATAAAAAGAGGTTTACAAAAATCATGGTCAAAGATGGTTCCCTTGATGTTATCAATATTTGCATCAAAAAAGTAACATGGGATGGTAGGTAAAGATATAAGATCAACAAAATGATGCATTTACTTAACATGATAGACAAGGTCATTTGTCAACACTTTTTCTACTGGCAAGTACAAGGATTTTGTTAAAATCTATGAAGATATTAATTCAATACCTACAAAGGTTCGTGTGACAATTTCACAATATATTTCCACTTCTTTCAATAATAATAATGTAATAAAATGATGTTATAGGGATCATTAATTTTATTTTATTTTGGGATTTGGGCTAATATGGTTTTTCCATTCCCCTTCTAGAGCTTTCCTTTCAAGGAATTCATTTGTATTTATTTTTTCTCTCTTAAGTATTTTACTACATTTCTTATTTATTGGGTGTCCACATTTTTGCATTTTGAGAAGGGAAGGTTGTGGCTAGCTATGATTGGTGACTAGAATTAGATTGAACCTAATAACTCTGATGATTTTAAGAGTAAACATAGAGTATTAAAAAAATATTGATAATGGCAACATGGTGAAATATGTGGAGGGTATGCAATCTTATAACTTGGATTTGTGCCATAATTTTTTTGAATATTTGGAGGATGAAAAAGTCACCTTTGGGGGAGTTTCCTTTCTTTTTACAAAGGTAACTATCACCATGGTTATAGAGTTGAGCATGGAGGGTTCTAAAATTCCTTAGAAGACCAAAGCTTCCTTCAAAGATTATTTATGGCTTTTCTTGGGCTCTAGGGAAGAAATCATGAAATAGAAAAGCAATTTCAACTAGAAAAGATTCTATAGGATTGGAAGGTGGGAAGAAAGATCCTTACCAGGCAGACTATTATCAAGGGAAGGTACAAGTGCTTCGATTCCCATCTCTTCTCTATGCTTAATAATTGAAGATGGATTAATAAATTCTATTTCTCTTTCTAGATTTTATCTTATCTATCACTTTTAATGGACAAATATAAGTTTAAGGTTGGATCACCTCTTTACAAGAGTGTGATTTTGATTCTCTATTATTTTTACCATCTTTTGACCACTTAGGCTGAACCTACCCCTACCTATTAATTGATCTTAACACTTATGTGTTTACCCATGTTTCTTCCTTGGGGAAGATGTTAAAGCTTTGTTGAGATATTCCATCTATTTCTAGAGTAGGTTTTAATCTCACCTCAAATGAAAGTTTAATTACATTACAACATGAGAAAAAAGAAGATATTATCACAGTCTTAGATGATTTGGGTTTTGGTTGTTCTTGGTCTATGGAATAACCCTAGAACCTTGATAATTACACCCCTAATCTATCCCCAACATGACTTCTACCACTTTTTCCTACTCTCCCAAAAATGTAACTTAGTTACCTCAAGGACCCTCATATACCTCATCTTGCTTCCTCTACCATGCTCCATAAGGCTATAGTTGGTGGTAAAGATTTGAAGGCTTTGGATCGCAATTATGATGAATTGTGAGTCTGCCATAATAGACTTAAAGAGGTTTATAAGTGACTTCTCTACTAGCTACAAATTGTGAGAAGATAGATAAATAAGATGGAGGTCCCAACTAAAGTTGATAACAAGGTGAAGGACTAGACCCAAAAAAAATTAGAAATGAGGCCTTGTTAGAAGTGGATAGAGATTTTGGGAGAACATCCACACATTGGGAAATGATGGAGGATAAAATTTGTGAGATAACATTCCTTGCACCTTTGGAAGAAGAGAAGAATTATATTTTCATAGCTCTTGCATATATTAAAAAGTCCTAAGTTCAATTGGGTGATAAAATTAAGGACAAGGCTATAAAAAAGAGGACAGCTTAGGAGAAAGTGGAAAATACTACTAGTGGGATTCAAGTTGAGTCAGAGGAAAGAAAATAAAAATGGTAGGAAATTAATTGTAAATATGAGTGTCATCAACTAGTTACTAAGAAGAATATTTTTTGCGGGGATACAACTTTGTCTGGGCCTTTTAAGCCATACTCCTTCCTAGATAAGCTAAAGGAGTTGAGAAACTAGAAGTCCTATGTTGTGGTTGTTGAGATGGGTGTTCATGCTGGTGTGTGGTTATTTTTCTTGATACTCATGCTGGTTACTCTATTTATTCCAACAAGCTCCTTTTTGTTGTTGGTCTTTTACTTTTTAAATCTATTTTGTAGGGTCTCACTTGTTGTGACCTCCTATCCTTCTATTCACTTAGCTTTATTTTTTCTATGGTTCAAGACACATCTCCCTTTATCTAATCAAAAAAATATATTAATTTTTCCTCAATTTAATAAATAATAATTAGTATTCAATAATTAACTATTAACTATTAACTATTTATTTACTCAAATTTGTATTATAATATGTTAATACATTTTACAAGTGTACTTTTGACATTAATGAGAATCAAAACTCATCCTTCCAAACCATACTAATATGTTGTGCTTTTTTCTCATTTAAGATCTTGTTCATTTGAAGCACCAAGATCATTATGCTCAATATGAATTGAATTTTTATAACTTTTGGAATGTTTTCTATAGAGGACACCATTTTCATTTTGGACATTATTCCTTAAATTATTTTTCATCTTGGCATTTTTTTTGGTCCTTCTTATTTTGTTAGTATATAAATTTACGTAGTATCATTTACAATGTTCTTCATACTCCATCTTTGAAATCATAGAGATATTATTTTATGCAACTCCACCCCTTTTATGCAAAAAAGTGTGCATGACTTCAAAATGAATATAATTTCATGGATGTTTCAATCTTGTTTCTTATGAAAAAAAGTAATTGAAATTTATAAAATTGAAGCTAATAAAGTAACATGAAATATGGGAAAAGTGAGGTGTGATAATTTCGAAGAATGTAATATTTCCCAATCTAAGATTAAAATAAATTCATCGATTTTTTTCTTGGTCTCTACTTTAAACTTTCAGTAACATCAACAAGATGTTTAGTGTCCTAAAATAACAAACTTGTAGAATGTAAACATTAATGAATAAAACATCACAATAATATCCACACGAGTTTGGCACTAGGATTTAACATGGAAACATAATTTGGAAAAAACCATGTGAGACATGTCACTAATTTTCACTCTTCTAAAGTGAGCTTTTCTAGGAGCCAACCATGTTAAAGGTTACAATACACACTGTTAAATGTGACCTTGTTAAATGATTTAATAACCCTATTAGGAGTGGTCGTGTTAGAGGAATTTACAACATTTCTTTAGAGTGTCACCCTATTAAAGGATTTATATACGAGTGTTAGGTCAACCTTGATTAAATGATTTCAAAAAAAAATTTACAATGGTTAGAAAGCAACAATATGTTTTTATCTGGCAAGTACAACTTGGTTTGCATGTATAGATCTATATTAAGCTCTCATGCATAGATTCATTGTTTGGCCTTCATTGTTATCTCTATCTTTTATTTTCTTGGGAACTATTTAACTAGGCACTCTTCTAAACTCATCTCAGGTTTCTTCTTAGATACGCTAGTCAATAATATCAACTACTATTCCAACCTTCATACTTTCTAGAACATCTCTCATACTCTTCAAGTTCATCGCTATACCTCTTTAAATGAGCAATTCTAATCTTTTGTCACTTAAACAACACTATAGATCTCAAGGTTTATGATTTGAACAAATAATTTGATTGCAATTTTATTTTTCTTCTTGTTTTCTATAAACTTCTCTTTGAATCCATTCCTGATGTAGGGAGAACAAAAGAAAGCTAGGGCCAAAGACATACCCAATTATCCAAGTCACTTGAAAGAGTAAACACAATAGAAAAAAAATACAAAAGAACAATAAACTTGGGAGATAGAGGAAGAAATGCCTTCATATATTCATTCAAATAAATAGATACATGCCTAGCTATAAGACCTCCTCAGTTACAACCAATATTAAAAATTAAATTTTGGCTCACAAGGATCAAACTTCGCATTCTGCTCCCCCTATTGATCATCCATCATACCCTAAGAATCTAACCAAGACCTCTTAAATACATGCATGACGACAAGTTGGCCTCTTGCAAATGCCAACTAATTAAACTCTTAAATTAAATGCCAAACAAGCCAAAAGTTGGTGTTAGAAATAATATTCCACCAAGATAATTGGAAGTGGGGGAGTGGTGAATTAGTTATCCAATTAAAACATTTATCAACCTTAATTAATCTTAACCATGCAACCAAAGTAAACATCAAACATAAAAATATGCACATAAATAATTACACTAAATTTCTTAACTAGGGAAACCCTTGATCAGAGGGAAAACCCGGTGGGAATGATGTCCACAAAGATATATTGATTTATATATTTCTTGTTAAAGGAAGAACAATATTAGGATTATATAGACACATTTAGTACATAAAAGTCCTTGTTAGGAGACTTTGAATCCCCGTTAGGAGATTCCAACCCTATTAGGAGTTGTGCCAACCCTATTATGAGTTGTGCAAACCCTATTAGGAGTTGTAGAAGGTAGAAGGACCCACTGTCCAAATAGCTTATTGGGCAAGACCACTAAACTTCATTGTCTAATTGATCTCTCAACTATTCTTGTAGAATAATTCGTTCATACTATGATTTATTGTCATTCCTATTTCCTATCAACCATACCAATCACTGTTAGACCTTGTAGACAAGGTCACAAACCTCAGATCCAAATATCAAACCTCAGATCACAAAATAAAACCTCAGTAATGAAGTTTTCTCCAATTTTACTCTGCTCTACTTATCTTCGCAATTATATCTTTTCTTCTCTTTCTCAATCTCCTTTCTTACTTCATTCTTCCATACATAACAAAGGAAAATGTCCTCCCTTTATAGTGAGTCCATAAAAAAATTCCCTTGAGTTGGTTGTTACACATTCTAAATTAATAATTATAGGACCTCATTAAGAACACATTTTACTTAGCAATAACATCAATCTGTCACCTTGTGACTTGAATAAATTTTTGTATGTGTAATATTATGATGAGTGAGCTTAGCCATGTCATCTCCAAAACGTCTTCTACACACCTTTAACCTTACTTCTGTAATGGGCACCCCTGAATGTCCCAAAAACTAAACCAAATTGCTGAAAGGAATTATGTCAAACAGTTTGCATTCAACTTCTTAAAACCCCTTATAACTCTAGAAATCAAACGTTTATTTGTTTGTTGTGTTTCGTGCATGGAATTGGTATCATACAACATAAACAAGAAAGAAACTACAACAATATGCAAAGTGGAAATGAACTGCTGCTAATAAAATGTTATTTTCAGAATTCATAAAACCAAATACATGGCAGATTTATCAACTCACTAATTACTTCAGCAATATTGTCATAATACTCCAGCCCATGCTTACGTACTTGCTGCTACAATACTTTGTCCTCCAATCAGTCCACTACCTTCATAATACCATTCCCTCCAAGCGGCATAAGCGTCGGACAAGTAGTGAAGAAGATATGAGCAAAATATCAAATCTGCCTGTAGCCGGAAATGCAAATAAACTGCCTGATAATGAAGCCAATAAGAAAGAATTCCAAAGGCCAAACCCCAAGGGAATGACGTCTAGAATGTTACAAGAGAGGATAGACGTCCTCAAATGCCAAGAACAAAGCTGCAACTCACACACCAATTTCTTCTCATATTCAACCTGCCTAATGAAGCCACAGATGCTTCCTTTTATTCTATTCCCACGGGTCCGCTCAACTCATATGGGCAATGTGGGATAAAAGATGTGTAATATAAAACATATATTAAAATACCCCTTATGTCTCCCTTGGGTACACATCACCATAAAATAAATATTAAAGTAACACTTTAATATTTTACAATTAAATTAGAGGTTACTTTAATAAAACTTCAGGCATTAAAATGTATTAGCAATCAAACTCCGAATAATGTGAGTGATAGCTCATCGGAAAGCTCTCACCGAGGAGTATCGAATCCAATCACCAAAATTGACCTGCACTGTGTCCTGCCGACTTACTAAAAATAGTAAGTATGCCTGAAACTGAGTAAATCAACTTCGTTTTGGCCCAAACTGGAAATGACTAGGCCAAAACACTCCAAGATCCCATTAAACCCTTCGTTAGCCCTCGGGACCATGTAGAACAAGGCTAACGCACACACACTTGGTCAACTGCTAAAATGGGGACATTACAACTTCTTAGAATAACAACTCTCCTAAGAGATTTAACAAGTTTACCAGAACATGCTTGTATAAACTCTATCTCATAACACTCTTCACGAAAACTTGCATAACTTCTTCCATACTTAATATCCTATGTACTTGAGGTTATGTGCATATAATAAACACTTAGTAGTATATGTCTTTAACCTCACTAGTGAAAATATTCAATGATCTATCTATACTAAATAGATCTTTATCATTGTTCTTCTATCATATACCACAAGAAACTACTATGTTGACATGAATGAAAAATATAGTCATGAATGTAACATATCATCATAATAATGATATAATAATTTTTCTAAAATACTCCCCTATAGGAATATCTTCAGTATTCATGCTTCCAAAAATCTCTCCCTTTGGCATTGATGGCAACATAGATGAAAAACATCTAGTTCAAAGAATACCAACTTTTAAAGATTTTTATCATTTCTTTTCAAATTCTCTTCATCAATCATACTAGCTTCTATGTTCACATGCTTCTCCCCATTGATATACCACAATGTTCTCTATATCAAATTAATCAAAATGTTTTTCATGCTGTAATCTCTCCCCCATTGACATCAATGTCAAAGGTTTCAATAGCCATCTATCATTGCATCCTATCAATCATTGCAACAACTATCTTTGACCTATTCAAGTGTCCAAAGATACTATTCAAAATAACATCTATCAAGAGTCCTAGATGACTCTATCCATCACAGATACTCCCCCATACATGAAGCATCAACATTTAGTCCATACAAATAATTGACTCTTGAGATCAATGCATGGAATTAGTTTTGCAATTCCACTAAAGATCTAATTTAAATGATAAATTTAATCTTTCTCTACTAGCTATATTATTACCCGTGGATTGTCATTTAATGTACTTGTGATTTAAAATTAAATGGAAAATCCATTGGTATTGAAAAAATTACAAAACATGTAATTGAAGATGTAGCAAGTAGTTTTCCTTCCAATACGTTGCTGGTGGATTATATTAAGCTTTTTCATCGAAGAAGTTATTGGATAAAAGAAATATTTCATAGGATAATATCAAGGGTAGGCAGAAAAAGAAAGTTAATAAGAATGGGAGTTTTTTGATCTATGAATGAAATGGATGTGGTAAGTCAAATGGTCTTTAGCTTTTCAATTTTGAGCATGGTCATTTTAGAAGAGATGGTTGAACTACTTGCCTAATAGTGGATAAGAGAATATGTATAGGTGCTCAAATATATATTTTTTCCCTTTGAGTTTTCACATCTTACTCACTATTGTAACTATATGAAATTTTAGCATACTCACAATTGTAAATACATGTGAATTTTTTTAAGAGGGGTAACAAAGACAAATCTATATCGATATCAAATATCTTCTTGCTTCATTAGTAAGCTTAGTTTTGCATCTTGATCACAACTATAACTATTTACAATTGAAATATTTGAATTTATATTAATAAATTAACTATTTGGTGTATGATCTATCTTTACATTTTTCCTAATTAGGAAAAAGTTAAACTTAACCATTATTAATTTTTTCTTAGTGGTGATACCATACATTGGACTAGCTTTAAAGGTGGAGTAGGAACGTAGGTTAGAAGTGCTTATGAATAACTATTTAAGAGCATTATCAAAAGTATAAAAGACTATAGACTTAAAAACCTTTCACTTTTCAAATGTATAAGCACTAATATACAAACTGACAAACTGTTGTAAAAGCACGTAAATCTTTTTTACTGAATTGAATACTCTTTAAATATTTTTCAGCAAATTGAATACTCTTTATTGGATGATCAAGGGTCATTGGATCAAATGATGAAGGATGTATGGCAAAGAGGGAATCTAAGCTTGAGACTCAAATCCTACATTTTTGAAGATGTTTGGAATTCAAAGTAAGAGGGTTGTATTTGAGCTACTCTCCCTTGCAATGTTGTTGATGACAAATTTGGATCTATAGACATCAACAAAGAGATTATTTCACAAACACATAATTAGGAGACTTAGAACTAGGGCCTAAGTTATTCTAGTTGCAATATTATTTGAATAGAAATACTAATGTCTATCTAGACTTTCCATCTCTCTTGCTTACTCCACAATTGTCCAAACTGTGAAAATCATATCTATTCAACTTATTTATTGAGTCGGTGAAAGGCTTCCATACAGAAACTCAAATTACATGTAAAACAAATTCAAGGACTTGTCCAACATGGATTAGATTGAAGGAATATTTTTTTTGTCAAATTTAGTGGACCACAATTGATGTAACCCAATCTCATCAAAGAACAATTTAGAAATTAACAGAAGACAGATGATTCAAAATACCATAACTCTTTATTAAAACTTCTGCAACTCTACTATACCTCTACAATGAAAACCAACACCTACTTATTACAATTCCAAAAATTACCATATTTGGCAGATTTTCAAGAAAAAACATATTTTTTTTCCATTTTTGGTAATTTTTAAAACTCATCTTACAAATCCCGATTTTTTCCAAGAAAAGCCCCCAACTAAGGCAAGATGAATTGCCAACTAATCAATGAAATCAAAAATATGATTTTTGATTTATTAAAAAAACAAATTTCTTAAAAAAGTGGAAAAAAACACGAAAAGCCACTTTCGGAGGTCAAGATGAGATTTCATACTCCCAAAAAAATGTTGAAACGGCCACCTATCAAGTTGAGCTCATCGACAATCCAAATAACTCCTTCTAGTGCAACTACTTGTAAACTTTCAGCCAAAACCCACATCTGAGTCAAAAATTATAACCCTTGGAAGTAAATCTTGACCAAAACCCTCATCTGAGTCAATAGCCTTGACCCTCGGATGCCCTATATCATTTAGTTGGAGATATATTAGAAAAACCAACTATAGCATGAACTAGTATAGATATCTTAAATAAATCTATCTAAAGAAATGCGAATAGATATCCACTACAAAATAGTTATAATTTAATTCACTACATCTAAAATTATTTATATTTTCTTTATCTCTATTTATTTAGTAGTTTACTAACTTAACTTTTTTATTTTGATTTAAAAAAAAAAAATTTATACATCTAAATAATTATAATTTAAACAAATATTTAATGTGGTGTTCATTAAATTATTTTTAAAAGTATATTCTATTTATAATAAGATTTAAACTTTTGACATATAGATGATTGTCAAATTTAATATAGAAGAATAAGCTTCACACCATCCCACTTTACCCATTCTGCCATGTAGTATGCAAGAGAGTCGAGCAACGTCATGAATGATATGTAAACTGTAATTGGAATATCTGCATGGATGTCTTTCTCTGACCGATAACATGGAAGTCTTTCTAAGAAAAAGTGATGGAACAATAATTCTAATAGAGTCAGCAGTCGTACTGCACACTTAATGGAGAAAAAGTTTCAAAAACCAGCAAGAAATGTTTTGCTAACAACACGGCAAACAAACAGCCAGCTGTGTATTAGCCGGGAGAGATGGAGATAACAACACGAGAAACACAACGACAATGGTGGCCCATCACTGCTGGAGAACACCAATTTGGCTGCTATGATGATTGGATTAACTTGTGTCTCTCTCTCTCTTATATATAGTCGCCTTTTTTGGTTGGAATGGCACCCCAAGATTCGTTATATTTCAAAGTTTCTCTTCGAAAGTCTCCAAACTGTTCTTTTTACCTGCTTGGTTGTTCGTTTGTAGCGTGAGCTGATTTCATTGTGAATGAAAAGGGCAGTATCAAAGCTTATGAGAATCATGATAGTGATTCTTGTTCTAACACTATTGTTCACCCTGCAAGTTTCTGCTCGATATAATCTTAAGACAGATGCAGACAACGGCTACAACAAACCAAGTTTTATTCCATTTCGAAATGTGAAAAGGTTGAGATCGTGCACCAATTGTGCAAGCCATATTCCAGATCCAAAGTGCTGTAAATAGTAATATGTACTAGTACTTAGCACTCCAATATGCAAATACAAAATATATAAAATGATGACATGGTGTTAACATAAAAAGATGCAAGGTAATATAATTTTTCCTTGTAGCGATATCTGCTAAAATAATTAATTTATATATATATATATATATATATATATATATATATATATATATATATATATATATAGATATATATATATATATGAAATATTTGCATTTTATATCATATATTTACATTTTTATATTATTATAGGAAATTTTATGATGGTAGCTTAAAATCTGCTTTGGAGGAGCTCCCTTCCATTTCCTTATAATTATGCAATTGTGTCATATATGAATTATTTTCTATTGTGTATTCATTAACTGAAATACATATTTTCTTTAATTAGCTATTGAATAATATAAATTAATATTTTTAAATTGACAAACATGAACAACTCCATTCAACTCTCTTTATAGTTTTTATGTCTACTAATAAAACTATTGATCCACTTAATTAATATAACATTAAAGATAAAATCAACCTTAATTTAATAAATTATACTTATATAACTATCTAATAGCTTTTTCACTTAGTCCAAATTTAAAATTATTTAATATTTTATTTTTTTGATAATTTGCACTGAATTTATTTATATATTAATATTTTTCTTTGCTAAGAATCTACAAGTACAATAGATTTATAAAAAAAAACATGTACAAAAATGTGATGATAATGAATTAATTATCTTCATTATGGTGCTAATAAGTACATGATCTAAGAGCTTGCCAATAACTTTTGAAATGCATTTAATTCTTAACTTAGGAACTTGCTTAAAAATGTACTAATATTTTAAATTTACAAATACATGATTCCCTTTTTAGTTCTTAAACTTCATTATTTCATACAAATCAACACTAATAAAATGGCTTGTTATATTCCTTGCTATTTGGGTACTATAATAAGGGTAGTCCACACATTGCTCATTATGGTTGCAAAGAGATGAAGATTAATTATTTTTGTATTGACGCTAGTTGTAAATGTGGATCAAAATCTTATTTTATATTCTATAGTATATTTTATAAGCTTTAGAAATATAGATCTTGTTTTATATTTGATTGTATATTGCAAAAGATTTAGAGTAAAAAAATATTGGATAGTACACTACCTTGTACAATTATTGGAATTCTTAGATGCAAATTTCAATTTGTGTATATACATAATTTTTCTTGATATAGAAGGGAGAAGTTATTTTTACATCTATGTCTTTGTTAGGCTAGCAGTGAAAGGAGCATCATCTATAAGAAATAGGAAAAATATGTGGTTCAATTGAAATATGAACTTACATAATATGAATAAAAAATACTCTAAGGAGATATTAGTCACATAGGTTTATACAATTGATATTATTTATTCAAAAAATTAAAATATAATATTTAGTTGAATATTAGTGTGTACATGTTCAATTGTTTACAGAATCTATATTATGCATAAGGCCTCCAATATATCATGTCATCATTTTCACCAATCAAACTTAACAAGTTGAACAACAAACCCTTAACTAAATTGATATGTTTCTATTAATATTATTTTAACAATATAGTCATTATCAACTATTTCTAATGATATTTTAACTTGTCCAAGAGTTTTTTGGAGAAGGATTCAGATACGGTGTTCCTGAAGAAAAGATGGAAATGTGCACTAGTGGGACTTCCAGACCTACATTCCTTGCCTAGAGATCTTCCATCTATATCCCGTGGGGATGTTGGTCTAGAAATTATTCTTCTAGATTAAATGGTTGATAGGATCATGAAAGGATTTCCACTAAGCTTGGTTGGTAGTTTTCTATCTTTTAGACCTACCATTAACATGGTGAGAAAATGAGTTTCTAATAGATGGAAACTAAAGAGTTTTGTTGAGGTTGTAGAAATTGAAGGAGCTCTATTCCTATTCAAATTTTTGAGCGAGGAAGATAGAAATAGGGCCTTGGTGAGAAAGTAGAAGCTTGGCAAGCATAATCTAGTTTTAGGTAAATGGAAACCTGGCTTCAACCCTAGTCTTGATCTTCAATGGATGACCCCGGTGTGGGTCAGACAACCTGGTCTACCTTTAGATTTTTTGGGTGAGAAAGTTTTCAAAATGGATAGGGGATTCCTTTGGTCACTTCATTAAGATAGATGTGGTCACCCTTCAAAAGTCTCGGTTAGGTTTTCCTAGGCTTTATGTGAATGTGGTAGTGAACAAAACCCTTCCAAGTAGTATTTCCTTAAAGTCTAAATGGGGGACTTGGAGACAATTTATCAACTATGAAAATGATGATCTGTACTACCAAATGTGTAGGAAATATGGCCATATGATAATGAAATGTAAACCCTATGTGAATATGGGAGAAATAAACAATGAGAAGGAAGCTTTTTAGGAAGGGAGTGTATCAAAAGATGCCCATGGGGATTCCTTGGGAACCATCCAAAGTGACAAAGGGAGAACATATAAGGATGCCCATGGGTAATCGTTAGAGATGGGCCATATCCTTGGCCTCCCCTTGGTGAAAGTAAAAGAAACCCAAACCACCTCAATGGTGGAAACCATAGCCATAGAGCATCTATGGAAGATTTTCCATCGAATGGAGAAAAAAAAAGATGAGACTAGAGAAGATTTGAAGAATGGTGAATTCAGAGTGGATATTGTGGGCCTTGATGAGGCCTCAAAGAGTATGCATGACTTGGAGGGATTTATTGGAAGGAGTGACCTCATTGATGTAGAGTTATATGGTGTCCAATCGACCTAGTCTAACAATTGGCTAGAAAGAAATCTTATTCAAGTTAGACTTGATAGGGTGCTTCTCTCAGTAGATTGGGACATTTTGCCTCATAAATCCCTTCATGGACTCCTGAGATTGGTCTTAGACCACTCTATGATTTTATTTAATTGGATAACCAACACCCATTACAAGAGGAAAAGCTCCCTTTATGAGATCATGTGGCACTCACACCTGCTTTTCTGCAATTGCATTAGAAAATTGTGGAATACTCAGATCTAGAGGACTGCCATATTCTATATAGAGAGGAATCTTGAAGTTATTTGAAAGGAGGTTTTCTTTCGAATAAAACTTCATTCGGAGATTTTTTAAGAAAAAAAATGAAATAGAAATTAAGTTGGAGGAACTCCAAGAAAATATGACAAGAGGAGACCTTTCAATTACTTCCCATGAAGAGGAACAAAGCTAGAGAAGGTGGTGGAATAAAGTGATTGAAAGAGAGGAAATCTTTTAGAAACAAAGATCTAGGATTCAATGGCTTGTGGAGGGAATGACCTTCTTCCATGGGTCAGCCTCAAAGCATAAAAAATGAAACACTATCAGAAAGATCGTTAATAATGACAATGTTGGGATTTTTGATGAGGACCCTCATCCTTGGGTTGACTCATTGGTGGAGAGGGACTTACTCAATATTATACACCCAATGGTGGATGAACAAATGAACAAAGAGCTCATCAAAAAGGTTACTAAGGACAAAGTAAGAAAGGTAGTTTTTGCTATGGGAGCCTTCAATGCCCCATGCCTCGATAGATTTCCCTTGATATTTTTAAGTATGACCTTGTTCACATGACAAGTGAATTTATCAAAAATGACATAATAAATAAGGAGCTAAACTAGACTTTTTTTAGTCTTGGTACCAAAATTTGATGATTCATTATTAAGTATGACCTTGTTCACATGACAAGTGAATTTATCAAAAATGACATAATAACTAAGGAGCTAAACCAGACTTTTTTTAGTCTTGGTACCAAAAGTTGATGACTCAACTTGGTTGGAATATTTTAGACTGACAATCCTTTATAGTACCATGTCTAAGATGATCACCAAGGTGGTGGTGAACAGAATGAAACCTATCTTGGATAATATAATTAGTTCTTCCCAAAATGGTTTTATCCTAGGTTGATAAATTTTGGATGCTTTGATCACCTCTCACGAGGTCCTTTACTTGATGGAGTGATGTAGGAGCATATTGGGTTGACATGTTATCCTACTCATCTATGTTCTTTTTTCTAGTCATTATCAAGTTGTAGTTTTACCTAGTTGTGTTAACATGATGATTGTCAAGTTATCCCATTCTTTCTGTTAGTGTTGGCTGAGCGATCTAGTGTTGGCTAAGCTATCTAGTGTTGGCTAAGTTATCTAATGTTAGTTGAGCTATCTAGTGTTTCCTAAGTGTTCCTTCATGTGCTGAGTGAGCCTGTTATTTGCTGATGCTTGGATCCTTCTTTGGCCGAGTTGTCTGTGTTTTGGTTCTTAGTAGGAGCCAACTTTTGTTTTTAATTTGGATCTTGTATTTAATGGTAGGATCATGTCTTGGGATATATGCAAACTATTTTAAGGTTCATCTTTCTATTCTATAATGTTCTAGAATATTCTATAAGCCATTTTGGCAAGTATAAATAGGGTGCTTAGGGTTATTAGAGGTAAGAATTCGAGGGTAGAACTAGGAGGAATTTAAGAGTTTGATGTATATATTTTTGTAGATGCAAATTTGAAGCTGAATTATGGATCTTAAACATATTTTGCATCTGGCCATAACCTAGAAGGCCTTATAGTTGGGCATACATGTTGATAACTTGATGAATTGATAAAAGTGTGTGTTCTCTCTCTCCTTGGTGTTGTTCTCTTTGTTTGTTTTCTTTCATTGTGTTAACTCTACAATGTGGTTTGGATTATTGGGTGTGTCCTTGGCCCTAGTTCTTCATCCCTCTTTACACCATGGAGAAGAACGGAAACCCAAGTATGGAAACAAAACTTGATACTTCAAATGCTTATGATAAAGTGAGAAGGGAATTTTTGATTAAAATTATTAGAAATTTTTCTTTGGGGAGAATTTTATTACCCTCATTGGTGAAATGATAAACAATGTTCATATCTCAATTCTGGTTAATGGATCCCTAGGAAATTTATTTCAGGTTGAGAAGGGCTTTTGGTAGGGAGACCTATTTTCACCTTATCAATTAATAATAGTGGTAGACATTCTTGATAGAAAGCTCTTGACTATAGTTTCTTGATGTGAAATTTTGGGGATCAAGCCTGCTACAACCCTCTTGCTTGAGGTATTACAACAAATTTTTGATGATACCTTCCTTTATAAAATCTCCCCTATAAGAAAGACTAAGGTCTAGAAGAAAAATATGAATAGACACACAAAAGTGTCAATACAACATATCAATAAGCAATAAAAAAGCTCCACTTCTTCAATATAGACCTAGGTCTTCAACAATGAATTACTAGGGAGTTGCAATTTTAGGCTATGAACAACTTAGACACCTATTTGGGGCTCCCCCTTATAGTAAAGGAAGTTACCCCCAAATTATGGAATACAATGGTGGAAAGGATGCAGAGGAAGTTGCCAGGCTCAAAAGGTAAGCTTCTAAGTAATGCTGGTAAAATTCAACTTATCTTGTCCATATTATGAGGAATCCTAGTTTACTTTTTGTCAGTATTCAAAATCTCTAGTAGGTTCAGAGATATTCTTGAGAAGATCTAGAGGAATTTCCTATGGTTGGGAATGGAGGAAAAGAAAAAATTGAGGCTAGTTAATTGAGAAAATGTGTGTAGACCCAAATCCCAAGGGGTTTTGAACCTAAGGAGAATTGGAGGCCTAAATAAATCCCTTGTGATGAATATTCGTTGGATACTTTACCATAATTCAGCACCGTGGTGCTATATCATGAGAGCTACATATTTTGGAGGTGGAATTTCAATCAAGCCTTCTATATGGAAGATCTCTCGACTGGATGAAGAATATAGAATAACATCATTAAGACAAGGAAACACATAAGGGGAATCATTAGAGAGAATATTGGAGATGGTAATCTTGCTAGATTTTGGGAAGACAAATGGGTTGGTGATGCTCTTCTAATTCACACAAACTTTTCTATTTTAAAAGAATAGGGGGTGACCAAGCATGGTGAAAAGGTGATGAATTATATCTGCAACAAGGAGTGGAAGGATTTTAATATGGACAATTTTAAACCTATAGAGAAGATAATGTATGAGGAGTTCAAAATCTATCCTAAAAGAGTTACGAATTCCCTCCTTCTCAGAGATTGACAAACTAATATGTGAAAGGAAATCAAATAGGGGATTTTGACATGAAGTTGACCTACAATAGAATAATTGGGAAGGAGGGGAACATGGAATGGAATAATTTTTTACATTCCCACTTTCTTCCTAAAAATTGGGACCCAAAATTAATGAAAAATTGGGAAGCAACTTCTAGAAGATTGGATGGTGGTGATAGAGATCCTTACTAGGATTATCACTCTTAAAAGGGAAGGTACAAGTACTTCTATTCCCATCTCTTCACTATGCTTAATCATTGAAAAAGGAATGTTAAATTCCATTTTCCTTTCTATATTTTCTCTTCTCTATCACTTTCAATGGACAAATATAAGGTCAAGGGTGGATCCCCTCTTCACTAGAGTGTGATTTTGGTTTTCTATTATTTTTAGCATAAACCTAAACCTACCCTATTTATTGAGCTTAACAGTTATGTGTTAACCCACTTTTCTTCTTTGGGGAAGATTTTAAAGGTTCCTTAATATATTCTCTGTATTTTTGGAGTGGGGGTTAACTCACTTTCTTATCACATAATATGGAATAAATTTAATCATTGGAATAAAAATAAAATAAAATTGTTTTCTTTACAAGAGTTACATGTTCACTATTTCATTTACTAACTAATTAAATCATTAGAATAATAAGATAACATTTTCCATCTGGATCTTTCTTATTATCTATTTAATTACTTTTAAAAGAAATTAATAATAAATATTCCCAACCATCTCATAAAAATAAATAAATGTGATAAAAGAATATTATTCTGAATAATACGAAGAATATCTTTATGAATATAATTTCCTAATAAGAAATAAGAAGATATATTTATGAAATACATTTCCCTTTTTTGATATTCCACAATACTCTAACTTTTAAAATTATACTAATTTCTATCCCTCTCATTAAATTAAAACATTATAATGAAGAAATAATATAAGTAAATCAGTTTTACATAATGGTAGTATACTAAATGAGTAGTAACTTTAACTATTGTATTTTTCGTTTGATATTTAGAGAAAAGGCTATTCAAAATAGAAAGAACTTTCCAGTTAGATTTGAGAAAATGTGGATACAACACCCATAGTTTGAGGATTAGTTGGTTGAATGGTGGAACATAAATATTCAAGGAATGACTTTATTTTGAGTGGCTACTAAACTTACAAATGTTAAAAAGAGAGTTAAAGTATGGGAAAAAAAGAGAATTTGGAAACATTTTTTATAGCAAATAAAAAATTAAAGAGGATCTGCAAGCTATCTAAGACATAATATGGCTGAAAGGGTACTCTATGGATTTGGTAATGGAAGAAAATGAGAACATGGTAGAGTATCATGACATTGTTACCAAAGAAGAGATCTATTGGAGGTAGAGATCCAAATCATATGGCTAGATGAATGTGACAAAAATACAAAATAATTCCATTTGTCAACTTTGAAACATAGAGCCAAAACTTGAATTTCTAGTCTTAATAAAGGAAGAATCAAGTTAATTGATGAAGAGGAAATTTTAGAGGAAATAGTTTCCTTTTTTTTCTTCTTTGATGTCATCAGATCCTAGAATTGATTTGATTAATCAAGCCAAGTTGCTGGATGTTATTCCTTCATTGGTTTTTGAAGATCAGAATAAACTACTATGTGTTATTCCTAAGGAAGAGGAAATTTATAAATTTGTCTGCTCATTAGTAGGGGACAAGTCACCAGGGTCAGATGGTTTTCCTATTTTTTTTTATAGAAAGAATGGAAATTGGTTGGTAAAGATGTGTGTGATGTTGTTAAAGAATTCTTTGGGGCTAAAAAGATGTTGAAGGAAATTAATGCTACTTTCCTTTATCTGATTCCAAAGAAGATTGGAGCTAATTCCTTGGATCAATTCAAGCCCATCAATCTTTACAATTCAATTTATAAAATCATTTATAAAGTCTTAACTTTGAGATTGATGAATATGTTGCCTTCCCCTATATTTGAGCAACACAATAGTTTTATTCATGGTAGACAAATCCTTAACTCTATTATTTTTGTGCATGAGAATATCCATTCTTTATCTCTCTCTAATAATCAAGGGTTTATCATGAAAGTTGATATTGATAAAGCCTATGATAGAGTAGAATGGTCCTTTCTCCATAAGATCTTATTATTTTTTGTTTTAAGTGTTAATGTGGTTCAGCTTATTATGTAGATGATCTCTACTACTATAGTTTCTATTCTAGTTCATGGGAATTCCTCTTCCTTCTTTAAATTGACAAGGGGGTTGAGATAGGGAGATCCTTTATCACCAATCATCTTCACTATTAATGCTAATTGTCTGGGTAGATATATCGGGAAATTGGTTTCTATAGGGGAAATTCAAGGCTTGAGACTTTCTTCTCATCCTCTTATTTTTTCTCATGAATAATTTTTGGATGATACTATTTTTTAAGGTAAATATGAGGTTAGGGAGGCGAGGAATCTCAAAATGGCCCTTAATCTCTATTCTTTTGCTTTTGATCAATTGATTAGTTGGACTAAGAGTTATATGTGTTTTATTAATACTCATTTTTCTAGATAGGGTAAGATTACTAATATCCTTGGTTGTTCTATAGGTTCTTTTCCTTGTATTTACCTAGGTCTTCCTTTGGGACCTATTCCTTCTGATTCTTTTTGGGAGGGTCTTGTTAAGAAATTCAATAAGAAATTGGTAGGATGGAAAGGTAATTTGCTGAGTCAAGCTGGTAAAGTCACTCTTCTTAAAGCTTTCCTCCAAATTATCCCTACTTATGGTTTGAGTCTCTTTAGGATTCCAATGAAATATGCTGATACTATTGAAAAAATCCAAAGGAATTTCCTTTGGTTTGGATCTGAGGAGAAGAGGAGAATGGCTTAAATTTCTTGAGAGAAAATTTGTAAGCCTAAATTGGATGATGGGTTGGGTATGAGGGCTGTTAGGAGTATGAATAAAGCTTTACTTGCTAAGTAGTGTTGGAGAGTTTATCATGACAATAAGGAGTGGAGTTCTATTTGGAAACATAAATACCTTGTTGCTGCTCGTACTTTGCCTGATTTTCTTTCCCACCCAAATGTCCAATCTTCTTTTTCTATTTGGGGCGTTGTTTAGGGAGGTAAAAATATTTTAATAAAGGGTTGCATTTGGAAAGTGGGCAATGGGCATAAGATCAAGTTTTGGGATGATGTGCGCCTTGTGGATCATCCTTTGATTAAGTATGTTGAGAATATAACACTTATTGATAGATGTAAACAGAATTTTGATATTTTAGTGGAGTATTATTAGATTAATAGTGAATGGGTAAATCTTTCTTAAATTAATATGATTTTTACTAGTATCTAGTTAATTTTGAATGCTTTTAGCCTTTATCCTCATATTGAAGATTAAATGGTTTGGAGTTGAACCAATAGGTTGTTTTAGAGTTTCTTCTATTTTTAGATCTGATGAAAAGGGAAACATACCTTTATGGGATAAATCTTAGATTAAAGTTCTTACTAGTAAAATTAATATTTTTTTCTGGATCTTTCTTCAAAAAAAATCTTAACTTTTGACAATTTACAAAAAAGAAGGGTTTATATTGTCAACAGATGTTGTCTATGCAAAATGGAATATGAAGATAGGAATCACCTATTCTTAAATTGGAGGTTTAGTCAGAAAGTTTGGAGTTATATCCTACTCTATTGGAACTTAGATTGGGTTCAACATAATAATATTGATCAATGTTTCCAGAGTTGGACCTGTCCTTCAAAGGATGCTGATATCGATTTTCTTTGGAAAATTTCTCTACCCCATTTCTAGTGGGGAATCTAGAAAGAAAGAAATAATAGAATCTTTAGAGACAAAGAAATTCCTCAGTGGGTTCTCAGTCACAATATTGTTAAAGTAAACAAGGAAAACTTCAAATCTCATAGAAAATTGAGTGATGAAATCCAAATTAATAATCCTATGAAGACTAAAGGCTATAAAAAAAAAATTGATGATCAAAGACATAATGTTAAATGGGATTCTCCACCCATGGGATGGATTAAAGGTAATTTTTATGGTGCTACAAAAGGAAATCTTTGTAAAGCTAGTTATGTAGGTGTTTTGAGAGACCATACTAGTAGAATTGTTGATGCTATTACAATTCCTATAGGGATATCTACTAGCCATAGAGAAGAGGCTATGATTTATTCGTATAGGTTATGAGGATGGCAATGGATTCTGGTTATCAAAATCTTTGGTTGGAAGGAGATTCACTCAACATTATTAATATGCTTAATAATAAGAGCTTGATTACTTGGGCTATTGAGGTAAGTAAACTAGAAATTAAAAATCTTATAAATAAATTTGATAATGTTATATTTTCTCATATATTTTGGAGGATAATTTAGTTGCTAATTGGATTGCCAACCAAGCTGTCTATAGGGAAAGAAAGTTGAGGTGACAAGCTAACTTGTGGAAGGAAGTGGAGCTGATGATGCTAGCTGATTATGAAAAGACACATGCTAGAGAAGGAAAAATTTCCTAAGATTAGAAAATTTATTAATGGGAGCAATGGGTGTATGAAGGATAGTATTCATTTCCCTAGGAAGTACTTTGGTACTGTTATGATTTGTATTTGGCACATATGTAAGGTTAGAAGCTCCTTAGTAATCATAAAAACTATACTCTTTTTTTAAAAAATTTCTCAGGTGAATTGTAGGGGAAAATATGAAATCAAGATGGGAGGAGAACCAAGAAATCGAGAATTAAGAAATTGTAGGGAGTGGAAGGAAAATGCGTCTATGTGGGAGATTTTGTAGAAGGGGAAAGTCATAACTTACATTGAGAGACTCAATGGGTATAAATCAGACATTACTGAGATCTTCTTCAAAAACTAGTCTAAAGAAAGGGTCACTTTGCATGGATTATGGTGAACTTGACTAAAGATTTTATTTATAAGCTTATGGGGCTTCCTATGGAAGGGATAAAATTCAATAAGGAGACTAGTATCTTGAATTCGGCTTTTAAGAAATTCATGAAGATGGAAGTTGAAGAGAAATTTTTTGAGAAAAATGGTGACTTCTATGACCTAAAACAAATTAAGGTCATAAAGAGGTACATTTTTTCATGTATCCATGAGTATTTTATTCTTGATGGTAGGGAAAAGAGAGTCCATAAATTTCACTTTATTTTCCTAAATCATTTTAGGCATAAATATAGAATCTCCTTTCCATTTTATTCAAAGTATTCTCTGCTTCAAAGCCTGTATGCTCATAGGAATAAGGATTCTAATCTTGTGCTTCATTAAGGTTTAATATTACTTATAGAAAATTTCTATTAAAGCAAGGCCATTAAGCCCTCTTTGGTTTTGGAGAACAAGAGGAAAGTGTCTAGAAATTATCCTCATTCTAAGAGTATTAAGGTTAAAAGCAAGGAGGGCACTAGTGATAGCAAGAGTATAAAAAAGGTTTTCAAATGGGAGAGGAATAAGAAAAACATGGAGAAAATCAAAAAATCTGAGAGTTCTGACAATGATGACAAAATGGAAATGGGGGACCTTAGTTCCAACCTGGATGGATATTCTAGGAGAAAAGGGGTGTCAACTACTAAAGATAATGTGGAGGGTAGCAAGGATAGAATTATTGACTCTAATATTGGGTCAAAAGCCCTAGGGGAGGATTGAGAGAAACAAAGTTTTCACCCTTCCCATCCGAAGATAAATGATAGTGAGGAGAAAATGGAGGAGGATACTGGTAAGGAAAATGAGTTTAAAGACCTTGTTGCTAAGAAAAATAGCTTGAGTAAATAGGAAAAAGAGGAGAGGATAGAGAAGTAGCCTGATATCAATACTGATATCTAGATCAATACAACTATTACTACTATTGATTCTGAGATTAGGGATGTTGTAGATGGTAGGGAAGAGTCTCATGAAGTAAAATTATCCTTTCTTCACACTGCTAAGTTAAAGCAAAGGCTTCCCTTCAGGGCAATTCTCGGCTTTACAATGAGATCATGGTACTTAAGAAAAAAATGGGGGTTATGTAGAAAGTGTTGGACTATGAACATACCATGAGAGCTTAGATGGAAATAGAAATTGGTAACATCCTTAAAATGCTCAAGTAATATGAGCAAGATCTTCATTACTTAATTAACAAAAGTGGACAAAGAATGGAGCAAATCACTTCTAGTCTGTGTGCATCGGTGATCAGTCTGGGTAAGAAGAGCAATGAGGAGATAATATCTCCAAGTAATGTTGGGATGGGGAATCTAGGAGGACCTAGTTAGAGAACTAGGAAGAGCATGAGGAAAAAGGTCACTGAGGCTCTTGAGGATCCTACTTTAGCTTTGGCTGATATTATCTAGAGTACTACATAAGCAAGTAAAGAGGTGGTGAATATCATCAAAGAGCTACTGTAGGTGTTGGTTGCAGGTGCTAGTGTGTTGGTTGCTGGTTCATGTGGTTTTACTAGTTTTTGTTTTTCTTTTGTAACTTGTTTAAAACTCTAGGTTCCAGGTCCTTGTAAAACCTAGAGGATTTTATTTGGTTTAAACTTTTGGTTTTAGGTCCTTGTAAAACCTAGTTTCTTTGTTTAAAACTCTAGGGTTTATGTCCTTGTAAAACCTGGTGGTCCTTAATTTTTATCTATAGTTTTCTATAAAGGGTTTTGGGTCCCTTCAAAACTTATTTTTACCTTATTCTAAAATTATTACATTTACTTTTTCTTAAAAGAAAACATAAAAATAAAATACAAGTGTGTTGCTGATATCTATTAGCCATTTCATAGATGTACAAGCAACAAAATCTTACAAAGAAACAAGAAAAACAATAATCCAAGCCAAACATACATGAATTCATTAGAGATCTTATAAAAAAATCAAATAGAAATATTAAACAAATTTCTTCCTAACTTATACAATTCATAAACAAAAAATGATTGAAGCAATTCAAAACCTGGTAAAATATGGAATTCTCTCTAATTTCAATGATTTTCTCTACCTTCCCCAAACCCCTGAGGCTTCCCAAATCCAATGCTATTCATCTAAGTTTTTTGCCCTGCCTATGTTTTTTTTGTGTGCCTCCATAATAACTCTATCACATTCTTATTTAGAATCAAACATGCTAATTCCCTCAAAAAATCTCAATACTTATGTTTTGATAACTCCTACAAGGAAAGAAAGATTTTATTACTTTTGAACTTAGTTTAGAATATTTCTTATTTAATCAATAGAAATATGCAAGGTGACACAAAGTAAATCTTTAGGTAACTAATTTAAAATTTAATCATTCTTAGCTAGGGAGTTCACATTTTGTAATATTAGGAAGAAAACAAATATACATAAACCAATCTATTTAATTTCAATTCAAATAATGTAACTTTTTAAATTAATAAATTTAAATCTAAACTAATTCAAGTTTAAAAAACTTAATTTAATAAATATAAATTGATCAATATATTAAATGAAAATTAAATCTTAAAAATATAATTAGAAGAAAAAAATAAAAATAAAATATCATGCTAAAATAATGTTTCAATCTATGAACACAATGCAAGGCTATCTATATTCTAATTTTTAATACAGGAAATTTAATATTTTCTCTACTCGAGTATGTATATCAATTTATTTTATATTAATTCTATCAGATAAGATAGATATAAAATGCAAGGTAAGGATAGAAATAAAAATAAATAACTTGACAAATAATCATTACTAAGTGGTGTATGCAAGCTACTAGACAATCTAGTACACCTACCCTTCCAAGGAGTTAGTGTCCTATACCTCAATCACAGTTTCTACTTCTTCATGCAAGCACTCAAGAACACTCAGAAACACATTAGAAGGTCAGTGTTTGATAACCATAATCAATAATTAACTTATAATTAAATTTCAATTTCATACATTAGATAAAACAAAAAATTAAATGAATACATCATCGTAAATAACATGAGTACCACAGATCATAACATCTATATCAGATCACATATAGTAATCCATAAGAGATAAATTAAAATATATTACAAATTTTATTTAACTATGTCATTTAATTATCAAAAAATAAAATGTTCTATAGTCAATGTCTAACAACAAACTCAACCAGTCAAAAAGTGATAGAAACATGCTAGAAAATTGGTGTATTTAAGTGTGTGTTGTTACAAAATGTAACCCTTGTCCCCATGCCTCTTATATAAAATGTAAAAATAAGAACATGTAGAATTTTTGATTCCAAATTTTAACAAATGATAAATAATAATAAAGCTAACCTTATTTCTATCAGACTTTCTATCGAAATGTTGTGACATTTTGGTAGTCAGACGTCGTAGAATAGAATATGACCATTTACAATTTCATAGTGAAATAATTTAGCCGATGTCAATAGTTGCCCTTATAATGTGAAAAGGTGAGGTTGTGTAGTCAAGAGTTGTAAAAGAGGTAATGAAAAGTTGGAACAATAGGCATGCACCACAAAATTGTAGAAATAATACCTTTTGACATCGATTTGATCCATGAATGACACTACATTCGTTCTCCCCAACACTTCCATCAAGAAATATTCTATATAGTGATATTTTGATCAAGTTGGTTTTTATTCAAGTATAATAGGATAATATGATTATGTTTGATTTTTCCATAAAGACAATAAGAGTGTTCACCTAATGTTTTTCATCTCAATAATTTTACCTAAACTATTTCTCTTAGGACCTTTTCTTTAAAAAAAAATGTCTATATGTCTATTTGGTTGTAAAAAGTTTGGACTTTTGGATATTAATTTTTTTATATTCTTATTTGTTAAAAATTGATGCAGGGGCATCTGAGGGTCAAGGTTGTTGACTCAAATAAGTGTTTTGGTGAAGATTTAGTTCCAGGGGTCATAACTTTTGACTTAGATGTGGGTTTTAGCTGAAATTTTACAAATAGTTGCACTATAAATAGTTATTTGGATTGCTGATTGAGCTCCATTGATAGGTGGCCATTTTGACATTTTTCTAGGAGCCTAAAATCTCATCTTGACCTTTGAAATTGGTTTTTTGTTGTTTTTTCCCATTTTTTTAGAAATTTGTTTTTGTATTAATACCGAAATCATATTTTTGATTTCATTGATTAGTTAGCAATTCATCTTGCCTTAGTTTGGGGCTTTTCCTAGGAAAAATCAGGATTCATAGGATGAGTTTTAAAAATTACAAAAAATGGAAAAATCCATTTTTCTTGAAAATCTCCCAAATATGGTAATTTTTGGAATTGTAATAAGTAGGTGTTGGTTTTCATTGTAGAAGTAGAGTAGAGTTGCAGAAGATTTAATAAATAGTTATGATATTCTGAATCATCTGGCTTGTATTAGTTTCTGAATTGTTCTTTGACAAGATTGGATTACATCATTTGGTATTAGAGTAGTAAGATGGTTGGGAGAGGAAGAGCAAGAGGAAGAGGAGGCATCATGCCGATAAAAATATTGGTACTAGATATGCAAAGGGAGATTGAACGACTCAATGAGTGACTAGATAATTAAGGAATACAAAGAGGAAATGAATCTAATGAAGAGGGAGAAAATGTAGATGAAAGACTGGGAGAAATGAGCCATGAAGATAGAGTTCTTAGGGCTTTAGAAGAAAGGAGTGAAGCAATAAAGATTGATATTTTAGACTATGCCGGTAGTCTTAAGCTAGAAGAACTAATAGACTAGCTGAATGAGATAAGAATTTTTTTTGAATAGAAGCCTATGACAGAAGCAGAGAAGATGAAGGTTGCATGCACAAAACTAAAAGAACATGCAATGATATTGTGGGATCACCTCCAAAAGGAATGAGTTAGAAATGAGAAGAAGAAGATTAAGACATGGATCAAGATGGAGAAAAAGCTAAGAGAAAAAATTCTTACCCATGGATTATTCACAAACCCTCTTTCATAGATTCCAAAATTTGAAGCAAAACTTGTCTTTAGTGTAAGATTATATAAATGAGTTCTAAAAGCTATCCATGGACATAGAGCATCAAGAAAATAATGAGTAGATGGCTACTAGATATGTGAATGGCTTGAAATTCTCTATTCAAGAAGAATTGAGCATGCATTGTGTTAACATCATGGAGGAAGCCTATCAATTAACTCTGAAGGCTGAAGAAAAGTAGAATAGGCAATATAATCTGAGGAATAGAGGTGGTCGAAGGGGTACCTCAACTCTATTTTGAGGAGGTTCTAATAATGGCTGGGGAGAGAGCTTTCAAGGTTCTAAATAAAATATAGACATTAAGTAGGATCCTCCAAATCAAGAAAGAGGAAGGGGGTTCTAGTGAGGTTGAGGTTATGGAAGTGGAAGAGGTTGGGAAAACCAGTGAAGGCCTTTCACTTGTTTTAGGTGTGAAAAAGAAGGCCACATGGATTTTGAATGTTCTAATTTCAACATGCAAGATAGAAACCAAGGAGGGGCATCCAAAGTGAACCTAGCCCATGCTGACAATGAATTTGAACAAGAAGTATCTCCAGATATAAGAGAAAGTCTCATGATGAGAAGAACAATGATTATTCTAGCCAAGGAGGATGTTGAGGAGAAAGGCATTGATGATTCATGGCTTAGGACCAACATATTTTGAACAAGGTGTAACTTAGGGGGAAATGTATGTCAAGTAATTGTTGATGGATGTATTTTTAAGAATATGGTTTCTAAAGAAATGGTAGATAAACTAAATCTCCAAGGTGAAAAGCACCCTCATCCTTATCAGATTGCATGGTTTAAGAAGGGAAGTGAAGTCACAGTAGATAAGAGATGCCTTGTAAAATTTTCCATAGGGAAGGTCTACAAGGATGAGCTATGGTGAGATCTAATTCCAATGGACACATGCCATTCCTCTTTGGTCATCCTTGGTAGTATGACAAAAAGGTTATTCATAATGGGGAAAAGAATACTTACACCTTTTAGAAGGATGGATCTAAGGTAGTCTTATTACCTCTCAAGGGTAATGGAAAAATTGAAAGTATTCTATCTAAAAAGGAACTTGTCAAGGAGATGAAAGTGACAGGGTGTTGTTATGCATTAGTAATACAAAAGGGGAAGAGGAAGACTTGACTATACCACCAGAAGTAGCTATAGTGTTGGAAGAATATTCAGATGTCATTCCAGAGGAGCTACTTAATGGTCTTCTCCCAAAATGAGATATCTAACATCATATTGATCTTATTCTAGGAGCAAGTCTCCCCAATCAAGTAACATATAGAATGAGTCCGACACAACATGTAAAATTGGACAAATAAGGGTTAGAGGAGGCTTTAAATGAATTCTTGTGTTCTATATAAAGTTGTATGCCTTGGTCCAAGTCAAAATTTACATGTTTTGAAAAAAATCTTTTAAAAATGATTTGGTTATTTTATTCTAACAATAGGGTTTGAAGTAGAGAAATCTATAATCAAATATTTTTGTATCATAAAAACATTAAAAGTAGTAGAATAGGTGCATTGTAAAATATAAATATAGTTGTGTTTAGTTATTAGTTATATGGGCATATCTTAGAACTCAATTCAAATCCTCTATTTATAATAGTTAAGAATATTTTTAATATTTGTAATAATTATTATAAATTATTGGGATCAAGTTGCTTCTACATTCAGCAATACAACTTTTAGTAGTTTATTGATAAAATGACTTTGCATATAAAGAATTAGCATGACCATTTAAACTTATTATGATAATGATAATTAAATTCTATTAAAGAATAATCTTTTAAATTATAAAAGTAGTTTAATAAATATTAAAAAATTGAAAATTTAATATTTGATTGTGTTTTAATTTCTTTTAGTAATTATCCATATTAATCATTTGAAAAATCTATTTTTATTTATTTCATATATCACATTTTTAAATTACTTTTCATGTTACCTTAAAATAGGTAATAGATTCCAAAAAATTAAAAAAAGTTAGAGATCTCTGAATTTTGACAATTATATCATATTATAAATTTAAATTTTTCAAATATAAAAATTAGAAAAATGTGTATGAATGAATTCTTTTGACTTGCAGTTGTAGAAAGGAACTCAAAGAGATGGTGTACATAACTGAATCTAAGCATTAATTGTAATTAAATTTATATTTGATGGTGTAAGTTTTTCAAACATTATGAATTATAGATATCAAATTTTAGATTAAAAATTGTATTTATTTGTTTATTCAAAGTTTTGAAGAATTAAAAATTTTGCTTTCTCCTTCACATAATACTATTTATTTCGACTAAGCAATATTAAATGTTGGAAGAGTTTGGGAACTTCAATATTTTATGCCAAGAATTGATACTACTTAGATTATGTAATGAGTCATGGTGGTTTGGATGGAGAGTTAAGTTTGGTTTGGGAGTGAAATTTGATATTAAGATCAATGCATGGAATTAGTTTTGCAATACCACTCAAGATTAAATTTAAATGCTAAATTTAATCTTTCTCTACTAGCTATATTGTTACCTATGAATTTCCATTTGTTGCGCTTGTGATATAAAATTAAATGGAAAATCCATTGGTATTGACAAGTAGTTTTCCTTCCAATAGATTGTTGATGGATTATATTGAGCTTTGCAATCAAAGAAGTTATTGGATAAATGAAAGATTTCATGAAATAATGTCAAGAATAGAAGAAAAAAGAAAGATTATAAGAAGGGGAGTTTGTTGATCTATGAAATAAATGGATGTGGTAAACCAAATGGTCTTCAATTTTTCAATTTTGGGGAGGGTCATTTTAGAAGAGATGGTTGAACTACTTGTCTAATAGTGGGAAATACAATATGTATAGGTCGTCAGATATATTCTCTTTTGAATTTTCACATCTTACTCACCATTGTAACTACATGGATTTTCAGCATTGGCTCACCATTGTAAATACAGTCATTTTTGAAGAGGAGTAACAAAGACAAATCTATATTGATATCAAATATCTTCTTGCTTTATTAGTAAGCTAAGTTTTGCATCTTGATCACAACTCTAACTATTTGCATTTTGATCACATCTTGAATAGCAATATTAAAATAGAAAACCCATGTGTGTTTGTCTCTTGAACAGCGAAGAGATGTTATCTCCATTAATCCTCTCGGCTAATACACATCCGGTTCTTCCTTGCGATGCTGTTTAACGAAAAATTCTTTTTCTTCGTTTTTAGAACGATATCTCCATTAAGTCTGGAACCCAATCTTATTATTATTGTTAATTGCTGATAATTATTCAGTGAAAGACTTTCATACAGATATTCAAATTACATGTGCCCGACATGGATTAGATGTACTAAAAACAGAGTTTCGAATTTAGTGGACCGCAATAGTTGGAGATATGGAAAAAACAACTGTCGTATGAATAAGCAACGTCAGGAATGATATAAGCAAGTTCTTTAATATGTTGTGCGCTGTAATTTGAATAGCCCCTTGTGATTTGAACAACGCTAATTATAACAGAGTCAGCAGTCGACTGTAATATGATTATCATAACTAATAATTATAATAATAACATCGTACTCCACACTTAATGGAGATAAAGTTTGAAAAACCAGCAAGACATTTTTGCTAAGAACACGGCAAACAAACAGCCGACTGTATATTAGCCGGGAGAGATGGAGATAACAACACGGGAAAACAACACGGGAAACAAAACGACAATGGTGGCCCAATTTGGCTGCTGTGATGATTAGAATAACTTGAGTTTCTCTCTCTTATATATAGTTGCCTTTCTCGGTTGAAATGTCACCCAAAGATTTATTCTTCAAACTCTCCAAACTGCTCTTTTTCTTCTGTTTATAAGTTGCTCATTTGTAGCGTGAACTGATTTCATTGTGGATGAAAATGTCTGTATCAAGACTTATGAGAATCATGAGGGTGATTCTTGTTCTAACATTTCTGTTCACCCTGCAAGTTTCTGCTCGATATAACCTTAAGACAGATGTAAATAAAGATGGAGACAACGACTACAACAAACCAAGTTTTATTCCATTTCGAAACGGGAAAAGGTTGAGATCGTGCATCAATTGTGCAAGCCATATTCCAGATCCAAAGTGCTGCAAATAATAATATGTACTTGTACTCGCGCTCTAATATATACAAATGCAAAATATATGAAATAATGACATGGTGTTAACATAAAAAGGTTTGAGATAATATGTTAAAATTTATTTAATATTTCACTTTCTAATATTTTGCACTGAATTTATTTATTTGATAATGATTTTCTTTGCTAAGAATCAACAAGTACAATAGATTTATTGAAATAAATCATGCACAAAAATGTGATCATAATGAATTGGTTATCTCTAATTTTAACAATGCCACTGTTATCACTAATAACTAAAAAATCTTTAAGAGCATGCCAACAACTTTTGAAATGAATGACTATAGGAGCTTGCTTTCAAATGTACTAGATATTTTAATTTACAAATTTACAAATATATGATTCCCTTTTCAGTTATTAAACTTTGTTATTCCATACTAATCAACATTAATAAATTAGTTTGTTATATTTCCCATTTGCGTACTGAAATAAGGGTATTCCACATATTGTTCATTATGCTTACAAAAAGATGATGATTAATTACTTTTATAATGATGCTAGTTGTAAATGTATATCAAAATCTTATATTATATTTTATAGTATATTGTACAAGCTTAAAAACAAACATCTTGTTTTATATTTGATTATATATTGCAAAAGTTTTATTGTATTTTTTATATAGTACAGTATATTGTACAATTATTAGAATTGTTATATGAAAATATGAATATATATATATATATATATATATATATATATATATTCTTTATATAGACATGAGAAGTTATTTTCACTACTCTCTCTTCCTTAGGGTAGTAGTCAAAGGAACATATTCTATAAGAAATGAAAAAAAAATGGCTTGGTTGAAGTACTAACTTCTATAGTATCAATAAAAAATACTCTGAGGAGATATTGATCACATATGTCTATATAATTGATATTATTTATTCAAAAAATTATAATATAATATTTTAGTTGAACATTAGTGGTATATGTGTTCAATATATTATGCATAAAGCCTCCTATATATCTTACCATCATTTTCACCAATCATACTTAACAAGTTTTTGATTAAGTAAAACAGGTTTTACAGGGATCCTGAAACCTGAAAGTATTATAGCATATTAAAAATTAAAATTTTCAGTAAAGTCTAGCTAAAATGAAGCAGCTTAAAAAAAGCCAACCATAAAACCGGCCCGCAGCTAGAAACAAAAAACTAGCAAAACAAGATAAAAAAGAGCCAGCAACACTAGAAAAGAACAACAACCTAACTATCAATTCTATTTTTCAAGAACCTACAGGGATTCTACAGCTTCAATAGTTTTCCTATTGTTCACATCCTCCTAGTCTTAGTTCTGAGCATCCACCTAGTCCTAGTTCTGAGCACAATCATACTTAACCCCTTGATTAAATTTGTATGTCTTTTATTAACATTATTTTAACAATATAGTCTTTATTAACTATCCCTTATGATCTTTTATCTCGTTCTTTCTCTTGGGAAATAATGAAATGTACATATTTTTTCCCTATTTAAAATCCAAAGGTGCTAGAGTATTACCCCTAAGGCGATGGTAAATTCCTGTCCCCCCTCTAACCATTTTTTTCAAAATAAATCTAATGACATGGTCTTCTATATGGGAGTTGGTCCTTATGGAAAGAGTGGAGTAAAATGTATATTCATAGATAAACTAAAATATTTGAATATGGTGATCCATGCATTTACCAAAAATATCAAAGAGAAATGTTGACCATTCACCCTTTTCCCTACAATTCTCCTCGAATATCCATTCATTGGAATATTCCAAGAAGTTGAAAGCTTGTTGATTACTTACAAAGATGTGAATTTTTTAATGTTGGTTCTAGAAAAAAAAACCAAATGTACTCCTCATTTTAAGATCAATCAAAAGAGAATTTTGATGGTTCAATGCTTGGTAATCTTGGTTAGGTAGGAGGGGATTGTCTCATAAGAAATTTAAGAGGTAGTATGTTTTTGGAAAATGCTATCAACATGTGAGTCAAGAATTCTTATGTGGTAGAAATTTTAGCACTTTTTTATAGAGTTGAAATTGCACATAAAGAGGGTTATACAAAATCATGGTTGGAGACTATGCCCTCAATGTTATCAATATTTAAATAAAAAATATAACATGGGATGGTAGGGTACATGTATCAATAGAAAAATTGATGCATTTTCTTAACATGATAGAGAAGGTCATTTGTCAACATATTTTTTGTGAAGGAAATAATGTTTCAGAGATAAGAAGGGAACTATTGGTAAGTACACAAATTCGTTTAAATTCTAGGAAGATATTAACTCAATATCCATAGAGGCTCGTGTGATGATTTTACAATATTTTCCACTTCTTTCAATAATGAAAATATAAACTCAATATATGTAATAGAGATCATTAATTATATTTTCTTTTAGGGTTTGGGCTAGTGGTATTTTCCATTTCATTTCGAGAGCTTTCCTTGCAGAGTATTTGGTGGTGTGTTTTCTTCTCTTATTTCCATCTCCCTCAAGCATTTAATTATGTTTCTTATTTATTGGGCCTCTATCTTTTTTGCATTTTGAGAAGGGAATGTTGTGGGTTATTATCAATGGTAAGTTGAACCAAATTGAGCATTATAAGTTTGATGAGTTTAATAGTAACATTAGGGTCTAGAAAATTGGTGCTAATGGGAACATGGTGAAATATGTAGAGGGTATGCAACATTAAAAATTTTTAATATTGGGAGGATTAAAAAGTCACCATTGGGAGAGTTTCCTTTCTTTTTACAAATGTAACCATTATCATTCTTATAAAGATGAGCATGGATGGTTCTAAAATTCCTTAGAAGACCAAAGCTTCCTTCAAAGATGATTTCTAGATTTCCTAGGACTCCAGGGGAGAAATCCTAAAACAATAAAGAAATTTCAAATATAAGAAACTTCTAGGGTATTGGAAGGTGGTTACAGACATCTTTATCATGCTAATTATCCTTGAGGGAAGGTACAAGTGCTTCTATTCCCATATTTTCATTATGCTTAAGCATTGGAGAGGGAATGTTAAATTCTATTTTTCTTTCTTGATTTTCTCTTCTCTATCACTTTCAATGGGTGAAGATAAGGTCAAGGGTGGATCTCCTCTTCACTAGAGTGTGAGTTTAGTTCTCTATGATTTGACCATCTTTTGACCCCTTAGGTGGGACTTACCCCTACCCTATTTCATTGAGACTAACACTTATGTGTTTACCTATGCTTCTTACTTGTTGAAGATCTTAAAGGTTCCTTGATACATTCCCTCTATTTCTGGAGTGGGAATTAACCTTGATACAAATGCAAGCTTAAATATATCTCACAACAGAAGCAATGAGATAGCCTTAGATGATTTTTCCTTTGGTTGTTCTTGGTTTGTGGAATCAACCTAGAACCCTGATAATACACCCCTAATTTTGTCTCCAACATTCCTTCTACCACCTTTTTCCTACCCTCTCCCAAAACCCTTGAATCAGTTACCTCAAGGACCCTCATATCCATCATCCTACTTCCCTTACCCTACTCCATAATGCTATAGATGGTGCTAATCATTTGGGGTACAGGCTCTCAATATTGATGAATTGTGAATATATCATAATAATGATGCTAGTTGCAAATGTGTATCAAAATCTTATTTTATATTGTATAGTATATTGTATAAGCTTTATAAATTTACATCTTGTTTCATATTTGATTGTATATTAAAAAAGTTTTAGAGTAAAATGTTGTTTGATCTAGTGCACTACCTTGTATAATTATTGGGATTCTTATATAAAAATTGAATTCGTTTGTATATACCATTTGTCTTGATATAGATGTCAGAAGTTATTTTCACTACTCTCTCTTCCTTAGGGTAGTAGTGAAATGAACATCATCTATAAGAAATAGGAAAAATATATGGCTCAATTGAAATATTGACTAGTATTAATATAAATAAAAAACACTCGAAGGAGATATTAGTGACATATTTTTATATACAATTGATATTATTTATTCAAAAGATGATAATATAATATTTTAGTTGAATATTAGTGGTGTATATGTTCAATTATTTACAGAATCTATATTATACATGAGGCCTCCTATATATTATGCCATCATCTTCACCAATCATACTTAACAAGTTGAACAACAAACCCTTAACTAAATTGATATATTTCTCTTAAAATTATATTAACAATAGAGTCATTATTAACTATCTCTCGTGATCTCTTATCCCATCCTTTTGCTCGGGAAATAAGATAATGTATATATTATTTATGTATTTAATATCTAATGGTACTAGAGTAATACCCCTAAGATAATGATAAATTCATCTCCGATTATTCTTGTTTAGAAGAAATCTATTAGCATAATCTAATATATGGGAGTTGATCCTTATGGAAAGAGTGGAGTAATTTTATATTTTGAGATAAACAAAAAGATGCATATATGGTGTTCCATGCATTGACCAACAATATCAAAGAGAAATTTTGATCATTCACCATTCTTCTTTCAATTCTCCTTCTACATTTATACATTGGAATATTGCAAGGAGTTGAAACCTTGTTGATTACTTACAAAGATACAAATTCCCTAACGTTGGTTTTAGAAAAAAACATCAAATACATTCCTCAACTTAGGATAGATCAAAAGAGAATTTTGATGGTTCACTTCTTGGTAATCTTGGTCTAGTAGTCTTATAACAAATCTAAGGGGCAATGTGTTGGTGGTACATGCTATCAATATTTAAGCCCAGACTTCTTATGTGGTAGAAATTTTAGTATTTTTTTTCATGGAGTCAAAATTGTGTATAAAGAGGGTTATACAAAAATAATGGTCAAAGATGACACCCTCGATGTTATCAATATTTTAATAAAAAATATATCATGGGATGGTAGGATAGATATATCAGATCAAAAAATGCATTTGCAATACATGATAGACAAGGTCCTTTTTTAACACTTTTTTTGTGAAGGAAATAATGTTACACAGATAGGCTAGTAACTATTGGTAAGTACATAGATTTTGTTAAAATCTAGGAAGATATTAATTCAATACCTACAAAGGCTTATGTGATGCTTTCACAAGATATTGCCACTTATTTCAATAAAGAGAATGTAATAAAAGGATGTTATAGGGATAATTAATTGTATTTTCTTTTGGGTTTTGCGCTAACATGGTTTTTCCATTTCCCTTCTAGAGATTTCCTTTCAGGGTATTCTTTGGTATTTATTTTCTATATTTTTTTGTCTGTTAAGTATTTTACTATGTTTCTTATTTATTGGGTGTCTTTGTTTTTGCATTTTGAGAAGGGAAACTTGTGGGTAGCTATGAGTTGTGACCTAAATCAAATTGAACCTAATAAATTTGATTATTTTAAGAGTAAAAATAGAATATAAAAAATATTTATAATGGGAACATGCTGAAATATGTGGAGGGTACAATGTTACAACCTGGATTTGTGCCATAATATTTTTGAATATTTGGATGATGAAAACGGTTCCATTGGAGGATTTTCCTTTCTTTTTATAAAGGTAAACATCAGCACGACTATTGAGTTGAGCATGGAGGGCTCTTTCCTTAGAAGAAAAAGCTTCTTTCAAAAATGATTCTTGCTTTTCTTGGATTCTAGGAAAGAAATCCTGATATACCTAAGCAATTTCAACCAGACAAAATTTTTATAGGATTGGAAGGTGGTAACATAGATACTTACTAGGATGATTATTCTCAAGGGAAGGTACAAATGCTTCTATTCCCATATTTTATCTATTCTTAATAATTGAAGAAGGATTTTCAAATTCTATTTTCATTTCTATATTCTATCTTATCTATCACTTTCAATGGAAAAAGATAAGGTCAAGGGTGGATCACCTCTTTACAAGAGTGTGATTTTAGTTAAATCTATGACTTTTACCATCTTTTGACCCCTTAGGTTGAATCTACCACTACCCTATTCATTGAGCTTAACACTTATATATTTACCCATGTTTCTTCCTTGGGGAATATGTTAAAGGTTTCTTTTAAGATATTCCCTCTATTTCTAAAGTGGGGGTCAATCTTACCATAAATGCAAGTTTAAAAATACATCACATCATTAGGAACAAGAAGATATTATCACAGTCTTAAATGATTCAGCCTTTGGTTGTACTTGGTCTATGTAATCAACCTAGACCCATGAGAATTACACCCTAATTTTGTCCCCAATATGCCTTCTACAACTTTTTCCCACTCTCCCAAAAATGAAACTTAGTTACCTCAAGGACCTTCATATCCCTCATCTTTCTTCCTCTACCATGCTCCACAAGGTGATAGTTAGTAGTAATTATTTGAAGGCTATGGTTCTTGATTATGATGAATTGTGAATCTATCATAATATAATTAAAGAGGTTACTAGGTGACCTCTCTACTAGCTAAAAATCATGAGAAAAGAGATAAATAAGATGGAAGTCCCAACTAAAGTTGCCAACAAGTTAAAGGACTAGACCCAAAAAAAAAAATGAGGCCTTGTTAGAAGTGGATAGAGATTTTAGCGAGACTATCCACAAAAATTAGGAAATTATGGAGGAGAAAATTTGTGAGATAAGATTCCTTTCACCTTTGGAAAAAGAGGAGAATGGTATTTTCATAGCCCTCACATATATGAAACAGTCCAAAGTTCAATTAGGTGATGAAATTAAGGACATGGCTGCAAATATGAGGAAAACTTAGGAGAATGTGGAAAATTCTACTAGTGGGATTCATGTTGAGTTAGTGGGAAGAAAATAAAAGGGAAATGATGGTTGGAAAGTTTTGGTAAAGATACGTGTCTTCAACTAGTTACCAAGAAGAAGATTGTTCATGGGGATGCAACTTTGTCAAGACCATCTAAGCTACCCTCCTTTCTAGATAAACTCAAGGAATTGAGGAAGTAGCATTCCTATGTTGTGGTTGTTCAGATGGATGTTTGTGCTAGTGTGTGGATATTGGTCTTCATACTCATGCTAGTTATTTTCTATTTTCTAGCAAGCTCTATTTTTTTGTTGGCATAGTTGTTTGTTTTCTTTTTAAATCTATTTTGTGGGGTCTCACTTCTTGTTATCCCCTATCCTTCTATTCACTTAACTTTATTTTTTTTGTTTTAAGGTTCAAGCCATATCTCCCTTTATCTAATCAAAACTACATATTCATTTTCCCTCAATTTAGTAAATAATAACTAGTATTCACTAATTATATATTAACTATTTATTTACTCAATTTTTTATAATAATAGGTTAATACATTTTACAAGTGTACTCTTGAAGTAAATGGGAATCAAGTCTCATCCTTCCAAACTGTCCTTATATGTTGTTGTTTTTTATCATCTCAAATCTTATTCATTTGAAGCACCAAGATCATTATGTTAAACATGAATTGAATTATTATAGATTTTGTAATATTTTGTATAGAGGACACCATTTTCATTTTGTACATTGTTCTATAAATTGTTTCTCATCTTGTCATTATTTTTGTTGTTTCTTATTTGATTAGTATATAAATTTTCATGGTATCATTTAAGATGTGCTTCATACTCTATCTTTGAAGTCATAGAGATATTATTTTATGGGACTCCACCTATTTTATGTAAAAATGTTTCTCACTTTAAAATGAATATTATTCCATGGATATTTATAAAATTGCAGCTAATAAAGTAGCATGATATATGGGAAAAGTGATGTGTGATCTTTTCTAACCATGTAATATTACCCAATCTAAGATTAAAGTAATTTCAGAGATTTTTCACTCAATTTGTACTATAAAATTTCACTAACATCAACTAGCAGTTCAATGTCCTAAAATAACAAACTTGTAGAATGTAAACATTAATCAATAAAACATTACAATAATATCAACACAGGTTTGACATTAGGATTTAACATGGAAACCCAATTTGGGAAAAACCACGAGTGACATGTCACCAATTTTCACTCTTTTGAAGTGAGCTTTGCTAGGATCCAACCATGTTAAAGGTTACAATACACATTGTTAAATGTGACCTTCATAGATGATTTAATCACCCTATTCAGAGTCACTTAGCTATAGGACTTTAGAAAATTTCCTTAGAATGTTACCCTTTTAAAGGATTTACATATAAGTATTAGGTCATCATTGATTACAGTATTCCAAATATTGTTTACAATGGTTAGAAAGTAACAATAGGTTTTGATCTATCAAGTACAACCTAGTTTGCATGTATAGATCTCTATTAAGCTCTCATGCACTAATTCACTATATGGCCTTCATTGTCATTGTTGTCTTTGATTCGCATGGAAACCCTTCAAGAAATCACTTTTCTCAACTCTTCTCAGCCTTCTACTTAGATTCACTAGTTAATAATATCAAAAACTTTCCAAACTTCTCACTTTTTGGAACAACTCTCACACTCTTCAAGTTCACCTCTATACCTTGTTAAATACGTAATTATGATCTTTTGTTTCTTAAACACCACTATAAATCTTTAGGTTTATGATTTCATTTTTCCTCTTCTTTTCTAGAAATTTCTCTTTGAGTCCATTGATTAGGTCATTTATCTAATCTCTTTTGGAATTAAATGATTCAACTCATCGATCTTTATCTTCAACATGCTTTCCATATCCCAAGAAATCAACTTAGTCAGCTAGAAATTATGATTTCTTGCAAACTATTAAAATGTTGTTCCTTAGTCAACACTAAGTTTTGACATTCGGTCATCACTACATTACTCGGTTGTTACTAGATGTCTTTCTTGGCATACATATTGTCACTCAGTTGATACCGATGCTTCACCAACACTAATTATGCTTGGCTCGTTCTAGCACTCACTTATTACTATCATCATTGAGCATATACTTCAAATTTTTAATCTTCTAGTCTGTTCCTCGATCAAGCCTATGCATTTGATCTATCTATGATCATACCTTCAAGGGTTTAACATTATTGTCTTCTCCACTAGTAAAAAGATTTAAACAATTAATTGATCTTGTGAAAGTCTACCTCATCAAGTGTCCATTGTAATTTCTACTTCATAACTCAATCTTTCCTCTTGATACTTTTTTTATGAATAATTTCTCAAATCCTCTTCATCAATCAAATAGATATGAAACTTAGGTCAGGTAGCAAACTATCTCACGAATAGGTTTGAGATGAATGAAAACATAATAATTGTTTGAATTGTAGTTTCCAACAATCTTCCTCTTTGGCATTGATGACAACACCTCTAGAAACCTCTACAATACTTCTACTTACCATACAATCTAGAAAAAATACATTGACTCAAGTAACATCCTCTATGTATTAGATCTAACAACATATGAAGTAAGTCTTATAAGCTCCATCTTAGTAATATCTCCCTCTTTCATTTTGATCTTCTTCTTCAAAATAATCTTTAATTTGTTGGATAATCTCTCTTTCTATCATATGGTAACTAAATAATATCTCCCTCATTCATACTAAATAAGCACAATCTCACACTCTTTGCAAAAAATATCAAAGACATTTCAACTTATGCATCTTTATCATGTAGATACCACCATGTTAGTTCTAAATTCTTGACGTGTCATCTTTTTATGACTAATCCATTGTTCTATCCTTTGGCTTCACTACTACCTTAGGCATCTCCTAAAGTAGAACTATCCGCATCAATTTGTAAGATAGTTTGATCAACACATTTGATGCAATGCTTCACTTTTTCTTAAGTGTGTCATCTTTGTATTACTAATCCATCGTTCTATCCTTTGGCTTCACTACTACCTCAGGCATCTCCTAAAGTAGAACTATCTGCATCAATTTGTAAGATAGTTTGATCAACACATTTGATGCAATGCTTCACTTTTTCTTAAGTATCTTTATCTAGGGGAATCAACCCCAACTTACCTCTAATATATTTATTAGCATATTTAGGTGAGGCTTTAGTGAATATATCTTTTATTTTCTCTTTTGTGTTTACATACTCAAATCTCACTTCTCTATCTTGAACTGGCTCTACTAAGTAATGATACTTGATAGCAATGTGCTTTGTCTTTGTGTGCATTACAAGGTTCTTTGATATGTCAATTGCACTTGTGTTATCACAATAGATAACCACTAGATCTCTAATCTCTTCCTTTATACCTTTCAATAATTTCTTGATCCATATGATATTTGAACAATTTACTTATGCTGCCAAATACTTAGCTTCAACTATTGATTGAGGAATGCAATTTTGTTTCTTTTTTTTCCATGAAATAAGTCTTTTTCCTAGAAAGAATGCACCACCACTTGTGCTCTTTCTTTCATCAAAATTTCCTAGCCAACCATAACTAGTAACTACCTTTAGTTCAAAACTATCATTCTTCTTGTAATACTACCCATGATCCTTTGTTCCTTTTTGATATCTCAACATCCTTTTTACTACCATCATGTGATTTTCCTTAGGACTTGCAAAAAATCTTGCAACTATCCCAACTACTAATGTAATATTAGGTTAGCTATGAATAACATATTTTATTTTACCAATTATTGATCTATAAGATGTCTAGTTTTTATTAGTAAAATCATCATTCTTAGATAATTTGTGTATATTAACCATAGATGTACTAATTGACTTTGAGTCTTCCATTCCAAATTTTTCTAGTATCTCTTTGATATACTTGGAATGAGTAATAAAGATACCTTGCTTCATTTGATATACTTGTTTTTAGGAATAATTTTTCTCAACCTTGAATAATTCCTATCCTTATTATTTTTTTTGTAAATGTATTCTTTGCAAATAATTTAATTAAGTGTGAGTGTATATGTCTAGTTGGCATGTTGATGTGTGTAAGGAGATCATGGCTGAAATGGTTATGATGGATTCCTATGATGTGTAAGAGCTATCTTTGGAAGATTCAATGATGTGTGAATATGTGAAGACATGTGGTAATTGATCTTTGAGTATTGTAAACTCGAGTCTCCAACTTACATGCATGATAATATATAGTTATTCTTTGGAAGTTTTCCTAAAAGGGAAAGGGCATGATATAAGTGTTTTTAGGGTTGTTGTTTAGAGAGTGAGAAAGTGCATTGTTGGTATGGTATGTTACTATTGGATTGGTTTTCTATATCCTAAAAGAACTTGCATTCCAAGTGTTTTGTAACCTTATGTGTTGAAGATTATACATTTTGCAAGTTTTGGAGTGGTGGGTTTGTTTTACCAAAAGGTTTTCCCCCACCGGTATATCTTTCTATTTATGTGTTTTCTTTCTCTATGTATTTTCTGTATCCATGGTTGATTGCAATATTATTGTTTACATAATATGAAATCTGAAATTGTAAAGATTTCATAGGAATTTTCACAATAGTTTCCTTAAGGGATTAGTGTAGGAAGTTGTTTTTGCACCTGAGTTTGCTTATAAGTGGTATTAGAGCTTGATAAACTTTTGATCCTAGTTGTTGCATAGGGTATTTTGAGCTAATATCAAGTTTAGTGGGAGTTTTGTACACAACATTTTGAATCTTATTTGTAGATTGAGATGGAAAGTTCATCATATGGAAAAATTGAGGTGGAGAAATTTAAGGATATTGCTTAAAGATTGTGATCTATGGGAGGAAGCTTCACTTGATGTGAGACCAGTAGTAGTAGCTCAAGTAGATTGGGATCTCAAGGATTGGAAAGATAAGGGTCTCATTAGACTCTATTTAGCTAATTCAATTCTCCTGAATGTTCTTGATGAGAAGACTGCAAACAGTCTGTATATTAGGGAAAATATCTGGTGAACAAGTTGTTCTTGAGAAAGAAGTTACATTCTCTAAGAATGGAGGAAGGAGGATCTATTATAGATCATCTAAATGCTTTTAATTTACTAATTACATAGTTGACATTATTTTGTGTCATGATAGAGGAGAAGGATCAATGTATGACCCTATTATGTTCCTTGCCAGATTGGGACCATTTTGTGATGGCTCTTGGAAGTACTATAGTCACTTTCAAAATTGATGATGTGGTGTCTTCATTGTTGTCCAAGGAGACATAGAGAAAGTCCTCACATTTAGCTAAGGAATCTCTTGTCATGCGTGAGAGATCAAACGACAAAGGGAAGCAAAATGACAAGAAGTCTAGAAAGGGTAGATCCAAATCTCATAGAAAATTAAAGACTCTTGGAAAGTCCTAGGAAAATTTTTGGAACTGTGATAAGTCTAGGAACTTCCATAAAGACTATAAAGAGCCAAAGAAGAAGAAGAAGGCCTCATATTCAAGTTCAAAAAAATATCAAGAAGATGGTGATGCTTTCATTGTAGCCTTGGTAGCACATGAATCTAATGATGTGTGGTTGATAGACTTGGGTGCTTATTTTCACATGACCTCTCATCAAAGATGGTTGTAAGAGCATGAAAATTTTGATGGTGGAAAGGTGTACTTGGGTGATGATTCTCACCTAAAGATAGTTGGATGAGGATGGGTCACTATCAAATTCCCTAATGGATGAGTAAAGGGGATCAATGGGGTAATGCACAACCCTGGTTTGACATGAAACCTATTGTGATGTGAATATCAGGATTTAACTATGTGATTTTTGAGTCAAACTCGATGACCCATGTTTCATGAGTAGTGATTCAACATGAATCCATCTCTCATGAGAATAAATGGAACACTTAGCACTCATTGGATCTAGGTGATGCTCACAGGGGTGAAGCACCGGGACTTCCCGGGAGGTCACCCATCCCAGTACTACTCCAGCCTGAGCGCGCTTAACTACGGAGTTTCCTCCATAGTTAAACCCAAAGCTTGCAACCCCATTTGCAAAACCTTCACCAAGTGTTGTGCCTTATGAACCATTCATTAGAAAGCCCCTTAAGCTCATCAATTGAAACCTATTATCTATAAGTATGTCGAATGATGTAGGTGTGCAAATTTTTTTTTCTAAAGATGCATGCAAGATGATTAGAGGAGCTATGATGCTTGCTAAGGGTACTATGAGAGGTACTTGGTTTCATCTTGATGCATGCACTTCTTAGTGCAATAGTTCTTTTGCTTCAAAGAATAGAGTAGCAATCACTTCATCCCCACCATCTAAATGAGTAGTAAATAAGACTATGATTATTGGTTTTCATATTAGTGCAACATGTGTACCTAAGGGTGTAAACACTTTGGAAGGAAAGCTTCATATAGAAAAGATAATGGTTTGTCATATGAGATTTGGCCACATTAGTGAGAATGGTCTTAGAACTCTAAAAAATGAGAACCTCATTGAGGGGTTAAATGATTGTAATCATGAGTTCAAATTTTGTGAAAATTGCATCTATGGTAAACAAAATCATGTTTAGTTTTACTCTAGTTCTCAAAAAACTTCTTATGTCTTAGATCTTGTTCATTCTAATGTATTTGGTCCTATAAAAGTTCCTTCAATCTCCAAGTCTATATTTTTTGTATATTTCATAGATGATTATAGTAGAAGGAAATGGATTTATTTCTTAAAAAAGTAAGAAACAAGTCTTTAGTTGGTTCAAGGAATTTAAAGCCCTTGTAGTGAATCAGACTAGTAAGAAGATTAAGTGTGTCAGAATTGACAATGTTGGTGAGTTTTTCTCAGTGCAGTTCAATTTTTTTTGTAAAGAACAAGGTATAGAGAGGCATAAGACAACTCCTTATACCCCACAAAAAAATGGAGTTGCAGAAAGAATGAACATGGCACTGATGAAGAAGGCTAGGAGTATGCTTAGTAGAGCTAGTCTTGAAGAGAGGTTTTGGGCTAAAGTTGTGATCATTGCTTGCTATCTAGTTGACAGATCTCCTACATCAGCTCATGTTTGTAAGATACCCAAGGAGGTGTGGTCTAGTAAGAAGCCTTCAATTAGATATCTTTATATTTTTTATTGTGAAGCTTATGCAAATGTTCTAGAGGAGAAAAGATCTAAGTTGGAAAACAAAGCTGTCAAATGTACTTTCATTGGATACAGTGTTGGTGTGAAAGAATACAAGCTTTGGGACCCTATGACTAGTAAGGTGCTGTATAGAACAAATGTTATTTTTAGAGATCTAACATCTTCTCCTATTGTGCTACAACTAGATGAAAAAGAAAAGAAATAAGATATTATTCAGTTTCCTCCTACCCCTGAGAAGACTGAATAGAAAGACCATGTTGGGTCTAATTATGAGGAGAGCTCTAGTAGCTCTAATAGTTTAGAAGAAGAGGAAGAAAAACCTCAACCTCAGCCCTTAAGGAGATCCATGAGAGTAAGAAAATAGCCAAAAAGTTTTTTTATTCTATGTTAGTTTCCAATTGTGCTTTCACTTTGATTACTAACATTAATGAGCCTATATTTGTAAAATAGGTCTTGGATATGGAAGATGTAGGTTCCTGGATTGAGGCCATGGATGATGATATGGCTTCATTGGATTAAAAGAACTTGGGGCCTTTTATCTTCTCCTAAAGGGAGAAAACCTATTAGTAGCAAATGGGTGTTCAAGAAGAAATTATGTGTAGATGGCAGAGTTGAAAGGTACAAAGCTAGATTGGTTGTGAAGCGGTACTCATAGGTAGTGGGAATAGATTATGGTAAAATATTTTCTCCCATTGCCAAGTTGACATCCATTAGATTTATATTATCTCTTGCTACATCATATGATTTAGAGATAGAATAGATGGATGTGAAGACAACTTTCCGTCATGGTGATTTGGAGGAAGAGATTTACATGTCATAGCTTGAGCACTATATTGTTAAAGGTAAAGAATCTTTGGTTTTTAGATTAAAGAAGTCTAAGTATGATTTGAAACAATCTCCTAGGATGTGGTACTTTAAGTTTGATGCCTTTGTGCTATCAATTGGATTTGTAAGATTAGAATTAGATCATTGTGTTTATTTCCAAGTTGAAAATGATTGCCTTCTTATTTTTGTATTATATGTTGATGGTATGTCATTGTTTGCAAAGGGTAAGGGTATGATTTCTGATTTTGAATCTCAGTTGTTAGCACATTTTTAGATGAAAGATCTTGGGGCAGCAAGGTACATCTTGTGTATGAAAATTAGTAGAGATAGGTCTAACATAAAATTTTGGTTGATTCAGAGTAAGTATGTGAAGTCTATGTTGGACAGGTTCAACATGGCAGATTGTAGACCATTGTGTGTTCCTATTTCTATGGGAACAAAGTTATGTATAGATGATTGTCCAAAATATCCTAGTGAGGTGGAGGACATGAGTAGAGTAACTTATGCTAGTGCAATTTCCAATCTTATGTATGCTATGGTCTGTACTAGACTAGACATTGCCTACATAGTGGGAGTTCTGAGCCGATTTATGGCTAATCTTGCATGGGTTCATTGGGATGCAATTTAGCAAGTATTTAGAGATTTGAGGGGTACATTAGATTACTCCATTTGTTATCATGGTAACTCTTCTAGATCTCTACATTCAATTTGTATTCATGGGTTTGTGGATTTAGATTGGGCAGGTCATATTGACAGTAGGAGATCCACCAGTGCTTATGTGTTTAGTATGTTTGGTGGTGCCATCAGTTGGATGAAACTAGTGTGCATAGAGAAGTTTAGATGGTATTCAGAGACTATGAGCCGTTTGGCCTATAATGGTTAGTGCCTATTATGTTCCTATTGCTCTTACAAGGTGTTTGACAAGTGGGAGAATGTTAGGAATAAGGTGTCTTGACCTTGAATAATTCCTATTCTTATTTTTTTTGTAAATGTAGTTTTTGCAAATAATGTAATTAAGTGTGAGTGTACATGTCTAGTTGGAATGTTGATGTGTCACTCCACTTGTATGTGTCGGCATCTTGAATTGTGTGTAAGGAGATTGTCACTGAAAAAATTATGACAGATTCCTATGATGCATAAGAGCTATCTCTAGAAGATTTGATGATGGATGAAGATGTGAAAACATGTGGCAATTGATCTTTGAGTACTTTACACTAGAGTCTCCAACTCATGTGCATGATATTGTATAGTTATTCTTTGGAAGTTTCCCTAAAAGGGAAAGCACATGATATAAGAATTTTTATGATTGTAGTTTGGAGAGTGAAAAAGTGTATTGTTGGTATGGTATGTTTCTACTAGATTGGTCTTTTATGTCTTGAAAGAACTTGCATTGCAAGTGTTTTGTAACCTTCTATGTTGATGATAATACTTTGTGCAGGTTTTGGAGGGGTGATGTTGTTTTACAAAGAAGTTTTTACCCATCAGCATATCTTTGAGTTTATGTGTTTTATTTCTCTATATATTTTTTGCATCCATGCTTTCCTTAAATATTATTGTTTACATAATATTAAATCTGAAATTGTAAGGATTTAATAGGAATTTGCACAATACTTTCTTTCAGGGATTAGTATAGGAAATTGTTTCCACAGCTGAGTTTCCTTACACTTGTAAGCCAACAAAGAAATTGATCTCTCAAAATATTAACATTTCAGTTTTCTTCTTTATTTCATCAATAAATGATTTTCATAATGCTTCCTTGCCTCCAAATAAGATATAATTAAAAAATATATAAAAATACATCATTGTTCTTGTCAATCTTCAAGTACAAATTAGTATTGTCACTTGTTCTTGCAAATCCAATCTTCACCAAATAGTTATGAAGTCTTTCATACCATGCTCTTGGGTCTTTCTTCAAATCATATAAAGCTTTTTATAGCTTGCACACCATATTCTTCTTGCTAGGATCATCAAATCCTTCAAACTGCTCTATGTATTCTTCTTCTTAAAGTATCCCATTCAAAAATGCAAATTTGACATCCATATAATATACCTTAAATTATTTATAAGAAGAATATGCCAGCAATTTTTTGACTCCTTCTAGTCTTGCTACAAGGGAAAATGTTTTCCTATAATCAACACCTTCTTCTTGTACATATCCTTTGCATACCAATCTAGCCTTGCTCCTTATGATTTCACCATTTTCATTCAACTTGTTCCTAAATACCCACTTTGTTCTATCAACAATTTTATCTTTTGGTCTTGGTATTAGGTTCCAAGATTTATTATTTTCTATTAGATCAATTTACTCATTCATTTCTTGTATCCAATCCTCATTCTCTAAAGCATCTATCACTGATTTGGGCTTAAACTCACAAAGTAAGGATGAATCACTTCTGAATCTTTTTCTTTTCACAACACCAAATAATTTTTTTAGGTGCACGATGTCTTCACATATATTTTGCTAATATAGGATCTTTTATTCTTTGGTCTTCAATAGGTTCATTTTGAAAAATGATATCAACTCATTCTCTCTCTCTTGTTGAGGTTTAGGTTCAGCTCTGCATGTTCTATATTGTTAATGTTTGACTTCCTCTATCTATGACTCAACATAATTTTTTTTTTTCCCATAACCCACATTCTTGTCCTTAGAAAATGCCTATTGCAAATTGATATTTCTAGTCTGTTGTAGATATGCAACTTTGTTTTCATGATCAGGTAGGGTGCTTGGAGCACTATCATTCACATATATTAATGAACTATAGTCTTCAATTTATATCTTACATTCAACTTCATTTGTCTCTATATATTCATGAACTTTCACATTTACACTTTCCACTACTTTGTTAGTATTAGAATTCAAACACTTATAAGTTTTTCTCTAAGTGGAATATCCTTAGAATATGTCGTCATCACTTTTGGCATAAAGTTTTCTATTTATATTATCCTTGAGTGTGTAACATTTTCTTCCAATAAAAATTAAATACTTGACATTAATGCATAGCCATACCATAATACAAAAGGTGTAACATTTGTACCCTTCTTGACTTGCACTGTGTTCAGGGTATAAATAGTTGTACTTAAAACTTCTCTCTAGCATTTCTATGAGAAATTTTTCCAAAACATCAATATTCTATCACAATCCATGATTTATTTGTTTCTTCTTTCAGCTATTCCATTTTGAGGAGGGGTCTTAGGTGCAGAAATATGTCTTTTGATTCCTCTTTCATGTAGAATCTGTCAAATTCATTGGAAGTAAATTTACCAGCCTGTCAAGTCTTAAACAATTTAGACTCTTCCTTGTCTCCTTTTTAACTCTAGACAAATAACACATAAATAATTAAAAATCATCAAATATTTCTTTAAAAAACATTACATTCATCATTATACAATGGGCATCAATAAATAGAATGAAATATTTGTCTCCACAATAGCTTTTGAACACCAATAGGTCCATATAGGTTAGTATGAACTAATTCCAATATATCATTTGGTGAGCATGTCTTGCTCTTGAAACTAGAATTTGTTATTTTTCCCAATTGACATTCTTTACAATTAGCATTATCATGTTTCTTCAATTTTGGCAAACCTCTTACTCTTTTCATTTTACTAATGCTAACCAAATTGTCAAAATTTAAATGTCATGAAGTTTTGTGCCATAACTAACTATTTTCATGTTGTGCAAACAAACATGTCTCATCAGATAAATCTTGGTAGAACAAGTTATCCCTTTTTTGATCACCACTTCTAATTAGTTTACTATCAAGCTCAAATATTTTGACCTTTCTATGATGAAATTCAACTCTGCACCCTAATTTTTTGAACACTAAAACACCCATCAGATTATAGTTAAGTCCTTTAACCCAATAAAGTTTCATATTTGATCTTATCAGTCAATTGTATTGATCATTTACCTTTCACAAGAGATGTAACATCATTACCAAATGTAACACAAATACCCTTGTATGGTCAAATTTTCTCAAATTTACTTCTATCACCAGTCATATGATTAGAACAACCACTATAAATTATCCATCTATCACTTTTGTTCACATAAGAGATTCATGCAATTTTTTCATCTTCATTATAATCCTATTTTATGACAACATAGACTAGTTATTCATCATTACTTTCAGATTTAATATATCTTTCTCTTCAACAATATAAAAACATTTCTTCCCTTTATCTTTTTATTCCTTGGTCCTCTTTTTGTTTCCACCATCTCTTCTTCCTTTGTACATTTTCTCCTTCCTTTCATCATTGTCTTCTCTATTAGGACATCTTATAGATATATGGCAATTTTTTTGCATGAAAAATAGATTATAGGAAGTTTAGCATTGTATTTTCCTTTTCCTCTTTGAAGCACCCTAGCCATTAGTGGCTCAAGTACATTAAGTTCAACATTAGAAGTATCACTATCACTTTTCACATGTTTAACTTTTCCTTTCTTGCTAAGAACCAGCTATGATTTAATAGAAGGTTCAATGAGAGTAGGAGTGTAATCATCAAAATTAGACATCTCAAAAGAAGTAAGCCTACCAATCACACCTTCTAGAGTTAGGGTAATACCTCATATGCATCTCAATTATTGTATTGTATAAACCCTAATATAATAAATAGAACATAGAGTTTTCCATATCTTGCATATTACCATTTCATCCTTGATCTTTCCATTTTCTCCTCTAATTTCATTGACAACCTATTTGATTCTTGCATAGTATTGAACTATGTTTTCACCTTCTAACATTCTCGTTATCTCCTCCATATATGTCCTTCAATTTATCCCATATCTCCTTCACATTCTTGCATTTTTTATGTCATCAAACTCAAAATATCTTAGGGATCAAACAATCTCCAACATTGCATGATTGTGCTCTTAATTTTCTTTCAATTATTGAGTAGTCAGAGGGACTATTATAATAGTCACATATGCATTGTTTACACAATCTAGTGAAACATCACCAATAATAGCTATAGGTGGCCTCGTCAATCTTTTCCATGCAGGAAAGATCTCTTTGTTTAACTTTGGTACCTCATAATATTTAGCTTTGAGTGCCTTCAAACTTCCCTCAATAAGAACCAACACTCTGATACCAATTGTTAGAATATTTAGAATAACTAAGAGGGAGGGGGGGTGGATGAATCACTTATCCAAGGTCAAGATTTAAAAATTGAATAAACAAACACGTAATAAACTTCAGATCTTATCATTCCATAGCTTGGTCTCTACTATAGACTTTTAGTAACATCAACTAGTAGTTCATTGTCCTAAAATAATAGACTTGCAGAATGTAAACATTAATTAGTAAAGCATCACAACATCCACATAAGTTTGACACTAGTATTTAACATGGAAACCCAATTTGGGAAAAAGTACTAGCAATAATTCACCAATTTTACTCTTATGAAGTGAGCTTCGTTAGGAGCCAACCTTGTTAAAGGTTATAATACACACTGTTAAATGTGATCTTTTTGGATGATTCAATTACCATGTTAGGATTTTCCTTTTTAGATGGCATTAGAAAATTCCATTAGAATATCACCATGTTAAAGGATTTACATATGATTATTAGGTCAATATGATTGTTAGGTCAACATTGATTAAAGGATTTCAAATACTATGTACAATGGTTAGAACGTAACAATGAGTTTGTATCTATCAAGTACAAATAACTTTGTATATACAAATATTTATTTAGTTTTCATGCATTGATTCACTATTTGGCCTTCTTTTTCATTTTCGTCTTTGATTCTCTTGGGAATCCTTCAAGAAATCACTCTTCTCAACTCTTATCGACCTTCTGCTTAGATTCACTAGTCAATAACATCAACAATTGTTCCAACCTTCAACTTTTTATAACATCCCTCATACTTTTCAAGTTCCCTTATGGACCTCCTTAAATAGGTAATTCTGATATTTTTCCTCTTAAGACCCACCCTAGATCTTAGGGTTTATGATTTGATTCATGACATACAATGAATCTGATCACCATTTCATTTTACCTCTTCTTTTCTATAAACTTCTCTTTGAGTCATTCCTCAGGTTGTTTACCTAATTCTCTCCTAGAATTGAATGATCCAACTCATTGATCCTTATCTTCAACACACTTCCCATATCCCATAAAATCAATTTAGTTGGCTAGAAATTATGATTTCTTGTCAACTATTAAAATTTTGTTCCTCAGAAAACACTATGTTTTAACACTCCATCATCATTGGGTTACCCAGTCACTACACATGATTTATTTTTCAACATACATACTATCACTTATTTGATATAGATGCTTGGTCAACACTAATTCTACTTGGTTTATTCTAGTGCTCGGTCAACACTAGCATCACTCAGCATATACTCCAAATTCATAATTATTTTTTGTGTTATTCGATCAATCCTATGCATTTGATCTATCTATGATCACAAGTTCAATGCTTTAACATTGATGTCATCTCCACTTATTACAAAATTTAGACAATCAATTTATCTTTTCAAATTTCAACTAATCAAGTGTTCATTATAATTTCCACTTTATAACTTAACCTTTCCTCCAAATACTTTTTTTATGAACAACTTCTCAAATCCTCTTCATCAATCAAATAGATATGAAACTTAGATTAAGTAGAAAATTGTCTCACCAATAGGTTTGACATCAATGACAACATTAAAATTGTTCCAATTATAGTTTCCAATAGTCTTTATATTTTCAAATCAATTATGATATTTAATCCACTCTATTCTATTTCTAAATCATTTTTATTCCACTTCTAACTAGTGTTTGGGAGGAAAAAAAATGGTGAGTGTGAGTGGTGGTCGGGGAGGCTTTCAAAATTTGAATTCTAAAAAGGGTCGACATCGAATCCTTGGATTGGAACACAGGCTGTACAAGGAGGATGGTCAGGGGTTGCATATAGGGGATTAGTCAAAAAATGTTGATGGGGACCTAGATGCTCCCCCCAAGGAAGTGGACAAGTTTCCTTTGGTTCCGAAAGAAGGTCAACTAGCCAAATGGTCATCCCTTTTTGGAATCAAGCCCTTAGGTAAGTCTTTTTTCCCACCTATTAATATTCTTCCAAAGATGGAGAAAGGTTCTTGTGTCATTGCCATCCCAGAAGAAATAATGGATCACAACATTCGATCCATGGCTTCTACCTTGATTGGCAAATTTTTGGGGCCTAGACTGAATATTGATGTTGTGAGGAATTTTATTAAGAAGAAATGGGATCTTAAAGGTTATGTTTTAGTCACAACCATGGCTAAGGGTTTTCTATCTTTTGAGTTCACTTGCATGGAAGATCTTTCTTCCATTCTCAGTGAAGGTCAATGGGCTATTAGTCATTCCACTTTGGTCCTCCAGAAGTGGTCTTCCAAGGTGAATATGAATGACTCTTTTTTTGTTCAAGTACCTATTTGGCTTAGATTGCTCGAACTGGCTTTAGAATACTAGAACAAAGATGTTTTTGTGGGGCTAGCAAAATCTTTTGGAGAACTTCTATCTATTGATCCAATCACTGCCTCCAAAAGATGCCTCAACTATGCACACATTTGCATAGGGGTTAGAGAAGGAACAAACATGCCAAAAACTATGGCTTTCCACTCTAAACTCAGAGTGCATGTCCAAAAATTGATCTATGAAACTGTGCCTTTTTCCTACTTCCTTTGTTTGAAGGTTGGTCATTAAGAAAATCAGTGCCCAAAGTTTGTGAAGTAGGACAATCAGAAAAGTCAGGTTCTTTCTAACTCGGCCAAAATAAAGAAGAAATCCAAACCCACTGGAACCTCTATCAAGGGAAGGAAGAAATTGATCTGGAGACACAAACTTGCTAAGTGGCTTGAGAACTAGGATGGCAAGGAGGCTAAGAGTAATTCTACTAGGAGGGATGGAGCCCAAGGAGATAAGATTGGTAACTGCCAATCCCACCCTATCTCAGATACTTAGATCTGCCTCCATGGTAGTGCTCCAAAGGAGTCTTTGAGGGATGGTCCAATTATTGTGGCCATAGCTATGGTAAAAGATAATGTGATTCCTGAGGAGCAGAAGGAAGGAAGGAAGGAGACCCCTCGGATGGAGATTCTAAGGATCTCTAACTCAAACCCCCAAAATGAAGCTGTCAATAATAGGCCTAGTTAGGTAGGAAGTTTTGAGCCTTTGATGAACAAGGTAGTATCCAAAGATCTAGGGACTAAGATCATAGAGTTTATAAACAAGTCTTACCTAGAAAAGATCTCACAATGAGAAGATTGGATTGAAAGCTATTCTCAAGATAGTAACAATGGCTAGAGTATGGTTTAAAAGAAGAAGAAGAACGATGACCACCCTCTTCTAAAACCTATGACAACTAGAAGTAAGCTTAAGGCCAATGTTGGGGGTAAAATCAAGTCTCCAAGTAGGAGAAACACAAACTAGCTACTGCAGGAAGAGGCCAGAAAGAACTTGGCAGACAGGAGCTAGAGAACCATCAAGGAATACTCTAGAAAGAAATGAAGATCGTCTCTTGGAATATAAATGGCCTAAATGGGGCTCACAAATAGGAGTTAGTAAGGAATATTATTAGAGACCAAAGGCCAGACTTTTTACTGATTCAAGAAACCAAAATAAAAAAAGAAGTGGTAGCCAAGATCTCCTTCAACAAAAACATGAGTTACAAGGCCACAAACTTAGAGGGAGTTATAGCATGGGTGTTGATCCTCTATAGTAGCAAGGCTTATCAAGTTTTCACTATCTATAATGCCAGTAATGCCCTCCTATGCAAGGTGTCCCACATACATAGTAATGATTCCTAGTTTATTTTAAACCTTTATGCTCCCAATTCCAAAAGGGAAAGAAAGGTTTTTTGGGCTAAGCTTACAGAGGTTATCAATTCCAACAATATAAACAAAGGGATTATAATGGGGGATTTCAATTCCCCCCAACTGATGATGAAAAAAGTGGAGGGATTTCCCCAGATCAAGTGAGCAAGTTAGACCTTTCAAACTTCATTAACAACTTGGATTTAATGGGTGTTGATCTTACAGGGGGCATATTCACTTGGTCCAATAGGAGAGTTGGGAGGGATTGTATGCAAGTCCATCTTGATAGAGCTCTCATTTACCCTATTTGGCTGCAAACACACTCTTTTAGGCTTTCTCTTCTCCCTAGAATGGGATCAGACCACTCCCCCATTTCTCTCTCTATTTGTTCCCTTTCTTTCAAAAAGGTCTTTCCCTTTTCATTTTGAGAAATGTTGATTTCTCATCTGGCTTTGGATGCCAAGATTTCTTCATGGTGGAACATCAAGGTGGAGGGTACTGCAATGTTTAGGGTGGCCCAAAAATTGAAGAATGTGAAGAGAAATATAAAAATTTGGAACAAAACTACCCAAAAATTGAAGAATGTGAAGAGAAATATAAAAATTTGGAACAAAACTAACTTCAGCCACATTTTCCAAGAAAAGGATGAGAGGACTGATCAACTTCACATTATCCTGGAAGTGATACAACAATATGGATATAATGATCAGAACTAATTGGAGGAAAGGTCTATTCTCTCTGACCTTCATAACATCATCACTAGGGAAAAACACTTTTGGAAGCAGAGATCAAGAGTAAATTGGGTTAAAGAAGGAGATTGGAACACTAGGTTCTTCCACTTAACTGCCTTAAAACATAGGGCTGCTAACAGGATTTCTAGCATCAGGAAAGGATAGGCTTTATTATCTAAGGACAGTGAGATAGTGGAGGAAGCAATGCAATTTTTCTCTACTCTCCTCTCTAAGGATCATACTCTCTCGAGGCCTGATCAAGAGGATATTTTGTCTGCTATTCTCACTATTCTGCAAGCCCACCATAACTCTCTGCTAAAAGCTGTTCCTACCCTGGAGAAAATATTTTAAGCTCTCACTTCTCTTTCAGGTGATAAGGCCCTTGTCCTAGATGGTATCCCAACTTTCTTCTTCCAAGTCTATAGGGAAGTGGTCAAAGGGGACATTGTGAAGGTTGTGCAAGAATTCTTCGGGGCCAGAAACCTTTTGAAAGGACTTAATGCCACTTTTCTGGTCCTCATTCTAAAAACCTCAGGGGCAGATTTGATGGATAAGTTTAGGCCCATCAGTCTTTGTAATTCCTTCTACAAAATCATCTCCAAGGTCCTTACTACTAGGCTTCTCAGAGTTCTTCACCTAATTATCTCCACTTAGCAAACTGGCTTTGTTCCAAGGAGATAGATTTTAGACTCTATTATTACAGTGCACGAAGTGATTGACTTTCTTGAAGCTAGGAAGAGGGAAGGTTTCCTGCTCAAGCTTGATATGTCTAAAGCTTATGATAGGGTGGATTGGAATTTCTTGATGGTGGTCCTCCAAGTGTTTGGCTTTGACTCCTAGGTTTGAAAACTCATCTCTTAGCTTATTTGTTCCCCTTCTTTATCTATTCTGGTTAATGGTTCCCCTTCAAATTTCTTTTTCCCTTCAAGAGGGTTGAGATAGGGTGATCCTCTATCCCCTATTCTCTTCATCATTATGAATGACTACCTAGGAAGACTTATTTTAAGAAAAAGATAGGACTGGAGTTTGCAAGGACTCAAGCTTTTTTCTTTTCATCTTTCTTTCACCCACCAACAATTTGTGGATGATACTATCCTGGGGGGTGAGGCCATGGTCCAGGAGGCTAGAGAGTTGAAGGTCTTGCTAAATACTTATACCAGGGGTTCTGGCCAGGCTATCAACTAGGAAAAGAGTTCAATCTACTTTGTCAATACTCCGTTGGAGAGATAGAGGAAAATTGCTTGTATATTGGGAAGTGGTATCAACACTCTTCTTGCAAGTTATCTTGGTATGCCTTTAGGTTCCAAACCCCAAAAATCTTTTTTGGAATAGCATCATAGATAGATTTAACAAGAAACTTGTAGGATGGAAAGGTGCATCTCTCAGCCAGATAGGTAAATGCACTTTAGTGAAATCAATATTCCAAAACCTCCCCACTTATGCCTTAAGCCTCTTTGGGATCTCGACTAAGCAAGCTGAAAGAATAGAGAAGATTTAGAGGAACTTTCTATGGATAGGATTTGAAGAGCATAAAAGATATCATTTAGTTTCTTGGGACCACGTTTGCCTTCCCAAATGTTATGGAGGCCTTGGTATTAGAAAAATTAGACATCTAAACAATGCCCTTCTAGCCAAACAGATCTGGTGCATCTTTTAGAGTATAGGAGAATGGAATAAAATCATGATTGAAAAGTATTTGAGAAGGTAGTTGCATAACCTTTTGCTTCATGAGGTTGATATCCCTCAAGGATCTTACATTTGGAATGGGATCCTAAAGGCTATGACTTTGGCTAAGTCCAAGGCGAAATGAAAAATTGGCAAAGGCAAGAATACCTTATTTTGGTAGTATGACTGGACTAGCCAAGGACCTCTTATTGACCACCATAATTATGGTAGATGGGCAGAGCCATGCATAAGAAGATATGGCCTGAAATTTAGTGATATCTCTGATTCTTAATTCTCTGATGATTAGCCTCAATGCTATTCCAATAAATAATAAGGAGGATGAAGTCATTTGGGGAGGTAACTTTAATGGCCATTACTCTATTGCCTCTGGATAATTTTCTTTGTGGGATAGAATGGAGAAACCCATCTAGGAAAAGGCATGGATCCTTGGTCTTACCCCAAAAATTAATATATTTTCTAGCTTTTGCTCCAAGACAAAATCCTTAGTCTGGACAATCTAGCTAAGTGAGGTTAGGATGTCCCAACAGATGTAGTTTATGCAAGTATGCTTTGGAAACAATCAATTATTTATTTATTCATTGTCCCTATTCCTCTAATGTTTGGAACCTCCTTACCAGGGACTTTGGGGTCAGCTAGTGCCCCCTAGCAAACATTCAAGATTTCTTCAGCCAATGGAGGAGTTCACATAATGGTTTAGTCTTCCAATTAATTGGCTTTTGGTCCCTTCTGCATTTCTATTGGGGTATTTGGAAAGAACAGAATAATTAAATCTTCAAATATAGGTAATCTCTTGAGTTTTTCATTGTTGAGAAAATTGAAGGACTAATGAAGGAGAACTTTGCCACCTCTAAGGAAGGAAATATTGAAGAAGGAGGGAACAATAGATAGAGGAAAATGGAAAGGGATGGGAAAAGACAGGAGGCTAGGTAGCCTTTTCCCCTTGAAAATTGGTTCAAGGCCAACTTCAATGGAGTTGCTAAATGGAACCTAGGACCTGTGGGTAGTGCAGACATCATCAGAAACAACTATGGGGGAGGAGTTGCAACTTTTTCTTGCCCACTCGAACATCAAAAAAACCATTTTGCTAAAGCTAGTGCTGCCAGTCATATTGTTAAGCTAGCTCTATCTTCTGGGATTGAGAACCTATGGCTAGAGTGGGACTCATTAAACATTATTAATTGGCTCAATAGTCATGCTAAGCCCTCATGGACCATTGCAAATATAATAGAGGAATTAAAGTTTGACTTGAGCAAGTTCAACAAGACCTATATCAGCCACGTGTACAGGGAGGCCAATTTGGTTGTTGACTAGTTTGCTAATGAAGCAGTCACCAATAATGTGGAGATGACATGACATGTCGGTGACATTTTTTTGGTGGCAATAAATAATTTATTATTGCAAGATCGTATCTAGGGAAGTACTAGAAAAATTCAAAATAAATGATGGAAAGATTTGCAAGATTGCATGTAGGAGGGGGAGTTATTAAAAATATGCAAAACTCTTTTCAAAAGATAATAGTGTGTATGTATGACATTTTTTAAAGGTTGTTTTGAAAACTAACATTAATACTGGTATTTTCAAAAATATCTTAGAGTTTCGTAGCTTGAAGAAGGTTGAGGTCTGTAAGAAATCTATGAGCAAGTGGGGGCTTTTAGTATCGGAGGAAACCATTGTGGTAGGGAGAAATAGAAGGGAGTCGTCGAGAGAGGCCGAGAACTAGAAGGAGAAACTGAAGGTTTGGTACAAATTGGAAAAGGGAATAATTTCTCAATTCCTAGAGAAGCTCCATGGTTTTAATGCAGGGATAACAAAGGTTATGGTGGATTCTTGAAAAAATGGGAGAGTAAAAATTGATGGGGTCTCCCACCATGTCCATGCAGAATTGATAGCCCAACTTGCCAAAATCCCTATGGAAGGGACCAATTTTTTTAGAGATAAGAAAATGTCAACAAAAGCTGTCAAAGTTTTTGTGAAGGATGAAAAGGAGCTGAATAAGCTCGTCAAGGTGGAGACATACTACGAGATGGAGTCAATCAAAAAGATATGGAGGTATGTTCTCAGGATCATCATTGAGTATATTTCCCTAGACCCTAGATTTGATAGGATAAGAACACATCATTTTGTCCTTCTTAATCACTTTAGGCATAAAATCAAAAACTCTTTTCCTTTTTACCTCTTCACCTCCATGAGCAAGGGTATCGAGGGTTTCAAGAGGAAGCCCATTGCTAATCTAGCTCTTCACAAGGGATTACTCCTCCTAGTTTATGAGTATCTGAAAGCTCAAACATGGCAAAAATCCCTTGGTAATGCTGGGTGTGCTTTTGAGGAAACTGGGAGCTCAAATTCTAAAGATGTGTAAAGAATAAAATTAGAAGAAGAGGAGTCAAAATCCAAATAAGAAAGGAAACCCTCTACCTACATTCCCTGTAAAAAGAGCCTAAGAGGTTTACCACTCATTCTCCCTAAGCCTGAGCCTCAAGAGGAGGAGGAGGATAATGAGGATGAAAATCACACTAAATTGGAGGAAGAGGAGAAGGAAGAGGATGATGAGAAGGATGAGAAGAAGGGGAGGGATAGTGAAAAGGACGAGGAGGATTTTGCTGACATGTCAAGGAATCCTAAGAAAAGGAAAGCAAATGAGGCTTTTGACACCAAAGACTAGATTCCTAAGATTCCTATCCCTAGCCCCACTTCCTCCCTAACTATAGACATTCTGGGAAAAGAGAGTGGGGAGGTGATAACAAAAAATAGGAGGAGGTCTTGGAGGAATTTTAATTCAAATAAAGCCAAATTGGGGATTGTTAGGGACCCTTTGAATGTTGAAGTGATGGAGGACATTGATGGCAGAACCCATTATGATGATTTCATTGATCCTAGTCTGGTTGTGATCTCAGATAACACAAGCGAAACTAGGCTTAACCTTTTGAACAATGCTAGGAACAGCGTGATAGACAATTTCCAGTCTATCAAATGGTTGTTCCAAGAAATTGAAGAACTCAAAGGGAGAAGAAGTCTGGAAGGTGACCAAAAAAGAGGTAGTGACCAGGGGCACAATGAAGAGGAAAGAACCCAAGACCAACAAAATTTCAACATTCAGGATCATAGGGCCGACTAGGAGGATAGAATCACCAAGGTTGAACAAAGAGTCCAAAGGATGGAGGTTTCAACCAAACCTTGGCAAATCAGGGGATCACAACCTTGAATACCCTAAATGAAAATATTAATAGCCTATGAATCACTGATTAGTGTTAGATTTGGTGGGGAGATTCTAGAGAAGTCCAACCTAGAAAGTGAGCAGGCTAAGGATTATCCGAAAGAAAATCGGGACTAGGTGGATGCTTAGAACCAAGACTAGGGGGATGCAAACAATAGGAAGACCATAGAAGTTATAGAATCACTATAGGTTCTCAATAAAGAGAATTGATAGTTAGGTTGTTGCCTCATTCTTTCCTAGTGTAGTTGGTCCTTTCTTGTTCTAGTCTTGCTAGTTTTTTGTTCCTTGTTACAGGCCAATTTTTAAGGTTGGCTTTTGTTAAGTTTTTTCATTTATGCTGGACATTTATGAATATTTCTATTTTTGATATGCTATAATAATTTTGGGTTTTAGGATCCTTGTAAAACTTTTTTTACTTAATCAAAAACTAGTGTTTGGTAGGGTCTCCTTCTTGGTAATGTTTTGGTTAGGATGTGACTACTCATGTGGATAACACTTCTAACTAGTTTTTAGGTGGTGTGATGACCAGGCCAAATAGGTGTTCATCAATAGTGGATGTAGGGATGGTTCTTGTTTTATGAGTGGATGTGGTCTTTCTACAGAGCAAGAATATGCAGAGATGGAAGAATGGTTTTTAATGGTCATAATTGTTTCAAGATTTTTAAAGTTGGACATAGAATGATGAATGCTCGATCTAAATTATAAATACGTCATTTTAAATCCTCATTGAGGTTACTTTTTGTAAGTTTCGATGGTTCAATTTTTGTATTTAGCAATAATTTTGGGTTTTCTTGCTAGTTCTTTCCCAGTTGAGTTTCTAAATTAGTCTATTTTTATAAATATATTAATATATTCAATGGCTTTTCTACTTTTGCCACTATCTATCTATCTATCTATCTATATATCTATGTATATATATCTATATATATATATATGTATATATATGTATATACATATATATATATATACATATATACATATATATATGTATATATATAGATATATTCATATATATATATATGAGTATATATATATATATATATATATATATATGATACCACTGATGACGGGCCACACCACTCATACCAACTCACAACCAAAAAAATGCAACAAGATGGAGACAAAGAGATGACAAGAATGCTTCATAAAGCATCATCCATTAATACTTGAAATCCATTAGAAGAGATTACATTTGAAGAGCTTACAACGCAAGAACTTCTATTTCATGAACTTCCTTACAAGAGATTAAATACAAAGAGCTTCTATTTGAAGAGCTTCACTTGAAGAGCTTCTATTTCTCCAACTTGATTACAAATGATAATAAGCCTTGCTTAAATAGGCACTTCTAACCCAAGACATTACAAACACAACCAATGTGGGATAAAAGGTAAATACAACTACCTTTAAATGAATATTAAATTCCCACCCAAATACAACTAAGCACCCAACAAATATGAAATACATGATTTAAGGAACTTTCCACAAACTTCTAAGTTGCCACCTACACACCTCGATTAATGGAATGATAACTATTTTTCTTATTTTCTATTTATGCCACCCATGCACCTCGAAAATAGAAATTCCTCTTTTCTCCATTTTTCCTATTTTTCTATTTTTTTTATTATTTTCCTTCCATTTTCGTCACTTTCTCTCTCCTCCAAAATCATTTTTTTTATTTTTATTTTTTTTATTAATAATAAAGTTTTGCAAGATGCTCCTGCATCAGACTCCCTTGGTAGATAGAAAAGTGTGTCCCACACTTTGATGCCAAAAGAAAGATATACAATTATCTTCATCTTCACCACAAACTTCCACCTCAATAGGGACAAAAAAACCAACATGCAAATCTTCCACATTTTTTTTTTGCTGATGCATGATGCTCCTGCATCTGACTCCCATGGTAAGAAAATTTTTGTGAATATGGATTCACAAAATGAAGTAGCCACTGTTGATAGATTTTTTTCCTCTTCCTCCAACACATAGCTAGAAAAAGTATCCGATGCTGATATATTTCCTTCTTTCTTCTTTTCCAACAACTGGCTGGAACAAGTGTTTGCTGCTGAAATCTCTCTTTTGCAATGAACTCTATCCAAGTATAACTCTCATCCTCATCCAATCTTGTTGAATTAATCACACCTGTAATAAATCTAGCAACACCATACCAATCTTCCTTTGCATACCACACATCACTAACAAGATCCTCATGCAAGCCATCATCAATATCTTTTAAACTCATATCAAAGACAACATCCCATGATTCATAAGAATTTACCCGTTTGACATCTTCATCTTTGCTTGCCTCTCTTATGTCGTCAACAATGCACATAACTACTCCACTTTCTTGATCTCCAATGAAGGCACTATTCTTTTCCTCCATTGCTGCAATCTTCAAATCATCTTGATCTATTTCAGGTTCATAAGTCTTGCCATCTTCACGCTCTTCCTCTTCTCTTTCATCTTCTTCAACTTCTGGTTCGCAAATAATTTTCTCTTTATCCGCTTGCTCTTCCACTAGATCATCTTCCTTTTCAACATCCAAGGAATTATCAACATCTATTTTTTGGTGACATGCTCTTCGTTTCCGCAACTCAGCTTCTGATTCATTCACTTGCTTCTACAAATCAACTAGCAATGATTGTTGATTTCTTGCTCTAGATTTTTTAAGTCGAGGAATCCTCATAATCCATCCAATCACAAAAGTCATCTTCTTCTTTCTCTTCTCCATAATCAAGTCTTCAGAAGACAAATCTCATCCAAAACAAGAACCTCGTGCAAACTACCTCACAGTCGACGCTCTATCTACACAATCAAGAACTTATTCACAAACTTCACCAAACTCAAGGTCCTAGTGCAAGCTGCCTCATGTTTGACGATCTGTCCGCACACTCAAGAACTCCTGCTCTGATACCACTGATGATGGGCCACACCACCCATACCAACTCACAACCAAAAAAATGCAACAAGATGGAGACAAAGAGATGACAAAAATGCTTCATAAAGCATCATCCATTAATCCTTGAAATCCATTAGAAGAGATTACATTTGAAGAGCTTACAATGCAAGAACTTCTATTTCACGAACTTCATTACAAGAGATTAAATACAAAGAGCTTCTATTTGAAGAGCTTCACTTGAAGAGCTTCTATTTCTCCAACTTGATTACAAATGATAATAAGCCATGCTTAAATAGGCACTTCTAACCCAATACATTACAAACACAACCAATGTGGGATAAAAGGTAAATACAACTACCTTTAAATAAATATTAAATTCCCACCCAAATACAACTAAGCACCCAACAAATATTAAATACATGATTTAAGGAACTTTTCACAAACTTCTAAGTTGCCACCTACACACCTCAATTTATGTAATGACAACTATTTTTCTTATTTTCTATTTATGCCACCCATGCACCTCGAAAATAGAAATTCCTCTTTTCTCCATTTTTCCTATTTTTCTATTTTAAAAAAAAATTTCCTTCAATTTTTGTCACTTTCTCTCTCCTCCAAAATCTTTTTTTTTTCTTTTTTTTTTTTTTCTCTTTTTTTTATTATTAATAATAAAGTTTTGCAATCTGCTCTTGCATCAATATGTATATATATATATATATATATATATATATATATATATATATATATATATGTATGTATGTATGTATGTATGTATGTATGTATGTATGTATGTATGTATGTATGTATGTATGTATGTATGTATGTATGTATGTATGTATGTATGTATACATATATATACATATATATGTATATATATATATCTACACACACACACATATATATATGTATGTATGTATGTATATATATATTCCACCATTTTCTTCCACTAGAAATTAGTATTAAAAGACAACATAAGAAATATGGAGCAAAGGGCATGGATACTCTGAATGTAAAACCTATCAAATGATCATGAAAGTAATATGAAGGCCTAAAAAAAAATTAATTTTTTTTGGTATGTGTAGAATCTTTAGGGGCCAAAAAGTGTCGATACAAAAAAAATAAATTATTTTGGATAGGTAATAGGCCATGAGGGCCAAGATTGTGTTTATATTAATAAAATCATCTCAATTGTGCAAAAAAGATCAGAGATGGATAGGTATCCTTGGTGTATCCCTTACATGAATATCTCAAAGTAAATTAATAAATTTTAGCAAGGATTTTTATTTCCAAATTTATAACTGTTTTGTTGATAATTCATTGTGAACATAACCTGAATATTAAACTTGGCAATGATCATGTTCTTAGAATGAAAATAAGTATTATTCATAACCAATAATATCTCACTTATTAAGATTAAACTTCCATGATATCAACTAAATTTAAGGTATTTATTTTTATAGTGGAAGTTCTAAACTAATTTAACTTGAAGAGAAAGTGTCTAACTTATACTTATCATATTAGCTTATCTTATTAGAATCACTTTTCCATCTACTCCTTTGTTAGAGATATTATCTTCTTATCTATTACCTACCCTATAAATGTGTTTTATGATTATTTCTTTGAATTGATCAACAATGGCTAGGGTATATCCACGTTTAGATTGAAGGATCCAATTTAGCGTCTCTCTTTTTCTTAATGCTTTGAGGATAATTTGTGAGTCTCCTTGATAAAATTAATTTTTTAATCACTATCTCTCTACTTAGAGTTAAGCTTTCTATCAAAGAATCTAATTTAGCAAAGTTATTAGACATTACTCCTAAAGGTTTTATACATTTAGATAAAGGCATGATCCATTATTTGAAAAAATAATACATCCTAAACCTGCTCATCCTAGATTACCTCTAGAGGCCTATCAAAATTTAACTTTGACCAACCTATTGGAGGAGGTTCCCATTTACATTCTTTCCTAGTGATCTTGTTGGATTTAGTATATGCCATTGGTCGATTAATTAGTTCAAACTTATTTTTACGCATAACTACATCCCAGTCTAAAAATGAACTTTCCTCTTTATATGAATTTTAGAGATTATTGTTAATTACCTCAATAAAACAAGCCTCCAATTTATTAATAAAAGATGTTAAATCCATATTTCCATTATGAAAATAATTCTATTCCTTTCTTTCCATAATTTCCACAGTAGTATAGAAGGGGATATTTTCCATAGATAATTGTAGACATTAAAATAAAGTTCTATTTTGCCAACTTTTGAAGAAAAAAGGTTATTAGGGAATGTGGTATGAACAGAACAAAAAAAAATTCTACATCTAAGAGAAGCATTCAATAGAATAGAAAAATGGACCATATTGACCGCTTCTTGAACTATTTTTACAAAAAATAATTTAAATCCCTTCTTGATAACAATTTGAATTAAAATATTCCTCCTCGCCTTATAATAAGCTCTAGAAATGTCAAGTTTTAGAGGCATACCTAGGTTCCTGCATTTCTCCATGGAGTGAATCACCTCATGGGCAATAATCACTGAATCTAGAATATCTATGTCTGGGACAAACCCATTCTTATAGGGTCTAATGAATTTTTATAACATGGATTTTATGTGGTTAACCATCACCTTAGATAGAATCTTATAAACTATGTTGCATAGACTTATAGGTCTAAATTCCCCTAGTTCCTTTGGTTCATCAATTTTTGGTATAAGAATTATAAAGAACTAGTTGAGTTCTTTCAACAACTTTCCCATTCTAAAAAAATTCCAACTAGCATGGGTAGTTACATTATACTCGACAATTTCCCAAAACTCCTAGAAGAGACTAGGGGGAAAACCATCTAGTCATAGGTCTTTATACAAACCCATAGAAAAAAAAACTTTTCTAACTTCCTCTTTTGTAACCATCTGAGTTAGGTCCTTATTCATTTATTTATCAATGTTTAGGTTCACAAGCCATAATAGTGCAACCTTAGTATTGATATCTATGTTGCATGGGGGAGGATTGTAAATTTCCTAAAATTGGTTTGACACCTATTCCTGTATCTATTTTTCATTCAACAACTTTTTTCAAGTGTTATCCACCATTTTTCATATGGTATTCCTCTTTTTTTTTTCTTTAAGCCATCTTATGAAAAAAAAAGTAATATTTTTGCCAGCCTTGAACATTGTTTCCAAAAAAATTCCTTTTTCTCTAATATCATCTTCCATTAGGCATGGTAGGCGAGTTCTTCCTATTGAGATTCATAAGATAAATTGTCATTGGCCATATTATTTTCTAGGTTGTCCAATTTTCTTTCATTTTCCTTTTCCTTCAAAATGTTACCAAAAGATGATTTAGTCCACTCTCTAACCTATTTTCATATCCTTTCTAACTTCCTAGAAATGTAGAACATTTTAAAACCCCAAACTGGGAGATTCAACCATCAAGGGATACAATCTTTGAACATCAGGTGTGAGTGCCACATCATTTTGTATCTAATTGGTCTTCTTTTGACCTTTTGAGTCATATTGCAAGAAAAAAGAAGCATGTAATAATCAAATATGGTCCTAGGATAAGCTATCAAGGTCATACTCGAGAGAATGTCCTAATTAACAAATATTAGAGCATGGTCTAATCTAACATAGATAAGATTATTCCCCATCTTGTTTTTCAACTAGGTAAAGGGCACTCCCTAGAGATCAATATCAATGAGTTCGTTTTTCCCCAAGTAATCTTCCAAATCATACATACTTTTAGAGAAGTCTTCTAGGCCTCCCATCTTCTCTGAGGGGTAGAGGGGGGTTTTAAAACACCCCATACACAATATATTTTCATTCTTCATCGAGTTAACTATATCATTGGTCTCTTCCCATATCATAAATTTCTTGGTCTAAGTATTAGGGGCATAAAAATTAAGCATATTTTATCTATGGGTTTTGGAAACAAAACCAACAATAGTAAAATGGGGATTTAGATGGATCTCCTAACCCATAAAATTTTTAGGGTTCCAAAGAGTAGCTATGCCCCCCAAAGCCCCAAGCCCCAATACCTATGTTGTAAGATAATTTAGCTCTTGGTCATACATACTAAATAATTTTTAAAAAAAATTGAGCCATCATTTTAACCTCTTGCAAAAAATTTATATTAGCTTTCAATTCAAATAACATTTTTTTGACTTCATACTTCTTCCCAAGGCTATTGAAACCCCTCACATTATAAGAAATATTTTTCATTTTTTTCATTTTTTTGTATCTCCTCCAAGGTCTTCTACTTTCCCTATATTATATCCCTCACCGTCTCCTTCTGGTGAAGGGTCTTGGTTGAGGGTCTCCTAGCTTTCACAACCAGACCAACATCTTCCTTTCTAACACCTCACAATTTTGTCTTGGGTACAGTCCATCTATAGTAACTCTCTAGGTTATCCATCCTTTGTTGTGAACTCAAGGAGGCTATACCTAGTGAATAAACCTCAACAATACCTAGGATGAACATCACTAGGGTACCACTTAGTTGGGGTGATATTTTTTCCCTTCTAGAGGGGTTTTGGAAAGGATCCAATAGTCGCATGAAACTATTTTCTACACCGTATACTTTATATGTAGCCACAGTAGTCTGCATTGAGGGAATTTCCCATTCCTTAAGACTTTCTCCACCTTTCTCAATTGTCTTTAAGACCCTATCATCCAATACATCCAAGTGATTCTCCTTATCCTCAAGGTGGCTCTTTACCTAAGCATCAAGGGACATCAACAACTTAGTTTCCTTAGCCAAACCTTCCTCTTCATTATGGGGACCCTCTTTCCCTACCATAGTTTGAGGGGAATTCAAACCCATATCAAAAACCTTCCCAAGGGTTGTAGGTTACTCAATGTTATCGTAACTCCTTGTCATTGTTTCCATTGAGAACTCAGCTTCAACCAATCTAGGGGAGGAGACTATTTTCCTTCACCTTCTCATTATTGAGGGAAAGCTTGCAATTAACAATAATGCACTTGAAAATATTGCATTTCTTGTAGATGGGGGCAATGTTATCATAGAAGATGGGTTGAGACTAAGCATCTCATTTTTATATGAAAGCCAATGAGGTTGACAGAGGTTTATTCATGGCTACATTCACATTGAATCTAGAAAAACCTAGTTTTTCTTTAGTATCGATAGTGATGCCATATTTAATAAAGTACCCGAAAGAATCCCCAATCCATTTGAATCTTTCTCATTCCAGAATTCCAAGGGAAGTACCGACAATCAGACTAAGACCAAAGAAAGCCTGTGTAGGTTAAGGCTTGGATTAAATCCTAACTTCCATTTTTCTAGTAACAAAAGGTGCTTACCATAGTGCTAAGAGCCCATTTGAATTGTGTTTCTATTAGCTTCAGTTGTGAAGGTAAAAAGAAAGAGAGCTCCTAACATTGTCGAGATGGTCATAGATCCCAACAACAACCATTTAGCTAAGTACCATTCACTAAGCATATACACATTCACTTTGAAAGAGACAAAATTGCCACTAGACTTAGAGAGATCCTAGAGAATATCAAGTTAACCACCAAGTCCTGTAGTGAAATCTCAAGTCCTTTCAATCCTGATATCAAGTTTGGTAGTTCCCTAGGCTCCATAGGTATCTTGGGACCCATGAAAAATGCCTTTTCAATCTAGCTTCAATATTCTAATTTCATTGGAGCCCACATCAATAGAAGGTCCCTTGGTGAGGGGGGTGGGGGGGTAGGGTAGGAAGGTGAGATCATAAAAAATTCTAAGCAACTGAGAAGAGCCCAATAGGAAAATCATATGTCGAGGTTGTAGGCAGGAGTTGTAGATTCGAATATGAAATGTTGTTGAGTGAGCTTCAAATTATATGATTAGGAAATTTACCTTTTCATGCTCACTAAATAATGATAGATATTTTTTAAGTCTGTTAAGGATCATTTTAAATAACTAAACACTCTGCAATTCAAGATCCTAGGATTGAGAGAGTAAGAAAACAACTCAAAGCTAAACCTTTATGAGGATCAAGATACAACATTATGGTTTATAATATGGTTTAAGATAATTTTCTACAAAAAAATATTTTATCAATATATTTATCCAAGTTATGTAATAGAAATGTTTTCTTATGAAATGCTTAAGGGAGATCTCAAAGTCAAGGTGAATTTATGTTTCTAGGAGCAATATAATAATGGGGGGAATCTATATCAAATTACACTAATAGGAAAATTGTGATTGCTATTAAATCTCTTCTAATTATCTACTTATATTGTATAAAAATACTCTATCATTATATCAATGAGACAAAATATCCATTCAATGTGATTGTATATACTAATATGTTATCAAGTAATACTAATCTATTAAAAGAACAAAGCATTAACTAACAAAATTACTATAACATATAAGAGAGACCAAAAGAGAAAAAAAACCTCAAATGAGAATATGAGTCATGGAATGGCTCTCTCAATGAGATTATTCTCGGATGAGTCTATTTTCTTAGATTTGGTATGTATGCTAAGGGTTCTCAAAATAACTTCAATGGAGATGGATAGGTAATGGTAAATTGGTAGCTTTGTGAGCTCTCAATTTGGCATTATAAGGGTATGGTTAAGGTTTTTTGCTTCTCAAGCTAGCATTATAACTTTAGCTCAAAGGTTGTGATTGAAATGGATTGGGATGGGATTCAATTTATAGGCTAAAGGCTTGAGGGATGGAGGGCTAAGATGCAAGGAGAGATGAAAGCTTAAGGAGGGCTAGGATGCACTCAAAGGGGAGCACATGGATTGTGCTTGTTTTGCACCAACTAGGGAGTGACACATGTCACAAGGTGAGTGGATGGAGGAAAGGGGATGGATGAGTCAACAAAAGAGGCTCAAGGGATAATATCTTCATAAAGACCCTTCATTATGGCTTGTAAGAGCAATGAATGTGCTTATAAGAGTCTTTATGGCTTTGTAAGAGCATTGAAGGCTTAGTGGTTGGGATATTTTGCAAGGAGTTGAGATTGTTGACTTTGCTTAGCTTAGGAAAGTCTTAAGCTTACTTAGGGAATGTGACAAGGTTAGGGGGGGATTAGAGATGGTTTAGGATTAGATTAGGCTTGTTAGAGATTTGCAAGTGGATGGCATTCATGAGGGTGGGTGAGTTAGTGGCTAAGCTTGGTTAGTATGGGTGAATGGGGTGGATTAGGCTAAATAGAGGATTAGGGATAGGTTAGGGGTTTTTGAGGGTTTTATTTATAAAATAAATTTATTTAATAAATGGGGATTTTGGAATTAGATAGAAGAATAGGATTTAATTGATAAATAATAGGTTATTTGATTTATCAATTAGGACTATAGATGATTTAATAGGATTAATCAGCTAGGGGATGGCAAAGGATTAATTAAATAAGAATTTAATTAATGATGCCTTTAGAGATAACTAAATAGGATTAACAAAGTGATGTAATCAAATTTAGCTATCTACATTTTTCCCCTCTTTGACATAGTGTTGAGACAACACTATTTCAAAGAAGTTCAGATATAAACGACATGAGGAAGATGTTTTAGCAACAAGGTTGCCCCAGTCACAAATAAGAAGAGGAGAGACTAGACTTAGATGATGCCCCCTCAAGAAGGAAGTGAAGAGAGAAATGAGGCTCGACGGCTTCTTGAAAAGCACCAAAAATCAAGATGAGCAGAGACACAGATTGGCAAAGAGAAGGGGCTGAATTAGCTCAAACTGTCACTACGGGAGAATGATAAAGGGCTATTAGAGGCACAAGAGGAAGCAAGCTCAAGACTTTCTAGGAGAAACAGAGGAGGAAGGAGCGGAGCACTATAAAAAGGAATCCAAGATAGGGAGATGGATGATAAAGCTGATGCAACAGGATTTCAAAGAGTCAAATTGGCGGAAGATGGGTTTCGAAGATCCCTAGGACTAGGATTGTGGATATTGAAAGGTGAGGCTTGGTGGATTGATTGGATTGGTGGATCCCTAAGACTAGGATTGTGGATCCCTAAAGTTAAAAGTGATGATTGATTCAAAGAGATACTGATGCATAAGCTAGGGTAGGAGAGACAGATGCTGGATATGGATGGGGGATAATGAAGATGAAGAGAATCCATTGAAGCTTTTGAGTAGGGGGATACTTGAAAGCGAAGTACCACCATGTATTTGAGCATTAGATTTTCTTATAGGGCTGTTGGTTAATTACCAAGGTTACCAAGAACATCAAGGCCTTTTCACCAACTATCTAGAGGACTGACAAACTGACTCAAAACAAACACGCAAAGATTGCCCCAGCATCAAACATGAATCCAAGAGGAAGTAGTGTGAAACTGACAACAGGTAACCCACAAGTAGAAAAGAAAAATAAACAAAAGACCTGATCAAGACCTTACGCTTAGATTGCCCCATTCGCAATATACCATGATATGGAAGATCGTGGCAACCTTGAGTAGGGAACAAGGAGATTTCTTGGAAAAGATACTTCAAAACCCAAAAGGGAAGATTCCAAATCAAAAGAAAGAGAAAATCCAAAAGAGAACCATTTACCAACGAGATGGGTAGGATGAGGAACTAACGGACCAAGATTAGACATGAGAAAAGCTATATCCTGCAAGGATCTATTGGAGAGGACCTAAGCTAGTGGATTTGGATGAGTGATGCATCTGGCAAGCTAAAATAAGAAGGATAACACTTTGGTGATAGGAGTTCTAGCTGAAGGATGCATTGGAATAGCTGACGAAGGGCTGTGCGATGTGTGCAAGATGTTGATCAAGGAGGAACTGACACAAAAGTTGGATAGATACAATCATACTAAGCTAAAGAGGATGTACAAGCTGACGGACCAAAATATGTTACAAATGTACAAGGTTGTTCATGTTTTTGTTTTGTGAGATGGAAAGGTTTGTAAAGGGTGGGATGTCTATAATAGTTGATAGGTGGATAGGTAGATGGTTTAAGAAAAGCTGAAGTGAAAATGGGATTCTTTGTGTGCATGTGATAGGATACAAACTAGGATACAAGCTTATTTATAAGTTGGAATATGGTACAAGCTTTGGACAAGATTTGAATATACAAGATATGATACAAGGGATGATACAAGATTTACAAGGTATAATAAAAGCTTTGGTACAGGATTTACAAGCTGTACAGGAGGTATTTACAAGCTTCATTAGATTTTGGATATTTGGTTGGAACACCAAGGGAACAAGCAGGTGTTTTATGGGATGGTGGGTGAATGGATGACGGATAGGATAGTGATAGATAATGGATTAGTCTTAGTACACAAGGCGCTTGAATTATCAGGTTTTCACCAAGGTACCTATCCAAGGCGCTTGAATTGCCAATTTTTCACCATTGGACGCTTATTTCTCTTTACTATTTTTTTTTTTGTATTTTTCAAAAGCTGGGTATACCAAGGATCTTCAAGCATAGAGCTTGTTGAGATGAATGATATTAGTAGGATAATTCAAGAGTTATCCTTCTGGTGTAGATAGCTAATAGGCTTCGTAGCCGAAGGATGCAGTGACAACATAAGGACCAAGCCAGGTAGGTTCAAACTTGCCTTTCTTTTCACAATCTGCTTGGACTTTCATATTTTCTTTGAGGACCATGTCACCTGGCTGAAAGTGTCGTGGAAGAACCTTCTTGTTGAAATTTCTTTTGAGACGAGTTTTATAGACTATGAGATGATCATTGGCTTGTTGTCGCTTCTTGTCTAAGAGATCTAGCTGGGTGAGCCAAGCTACTCTGTATTCTTCATCTGATATTTTCCCTTGCAAAGATATGTGCAAGAAGGGAAGTTCAACCTCTATGGGTAGTACTAGTTTAGCACCATAGACTAAGGAGTATGGAGTTGTGCCTATGGATGTATGAAAGGAAGTTCGATAGGCCCATAGGGCTGGATTTATTTGTAGGTGCCAATCATGGCTAGAATCATTGACAACTTTCTTTAGGATCTTGAGGAGGATTTTGTTAGTTTCCTCTACTTGGCCATTACCTTGTGAGAAATATGAGCTAGAAAAGTGGTGATGGATGCGAAGGGAAGTGCACAATTCTTCCATGTTGAGATTTTCAAAGTTACCTCCATGGTTGGTGAAGATGGTGGATGGGATGCCAAAGCGGCAAACAATGTGGTATAAGATGAACTTGGAGACCTGAACTCCTGTAGCTAAGACTAGGGGGACTGCTTCCATTCACTTCGTAAAATAGTCTGTAGTTGTTATTATCCATTTATGTCCATCAGATGAGAGAGGTGTGATATTTCCAACTAGATCAAGGCCCCAACAAGCGAAAGGCGAAGGTGGTGCAATAGGTTGTAGATCTTGTGCTGGAGCGTGCACAAGATTTGCATGCTGCTGACATGGGAGACAGTTTTTGACAAAGTCACAGGAGTCTTCTTCAATGGTAGGCCAATAGTAACCTGCTCTAAGGATTTTTCATGCTAGGAAAATACCACTCGTGTGGGCACTGCAAAGTCCAGAATGTACTTCTTTTAACACCATCGTAGCCTCATTTTGGTCTAAACACCTAGAGAGAGTATCGTGATAACCTCGATGATATAGGGTATTGGCTATGATAACATAGCGGGATGATTTTGGGATGAGATTTTGGCGTTGGGTATGTGTGAGGTGAGGGGAGATGATACCATCTTTAAGGTAAGCATGAATCTCATGGTACCAAGGGGATTGGGGACCAACCAAGATACAAACACGGTTTGAGTCATCATTCACATAGGCAGGTGTGAGGAGCTACTTGACTAAAAACTCATACTGCGTAGCTGCTTGGGGAATTTCCAAGAGCGAGCTGATAGTAGCCATAGCATCTGATGCTTTGTTATGTATTTGAGGTACTTGTGTAAACTGAAGCTTTGTAAAATGCTAGGTTAGCAGATAAACTAGCTCTTTATAGGGTAATAGCTTTTCATCTTTGGTTTGATATTCATTGAGGACTTGCTTGATGATGAGCAGAGAATTGCCAAAGATTTGTAACTCAGTGATGTTCCATTCTGCAGCTATCTTTAATCCTGCTATGAGAGCTTCATACTCTGCTATATTGTTGGTGCTAGGGAATTGTAGCTTGAAGGCTTTTGGAATGTAATCCCCTTGAGGTGTGACCAACAATATTCCTGCCCCTGATCCATGAGATGTGTATGAGCCATCAAAATAAAGTTTCCATGGGGGCTATTCTTCAATTAGACATATATGCTCATCTAGAAATTCTGTGATCAAAGGATATGCATCTATTAGAGGTGCATCAGTTAGGTGATCTGCTATAGCTTTCCCTTTGATTTCCTTTTTGTCCACATACTGGATGTCAAATTTGCTAAGGAGCATAACCCATTTGGCCTAACAACTTGTAAGTGTTGTTCTGGAGAGCATATACTTGAGAGGGTCAATCTTGGAGATTAGTTGGATGGTATGACTTAGCATGTAGTGGCGAAGCTTTTGAGTTGAGAAAAAAATTGCCAAACAAGCTTTTTCCATAGGAGTATAATTGAGTTCACAACCAACTAGGGTTCGACTGATATAGTAGATGGCTCTTTCTCTGCTATAGTCATCGAGCTGTGCTAGAAGTGCCCCTAGAGCAGTAGGCATTTCTGATATGTACAAGATCAAGGGACAATTAGGAATTGGTGGAACCAAGATAGGAGGGTTGGCAAGATACTGCTTGAGCTGATCGAAGCCACGTTGACATAAAGGATCCCACTTGAAGTTTTCATCCTTTTTCAGTAAATGTGTAAATGGTGTACACTTATCTGTAAGCTGGGAGATGAAGCAATGAATGGATTGAAGCTTTCCTTGAAGAGAGTGAAGTTGTCGCAGTGTCTGGGGAGAAGGCATGTCTAAGATAGCCTTGACCTCCTTGGGGTCGATCTCTATACCTCGTTTAGAAACTATAAAGCCTAGAAGCTTTCCAGATGTGACCCCAAAGGCACATTTCTTGGGATTTAACATGAGATGATATTTGGCTAACCTATCAAAGACTTTTTTCAAGTTAGCAAGATGATCCATGAAGGTATGAGATTTGACCAAGATATCATCCACATAATCCTCCAAAATGCTATGGATAAGATCATGGAAAATGGCTATCATAGCTCTTTGATAGGTAGCCCCAACATTCTTTAGGCCAAAAGGAATCATGTTGTAGAAAAAGGTTCCCCAAGGGGTAGTGAATGTTGTCTTATGCTGATCCTCTCCTGCAATCTTGATTTGATTATACCTAGAAAATCCATCCATGAGGGACAAAATTTCATATCCAGCTGTAAGATCTACAATCATATCTATGTTGGGCAAGGGAAAATCATCTTTTGGACAAGCTTTGTTAAGATCTTTGAAATTAGTGCAGATTCTGATGTCACCGGAAGGTTTAGTGATGGGGACCATGTTGGAGATCCACTTTGAGTAGTCGATAGGTTAGATAACCTTAGCAGCTAACATTCTTTCTAACTTAGCTTTCACCAATAATGCCACCTTGGGGTGCATTTTTCTAAGCTTTTGTCTAACGGGCTTGATCTTTGGATCAACTGCAAGATGATGAACTACAAGCTTTGGATCCAGCCCTGGCATGTCTTGATATGACCATGCAAATCAGCCAATGTTCTCTCTTAAGACCTCAAAGAGGAGATCATCTTGGTCTTATGATAGGGATGCAACAATGTGAACAAGTCTGGGGATCTCTGAAGAACCAATGTTGACTTCTCTAGTGTCCTCAATTAGAATAGAACCTCTGGTCAATTATCTTGAGGAGGCAATGCTAAATCCTCATTTTCTGCTTGTGACTCTGGATGTTCTTGCTGAGGGGTTCTCTTCACTACCTTAGCTAGTCCCAGATTCACCTTAGTTCTAGTTTTGGGTGTATCAAAACTAGGTCGGGGATTTTCTCCAAAATACCCCTTGGGATCTAGCTTATAGATATAGGAAAAATTTTGCTTTGTTTTCTTGTGAGGTGTTTCAGCTCCCATGAATCTCAAAAGTGCTTCCTTTGATGTGAACTCATCAATGTATATGACGCTTGGTTGGTCCCAATCTATGAGTTGTGGATGAGCGAGTGGTAGGTCAATGAGGTGGATGGATAGTTCTTGGAGAATAGAGTCTCCCAGGGAGATTTGGTCTGGGATATCATCATAGGCTCTCTTTTCAACTTCCTCAGGAATGTCTTTGATTTCGACAAGGTCACAATGAATGTTCAAAAAAGTGTGACTATTCTCATTGGTGCCACCAGCTGTGGGTATGCCAAAGCCAAGATCTGACTTCATTTCCCGCTTGTGCACTTTGATGGGGCATTGCATGCCTCTCTCTTCTAGTCCTAGACCATCACCTTGATAGTTCCATTTATCAGTGATGAGCTTATGTTCTTGGGGATACTTCTTACTGAAGTGATCAAGGCATGCTTGATTTCTTGGAGGTGCATCCTTATGTAACCAATTATTGATGTCTGGAGTGAGCTCCTCATGAAGAGGGATTTTTGAGGATACAAAGGTTGTTGGGCCAAACTATTTGTATCGAGGAGGTGGAATCTCCTTAGCTTTGTGATATGTCAGTCGTCCATGGGTGTGGGGATCAAGTGGGAGTGCTCGATAGCAAATGCATCTGATAGACTATACTCTCCACAACCTTTGTTATTGATCTTCACGGTACATAGGGTAGAGGCGAGGATGGTTTCTCCATCATTACAAGTGTGGGATGAGCTGGCAATGGCTGTGCTGATATCAATTCTAGGACAATGGTTTGTATATGAAGCTTCAACCGCATTGCAGTAAGCAAAGGGTTCTAAATCAGCATGGATGGTTACCTTAGTGCCCTGATGCCGAAATTTGACGCACCGATGGTAAGTGGATGGAATGAATTTCATGGCATGAATCCATGGGTGGCTGAGGAGGATGTTAAATGGTAAGTTTAGATCAATAACATGGCAGAGTGTTTCTTGGATGACTGGCCCAACCTTGATTGGCAGAAAAATAGTTCCTTCTGTGGTTCTTTCCAAGTTGTCATGAACTTTGATGGTGATAACCTCACTGATGATATCTGCCTCAGTATATCCAGCTTGTTTTATAAATTTTAGGGTGCAAATATTCAAGGCTGATCCATTATCTATCATTACTCTTTTCATTAAAAAATTGGATACCATGATGGCTATGCGAAGTGGAAGGGTGTGATCTGGCTCGACCACGGGTATGTCGGTGGGTTTGAAAGATAGGGAACATGAGGATGAAAGGTGTCCAACAAGATTATGAAAATCAGTACCGTTGATATCTAAAGGGACACGGGATTCTATGAGAGCATTGTCAAGGATGCTTTTGTACACAGGACTAGTGCAGAGAAGGTCTAAAATGGAGATTTGGGCTGGCATGTTCCCAAGGTGTTCCAAGATATTGTACTGGCTTTTTGATGGAGCTGATGGTGCTGGTGACACTGGTGGACCTATGATGTTAAATCATGCTCTTCTAGTGGTGACTGCACACTCATTATTTGGGCCTTGGATATTGATAACATTGACAGAAGGCTCTTTCTCAAATATACAACCAATGAGGCTACCATAGTCTATATAGGATGAAGTGTGGTCATTGTTCTTCCCATGCTGTTGGTTTGGCTGGTGGTTGTTGGTGTTGTTTTTGTTTTGGATAGGTGCTTTTCTAGGATTTTGATTGTTGTGAGGAGGAAAAGCATTTTGATAGATCTGTAAGCCTGCATTGGGAGAGGTTTGGGCACCAACGGTGATTTATTTCCGATCAATGAGGTCCTACACATAATCTTTCAGTTTCATGCATCTGAGGGTAGTATGACCTTTTACCCTATGAAATTTTCAATACTCATTGTCTTTTTACCATGCAACTTTTGATTGGCTTGGGTCAATTTGCTGGGTAGGAGGAAATTTGATGAGGTTTTCCTTGACTAATTTCTCAAAAATGACATCCAATGGCTCACCAAGGGGCGTATAGTTTCTAGGTGCAGGTTCGAATCTGGGTTTTTGCCCTGCAGCTACATTGATCGCATTAGCTTGATTGCTAGATCCTTGGAAGTTGGGTCTTGGATTGTGGCTTTAATAGCTTTGGTTGTTCTATTGTTGGTAGTTGATAGCTTGCTGATTGTTTGGTTGATATGGCGGGTTGGACTGATTTTGGGAAGGACCAACAATATTCACATGCCTGGTATCGGTAACCCCATATGTTGTAATGTGCTTGTTTTTGTTCCAATACCTAGACTTTTCATTCGAATGTGATTGATTTAGGTTGGTTTCCTTGTAAATCTTGACCACACCATTTTTAATGAGTCCTTGCTCAAGGATCATTCCTTTCTCTTTGATATCTTTGTAGGTCTGCAAACAGTTGATGGTCATGTGGTGAGCCAAGTTGGGATGGGCATTATCAATAAACATTTTCACCAAATGGCACTCTGGTAAGGTGCAAGATATACGGGTGGTAAGGGTTTACCATCTTTGCAGATATTTAGGAAGGCTTTCTCCACCTTTTTGCTTAGTGTGGACAAGATCAACTACTGAGAGTTTTGTTTCAACAAGATGGGCATATTGGGCTACAAATGCCTCAGACAATTCAGCAAAGTTCTTAATTGTGCCATAGGGGATTCTGTAAAACCATTCAAGAGCTAGTCCAACCAAGCTTTTGGGAAAAAGGTGCAAGAGGAAGACATCATTGTATGCCACTTCTTGGTAGTGCATGTAAAATTCTTTGATATGTGTGACAGGGTCTCCTTTTCCTCTAAATTTGTCAAATTTGGGTACCTCAAAGTGTTTGGGAAATGGTGTCATGGTAATGGCTCTGTCAAATGGGTAAGGACACACATTCTCAAACTTGAAGGTTTTTGGATCATTTCCTTCTTGGATGTTCTTCAAAGCTATCTTCATGGCTTCCCATTCTGAATTAATGGGTGATGGCTGGGGTGCCCCCAATGTAGGAGTGCCCTGAGGTAGGTATGTGCTAGATGGGGCAATGGAATATGGATGGCTTTAAGGTATGGGCTAGTAGGGATTGTACATGGCTTGGGGAACTGAATGGTGGATGATGGGTTGCTGAGGTGGAGGTGGCACATATTACTGCATGTGTTGCGAGGCTTGCTGCTGGTATGGGATCTGGGGTTGGGATTGAGGAACATAAGATGGCTATGGGATAAATGGATTTCTTTGTGGAGGTAAGGTATACGATGGTTGTGAAGCTTGGGGAAAGGATTAGGGAGCTTGTGGAACTTGACTTTGGATTTGAGGAGTTTGACCAATATATGTGGGCTGTGCCCCCATTTGGGAAGGTATCTGCATGGAAAAAGAGGCCAAGTAATTGGTGGTTGGTGGTGGTGGATTTCCTCCTAGAAGTGGCATAGAAAAATAGTTGGTGATAGGAGGTAATGGATTAGTTGGTGGTGGAGGTGGTGGGAATTGAAAGCTTGGGAATGGAACTGATGGGGTTTGATAGCTTGGTGGCTAGATTTGAAAGCTTGGTAGAGTGGTGGCAGGAGCTTGGGTCACTTGAGAGCTTGGCAGAACATTGGTAGTAGCTTGTGGGGTTTGATAGCTTTGTGGAGTGAGGGTAGTAGCTTGTGGATTTGTGGATGATGGCACTGAGCTCCAAGGACCTAGTGGAAATGATGGAATTGTGTTTTGAGCTGAGGTAAACAAGATGGGGGTGATGAAGGGTTGATTACTTGGTCCCATGGGTGGCATCCCTATTGTATATTTCTGAGGTTGGCCAAAGATGCTAGCACTAATTTGGAAGATGGGCAGATTTGGAAGGCTGGGTTGAGGAGCAGCAACAACAATAGTGAAGGGAGTTAATGGTGAGGTGTTTTGGGTGAAGGGGGTTTGGGATGGAGTGGTATGGACCAATGGTGGAGTGGTGGTGGCTGGATTGGCTTGTGGAAGGGAGATCTCAACTTGAGTGGAGGCTGGTATGTTTGGGTCTGTTGGATCATACGGGGTGGGTTGAGGCTCTTCTTTTGGCACATATTGTGGATAATTTGAATCATAAGAGCCTATGGGTGGTGTTAGCTACCCAAACAATGGGTGAGATGGATCTGATAATGGAGAAGGTCTTCCAAAGTCGAAGGCTCCTACATTGTCCCTTCGAAAGTTAGCCATGATTGTCTCTTTGTTCTTGTCTATAATGGCATTCACCAATACTGCATTTCCTGGTTGGTTCATGAAAGCTTCAATGACAATAGGTGATGGTGTAGCTTTTTCTGGGCTGAAGGATGATTGAGTGCTCAAGGGAGGTGATCTTCTTCGATCCAAATGATAGGGTTCCATTGTCTCTTTCTTCTTGGCTAAGCGAGTGACGGGTGGCATGAAAATGTTCTTAGGGATGAAATGCAACAATGCAAATGGATGCAAAAGGAGAAGGCTTTTCTATGCAAATGATTTCTTAGGTTGAGGCAAAGCTATATGACAAAACCTAAGGAGGATTGGGTTGGGGATTCTAACTTCAAAGATATGTTGCCAAATTGTGAACGGTCTGCTTTCCTATGTGCAAGCTTGGTGGTGATTGTGTCAACTTAAGGATAGATTGATGATCCTTTAGGAAGAACATGAGATTGACCACTTGTGGATCCCAACCTTTAGCTCAAGGTGATGAGGGATAACAAGTGACAAAGCTAGATTACCCTAGACAAAGCTCTGTCAAAGGGATAACCTTGGTGAGATTGGTGGATTTGGAAGATGGTAGGAATGGAAAACTTTTGGCAAGGTGACAACAATTTTGAGGGCTTGGATGTGAAGCTTTTGGATTGCTAATTAGATGATTTGGTTCTAAATGAGATGAATGAGCTAAAATGCTTAAGGGGATGACTAAAGATGGCTAGCTTACCTACAAGGATGACTCTAAAGTGAAGCTTATGCAAGAAGACGTGGAGAAACAAGGGGGTCTAATCATAGAAATCATGCCTAGTTGGTAAGGCATAAGCATTGTTAACTCCTGGATGTTGGTTAAGTTGGATAATGCGATCTAACTAGGCATCTTGAAGGGCTTCGTCAACAGCTTTGTCCTCTTCTTTGTGGAGTTTGGAATTTCAAGGGCTTGGTGTTAGTTCCTTTCTCTTGGCTGAAAGTTCTTGGTATGCCTGAGATGGCTTGAGTTTAACTTTGTAAAACTTCTATTTGGGTTTGGGTTGTTCTGACATGAATTGCTGAATCTGCTTGGCTTTGAGAGATCTCAGTTTTTTTTCTTCAACTCGTTCAACTTTTGGAACAGGCAGCGACTACGTTAAGTATGCCCTAAGCTAGGACTGACCAAGTTTGGCAAACATTCATTTAATAGATAAAAAATCAAGCAATAGATAGGAACAACTAGATAGAAGTTTTTGATTCTTAGAATGTGATACTTGTGCCAAGGAGTGTGTATGTTTTACAAATGTTTTGATTAGTCACTTCAAACACATTAACACCCTAGATGGTTGTCTAAAAGGCTAACAGTTGGTTTAGCTAGGGAGTCCTGTATATACCCAAGGTACGTGAGGCCCAAGTCCATAGATGAAACCAAAAAGATGTCACACAATCGAGAGGAGCGGTAACCCACTTCTCCTCTTTCATTTCTCAAGGGTATAAAGTTCCTTTAGGCTTAGCTCGAGTGATAAAATCTTGATTCCAAGAGAGGTGTCTTTAGATTCACCTCCTGATCTTTATACTCCATCGAAATGCTAGAGTTGAGGTCATCCCAAGGGGTGATGAAATCCCCAAGCAAGCCTCCTAAAAAGAGAAACAAGGTTTTGGATCCTAATCTTAAGCACACAAGATGGCCTCGAAAGAAAACAAGGGGAGAGAAGACTTGGATGACCTTGGGCTAAAAAATACGCTTGTTCTTTTACCAACTGACTCTTATGTGTGTTGATCTAGACTTTGCAAGCACTCATGTTTAAGAGACAATGTTCAATTCCAACTTTGAAATGCACCAACAAAGCAAAATCGATCGAAGAATGCAAACAAGAAGAAGAGTTAGGGTCAACAAGAAAGTAAACCCGTGCACCCGGAGGCCCTCCACATCAAGTATCGATTAATTTCCTTTAAGGCATTCAAGAGTTGGTGTGATTTTGTTTTAAGCCCAAAAAGAAAGATGTGTAAAACTTGGTCTCAAGCGTGTGCACGGAGGCCCTCCATGTCAACAGTTGTTCAATTTTAGTGCCCAAATGAAGTGTTAGCAAACCTAATGTGCATTCAAGGAATTTTCTAAGTTAGAAAAACTAATAAAAACACAAGTAAGTGAAGTTTGATCTTTGTGGAGCACTTAACACCCTCTTAGGTGAACCCATCCCCATAGATGGCGCTGAGATTGCAACCAATAGTTGAATTGATGGGTGATTAAAGAGGGTGAGTCCAACGAAAAACTCACTCAAAGAGTTTTTATTTGTTTTTATAACTTAGAAGATTACAAAAATGTCGATTCTTTTTATGCCCCAAAAGATGAAGTGTGAGATATTGCAATGGTTAATTGACCCTTTGCATTCAAGATTGGATTTGTTGTTTTAATCATGCATTCCAAGGAAAATTTTGATTTTTATCCATGGCATTCAAGAGTGTGTTTTGAGCAACATACATTCAAAGAAAAATGTGTTTAACCATTCAAGTTCATTCCACGAAAAATCTAAAAAACATGATTAAGTTTGTTGCTCTAACCTGCAATGAGACAAAAAAGAAAATTAATTAGTCACCCAAAATCTTTCAAAATGAAAGCTTAACGATGGAAAATTTTTTTAAAACTTTTTTTGCTCTTTTTTCTAGGCATAAAAACGCTTAGAAAAACATCTACTCTATGGAACCACCAAAAGTTAAAATTTGATTTATACTCTTTTTTTTTAAATAAATAAAAAGTGCAGGAACTGAGATGCTAAAATAGAAATACAACAAAAATAGGCAGAGACGACAGAGTATCCAGGCAGAGACGTTGATTTGCGAAGACGACAGTTGAGGATGCGAAGATGACAGTCTAGTGGCGGCGCTGACAGCAGAAGACCAGGAGGAGACGCCAAACTGCGGAGATGTTAGTTTTGTTGCGAAGACGACAGAGTAGCTGACGGAGATGACAGTTTGCAGGCGCAGACACCAATCTGCAGAGAGGACATTGCGCGAAAAGAACTGAAATGGGCAGATTTTTTCAAGAATTTTTTAAATTTTTGGTTATTTTTGGATTTTGGAGGGTATCTCTTCTTCCCGAATGTGCCCTTCAACCTATAAAAACAAGTGAAACACCGTACACCTCACTCAAACAACAAGAAACATTAGATTATTAGAAAAAACAATATATAGATAGAAATAGATGATTAAATGACCCATAGTGGGGTCGTATCGATCGTGCCAAAATGTATATACTAATATGTTAGCAAGTAATACTAATCTATTAAAAGAACAAAGCATTAACTAACAAAATTACTATAACATATAAAAGAGACCAAAAGAGAAATAAAAACCTCAAATGAGAATATGAGCCATGGAATGGCTCTCTCAATGAGATTATTCTCTTGATGTATGGATGAGTCTATTTGCTTAGATTTGGTATGTATGTTCAAGGTTCTCAAAATAGCTTCAATGGAGATGGATGGGTAATGGCAAATTGGTAGCTTTGTGAGCTCTCAATTTGGCATTATAAGGGTATGGTTAAGGTTTTTTACTTCTCAAACTAGCATTATAACTTTAGCTCAAAGGTTGTGATTGAAATGGCTTGGGAGGGGATTCAATTAATAGGCTAAAGGCTTGAGGGATGGAGGGCTAAGATGCAAGGAGAGATGAAAGCTTAATGATGGCTAGGATGAACTCAAAGGGGATCACATGGATTGTGCTTGTTCAGCACCAACCAAGGAGTGACACATGCCACAGGGTGAGTGGATGGAGGAAAGGGGATGGATGAGTCAACAAAGGAGGCTCAAGGGATAATATCTTCATAAGGACCCTTCATTATGGCTTGTAAGAGCAATGAATGGGCTTGTAAGAGTCTTTATGGCTTTGTAAGAGCATTGAAGGCTTAGTGGTTGGGATATTTTGGAGGGAGTTGAGATTGTTGACTTTGCTTGGCTTAAGAAAGTCTTAAGCTTACTTAGTGAATGTGACAAGGTTAAGGGGGGGGGGGATTAGAGATGGTTTAGGATTATATTAGGCTTGTTAGAGATTTTCAAGTGGATGGCATTCATGAGGATGGGTGAGTTAGTGGCTAAGCTTGGTTAGTATGGGCGGATGGGGTGGATTAGGCTAAATAGAGGATTAGGGATAGGTTAGGGGTTTTTGAGGGTTTTATTTATCAAGTAGATTTATTTAATAAATGGGGATTTTAGAATTAGATAGAAGAATAGGATTTAATTGATAAATAATAGGTTATTTGATTTATCAATTAGGACTATAGATGATTTAATAGGATTAATCAGCTAGGGGATGGCAAAGGATTAATTAAATAAGAATTTAATTAATGATGCCTTTAGAGATAACTAAATAGAATTACCAAAGTGATGTAATCAAATTTAGGTGTCTAAAGTTATTTCTCTTATATAACAAGTAATTTCTAAAAATTTTGGTAGGCATAATAATTGTACGCTCGTTGAGATAAATTTGTGCTTGTAGCTTCCATATATTAGTACATCAAGATAAATCTTTTTTAATAGCAATATATTTTCTAGAATGATCATATAAGTCTTTTTGTTGATATGCCTCAACCTCATTTGTTCAGCTACCATTTATTTCACCACCTTTTCCTTCAAAAAGATCCACAAGATTTAATATTTTTGAAGTATTAGATAGCAGCCAAAAAGGGGGGGGTTGACCCCGAAGTACAAAAGGGATGAAGAACAACTAGAAGTCACCTCCCACTTATCTAACTGATACCAATTTTAAACTTCAAAAGACAAATGAAGACTAACTTCAAACAAGAGTAACCCTTATCAACAATCCTATCCCTAACAAGCATACAATAAAAAAAAAATAGAAACAATGTAAAAACTTATTGTTGCTACCAGTGCACTTCATGATCATAAACATAATAAAATCCCCATGGGGAACCAAGTTCAAAGAGATCCAAAAAATAACAATAAAACAAAAAAAAAGGACACAGGGGCTAATTGCTTGCTTTCTTTCCCTGTTCCTCCTCCTTTTCCTTAGGCTCCTCCCTATTCATATCCACCCCCTCCTCTTTCTTGGGTTTATCTAGCAATGTATTTAACCAATCCTCTGCCAAGAAATTGTAGATGGGGTGGGTAGGTTTTCTCTGTTTTCCAATGACTTTCTCATTATTGTTCACCTGTAGAAAATGGAGAGTGGTGACAGTAGAGTACATGACCTTTGTGGTAAATTTTACCAAGGTGCCAAATTTTTGGCAAATGCCAATATGGTTATCTGCGAGCTCCTTCACCAAACTCTCTAGCCTCTCTATCTAGGCCTATCTTTGGATCTATATGTGGCTATGTCTCCCTTTCTTCCCCCTTCCTTTGAGAGATTCTTTCATGAGGGAGATGACATCCTCCACTTTGCTTCTATTTAGGGACAAGAAAACTTCTAGGGTGCTCAAGATGTGTGAAGGGATAGGAACTACCTTTTTCCCAATATCCAAGGTTTGCCTCTTCCCTTTGGTGGGATTTTTCTCACTGTCAGTGGACTCAAAACTAAAATCCTATTTAGGGGGGGTTTCAATTTTTCTATTTGGATCCTTTTACTAGCTCTCCTAGAAGTTTTCTTGCTCCTCCTCATGTCTGTGTCAGACTCAATAACACTTATATTCATCTCATAACAAGGGGGATTTTTGGCTTTTTTATGGCCTGACCTAGGGATAGAGTTGGTGGATACTTGGGGAGTAATAGTAGCTAGTGGATTAACAAGAAGAGGTAGGTTTATAGCAAGGTGGTATTTGAAAAGTTTGTGCATGAAGCCCTAGTGAATGATATAGAAGGGTTCACCTTCCTCTTTCTTTTTCCTAGCCTTAGAAATATAGTCTTCTGTGAAGTGAAGAATAAGTTGTGGAAAGGAAATCAAATCATGGTTCCTAAAGTGGTTGAGAATGGGGATGTGGTAGTACTACAATAACTGGAAAGGATCTTCTAGAGTAATATATTGTATAATGGCATAACAAACCACATCCTAGGGCTTTGGTAAATCCTCTATAGAGGACCCACCTCTCATGCAAACTAATCTTCCTCTGACTCATTTCATCAGACACCCTAACCTTCTTGTGCCAACTCTTACTCTCCAGGGATAACTCTCTAGCCTTAGTAACGAGCTCCTCCATTATTTCAGATGCCATCCCATTAATGTTTACCTTCTCAAGTCAATCCAAGGGTTGATAAATTGCATGGAGATATGATTATCATGCTTTTCCATTCCTTCCATCAATTACAACAATCCTCCTTCCCCTAGGTAAACCCATGTAGCATCGCTATTTCTAATGTAATCCTCAATATTCACTGGTTCAATGTGGTCAGTAGAACCCATTTCTTCACCAAGCTCAACCACCAATTTCTCAGAGTCTTTTGACATCCCCTTTTTACAAACCAAATTGTGGCTGCCATTATAGATTAAGGATTTTAAATTTAAGTTGGAATTGTGAAGGAAACCAAAACCTATGACAAGATCACAAGGTTTTATAGTTTCCAAAATCACTCTCTTAGAGTAACATGTGTTTGGTACCTTTGGTTTTGACAATGACTATCGCCAGCTATAATTAGAGTGAGACTTAATAAAATTGTCTTTAAAATCTTTCCCTATTAGTTTTTTTTAATTCTAATAAAATCTGTGGCACTCATCCTTTTCTAGAAACAATTAATACTCTAGGTGCGAGAATCCCAAAAGAAAATCTTCACAAAATCTTGCCAAAGATCAACATGATGATAACAAATTTGATGGTTTTCCCACCCATGTAGATTCACATTAACATGCCACCTATTTTAATGATTCATAAAGCATTGGGAGAAGTATGCTCACATTTCATCATCACTTGAGTTGATGATGGGGTTTTTCTTACATCCTCCCATTCTTTTTTTTTCATGACATTGTGGCCAATTATCACCAAGTCATGTACCACTCTAGTTCCTTCATGGTAGATGTGGTCCATGTGGATCTCTTGACACCCCTCCATCAAAGTGTGGATTTCTTCTATTATCATTTTGATCATTCAACTAAACCAACCCTCTCCTTTCAATGCTTTGATAATCAACATTGAATCCCCCTCAATTATCAATCTATTAATTCTTCTAGCTTGTACAATTGTCATTCCCCATAGTAGGGCTAGAGCTTTAGCTTCGTTGTTCAACTGCCTCCATAGTTCCCAATATAGGAAATCACTAGCTTTCCAATACTATTCTAGGACATGCCCCTAACCACAATTCTCCCAGTCAAGGCTGACCCATGAAAGTTAACTTTTATCCAAGTTTCACAAGGGGGGTGCTAAGTCATTCTATGGCTAGCCCTAGCATTAGAGTTATCAAACTTTGTCACCATTGGGCTTAAATCCCAAGCAGATACCCACTTCATATTTTGTCTTCTTGAAGGATTCGGGGGGACTTTGCACTACCAGATCCCACTACATTCCTTTAAGAGCCTTGTTAGCTATTGAACCACCACTGAAGTGGGAGTGGATTTGTTCCTAAAGATTATGTTATTTCTCTCCTTCCAAATTTACCTTGAAACATCCTGGGGAATTATTCTCCAAAGGTTTTAAGATATGGGTGATTAGAGGGTCCATCCTCATAAACAAATTGGTTTAAGTTCTCATTGACACATCACCAGACCTCCTATAATGCAAGGATCCCTCTCTAGACTTCTAAGGGAAAAGGGTAGTGAATGATGAGGTGTGGGATGGATTTTGCTTCTCTGTATCATAACACACATTATTTAGCTAACTAACACCCTCACTTTTAAAGATTATCAATGGTAAGAATTTTCCCATGGAGGGTCATCCACTAGAAGAAATTTATCTTTAGTAGGATCCATGGGTGCTAGACCATCCTACAATGCCCTAGGGTAACATCCCCCCCCAAAAAAAATAAATAAGAAGATTTCATCATGAATTCTCCTAAGGGGGTAATCCTCTAGACCAAAGAGTTATAAACTAGGGTGGAAGGGACATGATAACTCTGTAGTAGTTTTTGGAGCTCTAGAGTGAGTTCTATCCTAGAATTATCCTGATTATAGACTCTTTTCAATAACTTGTTAGTGGTGATATAGCTTCAAATCAAAGTACCATAATTTATAGTAAAAGCCTTTCTTAAGGGTTGTAATCTAGTGTGCATCAGGGTGTTGTATTGTATCCATTGGTCTTCCCAGAAGTTGATGTTGTGTACCTATCTTCAAAATTTTATGGATGTGCACCAAATTCTTCTAAAATTTTCAACCTTGGGGGAGAGCATGGGTCCATAGGTGATGTTGGAATGAGTCCCCTCTAAGATACTTGGATCTTACAATATTGCACCAATTCTCCATCCAACCTTAGTCAAGTGGGCCTTGTTCAGATGCCCCATCCTTCTAATATTCAATACTCCTAGGGCCTTAGGTTGAAAGGCTTTTTCCCAGCTCACTAAACTCATTCTATTCATATCTTCTAATCTAGACCACAAGAAATTTCTTTGGATTTTTTTCAAGAATATCCCTATATCTTCCTGAGAGTTAAAACATAGAGAGGAAGTACATCCGTCAAAGTGGCTGGGAGAAGCTAGAGTTTCCTTGCACAACTTAGGATTTTTCCTTTCTAGCTTGAAAGCTTCCTCTAAAAGAATTCAACCAACCCATTCTAGTATTGCATGGATACTTCATCTATAATGAGTGGTAGGCTGAGATAATTATCCAAACAACTTGTCGCCTAGCATTCCAGGGTTCTAGTCACTTTTTTCCTCCAACTAGTGTTCATGATGAAACATACACTTTGCTTTTCTGATAATTTATGCATTTTCTCGAAACCTTCTCATATTGATTCAAAATTCCTTTCCACTCTCTAGCTTCATGGAATGAAGTTATGCCAAATAAGATTGTGTCATCAAAAAATTGGTAGATAACTTGTGGGGGACACAAGAACATAGGTTTTATTCCTTTTATTTTATTAGAACTATCTAGGGCTATTAAGTTTCTACTCATCACCTCTACCACAATGATTAATAAGTAAGGGGATAGGGGGTTTCCTTGCCACAGACCTTAAGAGGAAGTAGGATTGAAGTACAAACCCACTCTTAGAAAACTTCCTAGCACCTCAATGGGAGTTGAAAGCACAATAACAAGAAGGAAAATTAAGGGAAAAACTAGAGGATAAGTAAATTTAGAACTACCTCCTCACAATTGATATTCTCAAGGTCTGATGGAAACTAAGAATCTTCTTTATTTCTCTTAGTTTTACTTGAGATTCTCTCTTTTCTCTCACCCTGATATGAACATAGTTGATTCTAGAGATATTGTGTGTAAAAGGTTGGAGGATGTCATAACAAATCTTATGAGATTCTCTAATAATACCACTCAATAGAAACCTATTCACTTAGTACTTTATTCTTTTCTTTTATAATTTTTATTGAGGAATTGTATTCTACCAATAATGGACCTATAGGGGTGGTCTTGAATGTTGTGTCTTTAGTATCTTCTCATCAAAGAGGCTTGTCTTATTTTATTTTGTCATAAAGTTCTATACATATAGGTTTTCATAGAGATATTACTGGTGATTTTTTCCTTGAAGCCTTCAGCTATGTTTAATCTTATGGCCATTTTTGGTGTGTTCAATTTTTTGACTACTTGTACCATACTTGACTAGTGTTCCTTTTGTAAAAGGTTTAGAATTAAATTATAAACGTTTACTACCTTGCCTAAATTTTTCTCTAGTACATAGAGTATTTATATTAAAACCATATGATTTTTCCACATAAAAATATTTGATTTGATGAGGTTATTCTTGATGGGTCTAGAACTTTATTTTCACAAGTTTTTTGCTCCATCCGGAAACCTCTCTTTCAAAAGAACCTCTATTTTCCTCTACACTCCCTTGAGTCTCATTAGTACTTGAGGAGGTATTAGACACACTTGGAATTGATGTGGAATTTTAAAGGACATCTCATATATGACACTAGATGAGGCATTATCTATACACCAAAAAGAAATAATAAAAATTTAGAAGAAGTGTAAACAATACTACTTTATCTAGAATAAACTATAGATAATAAAACTACTTATGGTTTCAATTTATGAACTTGTGTAGCTCAATAACTTATTTGATTTTCTTATTGTAATTGTACACATATGTAAATTATATTATTTATCATATTTAGCTTCTAAAACTGATTATTAATATATTCTTAACAATGTAAAATAACTTGTACAAGAAATACATATAACTCTTAGCATTCTTACCCAAAACAAATCTAACAAGTGCCATAGACTGACTTAGTACTAGCCTTTATGTTTTAGTAAAAACTTAATTTTGATTTTTTTTTTTTGGTTATAATATATGTAATATTTAAAGTAATAAAAGTATGATATAGTTATGATTTTGATAATTATATTAATAAATATATTTTATTATTATTATATAAATAATTATCAATTAATAATTATAAAGTATAATTAATTTTAATCTTAATTTTAATTTTATTTATAAATATGTATATTGATATATATTTTCTATTTAGATGTTGGTATTATATTATAAGAAATTATAATATCAAAGTCATAATATTTTTAAAATATAATAATATAAAATAATATTTCTTAAAATATTATATAATATTAAAGTATATAGTATTCGTTTAACATTTTAATTGAATGACAATAATCACTTTTTTAAAAATATAATGCTAGAAGTATAAAAATCTAAACTAAATTAGTACATTTAAAATTAGTTAACATTAATAAAAAATATCTCTTTCAAAAAAATATCTTTTAAAAAGTATTATGATTTTAAATCTTGGAAATCATGTCTATATAAGAGTGAAATCAATTCATCCAATCAAATTATAGAAAAATGTTTAGTAAAAATTATAAAGTTATTATACACAATTTATTAATTTTATAATAAAAATTAAAAATGATTATTTTAAGGTAAAAATGGGAAAAATAATTAATCACTACTTATTGCATGAAACTCAAAAAACTGTCACAATAGTTATCCTACCCAACAAGTACTAGTAAGTATATAAGATTCACTAATATGATTATTATATAAGATTCATTAATATGATTTTTTATATGGAAAATTTTATGACATTAAAAAAAATACGTAGAACTTATATAGAATCAGGTTGATTTATTCTTTGAACTGCTCCTAGCCTAAGTTGGCCTAGTGGTGGAGAACTTGTACTCTTGAAAGAGAGGTCACAAGTTCAAATCCCATTGGGGGGTAGGGTATGTACGCCTCGTTTGTAGTGCCAATAGTCTCATATCACTGTCACCATATGTAAACCCAAAAACTATGGCATAGTGTCGTGGACTATAAAACCACCTTTCCTTTTCCTTTTACAATCTCACAACTACCAATGTCTAACAATTTAATGAATATAGCGGCATCAAATATTCTAATTAACCTAAAATAGCTCAGATGGTTATAATTTTGACAAGACTAGGATTTAGAATGATTTGGGAGAAGCTTCCCAGTTGGTGCGTGCAGGTGTCCACTCGGGACATTTGGGGCTGAGATAGGACGCCACGACTCTCGAATTGAGCAGCTCTACTATTGGAGCGAATTTCACGCAGCGAGGAGCCTTGTACTGATTTATAGATGCCCCTCGACTTAGGGCATAGTCCATCAATTCCTCAAATGTCCCACTTCCCACTATCTTTATCTCCAGAGGCCCGATGGATATGTCAGAAGCTCTGACTTGTCTGTACACTGAATTCAAATTCTCTTCCACCGTAAGGCAACACTGCTGCAACACCTCGGAGGGTACTTCCATATGGACTGAACTGTTGAGCTCCCAAAAGAGGACGTAATGACCAGGAATAGAGGACACGTCAGCATAGCTCGTGTATTCGATGAGTCGAGCACCATAACTCTCCAGATGCTTCGTTGCTTTGTCCACCGCGTTCTGCAGCTCTACTTCGCCAGTTTTGTCCGCGTCAATGCTCAGCATCACATTTTTCCGGCAGACAAACTGAAACTGCGGTGCCGAGTTGTGGAAGCTGGTCACCCTCAGCACGTCACCCACTCTGTAACGATACAGCCCTGTAGCGAAGCAAAGAGAATAATCAAGTTGATGATTGAGACTTACAATTAGAATAACTACACTAATCAATCATTATAATCACGCTTCTCATTTATCTGACACTCGGAATGATATTCAGAAAAGTTACGCTTTGTGCTTTTCAGATAATGATTGTATCATGATTTTTAGGTTCTTCCTAATTTACCTGCGTAGGTTGTTACAACAAGTTCGTATTCGTCTCCTACTTTAACGTCGGCGAGCTCCACGAGCTCTGGCAGATTGTCGAGTTTTCCGTTGCCATTGTCTCGGCGGAGGGGAAGGAATTCGAAGTAGCCCATATTAGGCAAAATTGTGTACGACACATCCCACGGTTTATTGAGCGGATAGAGATTGAGCCCAAAATAGCACTCGGAGGAGGCGTACATGGTGCACAGCTGAGGGAGTCCCCCGCTGTAGAAATCAATGGTGGGGATGTACTGAGCCATGGCGCCTGTCACGATCACTTCCAGGTACTTTGTGTTCGGCCAGAGCCGTTTTATTATTCCCTCCCATGACTCCTTCGAGCACTCGCTCTCCATCAGATCTGCCATCTCAGGATTCGGTCGACTCAATGTGTTCTTCACGGCCTCTCTCAGTGAAGGATCCCTCACATGCTCCTCGCTCGGGCTTCCCACTCGAATGTCATGGCAAAGTGATCGCCAGTGGTGTTCGAGGAAATGAATTGCTCTGAGCAAGCCCGACGCGAAGACGGCTCCCACTCTGAGAACTTGTTTGTTTTGAGCGAGGCCGCAGAGGAGCTGAGCGTACATGCTCTGGTGGGTATCAAGGCACAAGATGGCCTCCATGGGGCTGGTGTACACATTGTACGGATCAAATGGCTTTTCTCTGAAATGCCGGTTCTTGTAGTAGCTCGTCAGCACTGGCCGAGCTACTATTCCACCAGGCGTCTTTGTTTCAGATTTGATGAAGAGGAAGTACATACCTTTCCCCTTGTTCAACCCCTTTACGTACCTGTTAGAGCACACCATTTACAAACATTAAAACCTGCCCCTCTTTAGCAAATGTCACTAAGTACAGGCCGAAAACACTGACTGGTTCATGACGGGCATGAGAAGGCTGTAAAGCAACGCTCTTCGGTCCCATTCCTCTTCAATTGTGGGCATCAGCTTGCGCTCTCCGCCGGATGTTCCAGAGCTGTTTATATAACACGTCACATCGTATTAAAATACACAACACCACAATTTCCCTTTCACATGACATTATATTAATTAGTCGATTACTTCATATTTACCTGGTGAGGAATTCAGAGACCGGATGAGATGAGAGAATGGGAGACTTATCCCCGTTAGCAATTCGCACAATGTCAGGCTGCACGTCCTCGTACTCAATCATGGGTAAGAGTTTTTTGAAAGACTCTCTATCAGTACGACCGTTAAGCTCATAGCGCTTTAGGTATTCTGTCTGAGCATTCCTCGTCAGAATCTCAGAAAGAACCTGTGCCTGGACTTGATCAGCATGTATGGTGACATTCTGAATGAAGTCCAGAGCCTTCTTATCATTATCACTTGGGACTGCAGCGTTTTCACTAAGCATGGCTTCGGGCATCATGATCTCTAAGAAACAACTAAAGGACTTGGAGGAAGACAATGAAGGGAAGCAAGGCTTGACACACAAATCCCACTCTTCGAAGATGTGAGGAAATCGTAGTAAGGGGGGTTGAATTTATAGCTGAATTAGAACCAGTGCGTGGTCCAAAATTCGGACTAGAGCCGTCTCTAGAAAGATTAAAATTCCAGCTCAGAGGTTAAATTAAAATTTAACCACTGCTTTTTATTATATTTAAATAATTTGGAGCATAGGTTGGAACTTGTATGAACACTCTATATTATTAATTAAGGCGATTGCATTTAAAACATCTTATTTCTATGCCACCAAATTCTTACCCTGGACCATGGCCTAAGTTATTCCAGCAGCGGTGGGCCACACATGTCGGGTGATCCAGCTGCGATTGGTCACTCCATTTTTCTCGGCTAATCCTTAGCTGTGCAGGCGGCGACAGTAACGTTCTGAAAATAGTATTATGTTGATTGTTTTTTCTACGATATCTCCAACGTTTGCTGTCCATTAAATGTGAAGAAGATTCTTATTATTAAACAGGTGAAAACAATTTAAGAATTGTTTTAGTATCTAATAGAGGGACCTAGCAATATTGACATTTTTAATTATATTTTAAAGATTTACCATTTAACTCTATGCTTTTAAATATAAAATATAAAATAAAATTAGTAGCATGTGCAACAATATGTCGAAAGGAGTGATATGATTGACAAGGAAGAAGAGTGGCCATATTTAGTTTTAAGAAAAGTTTACATAGATTTGGCGCTCTCGTACACTTCATTAGCAAGTAATGAGTCATTTGTATGTGGACATGCAAATGATAGAAAATTAGATTCACCTTACTAAATTGTGTGTTGAGGATCTGAAACCATCACACTTCTAAATAATATAGAAAATTATTTTCCTAACATATTGTAGGGATATTAAAAATGTCAAATTATTCATAGACAATAAGAATAAAGTGTGTGATGTCTAGATGTCAGAATCTTTGTTGTAGAACAAAATCAAGGGCCTGTCAGTAACTCTACAATGTTATTGCTAATAACACCCATGCAACAATATCTAATCAAATATTTAAATTGCTAATACCATCACTCTAAAAGTATCCAATAAATTATTTCAATTGCATATAACATCTCTCTATTAGTATCTAATAAAATATTTATTAAAAGTATATTAACACCCCCTTACCAGTATCTAATTACTCTAAATGATGGAGTCCAAGCTTAAGCATACATGTCAAGTTAGCATTCAAAGCATTTTGGCACATCTCATACATCTCACATACAACACATCAATAGCCTATGTACGGGGAGAGTACAATTTAACTATTGCATGAACTCTGACGTGTTATTGCTTATATTAAAAAGAAACTAGAATGGGGGCTGACCCAAGTATAAAAAAGCAAGGTTAAAGATCAACCAAAAGTCATACCAACATATTAACCAACTCCCTTCTTTAATAACAAAATCCCAAAACTAGCATATTTATATATTTAGACCAACTACAGTTAACACCCAATAGATTATCATAACTGCATATAAACCTAGCCTAATTTGATTTTCTAGGGATAAATAAAGTCGTGATTTATAAAAAAATGAGCCTAATGGGCCAAGCAATAAACATTAGACATAAACACACAAAAAAAAAAAAAAAAAAAGCGACCACAAGCTAACTCTCCTTTTGAATGTCTAGGTTCTCACATAGGAGCCACAATGAATCATCCACTAGGAAGCCATAAAGCAATTGAGTTTTCCCCATGTCAATGACATCATTAATCACCTCCTTCCTAGTCTATAAAAGATGAAGGGTGGCAATCGCTCAATGCATGATATGAACAAAATAGTTTGCCACCCTATCAAGCTTTTCTTCCAGGTCCTCATTCTTCTTGATTAGACCAGTAATGGTTTCGTTCAACTCGAAAGATCTTGCATAATATGAGGTTGTTTATCATTTATATATTAAGGTACATGATTCTCCCTCTTTTGGTTGTCACCTCCTATAGGCTTGTCATCTTGATGTTAGAAATGTTTAGAATAAATGAGAGAGGGGGAGGGAAGGGGAGGGTGAATTAGCTGCTCAAGGTCAATATGTACCACTTGAACAATTAAACAATAAACACTTCACTATTTTGCTTATCCCATTGTTGCTTGGTCTCTACTATAAAACTATCATAAACATAACTTGCATTGCATAATGAAATTATTATCAAATGTAAACAAACATAAAGTATTCATCATAGTTTTGACACCAAAATTTTATGTGGAAACCCAATTTGGGAAAAACCACTAGCAAAATGTCACTTTTTCACCCTTTCTGAGTGATCCCTATTAGAAGCCAACCCTATTAAAGATTGCAAAACACACTGTTAAATGTGACCTGGTTAGAGGATTTATCATTGTGTTAGGAGTGGCCTTGTAAGAGGACTTTGATCAGTCCATTTAGAATGTCCCCAGGTTAAATGATTTACACAAAGCATTAAGTCTTCAAATAACAGTTAAGTCAACCTCTATTAAAAGGATTTCAATACAAACCATTTACAATTCGATAAGAAGCAAAACAATAGGTCTTGATCTATGATAATAACTCGCTTTTTTAGGTTCAAATCTTTGTTCAATCCTTATGTTGCTTTACTAATAAGCCTTTGAACATCAATGGGTCCACAAAGGTCACTTTGAACCAATTCCATAATATCACTAGCACTATATACTTTTCTTTTAAAACTAGACTTAGTCATCTTTCCCAATTGATATTGTTTACACATAGCATTGTTAGGTTTCTTTAGCTTAGGCAACCCTCTAACTTTCTTCATCTTATTGATATTCAAAAAATTGTCAAATTTTACATGACATAATATTCTGTTCCATAACCAAACATCTTCTTGTTGTGCAAACAAACATGTCTCACTTGATAGATCTAGATAGAATAATTTACCTCTTGTCTTCTCACTAGTTTCAATTAGCTTACCATCACCATCACCTATCATGGCCTTCCTATTGTGAAATTCAACTTTGTAACTTGATTTGTTCAACTATATTTAACACTCAACAAATTGTAGTTAAGTCCTCCAACCCAATAAATATTATCCCATGTTATCTTGTCAGTTAGTTGAATAATATCTTTACCTTTTATAACACATGGGATATCATTACACAATTTAACAAATATCTTCAAATTTATCTTTATCACAAGTCATATGATTGGAACATCCACTATCAACTATCCATCTATCACTTCTGTTCACATAAGAAATTAATACAGTTTTCTCATATTCATCATAATCTTCTTTCGTTGGAACATAGAGAACTTCATTATCATTACTCTCACATTCATTATCAATCCTTTCTTCAGCAATATAACAAGATTTATTACCTTTCTCATTCTTGCTTCTCTTGTAGTCTTTCTCATCTCTTCTTCCTTTGTACTTTCTTTCATTCCTTTAATCATTATCTTCTCTATAAGGATATCTAAAAGCAATATGACCAAATTTTGTGCTTGAAAAAAAAATGATAGGTAATTTACCTTTATGTTTACCTCTTCCTCTTCCAAACCTTTTTGAAATGAGGGCTTCAAGTTTATCAATCTCATCATCAGAACTATCTCTTTCACTCTTCACATGTTTTCCTTTCTTCTTGCTAAGAATTAGGTGTGAGTTGAAAGAAGATTCAATAGTAGCAGGTGTGTAGTTATCAAAGCTAGACATATAAAAAGTAGTAAGTCTACCAATTATACCTTCTAAGGTCAAATTGAAACCTGGATTACATTTTTGTTCTTGGATTACAAAGACTTTAATGGCATAGATGGGGAGTAGAGTCCTCAATAACTTATCACTATTTCATCTTTCATTTCTCCATTTGCACCTCGAATATAATTAACAACCTCTTTAACTCTTGTACAGTATTGTACTGTGTTCTCACTTTCCATCATTCTCATGCAATCAAATTTACCTCTCATTCTTTTTTATTTTTCTCTTAGAATATTGTCATAACTTACATATATGGTCTTCAAGTTGTCCCACATCTTCTTTGCACTACTAGAGCATTTTACAACATCAAACTTGACATAAGCTTAGGGCTAAGAAAATATCAAACATTGCTTGTGTTTGTTCCAGCTTCTATTTTAGTTATTCAATAGTGAGAGGAATAGTTGTTATCTTTACATATTCATTTCTCATAGAATTAATAGTAGCATCATTGATACTAGATATGTGCAACTTCATCAAGGTTTTCCATGTAGGAAAGTTCTCCTTGTTCAGCTTGGGTAAATCTCTCTCATGAGTCATGATCGTAATCAATAATTACCTTCAAACTTTTCTCTATAAGAACTTATCTCTAGTACCAATTATTAGAAATTTTTAGAATAATTGAAAGTGGGTGTGAGGGGGAGGGGGGGTTGAATTAGTTACACAAGGTAAATATGTACTACTTTAATAATTAAACAATAAACACTTCAATGTTCTACTTATCTTTTTGTTTCTTAGTCTTTATTATAAAACTATCATAAACTTTCATTGCATAATGAAAACATTATCAAATGTAAACACTCATAAACAATTAATCATACTTTTGATACTAGCATTTTAGGTGGAAAACCAATTTGGGAAAAAACACCAGCAACATGTCACTCTTTTTCTCTTTTGGAGTGAGCCTTGTTAGGAGCCAACCCTATTAAAGGTTACAAAACACGTTAATAAATGTGACCTGATTATAGGATTTAATCACCTTGTTAGGAGTGGCCTTGTGAGAGGACTTTGATCATTCCATTTAGAATGTCACATGGTTTAAGAATTTACACAGACTATTAAATCTTCAAATGAATAGTAATTCAACCTCTGTTAAAAGGATTTCCATACAAACTATTTATAATGATAAGAAAGAAAAATAATAGGTTTTGATCTATGATTACGCATCACTTTTATAGCTTTAGATATTTATTCAGTCTTTATGTTGGTTTAATGATAAGCCTTCCATTGACATCTCTAATCTTGATTTGCTTAGACACACTTTAAGCAATCAGTCAACTCTTCTCATCAATAGTTAAGCCTTTTTCTCTGATTCACTTATCAATAACATCATCGCATCTACAAGCTTTATCCTTTAGCTTCATATTCACTAGCACTCTTATGTGATTTTGATTAACCTCTGTATGTATGTGCCTTGCACTTGCACTTCTTTCATCTCCTCGATAATTTTTTCAGCTCTGTACCTCTTTAAATAAGCAATTCTTTCTTTACCATTTTCCATTTCCATTGTAGATCTTAGGATTTATGGCCAGGTTCAACTTGATTCAATGTATCTATCCATCTTCTTGATCATCCTCTAGAAACTTCTTGAGAATCCATCTGTAAGGACTTTACCTATTTTCCTCCTTAAATTTACTGATCCAAATCATCAATCTTATCTTCAACATGATTTACATCTCCCAATAAATCAATTGAGTCATCTTGACCTTATGATTTCCTTGAATATATTCTCTTAATGTCACTCAAGAATCTCTAAATTTTGACACTCAGTCATCACTAAAATACCTAGTCATTGTGAAGCCTTTTGGCTTGACATTAAAACTAAATTTCTTAGTTGATACTAATGCTTGGTCAACACTATATTTTCTCAAAACTAACTATAGCTCAGTTTATACTAGCATTATTGAACACTACTTAGTATTTTACTCTTTAGCTCAACTTGGCTTAGCTTTCTTGACATAAACAATTTACTTTCCTTTATCAAAGTATATCTATTCAAATATCCATTATAACTAACTTTTCATAACTTCAACCTTTCTTTTAGGTGTTATAGTTATGATCAACTTCTCAAATTTTCTTCATCAATCAAATAGATATGACATTTAGATTAGATAACAATCTAATCAAGCGGTGGGCAATCATGTTGGTAGTGCATGCAATCTAATTGAGTGGTCCCATTATAATCCATGAGTATCCTAATATATAGACACTATTTATTCTTGTCATGAGAACAAACCCTAATTCATACCACACATCTACAAATCAATCTAAAAACTTAAATTTCCACAAATAAAAAGTAAATTGTTATGCATTTTTTGTACGTAGCTATGCATGCGATAACAAGAAAATGTTAAGAATCCAACAAGTTTAAATTAAATTAAATTGAAATGGATCTTCAAAGCATTCCACAAACTCAAATTTTCACAAAGAATCAAACAATTTTAAATTTCTTTTAAAATGCATTTTTTTTGTAGGTGGTGAAGCATACAACAATTATGAGCTAAGATGTGCCCTCCATGTCTCTACATCCATAGATGCTTTTCTTGTATTAGACTCATGTGACTTCTTTGAAACCCAATTAAATTGAGTTATGGATGTCATTGCTACTTATTTCTTCCCTTGAAAAACACATATTTGTCCATCTCTATCTCTGAAGGAAAAGAGAAGTTAAAACAAAATTGTTTGATACAAAAATTCTAATAGAGGAGGGAAAATTTGATTACAGTAATTAAGAATAGAAAGAAATTTAAATGAAACAAAAAAGAAATGAAAGGACATCAAAATTTCCAGAAAGAAATTCAAAGTAACTGGAGATAATTCTTCAAAGCAGTGGTTGAAAATTTCTAGACAAAAAAAAAGTAAAATCTAGAAGAAAAGCTCCCACTTATAAGCCTGTTAGCCTCATAAAATAAGATAGAAGGACAAATTTAATATGGTTACTTAAATATTTTAAAGATCTTATATTTTCTATTTCTCATAGATATATAAATATCTAAAATAATATTAAATTAAAAAATTAAAAAAAACATTAATTAGCAAGAGAAGGTCAAGAGAATTATATACCTCAAAAATGGGAAAATAGAGCATATACTCAAGACACACAAAAATTAATAGACAAACTCAAAATAAATATACATTGTTTCTTTACTCATGATTCCATATTTTGAGCTATTTTAAAGGTTAGGTTAGGTATTTTTATAGAGTTCATATCGTAAAAGTTCCCCATATGGAGTCCATATATCACTTGGTCTTATATTACATTCATTATTCAAACAATTGCAATGATGAAAGCTATGTTAATAAATTGAAATTATAGAACCATGTGTATTGTACCTACACATTAGAATGGTTTTGCAAATTATAGGTATCAAAATTGAAATTAATTGGTAATGCAAATTAAAATTTATTGGATCACACGATTGAACTAATAAATGTCACCTACTTTTATGGTGGTGAAATTTAAATCATGTGATATTGAAAGTTTTAGATCTCTATGTAGCCCTATTGTTGTGGAGACTCACAATATGATCTCAAATTGATCCTTGTAACTGACATTGCATTTTTTCACCACTATAATCTTATAGACCCACATAGTATACTTCCAATACAAATCAACTATCCATAAATTTATCTCTCTCTTTGTTGTGAGAGATCATAATTCTTAGTCTTCCCCTCATTTCTCTTTTATAGATAATACTTTTGACACTTTCATCCTCTAATCAAGACAAGTAACCATCAATTATATCACTCAAACATCTTAAACTTGATCAACCACATCATTTTTGACATGAAAATTTGTACACTTGCAAAACATTTTCAAAATTTTCTATACTTTTAACTAATAGTTTCCATTGGTCCATCTTTAATTACCTTTCTTACAAATTTTTATAGATTTTCCACTAGTCTCTATTCTAACATGACTTCTCATAGTTTTTCTTCAACCCACATATTCTATAAGGGTGAAGATTGCAATATTAATCTTCTTGATTTTCTACCATATGTCAAAGAGAATGTCATAGATTCCTTACTTTAAGCTATTTTTAAAACTTGCAATACTTAGTAATCTCTCTCTCTCTCTCTCTCTCACACACACACACACACACACACACACACACACACACACACACACACACACACACACACACACACACACACACATACGCACACACACACACACACACACACACACACAATGCTTTAACAATCAACAAACTACTTCCATTTCCTAAAATTAAATATGTAGACCAATTCTCTATAATTTTTAGGATGCATGTTCTTTTGGTTATTGCAATGGGAAATCAACCAAAATATGCTCTATCTAGCACTCTCACCTACGATCTTTTAACAACAATATACTTTGCTAACTATAAAATCTAGGCTTTATTTAGAAAAATAACTGAATTAAAATGTTGAAAAAAAATGTATATTGTACAAAATTTCTTCGAAGCTTCTATTTCCAAAATGAACAGTCTTCTTTGATTAAATCTCATGAAACTGTATCCATAATCAATTTGATGCACTAATACCATTTAAATAATTCCACAAAAGGTAGTGGAGAATAGAGCATTTACTCGAGACACAACAAATTTAACAAACAAAAAAAGAAAATGTTTGTTATCTTTCACTAGTGCTTAAACATTTTAGCCCACTTTTGAAGTTACATCATGTAGTTTTTTTATAGATGCTACAACCTCTAAAATTATCCATATGATCTCCATGCAATGCTTGGCAATATATGACATGCATTATTCAAAATAGAAAACATGTAAAGCTATGAGGGTCAAATATTTAGTTAAATACTTATAAAAAAATTTTGTAATCTTAAAACATTGTATATACTATCCACACATATGAACACTTCATTGGACTATGTTATTGAAGCAACACATCTAGTTGACATGTATGGTGGCTAAACACAATTTTCATTATTTTTGAAGTTTGAAATGTCTACACAAGCCTATTACAATATATGCATATTCCTCGAATACCTAACTTATTAGGTACCAATTTTAGAGGAGCCTCAAAGACATGTACAAATAATTGATTGTTTTGTATCTTTTTTGGTTGATACTTGATTTATTTATGCACTTCATCTCTTCACTAGTATTGACATTATATTTGAAGTATCAAATCTTTACACAAGATTGTACCAATAAATGCACATTCCTTGAAGACCTAACTTACTAGGTACTAATTCTAGAGGAGCCTCAAATACAAGTACCAATATTTGGTTTTTTTAATCATTCTTGGTTTTAATTGACTTATTTTTGCACAACTTCTATTCACTTGTATTGATATTTTTATCGAATAAATTGAGTATTAGGCTCTTTGAAAGGACCACTCTTTGACCCTTGAATGCTTGATGATCTCTATAAGAAATTATACTAATATACTATTTAAGTTGTTATCTCACATACAGAGACAATAAAAAGTCGTCCATATGTATATTTATGAAATTGGCATGTTTTATTTACAAACAGAAATATGTTTTCATTAGATTAAAAAAAAAATGAATTGATTATAATTGGAATAAAATGAATATAATATTTTCTATTTAATTCTTTTTTTGGCACTGCATACACAAGGGTTTACTGCTGATGCGTGAGTTCATCCAAGGCAACCAGTCGCTGGAACATTCTGATGGTAGTGGACCACATGTGCCAACATGCTTTGCAAAGATAGAGAAATTAATGGACGCAGCTATCCTCCCACAAAAATGTATAGTTGACCACATTTCAAAAGATGAATAAATCATGGAATATTTTGGAAATTTCACTGTTTGATTTTCATGATCTGCATGGTTTTAGTAAAAAAACAACAAAAAATTTGAAAATAATTACTATGTTTTACTGAATCTGGAAAAAAAAAGTTTGACTTTGATTTGTCTTTAGTATTTTTTAATTTTAATTTTAGAAAATTAGCCTGTGCCGAAATGAATTGCGCTGCTAACTTCAGCGCACAACAATGGACGGTGGTTCTATAAACTCATCAGTTACTTCAAATAAAAGAAAAGATTTAGAGCCGGCCCTCTTGCTTAGGAAGGACGTAAATAGTGTTGACAGCGAAGATATCGTTTTGCTCGCTGTTTATCCGATATCTCCAAGGGTGCTTGTCGATTAAATTTATTTCGATCTCATCCATGTCGGGTAATGTTGCAAAGCATTAATTATAGCTCTCAGAAAGGAGGCTGACAATTGAATTTTATGGTGGTCTTTTTCTGTTTTATGAGGATCGAATCATATGGTGGCCTGTTTCTATTTCTCGAGGATTTAGTTTCTTAACTGCTTTTAGCTGGCGAATAATTACAAGTCGTTAGAGACATATAGCTTATTCAAAGGCTGGATGCGAAATCTTTTCAAACGATTTTAACAACAATTTAAAGTGTGTATAATAATCTTGTGCTATAGGTTAGAAAACTGTTTATTAAAATCTTTATTAGTTCTGCCTAAGCAGAAATACGTATGGAATTGTCCAGTTTCATATTTTTTTTGTTGACTAGATTGACCCACCAATAGTAATAAAGTATGAAATTCTATTGACATTATAAGTTGCCGACCAGCTGGGTGTAGGGTAATTGGGGATTCGATGCATTTACGTTGCTAAAATCTTCGATTCATTTTCTGGAGACCATTTACAATTTTATGTCTGGCTTAATGGCACCTGTCGTAGCCTCATATTCTACGCATTTTGGCCGTTCATTTTGAACTGGTTTATATTCCTTTGTGGACTTCGGCAATGAAGTCTTTGGTGGGTACGATTTGTTTATATCAATGGATTGATTCTACCAAAATAGTATTTAAAATATTTTTTCCCCAAATTTATGATCCTCCACTTTTATGAGTCTTAAGGTTCAAACTTTGCAAGGCAACATGAGTAGTTAAGGATGAAGTAGAAATGCTCCATCCTATTCTACGGGGTTTGATACCCAAAATGGATCATAAGAAGCAAAAGCCAGAGAGCCATCTAAGCCACCTGCCTTAGCCTTTGATTCTACTTTTGACCCAGCAGTTGATCTAGTAGCAGGGACTTCATTATCATAACCACAACCAGTCAAAGCCAGCTAGCACCAAAGGCTAGAGAAGTTTATGATCTATTAGTGTTGAGCCATATACGTGCGTTCCTATGGCCCTACTGTCTAGACCCTGAACTGCTAGTAGCGAAGAGGGTTCAAGCTGAATGCCACATAGTATCAAGTAATTCAAGTGAGAAGGATGTCAAATTTCCTCTATTTTTGTTGCCAAAGAAACTATCGAACTTGTCAACACTGCCTTAGTTTAGAATAAAAGATATTAAAAGAACTAATGGGGCAATCTGATTGAAAAATAGAGGTATCAATAGTAGAATCTTTCTGCAATACTATTTTCCTCTATGAATCAAAATTTGAATTATTTTCAAATTTCCCTTGGAATTGCAGCAAGGTTGTCCACCGATTTCTTTTTCTCTCCAAGAGCACCTTAGATGCCAAATGCCTCAAAATTTTGAATGTAGTCCCTTATTCTATGTTTGTAATACTCGAGAAGATATTTCTTTGCTATACTTTGAGGTCTTTTTTGATTCATGGATATCTCACTATCTTCAAATATTTATCAAATTGACTCTTTTTTTTGGTGTTACTAGGAATTGTTGAATGAAGACCAGATAGTACAAGAGCACTTATATGTAAAATCAAAAGAGTACTTTTCATTGTTGAGAGAAATCAACATTACACCTACACCAATAACTTTCTTTCTCTTTGAACCATCACAGTTACTCTTAACATAATTTTTGACATTGTTAATTTTTTAGATATTTGACCTAAAATGTAATCCATTTCTCTTTTAGCATTCACAAAAACAAATTCATTGTATTTATTTTTTGTACATTGTCACTAACTTTAAAAAAATGATAATTTTCATCTAACTTCAGCATCTCTTTATTTTCTAATTAACTATTTTAGTTTATAATCCACTAAAAATATTTTAATATTGCATTCCATACATGCAAGGTGTTGATTTTCATCCTATTCTTGCCTTTCCAATAGATAAACAATCTTCACCCTTTATTTGACATACTTCAACTTTTGTATCACATCCAAATTTGTTGCACTATATCTAGATACATGCATAGTTATAGGTTTGACCAAATTTATATTTTTTAACATAATTGCAAAAAAGAGAAATATTATGCAATATTTGATGTTGAGCTTTGAAATGATAAAAAAACTTCTCTAATGTCATCCTCAAATTCAAGATTGAGCAACCTATATGTCTTATCTAGAGTTTAAGTACCTGCAATAGGGATAAATCTAAATAATTCAATCTATGTTCAACAGAAATGAATACATATAATTCAATCATTGTTTATGATGAGGATAAATTTTTCAAAAAATAACCATGCTAATTAAAAGGTAAACTATACCAGTCTAAAATTAATATCATGCCACTCAAAAACTACAACCAAAATCCATTCAAAAGTTAAAACTTTCAATATGACATAATTTTGGTAAGGTGTATCTATCACTTAAACTTGTTCAGAAAATGACTGATCATCCTAGAAAATAAATATTTAAAATATTATAGATTTTCATCAAATTCTCATCCTCGTATTCATAGACCAACCTACACGAGGAAGTTGCATTTAAAGTTCATGGCTAATATGGATGAGAATACTAGACACTTGAAAAATGTAGGTAGGGGCTCTAAAGTACCCTCATGTCTCAAATATTGTCATAAGATGCAAATTAATGGGCTGGAATACCACTTTTATTTTAATTAGAAGCACAATGTTGAATAACAATTTTACAACAACCGATAACATTTATTGACATATGGAGCACTTTCTTTGTTGCCATGTTTAAAAGATAATGCAAGTTACTAAAGCACATATAAACCACATGCACGGGTGAAAAACTTAGCAAATTTTTAAACAAATGGAATTTCTAGCTATCCGTGCTCTAGTTTGAAAGTCCCAAACTTTTAAATTGAGGTCATAATGGAGTCAGATTTTTTGACTGGAGCAGATTACATGGCTATGCATAGAGAGGTTTCTATATTTTATTTATAAAAAATGATTTAATTTGTATTTCCTTGTTGATTTTTATTGTTACAATTCTTTATTGTTTTTATTAAGCAATTCCAAGTTATTTTGTTAATTTTTTTAATTAATAATTTAAGGAGCACGTTCGTTTAATGTCATTCATAGAACATTTGAAAAGAAAAAGTATTAAGATTTGATTTGATATTTGTTAATACAATTTTTATTTGAAATATTAAAATAATTTGATGTTTTTAAAAAGAGTTTTTAAATTTTTGTAAGATTGTTTTTTTACTATTTACTATTTATAAACTATATATTTGAATATAATAAATTTCATTTTCATAATTAAAATACCTTTTAAAATTGTATAAAAGGATAAATATATTTTATTACAAACATTGATCAAATATGCATTAGTATGTAAATGCAATAATTGAATCAACCCACTATAATTAACATGTTTAACATGAAGCAAACATCTATGTTCTTAAATTAACTTTATGCTATGGGTTGTCACAAATTTAAAGCTCTCCATGATAATTGCATTACATTTGATGTTCATAGTTAAACATACAACTTGATGTAACTCTTGCTAAAAAACCTCCACACTAAAGGCATGAACTTTGGTGCTTGTGTCCTTTGTTCCTTATATAATTTTAATGAATTATCTCTCTTGTATCACCATATTATTATTAGAAAGGGTTGCGATTTCTAAAAAAATTAATTACTTGTAAATAATTTTAATTAATCAGTAATACTGATAGGATTTCTGCAATAACATAAATGGTAGACTAGAATGGTGTATGTGTGTGTTAATATTAACATTTATCTTTTTTTGGTTAAAGCTAACAACCATTTACACATGTGAAAGTCCAAATTTTGGGTATAAACAAAGTATATTTTATAAATAATTTAGTGAAAACTACATAAAACATTTTCTAAAATTATAAATTTTGCAGATATAAATAATCATTTTTTTAGAAATTAAAATTGAAAACATAAGTGAGTGCAAAATAAATAAATGGAAATATGATTTCATGCATCTCTTTCTAGCATCATAATGGTGGATCACAGAACGCAATCTGAAACATTGATGACAAAATAAAATCATGCCGAATCTAAATTAGAAGCCATTTTAAAAGATTATTATGGATTGTGGAAAATTGATAACACAAATGGAAACACACTGAAATATAAATATTTTGATTCTTACAAAAGTTATATTCTATCTATATATTAGGTGAAGTAGAGTTATAAAATTTTAAATTTTATATAAATTAACTCTTTCAAGAATTAATCTTGATTGTAATGTGAAAAATTTCTTTCACACATATGTTAATGCAGTGAAATGTAAAATGGAAAAGCATTGAAGAGAAATGTGAGTGAGTTTAGTTAAAAGGAGTTAGATGAAATTCTTAGATTGGAATTCTTTAAAAAGGGGGAAAATATTATTGTAAGAAGGGGTGAGAGAAACTCTCTAAAATTTTGCAGAGTAGTTTTATGTTCAATGGTTTGTACTTAGGGCTTTTGAACATTGATATTTTTAAAAGGACAATGAAGAAACATATTTGATTTATATGTCTTGCATACATTTCTGAAATTTTTATTATCAATTATTTTTATGTTGAATTAATCATCCCTTAAGTACATTGGTGAATCCTATTTGCACTTTGGTATATTGGTTGGAAATTTAACTTGTCCCCTTGTATGTAGAGATGTGTTTTCTTCTATTCATCAATTTCACATATCCATCTAATCCTATGGAAAATCTCCTTTGCAATTAATTAGTATTTGGGAATCTAATATTGTATGAGTAGGACTACTATGGGGGTTTCTTTCAATTCATTTCTTTTAGTGTTTCATTATTTACTATTTATACTTTTAGCTAAAAAGTACTAAACATAATCTCAATTGTTTATATCATAGAAGGGATATGCCCCTCCCAAGTGCAAAGGAAGATTACAATCTTATAGTTATCAGAATCAATCTCCCCAACTATTGGAATATTTTCCACTCCCCATAGGACTAACGAGGTCATATGTGAAGACACATTTGTCTTGAAAAATCTATTTACCAATAGATTTTTTGAAACTCTATTGGGGATCAAAGTGCCTTATGTATTTGAGTTTTAAAAATTTAGAGGTACCTCCCCTAGGATGTAGATTGACGACTCTCTTGAAGAAGAAATCTAAAAGATATTTGGGAGATATCAAAAAAAATGGAAGGATCATGGGTTCCTGCAATAGATGAGTATGATGTAGATATCACCATTTAAAATAAATCCAATCATAGAAGTTGTAGGAGATTTGGTGAAGGAAGTAAGGATTTTGAGATCTTTAGATATCCATTGTCATCCTCATCAAGAGAAAATCTCATGTGCAAGAGCCAGAAAAAGAAGAACAAGCATATGAAAAAGATAAAACTACTGGAATACAATATGGACTAGGTAGAGATGTTGAAAAGGAACCATTTTAGGAGTCAAAATATCAAGGTTTGATCATAGAGTTTGCTATAATTTTAAATACAAATATGAAAGATATGAAAGATGTTAGTTTTACATTTCATTATGAAGAAAATAATGTTATTCATGAGATATTTTTTGAATATGTATTTATTTTTCTAACATTGCCTTTGATATTTTTCATTGACAAGAGAAATCCTACACTTTTGGTGTTGGTTGTTCACTAGTTGTAAAATATGTCTCTATTTTTCCTAAGATTAGTTTAAAAAGGTTCATTTTTTTCAGCCCATAAATGGTCACATGTAGTTGGGTAAAACTACAAACATGTGTCACCCTTTTACAAAGGAAAATGCTAACATCAAAAAAAGTCCTAAACTTCAACAATGTAAAAGTCATATTTCTGTGTTGAATTTTAAGTTGGTGTAAACTCATGAGATGTGTATAAAAGGATAATGTTATGTATGTTATTTTTAAAAAAAAATTTAAAAAATAAAAATAGTATGTTTTTATAATTTTGAATGACCTTTTTTGATAGTGTAAAAAATTGAGCAAATTAGCGATTACAGTTCCCACCAAGGAAATAACTGCAAAAAACTGTATTTTCATTAAATTTGAAGTATTTTGTTGAAGATATATGTATCTAGAACTATCAAAATGAAAATTTCAAAAATATTGTATATTTTATCTGTTATAGCTATTTAAATTTGAACTTTTCATAATTTAATAGTTTTTGATTCCCACCATCTCTTCCCTAGTAAATCTATCTTAACCATCACAAATGTTATATATTACCAAAGATGACTCTCTCGTCTAGAACAATTCATCATTTAAAAAAAAAATCGTTATCATCTACTAATTTTAATATTTTTTTTTGAATATGCATAATCTTTAATGTTGAATTACCTACTTACATTAGTTTACAATTCTTAAAATCGATATTGTTTCACCTATAAAAAAATATTGGCATAATTCTGACTACAAGTTCTATCTAGTGGGATTTTTTTTTTTTTTTTGAAACCCTAATTTTGATGATGAAATTTGCCTCTAAAGTGTTAAGTTCTTCAGAATTGTGAAAAACATGAAAGCATGTGGCACATTCGATGACACATAGACAGTTCTAGCTAGATCTAATATGGTCATAATTGATCTAGCCAGACTGGATCTAGTCGGATCTGTATGACCCAAAAGTCATCTGCACATGGTCATATGTGCGAGCGCCTTTAAAAATTAAAAAAAAAAACATTTTTATTTGAAATGTACAGTTTTATTTTTTTAATTGTTAGAATTAATTCAATAAAATAAGTTTTTTAATTTGAAAAGTAAAGTTTTATTTTTGAATTTTTATATTTAATTTAATAAAATAGGTTTTCTATTTTAAAAGGTAAATTTTTATTTAAAAATAAATAAAAAACCTTTTTATTTGAAATGTAAAGTTCTATTTTTTTAATTGTTAGATTTAATTCAATAAAATAGGTTTTTTAATTTTAAAAGTAAATTTTTATTTTTAAATTGTTATAATTAATCGAAAAAAGGTTTTTTGTTTTCAAGGTAAAGTTTTATTTTTAGAATTATTATATTTAATTCATAATTGCATTTATAATAGTTGTTAGAAGTTGTAATCTTTCCTTGGTGTGTTTATAAACCAAGGTTAGATCTCCTTTCTTTATTGTTTTAATATATTAGGATATAAGCCAAGGTATCCTAATATATTTCTTTTTTGTCCTTTTTCCACTACATCTTATTTTGTCATCTAGTGGAATATGTGAGGACAAATATATATTGTAATTTCTAATTTTAGATTATTCCTCCTTAAGAGGAATCTCACACTTGGCCTCACACACTTATGAATGGTGGCATTCATAGACATGGGAGTTACATTCCAACTCCTCTCTCTCATCTCTATTTAAGAGATGACCCTCCTCTCTCATTCAACAACAATGAGGTTTCTTCCTCTTCTCATTATTGTATGAGCAATTGCTCTCTTGCTCTTTCTCTTTTTCTTCTTAGGCTTTTCATGCCTCATTCATAATGTCACAAGGGGTTTTCTTTGCTTTCCCCTTTCCAAATATCTTGTCTCATGGTGTTGGAGCTTGAAGCTTTCTCTCTCTTATTTTATGGTAATATCTTTTCATGCATTTACTCACTTAGATTCTTTCCTAGTTTTGCTTATTTATAGATTTCTTTTTCCATTTCTAACAATAGTAAAAAGTAAAGTTTTACATGAAAATTTATTAAAGAAATATTTAGAGATTTTTTATGTTATTTTTTTTATTGAAATTGATTTATTAAATTTATTGTTTATTTCAAATTTATAAATTAAGTTGATTGAAATAAATTATTAGAATAAATATAAATGTTTTAAAATATTATGAAGACTATAAAAATTATTAAATGGTTAAATTATTTAATTTATTTAATATATTTAATAAATTGTTTAATTTAAATTTAGCAATGTTGTAATGCAACTACTTGTCTTAAGATTTGTAGTGTTTCAAGTAGTCAAATACAATGAGCTTCTAAAGTTGAATTTTTTTTCTAAATTGTCTATGATCTACTAGTAATTATGTAGTTGAATTTGGAAGTCTTTTTTATGCAAGTGATATCAAGCTCTCTATTTAGGTTTTTGAGCAATTTGGAATAAAGCAAAAAGAAGAAAAAAGATATCATTGAGTCAGAGATGACCAGAAGAAAGGATGGACAAAACATAATATAGAATCACCAATTGAAGATCAATTGATTGAAGTTGAAGGAGATCATGTTGAAGTTCTAGGAAATAGTAGTACATTTAGAAAATATGGTGGAGATGGACGAAGACTCTCTTTTTAGAGAAATTGAATCATTTGAACACATGATGCTTGAAAGTATAATTAAGTTACATCTAAAAAATATGTGGGAGGATTTTTTTGAAAATAAATCTCTGATTGGTAAAGCACAATTATTTGTTAGATTATTTAGGAAAAGAGAAATGAGTTCTATCTTTGATTTTTTAGGTGTAAACAATAAGGAAATCCTAGAAGATAATGTGAAGGCTACAATAGTTTAGAATTTGAGAGATGCATTTAATGCTATTATTGATAGAAGTCGACTAGCTGATTTAAGTGTTGCACAAAGAGCATTGATGACTATCATTACAAAAAAGCACATGTCACAAAAAATCAAGTTCGAGCAATCTCTAAAATGCTCAATCAATTTAGAAGAACCGTTCAAAGATACATAAAAAGGAGAAATTTTCTTGATGAGAATATTGAAAAGAATTAGGTTCATGTTTGTTGACTTCCTCAAAAGGATAGAATTCTAAAGATGTTAGAAGACAGGTTGTTGAATATTGGACTAGCTAGGCACACATTTCTTCCAATAGAAGAGACATTATGAAAATCAAAGATGAAGAGATACGTATGAAAATAGCATATCCAAAACACTCTATAGACACAACACAAAGTGAATTATTTGAAGCTTTCAAAAAAGAATTTTCAAATGTGAAAATTTTCCAAAGAATGATTGACAGGTTGTGCCCATGTTTTATATGCATAAATAAGGTACGTGAAACTTGTTGTTGCTGAAACATCTTGAGTTTCATCTTAATTTACAATCTTTTAGAAAAGTTATGGCAACACCTAACCCAGATGTGATAATTCCTAGAAATACAACACAATTTGTCAAGTCTTTGTTATGTGATAATGGTAAAGAGTCAAATGAATTCAATGTACAATGCATAAAAAATGCATGCAAAAATTGTGGAGAGTTGCAAAAATTTCCATATGAAATGCACAACATTGATTTTTCAACACCACTTGTGTGGAATAGATTTGAATATGAGATATATCAAACAAGGAATGGAGAAGAACAAAAAAAAGCTTTGAAGGAGAGAAATTTTCCATATGGTGAGTTTATGGATAAATTTAGAACTATGATTTATCCATAGATCGAACATTGTCATGGTGCAAGGTGGAAAGCCAAACAATTTCAAGATTCAAAAAGTCATTTTCCACTAGGATGTATTCTATCAATTGTAGATTTCTCTAAAAACTATACTTTTTCCACTCAATATAAAATTCAAGCTAAATATTATCACTTAGATCAAATTGCAATTTTTGTACAAGTTTCCTATAGACATGTGCAATTTGAGGTGGATGCGGTAGAAAGTATCAATTTAGATGAACACATTATCATCAAGGAGGTCTATTTTTATCTTAGTGATGATAGGGTTCATGATAGGAGCTATGTAGCTCATTATTTTGGAATGTTCTTTGATAATCTCACAAATCATGGGATAAATGCTTCAGAACATTGGATTTCTTCTGATGGTTGTGTTGGTACATGTATTTGAAAGTTAAACTTTAAAATTTCATACACATATTTAATTAATTGAATAACTAATTATGTATAGATTCGATTACTCATAAATTTATTTTAATTTTTTTCATAGGGCATTTTAACTCTACAAAAGCATTCAATTGGCTTGCAACACAACATGCTAGACAAAATGTTAAGTTTATTTTTGAAACTTCTTTGAAAGTGGTCATGGAAAAGGGGAGCATTATGGAGCAAGAGCATATGTAAAGTGTGCACTTTGCCAACATGAAATTTGAGGCACAATATTGTTATGTACTAATCAAATTTGATGTATATGACCATCTACTAGAGAGTTCTTTTATATTTTGTTAAAGTTAAAAAAAAAAATTCTATATAGGTACAAAGATAGCCAAAGAAAATAAAGTTGTTGAATGGTGCAAATATCATTTTTCTCCTCGTGATACAACATATAATAAACTTTTTTTTTGGGAAGTGAAAGGTAAGATTTCCATTTTTCTTGGACATGATTACTTTAATATTTTGATTATTGGCATAGATACTTGCCAATTTAATGTGTTATAGATATTGATCAATCAAATCCTTACAATTGTCAACCCATTGTTGGATTTAGAAGATTGCATCAATTGATGAATACTGGACAACACAAACCTCCAATAATTCAAGTAAGAGAAAAATCATGTTTTTGTGATGTCTGCATTCAAAATAATGTAATGGGTTAATGTGAGAATATTGTGATTGGCTATGTCTCTAAATGGACATGGACAAACATAATTAGAAGCATCCCTTATGAAGAAGATGAGAATGACATTGACATTCATAATCATATGTATTGAGCTGATTATAAACGTGTTTTTGATTTAGTTGTTCCAGGTGAGTTTCTACAAAATGTTTCATTTTAATATTAATTTGTCTTCATATTTATTTATTTAGAGTTTCCATTATTTTTGTACATTTATAGGTGACATCTTTGCTATGAATGTGGATCCTCAAAATGTGGAAGGTATGGACTATTATTTACTTAGATGAACAAAAGAAAAAATTGAGTTGACCGAACCATGTACAGATGATGATAACCAGTCATATCCAACTAGTTCAGTTGTTATAGAAGGTATAGATCATCCTCTTATGAGATCTATACAACTAATTCGAGAGTGATATATTGATTGTAAACAATTATTTCTTTTCTATATTATTAAGAATACTAAATGAAGTATAAATCTTATTTTGTAAGCATCTATTATCAGAAAACAAAAATTGACCACAATGGTGTTCAATTTATTGAATACATGCTTGGTCAAAAAGTTTTGCATTACAACCACTCGGTTTTAGCCACAAAGATTCAGTTTCACATTATGCCAAAAAAATGACATAGCAAACCAAAGTGGAGGTTAGATATTGAGGACCATGAAAAGTTGTTGGAGATTATTAAAGATAAAGAGGATGCAGACCACATGTATCAACAACTTCCTAATTGATCTAGATAGGTTTAATGATTCATAGAAATATTTCAAATTTATATAAACATAAATTAATTTTTAATAGTTATAGATGTTTTTGTTTTTTCAATATTTATACCCTTTTACGAAACACCTAAAAAATGATGTAAGATGTATTTTTCAGTAATTTATAGAACATGTAAATTTATTATACATTAAGAATTATCTAGAAAATAATGTATTTATTTATAAATTTACATGTAAATTTGCTATGTACAGTTTTAAAACACACTTAGAAAATTATGTAGCACATATTTTCATTAATTTATAGAACACATAAATTTATTACACATTAACAATTATCTAAAAAAAATGTATTTATTTCTAAATTTACATTTACATTTGCTATACACTTTTACAATGCACCTAGAAAATCATGTAACACATATTTTCATTAATTTATAGAACACATAAATTTATTACACATTGAAAATTATCTAAATAAAAATCTAAGAGATATTTCAAAAATATGTTTCCACACTTATGTAAAAGATATTCTATAAATGTAAATATCAAATTTATCAACTACATATAAACATGGTCACATAACTCATGAAAAAATCATATATGTCAACTATAAATGTAAATATTCACATAACTCATGAAATATCAAATATGTCAACTATAAATGTAAATGGTCATATAAGTCATGAAAAATAAAATATGTCAACTATAAATGTAAATGGTCATATAGCTCATAAAAATATCAGATATGTCTACTATAAATGCAAATGGTGAGATAACTCATGCTAATATAAAATATGTCAAATATGAGCGTGTTATAAATGTAAAATGTCCCATAGATGTAAATCTAAATCTGATATCAAACATCATGTATATGCCATATATGAATATCACACATGATCATGTCATGCTCCACAATGTGATCGACTGAGACAAGATCGTGAACCCCGTGTCCAATATAAGAACAAATGTATCATGAGCATGAGTATGAATTCAATAAATAATAACATAAGTACAATTAAATTTACCTGTGACTCAGGATGACTAGGGTCGATAGCTGTCTCTCCATCTCCACCCTCATGAGATGCAGATGATGTCTATATGTAACATAGGAAACAAATATGTCACAAGTTATACTTTACTAAAGTTTTAAATATAAGATCTGTAGGTCCAATTAAATAGACATGCTTGTAAAGTTTTACCTATGTCTCTTGCTACACAAGATGCATATGTGTCTACAAGTCCCCATATGCCATCATCATCACAAATATATGCCCACCTATCTCACTCAAGTTTGTATCACTAAAGTTCACATCTTTGATGTCAACTGTAGGATTCGTGAGCATATATGTGAACAATGAAAATCATGGTGGGTAAGTACCTACCTCAGTGGGGGGCGGGGGGTGTGTGCAACCTCCTCAACTATGGTCTATGGTGGAGCTATAGCTACAACATATATGTTGTCCTACCCCTAACCACCCTGTGCCTTTGATGTACCTTTTATGATACCACTCGCATATGATGGCACTGCCCTAAGTGGTTTTTCGATCAAAAACTATATAGTTTGATAGGCTGAAACTAGATTAGTGGCCAAACATGTACTTAGAGCCCTCAAGAAATCTAGTGAAGACTTCACAGAGACATCTACTAGAGATGGGATGTTAACCTCATGATACATATCATCACCTAAAGATAATGTAGTAGTGTGACTAGCTATAGATGCAAATCGTGACCATGTGATGTATCTGTGCACTCAATCAGAAGACATCTCATGCACCTAGGTAGTAATAGTGGAAATCCTCTTATACACATCTCTAAATGTATCACTTGCCACTCTATCTCTAGTTGTAGCTAACTCCAAATTTTTTGGCATCACCAAAAGGTTTGGACCAATCAATGCCCATTTATTAACTGATGCAGGATCATTTGGGTGTCTAGATTTATCTGAGAACCTATCTTGATCCTACCCACCATGCCCAAGGATATCAGTGTATTCAACCTCTCGATGGAGATAAAATTCTACAAATAGGTTTTTGCAGAAATATAAGGGGAACTCATCCTTTTGGGGCCACATGTGATGTGTGGCCAACCAAAGAGGATACATGAAAGGTGCCACTAACAGATCAATACACATCATAGCACAGTACCGTCTGACCATTTTTAAAGGTTGATAATGTGGGAAAATGTTCTTCACACTCTCCACTAAGACCATATCATCTATCTCCCTCCATTGTAAATCACTACTAAGAGTACATGATAGAGTGCCATAAAAAGTGTCCAAACTAACACTTTCATAAGGTTTAAAGCCCTCAACAGTGCACATCATGCTAATAAGCTCATCTCTAATTTGAATCACCTTATCCCTATGTTGTAGGGTAGGTGAAGCTTGTAGACTCTAATCAGTAGTATCAAGTGCACACTATAAGTGCTAAATATTGTCACTAAATAATGTCTCCCTATCTTGGGTACTAGTAGTCAATCTATGGGATGAACCACTATGGTGATGATCATGTACACTAGCCTCTCTAGAGTCACTACCCTCTGATGCCATAATGATGAAAGATACAAACAAAAAAAACTAGTTAGATGATAGTAGAGATTTGCACATGCATACATATACATATATACATAGATTATTATATAAACTAATTGAACCAAAACACACTAAATGAATCTTCAAGAAATGTTAACTACACTAATTGAATCAAACACACTAATTGTACAACATATTTAAATAAATGTTAACTACATTACATTTTTTTTAGTAATAGGTACTAATCAAATTTAGATAACAAGTTTAGGGATTATGCTATTAGAGAATTATTTAGGGTTTAGAGAGATGTGGTTTAGGAGTTAGAGAGTGGTTTATGGTTTAGAGAGATGTGGTTTAGGACTTAGAGAGTGGTTTAGGGTTTAAATAGCTGGGATTTAGGAGTTATAGATAAATTTAGGGTTTAGAGAGATGGGGTTTAGGACTTAGAGAGAAATTTATGCTTTAAAGGGATGGGGTTTAGGAGTTAGAGAGTGATTTAGGGTTTAGAGCGATGGGGTTTGGGAATTAGAGAGAGATAGAGGGAAGAGATGAAGTTATGTTAGGGATTATGGGTTAGGATTGGGATAGATGAGGTTGTGTGTGTGTGTGTGTGTGCGTGCGCGCGCATGCGTGCATGAGAGAGGATGAGAGAGAGAGAGAGAGAGAGAGAGAGAGAGAGAGAGAGAGAGAGAGAGAGAGAGTTATGTAAGAGAGTGATATAGATGAGATGGGAGAGATAAAGTTACATTAGGGATTAAATGGGGTTAGAGGGTAGTTTAGGGTTTAATAAGATGGGGTTTAGGAGTTAGAGAGTGGTTTAGTGTTTATAAAGATGGGGTTTAGGAGTTACAGAGTGGTTTAGTATTTAGAGAGATGGGGTTTAGGGGTTAGAGAGTGGTTTAGGGTTTAGAGAGATGGGGTTAATGAGTAGGAGAGATGAAATTATGTAACACACACACACACACACACATAGAGAGAGAGAGAGAGAGAGAGAGAGAGAGAGAGAGAGAGAGAGAGAGAGAGAGAGAGAGAGAGAGAGAGAGAGAGAGAGAGAGAGTAGGTTAGGGTTGGGAGAGATGAGGTTATGTAAGATAGAGAGAGATGAGATGAGAAAGATGAAGTTATGTTAGGTATTGAACGGGGTTAGAGAGTGGTTTATGATTTGAAGAGATGGGGTTTATGAGTTAGAGAGTGGTTTAGGGTTTACAAAGGTGGGGTTTAGGAGTTACAAAGTGGTTTAGTATTTAGAGAGATGGGGTTTAGGGGGTTAGAGAGTGGTTTACAATTTAGAGAGATGAAGTTTAGGAGTGGGAGAGATGAAGTTATGTTAGGGATTAAATGGGGTTAGAGACTAGTTTAGGGTTTAGAGAAATGGGGTTTAGGAGTTAGAGAGTGGTTTAGGGTTTACAAAGATGGGGTTTAGGAGTTACAGAGAAGTTTAGTATTTAGAGAGATGGGTTTTAGGGGTTAGAGAGTGGTTTAGGGTTTATAGAGGTGGGGTTTAGGAGTTAGAGAGTAGTTTAGGGTTTACAAAGATTGGGGTTTAGGAGTTACAGAGTGGTTTATTATTTAGAGAGATGAGGTTTAGGGTTAAAGAGCAGTTTAGGGTTTAGAGAGATGAGGTTTAGGAGTGGGAGAGACGACGTTATGTAAGAGAGAGTAGGTTAGGGTTGGTAGAGATGAGGTTATGTAAGATAGAGAGAGATGAGATGGGAGAGATGAAGTTATGTTATGGATTATTGGGTTAGAGAATGGTTTAGGGTTTAAAGAGTGATGGGGCTTAGGAGTTAGAGAGAAATTTAGGGTTTATAGAGACATATAGAATTTACACAATAGAGATGGATAAAAGGTTAAAAGTTTGAGATCTAGAAAGAGAGAGGAGTTTAAGGTTGAGAGTGATGAAGTTATGTGTATGTGTTTGAGAGAGAGAGAGAGAGAGAGAGAGAGAGAGAGAGAGAGAGAGAGAGAGAGAGAGAGAGAGAGAGAGAGAGAGAGAGAGAGAGAGAGAGAGAGAGATTCAATATAGGAGTTAGAATCTAATCTAGTTCAATGTGAGAGTTTTAGTTTGAATTTGATTAAGTTTAATGTCAAGTGATTTAATTACATTCAATGTTAAGTTCTACTCCTTCCTATAATTTATAAGGTTCAATGTTAAGGTTTGAATTACAATTTATTTGTGTTCATAGTAAGAGGTAAATTTTGATTTAGTTCGATCTCATGGTTTTAGTTACCAATTTACAATTGTTTCTAAACCTTTACCTTTAGAACAATTTCTAATGATTTGTAATGAAAGAAAAATAAAAATATTTAAATTTTCTAATTTACATCTAAGTAATTTTCTATATTTAATAATTTTTTTCTATTTTTTTCTAAAGTTTGAAAAGTTTCTAATTGTTCTAGTATTTTCTAAATTTTATAATATTTTCTAAAAGTTCTAATTTTTCTAATATTTTATAAAGTTTCAAAATTTTATAACTATTATAATCTTTTCTAAATTTTCTATATAATTTTCTCAATAATTTTCTATAACTAATATTTTACAATTAATCTAATTTTTCTAATAATTTCTAAGTTCTACTACATTTCAATACCTTTTGTAAACTTTATCTAATATTAGAGTACTTAAAAACATAAATCTATAATAATATAACATAAATTGAACTCTTTAAACAATTTACATTAAAAATACACATCAAAAACCATATTTCTACCTAAGAAAACATAAAATTAAACTTAAAACATGGGTATGTGTAGGCTCATGGTGTGCCAAAAAGTGGCAATCTAAAAAATATGTAGTTTTGAAATGCCTCAAACCATTTCAAAATCTATTCCAACTTTTTTCCTACCCACCTGTTGGAATTATGATATATTTGTCATTAGTGCAAACACTTATTCGATTCTGAATGCTTACTGAGCTCATCACTTAGTCTACAGTTCACACCGAGCATTCAACAGTTACCTTATAAGTTCAGTAGGTAAATAGTTCACATCGAGCATTCCAGAGGATACCGAGTGAATGGGCAGTTCAACAGTGTTTACCGAGTGAAGAAGATAAACGAAAGAAAGCAGTGTTTACCGAGTGAAGAAGGTAAATGAAAGAAAGCAGTGTTTACCAAGTGAAGAAGGTAAATGAAAGAAAGCAGTGTTTACCGAGTGAAAAAGGTAAACGAAAGAAATAAGTGTTTACCGAGTGAACCAAGGTAAACGAAGAAGATAGTTTCTACCATGTAACAATACATCTACCAAGTCACCTATGATTACCGAGTTCAAAACTACATCAGGTGATTAGTATGGACTGAGCCTTCACTTCTACCAAGTGCATGACGATGCCGAGTAATGTAGTGGATGCCGAGTATTAGAAGGTCACCGAGTCAGTTCAGTGAACTCGAGTTTTCTACTATTTGTCTGACTCAGTAATGCTTTATTCACTTATATTTTGGTCGACCTTGTAGTTGTAAATAATGAATGGTATATATGTAATGTATGATATCATTTTGTAAGATATATGGTGTATAAAAAATATATATATGAGAATAAGGTTTGCATGTAAAAAGGTATTGCTATATTTTGAGAAAAGTGAAAGTGAATCTGCAACAGAGAGAAAGGGATTCAACAAGGTCAACACAGGAGTAGAAAAGATATATCTATCACATCAGGTGATCAATGCAAAAGGGATCTTATCAATAGTTACAACTAGATCCACTGCTTCATCCTAACAGGTGAATCAGTTTGTAAATCCTTTAACAGGGTAGACTTAACAGTCTTTTGTAAATCTCCTAACAGAGTGCATACTTCAGTGTATGTTTGTAAATCCTCTAACAAGGTGGATCTAGTAGTCCTACTTGCTCCTAACAGGGCAAATCATCAGAAGTGATCATTGTAAGCCTTAACTGGCCAACTTTATACTACAGTATTGAAGTTTAGTCGGTATCATCCCCACCCCAATTTCACTTTCTATTTGGAAGGTTTTTGGGTCACCAAATCTCTGTGTACATGTACAATGAATGTTTGTTCTTTCAGTTATGCAATAGATTAGATGAATGAATGGTGAATGGCTTTTATGCTGAAGTATTTGAAAGTTTTATAAGTTACTGATTCACCCCTCCCCTCTTAGTAACCTATCTTATACTGAATATTTCCAACACCACCCTAATACTAAATGAAAATAATTAATATATTTATAAGGTCCACCATATCCTTTGATACCAACCCTTTATGGTCAACTTTAAAAACATCCTAAAAATGTGTTTTTGACCTATTTTTATGTGATTTTTACTTCAAACATATAGCTAACTTCTTTTTTCTTGCAAAAATTTGATAAAATGAAAAGGGTTTCTTAAGAATGTTCTTATCTTTCCATAAATGTAAGGTTTGTTAAATTATGAGTTTAGTATATAATTATTACTTATTTTCTAATGGAGTTATGTATAAAGTGCTGACTGACACACTACTTGAAAAACAACTATAACTTTCACATGTTAAAACATTTTTTAAATCTAAAAGATGCATCACATTCTATGTTTCTTCCAATATAAGGAATAAAAATGAAAAATTAAATTTTACAAAGTTTTGAATTAGTTAAAGTGGTTAGACATGAGAGTTTTTTTATTCCAAAAATACTAAAGTCAAAAATTAATTAATTATTATTTATTTAGAATAAAAATACCAAAAAATATGTCTCACATCTAGGCATGAGTCTACTACTTACATCTAGAAAATTATTAAAAAATATTATCATTAGATTTTGTTGAAGGTGGTCAAACATACGTCTACTTCTTATCTTTGTTTCAAAATTTTTGTAATATTGCATTAAAATTCAAAATTTTGACCTATCAATTTTTATTTTTTTGAGATAAGTCCTCGTCGTTTAGAAACTAGATTCAATTTTCTAGAGATTCTTTTCTCTCAACTTTTTGATATAAAGCTAATAACAAGTAGAAAATTGCACGTTACGTTGACATAACCCTAATTTGTTAATTTTTTATTCCCACTTAAGAGCATAGTTTGGTTGACCATGATCCCTCACATACCCACATATTAAAAAATTAGGGGGAATTGTCGACATGCCTTATCCAGCCAAATGACTCTTGTAGCTCTTTTGCTCTACAATTCCAGCAAGCTTCTATGACAAAAATGACTAGTAGATTTGTCTTTTTGAGGCTTATATAATTTTTTCAATTTCAACTAGATTGGATCTAGCTAGACTTGGTCTAACCAGATTTAGTCTGGCTAGATCCTTGTAGATGTGTACACACCACTTGGCATCTAGTCGGTGCCACATGATTTTGGCCAAATTTGGTCCCACCAAAACCTTAAAGTTAACCCCAAAGGTGACATGTATCCATGTTTTCACCTAGTTTTCTTTTATACTTTCCCCTTTTCATTATAAATGATTGTTCTAATTTTGTAATTTTGGCTTGTCTTTCATTTTTTCTTTTGTATGCCCCAATTTTTTTAATAAGGTTACAATTGCATTCCATTCCCTTAGATCATTATTTTTTGAAATCTAATTTTTAAAAGTTTCTTGAAATGAATGTCACCCCTATAAAATCTTCTACATTCAAGTGAGATACAAAAATTGTTCAAGAACTCTTATTCATGGCATCTAATTGGTGGACACTCCTAAATTTAATGAAAATTAAAGTATGCTCTTCATCTATGTTGAGAATTCAACTCAGTGTTTCAAATTAAAATATGTATGCAATAAATAATCATAAAAGTCTAAAACATGCTTGATAACCATTAATATACTTGAATGATTAAAAAATGAGACCCACAACCCCATGGAATTAATAGTTTATAATGAAATTGTGAAAAATTCATAGTAAGTTCACAATTGTATTCCAAAACAACATAAAAATTTCTTTAGAATAAGTTGAAGATGCATTAAATAGTGGTCCTCTATATCCCAATGGATAAGGCACCAGATCAACCAGCAATTCTAGAGATCTCTACATCTTGACATGGAGTACCACCCCTAAGTAGAGCCAACGTCTATAGCCCATTAAACATTACACATGTCTATATCCCTTACAAATATTGTTAAGTAGGTTAGGTTGAGGGATACGACATATAAAATTGTAAATAATAAAGCTCCTAAAATTAATTAGGATAGTGTAAGAGTATAGGAAGAAGCACTTGGAGTGCTTACTCCAACAATAGAGGAGAGGGAAGACCAAGATGCTATAGAGTTCAAAGATGGTTATAAGAAAGAACTGACCAAGATGGTAGTGAAAATTGAAAAACTTTTCAATGGATATGAATAAAAGGACACTATCACAATTGAGAATCACATTGACACCCTACTAAATGAAGAGGAATTTCAAAATTTGATGAAGGACTCAAACAAACTCTATACAAACCAAATTTGATTAAAAATAGTTGAATATCCAATGGTTGAAGTCAATAAGATTGATGATATAGTAGTAACAGGATCATGACATGCCAAAAAGTGGTGACTTGAAAATTATGTAGTTTTGAAATGCCTCAAAGCATTTCAAAATCAATTCCATCTTTTTTCTCACCCATCTTGATACCAAACATGAAAAATAATACCTTTATAAGGCCTATTACATCTTTGGATACCAACCCTACATGGTCAACTTAAAAAATGTCCTAAAAAAGTGTTTTTGGCCTATTCTCATGTATTTTTTACTTCAAACATGTAGCTAACAACTCTTTTTAACACGAATTTGATAAAACAAAAAGTATTTCTTAAGAATGATATTAGCTTTCCATAAAAGTGATGTCTATCAAATTATGAGTTCAGTAAGTAATTATTACTTGTTTTCTAATGGAGTTACATATAAAGTGTTGATTGACACCTTGATTTAAAAATAACTATAACTTTTAATGGTACAACATTTTTAAAATCCAAAAGATGCACCACATTCTATGTTTCTTCTAATATAAGGAAGAAAAAATAAGATTTATATTTTGCAGAGTTTTGAATTAGTTAAGGTGGTCAGACACAAGATTTTTTTTATTCCAAAAATACTATAGCAGAAAATTCATAATTATTTATATATTTAGAATAAATATACCCAAAAATAAGCATCACATCTGTGAATGAGTATACATATTATATCTGGAATTTTATTTAAAATATTATCATTAGATTTTGATTAAGGTGGTTGGACACACGTCTACTTATTTTTTTCTTGAAATTTTTTTTTCTATTGCATTAAATTAAAAAATTTGACAAATCGATTTCTTTTTTTCTTTTCTTTTTTCCAAATAAGGCCTAGTAGTTTAGAAACTAAATTCAATTTCCTAGAGATTCTTTTATATTGTTTTTTTTTTTTGGTAGAAAGTTCATAACAAGTTTAAAATCACATGTCAAGTTGAGATAACCTTGATTTGTTAAATTTTCATTTCTACTTAAGGGCATAGTTTGGTTGACCATAATCTTGTACATATCACACAGTAGTTAATGATGTCATAAGAGTCAAGAAATTTTTTGAGGCATTAATTGTATATACGCCACCAATCTGTATGAAAAATTTAAACAAGGATGTAAATTTTAAGAAAGATTCATGCACCCAAATGATAGAGGATGAAGTCACACTGAAAGAGTAGGAGGCCACTTAGTTCTTATTCAATTGCCAAGTTCAAAGGCATCAAAACGTAGACATATGAAACCTATGCAAAAGATGATATCTAGACATCTTCTATAACCAAAGGAGTGATCAAGTGAAAAGGGAAAACAATTACAACAATCACAACAATCACAACCAAGTAATACACCCTTCAGATTTAATGATGCAACTCAAGTAGAGGAGGATGATGATGAGTCTATGAATCTTTATGAGGTAATTAAATTACATGAATATGATTTGAATAATCTTACATTAGAGAAAATGAAAGAATTGCAAATTTTGTTGAGTCGTAAAGAAAAAAAGAACAACTAAAAATATAGAAGAATAGGACATGGGTGTTACATATTGTCAAATATATTTTAATAGATTAATTTGGAATTACAAATGTAAACAATCAACATCCAAGTTTGGACTAGCTAGTATATGTGGTTGAAAAAATTCACATAGATGATGTAGAGACAAATGAGAAGTTGTTACAATGGTATAAAAGGAGAGTGGATGATAAAGTTCTACAAAAAGTCTTGCATGGACTTAAATAGAGCTAGGGTGAGATTTCTACATCAATTACATAGTTGGAAACAATTTTGAAGACTATCAATTCTTCATATGTAAATTTGTTTGATACTGATTTCTTTATAGTGGATACTTCATGCTTATTAGAGATATTTCGTGCAAGCATGAAAGCTAGTGTTCATTCATTGGGCAAGTACACAAGCTCAAGCTCATTTTCTTACAATGAACTTACATTCACTCAAACAAGGTTAGTCAAGCTCACAGCTAAAGATGTAGTGATAAGGCATAATTTCACTTTGATACAATTTCAACTATTGCCCCATATAGAGATAATTCAAAAGGAAATCTCTGTAGCTAGAGATATTTTATATAAAATAGTGAATTTTGCAGACATTACATGATTTATTGACCTAGCTATTGAGTTAGAGATTCAATTTCAGCTTTTGGATCAAGTAAAATCACAATGGAACATTGGCTATGCCAATATTATGGCTAGTCAAGAATAATTTTTTAAGAAATATTAGTTCACCACAATAGCCCCAAGATCCATCAATGAAAAAAAAAAGGGAAAATGATGAGGGAATAATAAATTATGAGAAAGGATGTAAGAACATAGGGAAAGATAAGAATTAAAGATTGAACAAAATAATATTTTTTTTGGTCTCAAAGAGGAGAGTACATTTTGAACAGAATGATTTCATGACAAAGTGTATTTTTCACTAATGTCAAAGGGGGAGATTGTTAATCTCTAAACCTATGTTTCCTATTAGTGTCCCAACACTTAGTCATTTGGAATTCATTTACTAGGAAAGATTACAAGGTCATTACTTTGGCTGAGTTATATAGTGAAGACCAAGAAGATAATAATTATATCAAGTAGAACAACGATTGCCGAGCATTGAGTAGAGACCAAACAAATATATGAGTCAAGGAAGTTAGTATGAGTCAAGAAATATAATGAAGATCAAGAATATTGAAATTTTACTAAGATCTAAGAAAATAGATATGTAGAAGCTATGTAATAGCATGAGGGTTTGTACATGACCCAACATTATTGTATTCAAGTGTTGAATAATTCAATTTTGATATATGACTTTGTAATGCCACAAACTCATATATAAACCATTTTGGCTAACATTTCTATGGCATTTAATATTTGTATATCTGGAATAGATGTTGATTAAGTGTCATCATAGAAAGAAATGATCTGTAGGAAAGAAATTCAACCAATCAGAAAATGGGATGTCAATGGAAAAAGATGATGAAGTTTAGGTCATTGATCAAGGTCTAGAAACTTCACATTGTATATGAGCAATGTTAGTATGCTAATAGAAACCAAATTTAAATAAAGCTTCTACAAACTAAACAAAATTCATAAACTTCAAGATAGACTAAGATGAACTCTCAATTGAGAATATGAGCCATTAATGAGCTCTCTCAATGAGAAGCTCTCTTGTTGAGTAGCTTTGTCTAAATAGATAGGATGTATGGTCAAGCTTTATGCTTCAAAAAGGGCTTCAAATGGAGTTGGAATTTGGGTGTGAGTGTATGGTTTTGATGTAAAATGGCTTCTCAAAATGGCATTATGACTTTACTTCATGGATTGTGTTATTTTGCAAAGGGGAAGGATCCAATTTATAGGCAAGAGGCTTGAGGGATTGAGGGCTAAGATGCAAGGATGGGAAAAAGCTCATGGAGGGCTCAGATTGCATGAGAGGACAGCACATGGATTGTGCTTCCTTATAGCCAATCAGAGAGTGGCACATGTCACAGGGTGAGAGGATGGAGGAAAGGGGAAGGATGAGTCAACAAAGGAGGCTCAAGGGATAAAATCTTCATAATGGCTTGTAAGAGCAATAAAAGGGCTTGGAAGAGTCATTTATGGCCTAGTGGACTTCATAAAGTTTTATGGTTGGGATATTTTGAGGGATATGAGAGCAATTTTGACTTGGGCTTGATTAGGAGGGTTTTAATCTTGCTTAGGATTGTGCAAATTATTAGAGGATGGATTAGGATGGTTTAGGATTAGCTTAGGGATAGGCAAGTGGATGACATTTAATGAGGGTGGGTGAAGGAGGAGATATTTGTTAACTTTGGCTTAGGTTAGTAAGTTTTAACCCATGTTTGAGGAATGTGACAAGGTTAGGAGGGGATTAGGATTAGGTTTAAAGACATCTTCTAGAAGAGTCTAGACTTTGGATGAGGATAAAGACTTTCTAGAATAGTCTAGAACTTCCGAGGATGAGGATGAAGACTTTCTAGAAGAGTCTAGAACTTCTTAGGACGAGGATAAATTAGATTTTTAGGAAATAAATAAAGTTTTATTTATTTTAAAGGTTTGGTTGAGGAGATATTTATTAAAAATATTTTAATAAACACGAGGATTAATATTTAATCTTGATTAAATATTTTGAGTTGGGATTAGGGGTAGGAAATGATGGGATTAGCCTTTAATCAAAATTAAAGAAGGATTAGAAGATTTTGGAAGAGGTTAGTGGTCTTAAGGAAATTGGCCAAGTTTTGGGCAAAATTTTTTTTAAAATTTTTTTTGGGTTTTTTGGTCAATTTATTAATTAAATAATTAATAAATCAGGAAATAATGTTTAAATAAGATTTAAAAATTTTTGGGAGGGATTCCTTAATTAAATATTTTTAATTAAGATAAAGGGATTTAAAAGCATAAAAACAAATAAATTAATTAAATAATTAAATAATTAATAAATGATGATGTCATCGGGAATTTTTCAGAAAATAAAAATACTTTATTTTCTAAAGGTTTTTAGGTGTCTACATTTTACCCCTCTTTGATGTGATGCCGCAAGTGGCATGGCATCAAAGATAAGAAAATAAGATGCCTAGGGCTAGAGCAGAAGATGAGAGAATGGACTGTGAGATGCCCCCTCAAGAAGGTGGTAGGGAGAGATAGCGAGGCTCAATGACTTCTTGAAAATTACAAGAATCTCGGATGAGCAAGGAAACTCAGATTGGCAAAGAGAAGGGGTTGAATTAGCTCAAACTCTCACTATGAGAGAATGATAAAGGAGAATCAGATGCACAAGAGGAAGCAAGCTTAAGACTTTAGGGAAGGTGGAGGATGAAGGAGCGGAGCGCTATAAAAAGGAATCTAGGATAGGGAGATGGATGAGGGGATTAAAAAGCTGATGCAACAGTATTTCAAAGAGTTAGATTGGCGAAAGATGGGTTTCAGAGATCCCTAGGACTGGGATTGTGGATCTCGAAAGATGAGGCTTGGTGGATTGATTTGGATTGGTGGATTCCTAAGACTAGGATTGTGGATCCCTAAAGCTAAAGGTGAGGAGTGATTCAAAGAGATACTGATGCATAAGCTGGGGTAGGAGAGATGGATGTTGGATATGGATGGGGGATAATGGAGATGAAGGAAAACCATTGAAGCTTTTTGAGCGGGGGGATACTTCAAAGAGAAGTACCACCAGGTAGTTGAGCACTAGATTTGCTATAGGACTGTTGGTTAATTGCCAAGGTTACTAAGAACATCAAGGCCGTGTCACCAACTATCTAGAGGACTAACAGATTGACTCAAAACAAACACACAAGGATTTCCCCAGCATCACACATGAAACCGGGAGGAAACAGTGTGGAACTGACACTGGGTAACCCACAAGCAAAAAAGAAACAAACGAAAGCCTTGATCAAAACTGTACGCTCAGAGTGCCCCATTCGTAGCATACCATGATATGGAAGATCATGGCAACCTTGAGGAGGGAACAAAAAGATTGCTTGGAAAAGATACCTCAAGACCCAAAAGGGAAGATTCCAAATCAAAAGAAAGTGAAATTCCAAAAGAGAAACATTTGCCAACGAGATGGGTAGGATGAGGTACTAACGGACCAAGATCAGACATGAGGAAAGCTATATCCTACAAGGATCTATTGGAGAGCACCTAAGCTATTGGATCTGGATGAGTGATGCGTCTGGCAAGCTGAACTAAGAAGGATAACACTTTGGTGATAGGAGATCTAGCTAAAGGATGCATTGGAATAGCTAACCAAGATGTGCGATGTGTGCAAGATGCTAATCAAGGAGGAATTGACACAAAAGTTGGATAGATACAATGGTACTAAGCTAAAGAGGATGTACAAGCTGATGGACCAAGATATTTACAAGCTGAAGCTAACCAAGATAGTTACAAGCAAGAAAAAGCTTAGGATGATAGGATAGTGGGATGGTTCGATGTTGTGCAAGATGTGAAAGCTAAGGGTGGGGTGATAGTGAAAAATATGGATTTGGCAGGATGCATCCAATGAAGATGAGAGATTTTGTGACCAAGGATAGCTAGAGGACGAGGATGAGATGGCTGGATAGGATGGTAGATAGCTAGGATTATGATGGATATAAAGAGATGACATTGGGTTTGCATGAGGATAGCCTAGAGCTAGATACCAATGAAAAGGGAGGATGGACAAGACAAGATCTCCAAGGAATATAGTGCCCCCAATCAGAAGATAACATGCAGAAGGAGGTCTTATGATGGATGTGATAGGATTGAAGCTAGGATGGAAAAAGCTGAAGGGGCTAGGGAGATGGATGATAGCTGGGATGGTTGGCTGAAGCTGCAGGAGATAAGTGGATGGTGTGAGATGGAAGATGGAGGGTGGAGGATAGGTGGATAGATTGGAAGATGGAGTTGGAGGTCAAGAGATGACCAAAAGCATGAGGGTGATAGGCTAAGCTGGGGATGGTGGGATTACGCATGACGCTTGTTTGCCAAGTTTATCATCATGGTACTTGTCCAAGGCACTTGAAATGTCAAGTTTTCACCAATGGACGCTTTATTTTTCTTTAATTTTTTTGACTTTTTGACTTTTTGACTTTGGACTTAGCTGGAATGATTTTGGCTTTCTTCAGCTATTTTTGGCTCACAGATGTTGGTAGAGTGGATGAAAAAGGATTGGATTGAAAAAGTGGAATGGTGGGTGGGAGTTTGACAAATAATGGATGCAAAGACATAAGGCTTGTGGGTAAATAGATGAGGAAAATGGAAAGATCATCATTGGCACACACCTTGAGAGGTGATAAAGTAGTGGGAAAGATGGTTTTGAGCGAGGTTGAGGAGAAAATGGAGGAAGAGAAAGATAAGGACTAAAAGTAAAGTTGGAAGATGGAGGATGGGAAATTTAGGATAAGAAGCATATGGACTAAAAGTGGATTGGGGGTATGAAGGATGCTTATATGGGGATTTGGATGAAGGATGGATGGATGAGGCTTTTTGAGTAGCATGAATGGATGCCAATTGAGATTTTTCTTTGAGATGCATTTCTTTTATGAGCATCTTGGGTATCCACATGATTTTTGTGGCCTCTTGACTTTTTCTTTGATTGGGATTAAATGTTTCTTGTTTTGAACATGTATTTTAGAAGGGACATGTTGAGACTTGGATTTTTGGATTTATGCTTTTGTATTTTGGCATCCAATATGCTTCTATTAGCCATGGGATGGGAACAAGAGCATGGAGGAGATGAAGGGATAATTGATGGAGTGATATGGTTTAAAGGTTGGAAGGGATTCAAGGGTGAGTGCCTTTGATGATCTAGCTAGTGGATTTGAGGGGATGGAAGGATAGATTGGAACATAGGATATGGATGGATATAATTTCCCAAAATGGATGGAGGGAAGGAAGGATATGGGCCCAAAATAGATGGAAACGGGGAAGGTGTAGGTCCCAAAATAGATGGATGGGATAAAGGATTCATATTAGGTATGTAAGGACCCAAAATGGATGGAAAGGGTGTGGGATTTAGATAAGGGATATATGGACCCAAAATGGAGGGTTGGAGATAACGAGTAGGATGAGGGCCCAAAATAGATGTGGAATAAGATGGATGGGAACTTTGGGGTGGAGATGGAAGGACTTGGGACCATGTAGGAATAGCGGGGATACCAACATCTAGAAATACATTTTCATTTCCTTTTTCAATATGATGTTCATTATTTGGAACACAAGATGTGAGTCCATTACTAGCTGAAGGAGTTGGAGCTTTGGATATGATAATTAGTTCTTTTTCAATGGATCTATCATCATGGATTATGGGAGATGTATGATCATAAAGCAGAGGAGATGGGAGGATAGGATCTTGAGTTGGGTGGGCTGAGGGAAAGGGATCATGAGATGGAGTAAGTCAGATGGTAGGATTTAGATATGGAGGGGATGGTGAAAGTGGATCATGTAGGGGAATAAGTGGGATGGCAAGATCTGTTGTTCTATTAGAGGATATTTCAACATGCTTTTGGACAAGATCTTGACAAGAATGGATGGGAGTGGATGCGTGAGGTTCATTATATGGGATTTGGATAATGCTTGGAGGAGGAGATGTGGATGGGATTTGGAGTGATTCGATGGGTGGTATGGGGATGATAGCTATGGGAGATGGAGGTGATATTATGGATGGGGAAGCTTCATTACTGACTACTTCACATGGTTGGATTAGATGATAGGGCTTATCGACTGTTGGAGGCGACTTTTCTTGTATTTCCTCTAGGAGATTCCTTGGAGACTCGTGTGTTGGAGGTGGAGGTGGATTGACAGGAATAGATAGTGTGATGGGGGTGGAAGATTGGAAGCTTGGTTGATTGGGTGATGGAGGAGAAGCTGGGATATCAGATGGCATGACTAGATAGTTTGGAATAACTCTTGGATTTTGGGGGATGGTTGGTGGAATGTTTCTAAGCCTTTCAATATACCCATCATAGTCAACAAGATTTTCATCATCATTGGAATAGGAGGTGGCAGGAGCAAGGACAATACGACTGAACACAGCATGATAGGTTTGGGATTTCATGTTTTGATGATGAGTTGGATGGGGATGGGGTCTTGCATATGGATGAACACAGAAGCTCATGGTTGGATTTGGATTAAGCATAGATTTTGGATTGGCTGATGAAGGATTTCCTAGGGAGAGTCAAAGATGTATGACAGACCTAAGGAGGATTGGCTGGAGATTTTTGGCTTTCCTATGGATGGAAGACTTCAAGGGCATGTTGTCAAAAAGTGAGAGTTTTGCTTTCCTATGCACTGGATTGGTGGAGATTTTGTCAACTTAAGGATAGACTAATGATCCTATGGGCATGACACGAGATTGACCACTTGTGGATCCCAACCTTTAGCTCAAGGTGATGAGGGATATAAGTGACAAAGCTAGATTACCCTAGACAATGCTCTGTCAGAGGGATAACCTTGGTGAGATTGGTTGATTGATAAGATTAATTAGATAGAAAATTCTGGCAGAGTGACAACAACTCTTTAAAGGCTTGGGTGTGATTTTGGATTGGGTTACTAGCTGGCTGGGGGGGATGATTTGTATGGACTTTGGATTTGGGATTGTTCTAAAGAAAATAACTAAGGGAGCTTGGATGATCTTCTGATGAGGCAGTGACTACGCTAAGTATGCCTTGAGCTGGGAGATTTTTACTTTTCTAGGATTTTGACCAAAGTTGGCAAACATTCATTCAAAAGCTATGAACAAACAAGCAGACAAAATTTTGGAGCAAGCATGTCAAACACACCAACATCCTAGGAAGCTTTCTACAAGGATGAAATTTGTTATAGCTAGGGAGTCCTTGATATACGCAAGGTACGTGAGGCCCAAATCCATAGATGAAACCAAAAAGATGTCACACAGCCGAGAGGAGCGGTAACCCACTTCTCCTCTTTCACTTCTCAAGGGTATAAAGTTCCTTGAGGCTTAGCCCGAGTGAAAAAATCTTGATTCCAAGAGACGTGTCTTTCAATTCACCTCCTAATCTTTATACTCCGCCGGAACGCTGGAGTTGAGGTCATCCCAAGGGGTGATGAAATCCCCAAGCAGGCCTCCTAAAACTAAAAAAAAGGTTTTGGATCCTAGTCTTATGCACCCAAGATGGCCTGCAAAGGTGACAAGGGGAGAGAAGATTCAGATGACCTTGGGCTAAAAAGCAAAGTTCTTTTCCAATTGATGATTTAGATTTTGTAAGCTATGATTGAATACACTTGTGATTATGGCATACAATCTTCATTCTAATTTGACAGCGTCATCAACATATTGAAAGTTGAGAGATTGTCAACATAGGAAATGCAAGTGCCATTTGAAAATGCGTCCAAACCATGCAATGTTCGTTGATTGTTAGGCATTCAAGATTGAGTGTGAGTTTGTTTTAAGCCCAAAACAAAGATGTGTGAAACTCGATTGCCAAGCGCACGCCCGAAGGCCCTCCACAACAAGATTTGTCCAATTTTTACACCCAAATGAAGTGTGAGTGAGATTAATGCACATTCAAGGAATTTTATAACTTAGAAAAACCACTAAAGACCCAAGTGAGTGGAGTTTGATCTTTGTGGAGCACTTAACACCCTCTTAGGTAGACCCATCCCCATAGATGGTGCTGAGATTGCAACTAATGGTTAAATTGATGGGTGATTAAAGAGGGTGAGTCCAACTACAAACTTACTCAAAGCATCTTTATTAGTTTTTATAACTTAGAAGATTTCAAAAATGCGGATTCTTTTTATGCCCCAAAAGATGATTATTTGATCTATGGCATTCAAGATTGGATTTGTTGTTTTAATCATGCATTCATAAAAAAACAAACTTGATTTTAATCCATGGCACTCAAGAGTGATTTTAGCAACATGCATTCAAAGACAAGTGATTAAACATTCAAGTTTTTTCCTTTGAGCATTCAAGATTGAGATTTTGTGTGTTATTTTAAGGACTTTGAAGTGCTTTGTTTTAACCATAGATCATTCAAGATTGTTTTGGACTCAAATGTGAAAATGACTCTTTGGACTTTGGTTTTCATTCAAGATTTTGTGTTCCTTTTTGCATATTTTAAGCCCAAAAATGATATTCCTAGATTGTTTTGATGCATGAAAAACCTAAGAAACATTCAAGATTTTGCAACAAGACATTTGTTTGGAACAAATAACAAAGCTTTTAGGACAATTTTTGGCAACCATTTAGGACTCTTAGTTTTCATGAGATTTTTAAAAGAACTTTAAAATATTTGCAAATGAGGTTCATTTTATCCTTGATTGATGATTTGAGTTTGATTTAGATTTTAGTGTGCACTTACTCTTGATTTTGAACCTTTTGAAATGGAGACTTGAAGTTCCTTTTAAATTTCCAAAAATGAAGTGTTCCTAACTTTGCATGAATGCATCTAAAACCTTGATGTTGCAAGGATGCAAATGATTGGATTGGTTTAGTTTCACTTGTTAAAAGGCTTTTTTTTTTTTTTTTTTTTTTTTGCAAATTTTTAGTTTTTAATGGATTTAAGTATGATTTAGGGGTTCATTTTAAGCACTAAAAAGAAGTGTGTATGATTTTGCTTCCTTAAAAAAATAAAAATGGCCAAGATCTCCGACAAGAAGAAGAAGAAGAAGTAGATGGAATAAGATGAATATAGACAAGAAGAGGAAGAAGAATTCCAAGTGCTTTGTCCACCTATAAGCTTGAAAAATCTGCAAACACTATGAGATAGACTATGAGTTCCTTTTTCTTCTTCATGCTCATGTGGACCTACAAAACCAATTTATACAATCCTACCAATCACAAAAACAAGAAAAATTAGCCAAAATTAGCAAATGACATACAAAACTTGACTAAAAAAGCTAATGAAGATGACCCATGCGGGGTCCCATCGGGCGTGCCAAAATGTATATGAGCAATGTTAGTATGCTAATAGAAACCAAATTTAAATAAAGCTTCTACAAACTAAACAAAATTCATAAAATTCAAGATAGACTAAGATGAACTTTCAATTGAGAATATGAGCCATTAATGGACTCTCTCAATGAGAAGCTCTCTTGTTGAGTAGCTTTGTCTAAATAGATAGGATGTATGGTCAAGCTTTATGCTTCAAAAGGGCTTCAAATGGAGTTGGAATTTGGGTGTGAGTGTATGTTTTTGATGTAAAATGGATTCTCAAAATGGCATTATGACTTTACTTCATGGATTGTGTTATTTTGCAAAGGGGAAGGATCCAATTTATAGGCAAGAGGCTTGAGGGATTGAGGGCTAAGATGCAAGGATGGGAAAAAGCTCATGGAGGGCTCAGATTGCATGAAAGGAGAGCACATGGATTGTGCTTCCTTACAGCCAATCAGAGAGTGACACATGTCACAAGGTGAGAGGATGGAGGAAAGGGGAAGGATGAGTCAAAAAAGGAGGCTCAAGGGATAAAATCTTCATAAAGACCCTCATAATGGCTTGTAAGAGTAATAAAAGGGCTTGGAAGAGTCATTTATGGCCTAGTGGGCTTCATAAAGTTTTATGGTTGGGATATTTTGAGGGAGATGAGAGAAATTTCGACTTGGGCTTGATTAGGAGGGTTTTAAGCTTGCTTAAGATTGTACAAATTATTAGAGGATGGATTAGGATGGTTTAGGATTAGCTTAGGGATAGGCAAGTGGATGGCATTTAATGAGGGTGGGTGAAGGAGGAGATATTTGTTAACTTTGGCTTGGGTTAGTAAGTTTTAACCCATGTTTAAGGAATGTGACAAGGTTAGGAGGGAATTAGGATTAGGTTTAAAGACATCTTCTAGAAGAGTCTAGACTTTGGATGAGGATAAAGACTTTCTAGAATAGTCTAGAACTTCCTAGGATGAGGATGAAGACTTTCTAGAAGAGTCTAGAACTTCTTAGGATGAGGATAAATTAGATTTTTAGGAAATAAATAAAATTTTATTTATTTCAAAGGTTTGGGTTGAGGAGATATTTATTTAAAATATTTTAATAAACATGAAGATTAATATTTAATCTTGATTAAATATTTTGAGTTGGGATTAGGGGTAGGAAATGATGGGATTAGCCTTTAATCAAAATTAAAGAAGGATTAGAAGATTTTGGAAGAGGTTAGTGGTCTTAATAAAATTGGCCAAGTTTTGGGCAAAAAATATATTTTTTTATTAATTTTGGGTTTTTTGGTCAATTTATTAATTAAATAATTAATAAATAAGGAAATAATGTTTAAATAAGATTTAATCATTTTTGGGAGGGATTCCTTAATTAAATATTTTTAATTAAGATAAAGGGATTTAATGGCATAAAAAAAAATTTAAATAATTAAATAATTAATTAATTAATAAATGATGATGTCATTAGAAATTTTTCAGAAAATAAAAATACTTTATTTTCTAAAGGTTTTTAGGTGTCTACACACATGAAGTTTATTTAAGGAGAATTCTAACCCTAGATGTTAGAAACAATAGTCCACCAAGATAACTAGGGGGGCTCAATAAGTTATCCAATAATTAAAATGCTTATCATCATTAAACAAACTTAACCATTCAAGCACATAGAAAATTACACTAGATATGTTGACTAGGGAAACCCTTGATGAGAGGGAAAACCATAGTGGGAATAATGCCCACAAGATGATGTACTAATATAAATATTACTTGTTTGAAGATGGACCTTATTAGGAGTCTATTACAACATTTAGTACAATGAGTTCCTATTAGGAGACTTTGAATCCCTATTAGGAGATCCCAACCCTTTTAGGAGTTGTACCAACCCTATTAGGAGTTGTGGTGTAATGTATGAAAGAAGAGCCCACTACCCAAACATGTAATTTCAACAACAAGAAGAGCTCATTGCTCAAACAAGTAATTTATTGATATCTTCTTCTTTCCTCTATGCTATCAACTGGACCAATCACTATAAAATCTTGTAAAATAGGTCACAAACCTTGGATGCAAATATCAAACCTCATATCACTCTAAAAAATCTCAAAAATGAAGTTTCCTTCACTTCTACACTGCTCTAATCACCTTCACATTCTCTACTGTATATCATTAATCATTCAATCATAGCAACACACCACATGATAAAGGATAATTTCCTTCCTTTATACCAAGTCCATAAAACAATTTCTTGAGTTAGATTTTAGTCCTTGGGTATGTGCAATATCATGGTCAACCAAACTATGCTCTTAAGTGGCAATAAAAAATCATAAAATTAGGGTTATGTCAACTTGACGTGCAATTTTCTACTTGTTATTAACTTTACATCAAAAAGTTGAGAGAAAATAATCTCTAGGAAATTGAATCTAGATTCTAAAATACTAGGACTTACATAAAAAAAAATAAAAAATTTGATTGGTCAAAAGTTTAAATTTTAATGCAATATTACAAAAATTTTAGAACAAAAATAAGTAGACGTATGTCTGACCACCTTGATCAAAATCAAATGATACTATTTTTTAATAATATTCTAGATATAAGTAGTAAACTCATGCCTGGATGTGACACATATTTTTGTGTATTTTTATTCTAAATAAATAATAAATAATTAATTTTTGACTTTAGTATTTTTGGAATAAAAAAGCTCTCGTGTCTGACCACCTTAACTAATTCAAAACTTTGCAAAATTCAATTGATTTCTTTTTTTTCCTTATAGTAGAAGAAACAAAGAATGTGATGCATCTTTTGGATTTAAAAAATATTGTACCATTTGAAAGTTATAGTTGTTTTTCAAGTAGTCTACCAGTCAACACTTTATGCATAACTCCATTAGAAAATAAGTAATAATTACTTAATAAACTCATAATTTGGCAAAACTTACATTTATGGAAAGATAAGAACATTCTTAAGAAACGTTGATCATTTCATCAAATTTTGGTGAAAGAAAAGTCATCAACTACATGTTTGAAGTGAAAATCACATAAAAATAGGCCAAAAGCACATTTTTAGGATGTTTTTAAAGTTGATCATATAGGTTTGGTATCAAAAGATATAGTAGACCTTATAAAGATATTAATTATTTTCATTTAGTATCAGGGTGGATGGGAAAAAAGTTGGAATAAATTTTGAAATGGTTTGAAATATTTTAGAACTACATATTTTTTAGATCGCCACTTTTTGGCACACCATGATCCTGCACATACCCCCTTCTAATTAATTATTGCAAAACCTCACTAAGAACATGTTACACTTATCGATAACCTTAATCTTCCACTTTGCAACTTGAACAAATTTTTTTACACACAATATTATGATGAGTGAGCTTAGCCATGTCATCCTCAACATGTATTCTTCATGTCCTCAACCTGAATCCTCAAGATATCAACTCTATTGGGAGATGTAAAAAGTCTACTAAAACATGCCTCTATAAACTCTATCTTAGAAAAGACATCACCTAAACTTACATATATTCTTCTAGACTTGTCCTTTCTTCTTTTGATGTTAACTACATATAGCAGATACTCAAAAGTATCTCCCATAACTGTGGGTGGTTATCATGCTCAACTAGCCATCTATACCAACTTAATCTTTGCGTTATTCTTCTATCAAATACCATAGAAGACATCAAACATGCTTAGTTGAATCAAATCAGAGAAAAAAGAAAGAGGATGGCCAAGATTATCTTGTAGAGAAAAATGAGCATTAGGTACTAAATTGGTTATTGTGGAATTGAGATAGGGTTAATCTCTTAATAGAGTTCTCTTAACAGGCTTATATAAATCTCCTAGCAGAGTCCTTAATTTATTGTTGGTGTAAAATCCTTTAATAAGGTGAGACCTAATAGTTTCTTAAGCTTTTAATAGGATATACCTCTCGTAGGGTATATCATATCTTATGGTCAAATATTGTAACCTTAACTAGTTAAATTTATTGTTACAATAGTGAAGATTTGTGAGTTTCAACCCCACATTAGTTTCACCTTCATCTTGAAGTGTTTCTAGGTAAAACCAAATCATTGTGCTATGTGTTGAACTATTATAGATGTGATTTATTGTATTTAATTTTCAGCATTACAATTTTATTGATAGATCTATGAAATTATTTGGATATGAATTTAAGGAATTTTTTTTATGATAAAAGTTTAAGATCTTGATTCAAACCCCTCTCAATATCTTGTTTCCCTTATACTTATTCCAAAAATTGGCATTGGAGCCTAGTTCTCTTGTTAGGAAGCCTAACATCTTGAGAGGATAAGATCATGGAGATGGAAGTGTATAAGTTGGAGAAGGTAATTGATAATCATATGATTGAAATCTAGATTGGGTTGCAATAATTAGAAACAACAAGAGAAGAGTTAAGGAAATCCCTAAAGAGAAGAAGATAGATAGTTATATAACTTAATAGAAATTAATACATAAAAGTTGATATAGAAAGACTGTTGAATAATGGAAAGTCTGGTAACAAAGATGAAGCAATGAAAAAATTACTAGAAAAAAAAATTAAAAGATCTCAAGACAAAATAAGAAATTCAATCAATTACTCTTTGTGAATATATTAAAGAAAGGAAGAAAGCAATGGATGATAAGATCATGGATGAAGAAGGTAAAAGACACTTGAAGAAACATCATTTGAAGTTCAAAAGCTTACAAAAAAATAGCTTGAATTGATAAATAAAAGGTAATTTCTAATTAGGAAGTAAATAGAAGGAATGTGGAGATCAAAAATCTAAAGTTTTAGAATTAGTAGTTAAAAAATGAGTTAAGGCATGAAAAGGAACCCATGGAGAGGGTGAACAAAACAAATGAAGAAAACAAGCATTTTGAAGATATGATGAAGTTGCCTAGAGCTAAAGATACCTCTAGACTTGGATAGAAGCTATATTCAACTACTAAAGAAGGATAATCATCCAAAAATGGAGAACAATGGAATGAAAAATTAAAAGGAAAACCCACATGCCATTACTATCAAAAGATTGGACATATAGCAAACTCTTGGAAAACAAAAATTAGTAAAAAAACTATAAACCTAAGCCAAGTAATAATGATCAAAATTGCAAGAAAATATGACATCAAACACATGAATGTAGACCAAAGAACAATGACTCAACTAGAAAGGTATCTAGATTCCAAGGTCATTCCTAGTATGGACACAAATATTATGAGTGTAGAATTAAGAAGAAGTCACACTGCTCACCTGAGATCCAAACTCATATAGAAGAGAAAGGAAAGTCCTACAATTGGGATTATAACACATGGTACAATTGTCACTATTGTGGAGAGTATGGACACATTCTAGAGAATTGTGTCAAGGCACACTTGAGAGGAAATTACAATAAATGGATAAATAGAGAAATAGTATGCTTCAATTGTCTCAAATTTGGATACATCAGTAAGAGCTAGGTAAGTGCAAAAAGTTGGGTCTCACTTTTTGGCAAAAAGTGGAAGTGGAAGTGTTTTTCCTATATTTGAAATTTCTTCTCAATTCTAGTCAAAATTTGATGCATTTAGAGGTTGAATATAAAAAAATTTAGAAATAAAAATTTTAGTGTTTGGAATCTATTTTTTGAATATGTAATTTATTTGTGTACCCATATAGATTTTTGTTTTGATATGGATCTTTAACAGCCACATTTTCAAAATGCATATTTCAGGACCATACCACACTCATGTATGAACACCATAATTTGACAAAAATAAATAATTTTTTGTAAATCCTTTTAAATAAAGTTACCTAAAACACCAAAGATTGATGAAAATATGTTCTCTTAATTTTTTATTGAATAATTTTATTATTAATAATTTTTAATTGGCTATAAAGGTAACTTCTAAAACCTCTCATGTATGGACAACATAATTTGATCAAAATTTCACTTTTTTTCAAATTTTATTTTTAACTTCAAAATAATTGAATTTATATTTATGACATATAAATTCATTTAAGAAAAATTATAACATAAAAATATTATTAAAGTTTTAGTGAATGCTGCTATTTTACATTTAGGTATCACTTCTGATTAAAAAATAATACAAAAATAGTATATAAAGGCATAACACTATAAAATTTATATTTCTAAAATTAGGATAGTGAGAGCTCTAATGGATTTTGTTAGTTCAATGCCTTAGCCAAATCTTGAGAGGTCAACGCATAGGCTTGGTCTCACGAAACCTATCCTGAACCAAAATTTGAGGCAAGAAAAAAAAATCCCCACCCCATGTTGTAAGAAACGAGCACCTGTTATTTGAAATTCAAAAGTAGGATCTTTTTGTGAAAAATTAAAAGTAACATTTAAAATCTTCCCAAAAATAAAAAAATTCAAATATTTAGAAATGGGTGCCGATTTTTTACTTTTAAAAAATGATTACTTGTTTCTAAAAAATTCAATTTTTCTCTTTTTTTTTCAAAAATGGGTGCCCATTTTTTAAATTTAGGATTGGGTACCCAAGTCGAATACAAGTGCTTATTTTTTAAACTTAGGTACCCATATCTTAAGAGGTCTCATTCCACAAAACTAACTTCCATGGTATTGTGACACAACTTTGTGCATTTACCCAACTACAAATCTAGGACACATGCACCAACAACAAGCAATGGAAATGAAAAGCTAAAAGGAAATAAGACATGGATAGAGATAGTAAGAGATGGAAGAAGTAGAGTAGAAGACATTATGATCACCCAATCTAATGGAACAATTGTTCACACCATATATAACTAGAAAAAGATGGTATGTAGGAACTGTATGCACAAAGCTATATTGTACATTAGTTCCTGGCATTGAAGTAATGCAAAGACATCTCTACATAAATTAAGATGCAATAAGAGATGTTACATTAAGAAATCACTAAGTACCAAGCAACAATGGTACAAGCCATATTGAATGAGCCTTCTAGTATATACCAAGTGATCAAGAATTTTTTCTTATTGATCGAGTGAAATGGTTATGAATGGGTAAATAATCTTGGCTAAACTAAAGTATAGACTAAACTAGCTATCATAGACTATCTGAGTACAAAGATAGTAATTAGATACCTAAAAAAAGAAAATCAAAGGTACTAATTGAATTTGGACATTCTCTTTCTCTCGCCAAGTGATTAGAGAGAGACTCACAAAAAGATTTAAAGGTTGTAAAAGTGATTTCAACTACTAGATCAAAGAATATTAATGTAAGTTATTAGAAAATTTGTGAAGTAAAGTAAGTATTACTCCTAGTGTTGAGTAAGGTATTTAGTGAAGGAATTATTTGAATTTTTTATATTGAAAAACCCTAGTTCAAAATGGCATCTAGTAGTGAAATGGTAAAGGATAGCAATGCACAAATCATTAGAAATAATTAGGAGCCTGCACCAAATTTTAGAAATTCAATTAACATTGAAACCCATATTGATGAAGTTGGAGCATTGTCATCAGTTTAACCTAGAGTCTTGACTATTCAAGATATCAGATCTTTCTATCAATGCAAGATTGGAGAGATTGGAGATTTTGAAATAAGTGTAGCATATGATAAGCTCTATGTTTATGGAATTTTGAAAGATGAATTCAAGATCATTGCTAACAAAGGGCTTACCTATGACCTAGGTTTTCCCAAAGTTTTCAAGATTGAATGGATCAAGATTCTTCTTAGCTGAGTGAATAACACAAAAATATATTTGGAATAGGGACCGATAACTTAGATAAACAAGGCAATCATTCAAAGGGTAACTGGGTACCCTACATTAGGTTAACCAAAGAGCATAAGTAGTGGAACCAAGAATGCTATTGAAAAATTTACCAAGGTGAAGTGGAATGGTCATGGAATGTTAATAGACATTATTGTGGATCCACTAATTGAATTTTTTGTTCATGTGATTGCACACAAGTTCTATCAATGAAGAAGATTGAACAACATACCTTGCATAGCAATTGATTTTTGCCACAAAATTTTGAAGCAAGATCATTCATATAACCTTTCCAAACTATAGTTGCATCAACTCATAGAGTACCTAGAAGCAATAAGGAAAGTGAAGAACTCATCTTGTAAGTTTGGCTTCCTAGTAGTTTGTATATTTTTCTATGTACATAATTATTTTCCTATCATTAGAAGGATTGGATGGGATAAAAATAGAATTGTTATGGAAAAACTAAATGACCTAATAGATAGGTTAGGAGAAAATGTTAAGGTAGTAATGGACAACTATTTTGAAGAGTTTAAAGCTGAAATGAAGAAGAGGATGAGGATTCCATAGTCTATTATAGACAAATACTAATGATGAAATATGTTTCATGGTGGACATAGTTTTTGTGTATGCATAGGCATTATTACTAAGGGTATCATGGTTGAGACCAATGCCCTATGAGGTAAATATAGATGATAATACAACTATAGTTAATACACTATTGGCATAAAATATTGATCTACTAGTGCTGAGCAGTTTGGTACTTATGAGGTCCAATTATTGGTGACCTAAATGTAAATGTTGGCACACTTAAGGAAGGAAAGCAAAGGAGAAGTAAAGTTCTCACAGCTAGTAGGATGGAACAAGGAGAAGTTTCTAGAAACCCTTAGAGGCCGAGAAAGAAAAAGGAAAAGAACTTGCAGTTGCGAAGTGAAAGGCCACTAGGAAGAAAAAGGTTGTAATAATTAAACCTAAAATGAAGGAAGACCTTCAGAAAAAATTGTAAGAAATAGTGAGACCATTGAGGCCAAAAGGAAAGATGATCATCACTAGAAGAAGGTCAGCACAAACCCCTACCGAGGTATTACTAAGAAGTGCATTAAAGAAAATGAAGCAGGTAGATGTGCAACTCAAATGAACAAGGAAACTAATCATTACACAAGACAAGGAGGAAGATGAAGAAAAGACAAATATTGACAAGGCTAGAAAACTACTTGAATAGACTCCCTCAAATAACTATAGATCAAATATGTGAAAAACTAAAAGAATCAAATAGAATTATGGAACTCAAAAGTTTATAAGTGATGATCAAGTCAAACTTGAAGGCACAATGATTGATATGTTGATCAACTATAGGCACACACCCATGAAATTAGGACCTAGAGTTCCAATAGGATTATACAAAATAGTGGATACTAAGTGGAAATGGACTTTTTCTGCTAAAAATAAAATAAGAGAAACAACATTAGCACAAGTTATGCTAGATTGGGGAAAGACACACATGTCTATAGCCCTTAAAGATTTTGTTAAGAAGTTTGTTTGAGGATAGGGCATATAAAATTTTGAAGAATAAAGCTCCTAATATTGAGCAAGACAATATAAGAGTATGGAAAGAAGCATTTGGAGTGCTTACTCCAATAGTGGAGAAGAGATAAGGCTGAGATTCTATAGAATTTGAAGATAGTTATAAACAAGAAGTAGCCAAGCTAGCAGCATAAATTGAAAAAATTGTCAGTGGATATAACAAAAGGACTCTATGAAAATTTAAGATGACATTGACACCCCTCTACCTAATCCTAATATACCAATTAAAGAAAAAATTCAAAGTTTGATGAAGGACTTAATAAAATTTAGTACAAACCTAATTTCTTTACAAATCGTTGAATATCGAATGCTTTAAGTAAAGAAGACTAATGATACTATAGTCACAACAATTATTGAGGCTATAAGTGATGAGAAACCTAGTAAGGCATTAATTTTATATATGCCACCAATCTATATGAAAAATTTGAACAAGGTTGTAAATTTTGAGAAAGATTCATGAACCCAAATGTAAGAGGATGAAGTCACGCTCAAAGTGAAAGAGGCCACTAAAGCTCTTATTCATTTTTCAAGTGCAAAGGCTGCTAAACCTATACATATGACACCTATGCAAAAAATGATATCGACAATAGTGCATCAACCAAAGGAGAGATCAAGTGAAAAGAGGAAACAATTGCAACTAGTACTGTCAAGTGATGCACCCTTCAGATCTAAGCATGTAACTCATGTAGAGGAGGATGATAGCAAGTCAGTGAATCTTGATGAGGAGATTCCATTACTTAAATATGATTTGAATAATCTTACATTAGTGAAAACAAAAGAATTACAAGTTTTTTGAGTTGTAAAGAAAAATAAGAATGACTCAAAATAGAGCAGAAGAGAGGACAACTATTACATACTATCAATGATATTTTAATAGATGTATTTGGAATTATAGATGTAAACAAATAGTATCCAATTTTGGGCCAACTAGTATATGTCATTGACAAAATTCAAATAGATGATATAGAGACAAATGAGAATTTGTTACAATGGTCTGAAGGGAGAATGGAGCATAAAGTGTTATAGAAACTCTTTCATGAACTTAAACATAGGCAAGTCGAGCTTTCTACATATGTTACATAGTTGGAAATAATTGTGAACACTATCAATTCTTTATATTTAAAATTGTGTGGTATAGATTTCTTTACATCAGATACTACACACTCATTACAGCTATTGCATTAGAAGCATGAAAGTTGATGTTCATTCTTTGGGAAAGAATGTAATCTCAATCTCATTTCCTTACAATGAAATTAAATTTAGTCAGATAAGGTTAGATGAGCACACAATTAAAGAAGTAGCAATAAGGCATAAGTTTATATTGATACAATTTCAACTATCGACCCATCTAGAGATAATTCCAAAGGTAATCTATATAGCTAGAGATATTGTGCAGAAATAGACAAAATTTTCAGAAATTGCAAGATATATTGACCTATATACCAAGCTAGAGATTAAATTTTGGATTTTGGATCATGGAAAAGAAAAACAAAACATTGGCTATTCCAATATTATGGCTAGTCAAAAATATTTTTTTGAGAAATACCAGCTCATCCCAACAACCCCAAGTTTCATTTGTGACAAAAAAAAGGGGGAAATGATGAGGGAATGAGAAATGAAGAGAAATCATGAAATAATAAAGGGGAAGATTATATTTTGAACAAAATAAATTCATGACAAAGTGTTTCTATACTAATGTCAATGGGAGAGATTGTTGATCTCTAAACCTATGTTTCTTATTAGTGCCCCAATGCTTAGTCATTTTCAAGTCATTTACAAGATCATCATAGCGACCGAGTTATCTAGCAAAGGGCGAGTAGATAATACTTATATCAAGTAGAACAACAATTATCAAGCATTTAGTAAATATCAAGTAGTTATATTAGTTGAGGAAGTTAGTATGAGCAAATAAATATAATGAAGAATGAGCATATTGAAATGTTATTAAGAGCCAAGAAAATAAACATATAGAGGTTGAGTAACCACATGAAGGTTTATGCATAACTGAGCATTAGAGCATTCGAGTTCCAAGTAAATTAGCTTCTATATACAAGTTTTTTAATGGCACAAACTCATATATAAATTATTTTGGTCAACAATTCTATGACATTGAATATTTGTAGAGTGCGAATAGATTTTGATGATGCTTCATTACATAGGCTAATGATCCCTAGGTGAGTGATCCAACCAATTAGAGAAAGGAATGTAAATAGAAAATTATGAGGAAGTTTAATCCATTGATTAAGGTGTAGAAACTTCACATGATGTCTATTTAAGGAGGTTTCTAACCCTAGAATCATATACAAGAAGAGTACATGAGGTATATGTGCATGTGAAGGAGTGACATTAAGTTTTAGAAAAAGATCCAGTAGAGGGAAATCAAAGTAGTGAAGGAATGAAAAAAAAATTAGATTAGGAGGATCAGATTAAATAAAAAGGAAAGAGGAGGCCCAAGATCAGTTTGTAGAGAAAACTGAGGGTTAGGTACTAAATCAGATAATATGTAATTGAGATAGGGTAAATTCTTTAACAGAGTGGTCTTAATAGGCCTATGTAAATATGCTAATAGAGTCTTTAGTTTATTGTGCATGTAAATTACTTTAACAAGGTGAGAATTATTAGTCTATTAAGCTATTAATAGGACAGACCCCTTAAAGGGTAGATCATATCTTATGGTCAAACATTGTAACCTTAACTAGTTAACTTTATTGTTCTAACAATGAAGATTTGTGGATTTCATCCCCACCCCAGTTTTACCTTCATCTTGAAGTTTTTTCTAGGTAACCAAATCATTGTGTCATGTGTTGAATTGTTATGGATGTGATATATTACATTTATGTTTCAGTATTACATTTTTATTGATACATCTATGAAATGATTTGGATATGAATTAAAGGACTTGTTTTATGATAAAAGTTTAAGATCCTATTTCACACCACATCTTAGTATCTTGCTTCCCATATATTTATTCCAAAAATTAATGTGTATTAGTAGCTGCATACTTTTGTATATGCAATAATTATTGGTTAGGAGATTTAATTTTTATGTATCAAAGTTTGTGACTCATTAAAACAAAGTTATATGATCTAAGAAAAGGACCACATATTTTATTTCCATTGTATAGATACATTTTCATTTTCATTGTGTTCATAAGTATTAAAAATTTAAGAAATATCTATTTCATGTAATTTGAAAATTAAATTACTCTTCCCAAATATCAAATGTAGTTAAAAGTACATATTTTATTCAATTTTAAATTCCAAAAAAATTGTTAATTTGTTCTAATTTTGGATATTCTATTACTAACTAAATGTTGGAAACTACATTTGGAACAATTGTTATGTTGTCATTAATTTCAAATCTTATAGGCAAGATAGTTTCTATCTGAGGAGAGCACCATATCTTGATTATTAATGAAGAGAATTTGAGAAGGACATAACAAAAGAACCTAGAGGTAAGGTTGAGTTATGAGGAACTATAATAAGGATTTGATCTCTTGGAATTTGACAAGATCATACAATTGTTTAATCATAACGAAAATAGAGAAGATAGTGGTACTGAAGTCTAGAAGAAGTGATCAAAGAAAGACCAAATGCATAGGCTTGAGTGAGAAAAAGAGCAGAAGATTAAGGAACTAGAATTTTATGCCAAGTGATTCTAGTATTGACCAAGTGATAGGATAAGATGATCAAAATATAGTATCGATTGAGCATTACTATTAAGAAAGTTTCAACAAGTATGCTAGCCATAATAGCTACTATCAACCTAGTAATTAAGTAATAATCAAGTCTCATAATGTAGGGTTCACCAAGGGACAACATTTCATAGAGTATGAGGTAATCTTGATTTATGACTGACACAATTGAATTCTTGGAATATGGAAAACTTGTTCAGGATAAGGATTGATGAGCTAGATTATTTCATGCAAGGAAATGGCTAGGTGAGAAATCAAACATTTAATTTAAAAAGAAGTTTCTAGAAAAGGAAAAGATGAATGAGAAGGTAGGAAAAGTCATTATGTGTGTTTAGTATGATCAAAACCCTAAGATCTATGATGATGTTTAAGCTGCAAAAGATCAGAATTACCTATTTAAGGAGGTACAATGGATAATTTTCTATGGTTGGTATAGTTGTTGATTCTATTGATTTATGAACTTGAGAAGAAGGATGAACAATATACTATTGAGGTGAACAGTGTTTCCTTGAACTATTACCAAGAAAATTAGTGATGGAGTTGTTAATGGAGATAGTAAATGAGTTAGTTATTGGACCAAATTGTGATTTGTATTTGTAAAGTGAGTTGTATATAGAATATTAAACTACTAATACTTTCTAATATTTGTATCAGTATTAGAATCCCTTAATCAAGGCTGAACTAACATTCATATGTAAATCCTTTAATCAAGGTGACATTTTAATGGAATGTTCAGAATCCCTCTAACAAGGTCACTTCTAATAGTTTGATTTATTCCTTTAGCAAGGTCACATTTAATAGTGTGTTTTGTAACCTTTAATAGGGTTGGCTCCTAATAGATCTCACTTGAGAAGATCAAAAAATTTGTGACATGTTAGTGGTGTTTTTTTTTTTTCCCAAATTGGGTTTCCATATTAAATCATAGTGTCATACTTGTCTAGATGTCATCTAAGATGTTTTACTATTAAAGTTTACATTATACAATTTTTTTGCTCTTAGGATGGTGGATTGGAATTTTATGTTGCTAATTATTTACTATAGAGACTGAGATACTAAATATCTAGATTTGAAGTATTTGAAGTGATTAAATGTTCGATTGGTACATCTAGACTAGAGCATAACTAATTCACCTCCTCATCTCAATTATTCAAAATCATTCTAACAATTGTTATTAGAGTATTGGTACTTGTAAAGAAATTTTTGAAGGTACTTGAAGCTAAGGATCAAAATGTATAGAAAGGAGGTGCCAAGGTCAAACAAGGAGAACTTCCCTACATGGAAAAGTTTCATCTCAAAGCAATTCAAGAAGGGCAGTGTATTACGTGGAGAATGCATATGTAGAGATACAAAAACCACTGATAGCTCAACAAATGATAGAAAAGAAAGAATACAATTAGGCCATGTTTGAGATTGTATCAACCCTAAGATATACTAAGTTTGATAACATAAGGGTGTCCAATACTACTAATAAAATATTGGATACATTGAAAACTATCTATGAAGGAGACATAAATGTTTTGAAATAAAAATAAGAAATTTTGAAAGGAAAATCTGATGAGATGAAAATGATGGAAACATTAGGATTAACCTTATTCATAAATAACAGTTACATGCAAATATAACCAATACTAGAAAATATAACACAAGACATCAAGATTTAACATGGTTCACCCAATCCCTAGGCTATGTCCACCAATAATGAGTCCAATATTATTATTATCCAATGATATAACCTTATTTCAATCCATAATCCCTTGTAGCTCAATACCACCAAAAGAAGCTACAATATCATCATTCATATTGAAATCCCTAACCTTAAGTCTTTTTATACAATCCTATTTTGATTACAAAATTAGGGCTAGAATAATAGAAAATCATAGATGGCACCTTTTACAATATAAGGCCATTTTTGGCTTTGGGGGAGCTATCCTAAAAAATTCCCATGGGGGTGTTGCACCTTAACCCCACCCTTTACTATAATAGGAAGTGCACTTGGGGCACTACTTGAGGACCACACAGGGGTGTTTCCCTTTGACCCTATCTTGGGGCCACTGCCTCGAAACCCCTATGGAAATAATCTAGAGGGAAATCATGCTAAATAAACCTTTGAGTTTGATTAGGCTCCACATAACAACAAGAAAGTGAGACCATTGCTCAATAATATGGATCAGTTAAAGAAGTGGTAAATCCTATAATAGGATAAAATAGAAACATTGATGTTGAAACTATGATGAACAAGGTATTGAGAACCCTACTTCACCAAGCACTAGACTTTCTTTTATGAAATGATTCAGCATAGAACTCCTTAAGCTATTGATATTTTCATTTAAGGACTTAAAGCTCTAATACAAATTGTTAAAAAGTAAAGTCCACTAAGATAATTGAGAGGGGGGTAGTGGGAGGGGTGAATCAATTATCATATTAATACAACTCTCAATTTCCTCATTAAATCCAAAAAATGTATATAATAGATGCAACAACCATAAAAATCTTACCATAAACACTAACATCAAATTTTGTTAACTAGGAAAAACCTTGATCATAGGGAAAATCCTAGTGTGGAAAATCCACACATTGTCTGGGACAACTTTGAGTAATAGTTCACAAATTTATCTTGTAGATTACTATGATGAAGGAACCTATTTTGTTTAGCATACTGTAATTATGGATTTTGTAATTCCACATATAAAGTGATAATAAGAATCTAATATTTTTCTCTTGCAAATTATTATTACTTATTTGTTCCTATTATGTGCTTAAGGTATTGTTGTCACTTAGGTTTGCACCCTTGTCCAAGGCCTATGCATGAGGACAACCTAGTGAAACATGGAAACAACCTCCAAGCTGTGGGACTTGAACTGTGAGGTTGGGTCTCCGGAGAAGACCGGATTCCTCTTACTCTCAGGGCGCACCTATCTATTCTTAGAAGGGAAAGGGAGAAAGAGAGCACTAAAGAAAATCTACCTAGTCTAATCTAAGGCGGTGATGCACCAAAACAGAGTGTTCAGACTCATTTCTGCCCATATATGCACTACAAAACTAGGGTAACATCCAAAGTCATACATTCATTCAGACTTATATCAACTAACAACCACATACAGATCAGGAAACCAACTGAATAACACTAGGAATAGAAGATTTCACTTGTATATTATTCAATAGGCCAAAGATAGATACAGTATGTAGACCACTAATCTCAAAAATACATCAATGAGAGGTAAAATGATACACATACACGTTGATGGCTAAAAAAAGATGATACAGGATGCTTATCTAGCTCAGAGACAAAGGGATTTTTTTACCCTACAAGTCTGCAAGCAGTAGCAGAGAAAATCAGGGAGAGTCCACCCTTACAAAATGTACAAAATCTGCCTTTATAGTTCAGGCGTAACTGAGATCTTTTTGGCTAAAATGACCCTGCCACTACCTGCCATTGAGTACCATGGAAGACAATCATGGAAAAAATCTCCAGAAAATTTGATCTCTTTCGCCAATAATGTCCTGAGAAGACTGAAAACGACGTCATAACTGTGCTCCGACCTAGTAGATGGATCAACGGGTGGGTGGAGTGTCATTCTATGTTTTACATTTACTTTGGTAGGTCGAGATTGATCATGGAGATTAGACCGCACGACAAAATTGATTATCTTTGCCTCCTGGTTCATGAATCCGTCGAGGTCAAAAGGTCAACCGTGCTCCCTATGCGTCAACTAGGCCGCGCGAGCCAATTGCATTTCTTTATTTTGCCACCTGGAGGGCCTCCTGCAGTCGACCACCCTTCCTTGGACTAACCGCGCCACCCTGAATACTATCATGATGGTGACAGTTACACTAACCGCCAACCGCCATCCTAGACTGCACTGACAGGATGTGTGTCGACAAGGCGTTGTGTCGCCAACATAACCCTCGCACATCTCCGCCATAACGCGATGGCGCCTACCATCGATCAACCTCGATCCAATGATCATGGGGACTCATCATTCTACAACCTCTTCTCTTGTAAATCACTGGGCCCGCAGCACATGTGGCACTTCCCCATTGGTCCGACGATCACTTAGTCCTTACTGCGCCAGCTGTATGAAACATGGTTCCACCAGGACACGTGGCGCACGAGCGCTAACTCGCTATCATAAAATTCATGCAGTTTCTCCATGGCGAGATAGCGACTGCCAGTAATCCCTGTAGATCTGACGGTGTAGAACCCACCTTTGCAACGTGTTGGTTGCGTCAAGAAATTGGTCCCACGACATGTCCGTGCCCTGACCTGGCATATGTGGCAACTCCTGATTCACCGTGGACCCTCTAATCCACGACTGGGCCCATCTTGTTTGGCACCACCTCAGCGACGCATCCTGGCAAGACTTGACCCCACCGACACGTGGCAAAAGGGTGCCAAGTCGCTATGCTAAAAAACCCGCAGCTTCGCCATGGCGAGATGGTGCCTGTCGTCGATCCTTTCCAGTCTGACAGTCAAAAAACTCTCCCTCCTGTGACTAGGCGCCATGTTGCTATGCAAAAATCGAGACCAAATTCCCATAGCGCCATAGCACCCACTGAAAACATGCCTTGAGATTTACACGTGTCCCCATTTGATTCGCTATCTTGATGCCGAGCTAACAAATTACGTTGCAGAGTACCGATGGGACCCATCTGCCTGATCCTTCCTTGCCATGGTGAACTTTTCGTTTGGGCACTATGTCACCATTGGAAAATGCATTGGTTTTTCATTGGCGCCATGGTGCCTCGCCATTTTTGAAACGTCCGGGCCATGAACCTATCTGCCTGCCGCCACGAAACCTCTGACCTGCCTTACTCTGCGACCTGCGATGAAACCCATCCCACTCATTGCCATATTCGTAACTACACCACACCTTGGATGACACCTGGCGACCCTTGGTGAGACCTGGTCCTGTCAATCCACGTGGCGGATGGTTTCCATGTCGCTATGATAAAATCCACACATCTTTTCCATAGCGAGATGGTGCCATCCGCTGATGCGACCAAATTTGACGATCGTGAGGACTCATCGTACCTCATGCTTTTGCCCTCAATGTTGATACACCTAGCATCACTTTGAGACACAGCCCCACCTGACACGCGTCACTAGGATGTGATGTCACTGTCATAACCCTCGCGCAACTCCTCCATAGCATGATGGCGCTTACCGTTGATCCAAGCTGATCCGATGGTGGTAAACGTAAGCCTCGACTGTGTTAGCCGTGCCGACAGGAACTCTGACCTGGCACCCGTGGTTTCTCCTGATTCATCGCCGCAACACCTGATTCTACCGGTCGTCAAAATTTTCCGCCGTGACTCTTTTTGCCGAGTGCTATGTCGCTATGGAGATTTTCTGGCCGATATGCGGTAGCGACATAGCGCCAAGGGCATCAAAGAACTTTTTTCGACTCACCAAACTCTGGACCCACCCCTGCAACGTGTCGACAGGGCATCATCGTGCTATCATAAATATCGTGCATTTCCTTTATAGCGCGATGGCGGCAACCGTCGGTACCGCTTAGATCTGACGACCAGAAACTCGTGGGTCGTAGCATTAAATACTAATTCGAGACTAACCATTGCATGAGCCACGCATTCAAATTTAAATCCTTGGCGGTAAAACCAGAGGTAACACTTCTGGCGACTCGCAGGGGGCATGAGCTTGCTCAATGCATGACTAGTGCCTGAGAATGATCCATTGGGCCATGGAGTCAGAAAAGAGGGCCTGGAAGGTACAAAACTGAGAGCTGCAAGAAACCCTAACCCTTAATGAGGAAATCAAAACATTAAAGAACTATTGAACTCTGGCTCTGTCTTGCGACTTGAAAACAAAAAACAAGACCTCCTCAGCAACCTGAGACTTGTCAAAACTTTGACAACTAGCAACTCAAGAAGTGAGCCATGTGCATGCACACTTATTGTAAAACAGGAACAACAGGAAGCAACTAAACTAGCTATGTACATGGATTCACAACTTTCAGAAATAGGGCTTCAAATGGATCCCATTGACTGGAATGGGCAGAATTTCACCATTTGGCCTTCTTAGCTGGAACGCATTGGCCTGTTTGCAACTGGAGATCAGATAAGGGCCACTCCATAGTGGATCGAATTTGGAGTGCCTTCCTGGTTTTGCTCTTTCTGAGTCCCACTTGAGAAATAAATCTCCTTCTCTGAAGATTATGACCCTTGCCTTCTTATCAAAACTCTTCTTCATCTGCTGCTGGTGTATCTCCAAGGTTTGCATAGCTTTGTTTCTCTTTTCTTCCAGTTCAATCAACTCTACCATTCTCACTGACATGGGACTATTTTCAACCAATTCTAGTTGATGAGCCAACTCCAAGGATGGGAATTCCAACGAGATTGGAAGTCTGGCCTCCCTACCATATACCAGCACAAAAGGTGAATTCCCAATAGATCTCTTGGGTGTTATCCTATTAGCCCATAGAGAAGTCCTTAAATTTTTATGCCAGACCCTCTGATTGTCTTCTATCATTCTCCTTATGATTCTGATCAGATTCTTATTGGAGGATTTAGCCAAACCATTACCCTTTGGGTAGTAATTTGATGATGTGCTCAGATAGATATTGTGACTCATTGCCCATGCACAAATCTGGGTTCCAACAAAAGATTTGGCATTATCTGAGATGATAGTAGAAGGAGCTCCAAACCTAGATACAATTCCATCAAGGAATTCAACAACTGATGGCTCTGTAGCATCCTTCAAGGCAACTGCCTCTGTCCACCTAGTGAAATAATCGGTAACAACCAAGATCCATTTATGACCTGCGCTAGATGGAGGATTAATAGGGCCTATGAAATCCAACCCCCACTGGGTGAAGGGCTGATCCACCTAAATGGGGTGAAGAGGAAGAGCTGCAAGTCTTTGTTTACCTGAGAAAAAGGCACATTTCTCACATTTTCTCACATACCTATAACAATCATGGAACAGAGATGGCCAGTAATATCCAACCCTCATGATCTTCATGGCGGTTGTTCTTGCAAAGAAGTGGCCACCATCACAGCCATCATGAAGTTCTTTAATCATCCTCTCAACCTGATCTTCTTTAATACATCTCAATAGGGTCCCATTAAAATCCCTCCTGAATAGGATATCATCAATCACAACATAGGGAATGGATTGCAGTCTTTATTGTCTTCTTTTAGCTCTGTCCAATCCTTGAGGGTATCCATTCCCTGATAAAAATTTCCTCATGTCATCCATCTAGCTCCTTGGGGCATTAACATTTCTTTCCTCTTGCTGCTCTGTAATTACCACACCAGTCGCTTCATCTGAATCCTGACCTGATAACATTTCCTTGCATAATCCTCTCCCTCTTACCAACTTGGTAATTTGAATATCAACATCATATTCCATTACCCTAGTGATCCATCTAGCTCTCTTTTCACCAATTTCCTTTCTTAACAAGAAATCTTTTACACTCGCATGGGGCACCAACAAATGGATCCTATTGTGGGATAAGAGGTGTCTAAATTTCTTCAAAGCTCTAATGACTGCAAGGGCTTGCTTCTCAAAAAAGCTATACTTATCCTCATACTCCTTGAGTCCTTCAGTAAAGAAGGCTATGGGCTGCTCCTCATTCTTGTCATTTGTCTGAGTCAAGATAGTAGAAACACTTGACTCACCACCTAAAGTGTAGAGGATGAAATATTTCTCAAAATTTGGGTTCATGAGAGTGGGGGCTGAGGCTATGGCTGCCTTAATTTCTTCAAAACTCTCCTTCCCCTCCTTGGTCCATGAGAAGACCATATCTTTCTTAAGCATGGTTGTGAGGGGTTTCACCATGATGGCAAGATTAGGAATAAACCTTCTTACAAAATTTATCCTACCAAGGAAACTTTGCAGCCCTTTCTTGTGTTTAGGGAGGGGAAGGGCAAGTATGGATTTTGTTCTTTCTGGATCAATGGTCAACCCATCCTTAGATACAATGTGTCCTAGTAATTTTCCTTGGATTGTAGCAAAGAAACACTTGGATGGGTTGAGGGAAACCCCAAACTCTCTACATCTTAGAAATACCTGTCTCAAATGATCAAGGTGATCTTTTACATTCTTGGAATATATAGTTATATCATCAAGGTATACTAAGACAAACTTGTCGATTAATCTTTTGAAAGCTACCTCCATTGCCTTTTGGAATGTAGCACTTGCATTTGTTAGTCCAAATGGCATCTTGCAATAAGCATAGGTCCCCCATTTAGTAGTAAATGTTGTCTTATATCTGTCAGATTCTTTAACCAACACTTGGTTATAACCAGAAAATCCATCAAGAAAAGAGAACCTCCTTGACCCACTGACCTTGGACAAAATTTGCTCCATAGAAGGGAGAGGATGGTGATCCTTAAGGGAAGCCTGATTAAGATCCCTAAAGTCCACACACAATCTGATTTCTCCATTCTTCTTCCTTACAGGGACAAGGTTAGCCACCCATGATGAGTGTTTGATAGGAAAAATTATGTTAGCTTCAATCAACTTTGATAGTTCCTTCCTCATTAGGGGTTCAATCTTGGGATTCACTGGCCTCTATTTTTGCCTTACTGGTTTGACCCTATCAACTAAATCTATGGTATACTAAAACAAACTACGGTTAAACCCCTTTAAGTCATTATATGACCAAGAAAACACATCATTAAATTCTTGACATAGATGAATGAAATTTTCTTGCTCAGCCACAAAACATACCTTCCCCATGTTAAGAGATTTTCCATCAGCAATAGTAACTGGAGCATGATCATCCTTTTCTACGGCTAGATTTATTCCTTTGCCTCTTGTCTGTTCATCAGGATTAAAGACACTCTCCAAGGTAATGATACCCTTGGGCAACTTGTTGGAATTGAGGTGAATGATCTGATCACCATACTAATCTTGTAGTCTTGACTGATTTCTTTCTAAAAATTCTACTTCATTCTGCAAGAAACTCACAATCTGCTCATCGGACTCAAACACCTGCCAATGAGTATTATTATCAGGAACAGTAGGGCTTACTACCACCCTTATTTGTTGCTTCCTCTCTTCCTCGAGATTCCCTGGCACATCATAAGATGCACCCACTGCTGCAAGTCTATCAGCATATTTGTTTTCTTTCCTAGGAATGCTTTGGATATTAAATGCTTGGAAACACTCAAGCAAAACCCAGGCTCTGTGTTTGTAAGACTTGAGTAGGCCATTTTTGGTGATATTCTGATTTCTCACTTGGTTCACTACCAACTCACTATCTCCATATACTTTCAAGGCTTGAATTCCCCTCTTTTGGGCAAGTAGGAGACCTTGGATCAAGGATTCATACTCGGCCACATTATTGGTACAACTAAATTGGAGCCTAAAAGAGAATTAGTATCTTATTTGTGCAGGAGAGATCAACATAACACCGGCCCTTGATCCATTTCTATTCCTTGAGCCATCAAAGTACATAATCCATATTCCACTTATGTCATCATTAGCTCCAACAGGATCAGGAACTTGAGCCTCCTTCTCTATTATGCAATATGTACTAAGGCCTGTCTCAAGAGTTTTTGGCATAGGTTCAAACTGACATGTATTTTCCCACTCATCTAAGAAGAAATCAGGAATCTCTACTATGGAGGTGGCAGGCTCTTTTACCATGTCATTCTCATCCATCTCCAAAATAGGGCAATTCATATTAATGAAGTTGGGAGTGTAGGGTTCAGTGTGATGAAGGGCTTGAGGTTCTACTCTAATTGAAGCATTGGCCCCATATCTAGTCTTAAATGACATATAAGACCAATCAACAGATATGAATCCACCTATTTGGGCAGTGAAGTCTCTTGAAAGATAGATGGAAAAATAGGGCTTGACTTCAGCAACAGATATGTCTTGAATCACAGTACAACCAGGGCATGCATGTAGGGCCATTTCCACATTCCTAAGGATGCCTACAGTTTTGACAGTACTCCCATCTAGTTGTAACACATCCCTAATAATGGGCTCATATTTCATTCCTAAAGCATCAGCAACACACCTAGGCATTACTGAGCTGCTAGCCCCTGAATCTATCATGCAATTATGGACTAACTTGCCCCCTATAATCAGAGAAACATAGAATGGAGGAGGTCTAACTTTTTTATTTGTCTCCATGGCACCTGATGGTTGTACTAAACTAGTGTCACCCTCCATGGTAGATGACTGATCTTTGGGCTCAATCTTTTCCAATTCTTGCTGCAGCATCCTCTTATGCATTGGTATGGTGGCAACTGCATCCCACATGGAAATGCTTACATTGGTTTTCTTCATTTGCTCTACCACACTCAAGGGTGCATTAGGAATTTTGGTGGAAACTTTGGGAGCTGTACCCATGAGAGGCCGAGATGAAGCAACATAGGGATCACTTGCATCCTCCTTTCTTGGATCTTGCCTTTGCTGTTGTGAAGTGTTTGTCTGCTCATTTTCTTTTTGTGTATGAGGTATAACACTCGAAGTTGAGGCCTGCTCAGGAGAAAGGGGGGTAGTATGTTCCATAGCTCTCCTCTTGCTTCTTGTGTTATGAGCAACGAAATCCTAGTGTACATTACAATGCTCCTCCATCTGGTGATTCAATAAAAGAGAAATCACCCTGCCTCTGAACATATGAGGCCTCCTTGGGATGATATTCCTTGTGTGATTGCTTTACTGTGGACTCCTGGACAGTTAGGGCCAAATAAGATTCTGCTTTCTGACATAGGCAGTAGGTATAAGAATAGTTACATGAAGGACAAAAGTCTTGATCCTGGGCTAAGTTATTTTGAGGAACTAAAGCTCTACTCTGATTTGAGCTTGAAGCAGCAGCATGACTATTTTGCCTATTCTGATCAAAAGAGCTATTCCAATGATTAGGAGGCCTACCACCACTTAGAGCCTGATGTTGTAATTGGGGGGGCTTGCCACTTTGGACTTGCTGCCTTTCTAAGGTCACCACCTTGTTACTCATTTTTTGTATTAGAGAAAAACTATCCTCTAACCTCTTCCCTTGGTCCTTCAACTCCTTCCCCTACTCTTGCAATTTTTTATCTAGAGTCCTCTCTCTTTTATCTATATTCAGCACTAGACCTTGGAGCATTTCCTTGAGTTCCTCTATTCCGTTTGAGGATCTGGAAGCTTGGAGAACTGGAGTAAGGGCTTATGACGTAGAAATTGTAGGAAGAGGGGCTATTGCTGGTTGGTGGATGGGAACACCAGGAAAGAAAGGAATAGGAGGCCTTGGAGCCAACTTCCCACCTTGTATTAGGATATTCTCAACTTTTATAGCTGTCTCATAAGCATTCAGTAATGTATCTCCTCCCATAGTTTGGATTGTGGTGGCAATGTCACTGTTGAAAGCACTAAGGTAATGCAAGAAGGCATTACCAGGGGTAGGTTTCACTATAGTAGGTATTCTATCCCATGTCTTTTGGAATCTGTAATTAAAATCAGTCATACATTCATGGGGGGCTCTTTTTATTGTAGTCAGCTGCTCTAGTAGTGACAAATGGTCACTCTTATCCTCAAAATGTTTGTGTAATCCTGCTCCTAGTCCATCCTAATCAGTTATGGAACCATGAGCTAAGACTCTATACCACTGTAATGCTTTTCCTTTTAAAGATGAGGCTAGAAGTCTGATGGCAACATCATCTTCTGTAATACCATGAATATTGCAAACATTCGCTACCTCTTGGATATGCTCTAGAGGGGAAATAGAAGTTTCACTAGTAAAATCAGGTATACTTTTTAGTGCAGATACTAGTATATCATGTCTTTGGGCTAACATCAGAGGACTTCCACCGTTAAAGATGGAAAAAGCATGAACTCTTGGCTGTGCCATATAAACAAGTGTTCTATTGATGAGTGTTGATGGCAATCTAGGCTGAGTTCGAATAGTAGGGGGAGTAGAGATAGATCTTACAAGTATATCAACTGTTATTCTGCCCCTAACTAGTGATAATGAAGTTCTAGTCCTTCTTCTCCTAGGATTTGAAAGAGAAAGCTCTTGATATTGAAATTTACCTCTAGAAGACGCCCTTGTTTTAGTCCTGGGCATGAATTACTGCAAACTTGGTCTGGAACCAGACTTTTTGATGTTCGGAGTCACCAAGTACTTGAAGGACCAGCCTCTTAAAGGCTTGAAAGACTGAAGCCAACACTACTTCTTTAGCATTTATCTCTAGAATTCTTTCTTCTTGATACCAGTGGACCTGAAATCTTCTAATATGAGTCCCACCGGGCATGCCAAAAACTGTTGTCACTTAGGTTTGCACCCTTGTCCAAGGCCTATGTGCAAGGACAACCTAGTGAAACATGGAAACAACCTCCAAGCTGTGGGACTTGAACTGCGAGGTTGAGTCTCCAGAGAAGGCCGGCTTCCTTTTACTGTCAGGACGCACCTATCTATTCTCAGAAGGGAAAGGGAGAAAGAGAGCACTAAAGAAAATCTACCTAGTCTAATCTAAGGCGGTGATGCACCAAAACAGAGTGTTCAAACTCATTTCTACCCATATATGCACTAAAAAACTAGGGTAACATCCAAAGTCATACATTCATTCAGACTTATATTGACCAACAACCACATACAGATCAGGAAACCAACTAAATAACACCAAGAACAGAAGATTTCACTTGTATATTATTCAATAGGCCAAAGATAGATACAGTATGCAGACCACTAATCTCAACAATACATCAATGAGAGGTAAAACAATACACATACACGTTGATGGCTAAAAAAAGATGATACGGGATGCTTATCTAGCTTAGAGACAAAGGGATTTTTTTAACCTGCAAGCCTGCAAGCAGTAGCAGAGAAAATCAGGGAGAGTCCACCCTTACAAAATGTACAAAATCTTCCTTTATAGTTCAGGCATAACTGAGATCTTTTTGGCTTAAATGACCCTGCAACTACCTACCATTGAGTACCATGGAAGACAATCATGGAAAAAATCTCTAGAAAATTTGATCTCTTTCGCCAATAATGTCCTGAGAAGACTGAAAATGGCGTCATAACTGTGCTCCGACCTAGTAGATGGATCAACGGGTGGGTGGAGTGTCATTCTGTGTTTTACATTTACTTTGGTAGGTCGAGATTGATCATGGAGATTAGACCGCATGACAAAATCGATTATCTTTGCCTCCTGGTTCATGAATCCGTTGAGGTCAAAAGGTCAACCGTGCTCCCTATGCGTCAACTAGGCCGCGCAGGCCAATTACATTTCTTTATTTCGCCACCTGGAGGGCCTCCTGCAGTCGACCACCCTTCCTTGGACTAACCGCGCCACCCTGAATACTATCATGATGGTGACGGTTACACTAACCGCCAACCACCATCCTAGACTGCACCGACAGGATGCGTGTCGACAAGGCACTGTGTCGCCAACATAACCCTCGCACATCTCTGCCATAGCGCGATGGCGCCTACCGTCGATCGGCCTCGATCCAACGATCATGGGGACTCATCATTCTGCAACCTCTTCCCTTGTAAATCACTGGGCCCGTGGCACATGTGGCACTTCCCCATTTGTCTGATGATCACTTAGTCCTTACTGCGCCAGTTGTATGAAACATGGTTCCACCAGGACACATGGCGTGTGGGCGCTAACTTGCTATCATAAAATTCACGCAGTTTCTCCATGGCGAGATAGTGCCTGCCACTAATCCCTGTAGATCTGATGGTGTAGAACCCACCTCTGCAACGTGTTGGTTGCATCAAGAAACTGGTCCCATGAAATGTCCATGCCCTGAGCTGGCATATGTGGCAACTCCTGATTCACCGTGGACCCTCCAATCTGCGACTGGGCCCATCCTGTTTGGCACCACCTCAGCGATGCTTCCTGGCGAGACTTGACCCCACTGACACATGGCAAAAGGGCACCAAGTCACTCTTCTAAAAAACTTACAGCTTCGCCATGGCGAGATGGTGCCTGTCGTCGATCCTTTCCAATCTGACAGTCACAAAACTCTCCCTCCTGCAACCCTCCTTTTCTCGTGATTCACCAGGCCCGTTAATACGTGGCATCTCCTCGTTGCTCTGTTGGTCACTTAACTCTAACTGCACTGACAGCATGGAAATGTGGCCCCTCCAGGACACGTGGCACACAGGTGCTATGTCATCGATGTTAACTCCTGGGCAGTTCTCGATAGCAAGACAGCGCCAGTCGTAGATCCCTGCGGATCCGACGATCATGAAGACTCGCCATTCCTTCTGAGACTACTGGGCCTGCTGTACGCTGTGCACTAACTCATACACACATGGCACTTCCCTATTTGGTTCGATGAAACATCAGCTGGCAACCGAAGACCTAATCCACAGAGTGACCACGTGTCAGCTAGGCGCCATGTCACTATGCAAAAATTGAGACCAAATTCCCATAGCACCATAGCGCCCACTGATAGCATGCCTTGAGATTTACACGTGTCCCCATTTGATTCGCTATCTTGACACCGGGCTGACAAATTGCGTTGCAAAGTACCGACGGGACCCATCTGCCTGATCCTTCCTCGCTACAGTGAACTTTCCGTTTGGGCGCTATGTCGCCATCGAAAAATGCATTGGTTTTCCGTTGGCGCCATGGTGCCTCACCGTTTTTGAAACCTTTGGGCCATGAACTTGTCTACCCACCGCCATGAAACCTCTGACCTGCTGTACTCCACGACCTGCGATCAGACCCATCCCACTCATTGCCATATTCATAACTGCACCACACCTTGGATGACACCTGACGATCCTTTGTGAGACCTGGTCCTATCAATCCACATGGTGGATGGTTGCCATGTTGCTATGATAAAATCTACACATCTTCACCATAGGGAGATGGCACTATCCACTGATGCGACCAAATTCGATGATCGTGAGGACTCGTCGTACCTCATGCTTTCGCCCTCCATGTCGATACACCTGGCATCACTTTGAGACATGGCCCCACCTGACACACATCACCAGGACACGATGTCACTTTCATAACCCTCGCGCAACTCCTCCATAGCGCGATGGCGCTTACCGTTGATCTGAGCTGATCTGACAGTGGTGAACGTAAGCCCTGACTGTGTTAGCTGTGCTGACAGGAACTCTAACTTGGCACACGTGGTTTCTCCTGATTCGTCATCGCAACACCTGATTCTGTCGGTCATCAAAATTCACCGCCATGACTATTTTCGTCGGGCGCTATGTTGCTATGGAGATTTTCCAACCGATATGCGATAGCGACATAGCACCAAGAGCATCAAAGAACTTTTTTCGACCTGTCGAACACCGGACCCACCCCTGCAACGTGTTGACAGGGCATCATCGCACTATCATAAATATCATGCATTTCCTTTATAGCGCGATGGCGCCAACCGTCGGTACCGCTTAGATCTGACGGCCAAAAACTCATGGGTCATAGCATTAAATACTAATTCGAGACTAACCGTTGCATGAACCACGCATTCAAATTTAAATCCTTGGCGGTAAAACCAAAGGTAACAGGTATTAAGGGGAGTACTCTTCATCAAGTGGTATTAGAGATGGAGTTCCTTAGAGTGTAAAATGATCACCAACTATGAGGTAGTTGTAGTGGGGCCATGGTTTGGGCTGAGAGTGTAGATAGATCACTGATTGTCAGGTAGTTTGTACTAGGGTTTTAGTAGAAGCACAAAAATTCATCCATGAAGAGAGTGTAGTGGAAGAGTCATAGGTGTTACACTTGAGGGTTTTCAATCCATCCAGAGATAGATACAAGCATTGGAGGCAAAAATTTGTATAAGAATAAATCTTTCTACAAGAGATGAAAGAAAGGATGAAGGTGAAGAAGAAGAAAATGCTAAAGTAGCTGAAGTTCTAAGGCTAGAAGAAGAAAGATATTTTAAGGCCATCTCCAAGATTGGAAAAGGACCTAAGTATGAGGTTCCCACTTTTTTGGGAAATCTTAACCTAGAGGAGTTGATCGATTGGATCAAGGAATTGGAGTAATACTTTGAGTATGAATATATTGAGGATCTTGATAGGGTCAAGTTTGAAAATGTAAAACTGAAGGGACATGCAAAGATCTGGTGGCCAGAGATTCAATTTGACTAGAATAGAAGAGGAAAGTAAAAAAATCACTAAATGGGATTGGATGATAACAAAATTGAAGCAAAAATTCATCCACATCAATCATGAGCTTGACCTATTGAAAATAAAAGGGTTGAAGAAAGTGAGATGATCTATTCAGGAGCATACCGAGGAGTTCTACTAAATACTCATAAGAACTGGCCATGCGAAATCTGATAAGGAGAAATTTTGCCATTACATTAATGGGTAAAGGCTAAGCATTCAAGAGGAGTTAATTTTGGTTTGAGTGAATAGTATTGAGGAGGCATACCATTTTTCCCTGAGAGTTGAGGAGAAGTTGAGAAATTTTTTTGATAGTGGAAGTGGTTGTGGTGGAAGATCTAATGGATGGTCTTACAAAGGTCAAAATGATGATCAAAAGAACAAGGATGATGTTGGCTATAGTAATAAAAATTAGAGGGGACAAAATTTCAATCATTTCCATGATTATAAAAATATAGAACAAAGAGGAAGAGGGTGAGGGAAATGATTTTGAAAAGGAGGTTTCCACAAAAAATGCTTGCACTCTAGAGAAGAAGTGCATAGATCATTTGAATATTCTCAGCACCAAGGAAGGATAGATTGGAGAACTGAAGACTACATTAGAGTTACACATGTTGATGAAGATGCTAGATCATAACATTCTCAAGATGCTAGATCATCACATTCTTAAGATGGTCAAAGAGGAGATGTCCTAGTTGAGAGAATATTCTTGTTGAGTGGTGAAAATGAATCTAATCAAAGGAGTTTGTTTCACACCAAGTTAAAATGTGAAGATAAGTGTTATGATGTGATTATTTATGGTGGAATTACTAACAATTTAGTGTTAGGAAAAATGGTCACAAATTTCATGTTGAAGAGGCAAAAATACACATGTCCATACCTTATTGCTTGGGTATAAGATGACCACAAGGTCATGGTCAGTGAACAATGCTTAGTGAAGTTCAAGATTGGAAGGTACTAAGATGAGGTGTTGTGTGATATCATACCTATGGAAATATGTCATATGTTGTTGGGAAGGTCATTGTAGATTGGCAAGCATGTTGTACATGATGGGCAAGAAAATACATGTGCTTTGACAAAGGATAGGGTGAAACGTAAGTTGATGCCATTGAAGGAGAAAGAAGAAACAATATTTAGTGTTGCCCAAATATGTTTTGTTGATGGAAAGGAGTTTCTCCAAGTAATGAAGAATGAGTATATGTATTTTCTATAATCCCAAAAGATGGTAAAGAAGAAGTAGAGGAGGTATTTACAGAAGTTACAAATTTGTTGGGAGAATTTCCTAATATTATGTTAGATAATGTACCTAATGGATTACCCCTTGTGAGGAAGATCAATCATTAGATGGGTTTGATTCTAGGAACCAAGTTTCCAAATAGGGTAGCACACAAAACAACACCAACTAAAAGAGAAGAGTTGAAAAGACAAGTTCATGAGTTATTGTAGAAGGGGTTGATTCAAGAGAGTCTGAGTCCATGTGTTGTACCAGTAGTATTAACACCAAGGAAGAATGGATAATGGAGGATGTGCATAGATTCTCATGCTATCAATAAGATCACAATCAAGTATAAATTTTTGTTGCCAAGGATGGATGATATTATGGACTATTTGAGTGGAGCTCTATATTTAACAAAGATAGACCTAAAGAGCGGATACCATTAGATTCACATCAAAGAAGGTGATGAGCAGAAGATATCTTTCAAGAAAAGGGAAGGTCTATAGTAGTGGTTAATCATGCTTTTTTGGGCTAACCACTTCATCGACCACTTTCATGTGGCTCATGAATGAGTAAGTGAAGGAGTTTCTAGGTAAGTTTGTCATTTTTTTACCTAGATGGTATACTAATCTTTAGTAAGACATTGGAGGAGAATTTGATGCCTATTCAAAAGGCTATTCAAAAGGTTTTTGATAAGTTGAGGGAAGAAAAGTTGTTGATAAACGTGAATAAGTTTATTTTTGCAAAGGAGTAGGTGTACCTAGGATTTGTAGTCTCAATAGAAGTTCTAAAAATGGACCCAGAGAATGTGAAGACTATCCTTGAAAGACTTACATAGTTTTTATAGAAAGTTCATAAAAGGTTTATTAGTATTTGTGGAACCTTGAATAAAACAATGAGGGGGATAGGAAATAATTTAAGTGGACTATAGGAGCTGATAATAGTTTTAATATGTTCAAAAAAAAAGTTATAGAGAAACCTACTTTAACACTTCTATATTTTAGAAAGGTGTTTCAAGTAGATTGTGATGATAGTGACACTGCAATAGGAGCTATTTTTAGCCAAGAAGGTAGATCTATTTCTTATTTTAGTGAGAATTTGAATGATGAAAATGGAAAACATTCTTTTAATAATCAAGAATTTTATGCTATATTTTAGGCATTGAAAAAGTGTAGACACTATCTTCTTCCTAAGGAGTTTATTTTGTATATTGATCATCAAGCTTTGAAATATTTGAAAGTCAAGGAAAATTGAACCAAAGGCATTTGAAGTGGGTTGAGGTTTTGCAAAGTTATACATTTGTTTTGAAATGCAAGAGTGGGAAGCGTAGTTCAAATTTTTAGATGCTCTTAGTAGAAGATGCCTTTTGTTGACAAAAATGTAGATTGAGGTGGTTGGGTTCAAGGAATTCAAGAATTTGTATCCAAAGGATCTTGATTTTGGTGAGTCATGGAAGACTTGTGCATAACCTATTACTCTTGATATGTTAAATTAGTTGGATTTTATAATTTTAGATGGTATGTTGTTAAAAGGAAGCCAATTGTGGATTCCAAGAAGTTCTTGAATGAGAAAGAATCTAATCAAGGAGAAGAAAAGTGGAGGATTGGCTAGAAATTTTGGACGAGATAAGACTATTACTTTGGTTATTGAGAATTATTACTAGCTGTAAGTCCAACAAGATGTGAAGAAGTCTGTACAGAGTTATAGAGTATGCCAGGTGGAAAAGGGAGTGAAGTAGAATATTGGGTTGTATTAGCCATTACCTATACTAGAGAAGTCATGGAAGGATATCAGCATGAATTTTGTTCTTTGATTACCAAGGAATCAATGAGAGCATGATTCTATTTTTGTGGTGGTTAACAAGTTTTCAAACATGGAATATTTCATTCCCTACAAAAATACTAGTGATGTTGTCCATGTGGTTTCAGAGTTGTTTTTTAAAAGAAGTGGTGAGACTACATGGTTTGCCAAAGAGCATAGTTTCAAATCACAATACCAAATTTGTTGCATATTTATGGCATTCATTGTGGAAAAAATTAAAGATAACTTTGAAATTAAGTTCACCACTATTGGAAACAATTGTTCAATTGTATGTTATTTTTGATGTTACACAAAATATCAAGTCTTTACCAGTCAATGTCTTCCTAGCTCACTTGAGCGATAAAGATCGTTTCTAGTGCATGTCGAGCATTCCAAATTTTACCAAGTTTAGAGTCAGTTTCTACTAAGTTCACTCAAGCACTAAAAAGATGCTAGCATAGAGTTAATGTCTACCAATTTCACTTGGGCACCAAAGAGAAGTTGTAATAGAACTAGTGTTAACTGATCTCACTCAGTTACCAAAGGAAATTCAGTTCAGGATGCAATGTTAACTGAGTGAAGAAGTTTGTATAGAGTTACAGAGTATGTTAGATGGAAAAAGGAGTGAAGTAGAATATGGGCCTTTATTGGCCATTACCTATACGAGAGTAGTCGTGGGAGGATGCCATCATGGATTTTGTTCAAGGATTATGAAGGAATGAATGAAGGCATGATTCTATTTTTGTGGTGGTTGATATGTTTTCAAAGATGACACATTTCATTCCCTTTTAGAATAATAGTAATGTTGTTCATGTGAACAAGTTAGTTTTTAGAGAAGTAATGAGATTATATGATTTTCCAAAGAGTATAGTTTCATATCACAATACCAAATTTGTTGGGTATTTCTGGCATACATTGTTGGAGAAATTAAAGATGAATTTGAAGTTCATTTCACAAATTTTAAAAACAATTTTTCAATTGGGTATTTCCTTTGATGTTACACAAAATATCAAATCTTTATCAGTCAGTGTCTATCAAGCTCACTTGAGTGATGAAGACAATTTCTAGTGCATGCTGAGTGTCCCAAAGTATACCTAGTCTAGAGTTAGTGTCTATTGAGTTCACTTAGGCACCAAAGAGAAGTTGGCATAGAGTCAGTGTCTACCAAGTACACTCAGGCACTAAAGAGAAGTTGGCATGGAACTAGTGTTAATGCAACTCACTTAGTTACCAAAAAAAATTCAATTTAGGATGCAGTGTTAACCGAGATTGCTTGGTTAACAAAGAAAAGTATTTTTTGAGTTAATGTTGACCGAGTTGGGTTGGCTACTGAAGGATTTTTCTATATCAGCATATTGAGTCTATTAGATTAATTTGTTTGTTCTAGCTAACTCAAGGATTGATTATTGATTTATTTTATGTATGTTCAAGCCAAATTGATATGGAAATTAATATAAGTATAAGGTCAAGTTGAGGATTGAAAGAGAGAATGTGTGAAAAGAAGAAGACAAATAAAGAAAGAAAATTGGAAGGATAGTACAATATCCTAGTTAACTGAGCTACAAAGAACATTCTGATCAAGGAGGATCAAGTCATCAAGCCAAATAAAAAATTTGAAATCAGCAAGTGAGTTACATAAAAAATCAAGTCAATTCATTTTTACTCTCTAATAATTGTAGTAGTAAATCAAATGTCATGATAGAGTTAGCTTAACAACTATTTGTGAAATCCTCTAACAAGGTGGCATTTCTTGATTAAAGTGTCTAAAGACCTCTAACAAGGCCACTCCTAATAGGGTGATCTAAATCCTTTAATAGGGTCCCACCTAATAGTGTATATTGTAACCTTTAATAGTGTTAGCTCCTAATAGGGCACACCTTAGAAGAGTAAAAAATAGTAACTAATTTCAATTGGCAGTTTTTTCAAATTGGGTTTCTACATTAAATCTTGGTGTCTCATATGTTCATGTTCATTTTTTTATGTTTTTGCAACTAAGTTAATTAAGACTAATCAAACTTAATTGTTGGATACAATTGATTAATTGTGTATTATATTTGATGTTACACAAATGTCATATTATTATCAAATGCATGTTGATCTCACTCAAGCTTTGGAGATAGTCTCCTATGGCTACCGAGCAATCTAGAGTTTGCCTAGTTTAGAAGGAGTTGTCTACCAAGTTCACTATGGCACCAAAAGGAAGTCTACAAAAATGAGTCTTAACCAAGCTCACTCAGTTAATGAAGGAATGTTGGATGGAACTAGTGCTAACTGAGCTCACTTGGTTACCAGAGGAACTTTGTGAGTATGTAGTGTTAACTGAGTTCAGTTGGTTAAAATAGGAAAATCATTTTTGGTTAGTGTCTACCAAGCAAGGTCGACTAATGAAAGATTTTCTTATTTTGGCATATTAAATTCAATAGATTTATCTGATGGTTCTAGCTGACTGAGAAGATGAATATTAATTATTTTAAGTTATATTTGAGCTAACTTGACAAAATGAAAGATATAACCAAAAGGTCAAGTTTTGGGCTAGAGTGTATGAAGTGTGTGTGACTGGATGGAAGTTTTGAAGATCTAATGATGTAAAGAGGAAGCAGATTAGAAGGATAAGAAAAATATCCTTGTGAAGTTGAAAGGATACATTGGATTAGGAAAGATCAAGTACAAGCCAAAATTGAGATTTGTAATCAACAATTCACTTGCATTCAAATCAAGTTATGTCATTGTTACTTTGTAACCATTGTAGAAATGACCTAAATCTCCTAATAGAGTTGGCTTAATAGTTATTTGTAAATCCTCTAACAAGGTGGTAGTTCTATTGAATTGTCTAAAGAACTCTAATAAGGCCACTCTTGATAGGGTGATTAAATCCTCTACAGGGAAACACCTAATGGTGTTTTTTGTAACCTTTATCTGGGTTGGCTCCTAATAGGGCTCACTTTAGAAGAGTGGATAAAAAAAGTAACTAGTTGCAATTGGTAGTTCTTCCCAAATTGAGTTTCCACATTAAATCTTAGTGTCAAATGTGTTCATGTTATTTCCTTTCTATGTTTGTAACTAAATTAAAGTAATGATATCACAAATAACATCTTAAGATTTTCATGTTTAACATTTACCTAGTAGTTATAGTGTTTACATGGTTACAACATTTCTTTGATTACCGAGCGTCTATAGAATTAAGTTTTCACAAAACTATTTTGTATTGATATCTAAGGGATCTAGATTTATTTTTATATTAACTGACACACTCCTCCCCTCTCAATTACTCCTCTTATATTTCCAAAAATTGGTATTAGAGGTTTTGGCGCTTGCCAAAAAGGTCTCAAGGACCTAAGCTAAAGATAAAGATATCTTATAGAAGATAGATTCCCAAGTTGAACCCAGACAATTTTCCAACATGGAAAGGACTTATGAGATTACATCTGGTGACTATTAGTGATTCAGGTAAATATCTTGATGTTGAATACAAGACTCCTACTAGAATATTATGAGTGGAAGATGTTGCTAAAAAGAAGAATCATAACATTATGATGATTTATATTGCATCTCCTCTTAGTTATGATGAATTTGATGAATTAAAAGACTACAAAATAGCTCATGCAATATGGACTAAATCAAAATACATCTATGGAGGCTCGATGGCAATGTAAGAATATCCAAAGCAAAATGTCTCAGAGGACAATTTGATTAGATGAAAATGAAAGAAGATGAAAACATTACAAAATATGTGGAAAGTATCAAAGCTAGTGTGAGTGCAATCAAAGCATCTGGAGGAGACTTTGATGATACAATAGTTGTAAGCAAGGTAATCAAAACTCTTCTTCCTATTTATGCAATTAGAGTGTCAACCATTCAAGAAATGAGATGTGATCCAAATAAAAAATGCTCTAGTTGGAAGATTGATAACTTTTGAGTTGGATAACTATGATAACTATGCTCCTAGTTCCAAAAATATTGAGTCTTCATTTGAAGCCAAACTCTTACTAAAAGAAAAGAGCAATTAATCAAAGGCCAATCAATTAGGAAGTGAAAAAGAAACTGAAGAAAGGTCTGATGGTGATCTTGAAATTGTTGAAGCCCTACTTACAAAGAAATACTTTAAAAGAAGAGGAAAGTACAAAGGCAAGATTCTTCTAATCTATTTTTCTTGTGAAGAAATCAGCCACATTGCTGCTAAGAGTCCAAATAGAGAAAACAAGGATGGGAAGAAAAACAACAAGTATAAAAGCAAGAAGGTATTCAAGAGTTACAAGGACAAAAGAAGAAATCTTGTTTTATGGCTAAAGATTCTAATAACAGTGAAGATGAAATGGTATACATTTCTATAAAAGATGAATTTGATGATGAAGAAGATAAGATGGAACTTATCTCTCATGTTAGAAAAAATGATACGTGGATTATTGACAATGACTACTCACATCATATGACCGGAGACAAGACAAAATATGAGCACATGGAATATTATGATGGTGATAGTGTGAGATTTGGAAATAATGAACCTTGTAACATGAAAGAAGAGGTTATATCTCTTTGACCAATGAGCTTTTTATGTGATAATTCTTAATGGCTTGATGGAAAAAAACATAATCTACTGAGTGTGGCACAACTAAATAACATTGGATTCAAGGTAGAATTCATGGATGGAAAGGCCAAACTATTGGATGGTAAAGGAAATCTGGTTGGATCTACAAAGCAAACAAAAGGTAATTTATTTTATTTTGATCTCAATGAAAGTTCCTGTTTTATTGCTTAAATAGAAGATAGCTAGCTATGGCACACAAGATTATGTCATGTAAACTTTGATAATCTAGTTAAGATAAGAAAACTCAAAAGAGTAGGAGGTGTTCTTAGCTTGAGAAACCTAATATGGGTCTATGCAAGAATTTCCAAATTGGTAAGATTGGAAAAACTAGTATCAAAAGAAAAAACTATCATTCATAAGAAGTCTTAGAGCTTGTGCATATAAACTTATGTGGACCTATTGGAATAGAAAGTTAGAGTGAAGAAAAGTTTTTTATTCTCTTTGGTGATGAATACTCTAAAATGATGACTGTAATGTATCTAAAAGAAAAATTAGAAGCATTCCAAAAATTGAAGTGGCATCTAGCAAGAGTAGAAAAAGAAACTAGAAAGAGGTTAAAATCCTTGAGATTAGAGAGAGGTGGTGAATTCATCTCCAATAAATTCAATCAATTCTGCATTGAAAAAGGAATTAAAATACAAGTATCATCCTCTAGTAGACCTAAACATAATGATATAGTGAAAAGAATAAATAGATCCATCATGGATTGTGCAAGAACATTGATGATAGAAAAGAATGTTGCAATCAAATACTAGAACAAAGCTATCAACATTGTATTTCATACCTTAAAAAGAGAATAGCTAAGGAAAGATTCAAATCAAAATCCTTATGAACTATGGTATGGCTCAAAACCTAATGTAAGTTACTTTAAAATATTTGGTAGAAAATGTTATATCTTGAAAGAATCTAGAAAAGGAAAATTTGATGTCAAAGGTGATGAAGGAATATTTCTAAGATACTCTTGTAGAAGTAAAGCATACAAATGTTTGAATTTTTCTAGTCATAAAATCATAAAAAGTGCAAATGTGAGAATTAATGAGTTTGTAGAGAGGAGTCAAGAAGAAAGTAGTAAAGAGCCTGAGGATTACATAAGATTTTTTTACTATGAACCTGATACCCTGCCAGATCTATCTGAAAGAGAACAAGTTTCATCGATCGAGTCCCCAAAATCTCCAATAGCTACCGAGTTGTAGATAGTGCAACCAGAGTCACAATCTAAAGGACCCAAGTGATTGTTTGAAGCTACCAAGCTACTCTAATAGAAAACTTAGTTTGATGGACTTGAGTCACATACAATGGGACTTGAGCTTGACATTGAAGTTCATAATGAAATTAGTAAATCCAAAGAACCTATGTTAGCAATATATGTTAGAGGGCATCATGCACCTAATCAAATCATTGGAGACAAATTAGATGGAATGATGAAACGAAGCAAGTTGAAAGGTACATGTTTACTTGCTGAATTTAAACCTAGAAATGTTAAAGATTATTTGGACAATGAAAGTTAGATTGAAGCAGTGAATGAAGAAATTAAAAAACTAGGGAAAAACAAATATTAGACTCTTGTTCCTATGCCCAAGGATACAAATATAATTGGCACAAAATGGGTGTTCAGAAACAAGCTAAATGAAGATGGAAAAGTATCTACAAACAAAACAAGGTTGGTATGTAAAGGCTATTTTTAAGAAGAAGGTATTGATTATGGTGAAACATTTTCTCCTATTGCAAGATTAGAAGTGTTAGAACTTTACTACTATATGCAACTTACATGGGATTTAAAGTTTATCAAATGGATGTAAAATCTGCATTCTTGATGAACAAGTCTACTTTAAATAACCAGAAGGTTTTGTAGATCCTAGCAAAAGGGACATGGTCTACAAATTACACAAGGCATTATATGGTCCTAAGAAAGCTCCTAGATCTTGGTATGAAAAACTTCATAACTACTTCATAAAAATTTGTTTTCAAATGAGTGCTAGATAAAAAGATTGTGTCGATAGAAATATTTGTTGATGATACATTATTCACAAGAAATGATGAATTGTGCAAGGATTTTTCATAAGAAATTAGTGAGGAATTTGGTATGTGTATGTTTGGAGAGATAAAATTCTCTGTTGGATTGTAGATTCAACATAAGAAAGATGGTATCTACATTACTCAATCTAAATATATCAAGGAGATACTAAAGAAATTTGGAATGAAAGATTCAAGCTAGATGGAACCCCTATGTCTACTAGACATAAGCTTTCCAAAAATGATGATTCAAAAGAGGTAAATCGAACCACATATAGATCAATAATAAGAAAATTGCAATATCTAGTGCATAGAAGGCCTGATATTGCATTTGTAGTTGGTACGGTGGTAAGATTCTGAACAAATCCCAAAGAAAATCATTTGATGGTAGTCAAAAGAATCATGAGATATCTAAAAGGTACTGAAGAATATGGTTTATGGTAATAAATAGGAGGTAATTTGGACTTAAAAGTATTTATAGATTCTGATTCAACAAGAAGTTTTGATTATAGAAAAAGAACTACTAGTGGAGCATTCTTTCTTGGCAAAAAACTAGTGTCTTGGTGATGTAGGAGCATCTAGAGGTATAAGGGCAATCTTGTGTCACCCAAAAAAAATGTACTTAGACTTAGTTTCTATTTCATGTATTTTCATTTCTGGATACCCATTTGGGTCAAATAAAGGTTCCAACTCTCACAGTTCCACTATCAGTGTTCTAAGTTAGAGTATTTGAGCACCTTGGGATACGTGTAAATGCTAGAAAAATAGGACTATGTAATTGAACCATAATTATGGTGGATTGGAAGGTGTAAATTGGAAGGAGCATTAAAATTTTAATTTAGAATATTTCAGAGAAAGAATCAAGTCAAAAGGTTGTACGGTTTGAAAGTTATCGCAGTTTTTTGGTTTTTGGAGACCTCCTAAGAATGCTTCAAAGTCAAGTTTAGGGAATTAAATGACCTTGTACAGGGCCCAAAAATGGAAGAGAAGCAAAGCTTGTCCATATGGTTATAGAGCACTTTGAGAGCTTTCCAAAAATGTAAACGATTCGTCAATCGAAGCTACGGTTCAAAATTTATGCCTCTCGAAAGTTTGATTACCGTTTCTGGATTCTTCTAGTTTTACGCCGACTTCTAACACGACTTCTAGAGCCTTCTATTTGGTCGGTGGATGCCAACTAGAACTTTCTAGAATGTATTCCTAATTCTTAACCCTTTGGGGTCTATTTAAGGACATTTCTAGCATTGTAAAAGGTAGTTTGGAGTGGAGTTTGAGAGAAGGTACTGGGAGAAGAAATTATCTCTAGTTTCATGCTATTGTAAGCCCATAGGGCATGTTTTGGAGTTTGTTTCTCTGCACTAAGTGTACTAGCATATTTTTATAGTTAATAAAATGTTTCCTTTCCTGTTGTGTCCATTCTATCCTTGGGTTGTGTCCCCATCAAGTGGTATTAGAGCAAGGTTTTCCTGAGTGTGTAGACAAAGTGTCGACTGTGAGGCAGTTTGCACCAAGACTGTGTGGTTGTGGGTTTGAGTTAAGAATATGCCTCCATGAAGAGAGCATGGTGGAAGGGTTGGAGCTATTAATCCTAAGGAGGTTAGAGCCCTCCAAAGGAAGGTTCAAGCATTGCAGGAGGAGCTCCATAGAGGAACAAATGTTACTGTACGCGATGAAAGTGAGGACGACAATGAAGAAGAAGAAATTGGACTAGAAGGGGAAGTTGAAGGGGAAGTTCTGAATCAGGAAGAGGAGAGGCTTTTTAGGGCCATTACTAAGTTTGGGAAAAGATATATAATTGATGTGGGTTTATTTTTAGGAAATCTGAAACCAGATGAGTTGATCGACTGGATCAATGAACTAGAAGAGTACTTTGAGTATGAGGATATCAGGGATCTAGATAGGGTTAAGTTTGCAAAAGCCAAACTTAAAGGCCATGCCAAAATTTGGTGGCAAGAGGTTCAATTGGAATGAAATAGAAGAGGAAAGGAGAAGATCACAAGGTGGGATCACATGGTGGACAAACTAAAGAAGTAGTTCATTCCTGTTGACTATGAGCTTGATTTGTTTAAGAAGATGCATGGTTTAAAGCAAGCAAGAAAATCACTCCAAGAATATATGGAGGTGTTTTACCAACTTTTGACTAGAGTAGGGCATGCAAAAGCAAATAAGGAGAAGGTTGCTCATTATATCAGTGGGTTACAACCTAGCATCTAGGAGGAATTAAGTCTGGTAAGAATGACCAATGTTGAAGAGGCATACTAGTTTACCTTACGAGTTGAAGAGAAGCTAAATAAAAAGTTTGAAGGGAGAAAAAGAGGGCATGGTCAAGGAGGAAGGGGTAGTGGTAGGTCATCTGGAGGTCAAAATGAGACCCGAAGGAAAAATGAAAATGTGGGTACTAGCAGGAACCAGAGGAACGAGGATTTCAACCGCTCCCATGATCAAAACTTTGGAGATCAGAGAGGAAGAGGTAGAGGACATGGACAAGGTTCAGGAAGAGGAGGTTTCCATGGTACCTATTTCCATTGCAATGAACAAGGCCATCATGACTTTGAATGCCCTCAATGACAAGGAAGAACAGATAGAAGAGTTAAGGGCCAAGCTAAGGTTGCTCATGTGGATGAGGATGCACAATCATCACATTCAGAGGATGCAGAAAGAGGAGAGACTTTAGTAAATGAAAGGGTTCTGCTAAGTGGGGAGATTGAACCAGGACAAAGGAGGAGTCTATTTCGTACCAGGTGCAAATGTGAGAATAAATATTGTGATGTGATCATTGATGGTAGTAGCACTGACAACTTGGTGTCAGAAGAGATGCTCTCTAAGCTAAAGTTCAAGAGGGAGAAACACCCCTAGCCCTATAGAATTTCTTGGGTCAAGGATGATCATAAGGTCCTGGAAAGTGAACAATGGTTAGTGAAGTTCAAAATTGGGAGTTACCATGATGAAGTTCTTTGTGATATTATTCCAAAGGATGTTTGCCATCTATTGTTGGGAGGACCATGGTAGTTTGACAAGCATGCAGTACATGATGGTCATGCGAAAACATACTCTCTAACAAAGGATGGAGTTCGCCACAAACTGAAGCCCATGAAGAAGGATGGTGAAAAGGTATGCAGCAATGCTAGGATCTGTCTTGTTGATGGAAGAAAGTTTTCAGATGGCATGAAACATCAGTGTATGTGCTATGCTTTGATTCTTAGAAAAGATAAGGAAGGTAGTAGTGAAATACCACTTGAAGTTTTAGATTTATTAAGTGAGTTTGGAGATATCATTTCTAATAATGATCCAGAAGGACTGCCACTAGTAAGGCAAATTAGTCATCAAATAGATTTAATCCCTGGAGCTAGTTTTCTTAACAAGGTTTCTCATAGGATGATTTCTACTGAAATTAAGGAGCTAAACAGATAGGTTCAGGAGCTATTGAAGAAGGGTTTGATTCAAGAGAGCTGGAGTCCATGTGTAGTACCAGTAGTATTGGCACCAAAGAAGGATGGAGAGTGGAGAATGTATACAAACTCTTGAGCTATAAACATGATAACCATCAAGTATCAATTTCCTTTGCCAAGAATGGATAATCTTATGGAATACTTGAGTGGGGCTCAATACTTCACAAAGATAGACCTTAAGAGTGGCTATTACCAGATACAGATTCGAGAAGGAGATGAGTGGAAAACTACCTTCAAGACCAAGGAGGGTCTTTATGAGTGGCTAGTCATGCCCTTTGGATTGACGAATGCCCCAAGAACCTTCATGCGGCTTATGAATGAGGTACTTAAGAAGTTCTTGGGAAAATTTGTTATTGTCTATTTGGATGATATTTTAATTTTCAGTAAGACTTTGGAAGAACATTTATTGCATATTCATAGTGTCCTTGAAAGGTTAAGGGAAGAGAAACTGTTAATTAATCTGAAGAAGTGTAGCTTTGCTAAAAAAGAGTTAGTCTACCTAGGGTTTTTTGTATGACCTGAATGTCTCAAAATGGATCTAGAGAAGGTAAAAGCCATCTTGGAATGGCCTACTCCAAGGTCTGATACTAAGGTCAGATCATTTCATGGTCTGGTTAGTTTTTATAGGAAGTTCATTAAGAATTTCAGTGGCATATGTACACCCCTAACTAAGACAATAAGAGAGGATAGAAAAGAGTTCAAATGGGCTGTGGCAACTATGAGAAGTGTTGAATTGCTGAAGAAGAAGGTGATAGAACAACCTGTGTTGGCACTTCCTAATTTTAGCAAGGTGTTCTAGGTGGATTTTGATGCTAGTGACAGTGTTATTGGGGCTGTATTAAGCCAAGAAGGTAAGCCTATTGCATATTTTAGTGAAAATTTGAATGATGTGAAAAAGAAGTATTATGTTTATGATCAAGAGTTCTATGCAATAGTTCAAGCCTTAAAGAAATGGAGGCATTATTTATTGCCAAAGGAATTTGTTTTATATACTAATCACCAAGAATTATAGTATCTAAATAGCCAAGGTAAATTGAATCAGAGGCATATGAAGTGGGTAGGGTTCTTGTAGAGCTATACAGTTGTGTTGAAGCATAGAAGTGGAAAATCTAACAGGGTTGCAGATGCATGAAGTAGGAGGCAATTATTGCTTACAGTAATGCAGGTTGAAGTAGTTGGGTTTGATGAACTCAAGAATCTATACCTTGAGGATCCTGATTTTGTTGAAGCATGGAAAGCTTGTAAAGAACTTGTTGCTGTAGACAGAACTAAGTGGTTAGACTATCTTATTTAGGATGGTATGTTGTTCAAGGGTCGTCAATTGTGTATTCCAAGGAGTTCCATGAGGAAAAATTTGATTAAGGAGAAACACAGTGGAGGGATGGTAGGACATTTTGGTCGAGATAAGACCATTTCCATTCTTAGAGAACATTATTTTTGGCCTCAGATTTCATAGGATGTGAAGAAGTTTGTACAGAGTTGTCAGATTTGTCAAGTGGCCAAGGGATTTAGTCACAATACTAGACTTTATCAGCTATTGCCTATTCCATCAAAGCCACGGGAGGACATAAGTATGAATTTTGTTCTTGGATTGTCGAAGGTACAAAGGGGTAATGAATCAATATTTGTGGTGGTTGATGGGTTCTCCAAAATGGCACATTTCATTCCATGCCATAAAACTCATGATGTTGTCCATATTGCAAACTTGTTTTTTAGAGAGGTGGTAAGACTACATGGTCCTCCAAAGAGTATAGTTTCTGACAAAGACAATAAATTTGTGGGGTATTTCTAGAGAACATTGTGGAAGAAGTTGAGAATAGACCTGAATTTTTGTTCTACCCATCACTCGTAGACTGATAGATAGACTGAAGTGGTAAACAAAAGTCTAAGCAATTTGCTGAGATGTTTAGTTGGGGATAAGCCCAAAATATGGGATTTGATTCTACCACAAGTGGAATTTTCTTACAATAACTCTATTAATAGGAGTACTAGTAAATCACCATTCCAAATTGTATATGGAAGTAGCCCAAGGACTGCACCAAAATTGAGGAAGATGGAGCAAGGGGAGAGGACAAGTGCTGAAGCAAAAGAGTTTGCTAAACATATCAAGCGCCAACATGAGGAGGTCCAAGCACACATTATCAAAATGAATCAACAGTATAAAGCTAGGGATGATCAAAGGAGAAGACACAAGGAGATCCAAGTAGGGGATCTAGTCATGGTACACTTAAGAAAGGAGAGATTTCCAGTAGGTACTTACAACAAGCTAAAGATGAAGAAATTCGGCCCTTGCAAAATTTTGAAGAAACATGACTCAAGAAATGCATATGAGGTGGAGTTACCAGATGGAATTCACATTTCTCCTATCTTCAAAATTGCAGACTTGACAAAGTATCATGATGATGGTGCAGATGAGAAGCTATTTTTAGAGCCATGTCCAATTCCTACTTCTAAGGAGGAGATAGAAGACATTTTGGATCATCGTGTGGATAGGAGTACCAGAAATAGGCAGTATGAAGAATATCTAGTCAAGTGGAAAGGTTGACTGATCGAGGACTCAACTTGGATATCAACATCCGAGGTTTCCCATTTTGGATTTCCTCTACCATCCATAAAGTGATAGGGTCACTTTTCAATCTACCCTAGGTGTCTGATGCAAGAGCATCTAGAGGTATAAGGGAAATCTTGTGTCACCCAAAAAATGTACTTAGACTTAGTTTCTGTTTCATGTGTTTTCATTTTTGGATACCCATTTGTGTCAAATAAAGGTTCCAACTCTCACAGTTCCACTATTAGTGTTCTATGTTAGAGTATTTGAGCACCTTGGGATACGTGTAAATGCCAAAAAAATAAGACTATGTAATTGAACCATAATTATGGTGGATTAGAAGGTGTAAATTGGAGGGAGGATTAAAATTGTAATTTAGAATATTCCATAAAAAGAATCAGGTCAAAAGGCTGCATGGTTTGAAAGTTATCACAATTTTTTAGTTTTTGGAGACCTCATGAGAATTCTTCAAAGTCAAGTTTAGGGCATTAAATGACCTTGTATAGGGCCAAAAAATGGGGGATGCCAACTAGCACTTTCTAGAGCCTTCTAGAGCCAAAAAATGACTTCTAGAGCCTTCTATTTGGTTGGTGGATGCCAACTAGAACTTTCTAGAATGTATTCCTAATCCTTAACCATTTGGGGTCTATTTAAGGACATTTCTGGCATTGTAAAAGATAGTTTGGAGTGGTGTTTGAGAGGAGGTACTAGGAGAAGAAATTATCTCTAGTTTCATTTTATTGTAAGCCCATAGGTCATGTTTTGGAGTCTGTTTCTTTGCACTAAGTGTACTAGCATATTTTAATAGTTAATAAAATTTTCCCTTTCCGATTGTGTCCATTCTGTGCTTGGGTTGTGTCCCCATCACTTGGAAAAGCAAGAAAAAAAATTGCCTCTCCTAGTCCATAGTAGAGGTAGAATATGTAGCAACAATAGTTAATCTTTCTAATATTTTTGTGGTTCAAATAACTAATGATAGGTATGGAGGTAGAGATCAAGGATCTAGTAGTCATATACTATGATCTAACACTAGTGCAATCAATATATCAAAGAATCTAGTGATGCATACAAAAAAAAAGCACATTGCTATAAAATATCACTTTCTAAGAGAGGTGGTGCAACATAAAGAAGTTAGATTGGAATATGTAAATACAAAAGAAAAAATTGTAGACACATTCTCCAAGCCATTATCTAAGGATGCATTTCTGTATCTAACAGTTAAGCTATGGGTCATTCCCCTATCTGAAGCTCACTAATGAAGTATAGTGATGCATCAACCCAAGCATGTTGAAGATTAATCAGTTGATGTAGAATTCACAAGAGCATATTGTGAATGAATTAGTACTTGAGGTACATTAATATTCACCAAGTATTATCTTTGGCATGAGTTGTCAAAGAGGGAGAAGTTTACTGTCATATCCCATAGAAATTTTGTTGTTGAAAAAAGGGAGAAGTTTGATAGAAAAAAAGAGTTTTCTAATAGAAGGAGAAAAGGTAGAAAAAGTTAACACTCATAGAGGGAGTTCTCATGGATGAGAATTAGAATGAAACTAAGTATATGTTCCTTACTTTATTCTTGCTCCAAAAATTTCAATATGTTATGACATGTTGTGTTGCCATCAATGCAAAAGAGGGAGTTGTTTGATACAATTGATTAATTGTGTATTATCTTTGATGTTATACAAATGTCATATCATTATCAAGTGCATGTCAAGATCTCTTAGGAATTCAAGATAGTTTTCTATGCCTATTGAGCAATCCAAAGCTTTTCCAGTTCAGAAGGAAGTATCTATTGAGTTCACTCAAGCGCCAAAGGGAAGTCTGCAAAAATGAGTGTTAAACAAGCTCACTCAGTTAATGAAGGAATGTTGGATTGAACTAGCCCTAATCAAGTTCACTCAGTTACCAAAGGAACTTTATGAGCATGCAGTGTTAATTGAGTTCACTAACATAGAAAAATCATTTCTAGTTAGTGTCTACCAAGAAGGGTCAGCTAACAAAGGATTTTCTTATTTTTGCATATTAAGTTCAATGGATTTATCTAATGGTTCTAGCCAACTAAGAAGATGAATATTAATTATTTTAAGTTTTATTCAAGCTAACTTGATAAAATGAAAGATATAAATAAAATGTCAAGTTGTGGGATAGAATGTGTAAAGTGTGTGTGAATGCATAAAATTTGTGGAGATATAATGATTCAAAGAGGAAGAAAATTAGAAGGATAAGTAGAATATCCTTGTGAATCTAAAAGGATACATTCAATGATGAAGGATCAAGTAAAACCTAGAATTGAGATCTGCAATCAGCAATTTAGTTGCATTTAAATTAGGTTATGTCATTGCTACTCTCTAACCATTGAAGTAGTGATCTAAATCTCCTAACATAGTTGGCTTAAAAACTATTTTTAAATCCTCTAATTGTTAGTGTAGTTTTCTATTTTTCCTATTTTGCTAGGTTTTTCTTACACTTCTAATAATCTCGCTTAGGTTAATAAAGCATGTATTATTAGGTGTATGGTTGTGAGGTGTCACCTTCCTACATGTGAGCATCCATTAGCTATCTTGGGAAGATACTTTGCTATCTTTAGTCCAATAGATGGTTGCTCCTCATTGGTTGGTGTTGCCACCTCCTCCCTCTTCTTAGCCTATATAAGCATGCTACCTGGCTTGTATTTGCATCTCTTATTTTTGCATCCTCTTAGTGCTATTTTGCTTCTATCATTTTCATTTCTCTCTTGGAGACTAACTCTGTGTTGCTATTTTGATTTTTTATCATTCACATTCATAGTTTAGATATTTATTCTTTGCACTAGTTTTCTGGGTTATTAATCTTTTCAGATTCTAACATGGTATCAGAGCTTTTCTACATGCAAGAGTAGATTTTAGTTTCCTTATTTGAGAGATTTAGGGGGGGGCTAATGAATATTATTGTAAATTTTTGAAAAACCTAGTATGCTCTTCTCTCGCATCTTCAGATGATCTTGAGAATCATAAAAGATTGACAAAACCATTTTAAATCTCTAAGTGATTGCATCATTTCTGGTTGTTCGAATGCATCCAATGAGTTTGAGAAAGTTAGATTTGGCTTTCATTTCATCAAGATCAGAGATAATCATACAAGTTGCAAAACTGAGGTTTCAACCTCAAATCTAACAACCAACTTGCATATTTAGTGTTTTCAATCAATATTGTAGCTTCCAGCATGCCATTTATTGACTTAGGTAGCTGATTCAATCTTTTCATGACGTCTTTTGTTTTTTGGGGTCATTTTTTGGTTGTTGGGGCTAGCTTTTGTTGTTAAAGGCATTAGATTTACACTATAGCTACGTCTTATGTAAATCAGCAAGAGAAACACTTTCTGAGCTTTGTTTGCAGCCTCGAAAAACCATTTTGGGTATCTTTTAGATTTTGTATGAAATCAATATATTTTTCAGAATTGAGCATTGAAAGCTACAGCCGTACTCTTCGTTGGCAGTCGTAAATTTGAATGCAGTTTTTAAATGTCTCATTCTTGCTCATACGGACTCTGATTTTCACAATTCTTATTATGACCTTGGCTATTTTTTTGTGCTCTATCCACTAGTGGAGTTGCTTTTTAATTTTCATGCATAAATTTTTCAGAAATTGCAGATTCTTGGCCGTAACTATGCACAATTCTCATTTTGGAAACTTTGGAGGATCATAAATTTCTCATATGACCTCGTATCGAGCCGATTATTTTTTTGAAAGTGCATGATTTTTTGAGTAGATCATGGTGGTGCTATTTGTTTTCTTGATTATTGTGCCTAAGTTTCACTTTCAACATATGCTCTTCATGAGGGTTTGTAATGCATTGAAATCAAGACCACTAAATATTTATTTCTAGTGGTAGTTGTAAACGCACTAAAATAAAGTGTCAAATCATATTTCTTTTGGGGGGGGGTGTTCTTTGATTGAGTAAAAAGGGGAGGGGGCATTTTCATGGCTGGGTGCTCTTCTTTTTAGTATTTCTTTTCTGCATTTCTTCCTCATGGATCAAACAAATATGCCCATCCTAACTCCATACAATTACTTTGAGTGGAAATCATGCATGATAATTCACTTAAGGAAAGCTAGATTAAATAAGATAACTATGGGACTTGAAACTGAACCTGATAAAGATGAAGATAAGCCGAAGTGGTTTAACAAATGTGATGAGGCATATGGAACATTTTGTTTGTCTATTTATCCTAACTTGCTATTTCACATTGATTCTTTGGATACACCAAATGAAATATGGACAAAGCTAGAAACACTATTTGGCACACAAGATTCAATGAAGGGTCATATGTTAGAAAATGAATTAATTAGTTTAAGTCCAGGAAATTTCAACACAATCTAAGATTTGTTTGCCAAATTGAAATCACTAAGGCTGTAGTTAAAACAATGTGGAATTGAAAAGAAAGATGAACAACCGATTCTTAGTATTCTCTCTAAGCTAAGATCAAAATATTCTGTGTTTGTCTCTACCTTCTATCCTACTAAGGGTGCACTTGGTACTCAATTCACCATGCCATCTCTAGATGATTTTCCTATCAATCTCACTTGAGAATAGGACAAGCTAATCTAGATGGGCACTCTTAAGTCCTCTAAGTCACATGCCTTAGCTACCAACCAAGGCACAAAAGAACAAAAAGGACAAAGTAGTAACAACAATAGTAAGGATGAGAAACAAAGTAATAGTGAGTTAAAGAAGAATCAGATACCAATTGCTTCAAAAGAAACTATCGATACCTCATCCTCTAAGGGTGATAAGCCTAGTAAAGAAAAGGTTAAATGTGCCTATTGTAAAAGACCCGATCATGATGAACATAAATGTTTGAAGAAAAAAATTGATTACTTGACATACATTCTTGAGAAGAATAATATTAGTGTTCCCGAGTCTATCAAACAAATTTTTAATGATGAGTCTAACAAGGCAAAAGAAAACAACAAGGGGAAAGGAAAGGGCAAGGATCTTGTTGCAGTTGCTTCCTCACCATCCACTTGGGTTCTTGATTCGGGTTGTTCACACCACATGGCTTCATCTAAGGAAGAACTTGCATCCTTGCAGCCATGTACTATGCCTTCTATTTTGATGGGTGATGACACTCCTGTTGAGGTGTGTGGGAGAGGGTCTATTGATGTGGGGGATGGCACATTCCATGATGTTCTTTGTGTACCCTCATTATCAACTAATCTCCTATCAATATACCAGATCACTCACATAGGTTCAAGCAAGCGAGTTGAGTTCACTCTTGATTCAGTGGAGATATGTGAGTTGCATAGTGATTCTATAGTTGCAGTTGGGAGAGCAGATCATCAGTCATGACTCTATTTATTTTCTGACTTTTTTCCTGATCCTCATTCATCTATTTTTCTCACTCACTCTAATGATGTGAGTAAATTATGGGATGAGCAGTTTGGCCATTTTAACTTTCACTATTTGCATCAACTCAATGAATAGAGCATGGTCACATGGTTTCCTTCGATTCAATTATTAGGAGGTGTTTGCCAAGGTTGCATTCTTGGTAAGCATCCTAAGGAAAAGTTTGACAAAAGTAAGGCATAGAGAGCTTCACAGATACTAGAGTTAGTTCACAGTGATTTGGCTGGTCCATTTCAACATCCTTCTTTCAACAGGGCCCGATATGTCCTCACATTCATTGATGACCTTTCTTGATATACATGGGTGTACTTTCTCAAATAGAAGTCAGAGGTATTTGATCATTTTCAAGGCTTCAAAATTTTTTGTAGAAAAGCAATCTAGGAAAGCCATCAAGGTTTTGTGCATAGACAATGGTGGTGAGTATGTCAACCATCGATTTGAAAGATTTTGCACTTCATAGGGGATTGATTTACAACATTCAATTCCATACAATCCTCAGCAAAATGGTGTTGCAAAATAGAAGAATAGATCCTTGAAGGAAATGGCAAACTGTATGATTTACTCTAGATCTCTTGCACCAAAGTATTGGGCAGAAGCCATTAACTATGCTCGTTATATCAACAACTGTGTTCCTTACTAAGCCTTGAAGGGAGTTACTGCTTTTGAAGCTTGGAGTGGTCAAAAACCATCAATTAAGAACTTTTGAGTTTTTGGCTCCCCTGCATGGGCCCACATTCCTACAAAGAAATGCAAGGCCTTGGATCTGCAAAGCAGACCTTGCATATTTGTAGGTTATCTTAATGGTGTGAAGGGTTATCGATTGCTCCACGCTACTACACATGAATAATTCATTGAGAGGAGTGTTCAATTTGAGGAGGAATCTTCAAGCTTTCTTTCTATCACTTCTCCAACTCCTTCTACCTTGACATTAGAGTCACTTGGAATGCATGATAGATCTTCTAATGAGTCAAATTCACCCGAACAGTCTTCTACCTCTATTTCTGATGCAGAAAGTGATTCAAAGAACTCACCTCCTTCCTCTCCTAGTCATCATTCAGAGGTTAATGATTCCCCTCCAGATTCTCCATCTTCCTATCCACTTTGGGCTGGATAGACCTTGCATTTTGTAGGTGATTGGGTTGGGGATCCATCATACACTAGGCGAACTCATTCACAATTCTAGGATGCTCCACATGTCTTCATTGCTACTACCTTAGATCCACAATCCTTTCATGAGGCTTCTGGTATTCTTGAGTGGGATACAACTATGCAGGAAGAGTATAGTTCCTTGATGAGGAACCACACTTGGGATCTTGCCCATCTTCCTAAAGGAAAAAAGCTTGTTTGATGTAAGTGGATCTATCGGAAAAAATTTGCAGTAGATGGGTCAATTGACAAACACAAGGTTCGCTTGGTCACCAAAGGATTCTCCTAGGTTCCTAGGATTGACTACTCTAAGACTTTTGCACTAGTTGCCCAAATGAATTCCATTCAAATTGTTCTTGCCATTGCTGTAGCTAATCATTGGGAAGTACATTAGATGGATGTGAAGAGTGCTTTTCTCCATGGTGACCTTCATGAGGAGATCTACATGGTGTATCCATAGGGCTTCCTTTAGGATTCTTCACTTGTGTGTCATCTTTAGAAGTCTCTCTATGGCCTCAAACAGGCTCCTTGGGCCTAGTATGCCAAGATGGGCTCCTTCCTTCTATTAGTTGGGTTCACTTGGTGCCATTCTAATCCTAATGTCTACATTTTGCAACAGGGTGATTCACTTCTATTTTTGGTTTTGTATGTTGATGACTTGCTGGTCACAAGAAATTCTTCACCAACCATTAAGGCTATCAAAGTGGCCCTTCAGGATAGTTTTTTGATGACTGACTTGGGCTAGTTGCATTACTTTCTCAGGATTGAGATCCTTCAGTCTCCTTTTGGGATCACCATCACACAATCCAAGTATCATCTAGATTTACTCTTGAGGTTTCATATGGCTGACTATAAGCCTGCTCTGACTCCCTTCCTTTCTAGAGTCAAACTTCAGGCTCAATGTTCTTCTCCACTTGTTGATGGCACTTTGTATTGCTAACTTGTTGGGAGTCTCATTTATTTGACTCATACGAGACCTGACATCTCCTATGCTATAGGCATGGTTTTTCAATTCATGCAAGAGCCCCATGAGCTGCACTAGAAAGTAGCCAAGAAGATCCTTCACTACATTCAGGGTTCTCATAGTTGTGGGATTCACTATGCTGGAGGTATTGAGATTGATTTGGTGCGCTACATAGATTCATATTTGGTAGGTGATTCTGAGGATCGCAATTCTACTTTAGGGTATAGCTTCTCACTTGGGTCAGGTCCTATTTGTTGGTCGAGCAAAAAGCAGTCTGCTATTGCTCTATCTTCTACTAAGGCTGAGTATCGAGCGGCTGTAAATTCCACGACTAAGGCCATTTGGCTTCAACATCTTCTCAGTGAGTTTGGTATCCATATTAGATAGCCATCAGTCATATTTTGTGACAACCAGAGTGTCATTCAGATCTCACAGAATCTAGTTCATCATCAATAGACCAAACACATAGAGGTCCACATGCACTACATCTGGGAGCTCATCCATGGTCATGTCATTGACATTTTCTATTGTCCGACTTTTGAGAAAATTGCTGATATCTTCACCAAACCCTTCATTAAGAGCAAGTTCCTTCATTTGTGAGCGTTGTTGGGGGTGCAGAATGCTTCATCTTTTGGGGGGGCCTCTTCCTCTCACTTGGAGTCCTGACTTTTTTTTTGGGGGGTCTCTTTTCTCTCTCTTTTGGGAGATCTTATGTACATGGGTACCTCATCAGGCTTGACTTGTCGAGACCCATTTCTACATCGACCTAAGGCTTCATTTATGGGAGGGTGTTACTGTATTTTTTTATTTTTCCTATTTTGCTAGGTTTTTCCTACTCTTTTAATAATCTTGCTTAGGCTAATAAAGCATGTCTTATTAGGTGAATGGTTGTGAGGTGTCACCTTCCTACATGTGAGCATCCATTAGCTATCTTGGGAAGATACTTTACAATCTTTAGTCTAATAGATGGTTTTTCCTCATTGGTTGGTGTTGACACCTCCTCCCTCTTCCTAGCCTATATAAGCATGCTACCTGGCTTGTATTTTCATCTCTTGTTTTTGCATCCTCTTAATGCTATTTTTCTTCTAGCATTTGAATTTCTCTCTTGGAGACTAACTCTGTGTTTCTATTTTTATTTTGTATCATTTGCATTCATATTTTAGATTTCCTTTGCACTAGTTTTCTAGGTTATTAATCTTTTTAGATTCTAACACTAACAAGGTAGATGTTCTATTGAATCGTCTAAATACCTCTAACAAGGAAACTCCTAACAAGGTGATTTAATCCTCTAATAGGGTCACACCTAATAGTGTGTTTTGTAACCTTTTATAGGGTTGGATTCTAATAGGGCTCACTTCAGAAGAGTGAAAAAAAAGCCTAGTTACAATTGGTAGTTTTTCCCAAATTGGGTTTCCACGTTAAATCTTGGTGTCAAATGTGTTCATGTTATTTTTTTTCTATGTTTGCAGCTAAGTTAAAGTAATGATAATCATATATAAAATCTTAAGATTTGCATGTTTAATGTTTATTGAGCAATTATAGTGTTTACTGAGTTACAACATTTCTTTGATTATTGAGCATCTACAAAATTAAGTTTTCATAGAACTATTTTGTACTATTTTTATAAGGGATTTTGATTTATTTTTGTAGTAATTGATTCACCCCTCCCCTCTTAGTTACTCCTCTTATATTTTTTACTTTAATATCTTAAGATCTGTATCCTTAATGTTAACAAAGTAATAATGCTATATTTAGTATTAACTGAGTGTTTACCAAGTGACAATCATTCTTGGTGTAAATAGAGTTTCTATGTTAACTAAGTGATTTAGTGCTAACCAAGTTAGAGTAGTATGTCCAAAAAAAATTGTTTTGTATTCTATTGACATCTTAAGGGACTTGGAATTATTTTCTTGGTATCTAATTGACCCCTCCCCTCTTAGTTACTCCTCTTACATTTCCAACAACCACATCATCCACAAACCGATGGATAGATAGAAGCTGTGAATCATAGTTTGGGAAACTTGTTGTGATTTTTGGCAGGAGATAAAAAAAAAGGATGGGATTTGATTTTAAAACAATAATATTTTGCATATAATAATTCTATCAACAGTCCTATTACTAGAAAACAACCATTCTAGATTATATATGGGAGTAGTCCTAGAAATGCTTTTGAATTAAGGCAATTGGATAAAGGAGAAATAAGTAGTGTTAAAGTAGAAGAATTTGTTGAACATTTGAAGAATATTCATGAGGAGCTAAGACAACACATTATTAAGATGAACACATAGTAAAAAGGTAAGGTAGATGTGAAAAGTAGGTATAAGAAATTCTAGATTGGAGGTGAAGTCATGGTTTATTTGAGAAAAAAGCATTTTACAGTGGGTATGTATAGTAGGTTGAAAATGAAGAACTTTGAACCATGCAAGATAGTGAAAAGGTATTATTTTGGAAATGTTGATGAAGTGGAATTGCTTGCTAAATTGAATATTTCACTAGTATTTAACATTTCATATTCAATAGAGTATTATGAAGAGGCAATGAAGATGAAGTTGCACAAGCATTGTGAATTATTCCACCAGCTAGTTTGGCTATACTCAAAATTCATGTTAGAAAAAACACAAAGAATAGAACTCATGAAGAATACCTGGTCAAATGGAAAGGGAGGCTAGTAGAAGTTTCATCATGGCTAGCAAGAAAGGAAGTTAATTGTCTTGGTTTTTCACTAAACACTTAAGACATGATAGGTACATTTCCCAAATTACCGTGTGTGGTTGATGTGGGAGCATCCTAGGTGTAAGATCAATCAATCTTTTTCCCGTTTTGTTTCTTATAAAAGAGTTGTCTCAGTGTAGAGTTATTGCTTGTAGAGGCTTGCTGCTTAGTAAGCCAATTATATGAGCTTAGAATGTCCTAACTTAAAAGGTGGATATTCATCTTGGACATATCAATATCCTAGTTGAGACTCAATCTCATATCATGTGCATTCATGGATTTCTTATAGATTTTTGGCTTGTAATTTTGGTATATAAAATTTAAGCTCATCATTGAAGACCTAAACATTCTTGAATAACTCTCAAAAGCTTGATGCATGGGCACTGACATGGATTCAAGCTTGTAGATGAGGACCTAAGGATTCCAAACAATTGTTATAATAGCCAATTAGAGAAACGATTCAAAAATTATGGCGTTCCCAAGATGGTTTGACCAAAACTTTGAAAGTAAATGTAAAAAATGTATTTGGTCGACTGCATGTGTATTTTTAGGGTCTATTGGCCCTAGATATTAAGTTTGAGTGTCAAGAAAATTCCCAGGTAGTATAAAATTTCCTATATAAGAAATGTCTGCACAATATCTAGGACAACTCTACGTGATACTTCACATCTTTGTCTTGCAGATTACTATAAAAAAGACATCCATGTGGGTTCAAATATTATAATTATGGATTCTATCATTACACATTTGTGGCAATAATAAGAAGCCCATATTTTGTTCTTGCAAATTTTTGTTACTTATTTGTTCTTGCTATGTGTTTAGGGTATTAAGGGGATCACCCTTCATCATTACATATTTTCATAATTACAACCAAACTGTCTGTTCACAATCTTCATAACTCTTCATATAATTCTCATTTAGATGTGCACATATGATAATTACATGTTCATCATTTCTTCTACCTCTAGAAATCATCACTTAACTAGATTCTATCTCTATCATGAGATATAATCAAAACAAGAACAAGTGCTACCTAAGAACTATATCTAAATGCTATCTTCAATAAATCTTACAAAATTGTACGTTGTCTTCATATTTATCCATGCACACTTAAGAACATCATTAGGAAACTCTATAAAAACACGTCCTCAATTGTGCATAGCTTCATTTTAAATCATCAAACTACATGAACTCAATCTCTATCTACCACTCTACTAGTCTCACATAATAACATGTATGTTAATATCAATGATAAACACTACCATGAATGCATCATATGACCAATTTATCATTTATAAAACACTTCTAGAATACTCCCCCATAGGAATATCAACAAAATTTATGCTAACATGTACTAATAGTCAATAATTTTTTTAGCTTTTTGGATTTTTGATTGCCCATTTTTATTCCACTATTTATATTTTTAGAATACTAATACAATTGGCCACAACTATTGGCATTCTTGAGAGCATAACTATTGGCGTAACAACATAGTGGGTATCATGTGACACTTTAGAGATATCACTTTTAACCACTTGTTGTTGAACAATATCTATAGAGAGAATCCTAAATATTAAGTTGAAGTTGTTAGCTTGCATACAAAGATTTAGATATGCAAAATATAAAATCAAACTTAATATTTGTGAATTCTAGGAATACAAAGTTATTTTGAATAACTATAAGATTGTCTCCCCTAAATTATTTGAATCCACACAATTTTATTAACCTCAAGTTTGAGGACATGATACAATGTTTGAAACATGAGGACTAGCCATGATGCAACATATTTGCATCAACTGAACGTCATGTCCCATACATATAGTTATAGCCATCACAAGGTATCTATCACATCACATTTCTTAGAGCTCAACAAAAGTGCACATTATAGGTTTTGAAGGGATTAATTAAAATTAGGCTTAGAATTTTTTTTATTTAAATAAAATTATAATATTTTTATATACACAGATTTTTTTATTATTTTAAATTATTTTATTTAAACATTTTTAATAGTTTTTCTTGTTTATTATATTTTAAATAATTGTACATTAATTAATAATGATTTTCTCACTATTTTAATAATAATTTATGATTGTATTTTTATATTTTATTTTCATGTTTTTTGGTAATTGAATAATTGGAGAGGACATATCTCTTGGTTCTCTAATAAGTAAAGGGAAGATATTGTCCCTTTATCCACAAGCCATTTACTTTATTGTTTAATATAAAAAATAATTAAAATTGAATTCTTTTAAGAAAATTAAGATTAAAAAAAAAAAAACTGCAAGCTTTACTTTCAAATTTTTGTATATTACTAAATAATTTTTATTGATTTTTATATCTGTAATTTTAAATATCTATAGTTGAATATAAATAATGTAATAATTATTAGTTGTGATATATTAATGTATTAGATTGTTTAACTTATTAATTAATTATCTAAAAAATATATAAATATGTATATATATATATGTATATGTATATAGATATGTATATATTATATATCTATATATTATATATGTATATATATGTATACGTATATTTATATATTGGCTTCTATTTTTAATATTAATTCTTCAGGCTTTGACTCTAAATCACAAAAAATCTTCTATTCCTTTCTTTCCAAACTTCCCACACCAAAATACAAGGACAAATGTTCCAGAGTTTACTGTAAATGCCTTTACATAGGTTGGTGGTCCAATCTTTGAGGAGATCTATAAATGATTTAGGCAATGGAGAAGACCAATCTAACATATATCTGAGTCATTCCCAACATGCTTGGGAATATGAACAATTGTGTAATAGATGGCTAGAGTCCTCACTACTTTGCTTACATAAAACACACCTAGAAGAGCCTTCAAAGCCTAATTTATAAAATCTATCTACAGACAAAATCTTGTTTTGAAATGCAAGCAATAAGAAAAATCTAGCCTTTGGCAAACAGGTGGGGTCCCAATAGAGATTAAGTGGAATTTCCACTTCATCCCATCTTTGTGAGTGTATTAATGCTTTATATCCATTTTTCACAGTATATTTTCCATCATTTGATGCTGCCCAAATGAGCTTGTCATTTCTCTCAATCTACTTGACATTCCTAACTTGTATTATTTCTTTGTATGTCTTTACTATAGCTGGGTCCAACTCTATGCCCTTCAAAAGTTTCCATATCCACCTATAAGTTCCTTCCGATGTGATCTCAGTCTTGTAATTACTAAATTTACTACCCCAAAGATTGGTTAACTTTTCTTTGAGATCTATGGGGATGAGACTCTTGTCTATCAGAGGATGCCCATCCCAAGAGTCCTCCCAGAATAGGGCATCATTACCCTTACCAACATCCCAAGTTAGATATTTGCCGATAAGATGACAACACTTAATCTTAAAGTTCTAGCTTTTTGACCCTTTAGGAAGGTTATTCATTCTAAAAGTTGATAGAAGATTATCTGCATTAAGATACTTATTATACATAATATTTTCCCACTTACATTCTCTTTCCTCATAGAGGTGCCAAATTAATTTAGCTCCCAATGCTTCATTTTGTGATTGCAGATCCTTAATCCCTAATCCTCCCAAATCCTTAGGTTTTCATATATTTTCCCATTTTATAAGAGCTAGTTTTTTGTGCTCCTTGCAATCATTCCAAAGAAATTTTTTGAGCTTTGCCTCAAATTTATTGAGAAGACACGAGCATAAAGGTAGATAGGAAAGAGTGTAAGTTGGCATGGTTGACAAAACAAAGCTTATCTTAATACTCTTACTAGCTATTGAAAGTGATTTGTCTTTCCAACTACCAATCCTAGCATCCAATTTTTCCAAAGTACTATCCCATACCTTAAAAGATTTCACACCTTTTTGTAACTCAATGCCTAGGTACTTGCATGGGAACAAATCTTTTTTGTATCCATATTCAAAAAATAAATGGGTATGTGAAAGATCATAGTCAACCAAACTATGCTCTTAAGTGGCAATAAAAAATCAAAAAATTAGGGTTATGTCAACTTGACGTGCAATTTTCTACTTGTTATTAACTTTATATCAAAAAGTTGGCAGAAAATAATCTCAAGAAAATTCAATCTAGTTTCTAAACTACTAGGACTTATCTCAAAAAAGTGAAAATCAATTGGTCAAAATTTTGAATTTTAATGCAATATTACAAAAATTTCAAAACAAAAATAGGAAGTAGATGTAGGTCTGAACACGTTAATCAAAATCAAACGATAATATTTTTTAATAATATTATAGATATAAGTAGTAGACTTGTGCCTCGATGTGACACATATTTTGGAGTATTTTTATTCTAAATAAATAATAAATAATTAATTTTTTGATTTTATTATTTTTCGAATAAAAAGACTATCATGTCTAACGGCCTTAACTAATTCAAAACTATGTAAAATTCAATGTTTCATTTTTTCCCCTTATAGTAGAAGAAACATAGAATGTGATGCATCTTTTGGATTTAAAAAATGTTGTGCCATTTGAAAGTTATAGTTGTTTTTCAAGTAGTGTGTCAGTTAGCAGTTTATATGTAACTCTATTAAAAAGTAAGTAATAATTATTGACTAAACTCATAATTTGATCAACCTTACATTTATGGAAAGACAGGAACATTCTTTAGAAACCCTTTATGTTTCATCAAATTTTGGTGAAAAAAAAAGTCATCAGCTACATGTTTGAAGTAAAAATCACATAAAAATAGGCCAAAGGCACATTTTTAGGATGTTTTTAAAGTTAACCATATAGGTTTGGTATCAAAAAATATAGTAGACCTTATAAAAACTATTAATTGATTTTATTTAGTATTAGGGTGGGTAGGGAAAAAGTTGGAATAGATTTTTAAATGGTTTGAGATATTTCAGAACTACAAATTTTTCAGATCGCCACTTTTTGCCACACCATGATCCTACACATACCCAAATATTAGATTTCAACTCATTAACATTATGTCCAAAAGCTTTCATGTATAGCTCTATGATGGATGTTAACTCAAGCACCTCTTTTTATTGAACTATTGCTAGGACAAATCGTATCATTTGCATATTGTTGATGAGTAATATTATGAATATTAATAGTGAGAGTAATGTCTCTAATCTTTTGATTATTGTAAGCATCTTTGAGTGTTGTCCCAAAGGCTTTAGCCATAATTATATGGAGTGAAGGAGATAAAGGGTCTCCTTGTCTAATACCTCTCGAAGTTTCAAAAAAACCTTCATTGGTCCCATTAATAAGCACTGAAATTCTAGTAGATGATATGCATTTAAAAATAAGGTTGATCCATTGATTAGAAAAATAGAAAACTTGTAGGGTCTTACGAAGAAATCACCAATCAACCTTATCATAAGCTTTTTGAATATCATGCTTCATGAACATGCATGCCTCTTTATTCTTGGAAGCAAAATGAATAGTTTTTTGGATGGTGAGGATGCCATCAATAATGGATCTACCTAGAACAAAGCCTATTTGTTCCTCATATCTAATTTTTGAAAGGATACTTTTTAGTCTATTTGTTCATTTCTTGGAGAAATTTTTGTAAATAGTATTACATAACATGATTGGTCTGAAATCTCTTGGACTCTTAGGCTCTAACTTTTTAAGGATTAGAGTGAGAAAGGAATAGTTGATTTCTGATAATAGAGCTCCACCATTCTTTAATGCTTCAATAGCTTTCCAGAGGTCTAGACCAATGATACCCCAACATTTCTAGAAAAAGAAGGCCTAAAAACTATTTGGACTTGAAGATTTATCTAGATTCATATGGAACACCACTGATCTAACTTCTTCCAATGTGATAGGTTTATTCAAAACTTTATTATCTTTAGCTATGAAACTTTTGGGGATAATTTTGAGAAGATGAGATTGAGCTTCTCTACTTGACCCCTCAAAATTGTTTAGTGTATTATGGAAATGATCCACAAAAGTTTTCACAATTTCATTTAGATCTTCAGTTGAGATACCCATATGGTTTTTAATGATGGATATTTTACTCTTAGCTCTGTTATAGAGGGTAGAGTTGTGCAAAAAATTTGTGTTTCGATCCCCCTCGTCTAACCATCTCTGCTATGATTTTTTTCTAGAGAAAATTTCTTCTTTGGATAAGGTATCCTCTTGTTTGGAAAGTAATCCTTTTTCCAATCAGTAGCTATCATTATTCATACTGTTCTTAATTACTTTTGAATTTAATTTCTTTAATCTTTCCTCAATATCAATTTTCATTTTAAAATGTTATTAAAGTGTTATTTATTCCATTTGAGAATAATCTCCTTAAGCATCTTCAGTTTGGAGACAAAAATAAATATCTTAGATCCTTCAAAATTACCTTGCGACCACCATTCTTTAATATTTCCCAAAAAGCTAGGATCTAAAAACCACTTTTTTTCGCATTTAAATGGGTTCCATGCAGGTTTTTTGTCGCTTAGAGAATTCAATTCTAACTAGGGAATAGTTTGACCTAGCAATTGGCAAAATGGAAGATTGGATTCTCAAATTATTTACATCAAAATCTCCTTTAATGAAGAACCTATCTAATTTCTCAGCAATATAAGAAAAATCTATCTATCTATTATTCCACGTAAAATTACCATTAATGAGTGGAATATCAATCAAGTTGTGAGAGTCGTGCCATATTTTAAATTCTTTAGATGATTACGTGATCTGTTGAACACTATCTATTTTTTCATCTAAGTTTAGGATAGTATTAAAATCTCCACCTAGTAAGATCAGACTATTCTTATATTCATTCATAACTAAACTAATTTCTTCCCAAACTAATTTTTTCTCTAAATTACTTATTGGACTATATACGTTAACTATAATAAACTTGAGATTAGATTTTAGACTTTGGACTATGCCACTAATCTAGTTATTATTTATGTTTAAAATATCTAATGTTACTTTCCTAGGATTCCAAATAAATCGTAAACCCCCTGATGCACCTAATGACTCTTGGAAAGTGATACTGTAGATGCCTAACTTCTTGCCTAATTTAATTCCTTATAGATTATTTAATTTTGTTACCCATAATAACATAATTTTAGATTCAAATAATATTAGGTTTTTTTTAAGAAGCCTTTTCTTGCTAGGGGCATTTAAACCCCTAGCTTCCACGTTGCAATCTTCATGAATCCTTCGAAAGGCACTTCCCCTTCCCATTATTAAATATTTGATCTATATTTTTTGTTCTCTATTCTAGCCATCCACTTCCCTGAGTTCTTTCAAAGATTTCCTTCCTTTTATTTTTCAATTTGCCACACCTGGGCGAGTTTAAGCCTTCTCGATTCATCTAGATCCCAAGCTGATCCATATTGTTTTGCGCATTTCGAGTAGCAGTCAACTTGTTGCTATCTTTTTATTTTTCTCCTCAAATTCTAGTTCTCTTAAAATTTGATTTATTAGGGTTGGTTAATTTTTCATTTTTGAATTTGTACACTTTATGATGTCCTTTCCCATAACCTTCTCCCTTTGCTCTATATGTGTTCTATTTTTTCTTATCTAAGATTGACTCTTATCTTTATCCTCATTCTCAATGTTCATCAAATCTCTTTTCAAATCTTCACATGTATAATTGTCTCCTCCTAATTTGAGTACTTTTTGAATTAAATCATCTCTATGAGTTTTTGTACTTTTATCAATATTCTCAAAACTGAACACTTGGATTAATTCTTTGGTTATGATAGAGGGCCGCTCTGATACCACTTGATAGAGGGCCACACCACCCTTACTCACTCACAATCAAGAAAGCAACAATATGGAGACCAATAAAAAAAAATGCTTCACAAGAAATTTTATTATACTTGAAGATCCTTACAATACCCACAAGATGATTTCAAGCTTCTCCTTGAGCTTCCACTCCTCGAGCTTCCCCCTTTGAGCTTCTACTCCTCAAGCTTCCCCCTTGAGCTTCTCCAAGCTTCCCCTTGAGCTTCATTAGAAATGTTCATATGCCTTGCTTAAATAGGCACTTCTTACCCAAGACATTACAAACACAACCAATGTGGGATAAAAGGTAAATACAACTACCTTTAAATAAATATTAAATTTTCACCCAAATACAACTAAGCACCCAACAAATATTAAATACATGATTTATCCAAAACCTTCTAAAATTTCTACCTACACACCTCGATTAATGGAATGACAACTATTTTTCTTATTTTTCTATTTACGCCACCTACGCACCTTGAAAATAGAAATTCCTCTTTTCTTTTTCTTTTTTTCTCCTTTTTCCCTTTTTTTATTTTTTATTATTTCTCCTATAATTTTCGTCACTTTTCTCTCTCCTCCAGAATTTTTTTTTTTTTCCCAATAATTTTTCACATGCAAGATGCTCCTGCATCAGACTCCCCCGGTAGATAGAAAAGTGTGTCCCACACTTTGATACCAAAAAGAAAGATCTACCACCATCTTCATCTTCACCAAAGGCTTCCACCTCAATAGGGACAAAAAAACCACCATACAAATCTTCCACACCAACATCTCAACCATCCAATCAATAAGCTCATGCACAAGAACAAACTGAACATAATGCTTCATTACCAAACTCCCATTCACATTAGCAACTAGTGAATTCACACCCATAGCAACAAACCCCACATCAAAAGCCACATGTAGATCTCCATCAATACATGCCAAACTCTCAAAACCAACAACCTCATTGCTCACAACAAGATGCTCTGCAATACATAACTCACCTCCAACAACTGGATCATCCACCTCCAAGTGCTCTGCAACATTCAAGTCACCACCAACATCAACTAGATCATCCATGACCAAATGCTCTACAGTCTCCATGTCAAACTCAACCAACTGATCATGAAAACCAACCTCTGTCCCAACATCAAAAACATTAGGAATATCTTCAGCAACAACCTCTAGTTGCTCTGCAGGTTCTGCATCAGACTCCACAAACTGATCAACAAAACCATCCTCTTCCACCTTGACCTTCTTAGCTTTAGCATCCAACCGAGCAAACATCTTAGAAAAATTTCTCTCTACTATATCATGGATTTTGGCAATCATCTAAAGGTCCAATCCTCTTGGAGCCATCTCCCAAGATCTTCGTAAACCCTCTGCAACAAATCCTTCCCACGCTCCTTGTGACAACCAAATTGTTTGCAAGTCAGATCGCAACCTGCCACCTCGCACGAACAATCAGGAACCACATCACAAGTCTAGGACAATGGATTTACAATCCACCAGCTCTGATAAACTTCACCCAACCAAGGTCCTGGTACAAATTGCATCACACTTCGGCAATCTGCTTGTACACTCAGGATCTCCCGCTCTGATACCACTTGATAGAGGGCCACACCACCCTTACTCACTCACAATCAAGAAAGCAACAATATGGAGACCAATAAAAAAAAATGCTTCACAAGAAATTTTATTATACTTGAAGATCCTTACAATACCCACAAGATGATTTCAAGCTTCTCCTTGAGCTTCCACTCCTCGAGCTTCCCCCTTTGAGCTTCTACTCCTCAAGCTTCCCCCTTGAGCTTCTCCAAGCTTCCCCTTGAGCTTCATTAGAAATGTTCATATGCCTTGCTTAAATAGGCACTTCTTACCCAAGACATTACAAACACAACCAATGTGGGATAAAAGGTAAATACAACTACCTTTAAATAAATATTAAATTTTCACCCAAATACAACTAAGCACCCAACAAATATTAAATACATAATTTATCCAAAACCTTCTAAAATTTCTACCTACACACCTCGATTAATGGAATGACAACTATTTTTCTTATTTTTCTATTTATGCCACCTACGCACCTTGAAAATAGAAATTCCTCTTTTCTTTTTCTTTTTTTCTCCTTTTTCCCTTTTTTTATTTTTTATTATTTCTCCTATAATTTTCGTCACTTTTCTCTCTCCTCTAGAAATTTTTTTTTTTTTTTCCAATAATTTTTCACATGCAAGATGCTCCTGCATCAGGTTAATTGATCAAGGTTATATTTTTTTGTCTTTGATATACTCAAGTTCTCCATTTCACTTTTACATATAGTATTCCAATTTAAGAAATCATGAAGTTCTTTAGAAAGAGATTTTCCTACTTTATTCAATTCACTATCCTTATCCTTTGATTGTTGACTGGGGTAAATGGAGAGCTAATTAAGGTTGATGGAGTTTGCCAAAATTTGACCAACCTATTAGAGTCCTCTTTGATGGGCATTATTGTTCTATCCTCAATAGCGTGTGAGTAGAGTTGATCAAATTTAATAACCTCAACTAGGGCTTTTGGTCCCCCTTCACCTCCTATATTCAATTCAAATAAAAAAGAATTCCACACATCCTCTAAATTGCCCTTTCCAAAACTGATTAATGCCTCTATTATCTATCTTGTTAAAATATCATTGTCTTTATCTTCTTCACATGTTAGGCTTATATTTTTAGGCATAGTGACTTTTTCATAGATTGTATTTAATCCTTAGTATTGTGAATTAATGATGCTAGACTTTCCCTTTTGCATATCTTTGGATCTTGGCCGACCATCATAATGTTGTAGTTTTGTGCCCCCATTGATCTCCATGCCCTTACCCTCTTCTACAATCTTACTCTATCCTTTCCTACTATTTGATTCATTATGTTTCCTTTTAGAGGAACTTTGCATTCCTATTAACTTGTCTTCTTTTTAAAGCCCTAGGTTTTTCTTATGATCAACCTTTATACCTGAGCTAAGATTCAATCTTTGTACTGAGATCAATTCCATCTTCCCTTTACTATCTGCCCCTTCTGTGCATGTAGGATCTGAGTGAATCTCCATCTTCTGAAAAGAATGTGTAGGCTTCTTATTATCAAAGATCATTTGATGAATTCTATTTTTCTTGATTCACAACATCATAAACTTGCTATTGAAATTTGAAGTGGTAGGGTCTTGAATCTGATCTTCCTATCATCATCGAATCTTATTATTTATGATATTTTACCATCAAAGTAATGCAAATTTAGATTATATGTTGGTCTATTTGTAATTACCTTCCTTTGAATAAAAATTTATTGGTTAATCTTCCTTTTGATAAGCATTTTCACATTGTCCCAACACTAAAAAGAGGAGTCTATACCTATTATATCTCCCATAGAAGATCCTACTTTTCTCTATTTGAAGCATCTTTGCGAGTAGAGATTGTATAATAAACCATGTTGGTAACATGAAATCTAACATTTCCTCCCTATAGTCTAGGACCCATTCTACAAATTTAATAGTGTATCCTTTGAAAAAACATTTTAAAAAAAGAGTCTTTTTTAACATCTTCATCCTTACAATACAAAGATAATATTATATCTAAAAATTCAGAAATATTTACCTACTCCTTGCAATTTTTCTATAACCAATTAGCGAGATTGAGCAATTTTCCCTTAGGACCATTCCAAAAGGAAAATACTCCAACCTTTTGACATTCATGCCATCTATTTTTTCTTTCTTGGTTGCTGATGATACTGATATTTTCTTTAGGAAAAGGAGGATCTTGGATAATGGAAGGTCTACTAGGCTTTGCTGAAACAAAGTAATTCGCATCCACAAATCTCCAATGTGGGGAAATATATGATTTAGCAGAGGCTCCTCAAGAAGGATGATAAGGAAACCCTAGCCTATTGGGGCATTTTAGAGGAAAATAGAGTTGATCTACAAACACATTCAGAAAAAAACCTATTTTATTATGAATTGATTCATTGATGTTTGAATGGCCATATTTAGTGATATTAAAAACCTTAATCTATTTGTCTAGACTAGTAACAAAAAAAATAATTGGCTATGATCTTTGTAACCCCAACAAACTTAAAGAATTGGGAGGAGATTCAGGCTTGGAATTGCTATAAGGCTTGGAATTGCTATACTGAGATGGACTATCCACTTGCCTTCCTTTATCCTCCTATTGTGAAATGATGGGTTTGTGAACACTATGATGTTGTCCTTGGAATTCCTTATCCTCCAATTTCTCTAGAGTAGAGAATTTATTTATAGTTTTGATGACAAAATCTATCCTCGCTGTGTCTTTTTAGTTTGTAAGATACTGTGTACTGATCTAGGGCTTCGAATTCAACTTGGGGTTGATGATCTTCCAAAATTGCAAGTAAGGGTTTTTTGAATACTTTTTATGACCACATAATTAGCATGCTTTTTTTGCATTTCTGCTTAAGTTTTCCATTTTTTTAATAATTGTATGTTAATTAATAATTATTTTCTTACTATTTTAATAATAATTCATGATTTTATTTTTATATTTTTTTTTCATTTTTTTTGGCAATTGAATAATTTGAGAGGACATATCTCTTGGTTCTCTAAAAAATAAAGGGAAGATATTAGCCCCTTTTCAACAAGCCATTTACTTTTTGGTTTAATATAATAAATAATTAAATTTGAATTCTTTTAAATAAATTAAGATTTTAAAATAAAATCTACAACTTTTTCTTTCAAATATTTATATATTAATAAATAATTTTTATTGATCTTTATATCTATATTTTTAAATATGTACAGTTGAATATATAAATAATGTAATAAATAATTAATTGTGATATATTAATGTATTAGATTGTTTAACTTATTAATTAATCGTCTAAAAAATATATAAATATGTATTCATACACACATACATATGTTTATACGTGTGTCTATATATATATATATATATATATATATATATATATATATATATATATATATGTATGTATGTATGTATGTATGTATGTATGTATGTATGTATGTATGTATGTATGTATGTATGTATGTATGTATGTATATACATATATATGTACATAAGTTAAAATATATATCTATATGTATGTGTATATGTATATGTATGTGTATGTATATGTATATATTTATGTATGTATACACACACACACATACATACACATATACATACATATATAATATACACATATATTTGTATACATCCATGTATATATGTATATGTATATGCATGTGTAAATGTACATACATACACACATATAGAGATAGACACATACATACATATAATTATCTATACACACACACACACAATCCTAAAAATAAATACAAAATCTAATGATCAATTTCATAGGATATCTAAATTTATAAATTCACTTAAAATGAAATGAAAATAACTATTATAATTTTTTTTGAGTTCAATATATAAAATGAAAACATATTTCTATGTTTTCATTATTATATATGGTTGTATAAAAGTACTTTTGTGAAAGAAAAAATTAGAAATGTGAAATTTACAATTAATTATATTTAAACTTACAAATATGGAATTACATTATAAAATATAAACATACATTTTAATTAAAATAATTTAAAAACTTAAAATTAAATTTTAAATTATCTAAAATTTAAAATTTAAATCATTTGAAATTTTAATACAATGGAAGAGAATAATTTAAACAAATTTTTATTTATTTATTTATTTTTAAATATACAACATGAAAAGTAGTAAACTTATTTGGAAAATAACAAGAATATTTCATACATATAATTTAATCTGATAATTGGAGAAAACAATATACTTTCCCCACTATGTTGATTTCTCCTTTAAAAAGGTTGCTGAACATTGCATAAAATTAAAATAATTGATGTTTCAAATGTGATTTAAATTTTTTTTTTAAATAGAAAAAATTTAAACCTAGTAATTTTACATTTATTTATTTATTTTAGAAAAGACAACAATGTTTTAAATAATAATAATATAGTAAAGACCATAATATTTTAATGTATTAAAAAAACTAAATTCTAAATTCTAATTTATAATTTGGATAAATTGATTATTTTCAATTTTTTACTTTAGAATAAAAAGAGAGAAAAAAACATGTGGTAACAACAATAATATTTTTTTATTCAAATATAATAGTTAAAACTTACCAATAAAATAAATTTAATATAATGACATTTCTTAAAAAGCCTTCCTTATGCTTCATTTTATAAACCAATCAAATAAAAGAGAAATAATTTTATAAATTAGTAAACATAAATATTTTACATTAGAATATTATATTGTTAAAAATATTTATGAAATTTGATATTTTAAAGGCTGACATATGTCTATAAAGACCTAAAAATGTGTATAACAAGAATAATTGTTTGCATGCAATAATTTTAAAAATCAGAATACAATTATATTTTGAAATTTAATTTAATTATTGAACTTAAACAAATTATCTTACACAAAACATGTCCTAATTTCCAAAGGCTCGTCGTTTGACCAAATCAATTCAAAGGGCTAAGTCATTCCTTGTCAACATACGTACCGACATAGATGAGGCAGATAGAGAATCCTTCAAACCCTCCGACTTTCTACTACTGAGATTATTCACATTTTTCAACTTTTAGGTTAAATCTTACAACATAAAATATTGTGTAAGACCAGACTCTGATTCATGCAACATTACCAAATACGCATTATATTCAAGAACCACGTTAGCCGAAAGGAAGATTGCGTTTCAAATACATTGGACAACAACTCTAGGAGAAATGGGAGAAACAGAAAGGCAGGTGATGTGTATTGAGAGGAATAGCAGTAAAATGACTGATTGGGAGTCGGGGAACAATGGAAAACAAAACACCCTGCCTTCATTGACCAGTCTTCATTGTGTGCTGACAAAGAGACATGCGTGGCCCGCAACAGAGGAATTGACATTGTTACGGTGTTGAATGTTTTGCTCATGTGAGACAGAAATTCTGTAAACGATATAATATTTTTCGCGAAAATAATGAAATGAAAATTAGGGTTTTGATCTACGCCTTTACATATAATAACATTACGTACACTATCTTCTCTATTAAATGCCCTATTGCCCGGGTCTACCTCTGTAAACTCTACAAGATTGAGCTTTCACCGTGGTCCTAGATGACAGTTTCTATTAAACCATCAGCAATCATCAATGCAAACATTTTTAATTTTTTTAAAAATTTGACACTCATTTACTTGTCAGAGAAGTAAAATAGAATGTTAACAGTTATACAATTTAAATATAATTAAAATATTGAAAGTCGAATGCAATAGACAATTTAACTCAATGTCAATTGGTAGTTATTTTATTTACAACCAGTTCCTCCTCAATGTAGGGTAGATTTGTTCTACTTTCCAAAATATAGTTTACAATCTTATTTTGGAAAGTAGAACAAATATACCCTACATTGTGGAGGAATTGGTTGTAAATAAAAAACCACTAGTTCACATTTAGTTAAATTATTCGTTGCATGTGAATTTCAAGATTTTAATTATATTTAATCTATGTAACAATTAACATTCTATTTTATTTCTCTGACAAGTAAATGATTGTCAACTTTTTTTTAAAATGAAAAATGTTTACATTAAAGATTGCTACCACTGTAGAAAGCCTCTTGGCTTAATTAGAGCATAAAATAAAAATAAATTTCAAACATTTATTACTATTATTTATTTTATTGATATGAATTTTTTTAATTTGATTTTTTTCACTAGAGTATGATTATTTTTATTGCTATGATTTTTATACAATATAAATTTTCTTTACTTTGTATTTTTCATGTTTGGATGTGATGAAGTAAATCATTGTCTAAATTTTATTTGTTACAATTTGATAAAGAATTTTAAAATTTAAGATTTCTATGTATTAATATTAAGGGATAGTATATATAAAACCAATACAAGAATTTATTCATAGATTTTTTGTGGTCATTTGAATACAACATTTATTAAACCTATACTTAAAATTGGATACCTCATTTTTCAAAAAAATTAAATTAAAATTTTAGGTATGCTAGTATATAATATATGTTATTTCATAATATAAATGATTATATTTGGGATTTTATTTAAATCTTAGTGGTCATATTTTTCTCTATATTTATGTTAGCATGGATCCTTATAAACTTGAAGTTAATCATTAAATCAAAAGTGTTTATTTACAAAATTGAACCATGGAGGATGAAATAATGGAAAGTTAAGTGATAAGTTCTAGTTAATGCATATAAAAAAAATTATTTGTATCAAAATTGTACGCTAGATTCAACTAGTAATACCTAAGCTTAAATAAATGAATAAACAAGTAACTAATTATTTCTAGTAAACTTATAAGACTATAAGAATAAAAAGTTTTTTTTATATTTATTAGCATTAAGAAAATTTGATGTAAATGATGACACAAAAGAATTCTAAAAGCTTACAACAATATGTGAGAAAAATAGAATGACTCTTCTCTCTCTCTCTCTCTCTCTCTCTCTCTCTCTCTCTCACACACACACACACACACACACACACACACACACGGAATGAATTGCAAATAAATTTTCAATTTAATTTTTTTGGATTTTCAAATCCATTTCCCCCTTTTTACATATCTCAAATAATATTTTCATAGCTCCCCTCCATGATTTTTTGGGTTGGGTGGCTTAATTTTTCCATTTGTGCTCAACTTGTAATATTAGTGAACATTATAAGATCTTGACCTTCTTGAAGAGGTAGGTAGTCTTAAAAGGACATAGGTAAAATTTCTATTGTTTCTAAATTGTCAAATGCAATTATTATTTTGATTTTACTAGAAAGATGCTCAAATATTTCAACAAATATGTGGTATTTTTTAAGCACTTATAAAACCTTAGAATATCTCCATTTGTGGAATGCAATTTGAACAAGATTTAGATCAAACATGATTCTCATGATATCCTTAACTATATTTTAAATATCATTAAGCCTTCCTTGACAATTGATGGCATTTTAATGGACACAAAAAGTATAGTGCTTAACTTTGAAAATGTTAACATTTCACATGTTTATCGTGACATTTTACATGTTTATCGCGAAGCCAACTGTGTAAATATTTTATTTTTTAAATCTTGTCATTTGTGATAGAAGATCTTTCGGAAACTAAAGTTTATGATTATGGTATTTTGATGAGTTGTAGCTCCAAATTAATGAGTGCTATACATATTTTGTGGGCTCTAGTTGCTTTTTACATTCATATCACAATCAATATTTATTGTAGAGTAACTTAGAAAGTCTTTATTTCTACAATTAAGAAAATTGGAGGAAATTTGGAGAAAGAGATCTTGGGAGGTTCGATAAATGGAGAAAAGAGAAGTAGGTTTAGGAGAAATTGGCAAGTGGAGGGTTGGTGTTGTATATGGAAAGAATAATGATAGAAAGAACATATATTAAACACCTATTTCTCAAAGGTTGGGATGCTAGCATGGTTAGTTGGAGAGGGAAAATGTTGAAATTGGATTTGAATATCTTGTCTTACATAACAAGTCTCAACCCTAAAGGTAAGAACTTCTAGTTGTGGTTACAAAAGTCTTTGATCTTACCATTATTTATTTTCCTAAAATGGAGGATGAGAAATTGGTTAAGGAGAATTGTAGGATATATGCTCTTTTGTTAATTAAACTTTGTTCAAATTTTTCTTTGTAGATGTTATAGAATATGTAACTATTGACATGTCGTATGATATTATAGCCCATAGTTATCTTTTTATTTTACTAAATCACTTTAGATAAAAAAGGATAACTTATTTCCATTTCTACATCTTTTTTCCTCTTACTCAAATTAAGACTTTCACAGAGAAACTTAATACAATGAATCTTTACTAGGGATTAATGATGTAGTAGATTTGTAACTTCACCAAGAAGAATATCCTAGACCTTATTCCATCATGTTCTAGAGAATAATGAAAAAATTGGGGGTTTAGAAAAAAGAAAAAGAAAAGGGACAATAATTATTGCAAGGCTCAATGCTTTAACCCTAGAGTTTACTAGGAGGAGGAAAGGGTTGTAAATTATACTAACCTTGATATAGATTTGGAAGGAAAAATTGTTAATTTGTATAAAAATGATTATAATGAATAATAGATGCAAACTATGAAAGAGGAGGAAACTGCTGAAAATGACCAATTTATGGGTCTATTGAAAGCTTTTCTAGACCCACTATTATCCTATCTTCTTTGTGTTCCCCATTCTTTGTGATGAAGGAAGTACCTACACCTACTATAAACAATGAGGAAGAGAAATTTGGTAATGAGAGTGATATTGTTTTAAAGATGAGGAGAAGGAGGCCATTATATTTATGGATTATGAATAATCCCTTGGCCATGATATCTAGTTTTATCCTCAGACCTTGGTTGATAATTTGGTGGAGGCTACTAGTTAGATTGAAAGGAAGAAAGAGAAAAGGTTTAAGAGTAATGAGAGAAGAGATATGCACATTCCTATGATTAATACTCTTTCTTCAAAGTAATTTAATGTCAAAAATTTTGAGGTCTTATGTTATGTTAGAAAGAAACTACCATTTGGGGTACTAAGAATTATGAAATCCATCTTCGTGTACTACAAGCCTAAGAAATTATACTTTAACTCTTTCATGATCCTCAATTCTAAATATAGATTCCTTAAGGATAGATTTGAATGCATTCAAAGCATGTAGGATGAAAGAATTTTGATGTAGAAGGACAAGGGTAAGAGTAATATTGATACCATGATTAAGTAATTATGGAAATCCTAAGTAGAGTCATGGGGAATGTTGACTAGGATGAATTTTCAATGCTTGTGCTACATCTTAAGGAACCTGAATTGGTAACAAAATCTACCAACACTAGGAAATGTACACATAGTAGCATGTAAAAGAAGAAGGAAATCCATGCATGTGACAAGAATTAATTCAAAGAAGTGGAAGGTCAAATTAAAGACATTGAACTAGAGCTTATGGAGAAGGCTTTGGGATTGGTCTAGGCTTTGGTTTGGGTTTTTATGTCCCTCTACTTTTTTCTTTGTTTCATTTCTATTCTTGTTTCTAGTTATGGGTTTGTTTTTTGTTTTTTTTTTTGCGTGTGCAAAGTTTTTGAGGCACTATTTTTTTTGGAACATCAATGTTTAATTTTATTTGGAAAACTTTTGCGATTTAATGTATTGCAGAATAAAACTCATTTTATCCCATATTTGAAAACAGAACCATAAAATAATATATACCACTTTAAGAAAAAATATTGGTTTGGGTTAATTTCAAATAGCCCATAGATGTTGGATGATCTTCCATTGGTTAGAAATACATTTTTCATGAGTAAAACTTATTATAGTTTAGATTTCTTATGTTCTTTAGCATCTACTACTTTGGTATAACTTAAATATTTGTAACTTTTCCTAACTTGTAATGAATAAAAATGCCAACATCTAGAAAATCAATGGATACAATGAGAGATGATAAAATAATATATTTTTTAATTGATTACATTGAATAATTACTAACAATAAATAAACTTAATATTGATTTTCAATGTAGATACACAAAACTATACAGGAAATACATGATAAATTGGAGGTATGCAAATGATAATATATAAATCACACTGGGTGGCCTCACATGTCAACTAAAAGTGGACCATACTCCATTTATAATTAAGTATGTTTGTAGTGTGGAATAATGAGAGGATGATAATGTGACAAGAGAATCAATGGTGGATGTCACACATTAGTTGAAATGAGAAAACAACAATCAACACATAAAGTAAAATTATACTACAACATGTGCCAAAATGAGTTGAAAATTCTTATGTGTCTAAAATGAAAACTACTACTTAATAACTAAGTTTACATGTAACTAACATTATATAATTATAAATATACCCCCTTTTTAGATCAAATAGGTAAATTTACATGAACTTGGAAGGGTAGATGATAATGGAAGATTGGCCTCAACTATAGGTCCATGTTAGGTATATATGTTCATAACAGATTAAATGATTTTATAAAATAAATAAAGAAATGAGGAACCTAATGGGAGAAAACCACTGCCAATAAAAGAGATGAAAAACAACAAGATGCATTGACAAATATAATAATCAAGACTACCTAGTATGACATACATCATATCGGTACAATCAAGTACCCCCCATAGGAAGGAAATATAGAGACATGATATTCTCCCATCAATAATAATCTATTGGAATGATGGTAAGTGTTTGAAGTCAACACATTTTTTAGTACACATAATATTTATCACCTTAGGAAGAAGATATACACTAATAGATCAATGAAGGATCCTTACAATGCATTTAAGAGTAAGGAAGGGAAATTTAAATTATATATGAAGCCTCTAATATATTCTCATGTATTTCCATGTATTTTATCATGATTATTACAGGAAACAATTATAAGAACACCCATAAGAGGTGCATGGAGGGAACTAAAGGTAACTTATTCCAATCTATTTCAGAATCAATGTGGAATATAAACCAATGTTAGATACTCTAGGAAACATGTTGAAATTGAACCAAAATAATAGAGTAATTATCATACCCTTTGGAAGAAACCATTTCATAGGTGTATCAGAATCCTCTCTAATCTATAGAAATAATAATAAAAATGTATGGTTTCTAAAGAATATGAATAGGAGTCTGCAATGCAAGAGTATTCTCAACCTTAACTATGTAATATAACATATCAAGTAAATTTGAGACTCATGAAAGAGAATTTCCAAAGTATCAAATCTCTTTTTTCAAAGATAAATAAACCAAGTCTAAATGTTGTATCAAAGTATCCATAAAAAATATCAAAAATAAAATAAATTAATAAATATAGAATGAAGATGAGTGTCAAGGTGTTATATCATTAAAATAAACTAAGGATCATCCTCAACAAAGAGTAGATAAATATCTCCAAAATCTATAATATAGAGCTCCACAAATAAATCTTCATTGTCTTTCAAGAAGTCACCCCATTGAATTATGTATGGAAGATAAGGAATATAATTTTATATTTATTAAAAATAATTAATAGATTTAATAATACAAATATAATTTAGGGAATAAGTAGACATGATCTCAATTGGAGAAGTATATGTAGGTGGAGGTTAACCAAGTAATAGTACTAAAGTATATTTACCAAAAAAAATATTATCAAGGTTATTTAAGCATAATGATACAATGAATAAAATGATTTTTTTGGAATGGAGGAACATTTGATGTCCAAAATGCTCTAGAAAAATGGTTCAAATAGTGCATGGACACTCACTACCTTAGACTTTGGGATCTAAGTCATAGAAGAAATGTAGCCTCATGCTACTATAAACTAGTAAATAATATGAAATTTTGTGTTTTATAAAATTACTTGGATCTAGTCTACATTTTTATTTTAAATTGTTCAATAGAGCTAAGGCAAGACATTAATCCATTTACAATGTGATGCTATCTATTTTCCATGATAAAATATTGGTCCTAGTCAAAGCTATGATATTAGGATATGGTTGTTAGAATTCTTTAGAGTAAATGAGAGGGGTGGGGGGCTGTGAATGAGTTATCCAAGGTCTAGATGTAAAATAAAACTTTTTAGAACTTAATCAATGCATAAATAATTTAACATCATGCATGTATCCATAAGATTATGCAGTCATTTAAAACTTGTAGGTTACTATCAAATTAATTTGTAGAAATGTAAACATGAAACATAAAATATTAAATAGCACATTTGACACAATGATTTACATGGAAACCCAATTTGCAAAAAATCACTAGTAACATGCTACTCTTTCTCACTCTTCTGAAGTGATCCCCTATGAAAGGCCAATCCTAATAAAGGTTACAATACACATATTTAAATGTGACCCAATTAAAGGATTTCAATCACCATGTTAGGAGTGAGCCTTGTTAGAGGACTTTAGATCATTCACTTGGAATGTCACCTAGTTAAAGGATTGACAAAAGACTATTAGGTCAACCTTAATCTAAAGGATTGACCCTAGACTGATACAATTATTGTAGTGTAATATTAAGGCTTGATCCAATAAAAAATTACAACTCCATTTGCAAATTATAGATACTAACTATTATGATAAAGAAAAAAATATTAGATCATATAAAAATAAATAAAAATTATGCGACATTCTAGAGGAGAGAGTCCTTTTCAAGAATCTATAATTTGTCTTTTGGTTGGAATAGATTTATTTTGGAAAATGTGGTGGGAGATGAAAACCATCAATTTGAATAAGTTGAAATTTGAATTTTGATAAAAGAGAAAATATAGTTCTAAAGCCAATTTTTATTTTTGATTATTCTAGCTACATATGTTATCTATAAATCATCTAAGATCAAAATAAAATAATTTTATTTTCGTGTAGTTTTGTGGTGGGAACTAGACTGCTATTTTTAGTATTTTTAACAACTAAAAAGTTATCTTTAAAAAATAGGACATTATTTCATTTATTTTTCCAAATAATTATTAAAATTATAATTCAAAACTTCATCCATTTCTATACATTTCATTAGTTTACTTAAATTTCAAATTGTAAATAAAAATACAAAATTTATTTCATTGAAGGTGAATAGTTATACTTTTGTTAGCCTTTTCCTTTGTAAAAGGGTGACATTGGTTTGTGCTTTTAACCCATGATCATTCTCATAATATTGACACTCGACATATACTTGCTTCTAATACTCAACACATACTATATTGCTTGGCATATACTATAAAATCACTTGGCACAAACTAAAGTTGATTGATGCTCGACTTTAACTAAGCTTTACTCAACATCAATTGTTTCACTCGGCTTATAATAAAATAGAATTTTTCTCAACTCTAGCTAATTTTCAGCTTGGCTTGCACTAAATTTTCTTAGCTCCTACTATCCACTCGATTAGACTTGGTAGACAAACTTTGTTTAACTTGTTCTTCTAAACTCGCTTAGTGTAACCAACCTTTGCAACCTTAAGTATGTTATTAGTGCACTATGATATCACTATCTTAGTTGATTCTTGTACTCCTATTCATATCATAACTCAATCTTTCCTATAGGTGCTATTGTTACATCATTTGATCAAATCTTCTTCATCAATCAAATAAGCGATAGTACTTAAATCATATAAGTAGTTGTCTTGCCAGAAAATAGTAGGTTTGACATCAATGACAAAATGATGATTGAAACACATTTATCATACTTGTATCAATCTGTTTTCAAAAATCTCCCTCTTTGGCATTGGTGAAAAACCAAACTTATTAACCAAATTGACTAGGTCTAAACAGTAAGACCAACAAAATACCAAAAAGAAAATAATTACTTGTATTAAAATCTCTCCCTCTATTAGCTACTTTCATCTTCTAAATAGGTTTAATTTTTCTATTCTATTCTAATCAACAAGAAATCAACTCATCCTTATCATTCGCTCTAAATTGCTTCTTATATCTCCCTCTACATTATCTTTCTCTTACCAGGTAGATGTAATTAATAGATACAATTTGTCTTTTAGTAGTCAGAATTTCTCCCTTGACAATGTCTATTTTCAATATCTCTTCTGATCAATTTCCTTACTACTATCTCCCTCTTTGAGAAAAATGCCAAAATATTGTCATCTTAATATGCATATATGAATAGTTTCAATTTCTCCCTTAGTCACTTTGCTTGTGATTGATTTGTAAATCCAACTCTTCATTACTTTAGGTACCTCCTAAAGTGATATCCACTACATCAATGTGTAACATATGTCAATTAACTTGTTTGATATAGGACACTCTTCTTGTTTCTTATATATCCTTTGATAGTGGTATCATCCCTAATTTACCTCTTAGATAGTCTTGAGCATCCTTGGGCAGTGCTTTTGTGAAGACATCAAAATTTTTCTCTTTTGTGTTAACATATTCTGTCTTCACCTCTTTATCTTGAACTAATTTTTGCAAGTAATAATACTTGATTGCAATGTACTTAGTCTTTATATACATCACAAGATTCTTCGATATATTTATAGAACTTTTATTATCACAATAAAGTATCACTAGTTCAGTTATCTCTTTCTTCATACCTTTGAGTAGTTGTTTGATCCATACAATGTTTGTACAATTTATTGCAAAAACACCATATTCAGCTTCAATAGTAGATTGAGAAGTGCAGTTCTATTTCTTGCTAGCCCATGTAACCAGCCTCTTGCCTAAGAAACATGCTCCTCCAGTGGTGCTTTTTCTGTCATCAATATTTCCATCCCAATCAACATCACTATAGGCTCTCAATTTAAATTTCTCAATTTTCTTGTAGTATAGACCATATTCCTTAGTTCCTTTTAGATATCTCATTATTCTTTTGATAGTCTGCCCAAGATTAGCAAAAAATCTTATAACTATCCCTATAAAAAATGCAATATCAAGTCTATTATGTACTACATATTATAATTTTCCAATTATAGACATGGATAATATTTGATTCACCTCAGCAAAATAATTATTCTTTGACAATTTATGTCTTGTCACCATAGGTATACTTACTAGATTAGAATCTTTCGATCCAAAATTTTTTAGTATCTCCTTAACATACTTTGACTAAGTGATGTATATACCATATTTCATCTAGTGTACTTGCAAACCCATAATGAATTTGATCTCTCGAAACATTGACACCTCAAATTATTGTTTCATTTCATTTGCAAAAGCCTTACATAAAGTATCTTGACCTCTAAATATGATATCATCAACAAAAATTTTATATAACAAAATAAGTTTTCTTTTTCTATCTTTATGTATAGATTTCCATTATTATCAGTCCTTTCAAATCTAGTCTTCACAAGATAGTCATGAAATATCTTATACCATGCTCTTAGTGCTTGCTTCAAAAAAAATAAAGCTTTGTGAAATCAATATACCATGTTTTTACTATTAACATCAACAAATCCTTCTATTTTTTCTATATAGACTTCTTCCTTTAATATACCATTTAGATTTATATAGATTTAACATTCATTAGATAAGCTTTGAATCATTTGTATACAAAATAGGAAAGCAAATTTCTTATTCCTTCGAATCTAGCAACAAGGGAAATTGTTTCTCCATAGTCAATCCTTTCTTCTTATGCATATCCTTTACAGACTAATCTTTCCTTGTTCCTTGTAACTTCACCATTTTCATCTAACTTATTTTTGTATACCCACTTGGTACCAATCACATTTTTGTCTTATGGTCTAGGAACTAGACTCCATGTTTTGTTTTTCTTAATTTGTTCAATCTCTTCTTCCATGGCTTTACTCCAGTCCACATCTTCTAAGGCATCTTTCACTATTGTGGCTTCTTTCATGCTCAACAAGCATGCATTATTTCACAACTTGTTCCTTGTCCTTTGTCTAGCATCTTTATCTCCAATGACTTGTGCAATAGGATGACATCTCTTGACATATTTAGATAGTCTTGGTTTAGCTCTGGTTTCCTCATTTAGTCTTTCAACTTTTGAATCACTATGTAAATCTCTATTAGGAATTTCAACATCTCTTTCATGTACACTAATCTCAAAATCATAATATGCCTCAATTTTATTTTGTGACTCAGCACTTGAATGTAGCTCGATTCCTAAATGCAACTTGGTATTCATATTATGTGACTTGATAGTCATCGAAACTTGTTGTTGATTTGTAACTTGATTTGCAACATCTCCTTCAGCAGACATATCTTCATAAAAGTATACAAATGATTTGTATTCTTCTAGTTCCTACAAAGGTTTAGCCTCATATACTTCTCTATATTCATCAATTTTCACATTTTTACTTTCGACAACTTTGTTAGTGTTAGTATTTAAACATTTATAAGCTTTACGTCTTGTGGAATATCCTAGAAATATACTTTCTTCACTTTTTGCATCTAGTTTACCATTCCTAAAATCTTTGAGAATATAGTATTTGCTTCCAAATACCTTAAAATATTTTACATTGGGTGAGTATCCATACCATAGTTCAAAAGGTGTTGAATGAGTACCTTTCTTCACTTGTACTATACTTATAGCTTCTCTCCAATATTTTAAAGCAAATTTTTCTCCATCATGAGTGTCATAGTATAGTCCATTATAAAATTGTTCATCCTTTCAGCAATTCCATTTTGTGGAGGGGTTCTAGGAGTAGATGTCCATCTTTTGATTCCTTTGTCATTACAAAACATCTACGACTCATTTGATATAAATTCTCCTCCTCTGTTAGATCTCAAACATTTCATACTTTTACCTCTTTCCTTTTTAACTCTTGCTAAGTACCACTTAAATATTTCAAAAGCATCAAATTTCTATTTTAGAAACATAACTATCATAATTCTAGAATAATCATCAACAAGAAAGATAATGTACTTATCTCCTTTATATATTTGCACTTCAATTTGTCCACACAAGTTAGAATGAACAATCTCTAGTATTCCTTTAGAGGTATGAGTTTTATTTTTAAAAATAAACTTTGTAATCTTGCCTAACTTACATTAAATGCACATTATATTGTCAGGCTTCTACAACTTAGGAAAATCTCTAACTTTTCTCATGTTACTAATACTAAGCAAGTTATCAAAATTAACATGACATAACCTCTATGCCATAGTCACACATAACCAAATTCTACAATTAAACAAGTGGCATTCTCTATATCAATGTAGGATAGATTACTTCTAGTTTGATCACCCTTTCCAATCAGTTTTCTATCAATCTCATATATCTTAGGAATATTGTTTTCAAACTCAACCTTACATCTTGAATTATTGAGTTGTCACACACTTAACAAATTATAGTTAAGTCCTTCAACATAGTAAGAATTGTACAACAAAGTCTTTTTTGTAAGCTTGATAGAACCTTTTCCTTTTATAAAAAATGGTGCATCATTACAAAATCTTACACTAATTCCATCATAATAATTCAAGGTAATGAATTTACTTTTATCTCCAATCGTGTGATGTGAACACCCATTGTCCATGATCCATCTGTCATTCTTTTTCACACAACAAATAGGTGCAGTTGCCTCATCTTTATCAGATTCATCCTTCATTACAAGATACACCACTTCATCATCATGTTCATCAAATTCATCTTTTTTTGCCTCTTTAGTAATGTAGTAAGACTTCTTTCCTTTGTCTTTGTAATTGTTTTTTGTCTTCATCTCTTCTACTTTTGTACTTGTTAGCACCTTTGCAATTCTTCTTCTTTGAACATCTAGAAGCAATATGACCAAGCTTATTGCAATTCAAAAAAATAATAGGTAGTTTACCTTAAACATTCCTTTACCTCTATGAAATCTCCTTGCCAATAGTTTTTCAAGTTGATCTAAATCCTCCTCGTCTATCTCACTATTACTAGACACATATTTTGTCTTTTTCTTCTTCTTCACATTAGGTTAGTTCAATGACAACTTAGCTTTGGAAGTAGATTCAATATTTTTAGTTTTGTAATTATCAAAGTTAGATAGCTCAAAATTAGTGAGCCTACATACTAGACCTTCAAGACTTAGAACATTTGAACCTGGTACACATCTTAGTTCTTGTATTGTAGAAACTCTAATAGCATATAGGTAGCAATGTTCTCAAAACTTTGCTTAGTATTGTATCATAATCTATTCTACCAATAGCTCCTCTTATTTCATTAGCAACATATTTTATCCTCAAGCAATATTGAGAAATATTATCACCTTCTTCCATTCTCATATCACCAAACTTACCTCTAATACTTTTAGCTTTAGCTCTTAGAATATTCTTGTCACCTCCATAGATAGTGTGTAGAGCATCCCACATTTTCTTTAAGCTGAATTTTGATATCATCAACTCATGATAGCTTAGGGCATAGGAAATCTCCAACATTAGCTAGTTGTGTTCTTTCTTCTTTTTTAGATATTTAGCAGTTAGTGCTCTAGCAAGATTAGCATGCTCAATAGTAATGGTAGATTGTGCATGATCTTGAAGTCCTCTAAAGTGTAGCTTCATCAAACTTTATCATGCATGAAAGTTGGCTCTATTAAGATTAGGTATTTTTCTTTTTGACATCTTGATATCTGTGCTTTTAATACCTTCAAACAAGTCCTCTTAAGTAGATGGCTCTAATACTTGTTGTTGAAATTCTTTAGAACAATTGAGAGGGAGGGTGAATTAGTTATCCAAGGTCTAGATATAAAAATAAAACTTCACACAACTTAGTAACCCCATAAAACATTTATCATCATGCATGCATACGATTATGCAATCACTTAAAACTTGTAGGTTATTGTAAAATCAATTTGCATAAATGTAACCATGAAACATAACAGATTCAATAACATATTTGACATAATGATTTTTGTAGAAACCCAATTTGGTAAAAACCAACAATAACATTCTACTCTTTCTCACTCTTCTGAAGTGATGCCATTGGAAAGGAAAACCCAGTTAAATGTTACAATATACAATGTTAAATATGACCTGGTTAAAGGATTTCAATCACCCTATTATGAGTGAGCCTTGTTAGAGGACTTTAGATCATTCACTTGGAATGTCACTTGGTTAAAAGATTTACAAATGATTGTTAGATCAACCTTAATCCAAAGGATTTACCCTAGACTAATATAATTATTAGAGAATTTAACAGTAAGGCTTGATCTCATAACAAATTACAACTCCATTTGTAGATAAAAGTCTCTATTTTAGTCCTCCATTCTACCTAGCTTTTACACTTTAACTCTGATAGCTTGTTCACCCTTTAGGCACCCATATCCTTAAAACTTCTTGCTTAACTTACCAACATAGACTCTTCAATTAGGTCACTAAATGAAGCAATACCCTAGACTCCTTGTCTTTCTTAGGTTCTCACACATGACAACCCTTTCTTTTGACCAACCATCTCTATAAATAGATTAGGTAGGATTCAATTAATCTACCTCTTATTTCATTTCATTCCCCACTAGAAACTTTTGCTTCAATTATCTTTGAATTTGCCTCAAAATGGTTTACCGTGAATCATGTACCACTATCTCATTAACCTTATCTTCAACATTGTTGAAAAAATCTAAGAAAACAAACTTGTTGGCTTAGATCCACCAAATTTGTGATATTTCTAATAATGATGACACTTGACATTAATTAGCTTTTGATGCTCAAGACATACTATGTTACTCGACATCCACTATAAAATCACTCGGGACGAACTAAATTTTATTGGTGCTTGGCATCAACCAAAATTTACTCGACATCAACTATTTCACTTGAATTACACTAAAATAGGCTTTTTCTTAGCTCCAACTGATCTTCTTCTTGGGTTGCACTAACTTTGTTTAGCACATACAGTCCACTAGGTTAAGCTTGGCAAACAAACTTTGTTTAATTTGTTCTTCTAAACACACTTAATGTAACCAACCTTTGCAAACTTAAGTAGATAATCAATGCACTATGATATCATTGTCTTAGCTAATTCTTTTACTCCTTTTCATATCATCAACCTTTACTTCTTTTACTCTAGGTTCTATTTTTACATTACATTATCAAAAAAGTGATACTACTTAAATTGTATAAGTAGTTGCCTTACTAGTAAATAGTAGGTTTGACAACAGTGATAAAACAATGATTGAAACAAATATACCATACTTGTATCAATCTATTTCAACAATGGTTGTATATCAATGATTATATAGATAGTTAACTAGTAATATTTAGATAAAAAATAATCAAACCCATCAAAAATTAAATAAGTCAAACAATGCCCCCAAATAGATGATTTTGGAACTTTATATAAAGTATCGCTTACCAGAATTGGCTAAGTGGATTTCCTAGTTTAATGTTTTACAATAGAAATAGTGAAGCTATAATAAGGGAGACCAATTAAAATGTAAGATCTCTTCAAGATCCAATGAAAATACACACGAACAAAAAAATAGGCCAAACTAGACCAAATCATCAAAGCGAAATTTATTTCCAAATAAGCTAACTTTTCTATAGAAACTATAGAATATAATTAAAAAATTCTATAATTTTAAAAATTGTATTAAAAAATATAAATGCATGAGCATAAACATAGCCTCCAAATCTATAAAAATGAGAATTACATAGACAAAACTGTGAATAGTGAATTTATGAAAAATTTGTTGGAAGCATTAATGCTGATAGTATTCCTATGGGGGAGTATTGTAGATATAGGATTAGATTATTATCTTGATGGTATGTTACATTCATGATTGTGTTTGTCATTGATGTCAACATAGCAATTTTTTGTGGTATCTTGACAAAACAAAAACTGAAAAATCAAGTTGGTATGGACAAATCATTGAGTACTTTCAGTAGTGAGGTTAAAGGAAGATCATTCTACATGTCTATTATACATAGCTAACCTCAGATGTATAAGATATTAAGTTTGGAAGAAGCTATGCAAGTATTGGTGAAGATAGTTATGAGATAGTGTTTATAGAGGCATGTTCTAGTAAACTTGTTATATCTCTTAGCAGAGTTATTATTCTAAGAAGATGAAATTATAGATGTGAAGAAGACATGTTAATGATGATGTGGCTAAGCTCGCTCATCATAATAGTTCACATACTAAAATTTATTCAAGTTGCAAGGTGAAAAATTAATATTAGTAGTAAGTGTAACATGTTCTTAATGTAGTACTATAATAATTAATAGAGGAGATGTAACAACCAACTCAAGAAATTATTTTATGGATTCAGTATAAAGGAAGCACATTTTCCTTTATCTTAGAAGAAAAATATGAGATGATTGTAAGAAGAATGAAGAGTGGAATGTGAAGTTGAGTAGAGAAGAGTGGAAGTGAAGAAAATTTTATTATAAAGGTTTTATTGTTTGATCCAGAGTTGGATACTTTGATTTGAGGTTCATGACCTAGTCTACAAGGTTTGATATTGATTGGTTCAGTTGATAGGATAGAGGAAAGAAGTTACAGTGTATTATAGACAATTATTTTGCAAGGAATAGTTGAGAGATTAGTTGAACAATGAATTCAATTGTCTTTCCCTAGAAGCTATTTGGATAGTGGGTCCTTCTATCTTCTACAACTCCTAACAGGGTTGACACAACTCCTAATATGGTTGGAACCTCCTAATAGGGTTCAAAGTCTCGTAATAAGGAATCTTATTTACTAAATGTTGTAATAGACTCCTAATAGGGTCCATCCTCTAACAAGGAATATTTATGTTAGTACATCATCTTTTGGGCATCATTCCCATCAAGGTTTTCCCTCTGACCAAGGGTTTCCATAGGTAACATATCTAGTGTAATTGTCTATGTGCATCTTGCTATGGTTTCTATTTACCTTGGTTGAATGGATAAGATTTCTTAAGGTTAATAATTTTTTTAATTATTGGATAACTGATTCACCCTAAACCCTTTCAATTATCTTCGTGGACTATTGTTTCTAACAATTGGTATTGAAGCTTCAGGTCCTTGAAGATAAATTTTAACAACTTTGGGAGATCCATGGCAAGCATGTTTAAGAAAGATAGTCTAAAGTTCGATTGAACAAATTATGATAGCAAGAAGGAAAAGATGTAGATACATCTATTGTGTATAGGTCTAGGATATTGGATCTTGGAAAAGGAATCAAAGTCAATCATTGCTCAAAAAATTTGGAAACTTGTACTGAGGAAGAAAAAGATCCTTTTATGTATGAAATGAGAGTTAGAGAAGCCCTATTGACTGCACTTCTTGAAATTGAGTACAATTAGGTAAAGTCACTTGGTACTTCACATTTTATTTGGAAAGATTTGAAAACTAGTTTTGAAGGTGATGAAAATTCTAATAAATTGAGGCTACAAAATTGGATTTGTGCATTTCAAGATCCTAAAATGATGGAAGATGAATATATAAGATCATATGTAAGAAGACTATCAAAAATCATTGTAGGTATTAAATCCCAAGGAGGAACTAAAGAAGATGATGAGGTCATATAAAATATATTAAAGAATTTATCACCACCATTTAGGTCAGTAGTTCAAATGATATAGTTTTTGATATCTTGTACCAAATATTTCAAAAAGGAGACATTTCTTGGAAGACTTGAAGTAGTTAAGCATGAGCTTAGATAGTCTAGAGAATTGACTAGAATAGAAATAACTTTTAGTGCCTTGACTATTCAACCTAGTTTTTCAAGGATCACAAGTGCTAGAGGAGACTTCTCTAGCAGTAGTAGATCTAAAGAGGATAGAAATATTGAAGGAGTAACCTTTCTGGTAAGGAGAGAAAAAGATTGTAAGATAATCTTTAAATGTTGGACTTGCAATGAATTTGGTCATCATGCATCTAAGTGTCCTAAAAGAGAGAAAAAGTATAAAAGAAATTACAAACCTGGAAGAAATAGAGAATGTCTATGTGAAATGAAGAAGATGAATCTGATGAACAATCAACAAGTGCTAGTGATTATGAAATATAATTTGTAGAAATAAAAGAAGAAAACCTAGAGAAAGTAGCATTGGTATCATATGTTGAAATGAAATATGATTGTATAGTTGAGAGTGGTTGTTCACATCATATGACTAGTCCTATGAATAAGTTTGTTAACTTCAAAAGTAAAGATGGAGGCATTGTCAGAGTTGGAAACAATGCAACATGCCATGTTAATGGTATTAGATCTATAACTCTTGATGGTAAAACTAACATTGAGGACGTATATTTTGTTGATGATTTGAAATACAAACTTCTAAGTGTTGGACACCTAGTAGATAAAGGTTGTTAGTTGTAGTTCATGGAAAAGACATGCACAATCAGAGACAAAGATGGAAAGGTAATTGGAGCAAGAACCAGATCTAGAGGTAATGTATTTCATTTGAATTCTACTGAAATGACAAGTTTGGTTACAAAGGTAGATGACAATTGGTTATGGCATAAGAGATTTTTTCATATAAAATTTGACTACATTATAAAGACTAGTAGTATTTTTGCAGTTAGAGATTTTCCTAAGATTGTAAAACCTTCTAACATAATTTGCAAGGAGTTTGTTTTGGAAAAGCATAAGAGAACTTGGTTTCCCTACAAGAAGTTTACTATTGTACAAAAAAATTGGAGATTTCACACATATATCTCAGCTATGCTATGAAGAATAAAGGATTCTATGGTGAAAGGTATTTCATGATTTTAGTTGACAAGTTTTCTAGAATGACATGGGTTGCATTTCTTAAAGAAAAATTTGAGGCATTTGATAAGTTGAAGATATTCAAGAATAGAGTTGAGAATGAATCAGGTATAAAAATTAAATGTTTGACATCAAATAGAGGAGGGGAGTTTACTTCAAATTAGTTTAACATCTTTTGAAAAGAAAATGGAATCAAATGATAGCTATTAGCTTCCCTGGATAGAATGGTATAGCAAAAAGAAGAAATAGATCAGCAATAGAAGCTGCAAGACCTATGTTAACTAAAAGTGATGTATCAGAGATGTTTTGAAGAGAAGCTATGAATACATCAGTCTCCACTCTAAACAAATTATATGTTAGGAAGACACAAAAAAGACCCCTTATGAACTATGGTTTGGTCACTCACTTACAATTAAGTATTTTAGAATTTTTGGTAGTAAGTGTTATGTCAAAAGAGATGATGATATTGGTAAGTTTAATACTAGAAGTGATGAAGGTATGTTTCTTGGTTATTCATTGAAAAGCAAGTCTTTTAGATGTTATAGTTAGAGAACAAAGATTATTATGGAAAGCGTAAATGTGGGAGAAATTTTAAATGTGGGAGTTGATGAGAAATTTAGGATACAAGAAAGAATAGTTGATTACAATTCGGATAGTGATGTTGTTACTAAACCAAGGAATGATGAAGTATTCCTTGAGACTAACAATGATTTATAGAATGAAGAGAACCAAGGAAGGAAATTTTTTTTGGAACCTTTAGCAGAGCAAAGAGTTGAGATAATAACTCCTACTTTGGGTACAAATATGACAAAGAATCATCCACCTAAGCAGATCATTAGAAGTAGAGATAAAGGTGTGATGACAAGAAGCCAAATCAATGAAGAACTATGTTTGATATCTCAAGTTGAACTGAAGAAAGCAATTGAAGCATGTAAAGATGACTATTGGAATCAAGCGATGAAAGATGAGTTGGATTGGATAGTAAAGAATGAGACATTGGAATTGGCTCCTAGATTAAGAGACAAGAATGTGATAGGAACTAAATGGGTATTCAGGATGAAGATGAATGAACAAGGGAAAATTGTAAGAAACAAAGAAAGATTGGTATATAAATGTTACTCACAGCAAGAAGGAATAGAATATGATTAGACCTATGCTCTTGTGGCAAGAACAGAAGTAACAAGATTATTCTTAGCATATACAACATATAAGAAATTCAAATTATATCAAATGGATGTTAAGTAAACATTTTTGAATGAAGAACTTGAAGAAGAGGTATAAATTGAGTAGTTTGAAGGTTGTCCTTTAATAGATGACAAGGACATAGTATACAGATTGAAGAAAGGATTGTATGGCTTGAAGCAAGCACCCAAAACCTAGTATGCAAGGTTGAACAAGAATTTGATAAAGCTTAAGGATATAAAAAAGGTATGGCTAATAGAAATATCTATTAGAAATAAATTGATAATAGATTAATGATATTGGTAATATTTTTTGATCATATCATATTTGCAGGAAATGATGTAGGAATTTGAAATGAGTATGATACGAGAAATGAGATATTTTCTAGGATTATAGATAGTATAGGATAAAGAAGGAATCTTTATTTCCCAAACTAAATATTTGAAGGAATTACTAAAAAGGTTTGGTTTAGAAACATGTAAATCTATTGGAACACCTATAGTAACCAGATACAAGTTATCTATAAAAGATGAGACACCTACTATTGTGTAGAAGAAGTATAGATCTTTGATTGGAGGTTTGCAATATCAAACTCACACAAGGCTAGATATAGAAAATTCAATTGGAATTGTTGCAAGATTCAAAGCTAACCATAGAGAAGCACAATAATGTAGTAGTCTAAAGGATATTTAGATACCTAAAAGGAACACACGAGTTTGGATTGTGGTATAATAAGTCTAATGATTTCACTCTATGTGCTTATAATAATGCTGATTGGACATGTAGTATGGATGACAGAAATCGAACCAATGGTGGAGCCTTCTTTCTTGGAGGAAGATTGATTTTTTGCCTAAGAAAGAAGTAGGATTGTACCTCACAAAGTATAGCAGAAGTAGAATATGTTGTAGCAACAAAAAATTGTAATCAATTTGTTTGGATATAACATATGCTAAAGGATACAAAGATAGAATTCACTAAAACTATTGTCCTAAATTGTGACAATACAAGAATATTAAATATGTCTAAGAATTCATTGTTGCATCTAAGAAAAACCACATTTCTATCAAGTATCACATGTTAAGAGAGAAAGTTGAAGAAAAGGAAATTAGATTGGAGTATGTGAGCACTAAAGAGAAGATTGCAAATAGTTTTACAAAGCCTCTTTCCCATGAGACTTTTGAGTATTTGCAAGGTATGCTAGGGGTTATCCCCCTTCCTACATTAGAGTAGAAGATGTAAGAATGCATTAGTTGAGTGTAACATATCACCATTGTTTTTTTGGACTGAATCTTTATGCTTCTTGTATGGGGGAGTATCTATGTTGGATAATTTCATCTAGGACTCTTGTTGGATGTTGTTTTTAAATAGTGTCTTTGGACACTTGAGCTAGTAAGAATTAGTTGTTGCAAATTTTGATGGTTGCTAAAACCTTTGATATTGATGTCAATGAGGGACAAGTAGAGCACAAAAAATAATTTAAGTACACTAAAGCAAGAAGAAAATAGTTTTGGAGAATGATTGATGAAGAGGATTTGAAAAGAAAGATCAATAGTCTTTTGCAGTTGGTATTCTTGGAACTAGATGTTTTTTTATCTATGTTGTTGTCAATGCCAAAGGGAGAGATTGTTGAAAGCACAAATGTTGATAATATTCCTATGGGGAAGTATCATAGATACGTGATTAGATAGTTATCATGATCATATATTACATTCATGATTGTGTTTGTCATTGATGTCAACATAGGAGTTTTTTGTAGCATCTAAAAAAAGAACACTAGAAGGATCAAGTTGGTACAGATAGATCATTGAGTACTTTCAGTAGTGAGGTTAAAGGGAGATTATGTTATGTCTTTAGTATATATAGTTAACCTTGGAAGCATATGATATTAAGTCTAGAAGAAGTTATGAAAATTTTGGTGAAGATAGTTCTAATATAGAATTTATAGAGGCATGTTCTGTTAAACTTGTTATATTTCTTAGTAGAGTTATTATTCTGAGAAGCTAAAGTTATAGATATGAAAAAGACATGTTGATGATGATGTTGCTAAGCTTTCTTGTCATAATATTACACATACAAAAAGTTATTGAAGCCACAAGGTGAAAGATTAATGTTATCACTAAGTGTAACATTTTCTTAATGTGGTCCTTTAATAATTAATTGAGAAGGTGCAACAACCAATAAAGAAATTATTTTATGGATTTGGTATAAAGGAAGGACACTTTCCTTTATCTTAGAATTAAAACATGAGATGATTGTAAGTAACATGAAGAGAGGAATGTAAAGTTGAGTAGAGAAAAGTGGAAGTGAAGGAAGCTTCATTGTTGAGGTTTTATTGTGTGATGTAAAGTTGGATACTTGAATCTAAGGTTCATGAACTAGTCTACAAGGTCTGACAATGATTCGTCTAGTTGACAGGATAGTGGAAAGAAGTTATAGTGTAGTACACACAATTATTCTACAAGGAATAGTTGAGAGATTAGTTGGACAGTGAGTTAGGTGGTGTTTCCGTAGAAGCTATTTCAACAATGGGTCCTTTTATCTTTTACAACTCCTAATAGGCTTGGCATGTAACTCCTAACATAGTTAGAATCTCATAATAGGGATTCAAAGTCTCCTAATAGGGACTCTTATGTACTAAAAGTTGTCATAGGCTCCTAACATGGTTCATCCTCTAACAAGGAATATTTATATTAGTACATCATCTTATGGGCATCATTCCTACCGAGGTTTACCATCTGATCAAGGGTTTCTCTAGTTAACATATCTTGTGTAATTATTTATGTGCATCTTGGTACTATTGCTATTTACTTTGGTTGAATGGATAAGATTGATTAAAGTTAATAAATGTTTTAATTATTAGATAACTGATTCACCCCCACCCCACCTCGTAGTTATCTTGGTGGACTATTGTTTCTAACAAAATTGGTACAAATAAATCCAAAAGTAAATCTAGAACAAGTTATTTAATTTGTATGCCAAATCAAAAGATTTCACATAAAGATTTCCTTATATGACCAATTTATGGTTGTTTGAAAATTTCCTGCAAAATTAAAAGTTCAAACTAGGAAGGGCCACTCAAAATAACTCTCTAACATTATTGTTCAATGAAATTTCTAGTAGTATATATACTAGAAATTACCCTTTAATTAGCAAATGATAAAAGAAATATTTTCCAACTAACAATTTAATGTTAATAAAATAATTCAAACCTATACGATGACTTGGTCATTTTACTCTGTTAATGTCACCTTATCAATGTTTTTGAGTCATTATCAAATATTTCCTAAAATTGTTGAATGAAGTGTACTTGTATTTTTCTAAATAAGATTTTAAATTGGTAGGACTAGGTAAAGTTAAATATAAGCCATGATGATGATGGACAAAATTTATGTTGGGAATATTTCTAGAGGAAATTTATTGTATTTGGTCATGGTTTGACTTATATTTTACTTCCTACTCCACAATTTAATCTATGACTTATATGACCTATAGATATACTTATAAAATTGGGGGGATGCTAGCAAAATTCCTTATTCTTGTTGATAAAAAAGAGGTGAATTTGGATTCTAATTTTTTTTTCCCATACCACTCTATACTGGACCTATATTTGTCTAGGTTGATAAAATAATGCTTTTATTTGAATCCTCTCTAAGGATGAAAAAAAAAAAATTTACTATAACCATGTCTATGGAATGATAAGGTTATATATTTGTCTAGACACTTTTTAAAACTATAGGTACCATGGATCTTAGTTGTGGACTTCCAAAAGATTAAAAAAATTACACTCTACAACTCATTTTACACAATCTTGATTAATGAAAGAAACTACCTCAATTTTTTCTTTTATGGATAGAAGGAAAATGTATAGTGAAATTCAGGAAAATCTACCCAAATGCAATGATGTCGTTAGTTCTTTCTCCACAAAATCCAAAAAATTACTAGTAACCCAAATATATATTGTATCCCTCCAAAATTTAAAGTAAAAATGGTCAACTTAATATGCAATGGATGCTCATTTGGATTTGGAACCATGCCTTTCATACCTAGTAACATTTTCCTGAGAAATAAATGGAGAATGAAAGATCTAGAAGTTTAATGAAAAAAAAAAAAAAAATTGGAAAATTGTATGATCCTTAACTTATACGGCTTGTAACAATCAAATATACAAAAAATCCTAATGATTTAAAATGTACATATGTATACATATATAGGTAATACATTATAGCTAGGATACATGGAAATGGTAACCTATTAATCATTATAGGTAGTACAAAATATCAAAAAAAAGATAATTCATCCTCCTTTGTACAATGAAGTATGTGAAAACATGCACAACACTGAGAGGATTTAATTGTAAGACTATTAAAGTTAAATCAAACATAAATTGAATTGAGATAACAACTATCAATGCCTAAAGTGGAACTCTCCTACAAACAATGGTAAAATGAGAAACAAACTCTTGTTTGTCTACAATTAAAATTAATACTAGAAATAAATTTAGAACTCTTTCTTTATCAGAACGACTGCATTTGAGTATTTGCATCTAAAAATCAATTTTTCTCCAAACATATGATCTAGATAAATTCATTCTAACTAAGTTATATATGGTCTCACACTTCTCCAATTAGAAATTTCTATTAAATGCATGTTTTATACTAGTTTGTATCCAATTAATAAAGAAATACAATTATTTTGGAAAAGTGGCATTTCAATAACTCTTACTAATTTTTATGAGTTTTTTTAATAACATATAAACACCATTTTATAGAGCTCAGAGTCAAGAATATTCTCATATAGAGGTTATAGATTTTAATTAGATATAGTATATTGTAATTAACGAATTCTACAAGTACAAATTTTAACACTCAAAAAAGACGTCAATTTTGATAAAGAAAAAAATATTAAATAATAATAAAAAAATTTAAAAATTATATGATGTTCTAGAGGAGAGAGTCCTCTTTTAGAATGTATAATTTTTCTCTTTATTAGAATAGATTTTTTTTGAAAAATGCATTGGGAGATGAAAACTATCAATTTCAGGTGAGTTGAAATTTGAATCATTATAAAAAAAAAACTATAGGTCTAAAGCTAATTTTTATTTTTGGTCATTCTAGCTATATATGTTATGTATAGCATAGTTTGAGATCAAAGGGAAATAACTTTATTTCCATCTAGTTTTGTGGTGGGAACTAGACCCCTAATTTTGCACATTTTTTAGCAGCCAAAAAATTATCTATAAAAATTAGGAAAATATATCAATTCTTTTCCCAAATAAATATGAAAATTTATAATCTTGAACTTCATCCATCTCTACACATTTTATTAGTTTACTTCATTTACAGATTCAAAATAATAATACCAATTTTATGTCATTGAAGGTGAACAGTTATACTTTTATTATCCTTTTCCTTTACAAAAGGGTGACATAGGTTTTTACTCATATCCTAAACAAAATTAATTAATAATAATAATTAATTATACAAACAATATCCCTTTTTTATTTCATCTCTTTTCTTATAATTATTTTATAATCTATTTCCAACAAATATGCAACTCATAATTAAAAAAAATCAATATCTATAATTTCATTATAACTCTTCAAAATGAATAAATACTAGGGACTCAAATAAGGAGTTTCAAAATTGATTGGCAAAGATAATTGTTAAATAAATTGACTATGCTTCAAAGGCACTAAAAAGGAAATAATTGAAACATACAAACAAATACATAAGATATGATTGTTTTATCCATTCATGGACATTTTGGAAAAATCCTAATAGTTATTCCTCATTGAAGTGAAACTAGGTATATTGGAACTATTTGACTAATTTGTAGGCTAGAAATATTCAATCCTTATTCTCATTTACCCAATCAAATAACACTTTTGAGTGGCCTTTATAGAGGTGTAAAATAAATAAGAAAATATAAAAGGGTTCCTTTAGAGCATGTTAAAATTAAAATTAGTCAAATATGCTTAATAGACTTAGTTTAACTTTATGAAGGAATAGTTATTAGGAGTTTCCCGAACAACATCATAAATAGTTATAGAACTGGGTTATTGTGGTCCTTAAATGCATAAAAATTTCAAAGATCATGGGTGTATTTGTATTGTTTGGTTGTTTGATTTTAGATGACATTAATGAGATGAGGACTCTTCCACATCCACATCTATCTTGTTCTTTTGATATTCTTCGACATTTGTTGATTGTAGTTTTAATGTTATCTCCTTAAAGAATTAAAAGAAAAGTTGTCTTTATTTTGGTGTAAGGAAAGGGATTGAAGTGTTTTGGCCTTAATATTAGTCAAATAGGAATAAGATACTTATTTTAACTTGAAGAAGGAAGGGTTATTGGTAGTTATCTAAACTTTAACATTGGGTTTTTTAGGTTCCCAAAATAAATAACATAATCATAGTTCATGAGTTTCTTTGTATAATCTAGTTGTCTATATTTTCTGGGTTATGAATCCCAGTTAATGTGTCCCATCATTTTCTAGGTGGGCGGCTGCCTTGCATTGTCTCATTTGTATGAGGATATGGTGATTTTTTGAATGCAACATTAAGGGATTTAAATTACTTGGTATTAGAGAGAGAAAATAAAAGTACATATACATATCTAACTTCTCTAACCAATTTAACATCTCTAGAAGAAATATACAATTCTAAAAAAAGAAGAGAATATTTTTCAACATGAATGGAATTTAGGAAAAAAAAAAACACAAAAAATATTTCTTCTTGTTCATAATATCCTATGATATAAAACCATATTTGTTAGCCCCAACTAATAATGTTGTTAATGTATGTGTAAGAGTCATATAAGTTAATATGTTGTCTATCCTTAATTTTTTAGACATTATGATATTTAAATAGAGTACCATCTCATTTGATTGATGAAAAGAATTTGATTTACACAAATCATTTGAAGAAAGTATGATAAATTAGAGTGTTGATACGTGTATGGTAAATGTATTCTTGAATGAGTTAGACTCTCACATTTTAATATTGGTTTGAATGATTTACATGATCTTAAGAGATATGTATATACAATATGATATACATGGTGAATAAAGGAATAAAATATTAATTGAGTTGTTATACTTGCCACCATGCAACTAAAACATAAGTGTTTAAGTTTGTGTGAACCAAACTTTTTTAGCGTTAACTGAGTCAATTAGAAATCAAGAAAGTTGTAGTGTTCATCGAGCATAATAAGAAGATCATGTTTAGAAAAGATTTAATCTAAGGTTGAAATCCAATCAAAATTAAGAATATTCAAGAATTTAAAATGATAAGTATGGATTTAGCTATGAGATCAACATATATAGTAATTCAAAGAAAACTTGATGAAGAAGAACTAATAATTTTACATATAGCACAAAGTTCAAGACAATGTTATATTTCTAATGTGTCTAGATTCAATGAATTCAAATATGATAAAGATGTGATAATCATGATTGAGAAGAAAAATTTTGGAAACTTTTGGGATGGAATATGTCATTTATTCAACGGGTTGAACAAGATGTTTCTTGTTGCCAATCATTGTTGATGTTGAATGTGTTGATCAATTTGTTGAAGATAAAGAAAGGTAGGAGTTGAACCAATAAAAAAAAAATTGTGATGATCAAGTACATGATGTGCTAAGTTTAAGTGTGATTGTATATATTAGCTAAAATAATAGCAAAAGTAAGAGATAGAGAGAAGTTGAGATTTGAACAAAAAAGTTAGTTCTAAAACCTAACAAATTATTGCAGAAGAAAAATCTTGTAACTGAGTGGACCTAACAAGTCTTTGAAATCCTATATGGTAGCATTCTTTAGAAAAAATTTAAATACTTCAGAGTAGGCCACCCTTTAAAAATTTCAAGGAATGATAAGTTTTAGATTATATTTGGTGAAAACCTCTAATATGGTAACACTAAAAATGTGCACGTAACCTTTAAAAATCTTGTCTCCTAATAGACGTCAACTCAAAATAGTGAAAATAGTTTGGTTTCTAATTTCCAAGTGCTTTTTCCCTTTTAATCTTTCCACATTCAATAGCCATGTCAAATAAGTGAATGCTTACCATGTTAGAAGTTTATTTCATGTTAACCATTTATTCTTGTTGGAAGTGGGCCATCATGCCTCACAAGATTATCGACATGGCTTAAGCACAAGTTCAAATTTCCTATGCCATAGCAAGTGACGATGGATGGGGGGTTTTGGAAATAGGCCAAAATACCTTATAGGATTCTCAACATGGCTTTGCAACCTCATGCGGTTTTATAATACTATTGGATGTATCAGGCATTGACAGGTTGATCTTTTGGTGCAATAACAACCATGGCCTTTCTAATAGTTGTTGCATCTTAGTATAAGGTAGATGGATAAATTGATCATTAATATATTAAGGAACAATAAGTGAGAAAGTTAGATGGAAAGATGAAATTAGTTTGAATTATGATGTTTGATGTGGTTTTAAAGTTATTGATTTGAAAGTTAAATAAGTTTAAGTTGTTAATAAAGTATTTTCAAGGCCTATACAATTATAGATTATAAATGATACACCCCCACCCCCCTCTGAGTTATCTAATAATTGGTATTAGAGATGAGTGCTTGAAGGAAAAAGTATGGAGTTTTTTTATGTGAAATTGCAAAAACCTATAAGATAAAGATACTGAAGCCGAATAAGGAGAATTTATTTTCATGGAAAAGTAGGATGAGGCTACATCTATTAGGGATTAGAGATATTATCCTATATTACATGGACCATTAGTATATTGCTTCAAACTATCCCATGATAGCTAAGGAGATGAACCATAAGAAATAACACAATAATGTAGTGATTGAGATTTTTTCCCCACTAAATGATGGTAAGTTTGACGATCTCAAAAATTATGCTATTGATAAATAAATGTGATAAAAGGTGATAGTTGGACATGGAGGAGATAATAATGTACTAATAGTTAAAGTAGAAAATTTGAGAAAGAAATATGATGACATGAGGATGAAAGAAGGTGAGAACATAGCTCAATATGTGAACTAAACCAATTAAGTGGTAAGCTATATATAAAAGCTACAAGAGGATTCATCAATAATGAAGAAGTTATAAGTAAAATTCTCATAACACTATTCCCTTTATATGCTATAAGAGTATCTATAATTTAAGAATTCAAATGTATACATGGTACAAATCTTACACTTGATAATTTAGTTGGTCATTTGTCTACATTTCAACTAAGTAGTTTTAATAACATTCTATCTACAATTGGGAACGTTTCATTCAAAGGGAGAAAAGACCAGTAAGGATGAAAGTGATTCAAATTCAGAGAATGTTATTGATGATATTGAAGAATTTGTTGCAAGGGGGTTATTGAGAGGTAAAGGCGTATTACCTCTGACATGTTTTAAATGTAATCATTTAGGTATTATTTCTATTGGATGTCCTAAAAAGAATAGGAGTGACAAAAATTACAAGAAAGAGCACAAATATAGAAAGAAAAATGACTACAAGGATAAAGTGAAGAAATCATGCTGTCTTGCAAATAGGAGAGACACTGAGTTAGATTTTGATGATGAGAAAGGAGTAAAATTGGTACATGTTGTTGGTAAAGAAGACCTTAATAGAGAAAGGTGGGAGGGACGGAAAGATTTTATTTATTATATTAGTAATAAAGACATGTGTAGTAATAATAGCAAATGTTCACATCACATGATAGGAGATATGAGTAAGTTTGATAAACTTGAGGTATATGATGGTGGAATTATTGAACCAGGGAATGGTTTTCCATGTTCTATGAAAGGTAGAGGATCATTGCTATCAAATGATAAAATCAGATGTAACAATGCATAATTGGTTCAATGAGTAAAGTATAATTTGTTGAGTGTTTCTCATATGTATAGTATAGTTCACAAGATGGAATTTCAAAATAGAAAAGTTAAGATCTATGATGATGATAGAAATATGACTAATAATGGAGAGAAAGCAAGCTATAATCTATTTTACCTAAATCCTACAATTGATACATTATAGTTTGCAAAATTTGAATATTTTTTATTGTCGTATAAGATACTGTGTCATGTTAGTTTTGTGAATATGGTCAAAGTTATTAGAAAGAAGAGTGTGGGAGGCTTACCAAATTTGCATAAACTTGAGAATGTTATATGAAAATAATTTTATCTTGTTAATATGACTAAATCTAGTTTTTCAAGAAAGACACATGTAATTCTAATGTTATTTTGGAATTAGTTAAAAATTATTTATGTGGACTAATGAGATATAAAACCTATTATGGATACAAATATTTGATAGGATATGTTGATGATTACTCTATGATGATGAGCATTGTATTTCTAAAGTCAAAGTCATAAGATTTTGATATGTTCAAGTGGTATAAAGATAGAAAGGAACAAATAAGACACCAGATGAACTTAGAAATGGGCATACACCAAATGTAATTTATTTCAAGATATTTTGGAGTAGTTGGTATTTTCATAAAGATTTGAGGAATGGAAATTTTGATTCTAAAGGTGATGAAGGTATATTCCTTCATTTTTCTACTAAGAGAAAGACTTATAAATATTTGAAAAAATAAACTTGTAAAATAGTTGAAATGAAAAATGTTAGAATTGATGAGTTAATGAGTAGGAATGTTGAGGAGAGAGAAAAGGAACATAATTATTACAAAATAGGTTTTGTTCTATGTATGAAGCTACACCCATCCTAGCAGATTACGTGAGAATGAACCATTCACCTCAAAAACTCATTGGAAATAAAAGTGATAGAGTCATGACAAGAAGTAAGTTGAAGGATAGTACATATTTTATTTCTGAGTTTGAGCCAAGATATATGAAATTGGCACTTCATAATGAAGATTGGATAAATACTATGATTAAAGAGATATATCAAATTTAGAAAAAAAAATCGCAAACATTGGTGCCTAAAACCAATGAGAAGAATGCAATTGGAATAAAGTGTATTTTTACAAATAGACTAAATGAGAATGTAGAAGTAGTAAGGAAAAAGGACAAATTACTTTGTAAAGATTATGTGCAAGAAGAAGTAATTGATTATGGTCATACCTATGCACCTATTGCAATATTAGAAGGAGTAAAATATATGTTGGCATACATGTACCTTACAATAAATTCATGTTATATCAAAAGGATGCTAAGTTTTCATTTCATAATGGAGTACTTGAGGAATAGATATATATAGAAAAACCATAAGAATTTGTTGAGTGAAATGAAAAGCATCCTTTGTGCAAGTTGAATAAAGCACATTATGGACTGAAGAAAGCACCAAGAGGATGGCATGAAAAACTATATTAATACTTTATCAATACATTATTTGTGAGAATGGAAAAAAATAGTAAGTTGTACATGAAGAGAGAAGCTAAAAACATAGTATTGATTGCTGAAATATTTGTTGATGAGATCAGATCTAGTGGGAATACTTTTTTTTTGTAAATAATCTGTTGATAAAATGTGTAAATATTTTGAGATGTCTATATTTTGTGAGATCAACTTTTTTATTGGTGTACAATCTCATCAAGAAAGAGATGGTATATATGTGACTCAATCTAAATTAATTAAGGAGATCTTAAAGACATATGGTATGGATGAGTCAAGGCCAGTCAATACACCTATGGTGACTAGATACAAATTATCTAAGGGGGATATTATTGTTGGTGTTAATGAGACAATATATAGATCACTTGATATCAAATTTGAAATTGGTATTATTGCAACATTTTCCTCTATTTAGGTTATAAAATACAAATGGATATTGCTAAAATTAAATAAGATACCTAAAAGGAAAAAATATTATGGATTATGGAAAAAAAATAGAAGGTGACATTGAAAATAGACTCTACACTTGTGTTGATTGGGCTTGAAGTATTGATGATAAGTTAATTACCAGTGGTTGAGATTTGTTTTTAGGAGAAAGAATGATTGCATGGTTAAACAAGAAATAGAGTAGTATCTCATAATCTATAGTTGAAGCTTAATATGTTGTTGTTACTATCTATTAATCTAAGATTGGTTTTGACAAGTGAGTGTCTACACACTTGTTCCATTTACTTAGTTCATGCCAAACAAGTAGTAAATGTTGAGCTCAACATGTATATCATAGAGCAGGTCAAGTCCATAGTGAGTTTTGAACCACTCAAGTTTCGAATGATTAGGATATGAGAAAGTAGTGCATGTTGAGTAATACATATGTCGAGTCATAGCATAGAAGATAGTATGTGCTAGGTATCAGAGACTTAAGATGCTGAGTAAGAAAGTTTGACATAGTTGTTTGAAATAGCTCAAACTACTATGTAAACCACTTTTGAGCTGACTAACGATTGAATTATGATATTTTGGAGATAAGGATGAATCTTAAGCTAGATTCCCAATGGAATTACATGCAGAAAATAAGAAAAAGTGAAGGTTTAAGTAGAAAAATGGATGAATTATAGTCATTGATTCATACCTAACCCTAAGTCACCTAAGTCTTATTAAGGAGGATAAACCCTAAACTCTCTAGAGTGTAAAAAGGCATGTGGAAGGAGTGAATAGAGAAGTTTGTATGTGCAAATAAAGCATTCATGGTGGCTAAGGAGTTATGATATGAGATTATGCTATAGAAACAATTGAAGGAGAATAGAGGAAGAGACTAGCATACACAAAAGAGACATCTAATCAAGAAGGATCAATAATACATCAGTATAGAGGTGATCTATTATCAAGTAATCAAGTGCTAATTGGAGGATCACTGTTGAATCATTCTAGAAGGTGTATCAGTTAAATCTCTTAATAGAGTATTCCTAAAAGGCTATCTTGAAATCCACTTGAAAGATGCTTACTTAATTTTTAGTTAAATTCCTTTAGTAAGGAACACTTCTAACAAGTTTTTGAAATCCTTTAATAGGGTGAGACCTATCATTATTTGTAAGCCTTTAATAGGGAAGACCTTTCACAGGGTAGATCATGTCTCATGATCAAAACATTGTAAGCTTCATTAGATACACTTTATTACTATAGTAATGAAGATTTGTGGGTGTCATCCTCACCCAAGTTTTACCTTCTTATTAGAGGGTTTCTGGGTAATCATATCTGGTGTCATACATGTGTGAATATTTACTTGTTTACATGTATTAGATGTATATGCTTTACATGTTATTTTAGTTGAATTATTTAATGGAGGAGATTGGTGTGTGGTGAAATATTTATTGGTCTAAATTTAAACTATTTATTCAACATCTCTGTTAGAAGTTTACCATTCCTTTTGTAATTCCAAGAATTGGTATTAGAGAGCCATTCTCTAAAACAGAAACTTTGTAGCTTTGAGGAAAGATCTTGAAATTGATGTCTACAAGTTGGGAAAGATCATTGAGAATCAAGGAATTTAAATACAACTCATTCTACATCAAATAAATGGAGCAAGAGAAGAACTAAAGAAATCATTGAAGAGAACAAAGGAAATTTCTATTATAGAGAATGACACACAATACAAAGTGATGAACATTACTAAGCTCTTTGCTGATGGAGAATCCAATGAATTTGATGCAATAGTTGAAGATCTAATGGAAAAGAATAGAGGTCAAGCTAAAGAAATCAAAAATCTAAGGTTAGAGCAAGAATCACAAGCCATACTACTATGTGAAGTGACTGAATAGAAGAAGAAAGCTCTAGAAGAGAAAACCATGATTGAACAAGACAAAATAATTTTGAGCAACAGACTAGAAGAGAAATCATTAGAGCTAATAAAATTTCCAACATGCAATTGGATACTTAGAGTCAAATGATGAATTCCAACTCTGAGTTGAATGTCAAGGACATTGAGATAACAACATTTAAGTTGAAGAATGAGAAATTGTAAAGTGACCAAAAAAGGGAAAATGAATTTGCTGAATGTTTTAGTAAACCTAATAAAGCCATCAAATACTTTGAGCAATTATTGAGATCCCCTAGATCCAATAATGATACATTTGGACTAGGATACATAAGTACTAAAGAAGGAGATTCATCTAAAGTGCTGAAGAAAGGAGCAAAAAAGGTAAAAATACCAAATCTACTCGTCATAATTCTGGTAAGAAAGGGCATACTGCTAATGTGTGTAGGAGTAGAACTACAAGTTAGAATGTTAAGCATAAGAACATGGTTCACTATCATAAGTGCAACAAATAAAGTCATCAAGCACATCAATGTAGAACCAAGACCATGCCCACAAAAAGATTTGAAGGATATTGCTATAACTGTTAGAAGTATGGACATAGATCTTTTGACTATAGATCCAAACTCATGTGGTCATCAAATAGGTAAGCAAAGGTAAAGAATAATGGAAACTCTTATAACTAGGATTATAATACAAGATTTAGCTACCATTATTGTCAAGAATATGGACATGCTCCTGAGAATTGTATTAGGACACACTTCAGAGGTGACTACAAAAGTTGGTTGAGTCAAACCACATGTTTTAGATGTTTGAAGACTAGTCACATCAGTAAATATTTCCCAACAAGGTCAAAGGCACCAAGTTGTGAATTTGATAAAAGCAAAGACAAGGTAGATGTTGAAAATATCAAAAATGAAATGAACAAGACATGGAAGAAAAAGGAGGAATGCAACACATCAAGTGGAGAAGGGATCACTTTGCCCAATGGGTTAGACAATCACACCTCATCAAACTAAGAAATCAAGAGGTATGTGGGACTAATATTTAAAAATTATATCATTCATCACTTCCAAAAGGATTTAGTGCTAAAAAGATTACATTAGCTCGAGCAAAGATCCAAGATGTTATTAGAAATCCAAGAAAAATTCTATGTTTTTCAAGTTATTGTTGAGCATGAAAAAGTTTCATATATGTGTTGAGTGAAATGCTAGAGGATGTCAATCTAATAGACTGGCTAGTTCATGCCAACCTTGCAATGGTTGCTAAATGAGAGAAATGCTAATGGATGTCGAGTGAGGCTAAAATTGGTTGTTGCCAAGCATACAACTATGAAAGCAATCAATATTGATTATAGGTTTTCAAAAGTGTATTTGATTGATTTTAAATCATTTTACATCATTCAAAAATCAAGAAAGAGAAAGGACAACAAGAGGAAATCTAGAAATCCATACAAATTGATTGCAATAGATTTGTCTAATGATTCAACACCATTTCATTAGATCTTGGAAGGTATTTACCAAGTGTCGAGTTATGCTATTTATATTTTCATAAACCCTAGATTCACATGATGGCATCTAGCTCAAATAATGTAGAGGGTGAGGTGGTTTTGAATATGCAACTGGTTAGTAATTAGGTTAACAAACATTATTCAAGTCATTCTAGACATTTCTTACAAACAAGACGCATCTAGTGCATTATCCATGATACCACTAAATGTTTTAATGGTTCAAGATGTTAGGAAATGTTATAACTATAAGATCAGAAGCATTGGTGATATGGAGATTAGGCAAGCATATGACAGACTTTGTGAGAATGGTGTGTTGAAGAAAGAATTTAAAATTGTAGAAAAGAAATGGTTAACTTGTGCCCTAGATTTTTGAAATGTGTTCAAAACAAAATGGATTAGGATAGTATTAATTAGGATACATGATAGTTCAATTTGGTTAGACAATAGACCTATCAAAATAACCAAAAGGATAATCCATAGGGTAACAAGGTATCTAACCCTAGATTGGCCTAATACATTAAGGAGTGATTCAAAAGAGGTTATTGAGAAGAATACAAGAGTCATGTAGAACAAGAGAGGAATGACTATTGATACCATTAGTGATCCATTGATAGAATTTATGGTAAGGGTTATTTCACATAAGTTTTACCAATCAAATAGATTAAATAATGTGTCTTGTATTGCAATAGATATTGGTTATAAGAATGTTAAGAAAGATCACACTTATGACCTTGTAGAGTTGTAATTACATCAAATAATTGAGAACCTAGGAGCAATAAGAAAGACTAAGAGTGCTCAAAGAAAATTTGAATCAATATTGAATGCATTTTCTTTTATGTTCAAAACACTTTTCCTACACTTGGCACAGTTGCATGGAAAACAAATAGGTCAATCACAGTACAAATTGGTGAATTCATTGGACAATTAGCGGAGAATTTTGAGTCTACAATGACAAGTTATTTTAAGGGCTTTAAGTAATCAATCCACAAAATATTGAGAAACCACATATCACTAGTGGAAAAACACTATGATGACATTTGTTTCCTAATGGATGCTAACTACACATTTTCTAAACCAACAAACCCAAGGGTAAGATGGCTAAGGCCATTAGGATATGAAATAAATGTATAGAGAAAAGTGCCAAGGCATTTGGAAATTATGAGATGGAAAAATCTAAAATCACTATGGAACTAAAGCCTACCTCTATTATAAAGAAGGATAAGTTGGTGAAGAAGTTAAAAGCTAAATTTGGTGAAGGTTTTAAGAAAAAAGAGGATGAAGAAGATGAAGATGAAGAGGAAGAAGACACCCAAGCACCACTTACACTAACATAGAGAATGGGAGAAGATCAAGAAGAGGACGAGACAAAAGTTGTTGAAGGTGCTAAGGGAGAAGAAGTTGAGGAAGCACCTACTCCCACTGATTAAAAGAAGAGAAAGGATAAGGTCCAACTAGTTACAAGGGCTAAGAAGACTTTCAAACTAAGCAAGCCCAAGCCAACAAAACCTACTATAGGGCTAGTACATGTATGATTGCTCAAAAGGCTAAGGAGAAAGCCAAACCAATAGAACAACAAGGAGGAGCCAAGAAAAAGCCAAGGAGGAAATACATTGCACAAGATAAATCTAATGAGGAGAAAATAGAATTAGATGACAATGCCCAATTCATATTTGTAAGTCACAATCCATTATTAGATCTAGAGTATCTATGTGAAAATGTTAAGAATAATACAAACATGTCAGGATTTTCTTATGTTGGTTTTGACAACCTTGGTAAAGTAGAAAAGAATCAGGTGGGGGATGCTATATATGCCATGATGGAAAATTTTATGAAATCTCCACTAGAAATTGCTAACTCTATACCTAAAAGCTTATATGAGAGAGGTGAGCAAAAGTGACATTATTGTTTGAATTTGGAAGGAAAAATAAGGGAGACATCACTTGCACAAGTTATGCCTAAACTTAATAAGCACAAATTATTAACACTATGAAGAAATATGCAGTTAGGTTTGTACCTAAATATAGAGCCTTTAGCATAGTACAAAAAAATATTGAAGATGTTGTGAAGAAGTCCACACAAATGTGGAAAGTCAGATATGGACTAGCAACAGTAAAGGAAGGTGAAAAAAAACCCATAGAGGTCAAGGATGATGAAGAAGATGATAACAATGAGGACACTATTAAGGGAGAAACAAAAATTAACATAGATGACAAGGCAACAACTAAGGTAGAGTAGTAAGAAGAACATAGTATACAAGATACACAATTTCCTAATGTCAACTCTCAACATGTAATAAGTGAAAATACTAAAACAATCATAGTAAAGGATGTTTCTCATCTAACTACTCTACACATTAATCCCCTTGCAAAGAAATATCTTAAGAAGATACTTGATTAGTCTACACTGCGGGAAAAATTATGTGATAATCTTATATTGGTGAGTGCAGATGAGATCCAAAAATTAGTGATTGAAACAACAAGGAAAGAGGTGACTACAAAAGAACCACCTTTTATCACCCCTCAAGTCACTCATGTACAACCTTTGGATAAAGTACATGAAGCTACATCAAAAAAGGTTGATACAGTTGACAAGGTCGATACAATTTATATCCCAAGCTAGTACAAGAACATAGAGTCAAACAGTTTAGATAGACTTATCTACATCAAAAACACAAGTACAAGATGCATCACAAGGTGTTGTGGTAGAATAGGACAAGCCTGAAGAGACTGAGTTGAAACCAAAGGTGAAGGAGCAAGTAGCAATTCAAGCCTTGATAACCTTACTAGTATCTGGAACACCTTCAAGTCATACTCTTTAGAAGCAGAGCACACATGCAACACCATTTTAGATCTCAGTGCTAAGTCCAAGTACATCAAAGGATAAAGAGATGATACAATATGGAGATGTAAACCTAGATGAAGAGATTGTGTTACTCAAGTATGAAGGTATGTCAAGGATCATGGTGTGCCAAAAAGTGGCAATCTGAAAAATCTATAGTCCTAATATATCTCAAACCATTTCAAAATATATTCCAATTTTTTTCCTACCCAAACTGATACTAAATGGAAAAAATTAATATCTTTATAAGGTCTACTATATCTTTTGATACCAAACCTATATGGTCAACTTTAAAAACATCCTTAAAATGTGGATTTGGCCTATTTTTATGTGATTTTTACATCAAACATGTAGCTGATGACTTTTTTTCACCAAAATTTGATGAAATGAAAAGGGTTTCTTTAGAATGTTCTTATCTTTCCATAAATGTAAGGTTTGTCAAATTAGTAGTTTAGTAAGTAATTATTACTTATTTTCTAATGGAGTTACATATAAAATGCTAACTAAGACACTACTTGAAAAACAATTATAACTTTCAAATGGTACAACATTTTTTAAATTCAAAAGATGCATTGCATTCTATGTTTCTTGTACTATAAGGAACAAAAATGAAAATTTGAACTTTGTAGAGTTTTAAATTAGTTAAGGTGGTTAGACATGAGAGTTTTTATTCCAAAAATAATAAAGTCAAAAATTAATTAATTATTATTTATTTAGAATAAAAATACCCAAAAATATGTGTCACATCTAGGCATGAGTTTACTACTTATATCTAGAACATTATTAAAAAATATTATCATTTGATTTTGATTAAGGTGGTGAGACATACATCTACTTCTTATTTTTGGTCTGAAACTTTTATAATATTGCATTAAAATTCAAAGTTTTGACCAATAAATTTTTATTTTTTTGAGATAATTCCTAGTATTTTAGAAACTAAATTCAATTTGCTAGAGATTCTTTTCTCTCAACTATTTGATATAAAGTTAATAGCAAGTAGACAATTACATGTCAAGTTGACATAACCCTAATTTTTTGATCTTTTATTGGCACTTAAGAGCATAGTTTGTTTGCCCATGATTATGAAACAATGAAAATTAAGTAGATGAGCATACTAAAAGAATCCCTAGCTAGAAAGAAGCATCAGGAACTCCTTAGAAGGGAGCACAGGTAGAAGTAGGCATTGTTGGACATCTAAGACATCTTTTTGGATGCATTTAGTTCACCTACTATAGATGAGATCAAGCCACACATTGAGCAACCAACAAACATAGTGGAAAAGGTTAGTCATACAGACCTTGAAACAACTACTAAATTGTTAGAATGGTCAGAAAAGAAATTTCAGCATAAATTAAATGAGAAAATATCAAGTGAAATAGCACTCACACAAGTTGTATTGGCAACTAAGGTAGAAAGTGTGAGGAAGGTACTTGAGAACTTTTTCTCATTGTAAACTAAATTGTGTAATCCAACACTCTTTACAGAAGAGACAAGAAGTCACATTTTGAGGCTAGAAAGCCAAATTAACGCATCAGGTGCAAAGTTGCCTATAAATATAGCGCAAGGTGAAAAGCACTTTAGAACTTTTCTACAAACCTAGAGTTAGTTAGCTACATGATCAGTGGATGAAGCCAGTATAAGGAAAAAATTAATTAGCATCCAGACCACATTAAACCCACACATGGAAATTTTGTACAAGGAATTAGGTTATGCTAAAACTCTTATGAAGAAAGATCCAAATTTTTCAACATTAGATGACCTAGTCCAACTTTGCTATTGAGTTGGCCATCCAAATCAAATATTTGGATGTAGAATGTGAAAATTGGGATGTAGCTCTCAAGATAACACTAGAGGTCCATAAATATTTTTAAAAAAAATACACTATTAGTGTATAGCCCATTGAAATAAGTGTCAAAAAGGGGGAGTTATCAAATTTTGATGTATATTGAGGGAGATATAAAATTTTGGGAGATATAGAATTTTGATGAGATAGAGAGAAGAATGGGGGAAAGTAAGAAAAGGAATAGAAAAAGATAGAATAAGGAAAGAGGGAGCAAGAAAAGAATAGGATAAACAACATGAAGCCAAAGATTATTAGTTGAGACTTATTTACTCAAAAAGATTACAAAATTTTGAGTATAGAATAGATCTATCAACTCAAGGGGACTTATCAAATTTTGAGGTATATAAGTTGTTACAAAATTTTGAAAATTTGAAGTTTTGTGCATATGCCAAATGACAGATATGTTATGCTTGTAAGAATAAGGATATTAGTGCATGACCAAGTGTTTTGACACTCATGTCAAAGGAAGAGGTTGTTGATCTCAGATTGGTTTTGACAAGTGAGTATCTATACACTTATGTCATTTACTTAGTTCATGCTGAACAAGAAGTACATGTCGAGCACAACATGTATATCATAGAGCATGTCAAGTCCATAGTGACTGTTGAGTCATTCAAGTGCCGAATAGACAATATATTCCAAGTGATTTAGGAGTTGAGAAAGCAATGCATGCTAAGTAATACAAATGTTGAGTCATAGAATAGAAGATAGTATATGTTGAGCATCAGAGATTTCAGATGTTGAGTAAGAAAACTTTGACATAGTTGTTTGAAATAGCACAAACTACTATGTAAACCATTTTTGACCCAACTAAAGACTGAATTACAATATTTTGGTGATAAGGAAGAATCTTAAGTTGGATTCCCAATGTAATTACATGCAATAAATTAGAAAAAGGGAAGGTTTATGCAGAAGAATGGATGAATCATAGCCACTGATTCATACCTAACCCTAACTCACCTAAGTCTTGTTAAGGAAGACAAACCCTAAACTCTATAGAGAGTAAAAAGGTGTGTGGAAGAAGTGAAGAGAGAAGTTTTTATGTGCAAATAGAGAATTCATGGTGGCTAAGGAGTTATGATCTAAGATTGTTTTTTATAATTAGTTAAAGGAGAATAGAGGAAGAGAAGACCATACAGAAAAGAGACATCTAATCAAGAAGGATCAAGAATACATTAGTTTAGAGTTGATATGTTATCAAGCAATCAAGTGCTAACCACATGATCATTGGTAAACCATTCTAGCATGTGAATTAGTTAAATCTCTAATAGAGTAGTCCTAACAGGTTATCATGAAATTCTCTAACAAGGTGCTTAATTAATTATGACTTAAAGTCCTTTAGCAAGGCACACTTCTAATAGGGTGTTGAAATCCTTTAATAGGGTGAGATCTAATAGTCTTTGTATTCCTTTAACAATGCAGACCTTTCATAGGGTAGATCATGTCTCATGATCAAAAAATTGTAACCTTCATTGGATACACTTTATTACTATAGTAGAAAAGATTTGTGGGTGTCATCCCAACCCTAGTTTTACTTTCTAATTGGAGGGTTTTTGGGTAATCATATCCGATGTCATTACTTGTTTACATGATTTAGATGGATGTGCTTTACATGTTATTTTAGTTTACTTATTGAATGCATGAGATGGATGTGTTCTGAAACATTTATTGGTCAAAGCTTAAATTGTTGATTCACACCTCCCCCTAGAATTTGACCTTTTCTATTGTAATTCTAACAGCTATAAACTATTCATATATTGTTTGGGTCAAGCAAGTGTTAGAAACAATGCAAGAGGAAGTGAGAAAGCTTGTAATTATCCATTATTATAACACAAGTGAAATTAAAATTTCATAGAATCCTCAATGCATGAAAAAAACAAGAATATATCTTTCATGTATTGCTAGTTGAGGGATGAAGTACACGATAAGCAATTAAGGCTAGTGTATGTGAACTATAAGGAGAAAATTATTGATATACTCATAAATCAATTTTTTAAGGATATTTTTTATTATTTGATAAGTAATATGGGGGTCCTTCCTCTATCCAAGATTTTTTAACAAAGGATTGATGTTGTATCAATTCATGGATTGTCATATATATCTTTTTGGAGTGGAATTAAGAACTCACTGACTATAATGAAACTAATGTAAAAAATGCATACAATGTACAAGGTAATACAAGCTATTATAACTTTCAAATTGAAACTTGTAGTACCTTTAGCATTATTCTAAAAGGGGGAGATGAGAAAGTAGCTAGATGAGTAAGATAAGATGAGAATGATAGGTATGAAGATTTTTTCAAAAGGGAGACTTATGAATAGATGAAATCATAAGGAGGAGTTCTATAAAATGTTGCATATGCCATTGAATAAAAGTGAGGTGCATGTAAAGAAGGACAACTTTTCAAAGTGGAGATATTGATGCTAAATTTTTTGCAGCGAGTCTGAATGAAGTCAAAGAGATGAATAGTTATGTTGTGGTCAATGCATACATTTGATTATCCTATGATGTAACAGTTTTCAATGTGAAATCTTATGTGTTACCATCAATTCCAAAGGGGGATATTGTTAACCCTAAATACTAATGTTTTTTATGTATATTTAACAGTTGCATCAATTTTATGCTGTCATTGATCTCAAGCCTTAATTGGTTAGATGTATTGCTAAATAAGGAGAATTTTAATTATTATTTAATATATCAAGAGGATTTGGTTGATGAAAAGGATTTCAATTAAGTATTATGAGTTAGAGTATTGATAAATGGATAGTATTTAATTAGTACTTAAATAAGTTAGACTCTGATAATATAGTATTGGTTTGATTACTTTCCATGATCTTATGCAAGATTTATATACAAGATAGTTTACATGAGGAATGAAGGAATATTATATTAACTAAGGTACTATAGTTTTCACTGAACACCCAAAAGAGATAATTGAGTCTTATTTTTAACCAAGATATTGTTGATGTTGTAAGAATTTAAAAAAAAAAATTTATGGCGAGAGAAAGTGACAAAAATTAGAGGAAAAATAATTAAAAGATAAAAAAAAGGGAAAAAAAGAGGTGAAAGAGAAATTTTTATTTTCAAGGTACAAAGTTTATGTAAATAGAAAAATTAGAAAATGGTTTTCATATCATTTATCAAAGTGTGTAGGTGGCATCTTTGAAGTTTGTGGAAAGTTCCTTAAATCATGCATTTAATTTTTTTGTAATCCAGAAAGGAAATGTGATTTTCTAATTGGCCACATGGTGGTGCTTAGTTGTATTTGGGTGGGAATTTAATATTTGTTTTAAGGTAGGTGCATTTACCTTTTATCCCATATTGGTTGTATTTGTAACATCTTTTATGGTAAGTGCCTATTTAAGCAAGGCTTATGATCATTTGTAATCGAGCATTTCAAGTATAAGCTCTTCAAGTGTAAGCTCTTGTAGTGAAGCTCACAAGGTGTGATATCTTCTTGTTTAGAAGCAATGTAGGTGGAGGATCTTAATGTATAAGATCTTGGTTGGGAATTTTTTGTTGGTGAATCCTTTTAGGTTCAAGCTCTTTGATTGTAAGATCTTCTTGTAGAAGCTCTTGGTTTAGAAGATTTATTTTTGAAAGGTCTCTTATAGTGTAAGAAGTTGGGGTTCTATCATTTGTAGAATATTGTAAGGATTTTCAAGTGCAATAAAAGAATTCTTTGTGAAGCATTTTGACTTCACTTTGTCTCCATATTATTGTGTTTTTTTTTTTAATGAGTTGGTAAGGGTGGAGTGAGCCTTCATCAAATGGTATTAGAGTGGGAGTTCCTAAGCATGTGGATAGATCACTAAATGTGAGGTAGTTTGCATCAAGATCTTGGGTTGGCAGTAGTTTGTCAAGAAGAAGTTCTTGAGTGTGTAGATAGATTGTCAAATGTTAGGCAGTTTTCACAAAGATCATGAGTTTAGCTAAGTTTGTAGACAAATCATCGATTGTGGGGTAGTTTGTATGAGGTTCTTGTGTTGCATGAAGTTTATCTTTTGAAGACTTGATTATGGGGAAGAGAAAGAAGAAGATGAATTTATTTTTATTGGATGGATTTTGAGGATTCCTAGATGAGAAAATTAGAGTAAAAAATTAAGAGGCATTATAAGTTGGATTCTTTGATTTGCACAAGCTAGCAAATGAATTCGAAGCTGAGTTGTAGAAGAGAAGAGAATGCTACTAGAAAAGAGATGTTGAAAATTCTTTGGATGCAAAAAAGAAAGAAGATTCAGTGGACTATCACACATGTGATACAAAAGAAGATAAAGACAATGAAGATACATATATTTGTGAACCCAAAGTTGAAGAATATGAAAAAGAAGATGAAGAGAATGAAGATGATAGGATTGGTATAGCAGCAGAGAGTGCATACAATTCCTTGGTTGAAAGTCAAACAACTGAAGTGGTTACTTTTCATTGAAGACATGGAAGAAGGAATTAAAGATTAAGATGTGAAAGAGGTAAATTTATATGAATTATGAGATGTTGAATTTGAGATGATTTTGAAAGATATTGATGATGGTTTACATGAGGATCCTATTAGTGATTTTTGGTATGCAAAGAAATATTTCTATAGCATTGTTGAGTTTATTACAGGTGTATTTAGTTCAACAAGATTAGAGGAAGATGATAGTTATACTTAGACAGAATTAATTATGGAGTAGTATTTTCAACAACAGACACTTGTTCAAGCTAGGCGTTGGAAAAGAAGAAAGAAGAAAATATATCGACAACCGATACTTGTTCCAACTAAGTGTTGGAAGAGAAGAAAAAAATTCCATTGTTAGGTACTTTATTTTGTGAATTCATATCCATGAAATTCTCCCTACCATGGATGTTTGATGTAGGAGCCTCTTGCATCACGAAAAAGGAGGTGTGATCAAAATTATGAATTAAAAAAAAATTAAAAAAATATGGAGGAGCTAAGAAAGTGATGAAAATTACAGGGTAAATAATAAATAAATAGAAAAAGAGGGAAATAGGAATTTATATTTTCAAGGTGCATAGGTGGCATAAATAGATAAATAAGAAAATAGTTTCCTTTTCATTTATTGAGGTGTGTAGGTGGTATCTTAGATGTTCGTGGGAAGTTCCTTAAATGATGCATTTAATTTTGGTTGTGATCCACAAATGAAATGAAATTTTTTAATTGGCCACAATGTGGTGCTTAGTTGTATTTGGGTGGGAATTTAATATTTGTTTTAAGATAGTTTCATTTACCTATTATCCCACACCTATTGTGTTTGTAACATCTTTTATGTAAGTGCCTATTTAAGCAACGTTTATGATCATTTGTAATCAAGCATTTCAAGTATAAGATCTTCAACCGCAATATCCTTTAGTGAAGCTCTCAATTTGTGATCTCTTCTTGTATAGAAGCAATGGAGGTGAATGATCTTAATGTGTAAGATCTTGGTGGGGAATTTCTTCTTGGTGAATCCCTTTGGGTTCAAGCTTGTTGGTGTAAATATGTATTTACTATTTACACTTACCTAAGTTTACTTAGGTTAATGCATTGCATTATTATTTATTTTGTGAGACACTTAGGAGTTTTCATACCTTTATGAGTTGTCATGTTGACAACACAAAAGTATCCAACTTTTATTTAGCACATGTGTCTACAACACTGAGTTTGAATCATTCACTGAGTTTTTATGTAGACAACGTAGTTATTCACACTCCTAATTTAGCACATGTTATCTACAACATAAATTTGCATGTTACATCCTTGTATGCTTATCATCTCATTATTGCATTTAGTTTCGTGCTTAATGAAGGATAACCCATATCTGGTGGACATGTGCTTGGTTGTATGACATATCCTGATGCTGATTGTTAGGCATTCTAGATGCATCTTAGAGGCCTTTATATATAGGCACTCCTAGTGTACTTTTAATGCACATTGAATCGAATACATATTGATATTCTAATCATACTCCTTTTTGGTCTATAGTTGTGCTTGTGTTTGAGAATAAATAGAAAAAGAGGGGAAACATGAATTTATATTTTCAAGGTGCATAGGTGGCATAAATAGAAAAATAAGAAAATAGTTTTCATTTTATTTATTGAGGTGTGTAGGTGGTATCTTAGATGTTTGTGGAAAGTTCTTTAAATGATGCATCTAATTTTGGTTGTGATCCACAAATGAAATGCAATTTTCTAATTGGCCACAATGTGGTGCTTAGTTGTATTTGGGTGGGAATTTAATATTTGTTTTAAGATAGTTTCATTTACCTATTATCCCACATCTATTATGTTTGTAACATCTTTTATGTAAGTGCCTATTTAAGCAATGCTTATGATCATTTGTAATCAAGAATTTCAAGTATAAGATCTTCAATAGCAAGATCCTTTATTGAAGCTCTCAATCTATGATCTCTTCTTCTATAGAAGCAATGGAGGTGAATGATCTTAATGTGTAAGATCTTGGTGGGGAAGTTCTTCTTGGTGAATCCCTTTGGGTTCAAGCTTGTTGGTGTAAATATGTATTTAATATTTAAACTTACTTAACTTTACTTAGGTTAATGCACTATTTTATTATTTATTTTGTGAGACACTTAGGAGTTTGCTTACCTTTATGAGTTGTCATGTTGACAACACAAAAGTATGCAACTTTAATTCAGTACGTGGTGTCTACAACACTAAGTTTGAATCATTCACTGAGATTTTATGTAGAAAACATAGTTATTCACACTCCTAATTTAGCACATGTTGTCTACAACATAAATTTGCATGTTACCCCCTTGTAGGCTTATGCTCTCATCATTGCACTTAGTTTCGTGCTTAATTAAGGATAACCCATATTTGGTGGACATGTGCTTGGTTGTATGACTTATCTTAATGCTAATTGTTAGGCAATCAAGATGCATCTTAGAGGCCTTTATATATAGGCACTCCTAGTGTACTTTTAATTCACATTGAATCAAATACATATTGATATTCTAATCATACTCATTTTTGGCCTACAATTGTGTTTGTGTTTGAGTTCTTATTTCTTGGGTGAATTTTTCCCTAAGGAAAATTGTTACATGGTATCAAAGCTATACCAAATTCTTACATGGTATTAGAGCTTGGAGACTTTCTCTTCACATAGCCATTCAAGACTATTGTTGCTTTAGGAACTCAATGTGAATCTGGAGTATCGCTATTATTGGGAACATCTAGAGCCAAATATGACCTCACCATTGAATCTAGAAGACTGATTCAGTAAAAATCAACTATAAATTTCCTACTTTAGGCCAAAGTTGATCGTGAGGTAATTTTTTTTTGCAAATCGGCAACCCAAAGGTTCGATTTGAGAAATTGGTATGATCATTTTAGATAGATACATATAATTCTCAGATCTATATTTTTTTTCATCTACATCTCTACAATTTTTTTAGATTTGCATTATTTTTTTCAGAAAAATTGGTCATCAGGCCTATAGGAGGGATTTTTAGTACTTGAAGATTGAAGCTTGCTAGTGAAAATCAGATATTTGTATCACATTCAGAAGGTAAAAAAAACCCCAAATTGACTTTTGTTTCATCAAAATTGGATATCCGAGGTGAAATCTAGAGTTATTTGATTTTTGGAATTGGGACGACAATTCATAAAAAATAATTGTAGCAATGATTTTCAAATAGTGATATCTCCCTCATATGGACTCCATTTTGTAAGCAATTTTTTTGTTTTGTTTTGGGGTAGAATTTTGTGTTCTACACATTGGTGTAGGTGGTTTGAGATTGCTCTTCTTGAATTTTTCTACAACTCGCAAATCCCAATTTTTGCTAGTTCAAGTGCTTAGCATGGGCTCATTTGGACTCCAAATTAGGTTCAATATTTTTTGAAAGTGCATTTTTTTTTATCTACTTTCTAGATCTGTAGTTAGATTCTAAGGTTGTGTGGACAAAAATTTTACTTTTATAATTAGAGCTTTTTCTACATTGTAAAGCTTTGATTACTTTTTAGAGTTGTTGTACATCTGAGCTACAGTGCTTAGTTATAGATTTGGGCCTCAATAGGCAGTTGTCAAAAGAAAAATCATAATTCTACTTTGTCCATGTTTACAAGTGGCCTATTATACATGCACTACATATAAAGTGCCAAAAGAAACTTTTTCTGGGGAGTCTTCATTGAGTGAAAAGGGTGGTGTGTAAGGTGTTCTTGTGTCTCTCTTGTATTCTTTTACTTTTCTGCATCATGTGTTTGCCTAAATGTCCACTTCTAATTTCATGCGATTATTCTACATGGAAAGATATTGTATGGAGTAGACCAATGGAAAAACATCTAAATTTATGTTGATGGTACAATTCCAAAACCCATTGATGCTAAAGAACTCATTGATTAGAAAATTACAAACAATCAAACTTTAGGAATTATCAGGAGTTTTGTACATAGAGATTTCTTCTTCCACATTGCTAGTTTCATAGAATCCAAACCTTCATGGGAAAAACTTGAATCATTGTATGGTAAGGTGGATGAGGAAAAGGGATTTTAGATTGAAGACAATCTACTTCTCTTGGATCCAAATAACTTTGACACAATTCAAGATTACATCAACAAAGCCAATGAGTATAGGGCACTAATTAAATATTGTTAAAATCCCATGAAAGATGACAAGTTGATTCATCACATCCTAAAGAGGCTACCTTCAGAGTATGCTTCCTTTGTTTCGAGTTATAATACTCATAGGTTGACCATGTGAAGTGCTTACTAGAAGCCTACATTTGATGCACTTGCAGAGATGTTGATTATTGTCCAATCTCAGTTCATAGATTTGGGACATCTCACGATATCAAATACCAAAGCATTGGTGGCTAGTGATGAGCACCAATCAAGTCAAGGAGGGAAAAGTTCTAGCAACAAGAAGAAGTAGCAGTAGAAGTAGAAATCACAATTAGAGATACAAAAATCCTCCTCACAGCAAGGTAACTTTCTTCTTCAAACAAGAAGGGAAGTAATGAAAAGAAGTGAAATTTTTTTTGTCCATATTTCAAGAAGCCAAATCATGATGAGCATCATTGCAAGACTAAAGAATCGATGAGTTGGAAAACGTACTCAAGAGGAACAAAATTAAAGTGCTAGGTACTTGCAAGGATTCAACTCCAACCTCTTCAAAGGGAATAAGGAAAGCACTTATGGAAAATAAAATTTCTTCTTTGGAATGGATATTTGAGTCAAGTGCCTCCTATCATATGGGTTCTTCAAAGGGATATTTTTCTTCATTGAAGCAGTCAAAGGTATCGCACATCTTTGTGGGAGATGATACTAAAATGGAAGTTGAAGGGAAGGGATATTTGGAAATGAAAAATGGTGAATTTAAAGATGTTCTCTATGTTCTAAGCCTTAACTCCAATCTCCTCTCAGTTTACCAAATCACTCGACTTGGAGATGGACACAAAGTTGAGTTCCTTCCAGATTCACTGATGGTGTGAAGTACTAGAGATGATTAATTGGTTGTAGTGGGGAAAGTCAATCATGATACAAGGCTTTATTCCCTCTCCTACTTTGTGCCTGAATCTCCTTCTCAAGCCTTGTTAACTCACTCTGATTTGCAAACCAAACTATGGCATAAGCGGTTTGGTCATCTTGCCTTCTGCCATCTTCAACAACTTTTCTCAAAACACATGGTCAAAGGTCTACCTAACATTAACTTTTCTAAGGATGGGTGTTCATCATGTTTAGTGGATATGCATCTCAAGGAGAAGTATGATAAATGGAAGTCTTCTAGAGCACTAGTTGTTCTTCAATTATTTCACATGGTTTTAGTAGGGCCTTTTGTAGTGACTTTAGTCAGCCAAGATTGCTAAATCCTTACTTTCATTGATGGATTTTCATGCCTCACATGGGTCTACTTCCTTCATCATAAGCATGAAGTGGCTCATAAGCTTCAAGCCTTCAAGATTCATGTTGAATGGAAATCAAGAAAAGTCATCAATGTTCTACAGATGGATAACGAAAGTAGATATGTGGACAAAAGACTTGAAGGCTTTTGAAACCTTGAGTGAATTAATATTTAGAATATACCAACATTTAGTCCACATAAGATAGATGTTTCATCTATGAGGATTAGAACTCTTAAGTCCATGTCAAGTTTCATGATACAATCCAAGTCTCTTGATCCAACACTTGAAGTTGAAGCCGTTAGCAGTGCTGCTCACATACTTAACATGTCTCCTTATAATTCCCTAAATGGTAAGAATCCTTTTGAGGCATGGTGCAGTAGAAAACCAATTGTGAGTCACTTCAGAGTCTTTGGTTGTCCATCATGGGAAAACCTATCTTCTAGGGGATGCAAGGAACCAACACTTAGGCCTTGTACTTTTATAGGTTATGAAGATAGTCCTAAGGCATATAGACTTATGGATCTAGAGACTCATGAGATTTTTGTGGAGAAGGATGTTCACTTTGAGGAAAGTTCACCTAGCTTATCCTTTAATCCTCTCTTAACTTCTGACATTGTGGAAACTAATAGTGACACCAACAATAGTGCTTCAATAGATTTAGACATGTGGGGTTCTATCGATAGTTCTAGCAAGAGGTCACATCATCAGTATAGTCCACATGCATATATTACCATAGTGATAGGTCTAGGATAGTAGGGTACTTCTTGTTTTCTAGCTCCGACAATAAAGGATGACTACCTGGTGGACATTTCAAGTTTGTTCATGGAAACACACACAATAGATTTGGGAGATAGCCTTGATTATTTGCATATTCTCTTTGATGAAGATGATCCTTCTATAGTTGTTGTGTGGCCTCACTTTGACCCTCATGTCCATTCTCTACATGATTGATCTTTACAGGTTAACGTGATTGTGGATCCATATGAAAAATAGTTGTTAGAGGTCTCTTTATTAGTTGAGGAGATAATTGGCTCATTGGGATAGGTGCTACAAACATCCTTACCAAGTTTACATTCATTCTTTTCAGCATAGTTGGAAGGGGCAAACATCGACATCGACATAGGGACACTTGAGCAGGTTTTAGGGCCACCATACATCTTTAAGATTGTACCTTTTCCATTGTCACCTCCAAAGGGGAGGAAAATCATTTAGTATTCATGGACTAGCTTCTTCCTTAGAGAAACACTCATTGGCCAGCATTCTTCATTGGTGGGGTGGGGGGTGGGGCTTTTTCCTTTTATGAGTTCTTTTTCTTCTCATTCTTTACTATTGTATATACTTGATGTATGTTGTAATGGGGGGTTCTTGATTACTCCATCTATCCATGCATCTAGTCTATTCATATCTCTCTTTGGGGGAGGAATTTTCCCATGAGGTTTTCCCTCTTTCTCCACTTTATGAGAGATTACATTTCATTATGTACATTGGTACCTAACATGGCCTAGTAGCTAGGACCCATCATGAATTTCATCTTAGTTTTCGTAAGCTTAAGGGCATTCCCCTGAGTTTCCTTAAAGTGGGGGGGTGTTGTTGTAAATATCTATTTACTATTTACACTTACTTAAGTTTACTTAGGTTAATGCATTATTTTATTATTTATTTTGTGAGATATTTTGGAGTTTGCATACCTTTATGAGTTGTCCTGTTGACAACACAGAAACATGCAACTCTAATTCAGCACATGGTGTCTGCAACATTGGAGTTTGCATCATTCATTGAGTTGTCATGTATACAACACAATTATTTGCATTCCTAATTTAGAAAAAGTTGTCTACAACATAAATTTGTTTATTACACCCTTGTAGTCTTATCCTTTCATCATCACACTTACTTCCATGCTTAATGGAGGATAACCTATATCTGGTGAACATGTGCCTAGTTGTATGAGTTATCATGATGTTGATTCTTAGGCATTCTAGATGCATCTTAGAAGAATTTATATATAGGAACTCCTAGTGTACTTTTAATGCACATTGAGTTGAATACATATTGATATTCTAATCATACACCTTTTTGGTCTACAATTGTGCTTATGTTTGAGTTCTTAGTTCTTGGGTGAATTTTTCCCTAAGGAAAATTCTTACAAAGCTCTTTGGTTCTAAGCTCTCCTTTGAGAAGCTCTTGGTATGCAAGCTAGTTGGAAGCTCTTGGTTTGGAAGCTCTCTTATATTGTGGGAAGTTAGATTTCTCTCATTTGGACAATATTGTAAGAATTTTCAATTATAATTTAAAGGCATGCTTTGTGAAGCATTTTTTCTTCTCTTTGTCTTCATATTATTGTTTTTTTTGTTTCTGAGTTGGTAAAGGTTTACTAGCTCTTTGTCATCCCCTAAAAAGTCACACCTAACAATTTTTTTTGTAACATTCAACAGGGTTGGCTCTTAACAGGGCTCACTTTAGAAAAGTGAAAATTAGTAACTAGTTACAATTGGTGGTTTTTCCTAAATTGGTTTTGCATGTTAAATCTTAGTCACTTGTATTCATGCTATTTCTTCTATGTGTATGAAACTAAGTTAATTAAGGTTAATCAAAGATAATATCTTAAGATCCTCATGTTCAATATTTTCTAAGTAACAATTGATATTACAGTGCTTTCCAAGTTACAACATATTATTAGTGTTAACTGAGTGCCTGCATGTTAACTGAGTACCTACAATTTCACCAGAGTTTATGTTTTGTGTTCACATCTAAGGGATCTGGGACTTATTTTAGTGGTAAATGATTCACCCCTTTCCTCTTAGTTACTCCTCTTATATCTCCAACAATTCATATCAGAGATTTCGGTGCTTATAGAGGAGGTTTCATGGGCCTAAGCTAACTTGTTTTGGATCAAAATGTCTTATAGGAGAGATTGCAAAGTTAAACAAGGATAACTTAAAGTCATGAAAATAACTTATGAAGCTACATGAAGCCACCATCAGTTATCAATTTCTGAAATATTTGAATGCTCAGTATAAGGATCCTATGGGAAAATTGATTATTGAGGAGATTGCTGAAAAGAAAAATCATAATATCATGATCATTGACATTGCATGAACTCTTAACTTTGTTGAATTTGATGAGTTCAAAGGATGTGCTATTGCACATCGGATGTGGACAAAGCTAAAGGATATCTATGGAGGTAATGATAATGTAAGAAGATCCAAGGTAGAAAGCTTGAGAGGTTAGTTTGATCAGATGAAGATGAGAGAGGATGAAAATATTGAAAAATATGTTGACAGAATCAAAGCAAATCCTCTAGAGGAATAATTCAAGATGTGACAGTGGTAAGAAAGGTACTCAAAACCCTTCATCTTATCTATGTAATTAGATTATTAGTTTTTCAAGAGATGAGATGTGATCCAAATAATAAGATAATCTTGGATGCTCTAGTTGGAAGATTGACAATATTTAAGCTAGATAACTATGATAATTATGTTCCTAGTTCTAGCAATCTTGAGTCTGCATTTGAAGCCAATTTATCACTTCAGAAGAAAGCTACAATGTTTCAAGGAAAAAAATATGAAAGTGAATAGGAAGATAGTTAATAAGTTATCTTGAATCTATTGAAGCATTACTTGCAAAGGAGGTATCCCAAAGCCAAAGGAAAATACAAAGGTAAAATTCCTCTAATCTATTTTTCTTGTGACAAAGTTCATCACATTATAGCAAGGTATTGAAATAGAGAAGACAAAGATGAAAAGAAGAACAAAAAGTATAAAGGCAAGAAGGATTTAAAAAGCTACAAGTATTACAAGGACAAAGGTTAGAAGTCTTGTTTTATGGCTAAAGATTTAGATAGTAGGGATGATGATGAAATGGTCTATATTGTTGTAAAAGATGAATCTAATAATGGAAAAGATAAAATAGCACTTATCTCTCATGTTAGAAAAATGATACATGGAGTTTTGATAGTGGTTGTTCTCATCATATGAATCATGATAAGACAAAGTTTGAAAATATGGATCATTATGATGGTGGAAGTGTAAGATTTGGAAAAATGGAACCATGTTTCATAAAAGGAAAAGGTTTCATTTCTCTAACTAATGAACTCAGACGTGACAATTCTTATTGGGTTGAAGGATTGAAACATAATCTATAGAGTGTGGCATAGTTGAATAACATTGGATTCAAGGTAGAATTCATGAATGGGAAGGCCAAGATGCTAAATGGCAAAGGAAATCTAGTTTGGTCTAGTAACCAAACAAAAGATAACTTATTCTACCTAGATCTTAGTGAATGTTCATGTTTCATTGATCAAATAGTAGAAAGATAGTAATGGCATGAAAGGTTATGTCATGTGAACTTTCATAACCTGATCAAAATAAGCAAAGAAAAAATAGTGAGTAGTATTCTAGTTTGAGTAAACCTAATATGCATCTATGCAAAAATTGTCAAATTGGTAAGATAGGCAAGACAAGTTTATAGAGTAAGAACTATCATTCTGAAAAAGTCTTGGAGTCAGTTCACAAAAACCTTTGTGGACCTATTGGTGTTGAGAGCTACAATAGAGATAAGTGCTTTATCTTAATTGTTGATTCTTACTCTAGAATGATGAAAATAATGTATCTATAAGATAAATCTAAAGCTTTTCAAAAGTTTAAGTGGTATTTGGCAAGAGTTGAAAAGGAAATAATAATGGAAGATGAAATGTTTGAGATCAGATAGAGGAGATGAATTCAACAAATTATGCACTAAAAGAGGAATCAAAAGAAAATTGTTATCTCTTGGCACACCTCAGCAGAATGGTATAGTAGAAAGAAGGAACAAATTAATCATGGATTGTGAAATAACCTTGATGATAGAAAAGAATGTTGTAATGAAATACTAGAAATAAGCAATCGATACAATAGTTCATACCTTGAGTAGAGAATAGTTGAAGAAAAACTCAAATCAAACTTCTTATGAACTATGGTATGGCTACAAACCTAATGTAAGTTATTTGAAAGTATTTGGTAGAAAATTTTTATTTTGAAGGAGTCTAGGAAAGGTAAATTTGATGTAAAAAGTGATGAAGGCATGTTGTAAGGAAACTTAGGTGCGAAAACAACTTTCTACACTAATATATTAAGGAATGTATTTTGTGAATTCTATTTCAATCCTTAAGATTTTAGATTCAATATTATGCAAACAATAATATTGCAGCCAACCATGAATACAACAATAGATAGATAAAGAAACAAAAACACAAAGATATGCCAGAGGGGAAAAACCATTCGGTGAAACAACTCTACCCCTCCAAAACCTACATAGTGTATTATCTTCAACTCAAAGATTACAATACACTTATAGTGCAAGCTTTTTAGGACGTGGATGACTTATCTAGTAGCAACCAACAATACACTACTCACTTTCTCACTCCTCAACTATATCCAACCCTCAAAGTGCTTATATAATGCACTTAGGGCATCTTCCAAAGTTAGCTCTAATGCATCATAGGAATCCATCATAACTATTTTAGTCACGATTTCCTTACACATAATTAAATCTTGTAAGAATTGTTCTTATGCATCATAGGAATCCATCATAACCATTTTTAGTCATGTTCTCTGCACACACAATTAAATATTCCAAAGATAGCTCTTACACATCATAGGAATCCATCATATGATTCCATCATAAGAATCCATCATAGTTTAAGATGTTGACATATGCAAGTGTAGTGACACATTAACATGCCAACTAAGCATGTACACTCACACTTAATTACATTATTTGTAAAAAATGCATTTACAAAACAAATAATAAGAATAGGAATTATCAAAGGTTGAGACACCTTATTCTTAACATTCTCCCACTTTTCGAACACCTTGTAAGAGCAACAAGAACATAACAAGAACTAACTACTATAGGCCAAAAGGACCATAGAATCTGAACATCATCTGAACTTCTCTATGCCTACTAATTTTCTTAATGCATTTGTAACATTATTTATAGTATCTACCTTCTCCAAATTTACCTTTTTATCTTCCACCATATCTCTCACAAAGTGAAACTACACATCAATGTGCTTCATTCTGGGATAGAAAGTTGGATTCTTTGCAAGGAAAATAACACTCTAACTACTGCAACAAATAGTAATATGTCTTGCATTAAAAACCAATATTAAAAAAAAATCTCCTAAGCCAAATGGCTTCCTTATGAGCATGAGTAGTAGCCATGTACTCAGCTTCTATAGTGGAAAAAGCAACCACAAGTTATTTCTTACTCATCCAACTGATGACACCACCAAACATAGTGAAGACATAAGCTCTGGTGGATCTCCTACTGTCAATATCACCTACCTAATCTAAATCCAAAAACCAATACAAGCTAAATGAAAAGCTCTAGAAGAGTTACCATGATATCAAATGGATTAATTTAATGTACCCCTCAAATATCTGAATACTTGCTTAATTACATCTCAATATACCCATCCAAGATTAGCCATAAACCAGCTCAGAATTCCCAATGCTTGGGGCAATGTCTAGTCTAGTACAGACCATAGCATACATAAGACTATCAACTGCACTAGCATAAGATACTCAACTCATGTCCTCCACCTCACTGGGAGATTTTGGACAATCATTTATAGATAACTTTGTCCCCATAGAAATAGGAACACACAATGGTCTAGAATCTACCATCCTGAACGTTTTCAACACAAACTTCACATAGTTACTCTGACTCAACCAAATTTTTCTATTAGACATACCTCTACTAATTTCCATACCCAAGATGTACCTTGCTACCTCAAGATCTTTCATCTCAAACTATGCTAACAATTGATATTTAAAATTAGTAATCATACCCTTACCCTTCCCAAATAGCAACATATCATCAACATATAATGCAACAATAAGAATATCATCATTTTCAACTCTAATATAAACACAATGATCTAATTTCAATCTTAAAAATCTAATTGAAAACACAAAGGCATCAAACTTAAGGTACCACATCCTAGGAAATTTTTTGAAACCATATAGAGACTTCTTTAATCTACAAATGAAAGATTATTTGCCTTTAATAATGTAATTCCTAGGCTCTGACATATAAATCTCTTCCTTCAAATCACCATGAAGGAAAGTTGTCTTCACATCCATTTGTTCTATCTCTAAATCATATGATACAACAAGAGATAATAGAAATCTAATGGATGTCAACTTTGCAATAGGAGAGAATATTTCACCATAATCTATTTCATCTACCTATGAATACCCCTTTGTAACAAATCTAGCATTGTACCTTTCAACATTGCCATCTATACAAAATTTCTTCTTGAGCACCCATTTGCTACCAATTGGTTTCTATCCTTTAGGTAGAGGTACAAGGTCCCAAGTTTTTTTTTAATCCAATGAAGCCATCTCATCATCCATGGCCTCAATCTAGGAACCTACATCTTCCATATCCAAAGCCTCTTTCACAGATCTAGGCTCATCAGTGTTAGTAACCAAAGCAAAGGCATAAGTGGAACCTATCATAGAGTAACCAAACCCTTCTGGCTTCTTCATTACTCTCATGGATCTCCTCAAGGGCTAATGTTGTGGTTGTTATTCCTCTTCTTTTGAATTGTTAGAGCTACTAGAGCTCTCCTCATCACCTGACCCAACAAGGTCTTTCTATTCAGTATTCTTAGGGTTCGGAGGCAACTGAACAATATGTTCCTTATTTTCTTTCTAATCTAGTTGTAGAATAATAGGAGAAATGTTAGCTCTCTAAAAATAACATTTTTTCTATACAACATCTTACTAGTAACAAGATCCCAAATCTTGCATCCTTTCATACCAACACTATATATAATGAAAATACATTTGACAACTTTATTTTCCAACTTAAATCTTTTCTCCTTTGGAACATGTGAATTATCTTCACAACCAAAAACATGAAGATTTCTAATTGAAGACTTCTTACCATACCACACCTCCATGCGTGTCTTACCAACAAAAGATGATGTAGAAGGCCTGTTAACCAAATAGAAAGCAGTATCCATAGCTTCAACCCAAAACTTTGGTTTAAGACCAGCTCCACTAAGCATACTCTTAGCCTTCTCCATCATTGTTTTGTTCATTCTTTCTACAATTCCACTTTTTTTTTGGGTATAAGGAGTTGTCTTATGCCTCTTAATGACTCATTTTTTACAAAAATGTTCAAACTCAGCTAAGAAAAACTCACCACCATTGTTAGTTCTCACACACTTAATCTTCTTACTAGGTTGATTCTCTACAAGGGATTTAAATTCCTTGAACTAACTAAAGACTTGTGTCTTACATTTCAGGAAATAAATCCATGTCCTTCTACAATAATCATCTATGAAAGATAACAAAAATATAGACTTGGAGATTGAAGGAACTTTTATAGGACCAAATACATTGGAATGAATAGGATCCAAAAATATCAAAAGGTTTGTGAGAACTAGAGTAAAATTGAACATAATATTTTTATCATAGACACAGTGTTTGTAGAATTCTAACTCAAGATTACAATCATTTAACCCCTCAATGATGTTCTTTTTCTTTAAGGTTCTAAAGCCCTTCTCACCAATGTGGCCAAATCTCATATGCCACAACATTGTCTTTTCTATAGGAAGCTTTCCTTCCAATGTGTTTGCACCCTTAGGTACACATACATCATTTCCATTGGAACCAATAACCACAATCTTCTTTATTGCTTGGTTAGACGGTGGGGATGAAGTAATAGCTGCTCTCTTCTTTGAAACAAAAGAATTATTGCATTGAGAAATGCATGCATCAAGCTGAAACAATGTACCTCTCCTAGTACCCTTAGTAAGCACCATAGCTTCTCTCATCATCATAAATCCATCATTAGAAAAAAAAAAACTAGCACACCTACATCATTCAACATACTTACAGATAATAGGCTTCGAGCCAAACAAGGAATGTGCATTATCCTATTGATCCCCTTTACTTGTCCATTTGGGTATCTGATAGTAACTAGTCCTTGTCCAACTATTCTTAGGTGAGAATCATCACCCAAGTACACCTTTCCACCATCAAAAACTTCATACCTTGAGAACTAGCTTTGATGAGAGGTCACACGGAAAGAAGCACTTGAGTCTATTAACCACACATCATCAAATGCATTCACTGCCAAATATATAATGAAAGCATCACCATCTTCTTGAGATTTATCTCATCCTAAATCTAAGGCCTTCTTCTTCTTTGGCTCTTTATATTCTTTATGAAAGTCAATAGTGTTATCATAGTTCTAACATGTTTCCTTGGAATTTCTAGGAGTCTTTTATTTTCCATGGGATTTGTATCTACCCTTTCTAGACTTGTTGTTATTTCGGTTCCCTATGTCATTGGATCTACCATGAATAGAAAGAGCTTCCTTGGATGAATCTAATGAATTTCTCCTCATCTCCTTGTATAATAGTGAATACACCACATCATCCATTCTAAAAGTGACTAAAGTACTTCCAAGAGCCATCAAAAGATGGTCCCATGAATCTAGAAAGGAACATAACAGGGTCATACATCAATCCTTCTCCTCTATCTTGACACCGGATGATGTCAACTATGCAATCCCAAATTAAAAGAATTTAGATGATCTATAATAGATCCTTCTTTCTCCATTCTTAGATAATACAACTTCTTCCTCAAGAACAACTTGTTCACTAGAGATTTGGCCTAATACATAGACCCAAGCTGTGTCCACAAACTATTTGTGGTCTTCTCATTAAGAACATTCAAGAGAACTAAATCAACTAGATAGAGTCTAATGAGACCCATAGCTTTCCAATTCTTGAGATCCCAATCTACTTGAGATATTGTTGCAGGTCTCACATCAAGTGAAGTCACCTCCCATAGATCATGATCTTTAAGTAAGTCCTCTATGTTTATTTTCCACAACTCAAAATTACTACCATTAAATTTCTCCAGCTCCATTTTTTCACATGATGAACTAGCCATCTCAATCTACAAATAAAATTTAGGATGCTCTATGCAAAACTCCCACTCAACTTTAGATTAGCTTAAAAAACCCTACCTAACAACTAGGATCAAAATTTGATCAAGTTTTGATACCACTTGTAAGGAAAATTAGGTGCAAAAATAACATCCTACACTAATATCTTAAGGAAAGTATTGTGCAAATTCTATTTGAATCCTTATCAATATTATATAAACAATAATATTGCAGCCAACCGTGAATACAAGAATAGATAGAGAAAGAAAAAACAAACAAAAAGATATGCCAATGGAGAAAAACATTTTGGTAAAACAACCCCACTCATCCAAAACCTACACAATGTATTATCTTCAACTAAAAGATTACAAGACACTTGTAGTGCAAGTTATTTTAGGACATGGAAGACTTATTCAATAGAAACCAACCATACACTACTCACTTTCTCACTCCTCAACTATCTCCAACCCTCAAAGTGCTTATATAATGTGCTTAGGGCATCTTCCAAAGATAGCTCTTACACATCCAAGGAATCTATCATAATAGTTTCAGTCATGATTTTCTTATACACAATAAAATCTTCCCTAAAAATAGTTCTTATGCTTCATAAGAATCTATCATAAACATTTTTAGTCATAATCTCCTTATAAACAATTTAATATTCCAAAGATAGCTCTTATCTGCCATAGGAATCTATCATAGTTTAAGATGCCAACACATGCGAGTGGAGTGACACATCAACATGCCAAATAGACATGTACACTCACACTTAATTACATTATTTGCAAAAAATGCATTTGCAAAACAAATAATAAGAATAGGAATTATCCAAGGTTGACACACCTTATTCATAACACATCTTCCTAGGATACTCCAATAGAAGTAAGGAATAAAAATATTTGAATCTAACTACTCATAAGATCATAAAGAAAGGACATGTGAAGATTGATAAATTTGCAGAAAAAGAGTGAAGAAGAGAGCATGAAAGCACCTAAAGATTATAGAAATTTTTTTTGCTTTGAACTTGATACATTGCCTAATCCAATTATAAGTAAATAGACTTCACCTCCTAAGGCCCCAATATATTAAGAAGAGCTCAAGTTATATCTGGTGCAACCTAAGTCATAGTTTGAAGGACTTGAATCATAGTTAGTGGCTACCAAGTTATAGCCAGGGCTACCTGAGTTTGAATCCGAAGGACCCAAGGCATAGATAGTGGAACCCAAGCATGATGCAAAATATCATGGTGCGGAAAGTGGAAGAAGTTCTAAATCAAAAGTACATGTATGAGAATGATATGTCAAAAGGCACCATGCACTTAAGTAGATCATTGGAGATAGGTCACATGGTACAATGACAATGAACAAATTGAAAGGTACATGTTTTCTTACTAAATTTAAACCTAGAACAATCAAAGATGCTCTAGATAATGAAAGTTTGATTGAAGCAATGAATGATGAGATAGAAAAAATATAAATGAATAAGACCTTGACTCTTGCTCCTAGACCCAAGGATAGGAATGGAGTTGGCACAAAGTGGGTTTTCAAAAATAAGATGAAGATGAAGAAATTTCAAGGAACAAAGGAAGGTTTGTATGAAAAGGTTATTCTCTAGTTGCAAGATGAGAAGGTGTTAGGACTTTACTTGCTTATGCTACATATATAGGATTTAAAGTATATCAAATAGATGTGAAATTGACATTCTTGAATGTAATTCTAGAAAAAGAAGTTTTCATAGAACAACCTAAAGCTTTTGTAGATCCTATAAAAAAAGCTATGGTTTGTAAACTATACAAAGAATTATGTGGTCTCAGGCAAGCTCACAAATCTTGGTATGTAATCTTGACTTCATAATTAATTGATGAAGACTGGTTTTCAAAGAACAATGATAACAACAACCTTTACATCAAAGAAGGACCAAACAAGAAGATTGTGTTGGAAAAAATATTTGTGAATGACACATTTTTTCTTGGAAATGATGATTTATGCAAAGATTTTTCAAAAAAAAAAGAGTAAGGAATTTGAGATGTCAATGTTCGGAGAAATCAAATTCTTTTTTGGCTTGTAGATTCAACAAAAGAAATATGGTATACAATTTACTCGGTCTAAGTATATCAAGGAGATACTAAAGAAGTTTGGAATGGAGGATTCAAGACTAGTTGGAACACCTATGTCCATTGGACATCAACTTTACAAAAGTGATGATTCTAGGGAGGTAGATTAGACCACATATAGATCAATGATTGGAAAACTTTAGTATGTTGTAGATACTATGTTTGATATTGCTCTAGTAATTGGTACGGTAGCGAGATTTTTAGCTAATCCTAAATAAAATCATATGGTGGCAATAAAGAGAATCATGCTGTATCTCAAGGGTACTGAAGACTATGGATGATGGTACAAGAAAGAAGGAAATTTGGATTTGAAAGCCTTCATTGATGCAAACTAGGAAGGAAGTGTTGATGACAAGAAGAGAAGTAGTGGTGGAGTGTTCTTTCTTGGTAAGAGAGTAGTCCCTTGGAAAAGTAAGAAGAAAAATTGTATTTCTTAGTCTACAGTAGAGGCAGAGTATGTTGCAACAACAATTAATTGCTCCAATCTAGTTCTTGTCAACCAACTATTGATAGGTATGAAGGTAGAAATCAAGGATCTAGTGGTTATCTTATGTGATACCACAAGTTCAATTAATATATTGAAGAATACTATGATGCATACCAAGACCAAGCATATTACAATAAATTACTATTTTTTGAGAGAATTGGTGCAAGACAAAGAGGTAAGATTGGAATATGTAAATACTAAAGAACAAATTGTAGACATAATCACAAAGCCATTACCCGAGGATGCATTTTTTTTATCTAAGAGGTAAGTTAGGGATTATTCCCCTATCTATAGCTCACTAAATGAAGTGAAGTGATGTATCAACTCGATCATGTTGAAGATCAATCAAGTTGATCTACTAATAAAATGGTAGAATGTATATGAATCTGTACACCAAGTACATTGATATTCAGTGAATATTTTCTTTGGCATAAGATGTCAAAGAAGGAGAGTTTGTGTGTGTCATATCAAATAAATTTTCTAAAATGGGAGAGTATACATATGACATAAATTTTTGAAAAAGGGAGAGTATAAATATCACATAAATTTTGTTTAAAGATGTCAAAGTGGAAGAATATGGTCTAATATTAAAGAGGGAGACTTTTCTATCAGAGGTAGATGTTGAAGACAATTTTTTTTGATAGAGGGAGAAAATAAATTTAGAGGAAGTTGACATTGATAGAAAGAGTTCTCATGGATGAGAATCAGGATAAAACTAATGATATGTTCCTTACTTTATTCTTCTCTAAACCTTCATTGTATTATGAGATGTTGTGTAGCCATGAATGTGAAAGAGGGAGATTGTTGATTAATTTTATATTGTCTTTGATGTTACACAAATGTCATATCTTTACCAGTCAATGTATGTTGAGCTCACTCAGGTGATGAAGATAGTTTCTTGTGTCTACCAATCATTTCAGTGTTTGCCAAGTTTAGAAGATAGTGTCTACTGAGTTTACTTGGTTGTCAAAGAGAAGTTCATAAAAGTTGAGTGCTAACTAAGATCACTTAGCTAACAAAGGAAATTTGGATGGAACCAATTCTAATTGAGCTCACTAAGTTACAAAAGGAAGTTTGCAAAGATTCAATGTTAACTGAGATCACTTGGTTAACATAGGAAAATTATTTCTAAGTAATGTGTATCGAGCAAGCTTGACTAACAAAGGATTTTCTTGTTTTGTTATATTGACTTTGATGGATTTGTTTGTTGGTTCAAGCCAACTGAGGAGATGAATATTATTTATTCTAAGTTGTATTCAAGCTGGCTTGACAATGTCTACTATATAAGTATATGGTCAAGTTAAGGATTGAATGTGTGAGATTGTGTGGAAGATAAGAAGATGCTTAGACAAAGTGAATTAGAAGGATAAGTAGAATATCCTTGAGGAGCTGCCTAAAATCAGTAATATAGTTCCATCATCAATTAGGTGATATAGTTGTTACTCTCTTTAACCATTTTAGTAGTGTATTAAATCTCTTGACTGAGTTACAACATATTGTTAGTGTTAAATTAGTGTTTGTGTGTTAACTAAGTAACTATTACCTCTGATTTTACCGCCAAGGATTTAAATTTGAAAGCATGGCTCGTGCAATGGTTAGTCTCGAATTAGTATTTAAATGTTACGACCTGCAAGTTTCTGGCCGTTAGATCTAAGCAGTACCAACGGTTGGCGCCATCGTGCTATAAAGGAAATGCACAATATTTATTATAGCACGATGACGCCCTGACGACACGTTGCAGGGGTGGGTCCGACGTTCTGCGGGTCAGAAAAGGTTCTTTGATGCCCTTGGCGCTATGTCGCTATCGCATATCGGTCGAAAAATATCCATAGCGACATAGCGCCCGACGGAAATATTCATGGCGGCGCGTTTCAATGACCGGAAAAATTTGGTGTTGCGGCGACAAATCAGAAGGAACCACGTGTGCCAGGTCAAAGTTTCTGTCAGCACAGCTAACACAGTCAGGGCTTACGATCACCACTGTCGGATCAGCTCGGATCAACGGTAAGCGCCATCGCACTATGGAGGAGTTGCGCGAGGGTTATGATAGTGACATCATGCCTTGGTGACACGTGTTAGGTGGGGTCGTGTCTCAAGGCGATGCTAGGTGTATCGACATGGAGGGCAGAAGCACAAGGTACGACGAGTCCTCATGATTGTCAGATTGGGTCGCATCAATGGGTGGCGCCATCTCGCTATGGCTAAGATACATGGATTTTATCATGGAGACATAGTGACCATCCACCACATGGATATATAGGATCAAGTCTCACCAAGGATTTCCAGGTGTCATCTAGAGTGCGGTGTAGTTGCAGACATGGCGCCGAGTGGGATGGGTCCGATCGCAGATCGTAGAGTACGGCAGGTCAGAAGTTTCATGGCAGCGGGCAAACAAGTTTCACGGCCTAGAGGTTTCAAAAAATGACTAGGTGCCATGGTGCCAACGGAAAACCCATGCATTTTTTGATGGCGACATAGTGCCCAAACAAAAAGTTCACCGTGGCAAGGAATGATCAGACGGATAGGTCCCAGCGGGTACCGTGCAAAGCATAGTCGACGTGGTAAATTGGATGGGGACACATGTAAATCTTAGGGCACACTGTCAGTAGGCGCTATGACACTATGGGAATTTGGTCTCAATTTTTGCATAGCGACATGGCGCCTAGCTGACATGTGGTCGCTCTGCGGATCAGGTCTTGGGTTGCCAGCTAGTGTTTTGTTGAACCAAATAGGGAAGTGCCATGTGTATGAGTTAGTGCAAAATGTACATCAGGCCCAGTAGTCTCAGCATGAATGGCGAGTCTTCACAATCGTCGGATCTGCAGGGATCTACAACTGGCACTGTCCCGCTATCGAGAACTGCCTGGGAGTTAACGTCGGCGACATAGTGCCCGTGTGCCACATGTCCTGGCGGGGCCACATTTCATGCGACCAGTGCAGTTAGATTTAAGTAACCAATAGACCAACAAGGAGATGCCACGTATTAGTGAGCCTGGCAAATCAATAGAGAGGGAGGGTCACGGGAGGTCAAGTTTTGTGATCGTCAGATCTACGGAGATCAGCGGCGGGCACTCTCTCACCATGGAGAAGCTGTGCGAGTTTTATGATAGCGAGTTAGCACCTGTGTGCCATGTGTCCTCGTGGGCCCAAATTTGGAAGCGCAGTAAGTAAAATGGTTGGCGGTTGGCGGTCATTGCAATCGTTGCAGTCGACGTAGCGGTTAAAGTAAGGTTACGGCAAGATGATGAAAGGTGGCGCAGTCAGGTTGAAACCCTTAGGCACTATGGCGCTATCGAGATCTTCGAAGACTTTTTTGATAGCGACATAACGCCCAGTCGCACAGAAAGGGTGGTAAGTGCCCAGTCAAACATAAGAGACTGCCAGGGTGGTGAGATCAAAGGTGTGATTGGCCTGCATGGCCCAGTTGGCTCGTCGAGCCTGTTTGACTGATCGATTCCGATGGGTGCACAAATCACGAATGATGAGAAATCTAAGTTTTGCCACAATCTGATAGTGGGATTAATTGCTACCAACTCAGAATGAATGCCAAGCACAAGAAGACACTCCATCCATCCGGTCGATCCATCTACCATGTCAGAGAATGTTGTGGCACCATTCCTGTCTTCTCTAGGCTCTTTCTTAGAGGGATATCAGATTTCTTGGTATGCATGCCATGTTCAATAAGATCTTTGATTGGATTCTCAGGATGGAAAGTTAATGCTAGTAGGTGAGAAGTGAATGTAATGCAGAAATCTTCAGTTATGCCTAATCTATAAAGGCAATTTGGTCATCTATTCTTAGGGTCGACTCTTCCTGATTTTCTCTGTTGCTGCTTGTAGACTTGCAGCGTAAAATCCCTTTGTCTCTGAGCTAGATAAAACACCCTATATCATCTCTTTCAGCCATCAACGTGTATGTGTAGAGTTTTGTCTCTCATTGATGTATTGTTGAGATCAATGGTCTGCATACTATATCTATCTTTGGCCTATTGAATAATATACAAGTGAAATCTTCTGTTCTTGGTGTTATTCAATTGGTCTCCTGATCTATATGTGGTTGTTGGTCGATATAAGTTTGAATGAATGTATGACCTTGAATGTTACCCTAGTTTCGCAGTGCATATATGGGCAGAAATGAGTCTGAACACTCTGTTTTGGTTCATCACCGCCTTAGATTAGACTAGGTAGATTTTCTTTAATGCTCTCTTTCTCCCTTTCCCTTCTAAGAATAGATAGGTGCACCCTGATAGTAAGAGGAAGCTGGCCTTCTCCGGAGACTCAACCTCGCAGTTCAAGTCCCATAGCTTGGAGGTTGTTTCCATGTTTCACTAGGTTGTCCTCGCACATAGGCCTTGGACAAGGGTGCAAACCTAAGTGAAAATAGTTTTTGGCATGCCCAGTGGGACTCATATCAGAAGATTTCAGGTCTACTGGTGTCAAGAAGAAAGAATTCTAGAGATAAATGATGAAGAAGTAGTGCTGGCTTCAGTTTTCAAGCCTTCAAGAGGCTGAGTCTTCAAGTACTTGGTGACTCTGAATATCAAAAAAACTCTTGTTCCAGACCAAGTTTGCAGTGATTCATGCCTAGGACTAAAACAAGGGCATCTTCTAGAGGTAAATTTCAATATTAAGAACTTTCTCTTTCAAATCCTAGGAGAAGAAGGACTAGAACTTCATTATCACCAGTTAGGGGTAGAATAACAGTTGATATACCTGTAAGATCTGTCTCTACTCCCCCTACTGTTCGAACTCAGCCTAGATTTCCATCAACACTCATCAATAAAACACTTGTTTATATGGCACAACCAAGAGTTCATGCTTTTGCCACCTTTAATGGTGGAAGTCCTCTGTTGTTAGCCCAAAGACATGATATACCAGTATCTGCACTAAAAAGTATACCTAATTTTACTGGTGAAACTTCTATTTCCCCTTTAGAGCATATCCAAGAGGTAGCAAATGTCTGCAATATTCATGGTATTATAGAAGATGAGCAGCTGACTACAATAAAAAGAGCCCCCCATGAATGTATGACTGATTTTAATTATAGATTCCAAAAGACATGGGATAGAATACCTACTATAGTGAAACCTACCCCTGGTAATGCCTTCTTGCATTACCTTAGAGCTTTCAACAGTGACATTGCCACTACAATCCAAACTATGGGAGGAGATACATTACCGAATGCTTACGAGACAGCTATAAAAGTTGAGAACATCCTAATATAAGGAGGAAAGTTTGCTCCAAGGCCTCCTATGCCTTTCTTTCCTAATGTTTCCAACCACCAACCAGCGATAGCCCCCCTTCCTACAATTTCTACATCACAAGCCCTTACTCTAGTTCCCCAAGCTTCCACATCCTCAAACGGAATAGATGAACTCAAGGAAATGCTCCAAGGTCTAGTGCTGAATACAGATAAAAGAGAGAGGACTCTGGATAAAAAATTGCAAGAGCAGGGGAAGGAGTTGAAGGACCAAGGGAAGAGATTAGAGGATAGTTTTTCTTTAATAAAAAAAATGAGTAACAAGGTGGTGGCCTTAGAAAGGCAGCAAGCCCAAAGTGGCAAGCCCCCACAATTACAACATCAGGCTCCAAGTGGTGGTAGGACTCCTAATCATTGGAATAGCTCTTTTGATCAGAATAGCCAAAATAGTCATCCTGCTGCTTCAAGCTCAAATCAGAATAGAGCTTTAGTTCCACAAATTAACTTAGCCCATGATCAAGACTTCTGTCCTTCATGTAACTATTCTTATGCCTACTGCCTATGTCAGAAGGCAGAATCTTATTTGGCCCTAATTGTCCAAGAGTCCGTAGTAAAGCAATCATACAAGGAAGATCATCCCAAGGAGGCCTCATATATTCAGAGGCAAGGTGATTGCTGCTTTATGAATCACCAGATGGAGGAGCATTGTAATGTAAACCATGATTCCATTGCTCATAACACAAGAAGCAAGAAGAGAGCTATGGAACATACTGCCCCCCTTTCTCCTAAGCAAGCCTCAACTTCGAGTGTTATACCTCATACACAAAAAGCAAATGAAAAGAAAAACACTTCACAACAGAAAAGGCAAGGTCCAAGAATGGAGGATGCAAGTGATCCTTATGTTGCTCCATCTTAGCCTCTCATGGGTACAGCTCCCAAAGTTTCTGCCAAAATTCCTAATGCACCCTTGAGTGTGGTAGAGCAAATGAAGAAAACCAATGTAAGCATTTCCATGTGGGATGCCGTTGCCACCATACCAATGCAGAAAAGGATGTTGCAGCAAGAATTGGAAAATATTGAACCCAAAGATCATTCATCTACCATGGAGAGTGACACTAGTTTAGTACAACCAGCAGGTGATTTGGAGACAAATAAAAAGGTTAGACCTCCTCCATTCTATGTTTCTCTGATTATAGGGGGCAAGTTAGTCCATAATTGCATGATCGATTCAGGGGCTAGTAGCTCAGTAATGCCTAAGTGTGTTGCTGATGCTTTAGGAATGAAATATGAGCCCATTAATAGGAATGTGTTACAACTAGATGGGAGTACTGTCAAAACCGTAGGCATCCTTAGGAATGTGAAAATGGCCCTACATGCATGCCCTAGTTGTACTATAATTGAAGACATATCTGTTGCTGAAGTCAAGCCCTATTTTGTCATCTGTCTTTCAAGAGACTTCACTACCCAATAGGTGGATTAATATCTGCTGATTGGTCTTATATGTCATTTAAGACCAGATATGGGGCCAATGCTTCAATTAGAACAGAACCTCAAGCCCTTCATCACACTGAACCCTACACCCCAACTTCATTAATATGAATTGCCCTATTCTAGAGATGGATGAAAATGACATAGTAAATGAGCCTACCACCTCCATAGTAGAGATTCTTGATTTCTTCTTAGATGAGTGGGCAAATACATGTCAATTTGAGCCTATGTCAAAAACTCTTGAGACAGGCCTTAGTACATATTGCATAATAGAGAAGGAGGCTCAAGTTCCTGACCTTGTTGGAGCTAATGATGACATAAGTGGAATATGGAGTATGTACTTTGATGGCTCAAGGAATAGAAATGGATTAGGGGCTAGTGTTATGTTGATCTCTCCTGCACAAATAAGATACTACTTCTCTTTTAGGCTCCAATTTAGTTGTACCAATAATGTGGCCGAGTATGAATCTTTGATCCAAGGTCTCCTACTTGCCCAAAAGAGGGTAATTCAAGCCTTGAAAGTATATGGAGACAGTGAGTTGGTAGTGAACCAAGTGAGAAATTAGAATATCACCAAAAATGGCCTGCTCAAGTCTTACAAAGACAGAGTCTGGGATTTGCTTGAGGGTTTCCAAGCATTTAATATCCAGAGCATTCCTAGGAAAGAAAACAAATATGCTGATAGACTTGCAACAGTGGGTGCATCTTATGATGTGCCAGGGAATCTTGAGGAAGAGAAGAAGCAACAAATAAGGGTGGTAGTAAGGCTTGCTGTTCCTAATAATAATACTCATTGGCAAGTGTTTGAGTCTGATGAGCAGATTGTGAGTTTCTTGCAGAATGAAGCAGAATTTTTAGAAAGAAATCAGTCAAGACTACAAGATCAGTATGGTGATCGGATCATTCACCTCAGTTCCAAGAAGTTGCCCAAGGGTCTCATTACCTTGGAGAGTGTCTTTAATCTTGATGATCAGACAAGAGGCAAAGGAATAAATCTAGCTGCAAAAAAGGATGATCATGCCCCAGTTACTATTGCGGATGGAAAATCTCTTAACATGGGGAAAGTATGTTCTGAAGTGGAGCAAGAAAATTTCATTCATCTATGTCAAGAATTTAATGATGTGTTTGCTTGGACATATGATGACTTAAAGGGGTTTGACCCTATTTTGTTTCAACATACCATAGATTTAGTTGATAGGGTCAAACCAGTAAGGCAAAAATAGAGGCCAGTGAATCCCAAGATTGAACCCTTTATGAGGAAGGAACTATCCAAGTTGATTGAAGCTAACATAATTTTTCCTATCAAACACTCATCATAGGTGGCTAACCTTGTCCCTGTAAGGAAGAAGAATGGAGAAATCAGATTGTGTGTGGACTTTAGGGATCTTAATCAGGCTTCCCTTAAGGATCACCATCCTCTCCCTTCTATGGAGCAAATTCTGTCCAAGGTAAGTGGGTCAAGGAGGTTCTCTTTTCTTGATGGATTTTTTGGTTATAACCAAGTGTTGGTTAAAGAATCTGACAGATATAAGACATCATTTACTACTAAATAGGGCACCTATGCTTATTGCAAGATGCCATTTGGACTAAAAAATGCAGGTGCCACATTCCAAAAGGCAATGGAGGTGGCTTTCAAAAGATTAATTGACAAGTTTGTCTTAGTATACATTGATGATATAACTATATATTCCAAGAATGTAGAAGATCATCTTGATCATTTGAGACAGGTATTTCTAAGATGTAGAGAGTTTGGGGTTTCCCTCAACCCAGCCAAGTGTGTCTTTGCTACAAGCCAAGGAAAATTACTAGGACACATTTTATCTAAGGATGGGTTGACCATTGATCTAGAAAGAACAAAAGCAATACTTTCCCTTCCTCTCCCTAAACACAAGAAGGGGCTGCAAAGTTTCCTTGGTAGGATAAATTTTGTAAGAAGGTTTATTCCTAATCTTGCCATCATGGTGAAACCCCTCATAGCCATGCTTAAGAAAGATATGGTCTTCTCATGGACCAAGGAGGGGAAGGAGAGTTTTGAAGAAATCAAGGCAGCCTTAGCCTCAGCCCCCACTCTCATGAACCCAAATTTTGAGAAAGATTTCATCCTCTACACTTTGGGTGGTGAGTCGAGTGTTTCTACTATCTTGACTCGGACAAATGACAAGAATGAGGAGCAGCCCATAGCCTTCTTTAGTGAAGGACTCAAGGAATATGAAGATAAGTATAGCTTTGTTGAGAAGCAAGCCCTTGCAGTCATTAGAGCCTTGAAGAAATTTAGACACCTCTTATCCCATAATAGGATCCATTTGTTGGTGCACCATGCGAGTGTAAAAGACTTCCTGTTAAGAAAGAACATCAGTGAAAAGAGAGCTAGATGGATCACTAGGGTAATGGAACATGATGTTGATATTCATATTACCAAATTGGTAAGAGGGAGAGGATTATGCAAAGAAATGTTATCAGGTTAGGATTTAGATGAAGGGATTGCTATGGTAATTGCAGAGCAATAGGAGAAAAGAAATGTTAATGCCCCAAGGAGCTGGATGGATGACATGAGGAACTTTTTATCAGGGAATGGATACCCTCAGGGATTGGACAGAGCTAAAAGAAGACAATATAGATTGCAGTCCATTCCCTATGTTGTGATTGATGATATCCTATTCAGGAGGGATTTTAATGGGACCCTGTTGAGATGTATTGAAGAGGATCAGGTTGAGAGGATGATTAAAGAACTTCATGATCACCCTGATGGTGGCCACTTCTGTGCAAGAACAACCGCCATGAAGATCATGAGGGCTGGATATTATTGGCCATCTCTATTCCATGATTGTTATAGGTATGTGAGAAAATGTGAGAAATGTGTTTTTTTCTTAGGCAAACAGAGACTTGCAGCTCTTCCTCTTCATCCTATTCAGGTGGATCAGCCCTTCACCCAGTGTTGGTTGGATTTTATAGGCCCCATTAATCCTCCATCTAGTGCAGGTCATAAATGGATCTTGGCTGCTACCGATTATTTCACTAGGTGGACAGAGGCAGTTGCCTATAAGGATGCTATAGAGCCATCAGTTGTTGAATTCCTTGATGGAATTGTATCTAGGTTTGGAGCTCCTTCTACTATCATCTCAGATAATGCCAGATCTTTTGTTGGAACCCAAATTTGTGCATGGGCAATGAGTCACAATATCTATCTAAGTACATCATCAAATTACTACCCCTAGGGTAATGGTTTAGCTGAATCTTCCAACAAAAATCTGATCAGAATCATAAGGAGAACGATAGAAGACAATTAGAGGGTCTGGCATAAAAAATTAAGGACTGCTCTGTGGGCTGATAGGATAACACCCAAGAGATCTATTGGGAACTCACCTTTTGTGCTGGTATATGGTAGGGAGGCCAGAATTCCAATCTCGTTGGAATTCCCATCCTTGGAGTTGGCTCATCAGCTGGAATTGGTTGAAAATAGTTCCATGTTAGTGAGAATGGCAGAATTGATTGAACTAGAAGAAAAGAGAAACAAAGCTATGCAAACCCTGGGGATACACCACCAGCAGATGAAGAAGAGTTTTGATAAGAAGGCAAGGGCCAGAATATTCAGAGAGGGAGATTTAGTTCTCAAGTGGGACTCAGATAGAGCAAAACCAGGAAGGCACTCCAAATTTGATCCACTATGGAATGGCCCTTATCTGATCTCCAGTTGCAAACAGGCCAATGCGTTCCAGCTAAGCAGGCCAAATGGTGAAATTCTACCCATTCCAATCATTGGGATCCATTTGAAGCCCTATTTCTGAAAAATTTGTGAATCCATGTACATAATTAGTTTAGTTGCTTCATGTTTGTTCCTGTTTTGCAATAAATGCGTGTGCATATGGCTCACTTCTTGAGTCGCCAGTTCCCAAAGTTTTGACAAGTCTCAGGTTGCTGAGGAGGTCTTTTTTTTTGTTTCCAAGTCGCAGAGACAGAGCCAAAGTTCAAGGGTTTTTAATGTTTTGATTTCCTCATTAAGGGTTAGGGTTTCTTACAGCTCTTGGTTCCATATCTTTCAGGCCCTCTTTTCGACTCCATGGCCCAATGGATCATTCTTAGGCACTGGTCATGCATTGAGCAGGCTCATGCCCCCTGCGAGTCACCAAAAGTGTTACCTCTAGTTTTACTACCAAGGATTTAAATTTGAAAGCGTGGTTCGTGCAATAGTTAGTCTTGAATTAGTATTTTAATGTTACGACCTGCAAGTTTCTGGCCGTTGGATCTAAGCGGTACCGATGGTTGGCGCCATCACGCTATAAAGGAAATGCACAATATTTAGTATAGCGTGATGATGCCCTGACGACACATTGCAAGGGTGGGTCCGACGTTCTGTGGGTCAGAAAAGGTTCTTTGACGCCCTTGATGCTATGTCGCTATCGCATATCGGTCGAAAAATCTCCATAGCAACATAGTGCTCGGCGAAAATATTCACGGCGGTGAGTTTCAATGATCAGCAGAATCAGGTGTTGCGGCGACAAATTAGAAGGAACCACGTGTGCTAGGTTGAAGTTTCTATCGACACGGTTAACACAGTCAGGGCTTACAATCACCACCGTCGGATCAGCTTGGATCAACGGTAAGCGCCATCACGCTATGGACGAGTTGCACGAGGGTTATGACAGCGACATCATGCCCTGGTGACACGTATCAGGTGGGGCCATGTCTTAAGGCGATGCTAGGTGTATCGACATGGAGGGCAGAAGCACGAGGTACGACGAGTCCTCATGATCGTTGGATTGGGTCGCATCAACAGATGGTGCCATCTCGCTATGGCGGAGATGCACAGATTTTATCATGGTGACATAGCAAGCATCCGCCACGTGGATCAATAGGACCAAGTCTCACCAAGGATTGCCAGGTGTCATCTAGAGTGCGGTGCAGTTGTAGACATGATGCAGAGTGGGATGGGTCCAGTCGTAGATCACAGAGTACGATAGGTCAGAAGTTTCATGGTGGCGAGCAAAGAAGTTTCACGGCCCAGAGGTTTCAAAAAATGGCGAGGTGCCATGGTGCCAACGGAAAACCCATGCATTTTTCGATGGTGACATAGCACCCAAATGAAAAGTTCACCATGGCAAGGAATGATCAGACGGATAGGTCCCAGCGGGTACCATGCAAAGCACAGTCGACATGGAAAATCGGATGGGGACACATGTAAATCTTAGGGCACGCTGTCAGTAGGTGCTATGGCACTATGGGAATTTGGTCTCGATTTTTGCATAGCGACATGGCACATAGTTGACACGTGGTTGCTCTACGGATCAGGTCTTGGGTTGCCAACTAGTGTTTCATCGAACCAAATAGGGAAGTGCCATGTGTATGAGTCAGTGCACAACGTACAGCGGGCGCAGTAGTCTCAGCACGAATGGTGAGTCTTCATGATCGTCAGATCCACAAGGATCTACGATTGGCACTGTCTCACTATCGAGAACCGCCTGGGAGTTAATGTTGGCAACATAGCGCCCGTGCCCCACGTGTCCTGGCGGGGTTACATTTCATGCCGCCGGTGCAGTCAAATTTAAGTAACCAATAGACCAACAAGGAGATGCCATGTATCAGCGGGCTGAAATGCCCCTTTTCTGATTTTTCATGATATTTCCAACCTCTAATCAGATTTTAAAATCAAACAGCTAATATCCCAAAGATCCACCAAATTCCTCAAGAAACCCCAAATCGGGTATGCTGAAAATAGTGCTAAAAGCTTCACAACTTCACAAATTATTAATGAATCTGAAAATGGAAATTTTTACAAAACTTTCAGCAGCATAACAGCCTACAAATTGACATTTCTAGATCCATATAGCCTTTACACAACAGCTCAAAAATGTAGGACCAAAACTATGCTCATCGGGCTCCCGAAATAGCACAAAATATGCCCGGAAATACCACAAGAACACTAATAATCTATCTCAGAAGTTTAATCACATCCCAATATATATATTCAGATCTATTTTAACAGCTTAAAGTATAAAATACAGCAGCAACCAAAACTGATATGAAATACTCAACCGGAAACACCAAACTCTTACAAAAATACACCCGGAAACTCACAAATCTGCACTGTTCAGCACAAAGGCAAACTCTGTATGAGCATGCACATGGAATGGCTTCAAACTACCGTCCTTAGCCTTCCTAGAAACCTGCAAACTCCCATTCTTGGGTCTCCCTGGAAACCTGTAAACTCCCGTTCTTGGGTCTCCTTCTCCACAGGTTTGGCAGCCTCTGAAGAATAACAAAGAATGAGCCAAAAATCAATTTTTGGAATGAGCCCAAAATGCCTCCAAAACCCCTTAAAAGAGGGCATAACTATAACTCACGTCCAAGAGAGGTTAATGAAACATATTTTAATAATAATTTTCATTTATTAGTCCAACGGTTTCCAAAGATTAACCCCCTTTTTCCGAAACTTCACTTTCTTGGGCCTGCCTGCCTTAGCAAAGATTATTATTTTTTAATTATTTGAAAAGGGGACATGACAAGTCCTCCCCTCCCAAACATTTCTTGTCCTCAAGCAATGGATAAACAATAAACCAATCAATCCACCTGGATCCCAAATGTAGTCATGAACTATACTACTACCAATTAACATAGGCTCCTGCAATATCCTCTGCAATATGAGCAAGATGAATGCATAATCAAACTGACAATTATAGCTCAACCAAAATCCAAAATTACCACTACCACAGTCAAAAACCCATGAGGCACAAACTCTTAGAACATCAGAACCCAAGCAAAGTGGACAAATAAAACTACCAACACAGTAAATACCATCAACACATCCCACTGGCCTATACGGAATGCACAATCCAACTCTGCAACAATGGTGAATGCTCTGATGAAACTATACCAAGTATGGAGAATCCACACACTGTACAACTCCTGTATTCAACACAACTTTGCAAATCACTGGCCACTATCTCATAACCATAACTACCATGCACCCCTGATGGTGAAAAGCCATCACAAGATAAATAGCAAGAATTGGAACCCAAACCAAATCTTCCTGCCATCAACTCCTCAACACAAGGATCAAATGCTAACTGATGTACATACCTTGCAATATAATGTTGATAAAAAAAACCAACCTTAGTCAACAACTCACCATGAAGAAGTGATACAACCCACTGTGACTGATCACTGGCTAAGTCAGGAGATGTCATAGCCAAAGGAGTAGAATCAATAACAACACCTGCTGAAGCATCACTCTGAAACTCCTGCTCTAAGTCATGTATTATCAAGCTTTCAACTGTAGAACCTATTGCCATGTCATGCCCATCACAACTCTCATCTTGAGGCATCAAATTGTCCCATAACTAATGATAAGTACTAGGAACAAAAGTACATCTCTGTATCATTATCTCATCAACATGGTCATCAAAGGTAAATTGATGAGCATACCTCATAGTGTAATGCCGATAGAATGCGCCAATCTCAGTCAGTGGCTTAGACTGTAATCCAGATGAAACTAACTGCAATTGATCATTAACCATGTTGGAACTAACTACTACCTCCAAAGATATCACCAAGGGAGTAGTATTACTAGTAGGAACCATGCCAACTGCCGACTCACCAACATCATACATGATCTTTGATACATCTCTAGTCTCTGTGCCTTTAGTACTAGATGCCACCACCATGTCAGGCATACAACAATCTGCTACAATACCCAACTCAACTAAACCTAACTCTAGTGGGAATGAACCTGATATTCCAATGTTAGTATCAAGAATGGATGCATCCCCATCTCCACTGTCTTTGACAATCTCGGCCATGGACATCCTCGGATCACCAAACACCACTGCTTGTGACTGTATAGAATTAGGTGAAGACTGTAGTCGCTCTAACTCCATGGTCACCTTAGCCAAATGAAATTGTGACTCCTTGAAAGCCAACTGAGTACTCTCAAGAATCTCAGAAGTCACCACAAGCTGCTCAGTAAGCTCACTCACCTCATCTTCCTTGGCCAACAATGCATCATATGCTGTACTGCCCCACTTCATAAGATAATCTCTGTCAGCTACCAACTGCATATAATCCTGTCTCAGAATCTGGATAGCCTCCCATAAAGAGTGGATCTCTATCAAGGAAAGATAACTACCTTCCTACTCATCACTAGTAGGAGAACCCCATCCATAAACTGCTAACAACTGACGAGCAGCATCAAAATGCTGGCAAGCGATAACAATGTCTCGGTCACTAACTCTTAACTGATTAGGCACATGATGGCACTGGCTCGACTGTCTCCTACAATCCTCCTCTGATGCACTGTCTAAAGGAGTATCCTCAAAGTCACTAGTCTCTAGAGTATTACAATCCATACCCTGTGAATTAAATCTAAAGCTCATATCAACATACGAAGTATCAAAAACATTAGCACTGCTGTCCAACTCCTCTGTACCCAAGGAAACTAAGTCTTCAAAACTGCCCACTACATCCTCCTGGATGTCATCAATGCCAATATGATCCTGGGACTCATCTGTACACACTGCCAAATATGAAATATCATCAACACATTCCAGCAAGTATGGTCGACTAGATATATGAACAAAGCCCAACACCGGTGTATAAAAACTAATACAAACATCGGATAAGCTCCTGGCACAAGAAAAGACAACACCGTGCAATCTGCTAATCAAATCCATGGTAGCACCCAAACAATCACTGCTACCAAAAAGTGTTAATGATTTATAGTAAACTGAACCCCAAATGCCAATATAAGAATCTCGAGTCCATATCTGTAAACTAGAATTAGCTGGTAACTCAAGCAAAATCCTGACTTGAGTAATATGACCAATACCAACTAACTCCACATACCTGTCATGATGAGATAATGTAGTGACAATACTGTCTTCACACACCTTCAGCTGGCGGGATAAATCATGTGAAGTACTACTAGCCTTAACCTCATGTGACGAAGCATCTAACTGTGCCTAGTACTCTCTCTCAGAAAAGTCATGAATGCTCAATGTCTGCTCATCTACACCAGGTATCTCACCATCATGCACAACAACACCCTCATAATCATCATCCTTGAGGTCAAATCTATCTATCACTCTTTGACTAAAATCATCAAATGTAGTTACCTGATCATGACCTTGAGTAGTCATTCCATGATACCACCAATCATAGGCTACATCTTCCAAGTGTAGACTTGCAATTTGAACAAAATCACTCTCCTTCATGGGGTTAAGTGCGAAGAAGGTCTGTAATTTTTGTAGCCATGCTCTAGCTGAAATTTTATTTGTTCCATCAAAAGTAGGTGCTATAAACTTGCTTATTTTATTTTTGAGCTCTCTTCCACTTATGTCATGCTCCCTTCTGTATTCTTTCTTGGGCATCAAAGTGTTCATCATATCCACATATTCTCTAAAAGGAACTGAACTACGAAAGTCATCATCTAAGCCATTATAAGTAGCTCTTAATGTAATCAAGTTACCTGTAACCTCTTCCATAGGATTAATGGCTGGATTTGGTACTGGTGGCTCATCTGCAGGCAAGAAAATAGTTTTGGTTGATTTAGATGGTGTGGATTTCAGATTTCTTGGCTCCTCTAAAGTGCTCCCTTTCTCATTAATAGATGCAACTCCTTGTAGTTTTTCTGTCAATATTCGCAAAGCCTCTCTAGTTTTTGCCAAACTATCCACTGTTTGCTTCTGAGTGTTTTGGATGTCTTGGAAGAATTTCTTTGCCATCTCATCTGGATCAGCCATAATTTTCCCTTCCTTGGATTTTGTACTTTTACTTTCAACTAGAGGTTTGATCAAAATTTCTTTATTCTTTTCTCGCTGCAAATATCTTTTTTCTCTTTCACTTAGTTGCATGCAACCATAAATTTTGACATGCAACTGCAACTTCTACAAACCCTCAGGCTGGCAAGATCATGGCTCTGATACCACTGAAATGTCCCTTTTCTTATTTTTCATGATATTTCCAACCTCTAATTAGATCTTTAAAATCAAACAGCTAATATCCCAAAGATCCACCAAATTCCTCAAGAAACCCCAAATCGAGTATGCTGAAAATAGTGCTAAAAGCTTCACAACTTCACAAATTATTAATGAATCTGAAAATGGAAATTTTTACAAAACATTCAGCAGCATAACAGCCTACAAATTGACATTTCCAGATCCGTATAGCCTTTACACAACAGCTCGAAAATGTAGGACCAAAACTATGCTCATCGGGCTCCCGAAATAGCATAAAATATGCCCGAAAACACCACAAGAACACTAATAATCTATCTCAAAAGTTTAATCACGTCCCAATATATATATTCAGATCTATTTTAATAGATTAAAGTATAAAATACAGCAGCAACCAAAACTGATATGAAATACTCAACCAGAAACACCAAACTCTTACAAAAATACACCCGGAAACTCACAAATCTGCACTATTCATCACAAAGGCAAACTCTGTATGAGCATGCACATGGAATGGCTTCAAACTCCCGTCCTTAGCCTTCCTGGAAACCTACAAACTCCCGTTCTTGGGTCTCCTTCTCCACAGGTTTGGCAGCCTCTGAAGAATAACAAAGAATGAGCCAAAAATCAAGTTCTGGAATGAGCCCAAAATGCCTCCAAAACCCCTTAAAAGAGGGCATAACTGTAACTCACGTCCAAGAGAGGTTAATGAAACATATTTTAATAATAATTTTCATTTATTAGTCCAACGGTTTCCAAAGATTAACCCCCTTTTTCCGAAACTTCACTTTCTTGGGCCTGCCTGCCTTAGCAAAGATTATTATTTTTTAATTATTTGAAAAGGGGACATGACACGGGCCCAGCAAATCAATAGAGAAGGAGGGTCGCAGGAGGTCAAGTTTTGTGACCATCAGATCTATGGAGATCAGCGGCGGGCGCTATCTCGCCATGGAGAAGCCGCGCGAGTTTTATGATAGCAAGTTAGCACCCGTGCGCCGCGTGTCCTCGTGGGCCCAGATTTGGGAGCATAGTAAGTAAAATAGTTGGCAATTGGCGGTCATTGCAATCATCGCAGTCCACATGGCGGTTGACGTAAGGTTATGACAAGATGATGAAAGGTGGCACAGTCAGGTTGAAACCCTTAGGCGCTATGGTGCTATCGAGATCTTCGAAGACTTTTTTGATAGCGACATAGCGCCCAATCACATAGAAAGGGTGGTAAGCACCCAGTCAAATGTAAGAGACTGCCAGGGTGGCAAGATCGAAGGTGTGATTGGCCTGCACAACCCAGTTGGCTCGTCGAGCCTGTTTGACTGATCGATTCTGATGGGTGCACAAATCATGAATGATGATAAATTTGGGTTTCGCCACAATCTGATAGTGGGATTAATTGCTACCAACTCGAAATGAATGCCAAGCATAGGAAGACACTCCATCCATCCGGTCGATCCATCTACCATGTCAGAGAATGTTGTGGCACCATTCCTGTCTTCTCCAAGCTCTTTCTCAAAGGGATATCAGATTTATTGGTATGCAGGCCATGTTCAATCAGATCTTTGATTGGATTCTCAGGATGGAAAGTTAATGCCAGTAGGTGAGAAGTAAATGTAATGCAGAAATCTTCAGTTATCCCTAATCTATAAAGGCAATTTGGTGATCTGTTCTTAGGGTCGACTCTTCCTAATTTTCTCTGCTGCTACTTGCAGACTTGCAGTGTAAAATCCCTTTGTCTCTGAGCTAGATAAAACATCTTGTATCATCTCTTTCAGCCATCAACGTGTATGTGTAGCGTTTTGCCTCTCATTGATGTATTGTCGAGATCAGTGGTCTGCATACTTTATCTATCTTTGGCCTATTGAATAATATACAAGTGAAATCTTTTGTTCCTGGTGTTATTCAATTGGTCTCCTAATTTGTATGTGGTTGTTGGTCGATATAAGTCTGAATGAATGTATGACCTTGAATGTTACCCTAGTTCTGTAGTGCATATATGGGCAGAAATGAGTCTGAACACTCTATTTTGGTGCATCACCACCTTAGATTAGACTAGGTAGATTTTCTTTAATGCTCTCTTTCTCCCTTTCCCTTCTGAGAATAGATAGGTGCACCCTGATAGTAAGAGGAAGCTGGCCTTCTCCGGAGACTCAACCTCATAGTTCAAGTCCCACAGCTTGGAGGTTTTTTCCATGTTTCACTAGGTTGTCCTCGCGCATAGGCCTTGGACAAGGGTGCAAACCTTAGTGACAAAAGTAACCACAATTTCAATAGAGTTTAAGTTTTATGCTAATAGCTAAGGGATCTAGGATTTATTTTAGTGGTAATTGATTCAACCCTGCCTCTCAATTAGCCCTCTTATGTTTCCAACACTCTCTCATAAACTTCAACACACCATATTCTTCTATTTCAAAAACTTTGATGATTCTTGCAATCTACCTAGGTTCATCTACCTCCCAAATTCATACATAGGTATAAACCTTACCTAGTAGAGTTTTCATATCATTGAGGACCACGTTAGACACTTGGATGAATTTCATTTTGTTTTAAACCATACCATCCATCTAGTCATCCATTGCAGTTTCCATTAACTTTCCCATTTGTAGTTGATTCAATAGCATATTTTTATCTAGGGACTTTGGATCAAAATTTTCTAGTGCTTATCTCAAATGTGATGCTTGAAATCCTTGGACAAAATCAACATACCTAGCCATGAAATTATTATTCACTTAAGTTCCCTATTTTCTTTAGTATCTTATTGTGATTGCATGATCATAAATTGACATTAATTTTTCAAAAAAGGTTCTTTGGTATCTTTATTTAGCTCTGCAATGTTTACTTTAGTCATCTCAAAATTGTTGACATCTAATCCAATTGATCGTTCTTTAGGTTTATAAAGAGAAAATTCTACCACAACTTCCCAAAATTTTGAATCGCTAACAATCCTTGCTACTTCATTCTATTAGGATTGGAAGTTATTCTGGTACACATACTTACCATGTAATGAATTGGTATAGATACAAGAACTAGGATACATTTCTTTCTGATTGAACTAGTGATATAGTTTGATATAGTTGATGAACCTTCTCTCTTTTCTATATCTTTATTTGGGGTAACCATTGTATCTACCACTTGCACAACATTGTCTATTTATACTTGAACCTATTTTTCGTCACTCATAGATACAACATTCTATTCCCTGTCTTTATTCTAATTAGCATTGCTAATTTCCTAAGTTTCCATTTTTGTTTGCTTCTAAGACTTGGTTTTGGACCTAGTACTTTGTACTAAAGCTTTTTTTCTCAAAATGTTTAGAAATTGATTCCCTGGGGTGTCTTTTTCTACATGCATGATCAATCAAAGTATTTGTGTTAGAAACAAGTGAATATTGTGTATTTTTATCGATCTTTTTTTACTAGTTTACCTATATATTGTCTTTTAACTATTATTTATTGCAATTAGATATAAATTTTTTCTATAAATAAAAAAAATATTTCATTTCAAGTCAAATCTATAGTAGGAAATGTTATTCCCTCTAGGTTCAGATAACTTGCTTCAACAACATCAGAATTGCTATCCTTTACTCCATCAATTTTCACCCTCAACTACAGTGAGATCAATTAAGACAATAGGAACCACGAGTACCTTGATTATTGTAGAAGGATTTTCATACAATGTTGCAAGGTTTTCCATAAAATCTATCATCATCTTTTCTTTCATAATATTAAATGGCATTCATTGTGTCAAGAATAAACATATATTTCTAGGTGCCTTTTAGTCCAAAATATCACTATCCTCATATATAATATTTTCATCTTTCTTTGACCCTTTTCTCCTGATGGCTCCCATTAATCCTTCTAACTGAGATAGTTGTCCAACTTCATTTTTCATAACTAAAAGTTTGACTCATTAAACTTCTCAACATTAAGCTTATCTGCATGTTTTATTGTTCACAGCCAACTATTAGACTCTCACTCAAACATGAGACCTTTTGTAGATGATAACTGAAAATGAGTTGACTTTGATACCACTTTTTTGGATTAGAGATACAAAAATAACAATTACATGAAAATATAAATAATATTATAAAATAATAAAATACATAGAAGGGAACACAAGATACAAAGGTTTGACATGGTTCATTGAATCCCTAGGCTATGTCCACCAAATAATGACTCCATTATCCTTATTATCCAATTATTTTAACATGATTATAATCTTAATTTCTACTAGACTCAATATCATTGGAATAAGTCACTAAATCATCGTAATTCAAAAAATCTTTAACCCCGAGTCATTTTGTACAAGATTTTAAATTTCCCCTTACAAAATTATAGCTAAAATAAGTCATCCTAAAAGAAATAGCTAAACCTCACTCCTTGATCCAACATGGGATGTCTCTCCATGACCCCATAGGGGGTCATTTCCTCTTCAGACATACCATGCCAACAATGCCCACAAAACTTGATAAAAAAATTGGTTGAAAGTTGCACTAAATGAAGTAAGGAAAAAATTACCTGTTGAGCTTTATTAGGCTTCACATCACAATATTTGACTAGGTATTTTTCTAGGGTGACAATAATATTAGATTCCACACCATCTTTCTCTTATTTATTAAATACCACAGTAGTTTCCACCTAAACTTTTTGATTTAAATATCTTGTTGAAATTTGTAAAGATAATTTTAATAGTTATTTTGTTGATGTAAGATATAATATATATTATGTTCATGTACATGATTTGTAGGGTATGCTACTAGTACTTAGTAGACTCCTTTTTATTCCAACTTTATTGTCGCATATATAGTTAGTTTGACTATGACATGTGATTTTTTATATATGGGTATGTGTCGGATCATGGTCAACCAAACTATGCCCTTAAGTGACAATGAAAAATTTGCAAATTAGGGTTATGTAAACATGAAGTGTAATTTTAAACTTGTTATGGCCTTTCAATCAAAAATTTGTTAGAAAATAATCTGTAGGAAATTGAATTTAGTTTCTAAACTACTAGGCTTTATCTAAAGAAACAAAATATTGATTGTTCAAAATTTTGGATTTTAATGCAATAGCACAAAAATTTTAGGACAAAAATAAGAAGTATCCACATGTCTAACCACCTTAATCAAAATCAAATGACAATATTTTTTAATAAGACTCTAGATATAAGAATTAGGCTCATGCTTAGATGCGAGACATATTTTGGTTATTTTTATTCCAAATAAATAATTAATTACAATTTTTCTCCTATAGTATTTTTGGAATAAAAAAGGTCCCTTGTCTAACCACCTTAACTAATTCAAAACATTAAAAAAGTTAAATTCTCTTTTATTTTCTTGATACTAGAAAAAGTATATAATGTGACATATGTTTTGGATTTCAAAAATGTTATACCATTTGAAAATTATATATATTTTCAATCAGTGTTTCAATCAACACTTTATATGTAACTCCATTACAAATAAATAATACTTATTATTCAGCTTGTAATTTAATAGATATTACATTTATGGAAAGATAAGAATATTATTAAGAAATCTTTTTCATTTCATCAAATTTGGCTGAAAAAAGGTCATCAGAGACAAGTTTGAAGTAAAATAACACACAAGAACATGCCAAGAACATGTTGTTGGGACATTTTTATAGTTGACCATGTAGAGTTGGTATCCAAAGCAATACTTGGCCTTATAAAGGTATTAATATTTTGGTTTGGTATCAGGATGGGTGGGAAAATAATTCTATATGGGTTTTGAAAAGCTTTGAGGCTTCTTAGAATTTCTTTGAGATTTTAAGTTTATTTCTTTGTAAATAATCCCAATTAGAGGTTTTTGTGTTGATTCTTTCCTCCATGATCTTTTGAAAACAAATTATTTTTTATTGTTAATCTATTATATGTGGCCTTCCACATTCCCCCCCAAAAATGTAAACAATTATGTATACACTATGAATTACAATGATCAAGAAAAATCACTCTTGGATTCTATGATAAAATTTAAATCTTAAAATGCTTAAGGAAAAATGCATATCTAGCTAGTTGCTAGCACTAGACCTCACTTATCTATAATTTTATTTTGTATTAAATAATGATTGTTACCAAATCCATTTGAGTAGTCCTTAGTGCTAGAGCTTCTCTATCTACATTAAAACTAGTATATGCTTCCATAAATTCCATAACTTGGTTTTCTAGTGTATGTTAAACCAAATTAATTGATCATGGATTATTTTGTCAACTATCATTATCAATTATAGTCTATCAAATATGTAGAAATGAATTATTGCCCATGTTAGCTTAATGCTCTCTAAAAGATTGATATAATTCTTGTACGGACTATTTTCTTAGCTCATCAAGTTTATAATATAGATGTATGTTGTAATACATTATACCTATAAAAATTTGATAGTACATCCCAAAATGGTCCATCAAGATCATATTTTATGTTCATATGAGGATGTCTCTTAAACTTATGATATGATCTATCTTTGATATTAAACACTAGTGGTGTATCCAATTTTATCTGTCACATTTTCCAAGATGGGAAATGATAAATACCTTTTATGATGATGATAATGATTTACATTTATGATCTCTAAAAACTAAAAAATATTTATTCAAGCCTCCACCAATTTCATTTTAAGATCATTCATGAGATAAAATGGTAAAAAAAGATATCATAGAAAGTCTTTTTTTGTTTAATCATTTCAAGGCTTTGATAATCAATTGCAGTAAATGTAGTTGAGTACTAGCATATGAACATATATATCTCTAGTGAATTATTGATATTCAAGATTACTATTCAATTCACCCATATTAATTAATTAGAATTTGAGGTTGATAGTCATCATTAATATAAAACCTCATCTAAACCTATTTTGTGTTGATAGATCTATACCACTATCTCTTCTCTTATGTGGTATATTGGTTGGTTACATTTTTATTTTATGACAATTAATTAATGTTAGAGTAATAAAGTATTTTTTATTAATTAAATCAAATTAATTTAATTATTAAGTCACTTATTATCTCTAGTTTACTTAAGCTATAATTTAGGCATATAATAATTAATTCTTTTATAAATTATTAATATGCAACCTAGGATAGTTTCCTCTAATGGTTTTGATCTCCTTTTATAAGGTTTAATCTTTTTGCAATCATTCATTCAGTTTTGATAATAGAAGTTTCTCTTTGTGTTCATCAAGAATGTCTCATCCATCGATCTAGGAGCTCCAAGTCTTCGTGGCCCTCTTATGTTTATGATAAGGTTGTCTTGGCTTTCATATCTATGTTTGTTTCAGAGAGCTTTGATTATTCAGAATTATTTTTTAGGATCTAAGGGGTAACTTATTTTTGGGTAACTTTGAGCCCAAACAAAAATCATTATTAAGTTAAAAGTGACCAAAAACTTGTATTTTTATATAAAATTGGTCCAATTTTGACACATTTAGAATCTGAGGCAAAAAAAATTACTCCCAAATTGAGCACATTTTCTGAGCCAATCATGTTACGATTTGTTTTGATGAAAATCAAGATTTTTGGCATTGAAATTGATGTTTTGTGGTACAAAAATTGAGAAGGTTTCTAGTATGAAATTGACATGTTTCTCGAGGAAATTTTCTACAAAACCAACATGCTTCCCAATCTAATTTTATTTATGGAACCTATGCACTACATAAGATAGTTTCTAGTACAAAATATCACACTTCACAAGGTAATCTCTAGTACTAGTAGGCATGGATCCCAAGGCTATGATTTTTTATTTTTACCTTTTGACTCTTTTTTGACCTACATATGGTTTTTTAGTTGTAGCTTGGTCACTCAGACTTTGTTATATGCAAAGGAGATATTATCAGAAAGATGAGCCCAAGTTTATCATTATGGTGCAATCTATTTGGACTTTTGATAATGTTTGGTTGGTAGTTTATCCATTCAAAGTCATAGGTTATATTTTTCATTGTATGAGACATATCATGAGACATTCTATTGTCCAGATTCTTCTCTAGGCACATCCCATTTAATTTTTTTCCATTTTTGCATTCTAGTAGATATCTTGGTTATTTCAAATCTAGAGATCAATTTTGTTGCTTTAGATATTTTTTCATGGGTTTTATTGTCTCTTGTATCAACCTTATGTCTCTTTTGATCTTCATTGACATTCTTTTGTAGTATTTTTGCAAACACACTAAGACAAGGTGCCATTCTATTGCATTTTGGGATCTTGCATATCTTTATGTTATGTTGTACTCACACTATATTATATAGTTCCTTGAAGGGTTTCATGTTGAATATATTTTCCATCTTCCTTTGTCAAGTCAGTGTTCCTTCCATAATAGTAGCCTCATGATGTGTTGATGTCACATGCCATTATAGGTGTTTGTACTTCTTTTGCACTCTAGATGATCTTGGTGCTTCTTTCTATAGAAGATATTGCATTTAGTTTCATTGTTCATGTATTACCTCTTAGCACTAAATCACTGTTATGTTGGTTCTATTGCTTTCTTGGTTTGATGGAGTGAGTAGTGTATTCATTATTTGATCCTATGTACTAGGCGATTGAAGTGGCTAGATACCTATGCATTTTGGTGAGATGGATCATTTACCATATATACATTTTTTCATTCCTATTTTTTGAGGCCATGAACATACCTTTCATCTTTGATTGATCAACTCTTCAGACTTAGTCTTCTCTACATAGTCATTCTATAAGGTGGAGGTTCTTTAGATCAGTAGCTTGGTTGTGTTTGTTGCTTCATACTCCAGTGTTGTTCTTCATGGTCATCCTTTGTTCCTATCTTCTGGGACATTCCCTAGTTTGGAGGCTTCTTCAATCCTTCACTAGTTCTTTTCAGCATTATTTCTATCTTTTTTTAGAGTATGGTTTTCCCATGTAGTTTTCTCTATTTCTCCTCTTTTTAGATATTTGGTTGTGCTTGGGTACTTCTCCTAGCTTTGTTGCTAGAACCCAAATTTCTTTTCAATAGTAGTTTCAATTTTTTTAGCTACTCCCTAAGTTTATCTTAAGGTGGGATGTTATAATAGTAAATTATTTTCAAACTTATTAATTAAATCATATTGATTAATTATTAAGTCACTTATTATCTATAGTTTACTTAAGATAAACTTTAGGCATATATTATTTTTTTAAATTTATTATTATTATGCAACCTAGATTAGTTACTTATTCAAGTTTTGATTTCTTTTTATAAGAATTGATGTCTTTTTAATCATTCATTCACTTTTTAAAATAGAAATTTCTCTTCTTTCTCATCTAGAATGTCTCATCTACAGATCTGTGAATTCCAATATTGATAGCTTTCACTTCTCTCTTTCTATGATAGGTGTTTACATGCAAGTAATTCTTGGTAGCTCTGGGGTTGATATTTCCTCAAATACAACATTTATTTTACCATTCGATATCTCATTGTTTGTATCATTATGGAAGATTGTATGTTTGTACCAGTCCATTTTTATGTTTGTCACTTGATTTTTTATGTAGGAGTATCATAGCTATAACAAAAATATTGTATCACCCAACAATATTTCTATTTTTAGTTTTGTGTTTCCAATAAGGCCTATCCCAATATAGAATTTTTTTTTGTTGGAGCTTCATTATTTTAATAAGTTTGTACTACATGTACTCAATTTTTTCTAATCTAATATGTGGAGGTTTATCATAGATATATCAACCTGCAAAACTATTTTCATTATCATATTATATGTGATAAAGGCCTAAATAGATTTGTAATAAGGTCAAACCTTACCTAATGGGCACATACACCATCAACCACTTTACAACTATGACTGAGGATTCTAGGATGAGGATATAATAGACTATCAAATTAATTTTTTTCTTGTTGTGGTCCTAAGAACTGGACCCACTCAAAAATACAACTTGTAATTTTTCTTGAGTCAATTATTTGTAATAATGTGTAGTAAAATAATATATTATGAATTTAGTTAGCCTCAAGGATTAGGGCTTACTATCTACACCCTTCCTGAAAGGAAAAAATTACCTATATAAAAATGGCATATAAGTTGTCTAAAGAAGTTCTAGATGATAGTTGTAGCTCTATCTTTAAAACTATTGTAAGGAAGGTGCACATGTACATTTTCATGTTGTACGTCTAAAATTTTTAATTCCACATTTTTTTTAATTACAAGAAGCACATATTTTATTCTTAATTTTATTTATTTATTTATGTGTTTATGTTATGTGCTTATGGTATTATGGGGAAGCATCCTTCATAAGGTGGTATCAAATAAGGAGTTCCTGATTTATAAACAAACTATTGACCATGAGGTAGTTTCCATTAGGAGTTTGGTTTGGTTGAGTGTGTAGATAGATCAAAAATTGTGAGGTAGTCTATAATAGGTTTTCAATAGAAGTGAAAAAATGCCTTTGTAAACCAGAGCTATTGCACTTGATGTTGGAGCCCTCCAAAGGAAGATAGAAGCATTACAAGAACCAATGCATAGAAGGATGAGTCTTTTCATAAGAGATGAGATTGAGGATGGAAGAGAAAGTGAAGGAAAAATTGATCATGAAGAAGATGAATTTTTAATCAAGAAGAAGACAAGCTTTTTAGGGCCATTCCTAAGCTTGGTAAAAGACCCAAGTTTTAGGGTCTCACATTTTCATCTTGTCTTAACTTGGAGGAATTAATTGATTATATTAATGAATTAGAAGAATATTTTAAGTATGAAGATATTGAGGATCTTGATAGGGTCAATTTTTTAGACAACAAACTAAAGGGTGACACAAAGATTTTTTAGAAAAAAATAGAAGAGGGAAACATGAAATCAATTGATAGGATCAAATGATAGATAAATTAAAGTGAAAATTCATTCCAATGGATTATGAGCTTTATCTACAAAAGAAAATTGAATCTTTGAAGCAAGAAGGAAGATCCATTCAAGAGAATGCAAAATATTTCTAACATGATCTCATTAGAACTAATCATACATAAGATGAAAAGTTGAAAATTCCATGTTATCTAAATGGGTTGAGGAAAATCAGTCAAGAAAAAATTATTCTAGTATAAATGAACAATATTGAAGAGGAAAAATACTTTTACCTAAAGGCTCCAGAAAAGTTGAATAAGAATTTTGATAAAATGAATAGTGGTAAAGGTCATTGTAGAAAATCTAGTGGATGGTCTTATAGGGGATTAAATGATTATTAGAAGAAGAAGGATGAGGATGGTAGTAGAAATGAAAGTTAGAGGGGAAAAATCATTTCCATGATCAAACCAATAGAGATTAGAGAGGAAGAGAAAAAAAGAAAGAATCTAGAAGAGGTGCTTTCCATGGAACCTATTTCCACCATGTAGAAGGACATAAGAAATTTGAATGTCAATGCCAAGGAAGGAAATCTCAGAGAACCAAAGGTTAGGCTAGAGTTGCCCATGATTATGTAGATTCCAAATCATCACATTTTGATGATGTCAAAAGAGGAGAAGTCAAAGATAACATAAGAGTTTTGTTGAGTGGTGAGAATGAACTTGATCTAAGAAGGAGCTTGTTTCACAAAAGGTAAAAATGCAAAGATAAGTATTGTGATGTGATCATTGATGGTGGAATTGTTGAAAATATAGTGTCAAAAAATATGATAGCGAAATAGAATCTCAAGAGGCTGAAACACTCACATCCATATTGTATTACCTGGGTGTAGGATGACAATAAGGCCATGGTCAATGAGAAGTTCTTAATAAAGTTAAATAATCAAAGCTATAAGGATAATATGTTGTAAAATATCATTAATATGGACATATTTCATATTTTTTTTGGTATGTGGTTCTAGTTTGATAGGCATGATGTGCATGACAAACACATCAATACAAACGCTCTAACAAAGGATAGAGTGAAACATAAACTAAAGCCATTGAAGGACAACAAAGAGAGGTATGTAGTGTTTTGATAATATGTTTTATTGAGGGAAAATATTTCCTAGAGGGTATAAGGCATGATAATAATTGTTTTGTTGTCATTTAAAAAGAAGGTACATAAGAAGTGCAAGAGATACCTATAGAAGTTTATGTTTTTTTGTAAGAATTCCCAGATATTGTATCAGATAATGTGCCTAATAGATTACCACTCGTAAGGAAAATTAGTGACCAAATGGAATTGATTCCAAAAGATAGTTTCCAAACAAGGAAACACACAAAATGACATTAAAAAAAATGAAAATAATTGAAAACACAAGTGCATGAACAGTTACATAATGGGTCAATTTGAAATAGTGTGAGAGTATGTGTTATACTAACAATATTGCCACTGAAGAATAATGGAGAATGAGATATTTGTACAAATCAAGCTATCAACAAGAATACAATCAAGTAAAGATTTTTATTTCCATAGATGGATGATATTATGGAATATTTCAGTGGATCTATGCATTTCATAAAATTAAATATAAAGAGATAGTACCATCAAATTCACATCAAAGAAGGAGATAAGTGGAATACTACCTTCAAGATAATGGAAGGATTTTATGAGTTTTTGGTCATACCTTTTGTGATAACAAATGAATTAAGAAATTTCTTGCACCCCATGAAAGGTATAGTAAAGCAGTTTTTGGGTAAGTTTGTCAACTTTTACATATATTATATTTTGATCATTAGTAAGATATTGGAGGATAATTTGATGCATATTCCAAAGGTGTTTGATAAGTTAAATGAAGAAAAGATACTGATAAATTTGAAGAAGTGTGGTATTGTGAAGAAGTTGTTAATGTACTTATTTATAGTTTTTGTAGGAAGTCTAAATTTGGACATTGAAAAAGGTGAAGGCTATACTTTAATGCCCTACCTCAAGGATTGTGATTGATACATACATAAAGATACAGATACACACACACACACACACACACACAAACACACACACAAAGAGAGAGAGAGAGAGAGAGAGAGAGAGAGAGAGAGAGAGCCTTTTTGTATTTTGGGGGCATGGACATCCTTGTAGGTATCTTGCTAGCAAAACCCATTCTCATTTTTTATTATCCATTTTAGGCATTTAGAAATGTTGCACAAAGTCACATTAACTAATGGTTTGTTATATTTCATGATAATTATCTTCTTTATGACTTTTTTTGGGTTTGTATTTTCCACATAAATTGAAATGTTGAAAATTTTCATGTTTCATTGTATTCATCATTATAGTTATATTTGTGGATTACTACACTGCAACTAGTAGATCTTAAGTGGTGGTTTTTCTTAAGTATTAATTAATACATAAAAAGATTACTATGTATCTAGGAATAATTTATTAACACACCTCTTAGTTGTTGATGATACTAAAAATTTATAGTAATATCCAATCTTAACATTACTATCGATAATATCCATCTCTTGTATCAATTCTACAAATTTAAGGTTAATTACAAATTTTTCTTTCAGATATCCTCCTTAGGTCCATGAAAAAATTAGTTTCATGATTCCAAACTATAAATAGGTGTGTTTTCCACTATAAAATCAATGTATTCTTTTATAACCAATGCCAAATTCATTTCCTTCCTAACTCCAACATGAATTTATTTTCCCTTGTTTTTACATTCCTAACAATTTTTCTTGTACCATAACCATTCATCTTTAAATTAGCCTTATTGTATCAATATTATATTCCTAAATGAATATAATTATTGTATATAACATATATCAAATTTGAACTCCCATATCTCTATAGTACATGTTTTTCCTTCATCTACAATACTTCTCTATATGGACATCTCTCTCTCTCTCTCTCTCTCTCTCTCTCTCTCTCTCTCTCTCTCTCTCTCACACACACACACACACACACACACACACACACACACACACACACCATGTAATGTTTCCTTTGTTCAAAGGATTGTTCACTTTGATTTTGCATCGACTTAATTTGAACCCATAATTTCAACAAGTATGTACAACAAAATAATCGTGTACTATAGTTTATTCTATATTTAATTTCCCTTTAACTAACTTTGTTACAAGTAAAACATATTATATTAAATATTTTCCCATTACTTTATCTCAATTTTTCCTTCTCAAATTGTTCAATATGATTCTAATTTTGTTCCCTAATTGTTGAAATTTTTCTTTTCTTATAACTATGTCCTTCAATATCTATTATTCTTCAATTCTATAAGTACACATCAAACATTTTGGAGATATATTTTTTATAAAAAAAATAATTAGCTACCTCAATCTCACTTATTAGTATTTAATTAACTCATTCATGTTTTTTCTCATAATGTTTGGTTTGACCTAGATCAATCTACATTTAACCAATGTAGATGTTTTTTTTGTAGCATTCATCTAATTTTCCTTTGAAACACTTTTCCAAGAATTACACATTCTTTTTTCTATCCCTGTGTTTACTTTTTATCTCTGTAACCATGGCCCCACTTTAACATTTTAGAAAATCTATGTGTTTCAAAATTTTCTCATATTGATAATATATATCCTTTAAGAATTATGTGTCACAAGTTCTTTCTTTTCCCAACATTTCATCAATAATAAAAATCCTCATGCACATATATTTATTTAGATAATACTTCACATTTTCTTATGAACCTTCAACTTCCTTGAATATTTTCTTGAATTCAATGTTTTTAGTAATTTATTTTTCAACAATTTAAAGTTCAATTAAGATTTGTCTCTAAACACTTCTAAAAAGTGAAGAATTGAATACCAATATGTTCTGTAAATGTTTTAGACTTTCTATAAAGCACCAAGATCTTATACCAATTGTTTGCATTTCTAGAACATTTATAGAGTGGGTGTAGTGAATAAGTAAATTTGTAAATCATTGTCTTTCTTTAACTAATTACAACCCCATAAATCAATCACAATAAACCATAAATTGTGACAATAGAAAATAAACATCCACATAATCATGGTAGGATGAATTGATTGTGAAAACCAAGTTCAGAGAAAAATCATAGTTAAAATAGAACCCACAAATAATTACTCTACATAATTAATAACCCTATTAGCCATTTATATACAATATCTTGAATTTACCTACATTAAGGCATATATCCTGGAGCACACTCCTAAAATACAAAACACTATGTTACTCCCCATCTTATTAAAATCAAAAGTAGTAAAACCCAAAAATGGAATACATTTCAAAATATGAAACAAGAAATAACATCATCTATGCGAGAAAATTTCTACGTAAACATGGTAATATCAATTTCTTATTTCTTTCCAAACAATTCAAAAATTTGATCTCATGTACTTTATCTGGAAAATAATGTCTAAGAAGTCAAATTTAATAGTAAGATAGATACTTTGTAGAATGCCAACCATTTCATTAATTAAATCTTCATGATAGCCAAGAGAACAAAGTATATTTTCCATCAATGACAACATACTTTAGTCTTCTATCATAATCTCTCTTTCCAAAAGGTTATGGGTGTTTTTCTTAGCAGTAGACCAATGGAGGTGCTTCATCTAGGTATGATCATAAATACTTATACCATTGAAATTTTTAGTTATTCCTTTCAAAATATTCTAAAATTATTTAGTTTTATTCAACTCCCTAGTTTTAATATTTTACATTTCCTTGGACTAGATGGTATATTTTGTGACCACTTTGTTTCTATATTTCAAAATTCTACAGTCTCTTTATTTGTACAATAGAAGATCTATTCAAATTCTTCCTACTAATTAAAGGTAGTGGGAAGATGCTCATACTTTATTTTTAATCCCCTATCATCTTTTTATTTTTGTTGTAGTGCAAGATTGTTTTGTAAGGATATGGTTTGAGATTCCTTCCTAAATCAAATTTCTATGATTAGTTGATCTTTCCTTAGGTAATGAACCTTTTAATGATAGTTATGTTCTCTGATAAAAAGTCTTTCTTTCAAAGAGATTCAAACAATTTTGATTTTAGTGTTCTAACTTCTTATGAAGTCTTACCTTAGGTTTTTCTTATTGACTTTTTTAGTAGAGTTTTAATCCTCTATGAAATTACCTAATCAAATGAAATTGAATATATAAAATTGAAAAATTTAATCAAAGTTATTTTAAACATTAATTGTAAAAAATCTATGCATGTGCCACTTAAAATTTGATTTTGAAATAGCTAATGAAAAAAATTGGTACTTTTGAAATAGTCAATAATATATATTAGGGTACATACATTTGATTTAATTTGTTTAAATATGCACACCTTAATAAATCGAAGCAATAAGAACATTCGAGATGGTTTAAGCCACCTTTACAATTAAACAGAATTATTCTATATAAATTTTCTATTTCAAATTGATTTTACTTCTTTTTATTTCACAATTGTTTATAATAAGAATGCGAAGAGGATAACTCAACACAAGTATCGTTGTTTACTATAAGGAGCTAATAATAATTCAATTAGATTTACACTTATCTTGAAGCATAGAAAAAATAAAAGTTACAAAAATATCTGCATTAATAATTTATACATTTATTCTATATAATCATATTTCTAATCTATATTGTTCTCAAGTTATATGTATATGTTGATGAAACTTTGATCTATTCCTATATAAGATTTATTTTAAATGAATTTACACATAGCATTCCATATCTAATTGATTTCTTCTGGCTTGCTTACGAAATGTCTCTGTTTTTTATATTAGAAATAAGGAGATCAAAATTACAAGCGATCACAGAGAATCAAAGTTCAGAGGCCAAGCCTCACACCATCAAAAATGAAGTATATACAACAAAATAATAGAACAAAATCATAGACCATGACACCAAGAAAAGCTCATCAGCCTAGGTGTCCACCCAAGCTATCCAGCCCAAGGGGCCATCCATCCACACCATGCTTTTTAGATCTTGAATTTGATTCTACATGTAAACCATCTCACTAGAAGCATTGTGAAGTCTTCTTTTAATCTCATTGCTAAACCTACTAAAGGTTTGATTGAAAACATGTATGTTATCCAAGTGCAGCCTCCAGAAGTATCCATGATTAACCTCATTCACAAAAAAGGTAGCATGATCATCCTTGAACAACCTTTTGAATTTAGCCTTGTTGATTTTCATGGTCATCTGAATCTGCAAAAAAAATTTAAAATAAGAGAGACTTCAGAAAACCTCAGTAAGCATTCTAGGGATATTTTGAAACCTTTCTTCATTTCTGCACTTCCAAATTTGCCATAAAATGTAAGATGAGGTAATATCCCAAAACATATTAACATCCTTTCTAGCATTAAGGATAAAGCCAGTAATAACTTCAAAAATACTGAAATTAGAAGGGATAGAAATACCAAACATTAACCAAACCTCTTTGGCAAAAGTGCACTCAAATAAAATATGCTTTCCCATTTCTGGGGTTCTACCAATGCTGCAATAGTTAATATCAGAGAAGGAGTTCCTAATAGGCAACTTATTAAGAATAAGTAACCATTTAAAACTTTTAATTTTAGGATCAATAGAACTTTTCCAAAGATAATAAAAAACTCTCATCCAAGAAGAAATATCCAAATCGGTAATCCAAATATTGTTAATATGATTGATTATGTCAACATTATAATTTAAAACAGAATAAATATTCTTCACTTTAAGTTTGGAGATGATAATACCATCAGGCCATTTTATCTTCAAATAACTATTAGAGTCCACATGAAATAGGGTAGGGATATCATTACTAGCTTTAACAATCATACTATAAGTCTTTTAATGAGATTCAGGAAGTTTAAATTTATTCTTTAAAGCATCCCAAAAAATAAGTCCGTCCATTTCAAAGATATCAATGAATTGATTAACAATTTGAATGTCCGTAACAAAAAAATGAGTGAAATGTATGGATTGAGCACTACCCTACTTACATCAAGCAAAGGTTGATGATCCTTCGACTATAATATACGACCTTCTTAAAGAAAAACATTATCACAAGAAACAAACGTCAACACGCGTATTTTTCAGATCTGCGTGGCTTAACAGCAATTACAGAATGATTCGAATTGAAATAGATAAGACGAAAGTTTTACAATGGGGAAAAAAGACAAGGGATACAATTTCAATGTTGTGGCACGAGTAAAAAACGAAGACATACAAAGATGACTCAGGTGGTGTGAATAGATAAATAATAAGATCATTTCGACAATTGTGGGACACATTTGTCTCCTTGTCCAATACCTACAGCCGGCCCTGTGCTTGCAGGCATTAAAGCAAACGTATTCATAAATATTACTCGATATATCTGTGGTTCTGGTTCAGTACATTACGAACACAAACGTTGATGTTTATTTCCATGCTCATCTTTAACAAGATAGGTCTTGGTTGACGTCTCCCAGATTGTCTCTCTATTTGTTTTAGTGTACTTATTGGACGTTTCCTAATTTAATGATTATCTATGATTAAAGACTTGGGCAAAACAAATTATTAAATTTTGTTACTTTCATAAGAATAGTGCATTACAATTATTGGTCTTTTTGTTTCAATCATGGATTCGAAACAAACATGAATGTACAAATATCATGGATAATTTATTAAGGGTTCTAATATTTATATTTTAGTTTAGTTTATGAATTATTTAAGGCACCTGTATTCATGTATATTATATATTAGGTTATTTTTACTAGAATATTTTTGTTTAAATAAAATAATATTATATGTCATTTTGTAATGTTGACTACATAATTGAAGCATTGGTAATACAAATAATGGTTGTATATTAGAAACCATTTTTTGTTTGAAATGATGAGTTCTCTTCTTCCTCTACTTTTTTTTACTTTTAGTAGGACTATTTATGTTGCTTGTGTTAATCCTCCCCTTACTCAAATAATTGAGCCTAATATTTATCTTTTGACCTCTAATTCATGTGTAAGTTAATCTAATGTTAAGGTGATTGCAAGAAGTTGGGTCGCAATTTTCCAGAAGTCAGATACGCAGAATTGAACTTCTCAGAAACAGGTACCCATTTCTAAAATTAAGCTTCGGGCACCCAAGCCGAAATTTAATAATTGAGTACCTGATATTCAAAAGCAGATTGGGTGCCCGAGGCGCTCAAATATCGGGCACCCGATTGCTTTTAAATATCAAGTACCTGATTTCTTAAAAATCAGGTACCCGATTTGGAAGACTTTATTAAACCCCTTTTTTGGCATTTTTGAAGTCATTTTCATGACCTCAAAAATGGGAGCCCGATTAGAGACGCATACAGGAGCCCAATTTTCAGCCCTACCGACCACCCCCATGTTGCTAGTTTTTGATATACCAGGTATTTTAATATGTTTTGTACTATTTTACTTCTTCTTCTTTTCAATTTTCAACTTTATATGTATGTTAATTTATTGTTTTTTCAGTTTTAATATACATAAAATTGTAAATTTACATTGTTAATGAGTAGATGTTTAAATTTTTGTATCTGTTAATTAAAATATAGTTTCATAAATGCTTATTTAAAAAATTATTATTTTAGATGTTTTGAAATGTATTTAATTTATGTATTTATTACAATGTTGAATGATTAGATTAGATGTAAATTCATTGTTTAAACATGTAGGTTTACAAATAAATATAACCTCGACCTGGAACCATATAACCTCGACGTAAATTCATTGTTTAAACTATAATCTCGACCTAACCATATAGTTGTGTACAATAAAACCCTAAACATATATAACTTAGTACTTAATCACACAACAGCCTACCAAGGGATCCAAACAAAAAACTTAGTATTTAAAATGATTTTAATTAAATTGTATTGTACTTTGTTTCATGGATCGAAAATGGATAATGTAAACTATTTTATAAATGTATATTCTTTCAGCCTTTCATACCCTGTGACATGTACAGTGGATGATTGTACATTCTAAATTAATTTTTCAAGTGGCATTCAAAACAAATGTATATATTATTTAAATGGATTGAACTAAAGTAGTTAATATTCTTTCATGTGGATGTGTTATTTCTTTTACTTTTAGTACTTATAATTATTTAAAAATGAAATGTGAATGTGCTCATTAAGGAATGCAATCTCTTATGTTTTTTTATAAATGTAAATTATTGTATGTATGCTATTGTTTGCTTAGTAAAACTTTTGATTAGTTATTTGGATCCCTTGGCTGGGCATCATTTAGGATTAACTATAATGTCAATTTGTATTGAATTTAACTCTAATCATAACCCTTACTATCATCTGAACTTTAATCTTAATTTGCTAAAACCTACACCAGGTAATATATAAATAATTAAATAACTTTCCTATCTTACCTTGAGTACTAATTTTATAAATGTCAAACCCTAAAATTGTAACCTTATTTATGATAAACTAAATTATCTTAGAGGAGCATGATATCTACATCTACATGTCATGTACATGTGAATCTAAAAACATTTGTACTTGTCTAATTATATCATTTATTGCATAGGAAGGATTAAAAAATGTCATTATATATATTATCCATGCATATCATATCAAAATAATCATATAGAGATATGTCATTTATGAAATGTCCATCATAGATGATCAAGAAGGGTACTTAGGTAAATTTATATATATAACACTATATATTATAAGAAAAGAAAAACACCATATATAGGATCATCTCATGTACATAAACTAAAAAAAATTACCATGACACATGTAGTGAGATCAAATAATATTTATAAGATTCATCGCATATAAGTTATCAATATATAGGGGCGATATAACCAAAATATCAAAAAATGAGTGATATCAAAGAATTATATCTTAATATTTAACACTAAAATAAACTAACCCCTAGGTAACCCTAAACCAAATTGAATATATCAAACTAGATTGAAAGGTAACCCTGGCCCTTAACTAATTAATATTATAATTATAAACCAAATTGAATTAAACCATGATCATAAACTTAATTATATATCCCAACTTAACAATAGAAACCTTGAATTTAACCTTGAATCCTTTCCCCAACCATTAACCAAATTGGACCGTTACGCTAAGATTGAGCTAAGTTAAATGTTGACCTTAAGACTAAACCAAATCACCCTAAACTAGAACTTAATAATATATTCAACAATTTAAAACAAAATTCAAACGTAACTTTTTTGAATTAATGTTGGTTTTTAATCTAAAAGCTCTAACTATAATTATATATCTAAAAGAAAATTTAGCACTTAAAACTTAATTCAATTTATTAACTCTTGTCTTAATTGAAATGTAAGCATGTAAACCTAATCAAAAAATACAAACCAAATTGAACCCTAATCCTAAAACTAATTAAAAATTGATATCAAGGTCTCAAAATGATACATCATAAAAAAATTAAAAGAGACTTGAATGAATTAGGCATCTAATTAAGTAACCCTCCCTCACCATCAAGAGGTGGAGGTGTCCGCGTCAATGCAAGTAGGAGCCCAGACTACACCCTTGGATGCCTAAGAATATATCTAAAGAAGTGAATAACTTGTCTTTCCACTAGATGCCTAAACATTTATATGCTAAGTGAGTATTCATCATGTAATATCTAATTCTAGGAGGGTATTGAAGCACTCTAACACCCCAATCCCTAACTAGATAATTATGTTAGGGTGGACTAGTTTCTATTTATCTTGGGTTGGAAGTGCCTAAAAGTTTTTTTTTGGAGACTGGAGATTCCCCTATTTGTTTCCTATTTTCCTATATGGGTAGCCTAAATGTTTATTGCCTTTGCAGAATGGAAGGCCACATAAAAAAATATTTCCTTATTCTATAAAAAGAAATAGCCACCCCCTAGTGATATATAGTAAGATCTTTTTCCTAATTTTACTATCAATCTTTTTGGTTAGAAGACGATGATAGTTCAAAATGATTTAGAATATAGGGATAAAATGAGAACCATCATTCCTAGAATGAAGATACATTATTCCTTGATAAACCAATTTCCATCATAAATCAGCTCCTCCATCCAAAAAATTAGTAATGAGAAATCCCTACATCAAGTAATCAATGGAGGGCTCATAAAATTGATCAAGTGATCAATGGAGGGCTCATAAAATCTCTAGGTCAAGTAATTAATAGAGGGCTCATAAAATTGATCCCCAAGGGGAGATACGAATCTCATTAAAATCTCATACATATCATACAAAATTCTTGCCAAGGTCTTAGCCTCTAGACTAGAAGATATCCTACCCAAGATCATTAACCCTACACAAAAGTGTTTTGTTAAGGATATTTATGCATATTGGAGAACTTGATAACCTATTGGAAGACTTTGGATTGGTAAACATTTCCAGGATAGAGTGTAATCATGCTCAAGTAATTGATTATGAAAATGTCTACAAAAGGGTGGAATGGAGTTTCACTATGATGGTGTTGCAAGCCCAGGATTCCATCCAATATTATGTCAAATGTTGTCCTCTCTTATGATTGGTGTCAGGGTTTTAGTAATGAAATTAATGGGGTTAGATCATAAATTTTAGGATTCTCTAGATCAATTATAAAAGGATGTCCTCTTGCATCCTCTTTATTTTTTATTGTTGTTGACTCATTACATTATCTCCTTAGAGATAACTAGTTGTCTCTAAAAGTTAGAGGATCTACTCTCCAAATTTTAATTAGTATCTAACATATCTAGTTTTTGGATAATAAATGTATTGTTTTTAATCTAGAAGAGTGCAACACGAGTCATTTAATGATCAAATTGGACCTCTTTTCTTTGTATCAGGTAGTAAGATTTATGTCTCTACAATCTATTAGCATGTGTTCTAATTTGTCTCCATGAAACCAATCCCTCGAGATTATCTAACACATCATTAGGAATATCTATACAATCTATTAGAATGTGTCCTAATTTGTCTCCATGAAACCAATCCCTCAAGATTATATAACACATCATTAGGAATATGAAAATTATGTTCAGACACTTTACTATCATCTTGACATGTTTTTTCAGTAGTTGGTGTTTCTATGTCTACATTCATGCAATTTTTATTTTCATACACTTTACTATTTTCACTGTTATTTGGGATTTGAATATCATTTTCAAATTTTCTTGGTATTTCTTTCAGGGCATGCATTTCAATTGGAGTGTTTTGTGCATGATCGTTTGACAATTGTTTCTCATGAAGAAAATCTAAATCGTTTAAATTGTAACCCACTTCTAAAAAATCACTAATTTCATCATGAGAGAAAATTTGAGGGTTTGGAGACACACTTGTATTGAACGCATTATTAGAATGTGTACCTAAATTTTCTTGTATTGGGTTCTCTTCTTTGACCTCTTCATCCATCATGGTATCCTCAATGTCTTTCTCCTTTGAAACATTGTTCAAGTCTCTAATTCTCTATCTTCTATCTCGTTAACGTCGTGATTTATTCTCTTTATTTGCTGCAATCTCCTCATTTATCAAAACTTTTTCTTTCTTCTTTCTTCATTTTTTTGATCCCATGTTTGTACCAATTTTGAATTTGAATTAGTAGCTTGCAAATTGTATAAGAGAACAAGAAAACATAATAAGCATGACAAAATTCGTTGTTGTAGATCGAAACTGTTATTCAATCATTTCAATCATTAAAACTCAGTCTATGGAGCAGCTTTTGGGGCCCAATGGGTACATTAGAAATGGGTACCCAATTGCTTAAAAATTGGGTACCTGATTCTTTAATAACCGGGTACTCATTTATAAATCAGGTACCTGATTTCAAAAAGAATCGGGTACCCAATTTTTAAACAATTGGATACAATGGTTGAAAGCAATCGGGCACCCGATTTTTGAATTACAAATTAGGAGCCCGATTCTTGAGACATGAACATGAATTTGGTATGGCTCCCAACTTTTGCATGGATTTTACCTTGGGGAAAGGAAGGGCATAGGCTTGGTCCCACCAAACCATGCCTTTATGATCCTTTTTTTCCTAAGGAATTTAATCGACAATTTCTAGTATTGTCGTTATTTTTTAATAGTTGTTCCCATTGAATTTTTTGATGAGACAAAACCCAATTATAGGTCTTACTGTTCTAATTCCAAAAATGTAAATTTTATAGTGTTATTAGTTTATTTTCTATTTTCCCATTATTTATTAATCAAAACTATTTCCTAAACGTTAAAAAGTGGCATTCACTAAAACTTTAATAACTTTTTTATTTTATAATTTTTCTTAAATTAATTTATATGCCATCAATCTACATACAATTATTTTGATGTTAAAAAAAAATTGAAAAAAGTGAGATTTTGGTCAAATTATGTGGTTTGTACATGAGAGGTTTTAAAATTTACCTTTATAGCCAATTAATAATTAATAATAAAAAATTAAGAAAAAATATTTTCATCAATCTTAGGTGTATTAGGTAACTCCCTTTACAAGGATTTGTGAAAATTCATTTATTTGTGTCAAATTATGGTGCCCATACATGAGTGTGGTATGGTCCTGAAACAAACATTTTGAAAAAGTGGTTTTTAAAGATCCATACAAAAAAAAATTTATCATATGGGTACACAAATAAATTACATATTCAAAAACTAAGTTCCAAACACTAAAAATTTTATTTCTTGAGTTTTTTAATATTCAATCTCTAAATACATCAACTTTTGACATCAATTGACAAACAATTCAAAAACAGAAAAAACACTTCCACTTTTTGGCCAAAAGTGAGACCCAACTTCTTGCACTGACCTGTTAATATTGTGGTTTGCCTAATTGTTGATTGTCTTATTGTAGTTTCCTCTAGCATAATTAGAAGCTCTATAATATTTTCATTTAACTCATTCTTTATATATATATATATATATATATATATATATATATATATATATATATATATATATATATATATATATATATATATATATATATATATATATATATATATATATATATATATATATATATATATATATATATATATATAGTGCAAGTTTTAATTCTAAAATTTAGCACAAAACATTAATTTTTTGCATTGAATAAAAATTGCATATGAATAAGCAATGATTAAAATATTGATCTATCAATCACATAATAAAATATAGAGTTTTTAACATTTGATTCTTTTTTGTAACTTGTCATTGTTGATTTGTAAATCAACCAACTATAAGGTCCATGTGAATTGCTTTAGTTAAAGAATGAACCCATCAAAAAGTTAGTATTTGAAGGGCGTATGATCATACATATTTTCTTTTTTAATTCAAAGATTGATAAAACAAACATATAGTTCATGATGGAAAGCAAATCACAACTATGAATCTAGATTATCACTATTTTATTAATAATATTTAAATGAGTGAAATCCAAAAAAAAACACACTAAAATTTACTTTAGTCAACATGTGAAATTATGGATAAAATCTCATGGATGTGGAAAGGCCATAAACCTACTGTGGATAAAAATTATTAGATGCTTCTTGCCCCTTGTCTTATGTGTAATCTATTGAAGGAGATAAAGAATAGGGTGTTGAGGGATGCTCCTTGCTCACTTGTATTGCTAGCCTTTAGTGGGAAGTTATTTTTGATGGGGGGGAATTGATAGAAAGAAAAGTCCAACAAGATAACTAAAAGGGGTGGCATAGGGTAGTGAATTATTTATCTGATCAATACAACTTTTATTAACCTTAATAATTTCCAAACATGTGGTTACTATAAAAAATAGCCATAAGAAGATAACCATACACAATAACACCATAAGTGCTAACTAGGGAAACCCTTCATCAGAGTAACAACCCCAGTAGGGATGGTACCCACAATTTGATGTACTAATGTATAAGTTCCTTGTAAGAGGATGGATTCTTTTACGAATCAATGAAATGCATTCAGTACATATCACTCCTTGATAGGAGACTTTGAATCCCTATGAGGAGATCTCAACCCTATTAGGAGTTGTGCCAACCCCATTAACATTTATGGAAGGGAAAATGACCCAATCTCCAAAAAAGCTTTAGAGGCAAGACAATAAAATGTACTATCCAAAAAGCCTCTGTATTGAAAGAAAAACTTCTAACATCTCAATCTCATAACTCCAATGTCGAATTACAATGATCTGTTTGATCATCTTCTCACATGTAACCCGTACTAATAATTTTCTTTTTATTTCAAAAGCATCTCATACTTCCATATATCATCAACAGGAAAATAACTTTAATTTATATTGATTCCTCAAAATAATTTTTTGAGTTAACCTTGAGCCTTTATCAATTACAATTACAATAGACCTCATTAAATTATAATAATACATGACACGGTATATCTTTTCATAATTATGTAATACCATCTACTCACAGTCTTTACAAAAAATTTACATGTGAATCCTTAGACATGGCACACTCATTGAATTCATTATTAGGGTGTCTTCTACCTCTTTCAAACTACACTTAATCAGCCTCTATCTAGGTTAGGAGATACAACCCGATTAGAAGAAACTACTTACCAAGAACTGTGTCTATAAACTATCTTTTGTAAAACTCAAATAGTTTCTACCAAGTTTTGACTTTCTATGTGTGCTCTTAGCCACATTTTTAGGATATCACTCTATGCAAGCTACCAAGAATCATGGCTAGCCTAGTTCTCCCTAAGCTGATTCCAATGGGATCAACCTCAAGATGATCCCATGCTCCTAGCTCCCACAATGAATAAAATAACAATTCCTACTAAAGAGGATTTGGGATTTTTCTCAAATTTCTAATTCAAAAATTGAGAAGTCAAGAATAATGCCCTTTTTGAAATATTTATTAACCTTAAAAGTGAAATAACATGCTCAATAAAGTAAACCCCTCTTTAGCCTAGAAAAAATTGGGTAATTCCAATTAAATGGAATTCAACTACAACAACACTATCGGTAATTAGAATAATAAATATCAAAACCCAAAATACCCTTAAACATTAAATCACAAAGTTTTTGAATAATCTATGTGACCAAATATGGATATCTAAATGCACATACATAATAGGGGTCTCATAAAAAATGGAAATGAATCAAAATTTATTAAATCATTAGAGGGTTTAATTGCTAGGTAAAAATAGCCAAATCACTAACTCCATGTGCCACTACTAGCCATATACTTCTTGCCCACTAAACAACACAATCAAGTGAAATTGAGTATAATAGTATAAGTGAAGTTATAAATAAATTAAAGCACATAATTAACCATTCAATTAATTACATTCAAATAATCTATTTACATCACTCACTCTATCATAAAACATCTCAAAGAAACAATGAAGAAAATATATGTAGCATTGAATCATAGTATCCAAAATCCAATAAGTCCATCATATAATCATAATTAGAGTATATGTCTGAATACAAAAATGACTAGATATCATTGTAATGCATCATGTCACATCAATAACCATCATCATGTAGATTTGATCAAACTGAATAGCATAGTATCTAACATTTATCATAATAGCAATCAAAATATAGTATTTCATCATCAATTTGTCTTGAATGTCATCCAACATGAGTAACAAATTGTCTCTCAAATCGAAAATATAACAAGATAGAGAATGCAAAGACAAAATATAGTACATCCTCCCCCCACTAGGCAAAGTATTACTCATGGAAGCCTGTAAGAAGAGAAACATACAAATCTCTCAACCATGTAGCATCTTTACAAGTAGTAGAGGTCTCATCATTTGGGTCTTCTTGGACCTTTACCTACTCTAGCCAAACATCTTAGGGTCAGCATCCAATGCTGAAGGATACAAATGAAATCCATAGAAAATTGCTTGTCCTCCACCTACAACACATTCCAGTGAAGTACATTGGTCACTTCAGGGTGATCCCACAATAATGGGTTCCACTTTTTGACCAATTTTGACACTAAAATCAATATTTTTGCAACAAACGTCATGTTCAAGTGACTATATCTCCAAAACTATAAATAATATCATGATGACATAAACTAGTGATTTTGAGTACTTTGTTCCTACTTTGTAACAATATTTTTTAATCTAAAAAAAAAATTTATTTATGTCAAATTTTTTTATCTCCTCCGAAAAGTGGTACATAATAAAATTCAATATTTTAAAGAGTGATAGTCCCTTTGACACACATAACTTTTTTTCTAGAAATTATAATGAAGTAATTCTTTTGATGTTAGATTTGTAACATCAATATCCAGAGGATGCATTTGGATTGATTTATTTTGGTTGAATATTGTATACTTTATGAAGTTTTGAAGTGACATGAACCGTAATTCGGACATACGTTCTATTTGACATAGATAATTTGAAGTCAATTTATCATAAACCTTTTTTTTTTTTATAATAGAAAGGTATCTCAATAAGCTAGTTCCTACATATTTTTCAAAAAAAAATTGAACTAATTTACTAATTTTCCCTAGGTTTCAAATTTAGTTGATGTTCAATCGATAATGAACCTATAATGAGTTAAACTCATATTTGAAAGCCTTAACAATTAAAATATGTATTACAATTATAGTTGTTGGAAAGCTTGCTCCAAGTAGCACATTTTGACATTTTAAATTTTATAGTAGGAGATCATTCTCCTATAATTATGGAAGTCAAAAGAGAAAAAAAAAAAGAAAAAAAAGTTAAAATTTTTCTAATTTTGCATGTTCACATGAACACAATGTTCGCACAAACATACCCCCAAAACTTTTTGGCTGGCAAAAAAATTTGGGCGTATGTTCGAGTGAACACGTTTCTAGTGACCATGTTCATGTGCACAGTCTAAATAACTCGAAAAGGTTGCCATTTGTAAAGCTATTTTCCATTTGTAAAGCTATTTGCCATCACCCTAACTAGTAGTGCATTGTTTGCCTTTGCCATGAATTTCGTTCGCAAAATCAAAGGCATCAATTTGGTAAAAAAAATGTACATCTAAATTATTTATTTATTTCTTTCATTAGTGAAGTTGTTTAATAGATCCATTGAAGTTAAATTAAAAATTAGTAACACTTTAATGGTGTTAAGAAATGTATATTCTTATTGTGTTACTAATGGTCTCCTTGTAGCATGTGGTAATCGTGGGATGAAGACATGATCATAACAAACTACTCATGCTTGCTTTGCAGGACGTTGTTGAAGACCATTGTGTGTTTGTCAAAACCATGTGTGTGAATTTATTAGATTAAATAACACTTTGTTTGGTGCTTAAAATGAACTTTTTATTTTCTATCTAGCGTGTCTACAATGTTTAAATCCCTAAGAGTTTCATTGGATGTATCCTCTCCGCTCGCCATTCATGGATCTTAGGTGTAAGAGAAATCCATGTAACTTCTATAGGAGGCCTGCCTTCGACCAAGATACTTGATATTGGGTATGCCAGGGGATGACCTCAAAGCAATAAATGGCCAAAAGCCAAGTCAACATTCTAGCCGCTATATAAAACTTGATTACGGTCAAAACATCAAACATTGTCAAAACCATGTCAAACATTGTCAAAACCTTGATTACAGTCAAAACATCAAACATTGCCAAGGAAGTTTATCACTCACTTGCTAAATGGAATGCCCTTAATAAAAACCATGTTTTAGTGGCCAAAATCCTTTCTATCCACTAGCTCAAGGGGTCACCCATGCCCGTGAAGACATCCTACATTCTCGTGGTCCTTAGTAGAGACAAAAGTCCCTTGAGAATTCATGCCCCTTGAGACGCGGATCTTGGTAGCCCCGAGAAGTGAGTGCGCTGTAAGGGGTAGCCTATGGTGCCAAGGTCCTAAATTGTTTTCTCTGGATAAGTATGGTTGAACTTTGGTTCAAGTAGGAATTCAATGGATATAGTCCTAAAGCTTAGGTTGCACAGTGCGATTGTTCACTTTTAACAATAGCTATTCTTGTCTTAATGTGTCTTGCATGTGTGTAAAAAAATAATTAAGATAAAAGACAACATTCAAATTTACACCTTGGAAACTTGCAAAACCTTGTCAAAACATCAAACATTGTCAAAACCTTGTCAAGATTTCACCTAAGTTCAAAAAACCTTACGTATAGCATAATCATATTCCTAAATGTCATTTTTGACTTATCCTAGTGGTATATCCCCCTCATATTGCATTGTTCAAACCCTAGCATCATTTTCACTATCAAATCCTATCAAATTGTCCATCAACCAACTTGTCTTCTTGATCACCTATCCTCATTTTGCATAGCCTTCACATCATTATCAACCCTAGGAAACCATCCCTTGCATAGTCCACTTTCTATACACCTAACTTTAGCATCCTTACCAAGTCCAAAACATAACCCTAACCTTCATTTTGCATATCATAATCTTCATCTTGCATACCTTCAAAATGACAACTTGCATTTGCACTTGCTTAACATCCCTAGGATATTTACACTTTGCATATGAAAACCCTAGGTCATTTAGCATTTCCTCACATTGCATAACATCCCTAAACACTTAAAAATTCCAAAAACACTCATATCTTGCATACCCACATCTTAATTATCAAGTTTTGACCTCTTTTACCAACTGCAACCTTGTTTTACCAACTGCACACTTCATGAGCCTAGTTGGTAGTTTCAGGGCACACTTGGTAGTTTTAGAGCACACTTGGTAATTAGGTGTTTCATTCTAGGTTCCAAAACACTAATTTGAACTTCCACACCTAGCATTGTATCCCAAGACCTTAGAAAACACTCTAGATCGCTCAAAACACTCTAAATTTGCATTTTTGGCACCCTGCAACCCTATTTTACCAATTGCAACCCTTTTTTATCAACTGCACACTTCAAGTATGCAATTGGTAGTCTAGGTGTTCACTTGGGAGGCATAAAGTTCATTTAGGTTTCCCTTCACTGCATCTGCATTCTAAGGTATCAACCCAACACTCACTAGGACACAACCTTTGGAGTTGTCAAATGTAATAATGACACCTATAAGGTCTCATCAAGAATCAATCATTGAAATCCTCCAAGGTACATTTGAACACATCAATGTGAATCCCTTGTTTGACGAGATAACACCAATTCCTAAATATCCCAAAAGGATGTTAGGACTTGATTTTAGGACTCACATCATTTGGAGCTACATTATTTGGAGAAGAAAGAAGGACATGAGAGCTACAAATGAAAGAGGGGATTTATAACATTATGTTTGCTTCTTTTGATAGCTGATGCCATTGTCTTTTATGCAGCAATTTATTCTTGAAAAAATAGACTGATATTTTTCCATAAAATGAAAAGTAATTTATTTTTTAGGAGAAACATTCTAGTATGCATACCATGTTATTTGTTTGTGATTCAATGATGGCTTAAGAAGGATTTGGTGCTTTGCCGCTTGTAAAGAATGTGACTCACAGATTTTAGTCATATAATGAAGAATATTTATGCTTTTTTGTAGATGACTGCATTTTATTTATTTTTGTTAAACAATTTAAAAGTACCAACAACGACAAACAAATTTGTACAATGATTTTTTTATCTGGTTATTGCGCGAAATTTATCTTGAGGCAAGGGATATATTATTATTATTAATAATTTTATAATGGGAAACAAGAAAAGAAGGCAAAATAATATGCAAGGAAAAGATCTGATGAAGCAGAACAAAGAAATATTTAGAAGACTGTGGCACGTTATCATCAAATTAAACAAGGTGAAGGAAATGTTGAAGAAGGCTCAACAAAAGTAGAAGTAGTGGATATGAGATAGAGGTTAGGAACACTCCCTATGGAATCTCAAACAATGAATGTTGAAGAAGGTTCAAGATCAATCCCTACAGAGGTTCAAATAATAGAAGTCGGAGAAGGGCCAAAATCTTTCCCTATTGAATCTCAAACAATGGATGTTAGAGAAGGCTCAAGATTAGTCCTTGTAGAAATTTTAGTAATAGAAATCAGAGAAGGTTCAGGATCAAGTGCAGGAACTGGTATGGATGAACTCTTAAATATTGTCCAATCTACAAAGTATGGTATTTCTCATAAGAATTCAGATCATTTACTTATAATGGATGTAGATAAATTGAGAAAACTTGCAGCTAGTGTTCAACCATTAAGTTTTTCTATGAAAAGGTCAATGAAGAAGAAGATAAGAGAAATTATGACTCAATTTGATAACATTGAAACACTTGAACAAGCTCAGTTGTTTTCACTTCTGCTTATATAAAAAAAGTTGCAAGAGGCATTGAAATTATTAGGTGTAAACACAACATCAAAGAAGAGAAGATTTTCTAGCATGCAAACTGATCTAATTGAAAATGTTAAACAAGGTTTGAGAAACATAGGAAAACACTCTCGAACTAAAGATAAGTTTGTGGCAAGAAAAGTGATGTTGATGGCTGTTGTAAGTAAAAGAAGTCTCAAAATAGACAAATATCTTCAATTTCGTTTGAAATGGGTTTTAGTAAGAAAACAATGAGACAATATGTTAAGAGAAGATTAATTGTGGATGACAGTACTATGGAGGGCAACTGGGCAATCATGTGTAGAGAATCTTGTTCTGATAGAATTAAAGAGCTATTAAAAAAATTAGTCATATCATTTTGGATTGATAACATTCGTCTTTCATCAAATAGTAGAGATGTTATCAGGCATAAGATTGCACCTAGTCAATATGAACATCATACAAAAAATTTGTTGGACACAACACAACATGAGTTATATGTGTCATTTTGTAATGAACATCCTAATGTAAAAGTTGGGCAAACATTGTTTGAAAAATTTAAGTCATACTTTGTGAGGTCAAACAAAGTGTTTGAAACTTTTTGTTGTCGTCATCATATTGAGTTTGATCTCTACTATCAGGTATTTCAAAAGTTTATAGAAGAAAAATATGGTTTTCATCCTGCTCCTCCTAGTAGGAGAAGTGAGTTTATATCATCCATTTTGTGTGACAACATAGATGATCCAACTAGTAAAATAAATTGCATCAAAGGATTATGTGAAAGATGTGGTGAATTGGCTCTATTTCCTTTGAAAATTGAAAATATTAATGTAACAAAAATATTGAATTGCAAAAGTTACAAGTATGTCAAGAATGAAACAAAGTTGGCGAAAGAAAAAAAAAGGTTGGAATATGTTGAAGAGGAGTTTCCTGTTCTTACATTTATGGACAGATTTATGAAATTGATTCAACCTTATATTTGTCATGCATTTTTTGCAAAGTGGCAAGCACAATAGTTTCAAACTCTGGGAGATAATTTTCCACTTGGAACAATTGTATTGGTTGTTGATTTTGCAGAGAACTATTCATTTGTTCATTAGAAAGAAATTCAATTAGATGGTTACTTTAGTAATTAGGTCACTATTATGGTACATGTTTTTTATAGACATGTATAGGTAGATTTGGATGGTGTTCAGAGTACAGTTCAAGCACAAGTAATTATAAAAGAATATCATAATATAAGTGATGATAAAGAACATGACATTCACTATGTAGAACATTGCTTCAATACATTCTTTTCTTATTTGAAAGAAAGAAACATAAATGTTGATAAACATTATGTTTGGTCTGATGGATGTGTCACACAATTTAAATCATCTAGACAATTTTATGCATTGTGTAGATATCATCACAATGAGAATATAAAACTCATATGGAATTTCTTTGAGAGTGGCCATGGAAAAGGTGAACATGATGGTGCTGGAGCTTGCATCAAACTTGTTTTGCAAAAGTATCAAATGAATTATCAGGGAGTTCAAGTAAATGATGCACATGATGTTGTTGAATGGTGTAAGACTCATTTTGCATTAGATGAGGTTGAGACATCATCAACAATGAGTTGACAGGCACCATATAGAGTCTTCTAGGAGATAATAGGTATGTATGTGTACGTCTGTTTAAATTTCGTGCAATTAAATTATAAAATTTTATAAATAAGTTTTATTTTTGAATTCATTGAAGTTTAAATTTAATTCTTCTATATTTTCAATTTAACGAAATTTTAGGTGTCAATAGAGAAAACATGCATGGTTGCAAGAGGATAGAAAAGACACATTCCTTACATTCAGTCATGAGTATAGATAATTGCAATTGGACATTGAAGACAAGAGAATACTCATGTTTTTGTGATAGTTGCATTGATGAAAACTATGAAGAATGCATCAATCAGACACATGGACATACAGGTGCATGGATTTTGGTACCACTTGATGTATAATTAATTAATTGTTAATTATTTATTCTATTGCTTAAGCTTACTTAGGTTAATGCATTTATGTAATACTTAGTATTTAATGCATGTTGAGGTTAGTTGTTGACAACACAGGAGTTTGTTCCTTTTAGCATACTTATCTTTTCCACCTTTTTGTGGATGTGTGCTGAGTTGTCATCCTTATCTTCTACCTCTTTCCAACTTGTTCTACAAGCTTCCATGAGGCCTTTATAATCAGTCTCTCTCTCATTGTAAATTCATTCCATTTTCACATAGCAATTCTAATTTCCTATTGTGAAATATTCTTGTGCTGTATTTGCTTCAAGCTCTTTACTCCCTAGGTTTCTCTTCAAAAGATATTTTCATTGTAGGTGATCTTGGTGCATTATCAAAGTCAGATTCTCAACCCCTACATGGTATCAGAGCCTCCTTGCTACTTCTTATTCGACGAATTTTTGAAGCCGTAATTTGGAATCACAAACCCTAGTTTGTTTGTGCAATTTTTCTTCAAATTAGGGATAGAGCAAATTTTTGGAGCACTTTCACCCCAAACAAATGCTGCCATTAGATCCAAAAGGTCATTTCCAGTTAGGATTCATATAAAATTTTTGGTTTTTAGACACAGGGCATTTTGGAAATTTTTTGAAGTCCCCTCGACATTATCGTATGGATGAATTTTGCATTTATTGCGATTTTTAAAAAAAAATCAGAGCCGTCGAGTGGCCATCACTGTGCCACCTAGCGATCGCTGTCACGCCACTCAAGCGTTGCCCCTGCTGGTAGCGCAACGCCCCTCCGCCGAAGATCTCTGCCGCTCCACCAAATTCTGTCACCCTACTCTGTCAGCACAACCCATCACTGTCACTTGCCACATGGTCGTCTGAATAGCTGCCATGTGGATGGTCTGCACCATCAGTAGTGATGTCACTTTTTTGACAATGACATCACATTTCTAACCATGATGTCAATTTTTTATCAGATGATGTCATCCACTGCGGAGTCATGCTGACATTATATTTTGATATGCTGACATCATTTTGTGACCTGTTGACATCATCTTTTCATTAACCAATTTTTTTCTAGTAATTGCCTCGTGATGGCCATACAACCATCAAATTTAAGCCAGTGTCTGTAATTTTTCAGCAAGGTGCATTTTTGGAGCAACAGTTGGTTTTTTGGCTATAACTTGAGCATACAGAGGTCTTTTTTAGATTTGAAAGAAGTGTTGGAAAGATGACTTAGAGATAGAGACATTGGCACTGATTTTTTTAGATTTCAAGTTCATTTGAGCTTCCATTTTTGGCATCAAAGTCCAGGCTTATGTTTCCTCCTATTCTACATCAACGAATCCAGGTTCTTTTCCAATTTTTTGCTTTCCATAGTTGTTTTTGTGGTATTTGGGAGATTTTTTTGTACTTTTGTGGGGGTGGGGGTTTCTTTCTTTTCTGTAATTTACTTCAGTTAAGATCCTTCTACTTTCATCTTCTTCTTTCTCTCAATGGCGGATCCATTTATAACCCATCTCACACCACACAACTACCACACCTAAAAGGCACAAATGACTAGGCTTCTCATGTCAAGAGGTCTATGGTCTTTTCTAGATGAGAATTAGCCTATTCTTAGAAGACCTTTTGAGGTTCTACAACACACGAACAAGATGGATGAAGCCAGAGGACTAATTGCACTTAACATTTCAGACAGTCTTCTATTTCACCTGGATGGTTTGACTACTCCACGGGCTTATTGGCAGAAATTTCAGACTTTGTTTGGACAAGTGAATGAGTTTCGAGCACTTCAGTTGGATGCATAGTTGACTTCTTAGAAAGAAACTTTCCCACCATCGAGGACTTTCTGATGAAGTTCAAATCCCTACGTGCAATTTTACAGGGATGTGGGAAGAATAAAACTGATAATGACTGCATATTTTTGATACTCTCGAAGTTGAAGGGGTCATATTAGGTCTTTTCTTCTACTTTCTACTCCACCATGGATGCCCTTGGAGATAGATATAGGATGCCTACATTTGAGACATTTTGTGACAGGTTGACTAGGGAATAGGCAAAGATCTAACAAGTGGATGGCTCTGGCTCTTCCAACCAAGCATTGGTTGCTCAAAATTCTAAGGGGAAATCAAAGAAGAAAGGAAAATCGAAGAAAGATACATCAAAATATGATCCTCTAGCTAATCCTCTAGCAAACCCTCCCAAAGGTAAAGATTCTTCAAAGTCGAGTGAGTCTACCTCCAAGACCAAGAAGAAATCGAGTGAGAACTACAGCTTTTGTGGGAAAGATGGACATTCAGTTTCTATGTGTTGGAAATGATGAGAGGCTTTAGAGGAAGCCATAAAGGAGCATCGCATTTCCGCTCCTCAGTCTTCATCTTCACTTGCAGGGAAAGGTCATGCTCTTTCTGTACGAGCTATGACTTCAACGCCTTTATGGATTCTTGATTCCAGGGCTTCTCACCACCTAACAAACACTCATAAGTTGCTTACTTCACTTGCTCCTTGCACCACCACATAGATTGCAGTTGGGAACTCTTCACAACTTTTAGTTTTGGATTTTGGCACTGTTACTTTGGTCGGGGGTTCTCTACAGGATGTACTTTGTGTTCCTAATATTTTGATGAACCTTTTATCTATCTATCAGATTTGCCACTCTGGCTTTGGGGAGATAGTCAAGTTCTCACCACATGATGTGGTTATTCGAGACTTACATTATTTGTAGATGATTGTGGTGATTAGGAGTGTTGACTCTACATCACGCCTCTATAGATTTGATGGATTTGAGTCTAATAATGACATAGGTTCATGTTTAGTTACACATGTAGATTCAATAAGAAGACTTTGGCATGAACATTTTGGCCATGTCAATTATAGATATCTTTAGTAGATGTGCACACAGGCACTTATTCTTGGGCTTCTCCAAATTTCCTATCCAGATGGTGTTTGTCAGGCATGTGCACTTGGCAAGCAACATAGAGATTCTTTTCCACATGGACAAGCCACTCATGCTTTAGCACCTTTGGAGATGATTCATAGTGACCTCATGTCATTTCCTACTCCTTTTTCAGGTGCTAGATATGTGCTTACATTCATTTATGACTTCTCCAGATGCACATGGGTGTACTTTCTTAAGTACAAGTCTGATGCCTTGAACTCATTTTGAGTTTTTATGGCATTTGTAGAGAAGTAGTCTAGACTTTCTATTGAGTAGATATGCATAGAAAATGGGGAGGAGTATGTGAACTAGGCTTTCAGAGACTTCTATTCTAAGCATGGTCTTCAACATCAGCTTTCAGTGCCCTACACTCCTCAGCAGATTGGTGTGGCCGAAAGAAAGAACAGAACCCTTCAAGAGATCAAAAATTGTATGATTTAGTCTAGGTCCATGGATTCATGTTTTTGGGCAAAGGGAGTCAATTGTACCAACTACATTTAGAATGGAAAGCCTCACAAGGCACTTCGACATATGACTCCTGAAGTGGCTTGGTCCCATGTCAAGCTTGATGTGTCATCATTCTGAGTTTTTGGGAGTACAACATATGCATTTGTACCTGATTCTTAGAGGAAAGAAATGGAACCGAAGAGCTGACCATTAATTTTTGTTGGATACTATGAGGATGTAAAGGCTTATAGGTTATTTGATCCTGATTCTAGAGAGGTCCTATTTCTATGGGATGTCCAGTTTGATGACAGCCCTCCTACAGTACATTTGTCACCTCCAACACCTCCTCTAGCTCCCACTACTCCCTCTTCATCTCCACTTTGTTTCTTGAATGATGAGGATGATGATCATGTTGATCCCAATATACCTCCACCACAGGATCCTCCCCAGATGCCTAAATGGGCTCGAGCTATAGTTGAGGCTACAGGATCTCTAGCTGGTGACCCACCCACTTTTCATCGCACCCATTCTAACACTGTAGGTTCCAGTCTACTCAGTCATACTATTAGTACTGATCCTTAGACATTTGCAGAGGCGATAGGACATTCAGAATGGGATAGTGCAATGGAGGAGGAATATTCTTCTTTGATGAAGAACCACACATGGGATCTTTATTCTCTTCCCAAGGGGAGAAAGCTAGTGCACTGTAAGTGGATTTATCACACTAAGTACATTGCTGATGGTTCCATTGATAAGAAAAAGGATCATCTTGTTGTGAAGGTTTTTTCACAAGTCGAGGGTGTTGATTACTCTAAGAAATTTGCCCCTGTCACCAAGATGAATTCTATTCGCCTTGTCTTATCCCTCGCGACTTCACAAGGATGGTTAGTTTATCAGATGGATGTGAAGAGTGCCTTCCTGCATGGTGATATCATAGAGGAGATTTATATGGAGCGGCCTCCAGGTTTTGTGTAGGATTTCACCTTATTTTAAAGCTTTGACATTCATTTTATGGTCTCAAACAAGCTCCTAGGACCTGGTATGAGAAGATGGACTCATTTCTTCTATCTACAGGCTTCACTCACTGCCATTCTGATCCCACAATGTACATTCAGCATCTTGGTGATGAGATTCTGATTCTTTTTTTTAATGTTGATGATCTTATCCTTATAGGTAGTTTATCATCCATGCTCTAGGATGTTAAGCATGCATTGATGGACTAGTTCAAGATGACTGATCTTGTTTTTCTACACTACTTTCTTGGTCTTTAGATTCATTAGTCTCCTACTGGCATTTTTGTGTATCAGTAGAAGTATGCTCTTAATATGCTTCATCACTTTCACATGCTTGATTGTAAGGCTACTCCTACACCATTTCACTTGGGTGTCACTTTGTCTACCTCCTACTCTTCACCTACAATGGATGCTACTTTGTATCGATAGTTGGTTGTCAACCTCTTGTACTTGACACACACCCACCCCGATCTATCTTTTGTGGTTGGCCTAGTCTCTCAGTTTTCTCAAGACCCTCATGAGAGTCATTAGCAAGCTGCCAAGTATATTCTGTGCTACATTTAGGGCACACTTATGCATGGCAGTCATTACACTATGGGGAATGCACACATTGTTGGCTACACCGACTCAGATTGGGCTGATGATGTTGATGATCAAAAGTCTACTTCTAGCTTTGTGTTTTGCCTTGGCTTTGGTCCCATCACATGGTCATGCAAGAAGTAGCATGCTCAAGCACTTTCATCTACAGAGGTTGAGTATAGGGCCCCAGTTCTTGCTAGTCAAGAGGCTTTATGGATTCATCAGTTGATGACTAGGTTTGGATTTCCTCCTGATCGCCCTACTATTTTGTGGTGCAATAATCAAAGTGCCATCCACATTTATCACAACTCGATGGAACATCAACATACCAAGCACATCGAGTTGCATATGCATTTCATCTGTCAGTTGATCCAGGATGGTGTTATTGCATTGGAGTACATTCCTACTACCAGTCAGGTTGCAGACATCTTCACTAAGCCTTTTGCATCACCACGCTTTCTTCAGCTATGGTCAATGCTTGGGGTTATGGAAGTTGTCCTTGGGGGGATTGCTTGAGGCCTTCCTTCCTTCACTTCATCTTTTTTTCAACATGTTGTTTTTACCTCTTTTTGGAGGAGGGTTTTTTCCATAGGATTTTCCCTCTTTCTCCATTTTAAAGAGGTTGCATTTAGTTGCATTGTACTTGGGTACCTAAAATGGCCTAGTTGTTGGGACCCATTTTGCATTTTTCCTTTGTTTTGTGAGCTTAAGGCATTTCCCTAAGTTGCACTTAAGGGGGGGTGTTAGAGTAAATAATTAATTAATTGTTAATTATTTATTCTATTGCTTAAGCTTACTTAGGTTAATGCATTTATTTAATACTTAGTATTTAATGCATGTTGAGGTTAGTTGTTGACAACATGGGAGTTTGTTCCCTTTAGCATACTTATCTTTTCCACCTTTTGTGGATGTGTGCTGAGTTGTCATCCCTATCTTCTACCTCTTTCCAGCTTGTTCTACAAGCTCCCATGAGGCCTTTATAAGTGGTCTCTCTCTCATTGTAAATTCATTCCATTTTCACATAGCAATTCTAATTTCCTATTGTGAAATATTCTTGTGCAGTATTTGCTTCAAGCTCTTTTCTCCCTAGATTTCTCTTCAGCAAGCTATTTGCATTGCAGGTGATCTTGGCACATTATTTGAGTGGATTCTCAACTCCTACAATCATCAACAATGAGTTGACAAGCACCATATAGAGTCTTCTGGGAGTAACAGGTATGGATGTGTACGTCTATATCCAGTCAAACTTAAGTGTGTATATCGCAAGTTGAGACTAGACAGTGAAGATCATGAAAAAATATTGCATGTTATAAGTGTACATCATGGTTGATTAGACCTTTGAGATTTATTTTATAATAATCTGAATATCAACTTTGGTGAAATTGTGTTTTTAATATGAATATCTGAGTCTCAGTTATCATTAGTTTATTTAAAAACTATAATAGTAATTGTACTATGGATGAATTTAATAATTTAAGAACTTGATATAAATAGGATAGAAGTTAGTTCTAACTTACACAATTTCATTATCTATGTTACAATTCTTAAATATCAACTTCTTTTCAAACTATTGAATTTCATCTTGAATTAAATGTGTTTAGATTAATTGTACAATCATAAGTTCTTAATTTTCATCAATTTATTAAAAAATTAGATAATTTAATAATTTAAATTAATTGTACCATGGATGAATTTAATAATTTAAATTTATTTATCAACTTTTTTTCAAAATAGATTGAATTTCATAAGTGATAAATTATATTTATTTTTCTACTTAATTAGATTTAGGGTTAGGTTCAATTGTACTCATTGTTAAGTATGAAATTCAATTAGTTTTATAGTTATGGTTTAACAAGATTAGCATATAAAAAGTAAGAACTTGTTTTTAAAAAGAATTATGTGAAACTACTTGGAATCTGATACACAAAATAGCATCACTACAGAATTTCCCAGCTGAGAAAAGGGTTTCCCTTAATCATCTATCATTCTCCATACTCCACCTTAAAAAGTTCCAAGGAAATTCAAGTAGTTGCAAACAATAAATATGGTGATTTTGTACAATTGTAAAATAGAATGCATACTTTCTAAGCCCATGGAGGTCCTCCAAAAGTTATAATTAAAAACCATCCATTAAAGAAGATTAGAAACATTATTATTATGATAAGCTTCCACGACAAACCACTTTAGAGTCAGTTCAAAGAAATTCATTGGACGACTAAAAATTGAATTCTTGTTGAAAAAAAGAAGTATTTTCTGATTGTAGACCTTTATAAAACTAATTTGAAAATAGAAAAAATTACTATTCTTAGTTAGGGTATGTAATCTTTTGATTTGACAATTTAAAATTACTAGAGAACATTCTGTTCTGGTTAAAATCCTTTTCCATTTTTCAAGTAGTTTATTAACGTTGAGCTATTTACAAAAAAAATGAGCCTACACATTGATCAAGAAAAAATATTAGCTGAGGCCTTTGAGTGCATTATTTCCCTCACTTCCATCACAATGTGAGGAAACTCATAAAAAATAGATACAACACAACTTAAATGTATCCCAAGTCGATGAAAAGAAACTTCTGCTCCACCAATACCAAAAAATAGAGAAAGTACTTTGATGCCATCAAGATATAATGCTTTCAAGATTGATAAATGATATGCAACTGTATCTATTTGGAATGAATTACCCAGACAACACAAGTGATCAGTCGGACAACAAGTTCTATGAGTGTGATCTCTATCAGGTCCTAATATAAGCTCTATCTCATGGAGCTCTAGAAGGACAAAGTCACCTGGCATCACCCATACCAAATTCCACTCTTCACACTTTTGAAGTATATATTTTTGTGCACTATCTTGCAATTTCCCTTGTGAATTCTAAATCATAACTCTCAATTGATCAATAAGGACAGTGCCACATCATCTTGAGTCTATGGAATTCAATTTTGTTGTCTGATCCCATGAAGCCCAATACTTTTTTATTTGTGAAAGTGCTTCTTGAATAGTCATGGGGGGGAGAGGTTCTGCTTGATATTGCTCTTCGATTGGAAGGTTATGCACATACCCTCTTTCTCTTCTGGAAGCTGAAAAGAACATTGAGTCCACCAACTTTGGTTTAACACTATTAAATTGTTCGGATATTGTCTTCCAAATATCCTTCGATACAAAAGCATCATTCTCATAGTAGAAGAAAGGTAGCCCTTGCATGAATGCACTGATTTCCTTTGAACGGTGGCCAATAGGTTTCCTAGGAACTCCAAAACCAATTAGTTCCTTGGGACACAAATTAGGGACTGCATCACATACTTCAAACATTGCTTGCTTGTCTTGCATACCCTCTATGTATTTTTCATACTTCAACACTTTCATTATCTATGTTACAATTTCAAACTTACACAATTTCATTATCTATGTTACAATTCTTAAATATCAACTTCTTTTCAAACTATTGAATTTCATCTTGAATTAAATGTGTTTTTAATTATACAATCATAAGTTCATAATTATCAATTTTAGTTTATTAAAAAACTATATAATTTAATAATTTAAATTAATTGTACCATGAATGAATTTAATAATTTAAATTCATTTATCAACTTTTTTTCAAACTAGATTGAATTTCATAAGTGAAGTTTTTAAAATTGTAAGATTATAAGTTCATAGTTATCATTTAGGTTAGTATATTAAAAAATATATATTTTAATGTTACTTTATTACATCTACGTTCATGTACTCTTAAAGTTTAAATTAATAGTTTTTTTTAATATTATATTTTGAAAAAGTTTTCTAAAATAATGTATTGGCTTACCTAATTAACATATTTTTATCCATATAAAACTAATATTTATCTTTAGTTGGTTAGTAATTGATAATTTAAGAAATATGTATCTTTCTAACTTCCTACTAATTGATAATTGATATACATGTACACACATCTCAAGATCATGTTCTATAGCTATAACACAAAAAAATACACATATGTACACATATACACATCTCAAGAATAAACATCTACAGATCTAATAAATCTCTATGTATCTGAATTGCAAACTATAAATCTTGAATAAATATACATATGTAGCAAAATATAAAAAGTCATATATACGTACATGTGATGGTATCTAACCACTAAAATACTCAATAATCAAATAAATAGTGAAATTACATGCATGTCATCAAGAAACTGAAATACACATGTGTACATGTAAATTGGACCTGCAATATATAAATGCATCAAAAAATAGGGTTTGTGCAGGATCATGGTGTTCCAAACTATGGCCTTAAGTGGCAGTGAAAAACCAGCAAATCAGGGTTATGTCAACTTGACACATAATTTTAAAGTGGTTCTGGACTTTATATCAAAAAGTTGTAAGAAAATAATCTGTAGGAAATTGAATCTAGTTTCTAAACTACAAGGCCTTATCTGGAGAAAAAATTATTTCATTGGTCAAAAGTTTGGATTTTAATGCAGTACTACAAAAATTTTAGGGAAAAAATAAAAAGTAGGTGTATGTCTAACCACCTTAATCATAATCAAATGATAATATTTTTAAATATAATTTTAGATATAAAAAGTAGACACATTCCTAGATGTGATGCATATTTTTGGAAATTTTTATTCCAAATAAATAATTAATTATGAATTTTCTACTATACTATTTTCAGAATTAAAAAACTCTTGTGTCTGACCACCTTAACTAGTTCAAAAAAAATCAAAATTAAGTTTTTTTTTTTTTCTTGTACTAGTCAAAGCATAGAATGTGACGCATCTTTTGGATTTCACAAATCTTATACGGTCTGAAAGTTATAGCTATTTTTCAACCAGTATGTCAATCAGCACTTTGTAGCTAACTCCATTAGAAAATAAGTAATAATTTACTTACTGAACTCGTAATTTGACAAAACTTACATTTATGAAAAGATAAGAACATTCTTAAGAAACCCTTCTCATTACATCAAATTTTGGTTAAAAAAAAGTCGTCAGCTACATGCTTGAAGTAAAAAACACATAAGAACATGCCAAAAACACATTTTTGTGATGTTTTAAAGATGACCATATAAGGTTGGTATTGAAAGATATAGTAGGAATTATAAAGGTATTAATTGTTTTCATTTAGTATCAAGATGGGTGGGGAAAAAGTGGGAATAGATTTTGAAATTCTTTGAGGCATTTTAGAACTACATATTTTTCAGATCGCCACTTTTTGGCACACCATGATCCTGCACATACCCAATATATAAATCCGATGTACTACTAGAGGGACCCCTCAAGATGCATATGAATAGAACGACCCTCTGATTGAGTCTCGTGTACATCCTCTCACCGAGGTGCATCAACCAAGCCTTGCAAATATATATACATATACACATACATATGTTAGAGTTCTATCTTTATAACATATATATACATACGTGCATCATGTACATGTACATTCAAATTAAATATGAATTTTCATATATATATATATATATATATATATATATCTAGTTTTCAAAATATTTGAATAACTTTAAACCAACTATTGAAAACTCAAGTACCTGAGCACTACTAGGTACCTCAATAGAATCATCTCTCTCATGTACATGATGCCCTAAACCAATAGTATGTGTAACCATGTGCTCAGCGACATGTGCCTACATGATTTATTATGAGTTAAAGATTAAATTAAATATCTACATATATATCTGAACTAAAATTTTCAATAAATGAACATATTTTTTAATTTCATATATATTTAAAATTAAAAATAAATTATGTATGTAACTAGGTCTTCGGAGGTGGAGGATGATCAACAGACTCCATCATATCATCTACTGATGCACCTGAGCCTGAAACTCCATGTCCAACTACTAGTAAATCTGAGTGAAGTGGACTATGTAACGGGCAGGGTACATTTGGTGTAGAATCAATGTTGCCAAGTCTGAACAACAAGTCCATGTACAATGAAATACCTAGGCTTGAACTAGTATCAATCTTAGACAAGCCTCAAAACTGCTCACCAAAATCATCAAGACCCTCAGCTATGATATGGACATCTCCAACTCGTATGCTCGAGTCATCTATAGAGTGTCATGAGTCTGGTGTCAAATGCTGTGAGCTACACACAAGTGTATCATCTATCACTGGTGTGGCGGCTTGTGTCTGTGGAACTATGTCGAGGCTCTAATGATGTCTAACAACATCCATCACCACGTGTACTGGAATCCTCTGTGTATCAGAAATATAGCTAATAAAGTGCAACATATCCTCCAAAAAATATAGTGCCATATCTATATGTGTCTGCTATCCTGAAAGACCACAAATATTTCTTGGTAGTGGTAGCCCAGGAGGTCTATATGCATCATTAGAGGAGGCACCTATAGTGCTACTAGATGCCTGTGAAGATGGCCGACCAAGTGGACGAGGATGTCAACTATGAAGATAACGACCAATGGAATCTAATGTGATACTAGCCGCCATAGATGCAATGTGCCTAATAGTGTCAATTACTTCCTGCTGGGAAGCAATGATGACTCTATCTGCAATACGTGCATGTGCAGGAATCACAAGAGGCATCCTCGGTCCAAAAAACTGTCTAAGATATGCAGGTGGTAGACAATCTACACTATAATACTGGTCACGATCTGCGGTCTAACCATGCCCCTGTTGGCAATAATCTGGAATATCCAAGTAGTTGATGTTGATCCCTATACAAAACTCAACGTACAACTATTGTGCAAAATAAAGGGGTATCTGGTCATTATTAGGATAAGGATCATATGCAGCTAAAAATTGTGGATAGATTATGCAAGCAATAATAGGGTCTCTGCATCGTGTGACTCTATAGCCTCTCACCCTACCCTTTGTTCCCTCATAAGCTGGAAAGAGCTCTCTTTGGATGACGTCTTTGGGAGCTACCCTCTTGACATCATTGAATGATGCATTTCTTGAAACCTCAGCCCTAAGGTCACTAGATATGGAAGCTAATATGGCAGGAGTAAATGAATGGTGAGCTCTAAACCTAGCTATTAGATCTTGTAAACTCCTACATACCGTAGTACATATGTCTCTGTAAAGACCATCATCAGAGGCCGATATAGAGTGCTACAGTCTAGCAACATCCTACTCTGAAAATGCAAATAAAGCATCGATATCGATGCATGGAGGTGGTGCAACATGACCTCTAGCAGGAGCTTTAGGTGCAGCTTGACTTGGAACAAGAGCAACACTAGGAGCCACGATAGGACCTACACCACTAGGAGCTGAAACATGAGCTACACAATGAGCCCTATGTCAAGGTACACGATGAGCCCCACCATAAGCTGCATGAGGAGCTAGATCAGGAACTACATTAACTACTGCAACAAGAACCACATCAACCTGTGCTACAGCTGGAACTACATTAGGTGTCGCACTAGGAGCTGCGTCAAGCTGATCATGTGAAGCCATATCTGTAGAAATGTATGAAGAGCTAAAATGCTTGCTATACACATAATTTTTTATATACACATGTAATTGAACATACATCACACATCATGGACCTAGATAATCTATAACACATCTAGACCTAGATTAATTTTCATATAAGTATAAGATAACTTTAAAGTTGAGAGTTTGGTTATGGTTAGAGTTAATTTATTATTCTAGGATTTTATTATACTTTGTGGGGTATTATTAGAGAATTCGATTAAAGGGTAATAAATTATTTATATTACTCTTAAATGATAATGTTTCGAGGCTTAGGTTTCAAGTTGGGTTACATATATATCATTTAAAAGAAGGGTCGTACTTCATGTATGTACATGTGTTTGAATGTATGTGCATGTATCTCAAATGTAAATTTTAACAATTTAGGATTAGGGTCAACTTCTTTTAATTTTATGTAAGTTAGGCCTCAATTAGGTTTTGAAATAGGGTTTTAGTGTAATTAGGCTCAATTTTAGGGTAATATTTAAGACCTTATGACACTGTTAGGGTTTACACGAACTTACATAATTTCTAGCATTAAATTTAGGGGTTAATATTAAGGTCCATGTTTACGAATTTAGGATAAGGGAACTTATCATATGAAGTTTATGATTTGGTTCAAGATTATGATTTAGGGTATTTATTATCATTTATAATCTTGGGTTTGGAAATTAAATTTTAAGATCAAGGTTATCATTAGGGTTTGGATAATGGTTAGGGTTAGGGTTTGGTTAGGTTAGGGTTAGGGTTTGGATGTACATGTATGTTATATTCATAACTAGATATGCAAATTAATCTACATTCTTATATATGTATAATTTAGGATCTCCCCTCAAGACATGTCATTGAATTATATAGTTAATTATATACTTCTAATTATTAAGACATTAAAAATAATAACATATGTACATTTAGACATGAATATTGAAAACATATGTATGCGTTTCTATATCTAACACATGAACATATTTACATATGTGAATTTATTAAAAACATGTACATACATCTACTTTTAACCATGAAAAAATATACATGTACATCTATGTTCAAAATAAAAAATTATACATTCTAATCTATATTTTTAAATGTACATTTTAGGATCTAGACCCTTAAGATATGTCATTTAGTTAAACTTCTAAAATTCAGACATTAAAGTGAATTTGACATATATACATAAACATTAATATCAAAAACATACATGTCTACATTTAACATTAACATATATATATATATATACAGACATATATACATGTATATATACATATATATACATACATATACATATATATATATGTATATGTATATATATATATGTATATGTATATATATATGTATATGTATGTATATATATGTATATGTATATATATATGTATATGTATGTATATATATGTATATATATGTATATGTATATATATATGTATATATATGTATATGTATATGTATATATATATATATATGTATATATATGTATATATGTGTATATATATGTATATATGTGTATATATATGTATATATGTGTATATATATGTATATATATATATATATATGTATATATATATATATGTATATGTATATATATATATATATGTATATATATATATATGTATATATATATATATTGTTTTCTAAAATTTATATTATTATAAATTTTGTAATGTTTTTCCAACTTTTTTTTAAAAATTTGTTTTCTAAAATTTATATTATTATAAAATTTCTAATGTTTTTTTAATGTTTTTTCTAAATTTATTTTCTAAAATTTATATTAAATTATAATTTTTCTAATTTTTTTGAAATGTTTTTTCTAAATTTGTTTTCTAAATTTTATATTAAATTCTAAATTTTCTAATGTTTTTGCAATGTTTTTTAAAAATTGTTTTCTAAATTTTATATTAAATTATAAATTTTCTAATATTTTTTCTAATATTTTTCTAAATTTAATTTTTAATAATTTTAAAATATTTTTTCTAAATTTTATATTAAATTATAAATTCTCTAATATTTTTGTAATGTTTTTTCTAAATTTTCTATTGTTGTTGTAATATTTTTTTTCTAAATTTTCTAATTTTTAAAAATATTTTTTTAAAATTTTGTTTTCTAAATTTTATATTAAATTATAAACTTTCTAATGTTTTTTTTTTAATTTTCTAATGTTTTCTTTTTTTTCTAAATTTGTTTTCTAAATTTTATATTGAATTATAAATTCTCTAATGTTTTCGTAATGTTTTTTCTAAATTTGTTTTCTAATATTTTTCCTAAATTTTATATTATTTTTCCTAATGTTTTCTAAAATTGTTTTCTAATGTTTTCTATATAATATTTTTCTATTTTCTAAATTAATATAAATAAACAATAAAAATATTACATTAACATTTAGATATGCTTTCAAAACCATTAAAAATGTAAATAACATTCAAATATGCTTTTAAAACATAAGAAGAAATGTATTGAAAATATTAAAATCTACTTTGATAACATAAAAAAATACTTTAAAAATGTTGAAAATATTATTTTAATAATATTTTGACATACTCGATGATGAGAATTAGAATGAAAGCGCAAGATGATGCTGATGGAGGTATCACAAATGACACGTTCGCCCAAACACTCAAAATGAATAGTAGTCATCGTGAAAATGAATTTGAAAAGTTGGAAAAGTGATTTTAACTGCTGGAAATCCATGCACTATTGGTTCGCATGAACATGGCTTATAGCCTTTCCCATAATGGATGGGGCTCTTCCATGGATGCACTCTCAAAAATGTCTGGTCACCAACTGAGCAGTGATGATGCAACCTATGGGCATATTTCTTCTTATTGTCTTGAGTAGAAAAAAAATGCTATGTAATATGAGTAAACTTCTTCTCCATGTCTTGAAGCATCTTTGGACCTAAAATTACTCAGTCCTCTAAAATATCCCAACTCAAAGAGGTAAAACATGGTATACTATAAAAGGATTTAAAAGGTGACATGCTAAGAGAATTATGGTACCTATTATTATAGGAAAACTCAATAAGGTATAAATAGTCCTCTCATTTCAGCTACATGTCTGTCACATACATGTGAAGCATGTCTTGTAAAGCCTAGTTGACTCTCTCTGTATAACCATTAGTCTCTAGGTGGTATGTTGAACTAAAATTGAGTTGCATGCCGAAAGCCTACTAGAGAGGTGTGCATAGTGATGAAGTAAACATTGGATCTCTACTTGATATAATATAATGTTGGATTCCATGCAATTCAACAATGTCCTCCAAGAAAACATGCACTATGAAAAAAATTGTTTAAAATGCTCTCTCGGCTGATCCATGATAGCTTAGAGTTTCCTCAACTCCACTAGAACACCATCACTTATGATGATACACACCAAATAATTTACCTCATATTGTATGAATCCACATTTAAACCTAAGTTTCCATAAAACTGATGCTCTCATAAGTACTACAACACTTGGCATAAATGGACCTTGTGGCCTTCAATAATCTTAGAATAGATCAATATATTATCCAAAAGGAAAAGGATACACTGATTGAGGTACATAAAAAATAGTCCATTCATCAAACTCATAAATACCAATGGCACATTGACTAACCCAAAGGGTACAACCATAAACTCATAATGCCCATAGCATGTACAAATAACTATGAATGTCAATCTCATGAATCTGAAGTTGATGGTTTCCTAGCTTAAGATCAATCTTTGAGAACACTCTTTGTCCCTTCATTTGATCAAACAAGTCATCAATCCTTCATAAGGGGTACTACTTCTTGACTATCACCTTATTTAGTTGGTAGTAATCAATGCATAAAATAATCACTTATCCTTCTTCTTCACAAAGATAGCTAGTGAACCCCATGGCAATATACTAGGATGAATATGGCCCTTAGCCAATAATTCCTCCAACTGTAATCTAAGATGACTCAACTCATGAGTATTAATATGATAAGGAGCTTGTGAAATAGGCTACACTCTTGGAATGATATCAATATGAAAATTAATGTCACGTTCTAGTAGTATTCTTAGCATCTAATTAGGGAATACATCTACATACTCATGAAGGAGTGAGTGATCATATAACATCACCTAAAAACTCTTATCCTCCTCAAGGTCACCAAGGGAGACTAAAAACATCTAACATCCATGTTGTACACTCCACTTTAGCTGCTTAGCTAAGATCATCTAAATTGAGACTAGCCTCTTGACCCATACAAGATCAACCTACACACATGTGTCATTAAAACATTGTAACAATTTACATCAGTAATTTATATTCGCTTGATGCGTGGCTAACCAATCCATGCACAACTAAATTGTGGTGGTGAAGGTACCCAAGTCTAGTACACAACCACTAAATATGGAGTCCATAGTCACCTTAGAACCTATAGTACAACCACTAGCCCACATCACTAAACAAGGAATTGTGAAATAAAATAATCTAAATCAACTTAATTAATAAATACTATAGAGTAAGTACCATGCAATGTACTTGTAGCCTCAACTATGGTAATTTGGTGTTCAACTTGAAGATTTTTAACTACCACAAAAACTAATGCAATCAGATTTCCACAATCCATGATATATAATGCTAAGTTTCTGGAATAGATTGTGTAGAGATTTTTCATCAAAAATCTCTACATAATCTATTCCAGAAACTTAGCATTATATACCACAAAAACTAATGCAATCAGATTTCCACAATCCATGATATATAATGCTAAGTTTCTGGAATAGACTGTGTAGAGATTTTTCATCAAAAATCTCTACACAATCTATTCCAAAAACTTAGCATTATATACCACAAAAACTCTATGGGATCTACCTACCTTTCCTATAGTAGGATTTGACATGGCCACACCTCTACTAGGTCTTGAAGATGTTGTTATAGGACACTCCATTGATCTATGACTAAGTTGACCACATGAAAAATATGCTTCTCTAAAATTGGGACCATATCCATGTCTATCCTATGGGAAATAGAATATGGTGCACTCCCTTTTGCTACATTCTTGCTAATTACCCTAATATAGATGGCTCTTCTGGGACTTCTCACCTTGAATTTGATCATGCACCTTTCTTCCTATGGTACCTAAACTCTATCCACCCTTAGTCTAATATGGATAGCATTGTCAACCATAGCTACTATGACCACCTTAAAAAGGAATTGATTAGGCCCGACCCTACCCTATGGACTGTGTTTGAGGGGTTGGTACACTTTGTCTTTAGATTACATACTATGTCTTTGAGAGCCTGATCTAGCACTCATCCCCATAGCCACATTTCTCTCAACAATTATTTTCTTCTTAGTGGAAAATACAAGTGTCGTAGGCCAGTCAAGACAAACATGACCATTGATAGATTCTTTAAGACCCCTGATAAAATGTTGTGTGGGGAGTACGTCATAATAATGATAGCTGGAGTACTATCTCATCCCAAAGAATTGGCTCATGGAGCTCATCAGCATGAGCCTCCCAGTACCATGGAGATATAAATTTCTCCCTGAACTTGTCTTGAAAGATCTTCAAGGTGAGATCCATTATACTAATCTAGAGCTTCTCACTCTCCATATCCAACCATACAAATCCATGGCCTCTTAGCTATGTAACAATATAACAAGACTTCACATTGATTTTATATAGGTGCAAGGAGAAGCAACACCCCATATCTAGTAACCATGTCTCAACCTTCAGATCTTCTCCTAGGCCATCAAATAGTGGTGATTTAGACCTCTGAAGGACTCTCGTCATATCTATTCAAATGTAATGTCAATCATCTTGATCATAAGCTCTCCTACGGTAACCTCCACCACTAGATAATTTGTGAGAATTCTCACATTCATGCCCATTCTCTTCTCTACCTACATGTGGGAGTCTTAATGATGAGCTCCCTCTTTGTGGCAATGAGCATGTTGTTTTTCCTTCATTCGAGGTCCTAACCAAGCTATAAGGTCCTCTAGCATAGGCACTGATGCCTCAACTCCACCCAAATTATTTCTAGATGTCTTTCCCTCTATTCCTTACATTCTTCTTCATGGTCTTCTTCAATATGTTCTGCACTATGGTTATTATGTCAGGTATTCCTTTGACTAACCAACCTATGTGCAAGAGACATCATTTACAGAAGAACAAGATAAGAATTAGATACTAAAAAAAGCATACAAGAATATCAAATGAAAAATCATTAGGTGTAAAATCCACACATAAGTAATTCAATATTCACCATCATACTTGTAGAATAACATAGAGATCCCAATGTTGCAACATGGGCTCTAATATCATATGTAATGACTTTCTTGGAGATCCTTTGAATAGGGATAAATAAAAGCCAATACCTTTCTTTTAAGAAACTAGTATGGATTCCAATAACATCAAGCTACAATTGATCAAATGATTGCAATGGAATACTTAACTAAGAAATCCAAACAACCAATGATCTCCAGGAGTTACTACTTATCAATGCACTCAAAACCAACTATCAAAGTTTCACAACCAAAAAACCCTTTATCTCTAATCTGTCAAAACCTAGGAAGGTGCTCAATTCAATAAGTGGTCCAAAATACCCAAACAAACTTCCCAATGATGCACAAAAATGATCCTTGTATTCCACTTGAGGAAGTACAAGAAACCAAACTAGTGTGAGCGAGCAATTTCTTGCATGAGCAAGTACCACACCATGTCAAAAGAAACTCACCTCCATGCAAGAAAACTCTCATTCATGCAAGGAAATAATCGTTTATTTAAGGGATGTTTCCTTTGCATGAGTAGAGAAATGATTGTACTAGAGAGTACCTAGCCACATGCGCTAGTACTTTCTTATGTGAGAAAGCACTATGTTGTGCATACTCTCAAACAAGCAACTAGAAAGGCCCACTTGAAAGAATGCTTTCCTCACATGAGAGAGTTCTTTCTTTGTACAAGGAAACACATCTCTAGCATGAAAATGGATAACATAAGACATGAAATGTGAAAATGGAATCACAGGTAGAAAATTTCCTCCACACTAGGGAGTACTAGAAACACATAAATTGAGGATTAGACATTCGAGATCATGGAAATAAAAATGAAATGAAAATAAAGTAGAAATAAACTTCTAACCATCTACTCCATAGCATTAAGTATAATCATGTAAAAAATTAACATCGCAGTAAACATACATGTCTATAAATAAACTATCTCAATAAACTCAAATAATATTAACCACATCGAAACATACTCTAGAAGACACAAAGAACCATGTGAGAATCCAATTTTGGAACTAAATATGCAAGAAGGCCAACTCTGTACATCAATCCCCAATGGTGGTAAAGGTAGCTATGCCTCCCAACCACATGGAACCCAGAGCTACCCACTCTCAATGTACTGATGGAGATAGTAATTTGACCTCAAACACACACAAAATAGTCATCCATGGTTAACACCCATGCCAAATGGTATCGAGGATTGAAACCCAGATCATGAGAGAATGCAATACAATTGGTATTGGCCATATACTTTATGGGTCTGCTATGTAGGAACTATAGTGGAGAGTATATCTCTTGGGACTCCCAAGCTAAACATCATGTGGAAAATATCCTCTAGGACTCCCTCGAGAGGCCATCACACTATGTCCTTGGATCAATCTATATAGGGATTTGATATTTTATTATCTAAATTTTATTATGCATTTATTCATTTAGTTATCAAATATTTAGACATGATGAGTTCTTGTAGGTAATGCAATTTCCCAACCCAACCCCAATGAACATAGCTCAATTGAAAGCAACCAAGAGTTTAGGTCTCACAAGAACCTGACAAGTGCATGCTCACATGCTCATCTGTGGGCACACCAACTTAATGGTGATCATCAATAATAAGGGTTGGATGAGAAAGAAATAAAATACCAAGTGTAAAATTACTCAACTAAGTACATAGTCAGGAGTATAGATTCGGCATGAATCCCAATGAAAGAAGGAACATTTATGGAACTGAGTTCTATTCCTCATGGATAATTTGAATCTACAACCAATATTTGTGCCAAAAAAAACCAAGAAAATAGGATGACATACAAATTGGAGGAAAGTAAAAGATGCCCAAAAATTAACGTTGATGAAAAGAAACAAAATAAAAAACCATTATCATAAGTAGTTATAAAAACCCCAAGTATCCAATTAAATATAGATTTGGATTTTATATGCAAAAATGGCTACCATAATAGTTTAAAACCCCAAAGCCCCCACACTAAAAATCTATAAATTTTCATACCCACCTAAATAGGTGGAGTCAGTATACACAAATGAAGGGGAACACTAGTTCTCTATGTCCTAGCATAATAGTGATATAATTGACTTAGAAACAAAGCCAAAATAAGAAAATGAGAGAGCCCTAGATGCTTGCCAAAATGTCAGAATGAAGAATGCTCATGATAAAATAATTTTTCCACAAAAGATGCCAAAAATCATGGCAAACCCAGGTCTATGCAAGCCAGGTCTAATGAGGTCAACCTTGTGATGATCCCATGCTCGCATCTCCCCCACCGTGTAAAACAACAATTCCTTGTGAAGAGGATTTGGGATTTTACTCTCAAATTTGTAATTCAAAAAGTTAGAACTCAAGAATATCCCCTTTTTGGGATATATATTCACTTTAAAAGTGAAATATTAAAATAGGGAAACAATAGGCTCACTAAATAAATCCCTCTTTAGCCCAAATAAAATTAGGTAATTACAATTAAATGGAATTCAACTATGAAAAAGTTTTTGATAATTAAACTAATAAAATTTGAAACCCAAAATACCAATAAACATTAAATCACAAATTTCCTTATTAATTTCCATGTCCAAATGTGGATATCTAAATACATAGACATAGTAGGGGTCTCATCAAAAATGTAAATGAATTTAGATTTATTAAATCACCAAAGGGTTTCAATTCTAATGCAAGATACATCACCCATATAGGGATGACATTTGCTATGTAAAAATAACTAAATCACTAACTCTATGTGCCACTACCAAGGATATAAATCTTGCACACTAAACAACACAATCAAGTACAATTGGATATAATAATATACCAAAAATGATAAATCCATTAAATCACATAATTAACCACTCATTTAATTATACTAAAATAATCTATTTACTTCATTCACTACATCATATAACATCTCAAGGAAAGAACGAAGAAGATATATGTAGTATTAAAAAATAGTATCCATAATCCAATAAGTTCATCATATAATGATAACCAAAGTATATGTTTGAATACAAAATAACTATATATTATTAGAGAGTATCATGTTACATCAATAAGCATTGTCATGTAGATATATTCAAACTAAAAAACATAGCATCTAACATCTCTAATACTGGCAATAAGAATATAGTATCTGAACATCAACTCATCTCAAATGTCATCCAACATGAGTAACAATGTATATATCAAATCTCAAATGTAAAAAGGTACAAAATACAAATATGGGAGGCACTACACTATTGTATCTATTATTGCACTATTGGATGAGCCAATTGACAAATATGTCAAGTCATTTGGAAGATATGAGACTCCCAAAGTGAAAATCATAGTGCAAATGTATGCTCCCAAGAAGAGAAGAAAAGAAAATGCATGGCAAATTTTTTTTTCAGAACATTAAGAGAAGGAGCTGAGAAAAAATGTTGCTCTAAATTACTAAGGGAAAAGGTGAAAACATGTCCACTAATGAAGCAGAAGGAATTGAAGAAGAGGAAGTAGAAGGAAAAGGTAAAGAAATTGTGTTTTCCAAGCCTTAGGAAAGAAAAAGTAAAAATAAGAAGCTTACCATGCATGTGCCTACAACACAAATTGTCCCAAGAAAAAAGTTTTATGAAGCATATTAAAAGAAAAAGGTTGATAAAGAGGTTAAAGGTGGTGATAAATATGATGAAGAAAAGACTGACTCAAAGGACAATAGACATTTAGAATTGCAGTACACAAGCCACCCCATAGTATCAATTAACTTTGTGAAAATGTTAGGGAGAGCACATGTGTGGAAGGATTCCAATATATTAAGCATGTTAAATTGGATACAAGAGACAAGGCCAAGGATGAAGATGAGATTATTACTATGATAAAAACAAGTTAAATATACATCATTGAAATTAGGTAACATGATACCTAATGAAATCTATCAAAATATTGATGAAAGGTGGTAGTATCTATTGAAGATCAAGAGATAGATTGGAGAAGGAACACTTTCTAAAGTTATGCCAAAATTGAGTAGGAAGAAGAAATTCAAAATCCATGATAGAGTATAATAGAAAATTTATTTCTTAGAGAATAGAATTATTTATTTAGTAAAGAAAAATAGATAATGTAGTTGAAGAAATTAAAATAATATGGACAAATTTTTATGGACTAATGTTTGATGATGAGAAAAAGGATGAGGATGAGAAAGTTGAGCCTAAAAAAAGAGAGTTGGATAATACAAAGGATATTTATAATGATCCAACATATGTGATATAACAAAGTGAATGACCAACTAGCATAGTTGTAATTGAGGATGAGCTAGAGGTCATCCTAGAAAAGGATGTGTTACATACAAATATAATTATGACTGAACCTAAAAATAAGAGTGTCCTAACCTAAATAGAAAATGAGGTAGGTCCACCATCGAAGTCAGCTTGTGAAATTTTGTTAAAAGTGTATCCTTGTGATAGAGAAAGTAAAAACATTATCCTAAGATTGATGAAAAGGTGAGCACAAAAGAGGTAGATTTAACACATGTTATTTCTACTATTCCTATTATTTTACTTTGTGCAAATGTTATTAAAGGTGGTGTAATTTAAGTCAAGCCAAGCAACTAGATAATGAAGGTGAAAATATCTAAATACAATAACATAAAGATGATACCAAATAGGGAAATGTTAATATAAATACAAATGATGAGAATAATAAAATGACAAAGAAAATACAAAGAAGATTAGTCTGTTATTGGTTAACGACCAATTGTGCAGGAACCTTTGATTGAGGTAGAAAAGGAGGATGGATTGAAAAGTTCAACTAGTGAACTCAAAATGGATGAAGGAAAGGATAAAAAAATTGAATTATAAAAACATAAGAATAAGGATGAAGAAACAAAGACAAATGAAGAGCCTCAAAAGAATGAGGAGAGACAAAGGGCGAATCTTGAATTCCCTAGACATGGAAAACAATGGATAGTATTTAGTTCGAACACTCCATATTCTAAAGGTAAGAAGATGAGGAGAAAAATGAAACAATCTCCACATACCTGAAAAGGTAAGCCTATTACTCTTGATGAAGAGATTGTGATTCCTAATTGGAACATATCTAAATTAAGTGTTGCAAAAATGAGAGCACATACTAATGTTGTGGACATAAACACAAAGAAATAGGAGATGAGGAAAGAGAATCAACATTTTGGAAATAAAATTTTCTAAAGTAAACTCTAAGAGGGGGGGGAGTGGGGTGAATCAATACTTCAAAACTATAACCATAAAACATTCACCACACATCCATCTCACAATTTAGCACACAAACTAAAATAGCTAACTACACATGTTCATCAATAGCATGAAACAAATAACACATGATAGAATAAGTTTGTTACCTAGAAAGCCTCCAATAAGAAGGTAAAATTAGACTAGGGATGAAACCTATAAATATTTATTGTTGTAATTATAAAGTATAATGAATGAAGGTTACAAGAAGTTTGACCATAAACTATGATATACCAAATGAAATGTTTTCCTTGTTAAAGGCTTACAAAGACTATTAGGTCTCACCCTATAAGGATTTCAACACCTTCCTAAAAGTGTGCCTTGTTAGAGGACTTAAAATTGTAACAAAACAAGCACTCGCTTAAGAGGTTTATACAAGCCTTTTAAGATGACTCTGTTAGAATATTTTCTCTCCATCACTTGTTAGAATGATTTAGCACCATGATCCTTCAGTTAGAACTCTATCTTTCCAAGTGTGTATTTGATCCTTCGGATCAAATATGTTTCCTTTGTCCTCTCTCTGGTTTTCTTTGTTCTCCTCTAATTGATTCTACAATTCATAAGACTATCACAACCTCCATAGCCACCATGAATTCTCTCTACACTTAGCATTTGTCTCTCTTGCATCTACTTCTCTTCCTTTTCACATTACAAACTATTTAGGGTTTTTCTTTCAAGTAAACATAAGTTAGATAGGGTTAGGATAGAATCAATGACTATGGTTGATCCATTTTCCTTCTTAGAACAACCCTAAATTTGATTGGTTGCATGTACTGCATAGGGATTCATAATACACATCTTCAAGAATTGTAAAGAAATCATTTAGTCAACCAAAAATGGTTTACATAAATGTTTGTGTCATTACAAACAACTATGTCCAAAATTCTTCACTCCGAAATTAATGTCCCTAATTCTTAGTATGCAGTGTATCTTCAATGTTGTTACTTGGTTCTTGAATTACTCGAGATGCTTTATTTACTAGGCTTTTGAGTGACTCGGGACTCACTATGTGCTCAACACATACTATTTCTCGACACTAACTATGTCTATTACTTGGCATGTATTATATTTCACCTTATGCTCAGCATGCTTTGATCACCAGGCTTGCACTAATTACTTGGCTTGCTCAGATCACTTAGCTTGCATTGTACTTATGCTCAATAATGACTAAGTATTTTCTCACTACTTTATCAAAACCAATTTGAGATTAACAATCTCTCCCTTTGACATGAGAGGCAAAAAACTCATTGTCATGCATATAGAATCTGTATTATGAGCATAACTCAGACAATATATATCTATGACTCGGTTCTCATACAAAATTTGAAAACTTCAAAATTTTGCAAAATGGATGACTGATAGTCATACCTCATTCCTCCATAACTCCACGAGTCCATTCCCCCCCCCCCCCAAATTAAATTCTTCCTTTATGTTTCTAAATTTGATACTCTTGGTGAGTAGATTTGTTGTACCCTATTTTTGCATACTTACTCCCCTTATAATCATTATCCCTCCTTTTTGAAACTTATGTCATGGGTGGTGCATTGATAGTGTGTTTATCCAAAAATGATTAATGGATCTCAACTATGGTTTTTAATGCCACATCACAATTGTTGCAAGCTACCTCTAGAGATTGATATTAGATGTCTAGCTCAGTAGTAAGGTCAACTAGGCCATCATGAGAGGAAAGATGATAATTGTTCTTCATTAATGTCTCAACATAGGTTAGTTCCTTTTGTAATACTTCTTTTTGTCGGGAAAACATGGCTTCGATGTTGATCAAGATAGCATGAATGTTAGCATCTTTTTCTTGTAGTGAGCCTTGGTTACCTTGAATAGATAGTAATCTCTAAAAATGAGTCTAGCTTTAACCAAGAGATAGTTTCAATGTTGTACCTATGAATTATAGATCTCCTTGGAATAAATTCACATCACAAACATATGTGTCTATAGAAAATATATTCTCTAACACATTTTTCACATCGTCCATTTTGGTTGCTAAATCAACCTATTGTAGTGCAAGGGCACTAGATATCTTTTCAAGTACCTTACTATGAAATTTTCTTTAAGACCATTCTAATAGTTGAATATTTCCATCTAGATGTTCATCACTAATCTTATCCACAATATGTACCAGTTGCACTCAATAATTTATTTACCTTAATTTGTAGTTGGGAGACTGAAATCATTAAGAAATATGTCTTTGATGTCATAAAGCACTTGCTTCTGCTTATGCTCCCTTTATAGAAAATATTGCTATTTATTCCTATATAGAGCTTCATATAGAAATCTCATCTATTCAATGGTGATTGTGTTAAGATCAAACTTGGGTAGCTTAATCACTTCATTTAGGCTCACATCTCTGTAAGATATTTCTTCTAAGCTCCTTGATGTTTCTACATTGTGCCTTGATATTTGCAATGGTGTGGTATTAGTGCTCAAACTTTGAAGAAGAAATAGTTTTATTTCCTTTAGGTTTCACAACAACCTTCAGTTTCTTAGTGGTTGCTCTTGTGTTAGACCTGGTAGCAAGTACTATTGGCTTCTATTGTGAGAGTTTCACAAGATCCCTCTTGAATTTCTCCACTCTAGGCTCCTTAGGCTTTCTTTTCTTCTCAACAAGCTTGGGTGCTTCCTCATCTTCTTCTTCCTCCACACCTTCATTATTTATTTTCTCATCTTCTCCTTGTTCTTGAGTGATTTCCAAAGGGGCTTGGACTTATTCCTCCTCTTCATCTTCTTCATCATCTTCTTCTTCTCCCCCTTCACCAAATCTCTCATTTAGCTTCCTCACAAGTTTATTATTCTTTCTTACCATAGAAGCTATCTTCAAGTCAATATTAATTCTAGACTTGGCTTCTCATAGTTTCTAAATGAGGTGGCACTTTTATCTATTTCAACTAGAGGTGTGGTAGCTACAAATACCTAATCAACATTGATCTCATATGGCAAGGGCTTAAGCCATATGACCCTATGAATAGCTTCTACACATATGTATAATCTGCATCCACTAAGAGGAAAATATCATTGTAATGTTTCTCCACTAGTGACACAAGAATCCTTATTCCTTTTTTCATGGATTTCCTAAAATCTTCAAAATAACTAGTCATCACTAACTCAAATTTATCTCCAAGTCTCTCAATGAATTCTGCAATTTGAACTATAATATAGACATGTTGGTCTTCCAAGAAAATTTTCCAAATGTAGGAAATGTGTTCTGTGCATAAAAGAATATAAAAACTAATAAAGAACCAAATTGGCAAGATGCACTTTTTTTTTTCCTTATGGCCTGCAAATTTTCAAATAGTTGTTGAAGTTGTAACTCAGAAAGGTCATAGGTGTGGTCTTTCTTCACTATTTTGTATCCCAAATCTACCACCATGCAAGATACACTATTTGTTCTACTAGATTGAAAGAACTTGCAAGCTATCACTCTCGCAACAAAGAAATTTAGGGATCTAAGGTAGAATCTATAGACATTCCCCTCTTGTTCCATATTGTACCTGTGTTCTTCTCAACAATCTCCTTTGAATCACTTCGCATGCACTTAGGTCTATCTAGGGTAAGATACCCTATTACTCATTTGACAATCCTTTTAGTGACTTAAATTGTCTATTTTTCATCCATATGAAGTCATCATGTATTCTACTGAGCATAATCTTTATCCACTCAGTCTTCAATACATTAGGCATATCTAGGGCATGGGTCAACCCTTTCCTTTTGACAATTTTATTTTCTTCCCTTAAGAATCCATCTACATACATTTGACTAAATAATTCCCTAATCTCCATATATCCTATACTTTCAAATTTACATGTATAACAACACCTGACATCCTAAATCATTAAGACTTTTGTTAGTATCATCAATAACACAATAAACATGTCTCCATTATATGCAATTTTAGGTATTTCTTGAAAAGGTGGTTTCCTTGCATCATTACTAATTAATTGCACACTAAACACTTCCTTTCATTCCTTCCTAACACTTGTAGAAGAACTAGCTACCATATTTGATACTCTGGGTTCATGAAAATTGAAACAGAAAACCTCAGCACTAGTAAAATACCTTTTCAATTTGATGAATATGTTGACTTGCAGTTGAATTCAATTCACAAATGCAAGAATTTTCTATTGCAATTTTCCTTCATGCTCTTTTTGTTCTCTTCAATCACTAGTGAATGCATATGAGTTGAAATGAATATATAACCCTTAAAATTCTATAACAAATGCTTAATGCTTACAAAATTGTAAGCTTGGTCAATATAGGGTTTCCAACTCACCCAACTTATACATGATTTCAAATATGCTCAATTCACATAGAAAACTCATCCAATACTACCATATCTTCATTACTCCACAACTAAAATTCCATTATCATTAGCTAGTGACTCATGTGAAACCTTTCATTCTCGACAACAACATGAAAACTAACAAAACGATAGATATCTTGTAGGTTCTGACCAATACATGGTTATGTGTAGGATCATGGTCAACCAAACTATGCTCTTAAGTGACAATAAAAAATTAGAAAATAAGGTTTATGTCAACTTGACATGCAATTTTCTACTTGTTATTAAATTCATATCAAAACATTGAGAGAAGCAAATCTCTAGCAAATTGAATCTAGTTTTTAAACTACTAGGACTTATCTCAAAAAATAAAATTAATTAGTCAAAATTTTGAATTTTAATGCAATATTATAAAAAATTTAGAACAAAAATAAGTAGATGTATGTCTGACCACCTTAATAAAAATCAAATTATAATATTTTTAAATAATATTCTATATATCAGTAGTAGACTCATTCCTAGATGTGACACATATTTTTGAGTATTTTTATACTAAATAAATAAATAATAATTAATTTTAGACTTTAGTATTTTTTGAATAAAAAAGCTCTCATGTCTGACCACCTTAACTAATTCAGAACTCTGCGAAATTCAATTTTTCATTTTTTCCTTAGAGTAGAAGAAACATAGAATCTAATACATCTTTTGGATTTAAAAAATGTTGTACCATTTGAAAGCTATAGTTTTTTTTTCAAGTAGTGTGTTAGTCAACACTTTATGCATAACTCCATTAGAAAATAAGTAATAATTACTTACTAAACTCATAATTTGACAAACCTTAAATTTATGGAAAGATAAGAAAATTCTGAAGAAAGAATTTTCATTTCATCAACTTTTGGTAAAAAAACTCATTAGCTACATGTTTGAAGTAAAAACCATATAGCAACAGGCCAAAATCACATTTTAAGGATGTTTTTATAGTTGACCATATAGGTTTCGTATCAAAAGATATAATATACCTTAAAAAGATATTAATTATTTTCATTTAGTATCAGGGTGGGTGGAAAAAATGTTGCAATAGATTTTGAAATGGTTTGAGATATTTTAGAACTACAATTTTTTTAGATTGCCACTTTTTGGCACACCATGATCCTACAGATAGCCACATTGCATCTCAATATATGCATAAAGTAACTTTTTAAAACATACATTCTTGGAAGTAATGTATAATCTAACTTTGAAATATCAGTCCCACACATATCTTTTAATTTCCTAGTTGGATGTGATGTAATCACCTAATCCATTGAACGAAGTGACCTCACCAAAAATTGATGCATTGTAATCTTCCTTCTTCTTCCATGTCCTTTTCGTTAACACTTTGACCTTTTCAACATTGACCTTTTCTTTTCCTTTATTTTTTCCATTACTCGATGCTAGTGATCTACTCAAACAATTTCTACTAATATTACCAGTCTTCAAAAAGCTAAAGCATGTAGTCTCACTCAACCATCTATTGTAGTTGCCTTTGAATTGTGTTCTAATGTAATTTTCAAGAACATGTCCATACTCTTGACAATAGTAACAATTGTACCTTGTATTATAATCCCAATTGTAGGATTTTCCATTGTGTTGTACATTTTTCTGTTTGTTTAATGTTTGTTTGATGTTTTCTTGGCATTAGATCTCACTAGTATATTTGCACTTCTTTTTCTACCAATTTTTTTATGAAAGCTATACTTCCTTCTTCTTTTTTGTTTTTATTCCCACGTCGGCCAAAAATAAAAATTCGTTGCCTAATTTAGTCTAAATTTTGATGAACCTATGTTTTCCCAAGTTGAATTTCAGCATAATCCATATTATAGAAAAAAAAGAAAAAGATTTATAATGTTATGTCAAATTAAATCACTAAAGATACGAGTGTAGGCAGTAGCAAAATTTGGGCTTCATTCACATGTTAGATAATACTATGACAAATTCCCCTATGTATTGGGGCTTTTCCCATTTTGGCTTTGTACAAATTAGCCAGCATACATTGAGTCCTAGGCATGGAGCTAAGCCAGAATTCCATTGTTTTAGGTTCTTCTCTTCCAAGGCTTGATGCATTCATTTGTGCTTTTAGATCTTTAGGTTTGGAGTTTTTTAATTGATTTGCATTTCAATGTCATGTAGGTTGGATTGGTAAAGAGAAAAGGAAACAACAAGGGATTGCCATGATGAAACCTCCTCTTAATCCAAGCATGGCAAGATGATCCCATCTTTCTCTCATCTCAGTATTTCCAAACTTCACCTACTATTTTCAATAACTCTTCCTAGATTAGTAGCATTTTTATTTGAGGTTTTATTCTTGAGGCCTAGCCTATTCTAAAGGTTGTGAAATATTAAACCTTATTAGACCTCTCCATTTACTAGACCTAGATTTTTTCTACTATGGGGAAGACTAGATTGAACAATATATATGTGAAAATTTTGACCCTAAATATAAAGGACAATGCTAGCAATCTATCTTGTGCCATGGTATTGTCCTAGTTTGTCTTTAGTATCCCAATATGTTGTTAAATTTATGTCTTTTTTGTCAAATCAATCATAGGATTGGAAAATGATAGGCTCGATGAAACAATAAGATGTTGGGTGATCTTTAAATGATCTTTCATTACCTCAAGATGAGGTAATAGTAATGCTTGAATTTCATTTTTCTCATCCCTTAATTTACTTTAGTCTTGTAAGAGATTATGTTGATATCTAGCACTTAGGAGTAATGTAATGATGAAGTATAGAAATTACCCTTTAGTTTCTTTGCACTTGCTTTTAGATCTTCACTCAATTTCTACAATCTATCTTTAATTTTATTTGTAAGAAATGGAATATCACACAACTTATTGAACAATGTTAAAATATTTTGCATGATTGTTTCTAACTAGGTAACTTAGGTAGACAAACCCACTTGTTGTATAGAAATCTTTCTTGCAATCATTTCCAACACTTTATGTTGAACAAATTTCTTCTTATCTCTTTCCATTAGCTTAGACTTTGTTTCCACATCAAGTTCTTTGATTTTTTCAACAATTGCACCATTTTCTCCAAGATTGGAGTCTTCTTATTCAATGTAATATTTCACACAATTTCCATTAGTATGTTTTCCACATCATCAAATATTCTTTCTTATCTTTTATAGCACAGAATTTACTTCATACAACCATGGCATTTGTATCCAATGTGTTTGGATTGCAGTTAGGTACAATTATCACTTCATCATGGAAGAATTGATTTAGGAAATTTGGATAAAGGTGCTAAAAGAAACAAGGAAGAATACTTGTATAACTGAGAATGCAGAAGTGGTAGATGGAATGAAGGAACAACTGGTCGGAGAGTGCATAATCAACCACACTGGCCCCACCACTATGAGACATTACAAAGATTTTTTTCCTTACCAATTGTCACTATCTCTACATGCCATAAAAGAACATCTCTTAGAAGTCATTTCCGTGAAACTTCTTGATTCATAAACATTTGAAAACTCCTCATCTTCACTTCCTCTCATTTATAAATGCAAAGGATTCAACATTCCTCCCAAATATCTTCTAGAATTGGTCAAACATCATTACCCCTCTTTGTTACTACTCCAATAGTAGAATGATGTTGCTGATATATTCATAGCAATACCATTCCATATTTTGTTATCATTTGGAAATGCAAAAGATTCAACATTCCTTCCAAATATCTTCTAGAATAGGTCAAACATCATTATCCATCTCTGTTACTACTCCACGAGTAAAATCATGTTGCTAATATATTCATAGCAATGCCATTCCATATTTTTTTATTGTTTAGAAATTCAAAGCATCCATCATTCCTTTTGAGTATCTTCTAGAATTGGTCAAACATCATTATCCCTCTTTGTTACTGCTCCAATTGTAAAATCACATTGCTAATATATTCATTGCAATGCCATTGCATTTTTTTTAATCTTGATTAATTCCTCATAGAATTCCAAAACCATTCTTTTTATTTCTCCTTCTCTACTTGAGTGTGCCTTATTCCTCTTATTATTTTGATTCAATCTTGAGGAAACCATCCAATCTTTAATTAAGAGGAAATGGATTCTCAAGTCTACTTCACCTTCCTTCATTAATCCCTATATATATTCTCTTTGTCCCTTATCATTCTCTCTTCTTGTAATGTCACTCACTTCATTTCATCATCTTTTCCAACTCCATTTCTTTACAATAATTTTTTTTACACATATGCAACTCTTTTTCTACATTTGACAATTGGCATCTTTCTACTATGCCAATCTTGATTTTGGAACTCAATTTAATGGGTCCGATTTACTTTAAATTAGGTTTACTATTCACATGACCAAACTCAACCAAGCCATGAGCATATTTACATAATATCTCACAACTTGACTTTCTCGTATTCATTGAAGAGCATACATATTATCTACTTGTCTATACGTAATACTGATACAAGTAGTGGTAGAGATGATAGTTGTTTGCTAATACAAAAAATCTCAAAGTAGGCTAGGCTTCTCTGAATCCTACCTAAGCCTAACAAATACTATCCCCTTCAATTCTCAAAGGTTAGGGACAAGCTGAATGGAATATTCCTTGTGCCACTTTTACTTATTCCAGTTGTCTCTACCTATACCTTCAAAAAAATGACACAACAACCTCTCACACCTCCTAAATCTTTATCAACACCATATTCCTATAAGCTTTCAATAGAATTCACTCATTGCCAATATAGTACCTTCACTATTGATAAGGTTCTACAAACCTTAGAGGCTTCACAACACCAACATGAATTACTCTACCTTATAGGTTCCCTTGGAAGGTAGATTAAGAACTCAAATTTTCCTAAACACCTCTCAAACTAAAGGAAAATTGAGATATCTCTTACTAATATTGACATAATTTGAAAGCTATGGATTTCCACTATTCAGTCAAATTAATAATCTGCAAGCTGAGTCCTCAAGATGGCAAGATACATATGATAATGAAATTGGTGCAAGAGCACCTCAAACATTCAAGCCAATGTCGAAGATTAGGGAGACCTCAAAGACCCTCAAGACAAAATAGAAGGATGAAATGTATAAATAGGGTTTTGAGATCAATTGGAACATTTTAGAGCATTTAATGATACTAAAATAATGCAATTCCTCAATCTTTTTGTAAGGTCCTCAAAAGGACTAATAGTTGGTTGTAATGGACTAATGATGTCCAAATTTTAATAATATTTTTAATAAGGTTTCTAGGAGTTTAATATGGGTTGGGGATGAGTCTAGGAAACAATTAGGAAAGAGTTATATATTATAATAAAACCTTGTTCTTATTAAATATTCAAATATTTAAACAACAAATGACTAGGAAATTGAAGGAAATTTTTAGTTTGTTATTGTTTAAGTCTTAAACTTCCAACTCAATGATGATAGTTGGTTGGAATGGTTATTTTGAAGAAGTTATATATTATAATGAAGTCTTAGTTTTGGGAGACAATAGAGAACTAGTGTATAAGTTGGAAAAAATTTGAATAATAAAGTTTTCCATGTTTTCTCCAATTGTATTCATTTCTAGAATCTAAATTTGAATTGTTTAATTTATATATGCAGTGAAAGATCTTTGTTAACCAACCATTTTTCTCTTTGATGAGTTTCTATTAGGATTGAACTTATTGTTATTGTAAGTGTAGACTAGTGGCTTTCTATTAATTGTTTTGTTGCCAAAGTAAGGATTTTAGGATAATGGGGTACATTCCATAAATATGAAGGCCTGGTATTCATGGTATGAATTAATTTAACATGTATTATAGATTTTTAACCATGCATATGTATATCCCAGCAGGAAGTAGGAGATCATAGTTCATGAACAGTCAAGAAAGCATTACAATTGGATGCTCAAGTATAACTGTGAGCATTCTACCCAAACAAGGGACCTATTTTGTGATTGAGAACATTGCAAAATGTTCATTTGATGGTGAATCCATCATCAATTTGGATCAGAAGTGTGAAGAACTAGAAGATGGGAGCCCTAGATTACAAGGGTTTGAGGGCACAATTTGGGGTTTTCTAGGTTTTAGAGCATTGGAGGTTAATTACTTTTAGACTTTAGCAAATGAAGACATAAGAAGACACTACCCTTGAGTTGGGGTTGATAGGAGGTTGTTCATTGATACTTCCTTTGGAAATTTGGTCATTTTTAAGCATTAAAAATATAGGGTCAGTCATGGTTAGGTGTATTGATCCAAAACAAGCATATGAAAGTTTTTGATATGTCATAGAACTCTAAAAAGTGTATCTAGAAATACTATCATCTTGTCAATTGTTTTGTGGGAAGATGAATTTATTACCATCGTATGTCTACTGCATGATTATTGGACAACCTATTGCCTTTGGAATAGTTTGAAAGAACTTTGTGTATTGGAAGCATGGGAATCAAAATAGAGTCTTAGAATCCCTTGAGTCCAAGTGGTTTGAGGACTAGGAAACAAAATCCATCATTGTGCATCAAGTTCTTTAAACATTAGAGGTTTTTGATAGGCTGGAGTGCCTAAACCTTTGAAATTGCAAAGTCTCATTGTATTTTGAAGGACATCACCCTTCCCTCCACATTAGAAATGAAGAGATAAGCTTAAAGTTCAAAAGTAGGATTAAAAAACCATTTGGTGCTAATCTTCTATTTTTAAGGAATGACTATATTGAGAAAAGAGGATTAGGTTAAAAATTGAATTTGGCGAATATAAATTTATTTTGTAATAATGGTATCAGTTCTTCATGGAGAAAATGAAATGGACTAATAATTCTACTGGTTAATGTACAGTTTATGGCAATGTATTTTCATTTGTGCCATCTATTTTTTCCCGTATAGTTATGAATAAGTTTGAGGTGCAAATATGTAGATTTGGATAAGGAAATTACTCTAAAAGAATTTAATTTCTTGGAATAGGGAAAATAATATTGAAGTTCAGATAGAGGTTCTTATTAGATCTTTTGAAATGATATTTGAAATAATGTAGACTTGATTAAAGAGCTCAATCTATAATTATAGTTGTGGTGTGTGAGAGCCTTGAAGAAAACCTAGTTGAGTCAACCATTCTCCTAGGTTTTCTAATGTTGTGTCTCTACATCATAACAAGGAAGAAAATAATAAGGTGGATTTCTATGTGTTCATGATTAAGTCTGTGCATTTTTGTTATGGCTTGCATTAATGTGTGTGATTTGGAACCTTTATATTTTGAATCACCATCCTTTATTTTTTTCATTTTTATTTTCTTTCATTGATATTGTTATGGAATTTTAAATGTGGCTTCAATAATCATCAACTATATACCCTAAGGCACTTAGTGGCATAAGATAATCTATCAAACTATCCAAACTTGGAATTCACAAATGCCACAATCTAGAATATCAAGTTTATAGCAGTCAACATACAATTTTTTTTTATCTTTATAGCTAATTACTTACATGTATAACCAAAAGGGCATATGGTGAAATATGACATGTTCATGAACTCTTGAAATTTATTTGTTTTCACCTATAATTAAATAGCAATTATAAAGTGAGAAAACTGCAATCTATCATTAAAACAATACAATGATGCTTAAGTAGTTTTTTCATTTAGATCCATGCTCAAGTCATCCCTCAAAATTTATCAATTATTTAGTGAAGAAATAGCTTAGCTGAAAGGTCAAAAGAGGAGAGTGAGTAAGAAAAATTATGCATGCCCAACAAATTAATTCAATTAATTTAATCATTGAAGAGAATATGTTGATTACTTAGCTATCAAATTTATATTATATTACAATTTTTTTTTATTGCTAATATAATTCTGAAGGTGATTAGTAAGAAAGGGGAAAGGGGATCAATAATTTACATGCATGAATAGCTTTAATTATATAGATCTTGAATGGAAAACTTTAGCCATCCTAGTTAAATATAACATCATTTCTTCTATATGTAAGGGGAAACACATGTCTCCTTGTGCCACTTTCATCTATTCCAATTGTCTCTACCTACACCTTCAAAAAAAAAGAAAACTTATAGACCTAGATAAAATTCATTTACTTGGGTATTCATTTTGTATTTCAAGTTGCCATCACTAAATGGTAGAAATCTACAACTTTTCTTATAACATAATCTATTTGCCAAGGGTTTCATCAAATTAATAAGTAATTTTTTCAAACCATGTATTTGGTAAGGTTTTCATAAAAATAATATTATGTCATTTATAACTGGTTGTATTGTTAATAATTTCACAATAATTTAAAAAAATCCAATTAAGTGTAATGTATGAAGCCTATGTCATATCGCTGTCCACTCACTTCAAAGATTTTCAAGTTACACATTGTTGAATATACACACTATTGGGTGATATTTCATTGGTAGTAAGATAGTCATGAATTTGGACACTAACTCCTCTCCTCTCTCCATACACCTTAAAATCTCATTCTCTAACCTTGTGCAAGGTTTAATGGCAAATTGATAGGTCTAGCTCTTCCCAATATTCCAAATTCAAAAGTTGCACTAGGAGGCCTAAAAGGGGTTGATTCCTAGTAACACTATTTTGCCAAATTTACTCTTTAAACTTCACAAACTTCCACACAACAACAAAAAATATATACACAATCTCTTAGTAGGTGCAAAACCATATCTAAATCTCTAATATTGGTTTAAGATCATTAGTTTTCATCTCTTTTGTACTGTGCCCTAGTTCCTAGGCCTTTTGGGCTTAAAAATATTGTTTGGCCTTATAGGCTCATTCCCATGAAAACCATGAAGCAAATTCTTCCAAAAACATCATTCGCATGGTATTTCTATTTTTTCTACCAAAGATTTTTCCTTCACTAGGCCTACGACACTTTTTGTGCTATGATTCTTAGTAATGATCATGTTTAACTTGCAGTCATAGTCATAAAATTTTGTGTTGCATCTCCATTTGATGAAAACTTCCAATATCCTTAGCATTTATACTATCTCCACCTTCCAATATAACTATCCACTAGCTACCAAGAAATCTGGGTTGTGAGAATGAAAGAAAACAAAAATTTACCTATAAATCTCAATCCAGACTTAGGGTAAATAACAAGTATAACATAGAGGAGGTTGACGGTGCTATTTATGGATGGATAAAGCCTCTTAGTTGATGAATATGCTTTAGTCAAAAAGATTTATATTACAAACTAAGTCATGTAGAGGGAAAGGGTTGAATTTGAATGTGAGCACCAATCCATCAAAACATATGAATAGAAGGTTTACAATTTTTGGATAACTATGAATAAACTAGGACTTTAATGAGAACAATTCAACTCTTGATGACACAAAATTTTTCTTTCAAGACCATATGTGCTCCAATTTATTCTTTCAAAACCATATGTGTAGATATAAACATTAAGTACAACATGTCCAATTCTTTTGCAAATATACACATTAGTTACACCAAATTATTTTTTTCAAAACCATATGTGCAAATATAAGCATTAAGTACAACATGTCCATTTTTTTGGCAAATAATATACACATTAGTTAGATAAAAAAATTCTTTCAAAACCATATGTGTAGATAAAAACATTAAGTACAACATGTCCAATTTATTTGTAGCTATATTTTCCTGTGAAGAAAGACAATGCTTGAAAATATGAACCTAGAACAAAATAATGAGACAATGCTTAAAGAATTGAATAATTCTAATAATAATAGCCCAAAATCATTATAGGCAAGATGGTCATGATGAAGGGGGCCACAATTTTTTTCCATTGCTGAATATGAATTTCCTACTAGAGGAACATGGAGGTGTGAATATCGAAGTTGAGGATAACACTCCCATTGAAGAAGATGATAATGTGCAAGAGGAGATGATTAAAGAAGATGGTATTGGAGCAGGTTATGAAGAGATTCACAATCATGGTACTAGTGCATCTGATAATGATGAAGAAGATGGTCTTGATATACCTTTAATTGAGAAGGCACACAAGCCCCTATAAAAAGGCTCATGAACAACTCTTCTCTTGGCTGTAGTTTTGTTGGTGAACTTAAATGTTATGAATGGTTTATCCAATGTAGCAATGTAACACATGCTAGGGTATGTCATTTATGTCATCTTCAATGATAGGATACAATTACTATTCATTATATTAACAATGCATATTTATTGTTGTAGGTTGATAGGTGTATTTTTTTACCACCATAAGAAATTCTTCCTCATTCATATTGAGAATTATCTACCATTATGAATCAAATTGGAATGAAATATCAAGCCCCAATGATCACATTCCATATCATAAACAACATGAATTTGAAACAAAATGCCCTAATTTTCATATTAGCAGATATCAGTCAAATCAAATAATTAAAAAGGTCCCTCACAAGGTTCTTTGGTACATTCCCATTATTCCACATCTTCAATGATTATTTAGGTGCACTAGCTTGACACAATTTATGGATTATCTTGCATGCAATAGAAGTCAAGATGATATTATGTCAATTCTTGTAGATAGTTTTGCATTTAAAGAGAGAAGAAACATGATCACATTCTAAATAAGAAACTCATAATTTGAAGCTTTCATTGGCAGTGGATGGTTTCAATCCATTTGAAGATATGGGATATGTTCACTTAGTGTGGCCTATTTTTGTTATTAATAATAACATTCCTCCTTGGATATTTATAAAGAGGGAGCACATAATGTTGTCAATGATTGTGCTAGATATTTTTTAATTTAATAGTCATCTAAATTAATTTATAAACAATGCATGAAAATGGTCATAATAATAATGTAATGCTTATATTCATTCAATTACTAGGTAAGTACCAAGTTAAAGATATAAACATGTATATTGAGCCCCTAATTGATTAGTTGTTGAAGTTATGGAATAACATCACTATGTATAACATCTCTAGACCAATAGGACATCAACAATTTCAATTTCATGCAATACTTGTATGGACAATACTTGATGCCCCTAGCCCAAGTCAATTTTGTGGTATGTTATATTCTTAAGATCACATATTTTTAGTCTGTTATAGTTCTTATACATTACTATTGTATACTTAAGTTGTGTATGATAATTGTACATTATCCAATTGTACACGATCTTACACATCTTCAGATAAGGGAAAATTTTGCATGTCTAGTTTATGGTCTAAAGCTATAATCTCATCATTCAAGAAGTTTAGGAAAGGAGACATTCGATGAATTTAGGCACTTTATCCACAGTAATCATAAGAATCAAATTACCAAAAAAAAATATTAATGGGAATGAAGAGACATCATCATGGCGATGAAGATGACACCTCATCTATAAAAGTTGGAATACAATCAACTAAATTGTTGAGGTAATGTCTAGTTTGTCGTCCAAAGTTTAAATTTTTTATTTTGATATTGTCTTATATTTTGTAATGATGTAATTAATGCTCATGAAGGTCATCAAGGCATCAATGACCAACTTCTTAGAGGAATAAAAAGTTATCCTACTCAACTTCATAGGTTACCGTACTACAATGATCTCCCAATCATGCATTTGTTTGATGCTATGCATATTGGAAAGAATGTAACAGAGACACTATGGGAAATATTGGATGGAAGGCATGATATAGAAAAAATTTCAAAAATTTATATTGACATTCATGAATCCAATCGTACACTAAAAGATTTCATTAAATCAAATAGTCATGGAGACTGCATAAATACAAGTGCCCTTCCTTGGTTATTAATGGAGCAATAAACGGATGCATTAAAAAAAATCATGAATTTTTATTTTTATTTTCCATAAGATTTGCTGCAAATATAAGAACTCTTCTATCAAAGGAACGTGATTTTGGGCTAGGGTTGAAAACACATGATTGGCATACCTTCATCAAGGTAAGTCATGTTTTCTATTTATAGTATATTTGTAAAATTGAATGTATGACCTATTGTATTTTTTAATAATATATTAAAATGATCACTTTTTAATGATTGCAGTATCCCCTACCTCTATCCCTCCCACACTAGTTTGACAATAGTATTAAACAACTTATATATGATGTTGGAAAATACACCAAGTTAGAAGTGTTTTTTCTTAGATTTGTGTAATTTTATTCGAAAACTCATTTATGTGTTCTTGCATGTTGAATCTATTTTAGGTGGTTATCATCTAAAGAAATTGATAAAAAAGATATAAAATATTCGAAGAGAAAAATTCCATAGCTTATGTGTGAATATGAAAGCTTTGCCAAAGAATCTGACAACCTTGACCAAGAATCTGGTGCACCGAATGAGGCATAGGTCAATGAGTTAGATGAAAATGAAATGAATTTGAATAGTTGAGAGAAATATTTTTTGGTGTTAGTTTTGAACATAAATTGATTTCATAACAATGTGGATAACATTTCATTGTAGCCTTCATATCCTATTGTAGAACCTACTCGTGATGAATGCGATGATGTGCAATATAGTGGTGGAGGTACTAGGTTTCTATTGGAAATTAATTATGAAATTATGAGTACAATTTAACATCTTCAATTAAAATTCAATGTATATCCTTTCTTTGAATATGGTAGAGAATATTGAACATCATGGTGAAGGAGTGGAGCATGTTCCAACTGTTCAGTGTTGATGTGGTGGTGGATCAAAATATTATTGTACATGATGTGGCATTTTCAAGTAAAAAAATACATGTTATGTTTTTCTAGTACTTAATTATATACTTGTAATAGCTAAAAAAAGAAAAAGAGTATGCCAGTTTAACCCATTTAATTGTTCTTGGAATAGAGCCCCCTTTAGTGTAGCAGCCTCCTGCTCCTCCAAATAGGAGGAGCCATCATAATTTGACATTAAATGTGCCACAAGAGGAGGAAAATGAGGAATATATTGATGCTCCTATCATCCTTTTTTTTTAGCAGATCTAAGAAAAACAAAAAGAAGTAATGATGTTTTAAAAATGCTATTTTATAAACCTTGTTGGATAATGAAAGAACCTTTTTAAAAGTAATTATCTATGAATTTTGCATATTAATATTGATTTTTCATTTTATGTTAATGGATATTGTTATGTGTTAATGAATTCTTGATTAGTGCTATGTATTACTAAATTTATATCATTTAATGAATGCTATGTGATTGTATTGATTGAATGTTATAGTTCATAAATGGATGAATATATGAATGAAGTATGTAATTAGATGATAATGGGTAATTTAGATTAATTTTAGGTGAAGGGGGGTAAGGCGAGATGAGCTTCCACCTTTATGTGGTTGGCCTTGTTAAGCAGAGAATATTATAGTATTCTCGAAACCAAGTGAAGCTCAAACTAACATACCAAGGAATCACAAAACCCAAATCCATCTACCTCTCATCTTCTCATCCCAGTAAGTCATCTTTTCTGCAACTTTTTGCATATTCAATATTCTATTATTCACAATCATGATAATGGAACCCAAATCTTGTCATTAATTTGTTCCTATCTTATTCTTTCATTTTTAAAAATGCATTTATTTCTCTCCTACCATAACTCCCATATGAGATAAGATGGTGTTGCAATCCACAAGCCCCCATACAAATAGTCCTTATTTTGAATAGATGTTTACCTTTGGTCTTAGATATATTTTAATTAGGTAATTATAGCCCTCCTTAGTGTTCTAGTTTCCAGTGGTCATTTGATAGTTGCTTTGAACAACCTCAACCCCATAAGAAATCTACAAACCATAGTCAATGAGGACTGCTAGAGAAACCTTAATTACTACATCCAAACCAAGGTAACCCATTTACTTTGTTTTTGGATACCATGGAAAGACCTATAAACTTATCTCCATATTCCAACTTTATTAAACTAATTTCTCCTCTTTCTCTTTTGGTACTCAAATTGGTATTGCTTTTCAAAATGGTAGAAGAGAAAGCAATGTGTAAGTATGTGATGTTTAAAGGTAGCCTTCATTCGATAACATTTTAAGTTGCTTTTAATTTGAAAAATGAGCATATTAACCCATAATTGGGTGACAAAATATTTACTAATGTTGTTCTTAAAACTAGACTTAGAAGAGTGTAGTAGCATTTGGTAAAAATGTTAATATATTTCTATTCTCTGCAAAATCTTCTATTCTATAAAAACTGTATCAATTCATGATCATAAGCTGATATGGTTTTACACCTTGTTCTTTTACCAAAAATTCATTTAATTGAAAATATGAATACTTAATTGCTTTAATCATTGGAATGACAATGATCATGGTGGCTAGAACTAGCATTACTATTGGTGGAGATCACACAGACATTATGCAACCCTCTTATTTTTGTTTTTAATTTTCTTGTTATTATATTTTAGTGGTATATAATTAAATGTAAATATTAAATGAAATATGAAGCGAATTTCAATAGCATTTAAACACCAGTTAATGTACATAGCACCATAATTATGAAGAAATCATCAAACCATAGATGCAATGTTGATATCACACACAACGTTTAATCAAGTTGAATCATCATATAATTTTGATCTAGATTTGATGATGAAATGAGCCAAATTAGACAAGGTCAAAATAGGTCCTAGGTAATAGGGATAGTACAAGATGATCCAATCTGTATTTCATGCTTTCTGTCTGCATCTAAGACTTAAGGTGTCATTCTAGATTAGCGCATGGACTTAAAGGACCTTTTTTCCAAGAAAATATCCCCCAATCCTAAACCCTACTCCACTATCCTTATCAATCATCACTTCTTGTTGTTTGCCAGGCTACCATTATGAGAGTATTCAAGGTCTTCAACAAAACTAGGTCTTTTTAAGCATACTTTATAACTGCCTTACACAATCATGGAAAGAGTCTAAAAACCTTGTAATTTAATCCTTTGACATGCTAAAACTACTTTCTATCATTAGGCTTCTTACTAATTTAACCCATTTTCCTTAAAACATGGCTATAAGGAAGATCCCCAATTAGCCTTATTTCATCTACAAAATTTTCTCCTTTTTCTTCAATTAATCAGTCCAAATGGCCTTCATGGACCTGTATTAATATTTTGAGGGCTTTAAGATTCTCTAGGTTTTAAACCCTAGAATGGTTTTACAATACTTGTGTTGGTTTGGAAGGTTCTAGAGGATTTGTAAGAACAATCTACTATATGAACTTGTAAGGTGCCTTAGTGGATTCACTGCACCTTCTCCCTCCACCCAAGGGGTCTCCTCTCACTCCCTTACAACCTCCATGTTCATATTTTGAAAGATCTCCATAATCCCTACAAGAAACAAGCTCTATTATCTATTTCTTCCATAGCCAAGCATGCTCTGGCTCGCCTAGGGCAAGAGCTTAAAAATGCTTGCCATGGTTTTGAGATGCCCTACTTTTTACATGATATATTAAATTGAGTATACTCACTATCCATAAGAGTTCATACAATTCCTACTATGTGATAGTGAGTTATCTCATTTCCAATGCAAATTGTTGATTACTTTGTGAAATAAAAAGGTTCTAAACTATCATTTGTATAACACTAATAGATATAATACACAAAATAAGATAAAAAATCCTTCAAAAACTTAGTTTCCTAGTCTTTTTACACTCAAAAATCATGCTACAACATGTTGTCTGTATAAATAACCTTCACTTCTACTAACTTTAGGGTTTGGAAGGCATTTAAATTTCCTCCTAGGTCCTTCCCCTTCATGTTAGGGATTTCATTGGTGTCCTTCATCTTTTAAAAGAAGAAACAACTTTTTCTTGCAAAATCTGCATTTTTTGCAAAAATTACAAAATTGCAATATAGCAACTTTTCACAATTTTTCTTGCTTGGTATTGTTGACAATTATAACTTTCTATTTAGGCTATCACTTAGAATCTCCATCCTAGGGACCCTTCCCTAAGGTAGTGACTTATTCCTTAGGTTACTCATTGCCCTATGGCAAGGAATGCTTTGATCTATGCAAATTTTTGACCAATGCAAATCCATGGACCTAAAGAAAAGGTCATGAATGATATTGGATGTTTAGCAACTATTGCAATTCCCTGGTTGAACCTTTCTAGATTGAACTCATGCACATAATTGCCTCATAACAAAGGATCATGTTGCATTGCAAGAATTGTAATTTAACATTGAGTACCTACATGAATTGAGACTTTCCCAAGTTCATTGGCTTTGATGGTTGTCGATTCAATGCCAATATAAGCTAGTAAAATCTCAATGACTTGTTGAAAATCGTTTGTATCTACAATGACAAGGGTACAACGTATTTTTATCTAAAAACAAAAGTATTGTATCAAGATTCCAATGGATAGTTAAATATTGGGAGGTCTCACCATTAGATCAACTTCAAAGATGATTTGATCTACACATGTATACATACTTTCTATTTATTTTATCCATCATATAACATAATACTTAAATCTAGACCTATATTCCTTAGTATGAGTATCATTTGATATGTAGATTGCATAATGATTCTATTTATGACTTCCCTCTATTGAATTATGTATACATTTTAGAAACATGATATTTGTATGCCATTTCTTATATATATTTATACATCAAGCTATATACATTTGCATATCTCTGAAGTAATAAGCATATTATAAATATCTGATTTAGAATTCATATGTTGCATGTTGAATGACTTGATAAAGAAGTATGTGTATTTGAATATTTATAGTTTCTGAATATTGTGATCAACCACGTTAAGGAAAATAAGGTAACTAAATTTTAGAAATGGTGATGAGGTCACCTTCTGAGTTTCTAAGCGTACCAGTATAGGGTTTTCATCAGAGAGTTCCCATGGGGCCAAAGTTTTCACAAAGTGGACAACCTGTAAGACTAGGAAGGATAGAATTCAGCATACCTTATGGATACTTCCTACAATATCTACCATGGTAATTGGGTGTTTAATCATTTGTATCCAAGTTATTATTTCTGACATGAAAGAGAATTATGATCAGAATGCAGACTAGGTATATCTACTCTTGGGCCTAGGATGTGAGTTTTCTGGGGCAACATTATCGAGTCACCTTATCTCATCACATCTATAGTTTTGAATCACCTTAAAGTTAATTTGAGAAATATATTGGTTAGATCTACATTCCTCATATATGTTTCATTCTATAATTTAAGATATTTAATCATGACATAATTATAAAGAAAACCTAACTATTTTGTTGGATTTCAATCAAATTGAAAGGTATACAATATCTCTAAACCTTTTTTTGAAGGACTATGTAGCATTGAATCAAATGTATGTTATACCATCGTTGAGAATAAGAAAAATGATTCATTCATTAGTTAAAACATGTTAGGTGATCTTGTTGTTCTATTTATAATTTTTAATGTCAATGCTAATCTTATTACTATTTTAGTTTGAGAAGGGAGAAGATAAGAATGCAACCAAGTTCCTAGAGACCAAACAAAAAAGCTCCCTCAAAGTTTATAGATCCATGACCTCACCCTCTTCAAGGACCATACCCTAAAGCTTTAAGGATACTAATCCCTAATTTATCTTGAAAATTATCATATTTTCTAGATTTAAAGTGTAATTCTTTGGAAACATTTCAATCTCTTTTTCTTCAGGTACAACGTGTGAGGGATTTGAACATAGCCATAAATATTAATTCATTCAGAGATATATAACATTTAGGTATATACATTATGTATAGATCATTTTTCTTTGATTTTTATTAACATAATATATATACAATAGACTCTATAAAGGTGAGAGATGTTTATCACATATGACCTTAGCCATTCATTGGCCCTTAGCCCTTAATATATATATAGTTATATCCAATATGTTCTAGTTGTCAAACTTGTTGCTCGATGGTGAATAAATATTTATTGGTCTATCTATGTACTTGTACTTTAGTTGTATAATTTCTTATTCCATGATTTAATCTCATCTCTATCCTTTGTGTATTAAAATACTCGTTAATAAATGAATCACATTCTTTCATAGAATGCCAAATTAATATAAAATTCCTTTTCTGGCCCTTTTAAGGATAGATTTACTATCTATTATTAATATGCATTTAACTATTGTTATCAATGTTAACCACGAGTCTTACTTCTTGTATCAATGAATCATTGCTCTTCGATTCTTAGTCTATTTCATTTATGTCTTATGACTAACACTTTCTTATTGATTGTCAAGTCATAAATAGGATCATGAATATTATTATAGAATCCCAAACACCTTTATCAAAGCATAATAACTATAATCTGTTGGTTTTATGTTAACATCATCTTATTCTTGTAAAATACTATTAGATGAGGTCTCACCATTACATTGACTTCAAAATTGCTAAAGAAACCTACTATAGAATGGAAACCACTGCCAACGATTAAGATAGGGAGTTATAGTTGATTGCTTACTCAAATTTGGTTTTGTACGCTTATAAAAGGGGTTAAATTTCTAGAAATAATAAACTATCTCAAGTAACGTGCTCATTTGTATTTGTAGAACAAGAAAATGAATAATGGTACAAGTTGTCTAGCAATTCAATCCAAAAAAGATCAGAAAAACAAGAATTTAGGTCAAGGTTAACAACAAAATGATCCTACTACAAGAAAATCATCTTCAAACAATAATAAAATATATAGACAATATGGAATTATAGAGCTATATGACTACATACTACCCAGGTGTTAAGATTAAATGACAAACAAAAATAAAAATTACATGCAAATATAAACAATATCAAAAAATAATAGATCACATAGAAAATAACACAAGATACTAAGTTTTAATTTGGTTCATCCAATCCCTGGGCTATGTCCACTAAACAACAAGTATGATATTATTATGATCTAGCGATCACAACCTGATTACAATCTGTAATCCCTTACAGCTCAATGCCACCATAAGAACCAATTTTTTCATCACCACAATGAAATAATCCCTATCCCTAAGCCCTTTTATAGAAGTACTTTTACCATTTTAGGGTTATAATTAATAATTACATGTCAGCCAAAATTTTTGATAAAATAGGGCCAAAATTATTTTTATTCATGCTTTGATAAAGTGAGACAAGGGAATTGAAGGAAAGAATTGTTTTGATTGCAAAATAAATTACTTGTCGAAAGAGGTTCAACATCCTAGATGTTTACTCTAACTTCGAAAACTAAATTGTGGTCTTAGCCAACCCTACAATATTTTATGTAAAAACATGGTATTTATGCAAAGGACTTCTTGTGATAAGAAGTGTGTGAACTTTTGAGTTTATGTTATTGTGAGGTGAACAAACTTTTGTGAAAGTGATATATGTGAAGTTTTATCTAGTGATCTAAGATTGAGATGAAGATAAAAGATTATTTCAGAAGGAAAATAACAATAAATTACTTATTTGAGCAGTGAGCTCTTCTTGTAGTTGAAATTACATGTTTAGGCAATGGGCTCATCTTGCACACATTATACTACAACTCGTAATAGGGTTGGCACAACTCCTCAATAGGGTTGCAATCTCCTAATAGGGATTCAAAGTCTCCTAATAGGGACTAGTTAGACTAAATTTTTTCAATGAATCCTAATAGGGTCCATCCTCTAACATGGAACATATATATTAGTATATTAACTAGAGGGTATCATCACCACTAGGGTTTTCCCTTGGCCAGTGTTTCCCTAGTTAAAAAAATATGGCGTTATTAGTTATCTATCTACATTGTTATTGTTACTATTGAGAATTACTATATTTCTTTGTTATGCATCATTTAAAGTAAGTAATAATATCAAATTGGCAACTAAATTTTGTAGATTACTGATTCACACACACACCTTCCCCCCTCCCAACTCTTAGTAATACCTGTGTCTAACAATTGGTATCAGAGCATAGTTACTTTGAACAGGCTTGGTAGCTTAAGTAAGATTCCTATGGATATGGAATACTTGATGAACAACCTTAAATAAGCTCTTGAACAAATTGATCCCCTTATTGAAGAAAGAGAAAAGCTAAAGGATAGATAAGAACACTCCAAAGTACACATTGGTTAGTTGAAAGAAAAGATTACCATTTGAAATCAAAGCTTGAATCTACTAAATCTAAAACTATTAATGATGACTATTCAAGATTGAAGAAAAAGTACAAGATGTCAAAGCATGAATTAGATATTATAAATCTAAACTTGACTTTAATAAATGATCCTTGTAAAGTTGAATCTGATTTGAAGACTAAAAATATAGATTTGAAAGCAAGTCTAGCAAAGAAAACATTTGAGTTTGAAACATTGAAAGAAGATCATGAAGATCTCCATAAGCACAATACTATTGTGAAAGGTGAATTGACACAGTGCAAACAACAACTTGAGAAACTTTAATCTAGCAAAGAAAAACTTGATGATTCTATGTCTATATAGAGACCTTCTTATGACAACACTAGTCTTGGTTATCTGATTAGCTCATTTCTACAAAGAAACTTGAGATTAGATTAGATCTAGTCAATCTTTTGAGAAACCTAAAGAAATTGAGAAAATCAATCAAGTTGAAATCTTGGATGAACCAAAGAAAGTGGAGACTCCCAAGACAACCAAGTGTGAATTTAGAGGTAACTATTTTTAATGTAATGAAATAGATCGTATGAAAAGAGATTGTACTAATATTCATGTTAAGGATTTATATTTTCATAATTTTCATGGTATGGGTCATAACACAATTGAGTTTAGGAAACCTAAGTATTATAATGATAGAAGAAATAGTAGAATGTCTAGAAACACTAACCCTATAGATAGAAGAAGATCCAATGAAAGGACATTGAGAGAAAGAAGATCTTATGATGATAGAGGAAAAATTGTGTGTTATAAGTGTAACAACTTAGGACACATTGATCATAATTGTTATGCACCTAATGATCAACAAAAACTTAGAAGCAAAGCAACTGTATGTCAGTTATTCAACAACTTTGGACACACAACAAAGTACTATAGAATGGATAGAAACTTTGGAGATAGAAGGAACAATGGAAGAAACTATGTAAACATAAGGAATGATAGAAGGAACCATTAAAGGAACTTTGGATCTAATAGTGAAGAAAAAAGAAATAGTGTGAGTGAACATTGAGAAGAACTTAATGAAGCATTCATGAAATGAAAATATATCTAAAAAGAAAAGTTAGATGATGAGACATGAAGATCAAAGTTAGTTTTGAGTTTGATTCAATCAAGTTGAATTAATCTTGTTCACAGCATCAGAATTTGAGAACTTCAATTAGAGACCAAATTAGAGGTAGTAAAGTTGGGAAAAGGTGTATTCAATCATATTTAGATGGTACCTAAGCTTGCTTGTGATTTGGAGCTCATCTAAACAAGTTATGATGAAATTTAGGGTTACTAGTACTATAGTAAACATTGATAATGTAAAAAAAAATGAAAAGTATATTTTTGTAGAGAGTTTCATGGTGTGAAGGCTTGAAGATGTTTGTCATGATGGAAGGAGGCTATAGTAAACCTTAGGTGACATCCAAAGATCGAATAGATAAGTTTGGGTAGTTATTTGATTGTAGAACATAAATAATAGCTTTTCCATATTTGCAAAGTATGAAACTAATGTGGTTTTCAAGTTGATGGATAAATGGAGTACATAATTGAATTTTACTTCATTTTGAACACTTTCAAAGTGAAGAGCATCCAGAAGCAACTTGTCAAAGAAATTTCATAGAAAACACTATTTTAGGAACAGGTATTTTGTCTTTTTTGGAAAAAAATATTTTGTAAAAGATACTGTTGATAAAGATCATGGATATATCATTTGTTCACAGTGTTGAGAATGAGGATAGACCTAAGCTCAATGTAGTATTTGTAAAACCTAGTGCTGGAAACTCTAAGTCTGCATTGTCTATTACTCTAAACAATGTAGTTTACCTTGAAGATGTAGAAAATAATTTAAATTTTGAGTTCGAGTTGATTAGAAATGAATATATGAATAAGGATATAGAACTAGTCTTTAACCATGACATGGCTATGAAGCTCAGATTTTATCACTTAAAGGAATTTGATTTTTTTAAGTATCATTTCTACTGCAAGCTAGATATAGATGAATAGACTCAAATCATATTAATTAGGATACATGATGGGAAATTGTTGATATAAGAAAATGTAGTAGACATTTCTACCAACCTGATTCATGATGTAACTGGTCTTACAAAATAAGGCAATGTACCCATAAGACAAAATATGGTTAAGAAGAAATTAGAAAGTTACACTAAGGTAATATACAATGGGAAAGCCATGGTAATCAGCTCCATCAAGCATGATGATGTGAGAATTCTTAATAGAATTATTGCTTATTCAGTTTGTGCAAGTTCTAAGAAAGATGAACTTTCAGAAGGATTTATTTATGTAGGTTACAAGATATGTGTTGAGAAAGAAAAAGTTAATTTGAGTGAAATTATGTGGATGCAACTCTTGGAAAACCTTGAAAAGATTAAGAGAAAAAAGAATGGTGTATTTAGATTCCAATCACTAATAAATCACATATTCTTTCATGTGCTAAAGAGATTTCCTTATATGTAAGTAACAAATATAATGAGTAGTGATAGATGCACTATGGAAAAGATTATAGGGGTATACTGAAAGCACCCTATAGATAAGGTATTGGAAAGTGGTAATCTAGTTATGAGGACATTTGAAAATGAGATGAAACAAAGATTTCGGATCTCACTTGTAATTATGGACAGGTTCAAGGAGGATATATGTACTCTAGTTGATACAGACTATACATACATTCAAGTAGTAGAATGTTAGGAAATATTTTAGGATCCTTTGAGCAATGAGTTGAGTGATGGTGTTGCAATATGCTACATTGCCTTTTTGTTGAATTCAGATAAAGATAAAGATAAGTATAGATTTGGCATGTATGATGAGATTGCACATCATGCTCATCAAGAAACCTTGGAGAAGGCATCTCATAAGAAGGTTGAGTCAATCATGAAGAAGGCATTATCTAAGGCCACAATGATAGAAAGTGAATCTAATGCCATGAGACATACAATGAAACAAGGTGTATTGAACATAGAACCCTTGTCAATTTTGGTTACTGAGACAACTTTGAGATAGAACATATCTTATGTGGCAATGTTTGATGTTCATCTTGGTGAACACAAGAGAAAATTAGAGAGATTTGTTGAAGAAGTGTCAACAAAGACTAAGAGAGTCAAATAGATGGCTACATGACCTTGCAAGAGGTAGAAAAAATTATTGACAATTGAATCTAGTGATGATAAAGAGGTTGAGGAAAATGAAACTAAGAAAACTGAAAAGGTGACTCCACCTAAACAAGGGACAAGAAAAGCTCAACAACCATGAAAGCCGAAGATTGAGAAGATAAAAACAATAATTTTAAATGAGGGAAACTTTGTTTAGATGAACAATTTTTATGATCTATACAATAATTTTGAGAAAGATCAAATTGCTATACCTATTGTGAGACATATCATTGTAAATGATCTAAGTATGAAAGATATCAAAGGAGTAGTGAACTAGATATTGTTGAATAACCTTGCACCATACCTAAGGAATAAGTTGAGGCCATTCTTATTTATTTTTGGTGAGAAGGATAAGTTGAGAAAGGAGACTACAACAACTATCCACAAGATGTTGTTAGAGTCATAGGCAGCATCTCCTCCAACTCCTATAAGTTCGAAAGTGTTAGTCTATGATGACACTATAAAGATATATCAAACCAATGTTACTCTTAACATTGATGACACCAATCCATTTGTTGGTTACAAACCAAATGTACTAGATACTAAAGATGTTGAGGAAAAGTTGAAACAAATTGAGGAAGAGAAGTAGCTAATAGAAGATGGAGGAAGTCAAGCAACAATTTGTTAAGGAAGATAAAAATAGAAATGAAAAGATTAGAGGAGAAGAAAGAAAGAGATGAAAATGAAAAGAAAGTAGAGGAAGAGAAGAAAGCTAAGGAAGAAACAAAGAAATAGGAGGATGAGATAAACCATCCAGTTTATCTAATCTACTCTCTCTTTCTAGTTTGGCTACTGATGATGATGATCAAATTGATCTAATTTCATCCTTATCCAAACTTTTATAGAAGAATAAGACACTTAAAAGTTTGTAGAGATCACTAATGGAAGTGACTGATAGATTGAAAAGTACATTGATAGTACAATATACTGAGTTAGATCCCAAATTGAGAGGATAGGTAGTACTATAGTATTTTGATGAAGAGTTTACTAATTTTCTAAATGTTGGAGAGGTGAAGGCTCAAATTTCCCATGATGCTAACATGTTTAGCACCATCTACCAGAAAATCAAGAATTACTTAGTCAATCTTGATACATGCATAAAAGAACTTCAAAAATGTCAGCAGGAAGGGAAAGCTTTGTATGTTAAATGTACCTTATCATACAAACTACATAAGGATTTGGATAGTTAGATAGAGGCAAAGATGGATGAGCTAGAGGCTTTATCCAGCCTAATCCAACACCTATATTGAGAGTCAAGTCGCTAGTGTTCACAAAAATATCAGGAAACTAGAACTTTGGAAAGAGTAGATATTAAGGAAAACTTTTGATTTTAGAGAATCCATTTCTCTAAATTTATTATTTTTTGAAGAATGTATCAAGGCCAAGGGCACATATACAAACTTTTAGTAGTCAGATCCCAATGCAATTGAGATTGCACCATATGCATTATGTGCAATTCTCACATCAACAGAGTCTACCAAAGAGACATGGAACAAAGGTATGAATATTGGGAAGATTATTTTTTATGATTGTATGAAGATAATATCAGCATAAGGGAAGAAAACATAATATCAATAGTTTTTGACAATTTTGGACTGAATCTTGACATTTTAACCCTTGCCATTGATGTCAAAGGGGGAGATATTCATGTGAAAATTGTATACATGTCATTATTGGGAAAGATACAAAGGGGAGAGGAGCATATGTAAAAAAAAAACTATTAGACTTTTGGATTCCTTCTTACCTTTGAAGGATTTGAGACTTTTGGATTCCTTCCTGCCTGTGTACTTGTGGCCTTTCTTCTCATCCTTGCTCTCTTTGTTTGGGCACCTAGTAGAAATATAAACAATTTCTTCACATGGAAATTAGGTTAAAGGAAATTTACCTTTGTATTTTTCTCATCCTCTATGATATTTCTTTGCAAGTAAAGATTTAATAACTTCAAGATCACTGTCAGAACTTTCCTTTGTTTCCTCCTCACTTTTTGACTAAATTTCCTTTATTTTCTTGCCCTTTTCCTTGAGTGAAAGTTTAGCTTCAAATGCAAACTCAACATTTTTGAAAGCTAGAACATAATTGTCAAAGTTGTCTAGCTCAAAAGTTGTCAATCTTCCTACCAAGGCATCCAAACTTAACTTGTGATTTGGATCACACCTCTTTTCTTAAATAGCATATGCTCTAATTGAATAGATAGGAAATAATGTTCTGAGAACTTTACTTACAATAGTTTCTTCCTTGATTTCTCCTCTAGAAGCTCTGATTGCATTGACACTAACTTTGATTCTTTCCACATATTTGGCAACATTTTCATCTTCTCTCATTCTTATCTGATCAAATTGTCCTCTAAGGCTTTCTTCTTTCGCTCTACTTACATTTTCATCACCACCATAGATGTCCTTTAGCTTTTTCCACATATCAAAACTAGTTTCGTAGTCTTTGATCTCATTGAATTCATCATAGCTAAGAGTAGATGCAATATCAATCATCATGATGTTATGCTTCTTTTTCTTAGCAAGCTCTCCAATGGATAATGTAATAGTAGGACTTTTGTATTCTTCATCAAGGTATTTCAAGCCTAAATCACTAATGGTGGCTAGATAAAGTCTCATGAGTCCTTGCCATGCTAAAAAGTTGTCTCTATTTAGCTTTGGAATCTCTCTCTTGTAAGACATCCTAATCTTTTTCTTAGGTCCTTGAAACCTTTCTTGCAAGCACCAAAATATTTGATACCAATTATTGGAAACATAGGAGTAACTAAGAGGGGGGGTGAATTAGTTACCATTAAAATAAATCCCATATCCCTTAGATTTCAACAATAAAATTTAGACTAATAAAACTAATTGTTGTTGATACTCGGTAAACACATAGAAAATGTTGTAACTCAGTAAATGTAGAGTATGAATTACTTTTAACAAATCTTAAAACATTACACAGTAATTAATTTGCAAGCACAAGAGAAATAACATGAATGCATGAGACACCCTAATTTAACATGCAAACCCAATATTGGAAAAACCACCAATGTAACTAGTTACTATTTTTCACTCTTCTGAAGTGAGCCCTATTTAGAGCCAACCTAGTTAAAGGTTACAAAACACACTTTTAGGTGTGACCTTGTTATATGATTTAATCACCCTATTAGGAGTGACCTTGCAAGAGGTCTTAAAAAAATTTAATGGAATTTCCACCTTATTAGAGGATTCTACAACTGGCTATTAAATCAACTCTGTTAAGAGATTTTAGATCACTGCTACAATGGTTAGAGCGTAATAATGAAGTGATGTGATTGTGATGCAAATTAATTGTTGATTACAAATCTCTATTCTACTTCATACATGATCCTTCTTGATGGAATAACACTTTTTTGCTCCACAAGGTTATATTCTTATCTTTCAAGTTCACTCTCACTCTTTCCTTCTTAATTCATTCAACACATTTTGCACATGCACTAGAAATCTCAACTTGAACTTTCATTTATACCTTCTAGATTGTCAAGTCAGCCCAGATTAAAATTATAATAACCAATAATCATCACTATAGTCAGATAGAACTAATACTTACAATAATTAAGCTTCTTATGGAAAAATATCAAAATCCTTTATTAGTTGACCCTACTTAGTAGACACTGGTTTCTAGACTATTTCCTATTTTAACCATCAAAAGCTTGGTTAACGCTGTGAACTTTTAAAATTCCTTTGGTAACTAAGTGAACTTAGTGAATATTGACTCTATCCAACTTTCCCTTCATTAACCATGCAAACTCAATTAACATTTTTTTCTGCCATAATTTCCTTTGATTCCCGAGTGAGCTCAGTAGACATTGTCTTCATAGAGTAAACTTCAAAAATGCTCAATAGACAAGAAAAATTGTCTTCCTGACCAAGTGAGCTTGCTAAGTACTAATTGACAACTTATATGACATTTGTGTAACATCAAAGACAACACACAATTATAAAATTGTATCCAACAAAATTATCCCAATTTTTTCTAGCAATGTTCAGGATACTCCCCCAAAGGAATACCATCAATATTCATGCTAACAATCTCCTCCTTAGCATTGATGGCAACATAGATGAAATCAAACTCTGATTTTATTGTTATTATTGTTCCCTTCTTTTCAAATCTTCTTCATCAATCAAATTTTAAATCCACTAGAATATTGTTATGTTTATGCTTACTCTTTCTTAGGATCAACATTAGTTGTTCATACTCTAACTTGTAGGAACAACTTTAAGGGATTAAAATATTATTTTCACAACTTCTCCCTATAAATTAATCACTCTTCCCCATTATAACACTTCAACCCTAATGACCCTTTGAGAACCTTTTATCTTATTTTTAGACAATTATCCTACTAAAACATTTTATGACTCTATGGTTTAAGAAGAAGAAATTATTGCTTTTATGAATATGTTATCTATATGTTAAGACATGAAGATTGAAGTATAGATAGTTTGTGTGTGTCATGTTTGCTTGAATCTATGGACTTCTATGGCTTAATTGAGGAATATTACATGTTGATAAATGTTTGTTTGTCCATGCCATGTTTGGGTAGATTCCTTCCTGTAGCCATAGGATCTGCAAAGAGTGATAGTTTGAACATTATACCTTTTCTAACATTGATGATGAAATGAATATATATGTATGTGGAAGTTGTTGCATTCAATTTTTGTAGGTACTTTCCATAGATATTTAAAGTCAACATTTCAACACTAAGTCAAAGCCAACCAAAATGATGAATCACCATGACAACTAGATTATTGTGTGATTTTTGTTATGGTAGTGCATGAGTATATCTTCCTCAACCTACTATATTCTTGAATGAGTTAAATTGCAGTTAATGATATTTCTGTTATAAACCTTATTATTTTTAATTGATCCTCATTAATAGAGTGATTATAGAAGTAGGAAGTTGTTATAGTTTTCCTTTAAATAATTCCCACTATAGCTTTGAAAGAAGTTTTTTCTAGGAAGAAGATAAAATAGATTTTTTGTGTGTAATCTCTTATCATGAATGAATAGAATAAAAAGTTCAAGTTTCCAATTTCTATCTTGACCATCTTTCCTATTCACTCATCCAATGGGCCCCACTCAGTGAGTAAATTACATTTTTATCATAGATTTCATTACCTTGTTTGTTTCTTTGCAAAGTATACTTCTATTGTTCCTATAGCCATTGATAATATAATCATTGAATTGTTTCTGTAGCATAGGTACATAGATAGAATTACTATTTGCAAAATTACTCTAAGCTTTAAGAAATGATGTCATTTAAGTTCCTAGCTTAGTTTATTTAATAATTTCTTCTCTTTTTTAGCTGTAATGACTTAAAGAGGAACCAGAGGGTATACTTTGTAGCCATTGTCTCAAGCTTACACTCCTAGGTTGATAAAATAAAATGAAGTCAGTATGTTATTATTAGAAAAACATATGATTATGTATAATCAAAGAGTCAATGTGAAAGGATGTGCATTCCTTTGTTACTAAGGTATTTAGTTGACGAACCATCCCCCATACATATATCTCCCAGATATTGCCAAAAGATCCATTCATGTACTCTTTCTTCCCCATTGTGCTAGAGGATGTTTTTCATGTAATCTCTTCCCCAATGAAATCAATGACAAAGGATTCATTATATCAATCATCTAATCAAAGTCTTAAATCAACTCAAGTGTACAAAGATATTGTTCTAAACAACCTAGAAAGAGACCTTGATGACTCTGATTATTAGAGATACTCCCCAATATAAGAAGCATCAAATTTTAGTCTAGTCAAACAAAATGCTTTGTATCACTAGATTGATGCAATCTCTTCATCATCTACTTAGAAGTAGGAAGGGGCATAACCCCAAGCATACCTCACAAATACTCAAATGTATCTTCAAGAAAGGGCTTTGTAAAGGTATATGCAATCTACTCTTTTGTACTTATATACTCTAATCTAATCTCTTTCGCTACAAATTTCTCTCTCAAAACAAGATACTTAATAGATATATGTTTAGTTTTAAAATGCAACACAAGATTATTGAACATAGTCATTGTACTTGTATTAGCACATTGTATAATAAGAAGTTCTTGAAATTATATTCCAATGTCCTTTAGCATTTTCTTCATCCACATGATATAATTACAATTGTTTGTTGCCGCTACATACTTTTCTTCTATTGTACTTTGAGAAATATAATCTTATTTCTTTCTTAAACAAGTATTCCTCCAAGGAAAAATTCTCCACCACTAGTTGTCTTTTCATCATCCATATGGTCTCCCTAATTTTCATTAGTATATGCACAAAAACTGAAATCACTTTATCTATCATACCATAATCCAGAAATAGGTGTACCCTTTAGACATCTAAATATCCTCTTTACTATTGCAAAATGTGGTTCCTTAGGATTATCTTGAAACATTACTACTATCCCGACTACTTTTCTATATTTGGTCTAGTACAAGTTTGATATTTCAAACTGTTAGAAATTATTTAGAATAACTGGGAGGGGGGTATGGTGTATCAGTTATTCAAGGTCCAAATGTCCTATTCAAAATTTTCACTAAGTATAGTGAGCCCATTCAACCATTCATTCATCCAAGGTTTAATTTTTCTAACTAGAAAGTCATTGTAAATCAGCATGCAAGCATAACACATAAGAAATCAACACATAACACAGTGATTTATTCGAAAACCCAATTTGGGAAAAACCAAAAGTAACATGCTACTCAATTCTCACTTTTCTGAAGTGATGCCCTATGAAAGGCCTACATTGTTAAAGCCTTACAACACACTGTTAAATGTGACTTTTTTAGAGGATTTAACCACCCTATTAGAAGTGGGCTTTGTTAGAGGCTTTAGAACATTCACTTGGAATGCCACCCTGTTAAAGGATTTACAAATGGTTTTTGGGCCAACCTAAGTCCATAGGATTTTCTTTCTATCCTAACGGATACAATTTATAGAGAGTAACAATTAGGGATTTTGACCTGATTACAGAATAAAACTTGACTTGCATATCCCAAATCACTTCTCAACTCATACCATTGTCTGACTTAGAATTTCTGTAACTCTGATAACTTGACCTCCTTTCAAGCTTAATCTCCTTGAGTCTCCATACCCAATGCATTAGTGCAATCATCTCTTCTTGACCACTTGTAGAAGCAGAGCCTTTCTACTCTTCCTTCTTCTAGATGTCTTCTCCTTGACACCCTTCTAACCACTTTGTAATTTGGCTCTTTGGAAGTAGCAACAAAAACAATAGTTGCTTCATGGTCTATGACTCCTTAAATAGAAGTCTTGGAGTTCTTTTTTCCTGCTCAATTCTTCCATTCTTTAATTTCAATTCATATGGATTAGGTAGGATTCATTGCATCCAACCCATATTTTATTTCCTCTAGAAACTTCTTGAATAACCCTTTTGAATTTACCCAAAAATGGTTTAAATAAAATTCTATGCCACCAAATCATCATCCTTATCCTCCAACTAGTTCACAAAATTCAATGTAATGACATTGTTAGTTTAGATTTGGAAAATCTTCATTATTTAAAATAATCTAGTAGCTCAACATTATTGAAATACTGGTCCTCAACACACACTATGTTACTTGGCATCAACTATGTTTTTCTTGATGCTCGGAATTTGAAGATCACTTGACACCAACTAATATTTCCTAATGCTTAGCACCTGAACTTACTTAGCACCTAAAGATCACTCAGCACAAACTAGAATTTCCTATTACTCCACTCCAACTAAGAATTTGCTTGGCACCTATTAGTGATCATAGTTTAAGCCTTGCAGTCAACCTTGTTACAACTTGTTCCTTTGTTTATAAGTGTAACCAACTTCTATATCTTTGGGTATGTTATCAATACATCATTTCAACATTATCTTGATTGATCATTGCACTTCATTTCAACATCATATATCTCAACCTTTCCCTTAGGTAGTCTTGTTACAACTTGTTGATAAAATCCTCTTCATCAATCAACTAAGTGATAGTACTTGGATCTTATAAGAAATATCATTCCTACAAATGGAAAGTTTGACATTAATGAAAAAACAATGATTGAAAAAATTCTTTTAACAACAATCTTCCTTATTTTCAATAATCTCCCTTTTTAATCTTCAACAATGAGCATTTCAATTAGATTTCCAACAATCTCCATCTTTGGGATTGATGGAAAACCAAATTGATCAACCATCAGACTAAACTATTTAACCAAATGCTAACTAGGTTAGAATGGTAGGTTAGATGCCAAAAAGTAATTGTATTACCATTAGGTTTCACATCTCTCTATACTATCTTGATTGCTTCATTTTTGCTTCTCCCTCTTAGCTATTGTATCCTGGTTCTTTGGTTTTCTCCCTTAGTCTTGCTCATCTTCTACTGTTCTAATCAAATTTTGATTATTTTTTTCAAATTCTCCCTCTATCTTCATTTGATTAGATTTTGTATTTTGTTTTCATTTCTTCTGCATACTTTTGATCACCAGATCATCAGCATTTAATTACTTTCTCACAATTTCTCCCTCTTTGACAACAATGCCAAAGACATATTAGCATCTTAATATTCAAGTGTAGCTTTTGTAGGTTCATTCAATTTCTCTCTCTACCACCTTGCTTGTGATTGATTTGGAACTTTAGCACTTCAACTCCTTTAGGCATGAATCCTAAAGTAAACATCCCCTACATCAATATGTAAAATCTTCAACAATCAACTCATTTGATGTAGGGTAGTCTTTGTTTTGCTTCAAGTAGCCTTGGCTATTGGTATCACCCCTAACTTACCTCTAAGATACTCAAAAGCATCTTTAGGTAGTATTTTTATGAAGATGTTAGCAATTTTTTCCTTTGAACTAACATATTCCATCTTCACTTGTTTGTCTTCCACCAACTGTCTTACATAGTGATACTTGATTGCAATATGTTTAGTTTTAGCATGCATAACAAGGTTCTTTGATATGTTGATAGCACTTGTATTATCACAATAAAGTATCATAGGCTCATTTACCTCTTCCTTCATACCTTGCAATAAATTTTTGATCCATACAATATTGGTGCAATTTATAGTAGCTGCAATATATTCAGCTTCAGCTATGGACTGTGAGGTATAGCTTTGCTTTTTGCTGGTCCATGTAATGAACTTTTTTCCCAAGAAAAGTGCTCCTCCACTAGTTCTTTTTCTTCCTTCAATGTTACCTCCCCAATCTACATTAGTGTTAGGCTTTTAGCTCAAAATTTTCACTCCTTTTATACTACAAACCAAATTCATCAATTCCTTTTAGCTACCTTAGTATTCTCTTTACTGCCATTAAGTGATTCTCTCTTAGATTTGCACAAAATCTTGCCACTATTGCAATAGCTAATGCAATGTCTAGTCTACTATGTACTACATATTGCAACCTTCCAATCATTGATCTATACAATGTCTGATTCACTTTAGCTAATTCATCATTCTTGGATAGCTTATGTCTTGTTGCCATTGTTGTGTTAACTAGTTTTGAGTTTTCTAACCCAAATTTCTTGAGTATCTCCTTGATTTATTTTGATTGGGTAACAAATATTCCATGCTTCAATTGATGTACTTGCAATGCAAAAACACATTTGATTTCTCCAAACATTGACATCTCGAACTCATGTTTCATTTGATCAGCAAAATCTTTGCAAAGAACATCTTTTCCTCCAAATATTATATCATCAACAAAGATTTATGATATCAAAATGTCTTTAACTTTTTTAGCTTTAATATAAAAGTTTTTTTTTTTATCTGTTCTCTCAAATCCTATCTTCACAAGATATTTATGCCGTCTCTCATACTATGCCCTAGATGCTTGCTTCAATCCATAAAGTGCCTTGTGCAGTTTGCAAATCATGCCCTTGTTCTTGACATCTACAAATCCCTCTAGTTCATCTATGTAAACTTCCTCTTCTAGTACACCATTCAAAAAAGTAGACTTCACATCCATTTGATAAACTTTGAAACCTTTATAAGCTACATATACAAGCAGTGTTTTTACTACTTCCATTCTTACAACAAGGGAAAATGTTTCCCCATAATTGAGTCCTCCTTCTTGTGCATAACCTTTACAAACTAATATGGCTTTATTTCTTGTTATCTCAACATTCTCATCAAGTTTTTTTTCTAAACACCCATTTGGTACCAATTGCATTCTTATCAGGTGGTCTAGGAACTATGGTCTAGGGTTTTTTCTTCTAAATCTAATCTATTTCCTCTTCCATAGCTTTATACCAGTCATCATCTTGTAGTGCATTCTTTACTATTTTGGGTTCAACCTTGCTTTAAAAAAATTATTCATTCCTGAGCCTAATCCTTGTCATTGGTCTAGCATCCTTGTCACCAATGATTTGATTTGTAGGGTGATGTCTTCTAACTTACGTGGCTAATCTTGGTTTTGTCCTTTTTTCCATGTTTGACACTTCAAATTTAGAATCATTTTTCTCTTCTCCATCTGATATTTCATCGTTCCTCTCATGTGTGCTATTTTCAGAATTAGAATGTGCATTTTCTACATTCTATAGCTCAGCTTCTGAATGCAGCTTGACATTGACTAGTTGTCACTCGACTGATACTCAAATTTGTTGCTAACTCCCTACTTGATTTGTATCATTTTCTTCAATAGTCATTCCTTCATAGAAGTATACAAAGGATCTATAATCCTCTGATTGCTTAGTTTCATCGACCTAAACTCCTACATGCCCATCAAAATTTACATTTACACTTTTCACAATCTTGTTAGTGTTAGTATTCAAACACTTATATGCCTTCATCACTCTTTACATCAAAATTTCCATTTCTAGTATCTTTAAGAATATAGCATTTACATCTAAAGACTTTGAAATTTTTACCATATGGTTAGTGACCATACCATAATCCAAAAGGCATTATATTTGTACCTTTCTTGACTTGAACTCTATTCAGTGTGTAGACTATAGTGCTTACAGCATCTCTCTAGTACTTTAGTGCAACATTTCTCTCCATCATCAAGGTTGTAGCATAGTCAATTACTGACCTATTTCTTCTTTTAGCAATACCATTCTGAGGTGGGATCCTTGGTGCTGATGTTTATCTTTTGACACCTTTGTCATTGCTGAATATCTCAAATTATTTTAATGTAAACTCACCTCCTCTGTCTAACCTTAAGCATTTCAAATTTTTCCCTATCTCCTTCTCAACTCTAGTCAAATACAACTTAAACATTTGAAGTGCATTAGATTTTTTCTTAAGAAACATAGTAGTCATCATCCTTGAATAGTCATCTACAAATAGCATTATGTATTTGTCTCCTAGGTAGCTCTGAACTTCTACTGGACCACATAAGTTTGTATGGACTAACTCTAGTACTTCTTTGGAAGTGTATGTTTTTCTTTTGAAGCTACACTTAGTTATCTTCCCTAGTTGACATTATTTGCACATTGTATTTTCAAGTTTCTTTAATTTGGGCAACCATTTGACCTTATTCTTCTTGCTTATGATAATCAGATTATAAAAGTTAACATGACACAACCTTTTATGATACAACCACACATCATCAAGTCTAACAACAAGACATGTTACATCTTCCATATCTAGGTCAAATAGATTACTCCTAGTTTGTTCACCTGTTCTTATTATATTTCCATCAGTTTCATAGATCTTGGTAGTTTTGTTTCCAAACTCTACTTTGCAACCTACAATACCTAACTGTGACACACTCAACAAGTTGTAGTTCAATCCTTCAACATAGTATGCATTATCACATGAAACTTTTTCTGTGAGTTTAATAGAGCCTTTTCCTTTGATTTGATGTGGAGCATCATTACCAAATCTAACACTATTTCCATCATATTGAGTAAATGTAATGAAATTTCTTTTATCTCATGTCATGTGATGTGAGAATCCACTATCTATGATCCACTTATCATTCTTGTTCACATAGGTAACCAATATTGTTGCTTCATCTTCATCTTTATCTAATTCATCCTTCATGGCCACATAGACTACTTCATAATCATTCTCATCATAATCTTCTTCAACACTATAGCATCTTTTTCCTTTCTCCTTGTAGTCTTTGCTGTCATCTTCTCTTTTGTTCTTGTACTTGTTTCCTTCTTTGTAGTTTTTCTTCTGTGTACATCTTACCACAAAATGAAATACTTCATTGCAATTGAAACATATGATAGAGAGCTTATCTTTGATTTTACCTTTGCCTCTATAGAATCTCCTAGCTAGTAGTTCTTCTAACTGTTCCACACCTTCCTCATCTATGTTGCTATCACTGGATGCATGTTTTCCCTTTCTTTTCTTCTTACTTGATGACTCCTCCTCAATGTCTTTTATTGTCATCTTGGCCTTGAAAGAAGATTCAAGGTTTTTAGATCTATACTTATCAAAATTAGACAATTCAAATGCAGTAAGTCTTCCCACTATTCCTTCAAAGGTTAGTGTATTCCCTTGTACACACCTTAGCTCTTAAATGGCTGAAAATCTAATAGCATAGATAGGGAGAAAAGTTCTTAAGTATTTTCTAATGAAAGTTTCTTCTTCCAATTGACCACCTAGACTTCTTATTATACTTACCACTTCTTTAATTCTAGGAGCATATTGAGCAACATTTTCTCCTTCCTCTAATTTCATTTCATCAAACTTTCCTCTTAGGCTTTGTCTCTTTGCTCTCTCAAAATTTTGATCTCCTCCATAGATATCTGATAAGGCTTTCCACATCTTGAATTTAGTGTCACAATATTTGATGTCATCATATTCTACATAACTAAGTGCAAAGGCAATCACTAGCATTGCTTGATTGTGCTCCTTCCTTTTGCATAAATCATCTGCAACAAGAGGTCCTACTAGATTTATATTTTCTATTCTAATTGAGGTTTGTGCATAGTCACCTATTGATCCAAGGTGAAATTTTGTTAGACTTTACCATGCAACAAAGTTGTCTATGTTGAGCTTGAAAACTTCTCTCTCGGACATCTTGGTCTTCCTACTTCTAGTACTCTGAAACTCAATCAACAGATGGCTCTAATAACAATTGTTAGAAATGCTTTAGAATAATTGAGAGTGGGGTGGGGGTGAGGGGGGGGAGTTGAATCAATTATTCAAGTTCCAAATGTCCTATTCAAACTTTTCACAAAGTATAATGAGCCCATTCAACCATTCATTCATCCAAGCTTTAACTTTTCTAACAAGCAAGTTACTATATAAGAAATCAACACATAACACAATGATTTATGTGGAAACCCAATTTGAGAAAAACAACAATAACATGATACTCAATTCTCACTCTTCTAAAGTGATGACCTATGAAAGGCATGCCCTCTTAAAGGCTTACAACACATTGTTAAATGTGACCCTATTAATGGATTTAACCACCCTATTAGAAGTGGGCCTGGTTAGAGGACTTTAGAACATTCACTTGGAATGCCACCCTATTAAAGGATGTACAAATGGCTATTGGGCCAACCTAAGTCCGTAGTATTTTCCTTCTATCCTAATTGATGCAATTTCTAGAGAGTAACAATTATGGATTTTAACCTAATTACAAAATACAACTCGACTTGTAGATCCTAGATCACTTCTCAGCTCATATCATTGCCTGGCTTATAGTTTCTGCAACTCTAACAACATGAACTCCTTTCAAGATTAGTCTCCTTAAGTCTCCATGCTCAATGTATCAGTGTAATCATCTCTTCTTGAACATTTGTATAAGTAGAGCCTCTATGCTCTTCCTTCTTCTAGATATCTTCTCCTTGACACCCTTCTAACCACTTCGCAATTTAGCTCTTTAGCATCAACAACAACAGTAGCATTTGCTTCTTGGTCTATGACTCCTAAAATTTATTCTTCCATTCTTTAATTTCAATTTATATGGATTAAGTAGGATTCATTGCATCTAACCCATATTCTATTTCCTCTAGAAACTTCTTGAATAATCCATTTGAATTTTCCCAAAAATGGTTTACATTGAATTCTATGCCACAAGTTCATCATCCCTATCCTCCAACTAGTTCACAAAATTCAAAGTAACCACTTTGTCGGCTTAGATTTGGAAAATCTTAATTATTTAAAATAATGCAGTAGCTTAGCACTATTGAAATACTGGTGCTTGGCACATACAATGTTACTCAGCATCAACTATGTTTTTCTTGATGCTCGACATCTAAAGATTACTTAGGACCAACTAAGATTTTCTGATGCTTGGCACCTAAATATCACTCGATACCTAAAGATCACTTGGAACACACTAGAATTTCCTGTTACTTAGCTCTAACTAAGAATTTTCTTGGCTTCAACTAACTTGCTTGGCACCTACTAATGATCTTACTTGAAGCTTTGCAATCAACAATGTTACAGCTTGTTCCTTCAATGTTTCTAAGTGTGACCAACCTCTGTATGTTTGGGGATGTTGTCAATATATCATTTAATCATTGTCTTAACTAATCCTTGCACTTCATTACAGCATTATAACTCTACCTTTACCTTAGGTAGTCTTGTTACATCTTATTGATCAAATCCTCTTCATCAATCAACTAAGTGATAGTACTTGGATCTTATATGAAAATTTCATTGCTACAACTATTAGGTTTGACATCAATGAAAAAACAATGATTGAAAACATTCTTTTAACAACAATCTTCCTCTTTGATCTTCAACAATGAGCTTTTAAATCATATTTTTGAAAAAAACCTTGACTCAAAGAACTATATTTCTTCTACTCAACTATAGGTGTCTCATCTTTGCTAGATAACTTGTGACAAATTATCATATGTGTACAAACTGGCATACAAATTTCTAAGAAAAATAATTTTAACAACTCTTTCAAATACTTAGCATGTAATAAGAAAATACCATAAATATTTTGCACAATCTATAATCCCAACAAAAACGTCATCTCACCAATCATACTCATCTCAAACTTACTCTTCATCTCATTAGCAATTTTATCACTTTCTTCATCATTATGTTAAAAGATTATGTCATGAACAAATATTACAACAAATAATTAATCTGTTCTCATTTTTTCTCAAATATAAGTTACTCAAATCCTAGTTTTGCCAAATATTTGTCCAACCTTGCATACTAGGTTCTAGGTGCTTGTTTTAGTGCATATATTTATTTCTTTAATCTCCATACCATATCATGTTCCTCTATCAAAGGAAATCCTTTAGGCTGCCCAATATAGACTTCTTTAAGTTCTCCATTTAGAAATGTCAACTTTACATCCATCTAATACACATTAAATTTCTTACTTACTACAGAAGCCAATAATTTTCTTACTACTTTGATTATGGAAATAGGGGAAAATGTCTCTTCATAATCTATACCTTCTAACTCTTAATATCCTTTGCATATCAATCTTTCTTTATTTCTGACAACTTCACCTTGTTCACTCATCATAGTTTTGAATGCCTATTTAGTTCCTATAACATTTTTGTCTTTAGGTCTAGAAACCAATTTTGATGTCTCATTCTTCTCAATCTAATTTAATTCTTCTTTCATTTCTTGAGTTCAATGATCATCCTTGCATGCCTCATATGTGCTCTCTAGTTTAACTTGAGAAATCAAACATAATTCCTCATGTTCTATGTTTCTTGTCATCTTTCCTTTGTCTTTTCTTCCAATAATCTGATTAGCAAGGTGATTCTTTGTCAAATTCTTATTTGGTGTAGTAGTTGATATTTCAACTCTCATTTCTTCTCTTGATTCTGATCTATACTCTTCTCTTTATTCAACAATTTGAACATCAATTTACAAGTCATTTTTAGTCTCAAAGAAAAATTAAATATTCTTCATCATTAATATAATCTAGATTTCTCTCTTTAACTCCAAATTTTTCATCCAATTTTATATTTACACACTCAAAAATTGTCTTAGTTCTATAATTAAAGCATTTATAAGCTTTTCTTTTCAATGAATCTCTAAGGAACATACATTAATCACTTCTTGCACCAAATTTACCAATACCATCATCTTTGTTTATGTAACACTTATGTCCTTAAAATATTCTAAAATAATTTACTAATGGTGAATGTCCAAACCATATTTCATAAGGAGTCTTGTTTGTAACCTTTTCATGATTTGTACTCTGTTTATGGTGATTATTGTCATCTTTCCTTCTTCCCTCTATTTTTTTTGGATGTGTCATTCTCAAACATCATTTCCCTTGTTGCTTCTAGTATAGACATGTTCCTTATTTCTGTAATCCTATTTTTATTAGGAGTCTTGGGTGCTGATAGTTGTCTTTTAATGCCACTTTCTTCACAAAACATGTTAAACTCTCTAGAAGTAAATTCATCACCTCTATTTGATCTTAAACATTTTATCTTTACATCAAATTCATTCTCAACTCTATTCTTGCACATCTTGAACACTTCCAATGCCTCAAACTTTTCTTTAATAAATTCTACCCACATCATTCTAGTGAAATCATCAACAAATATCTTAAAATACTTTTCACCATAGAATCCTCTAGTTCTAGTAGGACAAATCAAATATGTATGAATTTGTTTGGCTTTGTTGTCATAGTGAACTTCTTTCTAGGATAAAAAACCTTCTTCTACTTAGGCATAGTAAATTATTTGCAAAAAAAAATTGTAGGCTTCATCATTCAACATAAATCTTTGACTGTAAATGTACTGCTAGTCTTTACAATATTATTAAATTTTATATTGACAAAACCTTCTACATTATAGCCAATTATTATCCACTTTTGCAACCTAATAAGTTGTCTCAATAAAGGTTAATTAAAACTATTGGAAATATTCAAGATATGACAAGTTACTGAGAGGGGAGGGGTGAATCAGTAACTTCTAAAATTTCAAACAATAAAACTGTATACTGATATATTCATCATTCATCCAAGTAACCTATTGTAAGCATGAAACAAAATCATTTGCAACACTTGAACACACAGATTTGGTGACCCAGAAACCTTCCAAATAGAAAGTAAAACTAGGGTGGGGATGAAACCCACAAGCTTCGTTACTGCAGTATGAAGTTGGCCGGTTAAGGCTTACAATGACCACTTCTGGTGATCTGCCCTGTTAGGAGCACAAAGGATTTCTAGATCCACCTTGTTAGAGGATTTCCAAACATACAATAAAGTATGCACTCTGTTAGGAAATTTACAAAAGACTGTTAAGTCTACCTTGTTAAAGGATTTGCAAAAACTGATTCACCTGTTAGAATGAAACAGTGGATCTGATTACAACTGATTGCTGATAAGATCCGCTATGCTCTGATTCACCTTGATGTGATAGATAAAACTTTTCTTCTTCAAAACTAGACCTGCTGAATATCTTCACAATTCAGCCCACATACTTTCGCACGCATGTATTTCTTTCGCACTTTCACACATTCACATTTTTCACATTTCCACTCATTACCATTGCCATAACTGTTGTTTGAATGATACAATACATTGCATATATATACTATCCATATAAATAATACATGCAAGGTCGGCTAAACAATACATGCAAGGTCGGCTAAAACAACAAGTGCAAATCTCTATACAAAGTCGGCCCAAGGTAAAAACTCGGGTTCACTGAACTGACTCGGTGTCCACTGCGTTACTCGGCATCGTCATGCACTCGGTAGAAGTGAAGGCATGGTTCATACTAAACACTTTGAATAGTTCTAAACTCGGTAACCACTGGAGACTCGGTAGAAGAGATGTCACTCGGTGAATACTTCTATCTGAACTGTTGCTCGGTGATCAAAGGAAATACTTGATAGAACCTTGTGACTCGGTGATAGTTAGTTTCCTTGATATCCGTCTGAGCTCGGTAAAAAATTAATTTCCTTGATAACCTCAGGAGCTCGGTTATCATGAAGTTCTCGGTTACATCTTTGTACATCTTTACTCGGTCAAAACTGATTCCTTTCTTTATCTTGAACACTCGGTAAACACTGATTGCTTTGTTCACCTTGATCACTCGATAAACACTGATTGCTTTGTTCACCTTGATCACTCGGTAAACACTGACTTCTTTGTTCACCTTGATTACTCGGTAAACACTGACTTATTTGTTCACCTTGATTACTCGATAAACACTGAGAACTAGGTAAAGCTTGGTTTCCGGTGTGAGCTCGGTAAGCATTCAGAATCCAATAAGTGTTGTAACTAATGACAAAAATGTATCATAATGCCAACAATCTCCCCCTTTGGCATTAGTGACAAAAACACTTATGAGACAAAATTTATCTGACATGCTGATGACTGATTCTGAATATACATAGCTTCGTTATATACAACTCCCCCATAGAATAGCTTTGTTATATACAACTCCCCCATAGAATGTACATACATTATTTACATGAGCTGTATATCTCTTCCTTTGTAAAAATTTTGAAAACACTTATTCACCCATAGTATACATATCCAACAATAATCTCCCCCTTTTTGACAATAATGCCAAAGAATAAAGAATATATATACTTATATGGAAACACCAAAATGAGAGATGAACTCTGAATGTACCTGGAGAATAAGCTGGAGAGTCTTATCCCAATTCTCTTGCAAAATTTTGCAGGTAGAAAGAGCTATTTGAATTTCAACCGAAAGTTCAATCACATGATCTGCAATGGAGAAGTTATTATCATGGATTAATGTCTTTGAATGTGCAATATGCTTCTGCATTGAATCCATGATGGGAAGGATCATGTTTTGGATATCTATCAATGTAGATCGGATCCTTGCCTCTTCCCTCAACAGCTCTGCCTGCTTCTCTGACAAAAATTTGATTCTAAGGTGATGAGATGAGCTTGAACTAGGGTCAAGCTTCAAGTTCTATGCGCTTACCTTTAGATCTTCATCAATTTTATTTAGTTTTTCTCTTATTCCTTTAGTGTATTCGGTAACATCACAAAGTTTAGCAAAAAGAGATGTTACATTATTAAAAGAATTTTCCATATCTGCCAAAACTGAGGTTAATGCAACCTGATTTATTGCAATGTTCTGGGCAATGTGCCCTAATACCTTATTGTCAAATTTCTTTTCTGCACGCTCAATTAGCTTTTCTTGTCCGGAGGCATCTTCATTGAATTTATTAACTGCCTCTTCTAGTTGAATCAAAATGTGTTGAGAAGTATCAACATCAACACCTATAGCCTCAGTAATTATGTTTCGGGCTTCCTCAATTATCCTATATTCCTTATCCCTTTCTGATCTTAACTGCATCTGAGTAGCCTTTTTCTCAATAAGTTGACTAGCATACCTCATTTCTTCAATGGTAGCATTATCAAAGTCAATCTTTGGAATTACTATCTCTGTGTCCAAGTCAATATCTTCAGGAATTTCCTTTCCAGTGATCATAAGTCTTAATGGTTGCTTTTGTTTGACTTCTGGGATGACTGGTTTGACCTTTGGAATAGACACAATAGTAGAGATAGAAGGACTAGCAGTAAAAACTGGGATGTTTGAGGTTTGAGTGCCAATAGAAGTATGTACAGGGTCAAAAATTTGAGTGCTGGCCAAAAATGGTGATACACTCGGAAATGTAGTATCTGAGCTCACTATACCTGAAGTAGATGGCAACAAAATTGTAGAACAAATTTGAGTTGTCAAAATTTGAGAACTTACAGTAATGCCAACTGATGATGATGGAGTCGAGGAGGCTAACTCGGTAGATGAAAAGGGGTGCAGCTCGGTAGACAAAGAGGGATGCAGCTCGGTAGATGAAGTGGTAGTCACTTCCACTGATGATACCTGGAGCTGAGATATGGCAAGTGTAGATGTTAAAACTAGTGTAGATGAACCTGCTGAAGCTGACTCCAACCTTGATGATGTCATAGGTTTGTCTGGGGAGTGAGGAAGGGATGCAATAACTGCTGCTGCAATTTTTACCGTATCATCCTCCTTATCTTCCTCTTCAGCTTCTTCCTCTTTGTCTTCTTCCTCCTTTTCTTCCATCATTGCATGCAACTCTCCTGGTGTAACTGTGATGGATGGAGCGCTATCTGATTCATCACTGTTGTTGCTGCTATCATCATCCTTTATTTCTATTGGGTCTACACTGGGCTTATGTAGATGATAGATGTTTTTCCACATGTTTGTGGCATCATTTACAACATGCTCTATATCTTTGATCAAAACTAAACAAGTGTGGAATCTGATCATCATTTTACCTTCATAGGTTTTCAATTCAGATTTTACCTCTGCTCCAGTGAGACTAGGCTAAAGATTCTTCAGGGATTGCTCATATATATCTTTTATCATCTTGGTGGCTAACTCCCATCTTGGCTGTACTCTCTCCAGTAGTTCTTTAGAGATATGAGGAGCAATATGGTCCGGGGAGTATTTCCATTTTTCCATTTTGTTAAGTACCAGTTCCTCAATTTGCATTTTCTCTGCATCAGTCCTTGTCTCAAATCTCAATGCCTTGAAATTTGCAATGCCAGCTCCTTCTTCCAATGTTTTGAGCCTTTGCTCAAATGTAGGTGCAGGTTTGACCAATACAGGTTCCTGAATACCTTTTCTCGTTCTTCGAGTGAATACTGCAGTAGGCTGTTTCTTGGGCTTGGTAATGATTACCTTGCCTTTCTTCTTTGCCGGTTGCTCTTTTTCTGATTCTTTTTCTCCTTCTTTTTCTTCTTCACTTTCTTTATCTTCACCTTTTCCCTCGGTAACCATAAGAGAACTCATTTCAGTTTTTAGTTTGGCCATTTTCTTTTTACCTTTGCTGATGGCCTGTGGAATTTTGATTTCTAGTTCAATTCTGGCCTTTGCTTCATCATAAGTACCAAAAATTCATTGCCTTGGGTCTACTGGCTCATTTACCAGTGCTTCAATGATATCCCTGGTTTCATCAATATTTACCTCACATGGAAGAGGTTTCACCCATGCAACTCGGGGTCTAACTGCCTATATGTATACCTTGTCACAGTCAACTATGAAACAGATATCATCCTTATACTCTTCAACAAGTTTTGGAGGTATTCTGAATCTGTTGTTCATCCTTTCCTTGAAATCTTCAAAATAATTGTCCATTACTTTGTCAAAATTCATACCCATATCTACTATGAATTCATTTATTTGATACAAAATTGGAGTATCTTTCCTCCATACAACGGTACCTTTGGATGGAAAGAATTTTTGTACATAGAAGAATAAACAAACTAGCAAAGAACCAAATTTACAAGGGTTTGTCTTTGCAGTCCTTATGCTTTCCATGTTTTTATTGAATTGTTTTAATAATACATCAGCTAGGTCAAACTCCATATTTTTCTTTACAATTTTATATGCCAAATCTACAGCCTCGCAAGGTACACTATTCAGCCTGCTGGAACTATACAGTTTGTATGCAATAACATAAATACCAAATTTCAGTTCTATATCTGAAACATTGTTGAGTTTTAAACCTCTGCCATCCCATTCGGCTTGGGTTTTCTTCTGTAACTCATCCCGTCCTAGGGTTTTGGTGGTTTTGGCTTTGCTGAGCATTGGGAGACCCGTGATTTTGTGAATCATCTTCTTGGTTATCAAAACTGGTTGTTCCAACCACAACTGACCATTATGTACTCGGCTCAAGATATACCTCACCCATTTCACTTGGAAACTTCTTGGCAGATGCGGGATATGGGTTAAGCCTTTGGTTTCCAAATGTTTGAACTCAGGTTTTAGGGTTCCATCCATGCATAACTCAGCTAGGGTGCTATCCATATCTAGTGTCCCTATTTCTTGCACAGTACACTTGAAATGAGTACGAATATCATTGATTAGAAGTACCTTTGGAGGGATCTGTGATTGAGCTCCATGCGGGTCGAGTGATTCAACGATGGCAGGAACAAGCTTGAACGTCGGTGCCTTCCATTCTGTTCCCTTCACAAGCATTTCGGATCCTTTCTTCGCCTTGCTTTTGCTGGTGCTTGCGGAAGCCATTGCTGCTCGGTGAGTAAGAAGATTTCGTAAGAATATTTCGCTGGAAAATTTCTTCAACTCACTTGAATTCGCGGTGAAAAAAATGATGTTGAAATCTACCCTTTTGATGAAAAATTTGTCATTAATGTTTAGCACAGAGGTAGCTACGATTGACAGGCTATCATCCACTAGCTCGGCTTAAACTTCGCAACTCGGTGACCAAAAGAAAATAGGTTAATCTGCCCTTAACTCGGTAAGAGAAGAACCAACCATGCTCGATAAGTGCAACTTGGTGAAAGAAGCCTTATTGCACCCGACTGAGCTCGGTAAGGTCATGTACCGACCATGATCCTGATGTATCTGAAATATTGATTTGATCATATTTTCATTCTAGGACTGCTTAGGATATTGCTTGTGGATACAGTCTTGGTCTTATCCTGATGAGTCTTAATTGGAAATGGGAGAGTCACTCACCTCTTGAGTGATCATCCCATTACTTGAATTATCTGGCTCGGTAGACTTTGGAATCCATTGCTGCTTCATTTGTTTCCGAATATTGTCTATTTTGATTTTCTTCTCATCCTTAACTTTCTTTATGTTCATGCAGTTTTTAGATATATGACCAAGTTCTGTACATGTATAACATCTTACAGTGGTATCCCTTTTTCTTAGGTGATGCCTTGCACAGTTTATGCCAGTATGACCATATTCTCCACAATAATGACATCTGCACCAAGTGTTGTAGTCCCAACCAAATATTGCTTTGACAAGTTGTTCAGCTGGATTAAAAGATTTGAATTTGCATTGTGATGCCTTATGACCTTGCTTTTGGCATTTGTGACATTTACCTTCAAATTTCGGTTTCCTTTTGCATTCATTGGCTTTGTGTCCATGCTGATTGCAATTGTAGCATTTTCCATTAAATTTTCCTTTTCCATTGCTCCAACATCTGTTAGATGTATGACCTAACTTACCACAGTGGCTGCAAGTAGGTTTTTGATTCTTTTGAGTACCCTGTTTGGAGGATTCACCTTCTTCCTTGTATCCAAGGCCTGCTTTACCATTTTGTTTATGAAAGTTTTTTTCATTTTGAAGATTCAATTGATCCATGTCTTTTTGAGATTTTACCATTCTCTCATTGACTTGTTTTTCAGAGATTAGATCACTTTGTAAGCTTGCATTGATTTGTCTTTCAATAATTAAGTCATTTGTCAAAATCTCATTCTCAGATCTTAGATTCATAATTTCTTCATTTGCATTAGATAACTGAGTTACAAGATTTTCAAGCTGAGAGGATTGATTATTCCTTACCTCTAAGTCTTCAGCTGCCTTGTTCCTTTGCTCCAAGATTTCGCATAGCCTGATGGACTGGATTCCTTGTTCCCTTTTGAGCTTTCTTACTTCTTCCTGTAGAGATCCATTCTTTTCCAAGAGTTCTTTGATTGCTTTGTCAGCTTCATCTGAACTATTTGATGGTGAGAGATCTTCAAACTTTTCTTCAACATACTGATGATCATTCATTTGCTTTGCAAGTTCTTTTCTTCTTTTCAAGGATTGTAAAAGATGCTCTTTTGCTTCATTGAGTTGAGCCATGGCCATTTTCAGATCTAGCTTTTCATTCTCAATAGTTTTGTCAAGTTTGAATATCTCCATTGTCTTTGATCTTTGCTCAAGCTGTGAAGCTTTTATCTTGAGAACCTTATAGCTCTGATACCAATTGTTGGAAATATTCAAGATATGACAAGTTACTGAGAGGGGAGGGGTGAATCAGTAACTTCTAAAATTTCAAACAATAAAACTGTATACTGATATATTCATCATTCATCCAAGTAACCTATTGTAAGCATGAAACAAAATCATTTGCAACACTTGAACACACAGATTTGGTGACCCAGAAACCTTCCAAATAGAAAGTAAAACTGGGGCGGGGATGAAACCCAGAAGCTTCGTTACTGCAGTATGAAGTTGGCCGGTTAAGGCTTACAATGACCACTTCTGGTGATCTACCCTGTTAGGAGCACAAAGGATTGCTAGATCCACCTTGTTAGAGGATTTCCAAACATACAATAAAGTATGCACTCTGTTAGGAGATTTACAAAAGACTGTTAAGTCTACCTTGTTAAAGGATTTGCAAAAACTGATTCACCTGTTAGAATGAAATAGTGGATCTGATTACAACTGATTGCTGATAAGATCCGCTATGCTTTGATTCACCTTGATGTGATAGATAAAACTTTTCTGCTTCAAAACTAGACCTGCTGAATATCTTCACAATTCAGCCCACATACTTTCGCACACATGTATTTCTTTCGCACTTTCACACATTCACATTTTTCACATTTCCACTCATTACCATTGCCATAACTGTTGTTTGAATGATACAATACATTACATATATATACTATCCATATAAATAATACATGCAAGGTCAGCTAAACAATACATGCAAGGTCGGCTAAAACAACAAGTGCAAATCTCTATACAAAGTCGGCCCAAGGTAAAAACTCGGGTTCACTGAACTGACTCGGTGTCCTTCTGATACTTGGCGTCCACTGCGTTACTTGGCATCGTCATGAACTCGGTAGAAGTGAAGGCACGGTTCATACTAAACACTTCGAATAGTTCTGAACTCGGTAACCACTGGAGACTCGGTAGAAGAGATGTCACTCGGTGAATACTTCTATCTGAACTGTTGCTCGGTGATCAAAGGAAATACTTGATAGAACCTTGTGACTCGGTGATAGTTAGTTTCCTTGATATCCGTCTGAGCTCGGTAAAAAATTAATTTCCTTGATAACCTCAGGAGCTCGGTTATCATGAAGTTCTCGGTTACATCTTTGTACATCTTTACTCGGTCAAAACTGATTCCTTTCTTTATCTTGAACACTCGGTAAACACTGATTGCTTTGTTCACCTTGATCACTCGGTAAACACTGACTTCTTTGTTCACCTTGATTACTCGGTAAACACTGACTTCTTTGTTCACCTTGATTACTCGGTAAACACTGAGAACTAGGTAAAGCTTGGTTTCCGGTGTGAGCTTGGTAAGCATTCAGAATCCAATAAGTGTTGTAACTAATGACAAAAATGTATCATAATGCCAACAAAAACATGTTACCTCTAGATCTTGTTCCTATTACAATCAACTTACTATCTTTATACTTGATAATCCAAGTCTTCTCTATAAATTGAAACTTATAACCTTTTCCTACAAAGTGTCAAAAACTCAATAGGTTATCTTTCAATCCATCAATAGAATACATTGCACCAGTGTTACTCTCTCCATCAAGAGTAATAGATCATATTCATGTGATGTGATAAGCTACATTATTACCAACTCTAACATTTTCTCCATCATGATTTCTAAACTTAAAAAAATTATTCATATCTTTAGTCATATGATGTGAATATCCACTATTTATAATCCAATCAGATTTCTTTTCAACTTGTGAAACTAGGGACTTTTCTTCTCTATTTTTTTTAAGGATTGTCTTCCTTTGTATCTAAAAATCCTAATTCATCATCACTTTCATTCTAACCTTTTTCCTCAAACTCACTAGCTTCATTTGTATACAAACAATCTCTAGGACTTCTAGGATTGAAATTCTTCTTATACTTTTTGTCTCTTTTACTAAACTTAGAAACATAATGACCAAGTTCATTGCAACTCCAAAATTTAAATTTTTTCTTACCATCTAGTTCTCTTCTTACAAGTCAAGAAATTCCTTCTTCAATTCTTCCATCCCCCTCAAATCTAGATTTTTTGTTGGTAGCATAGTGTCCACTGGCTCTCACACTTCTTGATATAGAGAGATAAACACTTAACACAAAAGAATATTTCCACTATGGAAAATTCTTGAGATTGCTTAAAGCTTACTTATGTTTCTTCTAATCTTTAACGTAAACTCTCTATAGGAAACTTCTTAATGCAAGGTATAACTTTCTCAATCACTTGTGATATTTGTCTGAATGTTGTGGTCGATGTCTTCAAGATCTTCCATATAAAGATTATTTTCATCTTTGTATCCATCACAAGAGTTAAATCCTACAACAATCTTAGATATTCTAACAACATATATTCTCACAAATTCATCTTCCATCATTTTAGCATCTTGAAACAAACACATGCAATTCTATAGTCTTTCTCTTTTAGCATGCTTATCACCTTCAAATTTAGATTCTAGGGCCATGCAAATTTCATGAGATTTCTTTAAGGATTTGACCTAACTATATTAATTCTTAGGAAAAAATTACAATAGTGCTTCTCTGGCAAGCATATTACACATAAAAAAAACTCATTTAGCTTCACTTTATTCCTCAAGTTTGCATTCTTCCACAATCTTCTTTTCATTCTTTGTCATTAGCCAATATCCTTGACCCATACATATAAAATGATTCTTCATCTTTTCCTTCCATATTTCATAGTTACTTCCATTAAATTTAGGAATTTCTTTTCTAAAGTGACACATTATTGAATTTCCATTGCAAGATTTTTCTTCAAGGACTCGATGCTCTGATACTAATTGTTATAAAGTAAAGTTCACCAAGATAACTGAGAGGTGGGTTTGTGGAGGGGGTGGTTGAATCATTTATCCAAGTATTAAAAAATATATAAACCTTATTAATCCTTATACATGTGAACAATATAATCAAAAATCATAACAAGATACTCATACATAATAACAATATATATGATAACTAGGGAAACCCTTGATCAAAGGAAAAACCTTGATGGGGATGATACAAAGAAAATAATGTACTAATATAAAAGTTTCTTGATAGAGGATGGACTCTATTAGGAGCCAATGAAATAAATTTAGTAAACATAAGTCCCTATAAGGAGACTTTGAATCCTTGTTAGGAGTTATACCTACCTTGTCAAGTATTGTAGAAGGCAGATGGACCTAGTGTCCAAATAAATTTATTGGAAAGACCACTAAAGTAATAGTCCAAATACTCTCTATATTATTCCTTTTAGAATAATATAAATTTATAACTTCTTCTATTTCCTATGACTCAACTTCTCCCCTTCTAATCTTCATACAAGATCACCAACTTCACATCTAATAATCGCTTGACTCACTTAGTCATATTTCTCAAATACTTGACATATGCCTTCTATAATATCATCCATCAACAAAATGAACATAACCTTTATTTATAACTAATGCACAAAATATTTTCTTGATTCATTGTTGAGGCTTTCCAAAATAATTATAATAGGACCTCATTATGATTTTTAAAAAAAATTATAAGTAGAAATCACTGCTAGCTTACAATCTTTAAAACTTTACAGATGTGCAAAGAGACCTTGCAAATTGATCGAAGTCATCATCAAGCTGTCTATTGTTACTGTCTAACTACATTCATCATGGTTCTATTCTTTTTAAGAGATATAAATCAATTATCAAAAAATAGTTATCAAGTATTATATCTACTTACTGTCTTCAATAAATCAAACCTATCTTCTACATGTCTTCAAATTTCTATAGATGTACTTATCCACATCATCAAGATATAGTGTAGACACATCCTTAACTCTACTTGAACTAATAATTAATACACAGTCTTTACAACCTCATTTTCTATTTGGTACAATGTTAGTCTTCACAAAATCAATGCTATATTGACATCGATGACAAACACAATCATGAATACAACATGTCGACCATGCTAACAATCTCCCAATGTTCTCTATAAATTCTTAGGATACTCTGCAACTACACACTCATACTAGCTACCTCATGACACTGAAACAACATATAGTTGTTAACTAATGATATCATTCATCTTTATTTCTAATTTATTAATATTGGTTATTACTTGTTATAACCTCCTCATGTTACCCTATTGGCCACTTCCAAGTTAGTGACACAAGAGCATCCACTTCATATAGCTACCCTACATTCACATCATCATCTCATGATGAGTATCCAAAGGCAATGGAAATTCTTAACCCAACTCCCAAATGAGCAATCCCTCAACTAGCCTATATTCAAGATGTTGGTTCTTGTAAGATCACATCATTTTCTAATGCATAGCCTTATGTGTAGGAACAACCAACTTCATGAATATGATAAAGTAATACCAATACAAGGGCTGGATATGAAAAAATTCAACAATGATATAAGTTTAATAATCTCACTAGACCAACCTATATTTGGGACTATGAATTCAACATGATTCATTATATGAAATAATTTGCCAAGTATCATGGGATCACTTAACCAACCTATATCTAGGAACAAATATTCTATATAAATCTCAATGTCAATGAGAAGAAGAATAACAAACATTGAAACATTTAATATAATCTAGCTCCTCAATCCAAGAAGACATTGCTAGAACCTTGACCAAATATGGGTGGGATGCCAAATGAGGCAAGAATGAAAAGATACAAATTAAAAATTATTACATTAAAAAAAATTTGATTTCCTAACTTAGGAATAGGATGACAAGAAAAAGGGTCCAATAAAATTCATTAAATAGGCTCAAATTCACAAAAAAGCAACTTTGACAAAACTCATAAGTTTGCTAAGAAAAATATTGGGACATGACTTTAGATCAAAAAATAAAATATCCTATAACCATTGTTATTCCTTTCTCCTAATCCTAAAGCAAATGGATAGAATATCTAATCATTAAATAAGCCAAGTAAAAATATAAGTGAAAACCATATGGCAGACAAAATGAGGCAATGCAAAGAAAAACAAAATTAAAACATCTCGAAATTTGATGAAATTAAAAAAACCTTGAGAAAAAAAGCCCAAACTAAGGAAAATGAAATAAAATTTTACGTTCAAGAAAATACATAAAAATTGGCAGCATAACATTGCAAAATATTACATTTGTAATTTTCTATGAACTAGAAATGTTCACCCTTGTCTAACCAAGTGGTATAATTCTATAGAAATAGAGGATGGCACTAGTTTTCCACTCCCTAAAATTTAACAACAAGAAAAAAAAGTAAATGAAGTAAAATTTAAAAAAAAAAATAGGAAGGCCTTACCTCATAGGAAAAAAAGCTAAAATGGGAAATGAGGCCATAAAATAATGCACTCATTGAATGCACTAAAGTACTCAACATAGAAACAATTAGCCATGATGAATATAAAGAGAGTTTCCTTGTGATAATCTACTGAGCCAATAGAACCACATCAACAAAACAAGAAAATTCCAAGAAGTGGGCTTGGCTATTTTCTCTCCAAACATGAAATAATCAAAATGAGAAATTAAAAATAGAGTTCCATTTTGCTAATATAACCATTTTTCCAAAGTGACTTATAAATTAATTAATAAAAATAACTTAATAAATAAATCACATCTTTCCAAAATTAAATCATAAAATTCCAACTAAATTAGAAATCAAACACAAAAAATCAACCAAGAATAAAATAAGGATTAAGTCAATTAAATAAAATCAATCTAAAATAATAAAATAACAGTTAATGTAATTGCTTCTACGATAACTGCATGGTCCTAAATATACAAACACTCTCTTGGGTCTAATCACATATGCATAATAAATCCATATTTACTAATTACCAGAGGCATAGAATAATAAAAAAAGATACATCACACATGCCTGGACAATATTATCTCAAAATGACAGGTCTAACAACTAATTGCATGTGTCACTTCTAGGGATATAAGTATTTCACTATAAAGGAATCAAGTGTAGATCCATAATATATCATAGCCAAAGAAATAGGTACAAAAATGACATAATTAAAGTATCTAAATAGTCACTTTTAATCATTTAAATAGCATGTTTTACACAAATTTATTGAAGAGGCTAGGTAATTATTTGTAGCATGATTAATTTAATTTATCTAATCATTAAATAAGTATTTAAATAGCTAATTTTCATAAACCTATTATAGAGGCAAGGTAATTATTTGTAGCATAAAATATCAATGAATCTAGTATGGATAAACTATTTTCTAATCAAACTTAAAAATTTAACAATGGAATTAATATAAATTACTTAACAATGTAAAGGACACCATAAAAATGTAAGTCAATGTGGTAAAACACATGAGTAATCTTTAATCTAGGAACCTAGTTAGGTGGAGTAGGACAATAATACATAGTGCAATCACTAAACACATCTAAGGGTAATCATCAAATAACACTATGACACCATATAAAACCAAGAAAGCGCTAACAAAACCCTCAACAAAACCATAAAACCCATCATAAGTATGTGAATCAAGTATAAGAATAATCAATTCAGCTAACACAAAAATAGATCCAATAACGCCAAGGGTCTTGACAACTCATGGGTGATAGCATGATCAATCACAAAGTGAGAGCATCAAGGCTGTATGCATCAAAATGAATTACTAAAATCAAATGGGATAAGCACTACAACCTTGATCTATTGATAGAACATTGGTTGGTTGACTAGCAAGTTACAAAATCATTAGACAATCCAACACCATCTATTACAATTACCTATTTTTCTATTTTGTAGTAGGGTGAGAAATCGTCATAGTGAGGTAATCCCTTTTTCCTCCCATGTGTCTTTTTGTTTCATGATAGTAGATATATATCCTAAAGCTATATTATTTATGATGTTTCTCTTGTGTTTATTATCTCATCATTTATGCTCTTTTGATAACTTTCTAACTATAATATTAGTGGGAAAGATATTTCTTTAGCTTAGATCTCTTTCACTAGCTAGTTCGGGTTTATTTTAGTACAAACCCCTTTTTGTGTTTTTATATTTTTTCTTATTTTTATTCTTGCTTTTCTTTTACACCCTTGTGCATGGATGTTGATAGTTGAAAATAAGAAAGAAAAGGGTATTATTTCTTACTACTATACTAATGAAGGAGTCATTTCAGATGTTCAGTATCAACATATTATTTACCATTTGCTACAAAATTAGTGCCCAAGAGAAATGAATTACTCCTAGAATAAAACTCTAATCTAATGAAATGTAAATCATACATATTAAAGGATGGATATCTATACATGAGGTATTATGTGTTTGATACAATCATTCAATTGTATGATATATTTGATGTTACACAAATGTCAAATATATGATGAGTAAATGAGTGTATGCCGATATCACTCAGGAGTGAAATGAATTCCCAATTTTAACCAAATTCAAATCAAGTTTCTACCAACCTCACTTGAGTGTGCAAGGAAAGTCCACATGCAACAAGTGTTAATTGAGGTTACTCAACTACCAAAGGGAATCTACAAAAATATAGTTTCTATGAGTTCACTTAGAAGACAAAGAAAAGTTGGCAGGGAACCAATGTTAACTGGGTTCACTCAGTTACCAAAGGAAGTTTGAAGGAAAATTGTTTCTAAGTTGGTGTCGACCAAGTTGGGTCAACTAACAAAGGATGTTCTTGTATCAATTTTTTTTGTTAATTCTAGTTGACTCATGAGATGAATTTAATTTATTTTAAACTGTATTCAAGCCAACTTGACAAGATAAAACATATAGATATAAGGTCAAGTTGTAGGATTCAATATGAAGAAGCATGGTATTGAAAAGATAAATCATGAAAGTGATGTAGAAGGATATCAAAGTATCCTAAGTGGACCAAACTACAAATAAAATTCTGATCAAGGAGCATCAAGTATTCATGATAGAGCAAAGATCTAAAATTAGAAAATATAGTTTGCATTAGCAATCGAGTTATGCCATTGTTACTCTCTAATAATTGTAGAAATGTATAAAATCTCTTAAGAGAGTTATCTTAACTATTTTCCAAATTCTCTAACAAGGTGGAATTTCTAGATTGAAGTGTCTAAAGACCTCTAACAAGATACTCCTAACACGGTGATCGAAATCCTTTAATAGGTTTACACCTATTTGTGTTTTTTGTAACCTTTAATAGGGTTCGCTCTTAATAGGTCTCATTTGAAAAGAGTGAAAAACAATAACTAGTTGCAATTGGTGGTTTTCCCAAATTGGGTTCCCACATTAAACCTGGTGTCACCTATGTTCATGTTATTTGATCTATGATTCTACAACTAAATTAAGTGATTTTAGGGTATGTGCAGGATCATGGTGTGCCAAAAAGTGGCAATGTGAAAAAAATATTGTTTGAACATGTCTAAAAGTGCTTCAAAATCCGCTTTGACTTTTTTTCACCTATCCGAGTACCAAACCTGGAAAGTAAGGCCCAAGCCTTATCGGATATCCGATTTGAGATCGGATATCGGATCTCATATCGGATATCGGATCAGATATCGGATATCCGATATGAGATCCGATATTCGATATCGGCGACATAAAAATTGGAGGGAAAAGGCAAAAAAATTAAAGGGAAAAAAAAATTTGTAAGTAATATAACTAATTTGAGTTATGAAATATGTAAAGATATAATATATAATCTATAAATATATAATATAATAACATAACTATTACATATAAAATAATATATAATCTATATATTATATAATAATATAATATAATATTATATATATATATAACGTAATGTAAAGATATAATATATAATCTATTAATATATAATAATATATTATGTTATTATTATTATTATTATCTATAAATATAATATATATTATTATAATATATTATTATTATTTTTACTATATTTTTATTAAATATAATAACATAATATATTATATATATGTTATTAATACATATTATTATTATTATCATATATAAATTATAATCTATAATATATTATTATTATTATTATCATATGTAAATTATAATATATAATATATTATGTTATTATTATTATAATCTATAAATTATATATATATATATATATATATGATTGTTATACTATATTATTATTATTTTTACTATATTATTTCTAGTGGAGTCATTTATATGGGTCAAAAGGGCTCACAGGATGACCTGTGACCCCTTTCGACACATTCCATGATGACATATGTCCCTAAGGGATCCTACAACCCCTAGAGACATATTGGAATAGTTTATATGGGTTGTAGGGGGTCATAGGATGACCTATGAACCCTTTCGACATATTACAAGACGACATTTGTCCCTAGGGGTCCTAGGACCCTTAGGGACATATTAGAATCATTCATATGGGTCAAAGGGGGTCATAGGGTGACCAATGACCACCTTCAACACATTTCAAGATGACATATGTCCTTAGGGGTCCTAAGACCCCTAGAGACATATTAGAATCATTCATATGGGTCGAAGGGGATCATAGGGTGACATATGACCCCCTTCGACACATTCCACGATGACATATGTCCCTAAGGGTCCTAAGACCCCTAGGGACATATTAGAATCTTTCATATGGTTTGAAGGGGTTCATAGGGTGAACTATGACCCCCTTCGACACATTACATGATGACATATGTCCCTAGGGGTCCTACGACACCTAGGGACATATTAGAATGCTTCATATGGGTCAAAGTGGGTCATAGGTTGACCTATGACCCTCTTTGACCCACTAAATGATGACATATGTCTCTAGGGGTCCTAGGACCCCTAGGGACATATTAGAATCATTCTTATGGGTCAAAGGGGCTCATAGGGTGACCTATGACACCCTTCGACCCATTAGATGATGACATATGTCCCTAGGGGTCCTAGGACCCCTAGGGACATATTAGAATTGTTCTTATGGGTCAAAGGGGGTCATAGGTTGAGATATGACCCTCTTCGACACATTACATGACGACATATGTCCCTAGGGGTCCTAGGACACCTAGGGACATATTAGAATGCTTCATATGGGTCAAATGGTGTCATAGGTTAACCTATGACCCCCTTCGACCCATTAAATGATGAAATATATAACTAGGGGTCCTATGACTCCTAGGAACATATTAGAATCGTTCTTATGGGTCAAAGGGGGTCATAGGTTGACCTATAACCCCCTCTGACCCATTACATGACGACATATGTCCCTAGGGGTCCTAAGACCCCTAGGGACATATTAGAATTTTTCATATGGGTCAAAGGAGGTCATAGGTTGACCTATGACCCCCTTCGACCCATTAAATGACAACATATATCCCTAGGGGTCCTAGGACCCCTAGGGACATATTAGAATCTTCAACCCATTACATGACGACATATGTCCCCAGGGGTCCTAGGATCCCTAGGGACATATTAGAATCATTCATATGGGTTAAAGGGGGTCATAAATTAACCTATGACCCCGTTCGACCCATTACATGATGACATATGTCCCCAGGGGTCCTAGGATCCCTCAAGACATATTAGAATCGTTCATATGGGTCAAAGGGGGTCATAGGTTTACCAATAACCCCCTTTGACCCATTAAATGAAAACATATGTCCCTACCGGTCCTAGGACCCCTAGGGACATATTAGAACTATTCTTATGGATCAACGAGGGTCATAGGTTGACCTATGACCCCCTTCAACCCATTAAATGATGTCATTTGTCCCTAGGGGTGCTAGGACCCCTAAGGACATATTAGAATCATTCTTATGGGTCACAGGGGGTCATAGCTTGACCTATCACCCCTTTCGACCCATTACATGACTACATATGTCCCTAGGGGTTCTAAGACCCCTAGGGACATATTAGAATCCTTATAATTGGTCAAAGGGGGTCGTAGGGTGACCTATGACCCCCTTCGACCTATTACCTGATGACATATGTCCATAGGGGTCCTAGGACCCCTACGGAAATATTAGAATTTTTCATATGGGTCAAAGCGGGTCATAGGTTGACATATGACCCCCTTCAACCCATCAAATGATGACATATCTCCCTAAGGGTCCTAGGACCCCTAAGGACATATTAGAATCATTTTTATGGCTCAAAGGGTGTCACAGGTTAACCTCTGACCCCCTTCGACATATTACATGACGACATATGTCCCTAGGGGTCCTAGGACCTCTAGGAACATATTAGATTCGTTCATATGGGTCAAAGTGGGTCATAGGTTGACCTATGACCCCCTTTGAACAATTAAATGATGACATATGTCCCTAGGGGTCCTAGGAGCACTAGGGACATATTAGAATCATTCTTATGAGTCAAAGGGGTTCATAGGTTGACCTATGAACCCCTTTGACCAATTACATGCTGACATATTTCCCTAGGGGTCCTAAGAACCCTAGGAACGTCTTAGAATTGTTAATGACCCATTACATGATGACATAGTCCCTAGGGGTCTTAGGACCCCTAGGGACATATTAGAATCTTTCATATGGGTCTAAGGGGGTCATAGGTTGACCTATGACTACCTTCGACCCATTATATGATGACATATGTCCCTAGGGGTCCTAGGACCCGTAGGGACATATTAGAATCGTTCATATGGATCAAAGGGGGTAATAGGTTGACCTATGACCCCTTTCGACCCATTAAATGATGACATATGTTCTTAGGGGTTTAGGACCCCTAAGGACATATTAGAATCGTTCGTATGGGTCAAAGGGAGTCATAGGTTGACCTATGACCACCTTCGACACATTACATAATGACATATGTCCCTAGGGGTCCTAAGACCCTTAGGGACATATTAGAATGCTTCATATGGATCAAACGGGGTCATATGATGACCTATGACCCCCTTTTACCCATTAAATGACAAAATATGTACCTAGGGGTCCTAGGACCCCTAGGGACATATTAGAAATGTTCTTATGGGTCAAAGGGATTCATAGGGTGACCTATGACCCCCTTCGAACCATTACATGATGACATATGTCGTTAGGGATCCTAGGACACCTAGGGACATATTAGAATGCTTCATATGGGTCAAAGGGTGTTATAGGTTGACCTATGACCCCCTTCGACCCATTAAATGATGACATATATCCCTAGGGGTCCTAGGACCCCTAGGGACATATTAGAATCATTCTTATGGGTCAAAGGGGGTCATAGGTTGACTTATGACCCCTTTCGACCTATTACATTATGATATATGTCCCTAGGGGTCCTAGGACCCCTAGGGACATATTAGAATCATTCTTATGGATCAAAGGGGTTTATAGAGTGACGTATGACCCCATTTGACTCATTAAATGATGACATATGTCCCTTGGTGTCCTAGGACCCCTAGGGACATATTAGAATCATTTTTATGGGTTAAAGAGGGTCATAATTTTACCTATGCCCCCTTCGACCCATTAAATGATGACATATATCCCTAGGGGTTATAGGACCCCTAGGGACATATTAGAATCGTTCTTATGGGTCAAAGGGGGTCATAGGTTGACCTATGATCTCCGTCGACCCATTACATGATGACATATGTCCCTAGGGGTCCTAGGACCCCTAAGGACATATTAAAATCGTTCTTATGGGTCAAAGGGGGTCATAGGTTGACCTATAACCCCCTCTGATCCGTTACATGACGACATATGTCCCTAGGGGTCCTAGGACCCCTAGGGACATATTAGAATGCTTCATATGGGTCAAAGGGGGTCATAGGTTGACCTATGACCCCCTTCGACCCATTAAATGATAACATATATCCCTAGGGGTCCTAGGACCCTTAGGGACATATTAGAATTTTCGACCCATTAGATGACGACATATGTCCCCAGGCGTTCTAGGATCCCTCGAGACATATTAGAATCATTCATATGGGTTAAAAGGGGTCATAGGTTGACTTATGACCCTGTTCGACCTATTACATGATCACATATATTCCCAGGGGTCCTAGGACCCCTAGGGACATATTAGAATCGTATATATGGGTCAAAGGGGGTCCTAGGAACTTATGTCCCTAAGGGTCCTAGGGACTTATTAGAATCATTCTTATGGGTCAAAGGGGGTCATAGCTTGACCTATGACCCCCTTGGACACATTACATGATGACATATGTCCCTAGGGGTCCTAGAACCCCTAGGGACATATTATAATAGTTCTTATGGGTTAAAGGGGCTAATAGGGTGACCTATGACCCCCTTCGACCCATTAGATGATGACATATGTCCTAGGGATATATTAAAATTGTTCTTATGGGTGTAAGGGGGTCATAGGTTAACTTACGACCCACTTTGACACATTACATAATGACATATGTCCTTAGGAGTCCTAAGACCCTTAGGGACATATTAGAATGCTTCATATGGGTCAAAGGTTGTCATAGGTTGACCTATGACCCCCTTCAACCCATTAAATGATGACAGATGTACCTAGCGGTCCTAGGACCCCTAGGGACATATTAGAATCATTCTTATGGGTCAAAGGGGGTCATAGGTTGTCCTATGACCCCCTTTGACCCTTTAAATGATGACATATGTCCCTAGCAGTCCTAGGACCCCTAGAGACATATTAGAATCATTCTTATGGGTTCAACGGGGTCATAGGTTGAACTATGACCCCTATGACCCCCTTCGACAGATTACATGATGACATATGTCCCTAGGTGTCCTAGGACCCCTAGGGACATATTATAATTGTTCATATGGGTCAAATTGGGTTATAGTTTAACCTATGACCCCCTTCGACCCATTATATGACGACATATGTCATTATGTAATTTGTCAAAGGGGGTCATAGGTCAACTTATAACCTCCTTTCACACATAAGAAGCATTCTGATATGTCCCTAGGGGTCTTAGGACCCCTAGGGACATATGTCATCATGTAATGAGTCAAAGGGGGTCATAGGTCAACCTATGACCCCCTTTGACCCATATGAACAATTCTAATATTCCTCTAACTGTCCTATGACTCGCAGGGATATATGTCATCATGTAATGGGTCAAAGAGAGTCATAGGTTGACCTATGACCCCGTTTGACCCATAAAAATGATTCTAATATGTCTCTAGGGGTCCTAGGACCCCTAGAGACATATGTCATCATGTAATGGGTTGAAGGGTGTCATAGGTCACCCTATGACCACCTTTGACCTATAAGAACGATTCTAATATTTCTCTAGGGGTCCTAGGACCCATGGGGACATATGTCATCATGTAATGCATTGAAGGGGGTCATAGGCCAACCTATGATCGCCTTTGACCCATAAGAATGATTCTCATATGTCCCTAAGGGTCGTAGGGACATATGTCATCATGTAATGGGTCAAAGGGGGTCATAGGTCAACCTATGACCCCCTTTGACCCATATGAACAATTCTAATATGTCGCTAGTGGTCCTAGGACCCCTAGGGACATATGTTGTCATTTAATGGGTCGAAGGGGATCACAGGTCAACCTATGACCCCCTTCGACCCATATGAACGATTCTAATATGTCCCTAGGGGACCTAGGACGCCTAGGGACATATGTCATCATCTAATGTGTCGAATGGGGTTATAGGTCAACCTATGACCCCCTTTGACCCATAAGAATGATTCTCATATGTCCCTAGGGGTCCTCAGGACATATGTCGTCATGTAATGGGTCAAAGGGGGCCATAGGTCAACCTATGACCCCCTTTGACCCATATGAACAATTCTAATATGTCCCTAGGCGTCTTAGGACCTTTAGGGACATATGTCATCATTTAATGGGTCGAAGGGGGTCATAGGTCAACCTATGACTCCCTTTGATCCATATGAACAATTCTAATATGTCCCTAGGAGTCCTAGGACCCATAGAGACATATGTCATCATTTAATGGGTCGAAGGGTTTCATAGGTCAACCTATGATCTGCTTTGATCCATATGAATAATTCTAATATGTCCCTATGGGTCCTAGAACCCTTTGGGATATATGTCATCATTTAATGGGTCGAAGGGGGTCCTAGGTCACCTTATGACCCCCTTTGACCCATATGAACAATTTTAATATGTCCCTAGGGGTCCTAGGCCCTTAGGGACAAATGTCTTCATGTAATGGGTCGAAGGGTGTCATAGGTCAACCTATGACCCCATTTGACCCATATGAACAATTCTAGTATGTCCCTAGGGGTCCCGAGAGCCCTAGAAAAATATGTCGTCATGTAATGTGTCGAAGGGGGTCATAGGTCAACCTATGACCCCCTTCAACCCATAAGAATGATTCTAATATGTCTCTAGGGGTCCTAGGACCTCTAGGGACATATGTCATTATGTAATGGGTCGAAGGGGATCATAAGTCAACCTATGAGCCCCTTCGACCCATATGAATGATTATAATATGTCCCTAGTGGTTCTTGGACCCCTAGGGACATATGTCATCATATAATTGGTCAAAGGGGGTCATAGGTCAACCTATGACGCCCTTTGACCCATATGGACGATTCTAATATGTCCCTAGGGGTCCTTGGACCCCTAGGGACATATGTCATCATTTAATGGGTCGAAGCAGGTCATAGGTCAACCTATGACCCCCTTTGACCCATAAGAACGATTCTAATATGTCCCTATGGGTCCTAGACCCCTAGAGACATATGTCATCATTTAATGGGTTGAATGGGGTCATAGGTCAACCTATGACCCCCTTTGACCCATAAGAACAATTCTAATATGTTCATAGGGGATCTAGGACCCCTAGGGACATATGTCGTCATGTAATGCGTCGAAGGGGGTCATAGGTCAACCTATGACCTCCTTCGACCGATAAGAACGATTCTAATATGACACTAGGGGTCCTAAGACTCATACATATTAATAATATACATATATATTGATAACATATATATATATATATATATATATATATATATATATATATATATATATATATATATATATATATATATATATATATATATATATATGATTATTATATTTAATAAAAATATTATGTTATTATATATATTAATAACATACTTATATATATATATATATATATATATATATATATATAAGGGGTCATAGGTCAACCTATGACCCCCTTTGACTCATATATATTAATAATATACATATATATTAATAACATACATATTAATATAATAATATATATTAATAACATATATATATATATGGTTATTATATTTAATAAAAATATTACGTTATTATATTTAGTAAAAATAATAATAATATAAATTATATTTATAGATTATAATGAGACTAACATAATAGGTCAACCTATGACCCCCTTTGACTCATATATATTAATAATATACATATATATTAATAACATACATATTAATATAATAATATATATTAATAACATATATATATATGGTTATTATATTTAATAAAAATATTACGTTATTATATTTAGTAAAAATAATAATAATATAAATTATATTTATAGATTATAATGAGACTAACATAATATGTTATTATATATTAATATATTATATGTTATATCTTTACATTATGTTATTATGTATATATATATAATTTATTATAATACATATTTACATAGTAATATAACAAAAATAATTTATAAATCATAAGCTATAAAATATTATGTTATAATATATATTACGTTATTATATATATATATAAGGTTATTATATTTAATAAAAATATTACGTTATTATATATATATATTAATAACATACTTATATATATAATATATATATTACGTTATTATATTTAGTAAAAATAATAATAATATAAATTATTTTTATAGATTATAATGAGAATAACATAATATATTATTATATATTAATATATTATATGTTATATCTTTACATTACGTTATAATATATATATAATATATTATAATACATATTTACATAGTAATATAACAAAAATAATTTATAAATCATAAGCTATAAGTCTTAAATCCAGTTTTCCCTCCAAAATGGGTTGAGATTTCAAATTTCCCACCAAAATTCACCTAGCCATATCGGTTATCCGATTAGGCTTGGTATTTACCAAGCCTACCCGGTCAACCCAAAAGACGTGTTTGAAGAGGGTTTTAGTGATACTCAGACTTCGGGTAGTCGTCTAACAATGTTATTTTGATTAAAATTGAATGAAACAAAAAGGGTTTTTTAATATCGCTCTCAAGATTCCATCAATATATTTTCTGTCAAATTCTGAGATTGATAAGTATTTATTAGTTAATTATCAATGAAGATTATTGTAAAGTGCTGATTAACATAGTGATTGAAAAACAGCTATAATTTTCAAACAGTATAACATTTTTTAAATCTAAAAGTTGCGTCACATTCTATGCTTCGCCTAGTATAAGAAAAAATTAAATAAAATTAAATTTGGTAAAAATTTCTATTAGTTAAGGTGGTTAGACACAGGACTCTTTTTTTTCCAAAAAATTTTTGGTAGAAAATTCATATTTAATTATTTATTTGGAATAAAAATACCAAAAAATATGCATCACATCCGGGCATGAGTTTAATTTTCATATCTATAATTATATTAAAAAAATATTATCATTTGATTTTGATTAAGGTGGTCAGGCATACACCTACTTTTTATTTTTGCCCTGAAATTTTTGTAGTACTGCATTAAAATTTAAACTTTTGACCAATCAATTATTTTTTTCTCCTGATAAGGCCTAGTAGTTTAGAAACTACATTCAATTTCCTACAGATTATTTTCTTACAACTTTTTGATATAAAGTCCACAACCACTTTAAAATTATGTGTTAAGTTGACATAACCCTGATTTTCTAATTTTTCACTGCCACTTAAGGCCATAGTTTGGTACACCATGATCCTGCACATACCCTTTAATCACATTAAAAATCTTAGAAAGAGATTAATTTAGTGTTTATCGAGTAATAGTTATCCTTAGTGTTGACTGAGTGATTTTAGTGCTAACCGACTTATGGTAGCATTTCACTTTTAGTAGAGTTTTGATTTTGATTTGTATTGACATCTTAAGGGATCTAGGATTTATTTTTGTGATAACTGATTCAACACTCCCCTCTCAATTACTCCTCTTATATTTCAAACAATTGGTATTAGAGCCTTTTGGTTCTTGTAGAAAAGGTTTCAAGGACCTAAGCTAAATATCAAGTTTTATTATAGAAGAAAGAACCCTAAGTTGAATAGGGATAACATTTAGGCATGACAAGGACTTATGAACTTACATTTGACAACAATTAGAGAGTCAGGTCTAAATTATCTAAACAGCAAGTATATGGCACCTACTGGAACTATGACTATACAAGAAATTATAGAAAAGGAGAATCATAACATTATGATGATTGATATTGCTTCAACTCTCAACTATGTTGAATTTGATGAAGTAAAAGATTGTGCTACTTCATATGAGATGTGGATCAAACTAAAACCTATCTATGGAGGTGATGATAATGTCAATAGAGACAAGGTAGAAAGTCTCAAAGGTCAATTTGATCAAATGAAGATGAGGGAAGATGAGAACATTACACAGTACAGTGAAAGAATCAAAGCCGGTATGTGTGCAATCTAAGTCTCAGGTGGGAAAATTGATGATGTAGTAGTGGTAAGAAAAGTACTTAGAAATGTTCTTCCAATCTATGAAATTAGAGTGTCTTCTATTCAAGAAATTATATGTGATCCTAAGAAGGATATAACCTTAGATGTATTAGTGGGAAGGTTGACAACATTTGATTTGAATAATTTTGATAATTATGTTCTTAACTCTAGTAACCTTGAGTCTTCATTCCAAGCCAAAATATCACTCAAGAAGAAAGCTGCGAATTTAAAAAGAAAAAATATAATAATGAAGATGAAGATGGTTTCGATAGAGATCTTGAAGTCATTAAAGTATTTCTTGCAAGAAGATTTCCCAAAGGTAAAGTAAAGTATAAAGGAAAAATTCCTTTGATCTTCTTTTCTTGTGAAGAATTTGGTCACTGTTGTCACTTAGGTTTGCACCCTTGTCCAAGGCCTATGCATGAGGACAACCTAGTGAAACATGGAAACAACCTCCAAGCTGTGGGACTTGAACTGCAAGGTTGAGTCTCCAGAGAAGGCCGACTTCCACTTACTATCAGGGCACACCTATCTACTCTTGGAGAGGAAAAGGGAGAAGAAGAGAATGAAATAAAATCTACCTAGTCTAATCTAAGGAGGTGATGCACCAAGATAGAGTGTTCAGACTCATTTCTGCCCATATATGCACTACCAAACCAAGATAACATTCAAAGGACATACACAGCTAGACTTATGTCAATCAACAACCACATATAGATTAGGAAACCAAACTGAAAACACAAGGAAAAGGATTTCACTTATATATTATCCAATAGGTCAAAAATAGATATAGTATGCAGGCCATAGATCTCAACAATACACCAATGAGAGGAAAGATGGATGCACATACACATTGATGGCTGAAGGAGATGATACAGAATGTTACACAGCTCAAAGACAAATGGAATTTTACACTGCAGATCTGCAAGCAGTAACAAAGAAATCAGAAAAGGAGTCCCCCCTCTACAAAAACTACAAAATTTGTCTTTATAGTTCAGGCATAACTGAGATCTATTGCGTTACATTTTCTTCTCACCTACTGGCATTAACTTCTCACCTTGAAAAATCTAATCAAAGATCTGGTGGCTTGAGTACCAAAAATATGATATTCCTTTGAGAAAGAGCCTAGAGAAGACAGAATGGTGCCAACAAACATCTCCTGACATAGTAGATAGATCTGTAATGGTGGTAGAATATCCTTGCACTTTGCATTCAGTTTTGAGTCGGTGGCATTGATCACAGGATCAAAATCTCGCGGCAAAAACCTAATTCATTATTTTTGGCTCATGAATTCATGAGGTCAAAGCAAGTCAAAAAGTTCCTTATGTGCCAACTAGGTCACGCAGGCCAATCATCTCTCTTTATTTTGCAACCTCCTGAAGGTCCCACACGTTGACCATTCCTTATGTTGGACTGGGCGCTATGTCACTGTTGATATCTCTAACCGTGCTGGTCACCAACCTGACTGCGCCACCTTTCCACCACCTAGCCGCAACATTAAAACTAACTGCCATGTTGACTATGATGATTGCACCGGCCGCCAGCCATCAACCATCAACCCTGGTCTACCAGCGAGACACGCATCAACAAGATGCTATGTCGCTATGGTAAAGACCACACAACTTCACCATAGCGAGATAGCGCCTTTCATTGATCTGCCATGATCTTATGATCGTGAAGACTCATCATGTTTCGTGCTTGCTTTTCAACTTCTGGGCCTGCAAAATGTTGACAGCACACCTAGCATCACCTCAACGACTGCACCCTGGCGAGACCTGGCCCCACTAACATGTGGCAAAAGGACACCATGTCACTATGGTAAAGATCGCGCAACTTCACCATGGCGACATGGTGCCTTCTATCAATTTTCCTTGATCTGACAACAAGCAAGATGGATACTGCCCCCTGCCCAATAGTGTATCAATCAATAGGAACTAGTTGTGTTGACTATCTGTATTTCCTGTGCCTCCAAACTTGGACCCATGAGGACACATTTCCTCCAGGTGCCAACTCGCTATCGTAAATCGCGTGCGGCTTATCCATAACGCGATGGTGCCTACCATTGATCTCTATAGATTTGACGGTGGAGAACTTAACCCCTCACTACACTAGCCATGTTGAAGATCCAGTCCCATGATCTATCTATATTCTAACCTGGCATATGTGGTTGTTCCCCATTGGCCTAATGAAGCACCACCTTAGTCTGACAAGGCACCAACCTGGAGGGTCCGTACTACTTTGACCCTACTGAGGGGACATGTGGTGCCCAGGAGCTATGTCACTATAGGAAAATCGAGGCCAACTTCCCATAGCGCCATGGCACCCAACGATAACATGTCCCCTGATTTTCATGTGTCTTCAAATGATTCACCACCATGGCACCGGACTCCACCAACTGGACAGATGAGGTACAAAATGGGACCCAACCACTTGCCTGAAGCTCTCATCGTGGTGACTTTTCGTTGCCACGAACCTTGCTCGCCGAACACTGGGGCTCACCGTAGAACACCTTCTGGTTGGGCAGGTGCTATATCGCTATCGAAAAACTCGTGAGTTTTCTGATGGTGACATGGCACCTTGTAACCTTTTGAACTTTTCGGCCCATGAAACTAACTGTTCACCGTGAACATTTCCTGGTGATGTAAGCTGCCTGCCATTTGAACTTTTCGTCGGGCACTATGTCACTATGAAGATTTTTTGGCCAACACATGATAGCGACATAGCACCCACAACATCATGGAAATTTTTTGACAGCCGAAACACGTTTGCCTAGCAAGCTGGACCCACCGGACATGTGTCCTCAGGGTGCCATGTCGCTAACGTAATTAACCATGCAACTTCTGATGGCAAGACAACGCTAACCGTTGATCTGCCTTAGATTTGACAATGGAGATCTTGCAAGCCATAGAAACCATGTTATAAGGCTTAGGCATTAAAATAATATTATCTTTGAGAATTAGCCATTGGACGGGCTGGACATTTGAAATTTGAATCTTGGCGGGGTGAACAAATGATAACATTTCTAGCGACTCATAGGGGGCATGAACCTGCTCGATGCATGACCAGTGCTTGTAAATGATCCATTGGGTCATGGAGTCAAAAAAGTATGAATATAAGAACTACAAAACCCTAAACCTTCTATGAGGAGATCAAAACATTGAAAACCCTAGCTCTGCCTCTGCAACCTCAAAACTGTCAAAACTTTGAAAATCAGCGACTCAAGAGAGAACCATGTGCATGCACACATATTGAAAAGCAGGAAACAATAGAAAAGAAACTAAACTACTTATGTACATTGATTCCCACATTTTCAGAAACAAGGCTTCAGATAGATCCCATTGACTGGAATGGGCAAAATTTCACTGTTTGGCCTGCTCAACTAAAATGCATTAGCCTACTTGCAACTAGCAATCAGATAGGGGCCACTCCATAGTGGGTCAAACTTGGAATGTCTTCCTAGTTTTGCTCTGTCTGAATCCTACTTTAGAACTAAATCTCCCTCTCTAAAGGTTCTAACCCTAGTTTTCTTATCAAAACTCCTTTTTATCTGCTGCTGATGTATCTCTAGGGTTTGCATAGCCTTATTTCTCTTTTCTTCTAGTTCAATTAGCTCTGCCATTCTTACTGACATGGCATTATCTTCAATCAATTCTAGCTGATGAGCCAATTCCAAGGATGGGAATTCCAATGAAATTGGGAGTCTGGCCTCCCTACCATATACCAGCACAAAAGGTGAATTCCCAATAGATCTCTTGGGTGTTATCCTATTAGCCCATAGAGCAGTTCTTAATTTCTTATGCCCGACCCTCTGATTGTCTTCTATTTTCCTCTTCATGATTCTGATCAGATTCTTGTTGGAAGACTTAGCCAAACCATTACCCTGAGGATAGTAATTTGATGGTGTGCTCAGGTAGATATTGTGATTCATTTCCCATGCACAAATCTGGGTTCCAACAAAAGACCTAGCATTGTCTGAGATGATAGTAGAAGGAGCACCAAACCTAGATACAATTCCATCAAGGAATTCAATAACTGATGGTTCTGTGGCATCCTTCAAGGCAACTGCCTTTGTCCATCTAGTGAAATAATCAGTAGCACCCAAAATCCACTTATGACCTGCACTAGATGGAGGATTAATGGGGCCCGTAAAATCCAACCCCCACTGGGTAAAGGGTTGATCCACCTGAATAGGATGAAGAGGGAGAGCTACAAGCCTCTGTTTGCCTGAGAAGAAAGCACATTTCTCACATTTTCTCACATATCCATAACAATCATGGAACAAAGATGGCCAATAATAACCAGCCCTCATGATCTTCATGGTAGATGTTCTCACAGAGAAATGGCCACCATCAGGGCCATCATGAAGTTCCTTAATCATCCTCCCAGCCTGGTACTCTTCTACGCATCTCAACAAGGTCCCATTAAAATCCTTCCTGAATAGGATACCATCAATTACAACATAGGGAATGGACTGCAGTCTATATTGTCTCCTTTTAGCTCTGTCCAATCTCTGAGGGTATCCATTCCCTGATAAGAAGCTCTTCGTATCATTTATCCAGCTCCTTGGACCATTAACATTTCCTTCCTCCTGGTGCTCTGTTAATACCATAGAAGCCTCTTCATCAAAATCCTAGCCTGATAACATTTCTTTGCACAATCCTCTCCCTCTTACCAGCTTGGTAATCAGAATATCAACATCATATTCCATTACCCAAGTGATCCATCCAGCTCTCTTTTCACTGATATCCTTGCTTAACAGGAAGTCTTTTACACTGGCATGGGGCACCAACAAATGGATCCTATTGTGGGATAAGAGGTGCTTGAATTTCTTCAAGGCTTTGATGACTGCAAGGGCCTGCTTCTCAACAAAGTTGTACTTATCTTCATATTCCTTGAGCCCTTCACTAAAGAATGCTATGGGTTGCTCCTCATCCTTGTCATTTGTTTGAGTCAAGATAGTAGAGATACTTGACTCACCACTCAGAGTGTAGAGGATGAAATCTTTCTCAAAATTTGGGTTCATGAGAGTAGGGGCTGAGGCTATGGCTGCCTTGATCTCTTCAAAACTCTCCTTCCCTTCCTTGGTCCATGAGAAGACCATACCTTTCTTAAGCATAGCTGTAAGAGGTTTCACCATGGTAGCAAGATTAGGAATAAACCTTCTTACAAAATTTATTCTACCAAGGAAACTTTGCAGACCCTTCTTGTGTTTAGGAAGAGGAAGGGCAAGTATTGCCTTTGTTCTTTCTAGATCAATGGTCAGCCCATCCTTAGATACAATCCGTCCCAATAATTTTCCTTGGCTTGTAGCAAAGACACACTTGGCTGGGTTAAGGGAGACCCCAAACTCTCTACATCATAGAAATACCTGTCTTAGATGATCAAAATGATCTTCTAAAATTTTTGAATATACAGTTATATCATCAAGGTATACTAAGAAAAACTTGTCAATTAATTTTTTGAAGGCCATCTCCATTGCCTTCTGAAATGTGGCACCTGCATTTGTTAGTCCAAACGGCATCTTGCAATAAGCATAGGTGCCCCATTTAGTAGTAAACACTATCTTATGTCTGTCGGATTCTTTAACCAACACTTGGTTATAATTAGAGAATCCATCAAGAAAAGAGAATCTCCTTGACCTACTGACTCTGGATAAGATTTTCTCCATGGAAGGGAGAGGATGATGATCTTTAAGAGAAGCCTGATTAAGATCCGTAAAGTCCACACACAGTTTGATTTATCCATTCTTCTTCCTAATAGGGACAAGGTTAGCTACTCATGATGAGTGTTTGATAGGAAATATTATATCAGCCTCTATCAACTTGGATAGTTCTTTTCTCATTAGAGGTTCAATCTTAGGATTCACTGGCCTCTGTTTTTGCCTTACTGGGTTGGCCTTATCAATTAAATATATGGTATGCTGAAACAAACTAGGATCAAATCCCTCTAAGTCATCATATGTCCAAGCAAATACATCATTAAATTCTTGACATAAATGAATAAAGTTTTCTTGCTCAGTTTCAGAATATACCTTACCCATATTCAAAAATTTTCCATCAGCAATTGTAACTGGGGCATAATCATCCTTTTCTGCAACTAGATTCATTCCTTTGCCTCTTGTTTGATCATCAGGATTAAAGACACTCTCCAAGGTAATGAGATCCTTGGCCAACTTATCAGAACTGAGATGAATGATCTGATCACCATATTGATCTTGTAGTCTTGACTGGTTTCTATTTGAGAATTCTGCCTCATTCTGCAAGAAACTCACAATTTTCTCATCAGAATCAAACACTTGCCAATGAGTGTTGTTGTCAGGGATGGCAGGCCACACTACCACCCTTATTTGTTGCTTCTTCTTCTCCTCAAGATTCCCTAGTACATCATAAGATGCACCTGCTACTGCAATTCTATCAGCATGTTTATTTTCTTTCCTAGGAATGCTCTGAATATTAAATGCATTGAAGCCCTCAAGCAAATCCTAGACTCTGTGTTTGTAAGACTTGAGCAGGACATTTTTGGTGATATTCTAGTTTCTCACTTGGTTAACTACTAACTCACTATCCCCATATACTCTCAAGGCTTGAATTCCTCTCTTTTGGGCAAGTAAGAGACCTTGAATCAAAGATTCATACTCGGCCAAATTATTGGGGCAACTAAATTGGAGCCTAAAAGAGAAGTAGTATCTTATTTGTGCAAGAGAGATCAGCATAACACTAGCCCCTACTCCATTTCTATTCCTTGAGCCATCAAAATACATACTCCATGTTCTATTTATATCATCATTAGTCCCAAAAAGATCAGGAACTTGAGCATCTTTCTTTATTATGCAATATGTACTAAGGCCTGTCTCAAGAGTCTCTAACATAGGCTCAAACTAATATGCATTTTCTCACTCATCCAAGAAGAAATCAGAAATCTCTGTTATGGAAGTGGCAGGCTCATTTACTATGTCATTTTCATCCATTTCTAAAATAGGGCAATTCATGTTGATGGGATTGGGGGTGTAAGATTCTGTGTGGTGAAGGGCTTGAGGTTCTGCTCTAATTGAGGCATTGGCTCCATATCTGGTCTTAAATGACATATATGACCAATAAGCAGATATGAATCCACCAATTTAAGTAGTGAAGTCTCTTGAAAGATAGATAGAAAAATAGGGCTTGACTTCAGCAATAGATATGTCTTGAATCACAGTGTAACCAGGGCATGCATGTAGGGCCATCTCCACATTCTTAAGGATACCTACAGTTTTGATAGTACTACCATCTAATTGTAACACATCCCTAACAATGGGCTCATATTTCATTCCTAAAGCATCAGCAACACACCTAGGCATTACTGAGCTACTAGCCCCTAAATCTATCATGCAATTGTGGACTAATTTGCCCCCTATAATCAAAGAAACATAGAATGGAGGAGGTCTAACCTTTTTATTTATCTCCACATCCCCTGCTGGTTGTACTAGACTTGTGGCACTCTCCATGATATATGGCTGATCCTTGGGTTCAATTTTCTCTAATTCTTGTTGCAGCATCATCTTCTGCATTGGTATGGTAGCAACAACATTCCACATAGAAATGTTCACATTTTTCTTCTTCATTTGCTCTACCACATTGAATGGTGTGTTAGGAACTTTGGTAGAAAATTTGGGAGCTGCACTTATAAGAGGTTGAGATGGGGCAACATAAGGATCACTTGCATCTTTCTTTCTAGAATCTTGATTTTGCTATTGTGAAGTACTTGTTTGTTCATTTGCTGCATGTGCATGAGGTGCAACACTTGACATTAAGGCCTGCCTAGGAGAAGGAGGGGCAGCATGTTCCATAGCTCTCTTCTTACTTCTTGTGTTACGAGCAATGAAATCCTAGTTTACATTACAATGCTCCCCAATCTAATGATTCATGAAAGAGAAATCATCATGTCCTTGAATATATGAGGCCTCCTTGGGATGATACTCCTTGTATGGTTGCTTCACTGTAGGTTCTTGGATAGTTAGGGCCAGATAAGATTCTGCCTTCTGGCACATGCAATAGGTATAAGAATAGTTGCAGGAAGGACATAAATCTTAATCTTGGGCCAAGTTATTTTGAGGGACTATAGCTCTATTCTGATTTGAGCTTGAAGCAGAAGCATGACTATTTTTCCTACCCTGATCAAAAGAGCTATTCCACTTGTTAGGAGGCCTACCACCATTTGGAGCCTGGTATTGCAATTGGGGAGGCTTGCCACCTTGAGCTTGCTGCCTTTCTAAGGCCACCACCTTGTTACTCATTTTTTGTATTATAGAAAAACTATCCTCTAATCTCTTCCCTTGGCCTTTCAACTCCCTCCCCTGCTCTTGTAATTTTTTATCCAAGGTCTTCTCTCTCTTAGCTATATGCAACACTAGACCCTAGAGCATTTCTTTGAGTTCATCTATTCCATTTGAGGATGTGGAAGCTTAGGGAACTGGAGTAAGGGCTTGTGATGTAGAAGTTGTAGGAAGAGGGGCTATTGTTGGTTGGTGGTTGGGAACATCAGGAAAGAAAGGCATAGGGGACCTTGGAGCCAACTTGCCTCCTTGTATCAGGATGTTCTCAGCTTTTATGGCTATCACATAGGCATTAGGCAAGGTATCTCCTCCCATAGTTTGGATTGTAGTGGCAATATCATTGTTGAAGGCTCTAAGGTAATGCAAGAAGGCATTACCGGGGGTAGGTTTCACTGTAGTAGGTATTCTATCCCATGTCTTTTGAAATCTATAATTAAAATCAGTCATAAATTCATGTGGGTCCCTTTTTATAGTAGTCAGCTGCTCTAAAAGTGACAAATGGTCATTTCTATCCTCAAAATGTTTACATAATCCTGCTCCTAGTCAATCCCAATCAGTTATAGAACCATGAGCTAAGCCTCTATACCACTGTAATGCTTTTCCTTTTAAAGATGAGGCTAGAAGTTTGACAACAACATCATCTTCTGTAATACCATGAATATTACAGACATTTGCTACTTCTTGGATATGCTCTAAAGGGGAGATGGAAGTTTCACCAGTAAAATCAAGTATACTTTTTAGTGCAGGTACTGGTATATCATGTCTTTGGGCTAACAATAGAGGACTTCCACCATTAAAGGTGGAAAAAGCATGAACTCTTAGTTGTGCCATGTAAACAAGTGTTCTATTGATGAGTGTTGATGGAAATCTAGGCTGAGTTTGAGCAGTAGGAGGAGTAGAGACAGATCTTATAGGTATATTAATTGTTATTACACCCCTAATTGGTGATAATGAATTTCTAGTCCTCCTTCTTCTAGGATTTGAAAGAGAAAGCTCTTGATATTGAAATTTACCTCTAGAAGATGCCCTTGTTTCAGCTCTAGGCATGAATCACTGCAACTTTGGCCTAGAACTAGATTTGTTGATGTTCAGAGTCACCAAGTACTTTGAAGAGTTAGCCTCTTGAAGGCTTGAATACTGAAGCCAGCACTACCTCTCCAACATTAATCTCTGAAACTCTTTCTTCTTGACACCAGTAGACTTTAAATTTGTTTGAAAATAGTCCCATCAGGCGTGCCAAAAACTGTTGTCACTTAGGTTTGCACCCTTGTCCAAGGCCTATGCGCAAGGACAACCTAGTGAAACATGGAAACAAACTCCAAGCTGTGGGACTTGAGCTGCGAGGTTGAGTCTCCGGAGAAGGTCAGTTTCCTCTTATTATCAGGGTGCACCTATCTACTCTTGGAGAGGAAAAGGGAGAAGAAGAGAATGAAAGCAAATCTACCTAGTCTAATCTAAGGAGGTGGTGCACCAAGATAGAGTGTTTAGAATCATTTCTGCCCATATATGCACTACCAAACCAAGATAACATTCAAAGGACATACACACCCAGACTTATGTCAATCAACAATCACATACAGATCAGGAAACCAAACTGAAAACACAAGGAAAAGGATTTCACTTATATATTATTCAATAGGTCAAAAATAGATACAGTATGTAGGCCACAGATCTCAACAATACACCAATGACAGGCAAGATGGATGCACATACACATTGATGGCTAAAGGAGATGATACAGAATGTTACACAGCTCAGAGACAAAGGGAATTTTACACTGCAGATCTGTGAGCAGTAACAGAGAAATTAGAAAAGGAGTCCCCCCTCTACAAAAACTAAAAAATATGCCTTTATAGTTTAGGGATAACTGAGATCTTTTGCATTACATTTACTTCTCACCTACTGGCATTAACTTCTCACCCTAAAAAATCCAATCAAAGATCTAGTGGCTTGAATACCAAAAATCTGACATTCCTCTGAGAAAGAGCCTAGGGAAGACAGAATGGCACTAGCAAACATCCCCTGACATAGTAGATAGATCTATAATGGTGGTAGAATGTCCTTGCACTTTGCATTCACTTCTGAGTCAGTGGCATTGATCATAGGATCGAAATCTCATGGCAAAAACTTGATTCATTGTTTCTAGCTCATGAATCCACGAGGTCAAAGCAAGTCAAATAGTTCCTTATGTGCCAACTAGGTCATGCGAGCCAATCGTCTCTCTTTATTTTGCAACCTCCTCAAGGTCCCATGCGCTGACCATTCCTTACATTGGATTGGGCGCTATCTCACTGTTGATATCTCTCACCACGGTGGTCACCAACCTGACTGCGCCACCTTTCCACCACCTAGCTGTAACATTAAATCTAACTACCACGTTGGCTTTGACAATTGCACCGGACGCCAACCGTTAATCGTCAACCCTGGTCTGCCAGCGAGACACACATTAGCAAGATGTTATGTCGCTATGGTAAAGATCGCACAACTTCACCATAGCGAGACAGTGCCTTTCGTTGATCTTCCCTGATCTGATGATCGTGAAGACTCGTCATGTTTCGTGCTTTCTTTTCAACTTCTGGGCCTGCGAAATGCTGATAGTACACCTGGCATCACCTCACTGACCACACCCTAGCGAGACCTGGCTCCACTAACACGTGGTGAAAGGGTGCCATGTCGCTATGGTAAAGATCACGCAACTTCACCATGGCGACATGGCACCTTCAATCAATTTTCCTTGATCTAACGGCAAGCAACATGGATACTGCCCCTTGCCCCGTAGTATATCAATCAATGGGAACCTACCACGTTGACTATCTGTATTTCTCGCGCCTCCAAACTTGGACCCACGAGGACACATGTCCTCTAGGTGCCAACTCGCTATTATAAATCTCGTGCGGCTTATCCATACCATGATGGCAACTTCCATTGATCTCTGCAGATCTGACGGTGGAGAACTTAACCCCTCACTGCACTTGCTGCATTCAAAGATTCGGTCCCACAATCTATTTGTATTCTGACCTAGCATAGGTGGTTGTTCCCCATTTGCTTAACAAAGCACCACCTTGGTCTAACAAGGCACCAACCTGGAGGGTTCATACTACTTTGACCCTACTAAGGAGACACGTGGCGCCCAGATGCTATGTCACTATGGGAAAATTGAGGCCAACTTCCCATAGCGCCATGGCGCCCAATGATGACATGTCCCCTGATTTGCATGTGTCTTCCAATGATTCGCCACCATGGCAGCGAACTCCACCAACTGGGTAGATGAGGTACAAAATGGGACCCAACCACTTGCCTAAAGCTCTCGCCGCGGTGACTTTCCGTTGCCAGGAACCTTGCTCGCCGAACACTAGGACTCACCGTAGAACACCTTTCGGCTGACCAGACACTATGTCGCTATCAGAAAACTCATTAGTTTTCTGATGGCGACATGGTGCCTTGCCGCCTTTTGAACTTTTCGGCCCATGAAACTGACTGTTCACCGTGAACATTTCCAGGTGACGTAACATGCCCGTCGTTTGAACTTTTCGTCGAGCGCTATGTCACTATGAAGATTTTTTGACCAACACATGATAGCAACATAGTGCCCATGGCACCGTGGAACTTTTCCAACTGCCAAAACACATTTGCCCAACAAGCTGGACCCATTGGACACATGTCCTCAGGGCACCATGTCGCTAACATAATTAACCGTGCAACTTCCGATGGCGAGATAGCGCCAACCGTCGATCTGCCTTAGATCTGACGATGGAGAACCTGAGGGCCATAAAAACCATGTTATAAGGCTTAGGCATTAAAATAATAGTATCTTTGGGAATTAGCCATTGGACGGGCGAGACATTTGAAATTTGAATCTTGGCGGGACGAACAAATGATAACAGTCACATTATTGCAACATGTCCAAACAAAGAAAGAAAAGAAGAAAAGAAAAATGACAAGTTTGAAGGAAAGAAAGGTTTCAAAAGCTACAAGAAAAAAGGTAGGAAGTCTTGTTACATTGCTAGAGATTTTGATATTAGTGAAGAAGATCAAATGGTGTACATTATTGTTAAAGATGAATCAGATGATGAGAATGATAAGATGACCCTTATCTCACACACTAGTAAAAATGATACATGTATTATTGATAGTGGTTTTTTTCACCATATGACTGGTGACAAATCTAAATTTGAGAACTTGGTACAATATGATGGGATAAATGTTAGATTTGGCAATGATGAACTTGTGATAATGCTTATTGGGTTCAAGGATTGATACATTATCTACTTAGTGTGGCTCAATTTAATAACATAAGATTCAAGGTAGAATTCATGGATGGAAAGGCCAATCTACTAGATGGGAAAGAAAATATGGTTGGGATTAGAAGAAAATTAAAGGTAATGTATTATACCTAGATCTAACTCTAAATTCATGTTTTATAACTCAAGTAGAAGAAAAATGGTTATGACATAAAAGGTTGTGTCATGTAAAATTTGGTAACTTGATCAAAATAATAAAGAACAATAGGGTTAGAGGCATTCCAAGCCTAAAGAAACCTGATATGGGCATGTGAAAGAACTATCAAATTGGAAAGATGGGAAAGACAAGTTTTACAAGAAAAACTACCATTCAAAAGAAGTCTTGGAGCTGGTTCATAAAAAATATTTTTGGTCCCACTAGTATATAAAGCTACACTAGAGATAATTATGTATTTAAGGGATAAATTAAAAGTCTTTCAAAATTTCAAATGGTATCTAGCTAGAGTGGAGAAGGAAATAGGAAAGAAGATAAAATGTTTAAGATTAGACAAATGAGAATTCATTTCTAATGGATTCAATGAATTCGACAATAAAAGATGAATTAAAAGATAGGTATCTACACCTTGTATACCTTAACCAAATGGTATTGTTGAAAGAAGTAATAGATCAATAATGGATTTTTCAATGAACCTGATAATAGAGAAGAATGTTGTTATCAAATACTAGAAAAAAACAATCAACACTATAGTTCATATCTTGAATTGAGTTTAGTTGACGAAGGATTCAAATCAAGAAGCTTTTGAATTATAGCAAGGCTATAAATCAAATGTGTGTTATTTTGAATTATTTGGAAGAAAATTTTATATTTTGAAGGAGTCAAGAAGAGGAAACTATGATGTTAAAAATTATGAAATTCTTGGGATACTCCAATAAGATTAAAGCATACAAATTTTTGAATCTATCTGTTGACAAAGTTATAGAGAGTGCATATGTGAAGATTGATGAGTTTGCAAAAAAATATTGAAGAAAAAAGTAGTAAGGAACTTGAAGACTACAAAAACTTTGTTTATTATGAGCCTAATACTATACCTAAAAATTAAACAAGTGGGAGTCAGCAATCTTCACCACCCAAGTCCCCAAAATCCCCAGTTCAATCTAAGTTGTAGCTAGTGCATTCCAAGTCACACTCTGAAGGATTCGAGTCATAGTTAGAAGGACTAAAGTTCAAGAAAGTGAAGACTAAGTCATCTCATGGACCCAAGTCATAGACAATAGGACCCAAGCATGATTCAGAAGATCATGATGAACTTAGTGAATTCAAAAAGGAGCCCAAACTTTGTAGATATGTCAAAAGGCATCATGAACCTAAGAAAATAATTTGAGATTAGTCAAAGGGTAGAATGAGAAGGAAAAAATTAAAATTTATATGTTTTTTTATTATGTTTGAACATAGATCTATCAAAGATGCATTAGAGAATGAAAGCAAGATAGAAGCAACGAATGAAGAAATTGATCAAATAGAAAGGAACAAAACATGACCTCTTGTTCCTAGACCCAAGGATATGAATGTAATTGGTAGAAAGTCAGTATTCAAAAATAAATTGAAAGAAAATTGAGATGTTTCAAGAAATAAAGCAAGGATAGTTTGCAAGGGTTATTCTGAAGAGGAAAGTACTAATTATAGAGAAACTTTTTGTCCTATTGCTAGACTTGAAGGTGTTAGAACACTCCTTGCATATGTAGCACACAAAGGATTCAAAATATAACACATGGATTTGAGATCAACATTCCTGAATGGAATCTTAGAAGAGGAAGTCTACATTGAGCAACCAGAAGGTTTCATTGATCCTAGAAAATTGGACACAGTTTGTAGATTATACAAATCTTTTTATGGTCTCAAACAAGCCCCATGGTATGAAAAGTTACACAATTATCTCATAAAGATTGGTTTTCAAAGAACTAATGATAACAATAGCTTATACATTAGAGAAGGACAAGATAGGAAGATTGTGTTGGGAGGAATCTATGTGAATGATACATTTTCCATTGGAAATTATGATTTATGTAAATCTTTTTGTGATGAAATGATTGCGGAATTTAAAATTTCAATATTTGGAGAGATCAAATTCTTTCTTTTCTTACAAATTCAACAAATGAAGGATGGTATCAATATTATTCGGTCAAAATACATGAAGGAGATACCAAAGAAATCTTGAATGGAGGATTCAAAACTAGTTGGAACACCTATGTATGTTGGATATAACTTTCCAAAGATGATGGTTCCAAAGATGTAGATCAGACTACTTATAGATCAATGATTGGAAAACTTCAATATATGGTACCCACAAACACGATATACCACTACTAGTTGGCCTGGTGGCTAGATTCTTTGCTAATTCTAAAGAAAATCATATGATGGAAATCAAAAGATTCATGAGGTGTCTAAAAGGTACTAAAGAGTATGGTTTGTGATATAAGAAAAGATGAAACTTTGATTTAAAAGAATTCACTGATGCAGATTGGGCAAGAGGTGTTGATGATAGAAAGAGCACTAGTGGAGGAACACCTTTTCTTGGAAAAAGGCTAGTACCTTGGGCAAGCAAGAAGCCAAATTGTATCTCTTAGTCTACACCAGAAATAAAATATGTTGTTGCAAAGGCCAATTATTCCAACATTGTGTGGTTTGAGAAATTGTTGTCATGGATGAAGGAGGAGACCAAGTACCCAATTATTATCTTCTTTGATAACACCAGTTCAATTAACATTTCCAAGAATCTAGTGATGCATACCAAAACCAAGCACATTTGGATAAAGTATCATTTCTTGAGATAATTGATACAAAGCAAGTTAGTAAGATTGGAATATGTGAATAAGAAAGAACATATGGGTATGTGCAGGATCATGGTGTGCCAAAAAGTGATAATTTGAAAAATATGTAGTTCTAAAATATCTCAAACCATTTCAAAATCTATTCCAACTTTTTTCCCACCCACCCTGATACTAAATGAAAATGATTAATATCTTTATAAGATCAACTATATTTTTTTTTATACCAAACCTATATGGTCAACTTTAAAAACATCTTAAAAATGTGCTTTTGGCTTGTTTTTATGTGATTTTTACTGCTAACAACTTTTTTCACCAAAATTTAATGAAATGAAAAGGGTTTCTTAAGAATGTTCTTATCTTTTCATAAATGTAAGGTTTTTCAAATTATGAGTTTAGTAAGTAATTATTACTTATTTTCTAATGGAGTTACATATAAAGTTATGACTAAAACACTACTTGAAAAACAACTATAACTTTTGAATGGTACACCATATTTTAAATCCAAAAGATGCATCACATTCTATGTTTCTTCTACTATAAGGAAAAAAATTAAAATTTGAAGTTTATAGAGTTTTGAATTAGTTAAGTTAGTCAGACACGAGATTTTTTTTATTTCAAAAATACTAAAGTCAAAAATTAATTAATTATTATTTGTTTAGAATAAAAATACCCAAAAATATGTGTCAAATCTAGGCATGAGTCTACTACTTATATCTAGAACATTATTAAAAAATATTATTATTTGACTTTGATTAAGGTGGTCAGACATACATCTACTTCTTATTTTTTTTGTAAAATTTTTGTAATATTACATTAAAATTCAAAATTTTGACCAATCAATTTTTATTTATTTGAAATAAGTCATAATAGTTTAGAAACTAGATTCAATTTCATAGAGATTATTTTCTCTCACCTTTTTCATATAAAGTTAATAACAAGTAGAAAATTGCACATCAAGTTGACATAACCCTGATTTTCTAATTTTTTATTGCCACTTAAGGGCATAATTTGGTTGACCATGATACTGCACATAGTCATATTGTAGACATATTCACCAAGTTATTACCTAAGGATGCATTTTTGTATCTAAGAGGTAAGCTAGGGGTCATTCCCCTATATGAAGTTTAGTAATCATATTTTAGTGATGCATCAAAAAATAATGTTGAAGATCAATCTAGTTGATGCAGTATTGTCAGAGTAGATTGCATATGGATCTTTACATCAAGGTACATGGAAAATATATTGATTTTTATCTTTGGCATGAGATGTCAAAGAGCGAAAGTTTATATGTCATATATCAAGAGACATTTTCCTAAATATTTTAAGATATCAAAGAGGGAGAAATTGTTCAGAAAGGAAGAGAGAGTTTGCTATCAAAAGGAGAAGTAGTAGTTAAAGAAATCAAAGAATGATGAGAGAAGGAGTTCACACTGGTAGAGGGAGTTCTTTTAGATGAGAATTAGAATGAAACTGATGATATTATGTTTACTTCTATATTGCTCTAAAATTTCTATGTATCATGACATGTTGAGTTTCCATCAATGCCAAAGAGGGAGATTGTTCAATACAGTTATTCAATTCTATGTTGTCTTTGATGTTACACAAATATCAAATATATCATGAGAAAATCATTGTATGTTAAGCTCACTTACGATTCAAAGAAATTACAAGTATAAAATAACTTTAGTTCAAGTGTCTACTAAGCTCACTTCGGCATCAAAGAAAAGTATCCAGGAAAAGAGTGTTAAGTAAGCTCACTCAGTTACTAAAGGCAATCTATAGAAAGATAGTGTCTACCAAGTTCACTTGACAGACAAAGAAAAGAATGCATGGCACGAGTGTTATTCAAGCTCACTCAGTTGCAAAAGGAATTCTAAAGGAAAATCATTTCTGAGTTAGTATTTACCGTGTTGGGATGGCTAACGAAATATTTTCTTGTATCAATTTTATTGGTTCATTCTGGCCGACTCATGAGATAAGTTGTATTTAAGATGAATTGACAAGGTAAAACTTTTTAGTATAAGGTCAATTTTTGGGATTGAATGTGAAGAAGCATGGGATTGAAAAGATAAATTAAGAAAGTGAATTAGAAGGATATTCAAGTATCTCGAGTTGACTGAGCTACAAAGAATATCCTAATTATTGAAGATCGAGTATTCAAGAAAGAACAAAGATCTAAAATCAAAAAATATAGTTTGCATCAGAAATCACGTTGCATCATTTTTACTATCTAATAATTGTGGCAATGTATAAAATCTCTTAAGAGAGTTATCTAAACAACTATTTTCCAAATCCTCTAACAAGGTGGCATTTCTACACTGAAGTGTCTAAAAACCTCTAACAAGGCCAATCCTAATAGGGTGATCTAAATATTTTAAAAGGCTCACATCTAAAAGTTTATTTTGTAACCTTTAATAGGGTTGGCTTCTAACATGGCTCACTTTAGAAGAGTGAATAATAGTAACTAGTTGGGATTGGTAGTTTTTCACAAATTGGGTTTCCACTTTAAATCTTGGTGTCACTTGTGTTTATGTCATTTTCTTTATGATTCTATAGCTAATTTAATTATTTTTAATCATATTAAACATCTTAAGAAGATATTACTTTAGTGTTTTCTAAGTAAAAGTAATTCTTAGAGTTAATCGAGTGATTTAAGTGCTAATAGAGTTACATTAGTATTTCACTTTCAACAAAGTTTTTATTTTTATTTGTATTGACATCTTAATGGATTTGGAATTTATTTTTGTGGTAATTAGTTCACCCCTCCCCTCTTAGTTACTCCTCTTATATTTCCAACATTATAAGGTTGTATACTTGAAATAATTGATCAATGATGACGAAAAAAAGGTTCTTGAGTAGTTTCATGAAAAATATGGAACTAGGTATGTATTTCTTGAAGCTAGGAAACATCATATCTTGAGATTTTGATACTATTAGCCTACATTATAAAAAGATACACAAGATAATATACACTCCTATGTGTGTCTAACAATCAATAATAAAGAAAGAAACACCCCAATTGCATTACATCTAGTACATAAGGTACACCCCTTCACCCATTGGGGGATTAATTTGTTGGGTTGGTGAATTTTTTTATCTTCCATAAGACATAGGTAAGTTATTTTAGAAATAGATTATTGAACTTTGACAACTAAAGATGAGATGCTCTATTGTCATACTCCTCAAATTGTCTCCACTTTCCTAGCTGACTACATTGTAATGAGGTTTGGAATTCTATTTTTGTGGTATGTGATAACAAAACCTCTTTTTTATATTTGATCCTAATAGAATAGGCTTTAGAAAATAAGGTAATGGTCAAGTTATCTTCTGATTACTATCCTCAAAAAAATGGAGTTTTTGAGTCAACAACCAAGAACCTATTTATTATGTTTGAATGTTTACTTAATGAAAAATGAAAATATTTACACACACAACTATCAAAATATACACTTTGGACTAATACAATCAAGGTTAAGAACACATAAGTTTCTTCTCATTACTTTTTACTCTATGATTATGAACCTATCTTCCCTATGACTTAGAAAATTCTCATCTTGATAATCATGAGAGAATGTGTAGAAAATGAAGATAGGATTCAAGTTAGGGTGATGAGCCTTCTAGAGTTAAATGCGAAATAAACTATTGCACTCAAACACCTGGATACACATCAAGCTTTTCTCTAGTGGTAGTTTGACAAAAGAGAAACTTTTAAATCTTATTGGATATCTAATCGTATCCTCATATGCGATAAGGAGAAATAAAAATTGGGTAGTCATACCATGTTAGACCGCTTGTGGTTTGGCCCCAATCAAATTATAAATATTTTAGGAGAAAATATTTTAATTTTATACATGAGAGTCAAAAAAATAAGAAATCAAAAAATTAGTCATTAAGTTTGTTTGTTTTAAGTGTGTTTTTAATCCTGAAGACAAGGAGTCAATTTTGTTATTCACCTTAATTGATTTATCCCAACTAGCCTCAGTATTTGGTAGAGATATTTATTTTTCAAATAAATTGAATGAATCTTAATGTATGTAACTTTATGCAAGTTTGATACCCCATTGATGTTGATTTTTTAGTCACCAAGCTTAGATTATAAATTGCTCATTCTCAAAAACTTTGCACTTTAAAAATGTCTAACCACCATGATGATAATGAAATGGTAATATTTTTTATAAATGTCTAGATGGAAAAAGTAGAATCAATAATTAATTGTGAATTTTTCATAACAATATTTTATAGAAAAAAACAACTTTCATGTCCAACCACCATAGTTCATTCAAAACATTACAAAATTGAATTTTGTTTTCCTTGTAGTAGGAAAACCATAAAATGTGATGCACCCTTCCAATTTAAAAAAAGCTTATACCATTTGAATATTTTTTTTTTCCAATCAGTATGCCAATTAACACTTTATAGATAACTCTATTAGAAAAAATGTAATTATTACTTATTAAGCTCATAGTTTTATATAAGTTGTGTCAATGGAAAGCTAAGAGCATTCTTAAGATACCCTTTTTATGTAATTAAATTTGAGTAGAAAGTTGGTTTTTTTGCATGTCGCCACATTTTAACCATTCATGATCATGTAAATACCCATATTTGTTGAACCCTTTGGAAATCACCAAGGCAATAGAAATTTTTATGGTAGCCTATCTAGACATCATTTTTAGTGAAGCCACAACAAGACCCTAACATTGGAGTTTAAGAATAATGACTAAGATAAAAGTGTGCTAGTTTTGATCAAGCATCCTATTAGTGTCTAAATACTTAATCATTTACAAGGCAAGGTTTCGTGGTCATCACTTGGACCAAGTCATCTAGTAAAGGCATAGTATATAAGGACTTTTTAATTTTGGAATACATGTTGAGCAAGTTAGAAATTGGAGAGAACCCTAGTTGAGACTGAGGGAACACATAAGCTAAGCTTATAGAGTAGAGATTGAGTAAATTGTAAGACAATTTTGGCCGAGTGAACATAATAAGATCAAGTGTGTAGAAGCCAAGTGCCAACACAAATTTTAGTTATGACCAAGCATTAAAACATTCACATATTGAGAAAACTAGTTTTGTCATATGATTTTGTAATTTTATAGACACTTATGTAAATCATTTTGGCCAACTTCTATATACAAAATTAAAAGATTTTACAAATACTTAAGATAGTATTTATGCATCTTTATAGAAGGTATTTATCTCAAAGAAATAATATCAACCAATTAAAAAATTAGAGGGCTCAAACTTTCAAAGATTGTCTATTTATTGAGGGCTCTAACCCTAGGATCATAAGAGAGTTAGATGATAGTATGATGAAAGGAATGGGAAAAAGAACAAAGAATGAGTGATTGGTAATGAATGGGTGAGTATGAAAGTGAAGGAGAGAACATGAGAAAATAGAGTAGGCAAGACTAAGTCTAAAAGGATAACAAGAAAAGTAATCTAAGTAGTGAAGAACATAACAAAGATATCAGAGTAAGAGATCACATTGAGACTTTGAATGGAGGAGATTCAAAATAAGTGTTTAGAGAAAACCTAGGGTTAGGTACTATTGGTGTAAATAATTATTTTCTATTTACACTTTACTTACATTTACTTAGGCTAATGCTTTAGCATATTAATTGTCATGTAGAAACCTAGGAGTTTGCATATTCATATGAGTTTTCATGTAGACAACACAATTGTTTGTACTCCAATTGAACACATGTTGTATACTATATCTCTTTGTAAGATATAGCTATATATTCTTATCCTCTCATTGATGCATGTACATTCATCCACAATGGAGGATGATCCACTCTTGGAGGACATGTGCTTAGCTATGGTGATTATCTCATTGTTGACTCCTAGTCATTCGAGTTGCCTTTATATATAGGCACTTCTAGTGTGTATTCATCTGATATCTATTATCATTTTGATCATTATTGGGATTCTCATTTGATCACTATTTGTCTCTCTTGCACCATCTACCAAGCTTCTTGATCTTGACATTGAATTATTGCCTTAGAAAAATTCTTATAGAATTGCCTTGTTGTGAGGAGAAAGATTTTTGTGTCTTTGATTGTGATTTTGAATTCAACTTCTTTTTCTTGTTGTTGGTGAATTTTTTCTGCCTTGATTTTTTTGGTTCTCATTACTAGCCACAATGCTTTAGAATTTGATGGGTTGAGAATTCCCATATCTAGCAACTTGGATTTTTCCAACTTCAACATTTCTACAAATGCATCAAATGAACGATTAGTGAAGGCACTTCCCATGGTCAACTTGTGAGTTTTGTAACTCAAAACAAAAGGTGCATACTCCAAAGGTAGCCTCTTCAAGATGTGATGAATCAATCTATCATCCTTCATTTGATTACCATAATCCTTAAGTAGTGCTCTCAACCCATTGGCTTTGTTGACATAGTCTTCAATTGTGTTAAAATTATTAGGATCCAAGAAAAGTAGATCATCCTCAATTTGGAATCCCTTTTCCTCATCTACCTTACCATACAACCCTTCAAGTTTGTCCCAATAACCCTTGGATTCCTTAGAGCTAGAAATGTGGAAGAAGAGATCTCTATAAAAACAACTCCTAATAATTCCTAAAGCTTGGTTTTCATTAACTTTCTAGTCAACTTGTGCATCAACATTGATGGGTTTTACAACTATACCATCAAAATATAGATTTAAACCTTTTTCCATTAGTATACTCCATACAATATCTTTCCATGTAGTATGATTGAGTAAAGTTGAAAGTGGAGTTTCAGGTGAACCCATGATGCAAAATTAAAAAGAGTACAAGAGGGAAAGAAAACAAGAACACTAGACACCCCCCCAAATTACTTAATCAATGAACCCCTTGAAAAGTGATGCTTGTGGTACTTTATATGTAGTGTGTTTACAATTTTCCCTACTTGTCAAAATAGACAAAAATGGACTTATAATCTTGATGGTTACAAAAATAAAGATGAAGCTATAGAAGACTCAATTATAGGAGACACTTGATCTCTCAAGGATCTAAACAAATAAAAGTGCTAAAATAGGACACAAATGGCCTAATTTTGAAAGCATAATATTTTCTTATAGCTACTCCATTTTGATACCAAATTTGGAAAGTAGACAAAAAGATATGCACTTTCAAATAAAATGGCACTGAAAATGTCTTTGTATGAGCCTAAACGAAACCTATGAAGTTGCAAAAAGGAGGATTGCTTAGCAATAGTCACCAAAATTTGTGAATTTTACTCAATTCATGCATAAAAACAAAAAACAATTGCACCACTGAAATATTTACAAGATTCTACCCAAAATATTAAAAAATTGTGCCTAATTTGGATTCAAAATGACCAAGATATGGCTCTTTGAAGTCAGACTATTAAATTGAAAACACATATGAAGAGGGGTCCAATTTTCAAGTGCTTTTTGACATCATAAAAACATGATCCTAAATTTGACAGTTTGGGTTCCATGAAGGAAAAATTTAAGAAACCTATGACACTGCAATGGGTGTCAAATTTAATGCCTTTAGTAACTGCAAAAATAAATTCTAATGAAAATCTTACCAACACAAATATCTATCTTGGAAAGGAAGCCATAGATGACTAGATTAGATGTAAATGCTCTCCAAGATGAACTAGTGATAAACACAAACAGATAGAGCTTGTTCTTGTTGTGAGTGATAGATTACAAACTCATGCCAAGCCAATATCATAAAGTATTTAGATTGTGATGCCAATTCCAAAGATCTCATATCCTAGAGGGTTGAATCTATGTTGATCAAATTGGAGGGAATATCACATGAAGCTCAATGTCACTATTCTTGTCATCGAATTGTGTGAGGAGACTAAAATACCACTTAGATTGTCAATATTGTAGAAAAACCTAGATTTTAGTGCTAATTTTTGTCAAATGCATATGTTAGGTCAATATATAGATCATTATGGATTTGATCAAGCTTGGGGCATGATCAAGGTTAGGATTCACTGTGAGAGATCAAGACAAAGTGCTCACATGCAAATCTAAATGTTTGTGATGGCTTTCCCCTTTCGTGTGCACTAACTAATGTTTATTTGGTTAGAGGCCCAAATCAGACAAATTGAAAGATGAATTCCAATTATCATATACCTTTGTGAGTGTAGATATGGATATCTAATGTTGTGATCAAGTCAGGCTTGTGTGCTCTTGCTTGAGGTCCAAAGAGAAGGACTACACAAAGAAATGTGGGAGTGCAAAATTAAAAAAACTCATCAAATATTTCAACTCACATGATTGGATTGGCTTGAGCTATGATGAATCTGTTGGGATTAAAGATAGAGTAACTGAGGGGGTGGGGGGGGGGGGGGCGTGGGGGGTGAATCAATTACTAACAAAATTTTAATCCGCAGATCCCTTAGATGTCTTAAAGATCTAGTTACTATTGATACTCAGTAAACATAACAAAAATGATGTAACTTGGTAAATTAAACTGTTACTTATCTTCAAGCAATCATGCATGCAATTGAAAATAAAATGAACATAAGAGAAACTAGATTTAATGTGGAAACCCAATATGGGAAAAAAACACCAAGTAACTAGTTACCAATTTTCACTCTTCTAAAGTAAGCTCTATTAGGAGTCATCCCTGTTAAAGGTTACAATACACACTGTTAGGTGTGACCCTGTTAGATGATTTTGATCACCCTATTAGGAGTGGCCTTACTAGAGGTCTTTAGAAAAATTCAACTAAACTGTCACCTTGTTAGAGCATTTAAAAAATGGCTATTAAACCAACTCTATTAAGAGATTTGAAATCACTACTACAATTGTTACAAAACAACAATGAACTGACTTGAACAAGATGCAACTGAATTTGCTGATTACGGGTCTCTATTCTGCATCATTAGATTCTCCTTGATCAAATATGGCTTTGTTGCTCCTCAATGATATCAGATCATCCTTCAAATTTTCCTCCACAATAGTCAATCCTCATATCACATTAATTCCACTTCTAGACTTAGAATTTGCAACTTGACCTCTTATTTATACCATTCAGATTATCAAGTTAGCTCATTCTCATGTTACATTTACCAATAAACCATACATCAATTGGCTACATATATTAATTTAATCAAATAAATGTTATTTAATAAAATAATGAAATCCTTCACTGCAGGCTGACCCTGCTCGATAAATACTGCTTTCGAAGATTTCTTGAGTTAACTGTTTTAACTCGGTTAACATTACATCATCTACAAAATCCTTTGGCTACTGAGTTTACTTGATAAGAACTAAATTCATTTTCTATTCATGAGAGCTCAGTAAGAATTATTTATACCATAATTCCCTTTGATGACCGAGTGAGCTTAGTAATAACTAAATTTCCTTGATTAAGCTTAAAAGCTTGGTAACAACTATCTACTCAGTAGATACTATAAATTTTCTTTACTAACCTTTGGGCTCGATAGACTCTATATTTTTCCTTGTTGACCATCTAAGCTCGGTAGACTATATCGTTCACCTTGTTGACTATCCGAACTTAGTAGGCTCTATCCTTTGCCTTGCTGACCATCTCAGCTCAGTAGACTCTATCTAATGACTGATATGATTTTTTTGTGACATCAAAGACAATACACAATTGAATAATTGTGTCCAACAATATCTCTCTTTGGCATTAATGGAAACACCACATGTCATAGTAGAATGAAATTTGAAAATAAGTCTTTATTGACATAATACTTCACTTTTTTCTTCAAATGCAGCAAGCTCCCTCTTACATAATAATCTCTCCATCTTACAAAAACTCTTATTATTTTGAAAATTTCAAAAAATATGATAGTATACTCTCCCTCTTTGACAACATATGCCAGAGACAACAAAAATCAACTAAATAGTATTGTATATGATGTACTGATTCATATGCAATGTCTTCATTGGTTTGTTGCTTCAACTGATAGATCTTCAATTCAGTTCTTGTTGATGCATCACTAAAAATCTATTTTAGTGAACTTTAGACAGGGGAATGACTGCTAACTTACCTCTTAGATACAAGAATGCATCCTTAGGTAAAGGCTTTGTGAATATGTTAGCAATTTTTTCCTTTGTATAGACATATTCGAATTTGATTTCCTTTTCTTCTACCAATTCTCTAACAAAGTGATACTTTATGGCAATACGCTTAGTTTTTGAATGCATCACTAGATTCTTGGAGATATTAATTGCACTTGTGGTACCACAAAACATAACAAGAGGTTCTTTTATTTCTTTTTTCATACCTTCCAATAATTGTTTGAACCACACAATGTTTGAGTAGTTTACTACTGCTGCAACATATTTACCCTCACCTATGGACTGCGATGTACAATTTTGCTTTTTACTTGTCCAAAAAATCAACCTTTTTCCAAGAAATAAAGCTCCTCCACTTGTGCTCTCCCTATCATCAACATTCCCTACCCAATCTACATCAATGAACACCTTTAAATCCAGATTTCCTCCAAGTTTATACTATAATCCATAATCTTGAGTTCCTTTTAAGTATCTAATGATCCTTTTGATTTCCATCATGTGATTTTCTTTTGATTTTGCTGAGAATCTTGCTACAATTCCTACTACAAGGTCAATTTTTGGCCTTGTGTGCACCACATATTGCTATTTTTCAATCATAGATCTATACAATGTCTGATCTACTTCCTTTGATTCACCATCCCTTGTAAGTTTTAATCCAATACACAAAGGAGTTGCAACTAGTTTGCATTCTTCCATAGAAAAAAATTTTAGTATCTCCTTGATGTATTTGGATTTAATAATGTAAATACCATTCTTACTTTGATGAATTTGAAGACCAACAAAGAATTTGATTTCTCCAAACATTGACATTTCAAATTCCTTGTTCATTTGCTTGGAAAATTATTTGCAAAGATCATCATTTCCTATGAACAAAGTATCATCTACAAATATTTTTGCCAAAACAGTCTTATTATTTGGTCCTTCCTTTATGTACAAACTATTGTTGTCATTAGTTCTTTGAAAATCAATCTGAATAAGATAGTTATGCAGTCTTCCATACCATGCTTTGGGTACTTGTTTCAGACCATATAATGCTTTATGCAATTTGCAGACCATGTCCTTCTTATCTGGATCAGAAAAACCTTTAGGTTGTTCAATGTAAACCTCTTCATCCAATATGCCATTGAGAAATTCTGATTTGACATCCATCTGATAAACTTTGAATCCTTTGTATGTAGCATATGCAAGTAAGGTTCTGAAACCTTCCAATCTTGCAACAGGAGCAAAATTTTCTCCATAGTCTACACCTTCTTCTTGAGAGTATCCTTTGCATACCAATCTAGCTTTGTTCCTTGATACCTTACCATCTTCATTGAGGTTTTTTCTGAATACCCACTTAGTTTTAATCACATTCTTGTCTTTGGGTCTAGGTACAAGAGTCCATGTTTTGTTTTTCTCTATATGTTTGATCTCATCATTCATACCTTCAATCTAACTTTCATTTTCTAGTGCATCTTTGACATTTCTAGGTTCAAAATCAGCAAGTAAACATGTGCTTTTCAACTTACTTCTTATCATTATTCCCTCCGATTTATCTCCAATGATCTAATCAAGTGTATGATGTTTCCTAACATACTTGGCTAACATAGTCTCCTTTCCTTTTAGGTGACTTGCTTTGTTAACCTTTTATGCTTTAGCTTTTGGTTCTGATTCTGTTGGCTTGAGCTTGGTAGATGCTAACTTAGTAGATTCTATTTGCAACTCGGGTTCTTGCAACTCAGTAGGTACTGACTCAGTTTGAACTTCTTGTGACTCAATTAATGAAGACTTGGGAGTTGAAGATTCCCAATTAACAGATGTATTTGGTATTGTATCAGGTTCAATGTAAATAAATCTCTTGTAGTCTTTAGGTTCCCTTTTGCTTTCTTCTTCTATTTTTTCTTCAAACTCATCAACTTTCACATGTGCACTTTCTATGACTTTGAGAGTAGATAAGTTCAAACATCTATATGCTTTACTTTTGCAAGAGTATCCCAAAATTATTCCTTCATCACCTTTTACATAAAATTTACCTTTTGTAGATTCTTTCAAAATGTAACATTTGCTTCCAAATACTTTTAGGTAACTTACATTGGGTTTGTAGCCATACTATAACTCATAGGGGTTTTGAATGAATCCTTTTTCAGCTATACTCGGTTCAAGGTATGAACCATAGTGCTGATATCTTTCTTATAGTATTTGATAGCAATGTTTTTCTCAATCATTAAGGTTCTTGCAAAGTCCATGAGTTCCTTCTTTCTGCTATTCTATTTTTTTCAAGAGTTCCAAGTGTTGAAACTTGTCTTTTGATTCCCCTTTCAATGCAAAAGTTATTGAACTCATGTGAAATGAATTCACCACCTCTATTAGACCTTAAGAATTTTAGTCTTTTGCTTGTTTCCTTTTCTACTCTAGCCAAATACCATTTGAACTTTTTGAATGCTTCTGATTTCTCTCTTAGGTACATGATAGTCATCATTCTTGAATAATCATCAACAAAAGAAGGAAAAATTTCTCACCAGTATAGCTTTCAATGCCAATAGGTCCACACAAATAAGTATGCACAATTTTTAGAACTTCTTTAGTCTGATAGTTCTTGTTTTTAAAACTAATCTTTCCCATTTTACCAATTTGACAATTCTTGCATAGACCAACCTCAGGTTTCTTTATGATAGGAATACCTCTTACTTTCCTGAATTTATTGTTTTTTATCAAGTTGTCAAAGTTTACATGACATAACCTCCTATTCCATAACCAACTCTCTTCAATTTGAGCAATAAAACATGAACACTCAGCAAGCTCAAGATAAAATAAGTTACCTTTTGTTTGAGTACTTGATCCAATCAGCTTACCTTTGTCATTCAGTAGCCTTGCTTTTCCTTGCATGAATTCTACTTTAAATCCATTATTGAGTACCTATGCCACACTCAAAAAATTTTGCTTTAGTCCTTCTACCCAATATGCATTATCACATACAATTTCCTTGGTCAAAGAGATTCTTCCTTTTCCTTTTATGCGATAAGTTCCATTGTTACCAAATCTTACACTACCACCATCATAGTCTTCAAAGTGTTCAAAATTAGTTTTATCACCAATAATATGATGAGAACAACTAGTATCTATGATCCATCTATCATTTCTACTCATGTGAGAAATACGTGCCATTTCTTCATCATTATCAGACTCATCTTTCACAACAATGTAGACAATTTCACCTTCTTCTTCATCATTAGAATCATTATAATCTTTAGCCATGAAACATGTTTTCTTACCTTTATCCTTGAATTATTTGAAGTCTTTCTTGCCATTGTACTTGTGACCTTTCTTCTCATCCTTGTTCTTCTTATTTGGGCACCTAAGAGCAATACGTCCAATTTCTTCACAAGAAAAATAGATGAGAGGAACCTTACCTTTATATTTCCCTTTGCCTCTTGAATATTTCCTTGCTAGTAGAGCTTCAACCACCTCAAGATCACTGTCTGAACTTTGTTCTGATTCTTCATCACTGTCTAAATGTGGATCCTTTGTCTTCTTCTCTTTTTCTTTGAGTGAAATCTTGGCTTCAAATACTCATTCAATGCTCTTGGTAGCTATAACATAATTATCATAGTCATTTAGCTCAAATGTAGTCAATCTTCCAACTATGGCCTCTAAATTTATCTTATAATTTGCTTCACATCTTCTTTCTTGAATTGCAGAGACTCTGATTGCATAGATAGGAAGTAGAGTTCTAAGAAATTTACTTATAACTATCTCCTCCTTGATATCTACTCTAGATGCTTTGATAGCACTAACACATGCTTTGATTCTTTCAACATACTTTGCTGTGTTTCCATCTTCGCTTATCCTCATTTGATCAAATTGACCCCTCAAACCTTTTGCTTTTTCTCTTTTCACATTATCAAACTCCTCCATAGATCTCTTTTAGCTTGTTCTACATTTCAAAGGTAGTTTTGAAATCTTTCATATCATCAAATTCTTCATAACTTAGAGTGGATTCAATATCTATCATCATGTTATTGTGAGTCTTTTTTTAGCAATATCATTGACAGATAATGTACCAGGAGATTCTTTAAATTTTTCATCAAGATACTTCAGTCCTGAATCACCAATAAAAGCCAGATGAAGTCTCATCAATCCTTGCCATTCTGAGAATTTGTCAATGTTAAGTTTTGGAATTTCCCTCTTGTAAGACATCTTGACCTTTGGCTTAGATCCTGAAAATCTTTTCCTATAAACACCAAAAGCTCTAATACTAATTGTTGGGATTAAAGATATGGTAACTAAGAGGGGGGGTGAATCAATTACCAACAAAATTTTAATCCATAGATCCCTTAGATGTCTTAAAGATCTAGTTACTACTGATACTCGATAAACATAATAAAAATGTTGTAACTCGATAAATTAAGCTATTACTTATCTTCAAGAAATCATGCATGCAATTGGAAATAAAATGAACACAAGAGACAACAGATTTTACATGGAAACCCAATATGGGAAAAAACCATTGAGTAACTAGTTACCAATTTTCACTCTTCTAAAGTGAGCCCTATTAGGAGCCAACCCTGTTAAAGGTTACAATACACAGTGTTAGGTATGACACTGTTAGAGGATTTTGATCACCCTATTAGGAGTGGCCTTGCTAGAGGTCTTTAGAACAATTCAACTGAACTATCACCTTGTTAGAGGATTTACAAAATGGTTGTTAAACCAACTATGTTAAGATATTTGAAATCACTGCTACAATTGTTTGAAAGGAACAATGAATTGACCTGAACAAGATGCAATTGAATTTTCTGATTACAGATCTCTGTTCTGCATCATTAGATCCTCTTTGATCAAATATGGCCTTGCTACTCCTCAGTGATCTTAGATCATCCTTCAAATTTTCTTCCCCAATAATCAGTCCTCATATCACATTAATTCCACTTCCATGCTTAGAATTTGCAACTTGACCTCTTATTTATACCATTCAAATTATCAAGTTGGTTCATTCTCATGTTACATTTACCAATAAACCATACATCATTTGGCTACATATATTACTTTAAAAAAATAAATGTTATTTCATAAAACAATGAAATCCTTTACTGGCCGACCCTGCTCGATAAATACTACTTCTAGAGATTTCTTAAGTTAACCATCTTAACTCAATTAACATTGCATCATCTACAAAATCCTTTGGCTACCAAGTTTACTTAGTAAGAACTGAATTCCCTTTTTGTTCATGAGAGCTTGGTAAGAACTATTTCTTCCATAATTCCCTTTGATGACTGAGTGAGCTTGGTAATAACTAAATTTCCTTGATTAACCTTGAAAGCTTGGTAACAACTATCTACTTGGTAGACACTACAAATTTTCTTACTAACCTTTTGGGCTTGGTAGACTCTATCTTTTGCCTTGTTGACCATTCAAGCTCAGTAGACTCTATCCTTTGCCTTGTTGACCATCTGAGCTTGGTAGACTCTGTCCTTTACCTTGCTGACCGTCTGAGCTTGGTAGACTTTGTCTAATGACTTATATGACATTTTTTTGACATCAAATACAACACACAATTGAACAATTGTATCCAACATAATCTTGCTCAGATTGTGTAGACTAGAGAATGGAGGACAATCCACTCTTGGAGGACATGTGCTTAGTTGTGATGATTATCTCTTTACGAACTCCTAGTCATTCTAGTTGCCTTTATATATAGACACTTCTAGTGTCTATTCATCTAATATCTATGATTATTTTGATCATTATTGGGATTTTCATTTGATAACTATTTGTCTCTCTTGTGCTATCTACTGAGCTTCTTGATCTTGGACTCATGCAAAGTAGTTCTCGATCAGACCTCATCAAATTTCCAAATTTTAGACCAGTCATCTATGGTGATGAGTTACCATACTATGGCTCACAAGCTCACCATGAAGAAGATCAAATGTGATCATCCAAATTGGAAAATCAAGCTTCCATGTCTGATTTGCAAAAAAAAAAATTCCTTAGATTTGACTTTTTCCCAACATAAGCAAATTTATTGTGAAAATTTATGGAAATGGCCACCCAGATGCAATGGTCAGGTCAGATCTTGCCCAAAATGTTCCCAACAACTACAAATATCTAGATCTAAATCATGGCCCTCAAAAATAAAGATAAATTAATATCTCCATCAGCTATACAATAAATCTCTTGTGGCTTTGATACCACATAAGAATTTTCCTAACGCAATAATTTAATGCCAAGATCAAGAAGCTCAATTGATAGCAGAAGAGAGATAAATGGTGACCAAATGAGAATCTCAATAATGATCAAAATGATAATATATAAGAGATGAATACACACTAGAAGTGCATGTATATATTTAGGCAACTAGAATGACTAGGTGTTAGCAAAGAGATAATGATCACAAGTAAGCACATGTCCTCCAAGAGTGGATTATCCTAATTGTGCATGAATGTACATGCAATAATGAGAGGATAAGAATAGATAGGTGTATCTTGTAAAGAGATGTAGTAGACAATATGTGCTCAATTGGGGTGTAAACAACTGTGTTGTCTACATGATAACTCATATGAATATGCAAACTGCTAGGTGTCTATAGGACAATTAATATGCTAAAGCATTAACCTCAATAAATGTAAGTAAAGTGTAAATATTAAATGATTATTTACACCAACATGTATTGAATTAGTAAATTAATAGACTAATTTAGGGAAAATATTTTAACCAAGTGATCCTAAAATATCTATTTAGAATCTCTTAATAGATTCCTTACTTGATTGTAAGTGTAAAATCCTTTAACATGGTAAGACCTAATTGTCTTAACACTTTTATCAATTCAAACCCCTCATAGTGTAGATCATTTTTTATGATCAATATTATAACCCTAATATGTTAACTTTATTATTGCAACAGTGAAGATTTATGGGTTTCATCCCCACCTTAGTTTGACCTTGACATCAAAGTGTTTCTGGATAACCAAATCATTTGTGTTATGTGTTGAAACTTTTCATGGATGTTTTAATGTCAAAAGTACAATTTTGATGTTAAGATATCAGATGAATTAGGTGTAGAATAGATAAATTTCTTTTGCAAGTAAAATTTTAAGATTCTAATTCACATCCCCACCCTCTTAGTATTGTGCTTCCCATTAAATCCTACCAATAATTAGTATCAAAGCTAAGTTCTCTTGGAAGAAGTCTAACAACTTGAGAGGATTAGATCTTGGAGATGGAGTAATACATGATCGGAAAAGTTTGTTGGTAAATAGATTGTTCTTTCTTATTCTAACTCTTTAATGCCCAAACTATGAACAATATTTGATTACAAATAGTTGAAAAGTGACTTTCTAAAAAGGAGAAATTTTCTTTGAATTAATAGGTACAACTCCCTATTGTGGATTTTCAATGAATTATGTTTTGTTCCTAAAATTTATATGGGGGTGTGTTCTTGACTTGAGAATAAGAGAGGTAAAATTGAGCTAGACTTAAATCGGATCTAACTTAGACAAGAAGTGATTTATAAAGAATTGATTAAGCTCGTGAACCCACACATCTTGTGAACTCACAAAGCTTAATAACTCGAATGGCATAATAACTAATACTAACCTATTCAACTAGAATCTAAGCTATAGAGAAAGAAAGAATAACTAAAGGGGAAAACATCTAAGAGATTTCTATTTGGACATACAATGATACCGCTTATCACATCTATTCACTACTTCGAAATAGGGGAATGAAACTCTGTTCATTCCTTACCTCAATTTAGACTAAAGAGAAAACATGTAGTTAACAACTAACTGAAATGGAATAGAAAATAACTGATACAAAATACCATTCAATTAACTCTTCAACATCAAGTACTTCACACCAAAAATTAGCCAGCATTTTATTAATATTTCAATTTCATTCATATAGGATTCTAAGATGACTGTTACAATAGAAGTTCAATCGGCCCATCTCTCAAAAGAATGGGAAATGAAAAGAAACTAGTTTTTCTTATTACAATGATTACATCAAAAAATAAGAGGCAAAATATGAATCACTTCACCTTCTTTCCCTTTTCTATTTTTTTCCCTATATTCCTTAGTATCAAAAATGATTGGAATTAGCTCTTCATGCCTAGGCACGTGTATGTTGGTGTATCTCAAGAGCCACTTATAATGCTCCCTAGCCAACTCCTTCAAAACATTGAATCAATCTTACAATTCCTTAGTGGCCACATGTATGTATCCACTGAGTTTCTAGAGTTTTGCAACTATATTTTTATTATTGTAGGATATATCTATTAGATTATCTATGAATATGGAGAAATTCTCCTACATGACAGTTATTCCTATGACACCTTTTTCTTTCTTGCTAGCCTATGAATCTGTATGTAGTCATCTCATGAGCTCAAAACTTCTATCTTAGTCCTTCTTTACTTTCTCTTTTATTTCCTTAATTCCCTTCTCTACTAAAAAGATCATTTCTAATTTGAACTACATGCTCTGGAGCCATTTGAACAAAGGCTCATCTCCTTTTGGTAAGATCTTTTCTTCGACAACTTCTTTTTCCTTCATTTGGATAATAATCTTCAAAAGAGAGATCCATTTATCACTCTTCACCGTTTCTTTGGCCAAAGTATTTCTATTTTTCAAAATGTCATCCTTTTATATTTCTAATCTTAAGATAACATTACCAATTTGCTCTAAAATAGAGACTCCCTCTAATTTGAGCTTCCTAGTCTAGTTCTTACCAATTTGACCAAAGTGCCTATCCTCCTAAAGTTGAGAGATAAGGGATTAAACCTGGGAAACAATAGGATTTCTTGTTAATGAAATTCTAGAGATATTTTCTAGTGGATTAACCAATTGTCTAATAAATCTATTGAGTTCCTCTATCTCCACCTTTATCCTAACCTTTGAAAACTTGAGGCTTTCTAGTTGTCCTTTAATTACTTCATTTGTTGACTTCCACAAGCCAAACTTGGTGTCATGTCTGGCCTCTCCAAGATCCACTAAATGTAAAGTGAAATCATTTTTTGTCATATCTTCCATTCATCCATCTTTGGTGGGCTTCACAATCTCCATGTTAGGTGCTTAGTTTCAAGATATGGTCCAAGGAAAGATAAGGTTTTCTTCTTCTTGATCTTACTCAAAGTGGACCTAAAATGAACTGCAAGAGATAAGGCATCCTTGTTTGGAGCACCTTCATCCTTCCTCTTCCTCTTCTTCTCCAAAGTGTCCTCCAACTAGGAATCTATGCCTATCACCTTGGAGGCCATCCCTAGTGAGTCTATGCTAAACATTTTCTTCCTGACTAGAGTGATTACTATTGCAATCAAAGAGAAGGGATTTTTCAAGACCTAAGAAATGAGTTTGGAAGAGCTCTGGCCTTTCTCTACCTCTGAGGTTTTCCTAGTTACCTAATATAATTTAGTAGATTCACTACAACTACTCTACCCATCTCCCAAATACACTATTTGTACTGGGGAGCTACTTGGTTACAAAAGTGTTTCACTTATTTGCAGAACTAGACTATGATGAAGTGAGGGAACTGGAGTGACATGAGGAGAGGAAATTGGGGTGGCAACACTATCTTTTGGCTCCTCTTTCTTCTTCTTCTTGGCCTTAGTTTGGGTTCCACTAACTAGGAGGAAGCCATCGTGATAAGTACTAGCCATGGGGATGTTCTTGTCTTGAGGTTGGTCACCTCCCACTAATGGTTGAGTGGGTTCTTGAGTAATGACCATGGTTACAACTATTGTGACACCTTGAGAGGAGGAAGGAGTTATAGCTATTGGAAAAGCTTGAGCTAACGTACTTTCACTTCTACTCCTCACAATAGTCCATTCAACCCATTTTCCAATTCTTTTGATGATTTGGGCCATCATGATTTGGCACATCATCCTCCAGTCCTTCAACATAAAAAATGATATTGTATGCTTTTATTTTCTCCACTGTGATCCTAGTGAAAGCACGGTCTAAATTTTCAAATTCATCTTTATAATCTACCCAATAATCCTCAATAGTGTAGCAGAAGTGTAGCACATACTTGCGGAAATGAAGTATGATGAGGTGAGGGACTTGGAGTGACATGAGGAAAGGAAATTGGGGTGGTAGCACTATCTTTTGGCTCCACCATCTTCTTCTTCTTCGACTCACTTTATTTTCCAATAACTGGGAGGGAGCCATCATGACAAGTCTTAGCTATGGGGATGTTCTTGTCTGGAGGTTGGTCACCTCCTCGTGATGGTTGAGTGGGTTCTTGAGTAATGGCCATGGTTATAACTTGTAGAGAATCTTGACTTGACATGTTTTTACTTCTACTCCTCCTTACAATGGTCCACTCGACCTATTTTTGAGTTCTTTTGATGATTCAGGCCATCATGATATCTAAGTCCTCCTCAGCATCCTCATAAGACTCCCAACTAATAGTAGTGTTTCTTAACACGGTTAGATATGTATTACTATACATATGTTTCCCATCATCCTCCAATCCTTCAACATGAAAACTTATATTGTATGTTTTTATTTGCTCCACTATGAGCTCGGCAAAAGCATGACCTCAACTTTCAAATTCATCTTTATAATCTACCCAATAATCCTCAATAGTGGTGATGTGTTTGATCACACTCCCAATCTACAACACCTCCCTAGCATATCTGTTTGGATCAAACATAGGTCTCTGGACCTCATACATCTCCAATATGTACTGCATCTTGAACACTTTAAGCATATTCTTTACATCAAATTGTGACTTGCAACTAAAAGCTCCTACTTTCATAGGTAACTCATATCCCTTCTTCTTCAAACTCTCACTTAGCATGATCACTTAGATTGCGTATCTCACAATCTCTATCAGCACAATCATGTCACTCAAAAATTTGGACAACTTTATGGGGAATCCATCAAAATTTGTAAGGTGCAAATATGAGAAAGATGAGAACAAGATAAAATAGCTTCCAAATAGGATAATAGTTGACATTGTTTCCATGTTGAATGTCTTCTTTGGGCATCCCTAGAGCTCCCTACAAATTCTCATAGTTAATGCATCATTAACTTTGACATACTCCCTATAACTATTTTACAATTACAAACATGGATAAAACTCATAAAATTTCACATCATTGGGAAAAATTTTGATTCTTGGGAGGCTAGGCCATAACTATAGAGACACTAGCATGTAAATAAGAAAGGAAGACATATAGGAAGTGTTGTGGAACTTCATAGGGCAGAGAGCATTGGAAAGATTTTCACTTACCTCATGGGCCTAGTCAATATATTACGTATCTAAACAAATAACTTTTACCAAAAGAAATATTGTTCAATAAAATTTAGAGCTTCTAGCTCACCTTTTAGTCTATGTAAGAGAACCAAAATGTCTACAATCTTAGGTTTGAGATTAGTACCAAATAGAGTTTTGGGGACCTTACTCTTAGTGCTCCATGGCTTTTGAAACAAGGACTACATAATCTCCTTCCTCATTTTCTTTACAGAGAACTTAGAGATTACTCCTCCTACTGTCAAATCTGAAAACTCCTCCCATTCTAGAACTTGGAGGCAATTCACCATAGTTGGCCTATTAATGGAGATCAATACTATATCATATGGTAACATAATCTATCCGGTATCTGGATTATAATTATTTATGCATTCATAAATCAATTCTCAAGCTTGGATTGCCACCAGGAAACCAACTACTTCCACTAGTCCACATCCTTAGAGCTTCTCAATTATGGGATGAATTGGCTCTAATTTTGGTCTTTTTTGGAAGTCTTGCATATCATAAAAATGGATTGAAGTATCCATGAAATTCTGCAATATGGACTTGATTCCATTCAGTCCATTGAAACCCACAAACCAGGTTACCATTCTCTCTGGTAATGAAATGAGTCAAAATTTCCAATCTAGAGAAAGAATTGGATATTGAATTCACAATTATAGGTTATTTGAAAATGTTGTACAATTTAACAAAATTTAAAGGGGCCCACTTTGTCATTTCTTTTCCTTTGCAATTGCCTTTGGCAGAAAATGGACTTCATCTAGGTTGAAGACCTACCAAGGAGAAGTCAATTTTGAGTTTTTTTCTTGAGATGATTCTAAGTATTATGATGAATCCTGAATGTTTCCCAAGGTAGTATATTGTAGTGAAAATATGAATTTACCATAAAATATCTCATTATCTTCTTACATAGATCTGTAAGCATCATTTGTTGCCTTTCATGGGAAATTACGTTCATGGATTGAAAACTTAGTATTTCTACAAGCTTCTTCTTTTCACTAAAAGTATGATTAGTCATGAGCAAGCTTAACTTTGAATAACTTTTGCATGTTGTAAGAATCTCCATCGGATTAGGTACTAAACTACTTGTAAGACTCAGAACATAAAGGAAAACCACATGGCTATGAAATGTGGTTGAAGGGAAAGATGAAAAACTGGATAAAGACTCTTTCAACCTAAGGTAACTTAAAACTAGACTCAAAAATACTTAGGCTTGACTGAAACACAAAATTCTCCCCTTTTGCAAAATGGTGATAGTGTGAAAAAGTGGGGCAACAAAGTCATTGACAACCAAATGATTGAAATCTAGATTATATTACAACACCTTGAAGGGGAAATAAAAGAGTTGAGAAAATCCTTGAGTAAAAATAAAGATGCAATCCATAAAAATGACACACTATTCAAGGAAATTGATACAGAAGGACTATTTGATAGTAAAAAAATTGATGACAGTAATGCAATAATAATAAAACTATTTGAGAAGAACAAAATTATGAGCAAAGAGGTAAAAGGCCTCAAGAGAGAACAAGAAACCCAATTAGTAAGACTAGGTGAAGTGATAGAGAAAAAGAAGAAAGCAGAAGAAGAAAAAAATCATGGCTGAAGAAAATAAAAGACAAACACAACCAGACTTGAAGAAAGATCATTTAAAGTATAGTAGCTCACAAAAAAATTGTTGGATATGATTAAGTAGATTATATTGCAACCCAAGAAGAAAATGGGAAGGATATGGAGATCACAAGTTTAAGGTCACAGAATCAGGAACTTATATGAACTATTTTGAGGACTACAAATAAATTATTGAAAGAATAAATAAACAAAATGAAGATCTAAAATACTTTAAAGAACTAATGACATCACCTAGATCATTGAGAGATGCTTCTAGACTAGGATACAAAAGGCACATTTAATCTAATGAAGAAGGAGAATAATTAAAGAGTAGAGAACAGAGAAATACAAAATCCTAAGGCAAGGCTACATGTCATCATTGTGGTAAACTTGGACACACAACCAAGATCTATAGAAGTAAGAATGATATGCAAATTTCTAAACCTAAGCTCATTGGTAATTGCTTTAATTTCAAGAAGGTAGTACACCAAGAACATGAATGCAGATCAAAGAAAATTGATACACCCACTACATCTATTTTTGAGGGACAATTTTGGATACAACCACAAACTTGTGTCACCCTTTTATAAAGGAAAATTATAGCAAAAATATAACTGTTCATCTTCAATGACATAAAATTGGTAGTATTATATAGATTTTGATAATGAAATGTGTAGAAACAGATGAATTTTAGGATTATAAATTTTAATAACTATTTGGAATAAGAATTGATATATTCTCCCAATTTTTATAAACAATATTTTACTTTCTGAAAAAAGCTAAAAATTAAGTGTCTAGTTCCCACCACAAAACTATACGAAGATAAAATTGTTTCCCTTAGATATTATATTATGTTTTACATAACATAGATAGCTAGAACAATAAAATATAAAAATAGGCTTTAGACCTATATTTTATTTTTAATAATGATTAAAATTTTAACTCACCCAGAATTGATAGTTTCATCTCCCACCACATTTTTTAAAACAAATATATTCTAACCAAAAGAACAACTATACACTTGAAGAGGACTCTCTCCTCTAGAATGTCATGTGAGTTTTAAATTTTTTGTATATGATTTATTATTTTCTCTTTTCTCAAAATTGACATCTTCTCAAGTGTTAAAATATGTACTTGTAGAATTTTTTAATTACAATATACTATATCTAATAAAAACACAATAAACTATATACAACAATAATTAATGCATGAACATCTGGCATCACAAAAAGGTGTGATCAAAATTATTATTTATCAAAAAAAAATTGGAGGAGAGAGAAAGTGATGAAAATTAGAGGAGAATAATAAAATAATAAAAGAGTGAAGAAAGCAGAAAAGAGGAATTTCTATTTTCAAGATGCACAGTTGGCATAAATAAAAAAATAAGAAAAATAGTTGTTATTCCATCTATCAAGTTGTGTAGTTGACATCTTAGAAGTTTGTGGAAAGTTCCTTAAATCACACATTTAATATTTGTTATGATCCACAAAGGCAGTTTAATTTACTAACTAGAACTCGTAGTGGTTTTTTATTGTATTTAGGTGGAAATTTAATATTTGTTCTAAGGTAGTTGTATTTACCTTTCATCCCACATTGGTTGTTCATCTTTGGTGGTAAGTCCCTATATAAGCAAGGCTTGTGAGCATCTATAATCAAGCTCTTTAGGTATAAACTCTTCAAGTGTAAGCTCTTGTAGTGAAGCTCTCATGGTGTAATTTCTTGTAAGCAAGCTTGGAGGTGAAAGCTCTTCTTGGTGAAACTCATGGTTTGAAGACTCTTCTTGTAGAAGCTCTTATTTGGGAGTTTTCTTTTGTTGAAGCATAAATTGTAAACTTTTTTTGGAAGAAGTTATATCTGTTATATCATCTTGTTGAAGAACTTGTAAGGATTTTGAAGTATAATAAAAGCAAGCTTTGTGAAGATTTTCATCTTCTCTTTGTCTCCATATTGTTGTGTTCTTGGTTGTGAGTTGGTAAGGGTGGTTTGGCCCTTTTTCAAATGGTATCATATTAGAAATTCTTGAGTCTATGGATAGATCACTAAATGTGAGGCAATTTGCACATGGACCTTGGGTTGCACAATTTTTTTCAAGAAGTTCTTGAGTGTGTTGACAGATCACCAACTATTAGGCTATTTGTAGGAGGATCATGATTCTAGATAAGTGTGTAGATAGATCACTGATTGTGAGGTAGTTTGTATGAGGTGCTTGTGTTGCATGAGATTTTTCTAATGAAGACTTGATTATGGAGAAGAAGAAGATGACTTTTTTGATTGGATGGATCATGAGAATTCCTAGACTTGAGAAAATTAGAGAAAGAAATCAAGAGGCATTGTGAGTTGCATTCTTTAATTTGCAAAAGCAAGTGAATGAATTAAAATAGTTGCAAAAGAGAAGAGTTTTTCATTAGAAAAGAGATGTTGACAATTCTTTGGATGCGGAAAAGAAAGAAGATCTAATGGAATATCACACAAGCAATATAATAATAGAGAAAGAGGATGAAGTTTTAAATATTTGGGAACCTAAAGTTGAAGAAGGTAAAAGAGAAGATAAAGAGTATTAACATGATAATATTTGTGAGCCAGAAGAGGCTAAAGATGATTTGAAGACTGCAATAGGGGAGGATGCATACAATTCTTTAGCTGGAAATGAAGTGAGTGAAGCAATTACACACATTATTGAAGACATGGAAGAAGAAATCAAAGATGAATATGTGAAAGAGATAAATTTCTATGAATTATGGGATGTTGAATATGAAATGAGGTTGAAACATATTGATGATGGTTTGCATGAGGATCTTGTTAGTGATTTGTGGTATGCAAAGAAAGATTTGTATGGTGTTGCTAAGTTTATTATAGATTTTATTAAATCCCATAAAATTGGAGGATGATAGTTATACTATGACAAATTTCATTGTGGAGGTGAATTTTCATTAACAAACACTTGTTCTAGCTAAGTGTTGGAAACAAAGGAAGAAATAAATATATCAATGATGAAAACTTGTTCTGGTGAGGTGTTGGAAGAGAAGAAAAAAATATCATTGTTAGTCGCTTCATTTGGTGAATTCATATCCACAAAATGTTTTCTACCATGGGTGTCTGATTTAGGAAAATCTTGTATTAGAAAAAGGGGGTGTGATCAAAATTATTATTTATTAAAAAAAAATCATGGAGGAGAGAGAAAGTGATGAAAATTAGAGGATAATAATACAAAAGTAAAAAATTAGAAAAGAGAAAAAAATAGGAATTTCTATTTTCAAGGTGCATAGGTGGTGTAAATAAAAAAATAAGAAAAATAGATGTCATTCCATTTATAGGTGGCATCTTAGAAGTTTGTGAAAAGTTTCTTAATTAATGCATTTAATATTAGTTGTGATCCACAAATGCAATTTAATTTTCTAATTGGACCACACAGCGTTTCTTAGTTGTATTTGGGTGGGAATTTAAGATTTGTTCTAAGGTAGTTGTATTTACCTTTTATGCCACATTGGTTGTGCTTGTAACATCTTTGGTGGTAAGTGCCTATATAAGTAAGGCTTGTGAGCATTTGTAATCAAGCTCTTCAAGTATAAGCTCTTCAAGTGTAAGCTTTTGTAGTGAAGCTCTCATGGTGTAATCTCTTGTAAGCAACCTTGGAGGTGAAAGCTTTTCTTGGTGAAGCTCTTGGTTTGAAGACTCTTCCTGTGGAAACTCTTATTTGGGAGTTCTCCAATGTTGAAGCATTTGTAAACTTCTTTTGGAAGATGTCATATCTATGATGTCATCTTGTTGAAGAACATGTAAGGATGTCATTTCGACACACTCTTCTCCCCATACATACTTAGCAGATGTTATGTTTTTCATGCACTCTTCTCCCCCATTGACATGAATGGAAAAGGCCTCATTATGTTAATTTATCTCTCCAAGTCTTCAACCAACTCAAGTATCCAGGTACATTGTTTAAGACCAAATACCAAGAGTCCTTAATGACTCATCTCATTATAGATACTCCCCAATAAAGCAAGCATTAGCATGCAATCTAGTCTAACAATGGTGCTTTGTGCCACTATATTGATGCAATCTATACATAATCTACTCAAAAGTAGGCAAGGGCATAACCCCAAGCACAACTCTCAAGTACTCAAATGTATCTTTAGGTAAGGGCTTCATAAAGATATATACAATCTAATATTTAGTTATCACATATTCCAATCTAATCTATTTTTATGTTGGCTTTTCTCTCAAGACATGATACTTAATAGATATATGTTGCCTTACAATGCAACATAGGGTTCCTAGACATACTTACTGTACTTTTGTTATCATAGTCTATGATAAAATTTTTTTAAAACTCAATCATGATAGTCTTTAGCATCTATTTTATCCACATAACTTGATTACAATTGTTTGCTATTGCAACATACTCTATGTTAGTCATACTTCGTGAAATATAATCTTGTTTCTTTCTTAGCAAAGAAACCATTCTTCCTCAAAGAAAGAATTCTCCCCCACTAGTGATCTTTCTATCATTTGTATTGCCTTCCTAATTCACATCAGTACATGCACATAGATTGAAAGCACTTGATCTATCATGCCACATTCCATAATCAATTATTCCTTTCAAATATTTCAATATCCTCTTTACTCTGCAATAATGATACTCCTTAGGATTAGCTTGAGATCTAGCAACATTTCCAACTACATTTTCTACATCTAACCTAATGGAAGTCATATATTGCAAATCTCTAATCATGGATATATACTTCTTCTACTCAACTGTAAGTGTCTCATCTTTGTTAGATAACTTGTGACTACTTATCATAGGTGTATCAATAGGCTTATAGCTTTCAAATCCAAACCTTTTCAACAAATATTTCAACTACTTAGCTTGTGAAATAAAAATATCATCACTATTCTACACAGTCTATAACCTTAGGAAAATCTTCATTTCTCCTATCATGCTCATTTCAAACTCATTCTTCATTTCTTCAAAAAAATTATCATTTTCTTCATCATTACCTCCAAATAGTATGTCATTAGAAAATATTGCTATTAGCAACAAACCATTCTTAATTTCTTTGAAATATAATTTACTATATATCACACCTTTAGTAGATCCATAGTTTGTCAAATAGTTGTCAAACGTTGCATACCAGGTTCTAGGTTCTTGCTTTAGTCCATATAGAGATTTCTTTAGGCTACATACCGTATCCATCTGATATACTTTGAACTTCTTATTTGTTGCATAAACCAAGAACATTCTTACTACTTCTATTCTGGTTATATGGGCATACATCTCCTCATAGTCTATTCCTTCTTGTTGTGAATATCCTTTTCACACAAGTCTAGCCTTATTTTTTACAAATTTTCCTTCCTCATTCATATTGATTCTGAATACCCATTTGTTTCCTATAACATTCTTGTCCTTAGGTATAGGAACTAATTCCCATGTTTCATTCCTCACAATTTGATCTAGTTCTTCCTTCATTTCTTAAATCCAATGATCATCTTTACATCCTTCATTTACACTCTTAGGTTCAACTTGATAAATAGACATAATTCTTCATTAACTTTTTTTCTTTTCATAACGCCTTTCTCTTTGCTTCTAGTTATCTAATCTAGAGGGTGATATTTTTTCATTTTTCTATTAAAGGTAGGAGTTCCACACTCAAATCTTATCTCTTCCCTTGGTTCATATCTTTATTCTCCTTGTTTCTCAATAGTTTGTACTTCACTCTACAAATCAATGTTAGTCTCAAAGAAAACTTTTAAATTCTATCCAACAATTCCAATATTATTATCATCAATAATAGTTACTAGAGCTAGGTGTACTTTAACTTTCTCTTGCTTAACCATTTCAAAATTATTATCTTTACCAAAAGGAAAACTCTTTCTATATTTTCTTTCTCTCATAGGACATCTCCATGAAAAGTTACCAAGCTCTTTACATGTCCAACAAATGAAAAATTTCATACTTCTGGCTCTCTTTTCATTAGTAGATCAGTTCCTTTTTTGCTCTTCATGTATTCTTTAGATTAGGATTTTCTTACACTTCTATTATTTTGTATACAACAAAAGGATTCTGGATAAGCAAAATCAATGCACAGATCTTTACACATATCTGACAACTCACCAAGAATTTATATCTTCTGTGAGACAAAATTTTCTCTATCTAACTTTGGACTTTTACTTCTTTCCATGATCCACCAAAGCTGTTAAGTTTTTCATTCAAGGACCTAAAGCTCTAATACTAATTTTTAGAATACATAGTCCATAAATATAACTAATAAGGGAGGGGTTAATTAGTTATTAGAAAAATATCACAATTATCAACCTTATTAAACTATAACCATATGAGCAATATAATCAAAAACCACAACAAGGTACTCATACACAATAACATCATATATGTTAACTAGGGAAACCCTTGATCAAAGGGAAAAACTTGGTAGGCATGGTACCCACAAAATCATGTACTAATATAAAAAAAAATTGTTAGAGGATGGACACTATTAGGAGTCTATAAAAATATCCATTACATATCAATCCCTGTTAGGAAACTTTGAACGCATGTTAGGAGTTTCTAAATAGAGATAAACCCACTATCCAAATAGATTCAGGGCAAGACCAATGAACCCACTATCCAAATGATCTTTATATTATTCCTTGCACAATAATAGAAATGAATGGTATTGCTCCTTCCTTTTTCTCTATCCTATCAACTAGATCACAAATCTTGCATCCAATAATTCTTTGGATCACTTACTTGCATTTACAAAATACTCTTCTCATTTTCTCACTTCTCATTGAATACAAGGAAAACATCTTTCCTTTATACTGTATCTTCAATATAGTTCCCTGATTTGGCCTTAGGGCTTTCCAAATTAATTATAATAAAATAGCTAATTAATTCATAATAACAATAGCACTATTATTTCACAGTATATGAAACTTCTCACATATGCAACACTAGGGATTGCACATTTGCTGACATTATCATTAGATTTTCTTATGTCATTAGTTGACTGCACATTTCTAGATTATATCTTTGTTAGAAAATATAATACAAACATCTGAAACTGCTTGTTAGGTACTCTATCTCTGTACTGCTTTCTATAAATCAAGCATATCTCCTGTAAATCTTTGAGTTAGGTACTGTGAATTGAACTTTAAAATCAGTTAATAGTATCAAATATGTCCATGAACATGCATTACTAGACAATCAAAATATTGTCCATACAACTAAGGTCTATGTATGTTGCTTTTTCAGTCTTCATAGACTTACTTCTATGTTAACATAAATGACAAACATTGTCTTGAATGCAACATATCAATAGTCTATAATTCTTAGGATACTCCCCCATTTTAACATAATCAACATTCATGCTAACAGGGTGTTTTCATTGTACGTATGGTCATGAGAGAATCTCTTGAGATGTTTCATTTGTGCATCCTTTTCTATCTCTTTTTGGAAGAGGTTTTTTCCCACTAGGACTTCTCTATTTCTCTATTTCATAGAGACTTGATTGTGATCGGGTCTCTCATTGGGCCTTGTTACCAAGGCCTAAGTTTGCCTTCAACATTGTAGTTTCCTTACATTTTTTTAGTTGCATTGTTACTTATCTTAAGGTGGGGTTGTTAGAGTAAAAGGTTAATTTAATTTAATTTATTAAATTACCTTTACTATCTTCTTCAGATTTCACATTACGCACATTGCATTTCCATTTAATAATTCATTAGTAATTATGAAATGTCTTTTCCTCTTAGGGTTTCCCTTTTATGGTTGCCTTTTCCTTCAAATAATTTATTGGTTGTAAATTAATTCATTTTGTTTTGCACAAGTAAATTGAATCTTCTTGTTTATTGAGAAAACCCTTCTCGAGATATCTTTCTTACTTTCTTGTAATGGGTTATTTGCATGCAAGATATCCAGGGATGTATGAATCTGTTCATCATCAAATTCTGCAAGCTATGTTTCTTTAGTTTATCTAGGAATCTATGAATTTGTATGATTACCTAGTTTTCTTTTTTACTAACCTCTTTATGCGTTAGCTTTATCTTACAAACCTAATCTTTGAGCTTTAAAATGCAATCATTAGAAAATTGAATATTTTACTAGAGTTCATTTTAACTCTTTTATAATTAAAAAACCCCAGAGAAAGACATGATATTTGTAATCCACAACACATTGAGCCTTCATATATTCAATATTTTAGAATTACCTTAAGCTAGTGCAGTCTTCTAAATTAACGAAATCTAATAGCAATTATTGAAAGTATAAAAATTTAAATGGGAGCAGTAAATTAGTATTACCTTTAATATTTTATTTAATTATAAATAAATACCCAAATACCATTATTAAAATATAAAAAATTGTAATTAATAACAACCATAATCCATGCATATAAAAATATAAAAATATAAAAAATGATAATCAATAATAGCCATAATCCATGCATAGAAATTTTGTGTGGAAACTCAAAGTGGGATATCTCTAGACTATTATACAACTAATTAAAATATGGAAATGATGGATCACAATAAGGGTGGACTACTATGGGATAGATATTTGTCCCTAAAATATGAAAAAATTATCATATTTCAGAGACCACTTACTACCAAAATATGGATTTGAAAACTGGCTTACCATATTTGCATCTATATATCCATGAGTGTAGTTCTTCAATAAAGAATAATGATAGTGGGTGAATTAGTATTCTATATCTTTTAATATTTTTAGACTAATTATAAAAATAACATATAAAGCATGTCAAATGGAAAAAGAACATAACATAAAAGAAATCAAAGAACTAGCAACACCATTTTTTTAGAGGAAAACATAGTTAACTACGAACTAGGTACTCAAAAACAATATATCATTTATAAAATCACTTCATGCATTACAATGAGAAAATTAGATACTATATCACATTTTTATAAAGGAAAATGTTGAAACAACACACAAAATTTCAATTTTAATGGTCCATAAAAGTGGCATTTGTGTTCAGAAATTGAAGATGGTGTAAACTAATGAAATATGTAAAATTGGATGATTTTTATAACTATTATTTTCTTTATAAAAAAAAATTGAGCAATAATTTGCGTATTTTTATTTATTTTCAACGCTAATTTTTAATTACAAAAAATATGGGGCATAGTTACTCCCAAAAAAGTGTATACATATAAAAAAAAATCTTTCTTTTAAGAATATGTAATAGATGACATGTGCATCTAGTAAAAAAATGGTCTTTGACCTATATTTTCTCCATTATAAGTAGTCAAAGTTGAACTTTTCAGAAACCAAGCATTTTTTTTCTATTATCAAAATTTCTCTATCAAATCAACATAATTTTTTTTAAATGACATATTCTTGGAGAGAACTCTATCTTATAGTGCTAGAATATAATTTTTTATTTTTTAATATTATTTACTATTAAACTTTTTTTTAAAGTAGCATATTTTTAAATGTCAAAATATCTTCTTGCAATATTTTGATATTATAACTAATAAAACACATGATATTTTTATGATGATGATATTAACTTTGTGATCTATAAAACTATATTTTAAAGTTTTATAGAAAGTTGAGTTTTAATAGAGAAATAGATTCAGTCAAAATAGGCTCACATGTAAACTCTACTATGACACATATTTATACATTTAACCTTTGATGATGTATAATAATAGGTTCTAACTCCTAAAAATATTCTCATTCCAAGCTAGTATATCTAACTAACTAATGTCTTCTTCTACTACACTAAATAATATATAAGTAACCAATAATTTGTGTTAAGAAATAATATATAAAATGGACAAGATAAATAAAATTAGTTTTTATCAATGAAAAAAGAATATATTCTTCTAGTCAAATAATCTCCACCTTTTACATTGATGGGAACACTTAGTTGAAAAGGGATAAGTAAAATATGTTGAGTATAGATAAATGATCTCCCCTATAAATGATCCTAATGTATCTTTCACACACTGTCTCCCCTTTGAAATAAATGGTAAAGGAAGGGTGAAGAACCATAAATTTATTATAAAGTTCAATACTATCTAGATATAAAAATTTAATTATGATAGGAAATACTCTTAAAACCTTCAAAACATCTAAATCAGTTTTCCTTAATGATATTTTAAACTAAATAAAAGTCTTGAATATAATTTTTAGAAGTTAAATCTCACCATAGAATACATAATTTATCTCCTCTACATGTATAAAATATGGTAGTTTTGGCAACATACTCAAAGTGGCAGATTCTTCTACGCTCCTCTAAATAATATCTAACTTAGGAAGGATAAGATTCCCTATATCAAAAGATCTCCCAAATATTCTCCTCTTGTTTTCCTCTAAAGACTCAATCTTGTTATGTAATTTCACTATATCCTATCCATAAAATTAGAAGAAAATCCCTTTGATAAATGAAAGTCCTTCCTTTTACATGTTATTTTTTCCAAGTTAATCTCCTTAATATATTGTGAAAGGTTTGAAAATTTATCAAATGCGTAAATATATTATTTCAAGTTATTAATGCCTTCATTTATAAACTTGTTAATTTAATCTCTAGCTACATATAATATGTAAAATGTATTCTAAACCGTATAATCAGTGGTGTCAAATTTTGTAGCAAAAGTATCTAGATCATAATTATTCTTCAAGAGTATTCTCTATCTTAGACCCCCTTAAAGGTTTCATCATATGGGATTTTATAATGAAATCTAGAAATATTGTGGTTAAGTATATTTTCTAGGAGGTAAAGAATAAAGAAAAAGTTAAATTTTCAAGAGATTCTTAGAATGGTGTACCTCCCCTAATTAAATTTATGTTAGTTGAAAACACGGTTGCATATTCACAAAGAATTTGGGGCAGTTATCTAGTTGATTTTGTTTTAGGAATATGTTTGTTTTCTAGGAGAGTGATTTGGAAGGATCCAGGTGAGTAGCCTATTATACCTCTGGATAGAGATAGATCATCCAAAATATTTTTAGAAAAAAGTGGTTTATTTGTCAGGTAAGGAGGATAAGCTAGTTTGGGCTCCTAGAAAAGATGGTATATATTCTTTTCAAGAAGATTACAAGCTCATTCAGTAGTAGGAGTCATCTAAAGTACCTTGCCATGCATACTCATTCTGTTGGAATCATGTAATTCTTCCTAAGGCAGGTTATTTTTCTTGGATTTCTTTAAAAAAGAGGGCTCCTACAAGTGATAGAGTAAGTAAATTTGATATTTTCCAACCATTTGATTGCCTATTTTGTAATCGATAACTTGAAGTTGTTGATCATTTATTCTTGAATTATCCTTTTGCACAACAATTTTGGTTGTTTTCTCTTGAAAAATTATAATATAAATCACTCCTCTACCTAAAAATTATGGGATCTTTTTAAATCTTGGCTAAAATTATATACTAATTCCATCTTCTCTACCTTGTGGAAATGTATTCCAACACTAATAGTGTGGACAATATGATGGAAAGGAAATAAAATAATATCTTTTCATAGTTCATCTTCCATTGAAGTTGTTCTCATAGATCTAGAAAGGTCAATATTTGGAGTGGTCAATGCTAATCATTCAAAACTTAGATGTAATCCAACTCTGTCTAATAGGGACACCACTATTATTCATGGTTGAAAAGGTATTCATGTGCCAATTGGTTGGTGTCATACACCTCAAGAAAAAAATATACACAATAGAGCAATAGTTGAATGACAACCCCCTATCCTTGGACTTGCTAAAATCAATTTTGGTGGCTCTTCTCAGGATAATCCTAGAATGTTAGGTGTTAGAGTACGCATTAGATATCATCATGGAGATGTGTTAGCTATTAAATATTTTCCCCTTCCTCAAGTTACAAACATGGCAGAAGCTCATGCTCTCTTTGATGGATTAGTCTTAGCAAAATAGGGTGGTTTTCATAATATTTAGGTGGAAGGTGATTCTATGGTTATTATCAATGCCTATATCAAAAGAGAATCACAAAATTTGTGGTTAGCATATATTTTATAAAAAATTGGTAGCTATTAGATTCTTTTGAAGAGGTTTACATTTCACATGCTCTTCATGAAGGTAATGCCTTGTCAGATTATTTAGCAAATCTAAGATGTGACAACTTGAATATTGTATCTTAAAATCTAGTTGATATTATTAATAAGGATAATGAGATGGAAAAATTAATTTTAATTTATAAAAATATTTGTAAGGGGTAAGAATGAAGTTATTCTAGTGTATGCGTAAGTATTTTTATGATATTATCTATTTGTACCAGATGAGGATATTGGGTTCTTTACTAGTTCTTTCCCATTTGAGTCATCAAATCGATTTTTATACATACACACACAAACACAAATGCATGCACGCGCGCGCGCGCGCGCACACACACACACACACACACACACACACATTTTCCTAAAAAAAATGTTTTTCTCTTAGAAATTATATTACATCAATTCATATAACTCTTATTACTTAGTTACTTGTCTCCCTTATCCTATATACATTTTTTCTAAATTCCTAGATTGACTATCTAAATTTTTCATTAACTCCTCTAACTGATCAAATGAGGAAATATTTGCATTGATCGATAATATTGTTCATATTTTTTCCAAATAACTCAACTACTCAAGTAATCAATCTATATCATTTCTCCTTATTTCTCAAATACTTTTCATGATGTTTACCTTATTATAGTAGTACAAATTTTGATAAGTCATTTGCACCCATGCTCTCCAAGAAGATAGGTCCCTAATGTCTTAAATAAGAAATGTGATTTTGAATCTCCAATAGTTCATGTTTGGTAGGTATAACTAATTTTATAGGCCTTTTCTCTATTATATTATCAAGTACATCTCCCACCTATTCATCCATTACTACTTTGGTATATTAAATAGGAACATTAAATTCAACTTCCATAACCTCTATATCATGCTCAGTCATGTTTCTTTATGGCCTTTTCATCTTTGATTCATCTAATGTTAGTCACTTGATCTAATTCTCACTAAAATATTTAGTTGGATCCTCAAATAAATATTTTGTTTCCTCATATTTCTAAAAATTATTTTTACCCTTTTTATCTATAGTGAGAGGGATGTCTACAATAAATAAAAATCTTCCTTAACATTGAAAATAAATAAATCACCAAAAAATATTTTATGTTCCCTTCTCTTTTTTCTAGGATCCTTCCTCCATGACCATGTGGACTTTATTCAATGAATAATTCTTTTAACACAAGTTTCAATGGCTACACCCTCAATCTTTTACAATAGTGAAATATTGTTAAGATTAATGAGACATAAATAATAACTACATACAAATATATCCAATATTAGAAGAAGAAAAAAATGCACACATAAGAGAACACAAGACACAAATATTTAATGTGCTTCACCCAAACCTTGGGCTACATCCACCAAACAATGAGTACATTTTTTTTATTATCCAGTGATTATAACCTAATTAGAATATGTAATCTCTTATAGCTCAATGCTGGTGCAAAAAGAAACTATCACATCAAAACTTATAAAAACCCCTAACCTAAGCCATTTTATACACTTGTATGTTTGAAGCTTTGGGGTTAAAATTAGATACAACATATCATCCCAAAAAATGCTGAAAAAATAACCCCAAAATTTTTTTATGGAGTGTATTTTGTAACCTCCCTAACCAATCTCCATAAACTAACAAATCTCCCACTTGGGGACTAATCAGGTTCCACACTATGTACTCAAAATATTAATCCTCTTCTTGTTAAAAATTTTCCCTTTTCTCTATCTCATCTTTAATCCATACCTATTCTCCTCTATTCCTCTAGCATGTGATCCTTACTTTCTACAAGTGTGCTACTAAATTTCAAAATAATCTAAGTGAGTCCACTCTCTAACTTTCTCTTTTCAAAATCATCAAAGAAATGAAATTGCGTCTATAGCTGAACTAAAATACCATATTTAAGAAACTTCTTAAGAGACTAATCAATGGTGTAAATATCCTTACCAGTAAATATTTTGGCTTTTGCATATCTTAAAATTTTGATTTTCTTCTTGGACAAGTATGATTTTATCCTTCAACTTCTTTAGATTTTTCTTTTCTTTTCAATCTTCTTATCTATTTCTAGTTTTGATTCCTCAAGCCTGAATTTAATTACATTAAATATACTATTGGAGATTTACTTTTAGGTGTTAAAGATTTGTCCCCTGAAAAAAGTATCATTCTAGACACTTTGATAAGTCGTGAGATTGATATTTTATCATCCTCATAAATAGGTTTCTATACTAATTATTTATTTACTTTCAAATCATTTTCATGTCCTCATTACTAATTCGTACCTTCTTGGCATCATTCACGATAAGAATATTGATCTCCTTATTTATATATTTCTCTATCATCTCTAATATAACCTTAACTTATATTTGCATGTTATTGACCTCTTTTCCATCATGTCAATATAAATTTTATTCATTTAGTCAACATAGTTAACATATATGTTATCCATAATCTTATATCCCATAAGTTGTATCCATATATCCCTTAGTTTAACTACCTCAATATAACACTAGCTAGTTTCAATAACAAAGGAAAATTTGTCAACAAAGTTATAAAAAATCTCACTAGGAATGCTCTTACTCATTTTAATTTTCTTATAGAGCATCTTAAAATGTCTTGAGAGGATAATATGAATCTAATATTTGTCTTTTGACCTATATAAATTATTATATTTGTTGATTTGATTTGGTACATCCTTTTTCTAAGTAATTCCAAAAAAATAGTTTATAAGAGAACATGTGTATAACCACAAATGATACATTAATATCTTATATATATATATATATATATATATATATATATATATATATATATATATATATATATATATATATATATATATATATATATATATATATATATATATATATCCATTTTAATATTCTATAATATTTCTAACAACTAAGTTCTTATAATATTCAAAATATCAATTATTTATCCTCTTTCAATATTTGGTAAGAAAAACAATAATTACACAATATAGTAAACTTTCTTGCTAGTGTATACCTTGTAATGAAGAGTCATTGAATAAATTTGATATTTAATTAAATAATCTCATATTCCAATGTGACTTATTAACCTCATCCCAAATATACTATTAGAAAAAATTTAGATTACAAGTGTTGCTTATGGCACTAAATATAGTGACTTATCCAATTAGCTCCTTTGGAATGTTAAGCTATTAATAATTAATCCAAAAGAATGTATTATGAATTATACTCAGAAAAATATTAATACATTCCATCTCCTTGAATTCCAAAAAATATTATAGTATAGTAGATTAATCTATTTAACCTTACAAATTTCATCTTTGAGATTTCCATTCTCGCACATAGATTTATATTGCTTATGAATATCTATATAGTACCAATTTCCACTACATTTGAATCAATATAGGTTTAAATATCATGAAAATTCATAATTTCATATCAATTATAAAAAATTGTACCTTCTAGATTACTTTCCATTAATTGATACCTAGGATTTTTCAAAATGCTAACATTTTTTTTGGGTATTTGTAGTCATATGGAAATCTAGATGTGATTTTCAGAAATAAATATGCTCAAAACACATCTAGGTTTTTTTTCCCATTCTAATAACTACTTAAATAAGTTTCTAATTTATTTTATTAGTCAATCTTCATGTCATAATGTGTGTAATATGATAACAATTCTTGTTTTATTCCTCCAATTTGGTCAATAAATATTGTTCATAACTTCATCGACAAAATAGACAATAAAAAGAAATGAACCAATGAATCTAATATAACCATCCATATAACCAAATCTCATTCTTCTATCAAAGATTTGAAAATTTAGGTTCGGTATTGAACTTTCCTAAAAACCACATCACAACATGATAACATCTAAAGGCTTCCCTCGACTATCTTCTATACTCACCCTAGTAGGTTACCGAATTATCTTGTTCACAAAGAATTGACAATAGGACCCATGTGATTTGTCGAATAGATTAATTTTGTATTTTCCCAAGCACTGTCTTCTTCCTTTTATTCTTAACATCATTCACACAAATTTTATTTCCATTATCATCACTACTTGCAGTTCTTTTCTTAACTAAATCAATCATTCTCATTCCATTTTCTCTCTGTCTTCAAATTTTGACAATAAGTCCACAATTATTGGTTTTGCAAAAAATGAAAATCTTATTTGCATACCTCAAATTGTTCAATTTTTTCCTCAAATTCCAATTCTTTTCAATATTTCCAAATTATTTACACTTGTATCATGTAGGGTTTCTATAATTTCAATTATATCTCATCTCCAGTCTAGATCTGGATTTGCATTCTTTCGATCTATATCTATACTTCTAACATGTCAAACAATATCCAAAAAAGGGTTTTAGCATTTCAATTCTATAGTATAAATTTTCTATATAACCAAGTTTCAAGAATGTAGAGCATCTTCCATTGAATATATACATATTATCCTAATTTATATGTACTTCTTCATATTTATAATTTTGATTTTCTCTATACATTGTTGACTACAAGCATTTTCCTTTTTCATAACCCAATCCTTTCCTATGTCTAACTAGTCTTTTCTTTTCCAACTTCTCAGAAAGGCTTTTAGTGGTTAATTTGAATCTATTATTGAATTTATTTTCTTCAACTAGGTCATTTCCTAAAACTTCATTCACTTTTTGAAGTTATAAAGTCATAATTCTTTATTTCATTTAAATTATGTTGTATATGTCAAATTTGAGTCTTCAATTTGTGGCATTTATCTATTTTCATCTTTAGGATCTTTTCAACTAATTCTTTATTTTTATTTTTTTATTTGACTCCTTATTCAACATAGGGATATTAATATCTATCTCATCATATAAGTCTCTTTTTTTCATTACTTTACATTAATATCCATCTCATCACGTAAGTATTATTTTTCTATTATTATTTTTCTCAAGTTTCTTTGATGATGATTTTGTTAGAAATGTAAGAGAGTAATTGAGAGGACAGGGGTGAATTAGTTACCACAAAAATAATTCCCTATCCCTTAGATGTCAATATTAATTTTCACTGATCATCTAATATTGTCCAGCTCGGTTAACAAAGTAGTCTTATGATTATTTATCTATTATAACCTTTAGTAACCTAGTTGCATAAACTTAAAATATAAGGAAAACAACATGAACATAGATGAAACCTAGATTTAATGTGGAAACCCAATTTGAGAATGCTACCATGCAACTAGTTACAATATTTTTCATTCTTTTGAAGTAAGCCCTATTAGGAGCCCACCCTATTAAAGGTTACAAAATATGTTGTTAAGTATGACCATATTAGAGGATTTATATCATCTTATTTCATATTATACTTATACATTTTATCTTGATAAATTGAACTTTATTATATATCATAAGCTAGGAAAAGTTGGCTTGAATACCCTTCTAGAACAACAATAAACATCCAAATAGTTAGCCTCAATCAATTAAATATTTGACAAAAGTTTTTTTTTGTCAATTTGTCAATATTAGGATTGAACGCTCGGTTATCACTATGACTACTTTGATGCCTAACCACTTGGTCAATGCTACAAGATGAATTCACTTCATTAACAAACTACTTAATTAATATTGAAAATGTCTTATTTCCTTGATTGTTCATTTAATATTGATATATACAAGGTTAGTACTACAAACTCTACATTGCTTAGTTAATACTAATATTTGTGTAACATCAATGACAACATACAATTGAAGAATTATTTCCAACAAAATTTTCAATCTCTATAATAATGCTTCAATCACATTTTATCTAATCAATGCATTCTTTCTTCTTAGATCTTTATTTTATCTATGAGTTCCCTAACAAAGTAATCAACTTCCTTAAGCTTTCCCTTCAAACTAACTTCTCAGATTTCTTCTTGTAAACATGTTCAAGTGCTATCATGGGATGCTTCTAGATGTTTTTAGATCCCATTAGGGTTCTACTAAATCTATTAGACATGTCCTTGGGCATGAAACTCTAATACTAATTGTTAGGATTAACGAATAATTGGTGGGGTGGTAAAAGGACAAAGTTGTGTCACCTTTCAGGCTGACTTATTAGAATGACTAAATTTGAGTATTTCTATCTAAACATCAATTTTTTTTAAACATATCATCTAGATAAATTAATTGTAGCTAAGTTATATATTGTCTCACACTTTTCCAATTGGAAATGCCTATTAAATGCATGTTTTATACTAGTTTGTATCTAATTACTAAAGAAATAAAATTATTTCAGAGAAGTAGTGTTTCAATAACTCTTACTATTTTTTATGATTATTTTTTAATAACATATAAACACCATTTTATAGAGCTTAGAGTCAAGAATATTCTCATATATAGTTTATAGTGTTTTAATTAGATATAGTATATTCTAATTAAAAAATTCTACAAGAACTTATTTTAACACTTGAAAAGATGTCAGCTTTGAGAAAGAAAAAATATTAAATCATATTAAAAAAATCTAAAAATTATATGACATTCTATTGGAAAGAATCATCTTCTAGAATTCCTACTTATTCTCCTAGTTAGAATAGATTTAGTTTGTAAAATGTGGTGGGAGGTGAAAACTATCGATTTTAGGTAAGTTGAAATTTCAATCATTATAACAGAGAAAATATAGGTTTGAAGGAAATTTTTATGTTTGAATATTCTAGGAATATATGTTATCTATAACATAATCTAAGATCAATGGGAAATAAGTTTATTTTCATATAGTTTTGTGGTCGGAACTAGACCCCTAATTTTCAGCATTTTTCAATAGCTAAAATATTATCTATAATAATTAAGAAAATATATCAATTCTTATTCCAAATAATGATTAAATATTATAATCCTAAACTTCATCCATTTGTACACATTTCATTAGTTTTTCTTCATTTTCAAATTCAAAATAATCATACCAATTGTATGCCATTGATGGTGAGCGATTACAATTTTGTTAGCCTTTTCCTTTACAAAAGGGTGACATAGGATTGTGCTTTAACCTAAGGTGAATTGGTATTCTTTCTCTTAATATAACTTCAAACCCATTTAAAATTTTTTTTAAAAAGTTTGTGAAGTTAAAACTAAAACATTCCATGAAACTAATCAAACAATTGATATCACCATATTTGATTTTAATGAAAACTAAGCTCTTTAAATAATTGTTAACCTTATACTTGGAAATAAATATTCTCGCAATAGAATCACTTAAGGCCTTATCATTATTTGAGTAGATGTAATAATGTATGTATTTCCATATCTTGCAAATGAATTCTCTAACTCCTCAAGAACTTCTAAAAATTAATTAGTCTATTTGACGAGCTAAACTCTTCTTTCGGTAAATTGAATATTGTTTAAGTATCAACACTTATAGTAAGTTATTTGATATCCAAAATGGAAAAGATAAAAGAATGATATTTTCCATTAATGACAATATACCATCATATTTTCATCTCTCTTCCCAATACTATATTAATCTAATGTATAATTGCTTTACTCTATTACTAATATAAATATATCAACTTGCACATTATATGCATCACAATATTATTATCATAGATATGATATTCTATATTCCTATTCATATATATGAGTTCTATATTCATATTCATATATATGGGTTCTATATTCTCACAAATAAACTTGAGGCTATACAATATAACTAAATCATATTTTCGAGAAAGATCATGTGAGATAATACATTAAAAGTGATACAAAAGATGAAATAAGATGTCTTATCCTATTCTACATAGAATGAAACTAAATATCATGCTGCAAAACAATGAAGTCTGAAAACTATCTCATTGAATCATATCAAAATTATTTTTTTGGTGATTAATCAACTAGAGATGAAGTACCAACTTGATTAGTGACATGATTGACAAGTACCTATCATGTCAAGAATATTTATCCTTTATGAATTAATTCTTTCATATCTTATACCATTTTTCTATTTAAAATGATACTTAACTATTTAGTCATCCAACTATTCAGTCATCCACTTCCAAATTTTTTCCTTAGAGTCGATGACAATGATTTAGGTTTTTCCTTGTCTTATAGTTTTCTATCACACATCATTAATTCTTATTTTATTATGGATTCAAAGTAAACCCATTTTCTTAATAACCTTTTTACTTCCCCTTTAGACATGAGTAATATCCATTACCCTTCAAAAGTTATGCTCTCCCACATTTAAACTTTGTGAAATGCCAAGACTGTGAACTCTTAAGCATCTATTATGTATTAAAATGGAAAGAAAATATACTTTTCTCAAATAGTGAAATAAATATATAATGATTTTTCTTTCAACTTGTAGGAAGATAAATTTTCAAAGTGAACTATCTTATAGAATAGTGGTATTTCCATAAGGAAAGGAACCTATAGAAAAATGAAAAAATAGGGTTTCTAAGGAATCATTTCAAACACCAACACGGTTTGCTAATATAATCAAATTAGAATATCATGGAAAATTTCCATAGAAGGTCAATGGAAAGGTGGAACTTGATAAGGGGATTATTGAAGATCACTTTGAGATGATAATATATATAGTTAAAGAGGAAATCCCTCAGAATGCTAGATAAGACTCTCTTCCTAAAGGTTTGTGCAAAATTAATTTTGATGGAGCAACAAAGGGGATTGTTGAAGCTATCGTTTCTGGTGAAATTATTTGAAATGAGAATGGAGATATAATCAAGGTAACCTCCATTCCTCTTGAATGTCAATCTAATCACTTAGCTAAAGCTATGGTTTTCCTTCATGGATTAAGAATAGCCGATGAATGTCATTGCAAATGGTTATGCATCAAGTGTGATTCTATATATATTTTAAAATTCTTAAATGGAAGGTTGAGGCCTCATGGACCATAGTTTATATTATGCGAGAGAGTATAAATATTTTTAATAATTTATATTTGGTTATGATTAGATACATGTACATGTAGTCTAATAATGTAGAGGATGTACTCACCAACACAGTTTTAGTTAGCTAGAAACCCATTCTTTGGGATGATAACATAAAAGGGTACAATAATTTAAAATATGTGATTCATCATGCTAAAGTGTTAGGTAAAATAGAGGATTTTATAGTTTTGGTTATTAACTAAATAAAATCCTAGGTACATTATCATAATGATGGAAATACTTATAAAAATTTATTTGATCAATTTTAGATATTTTCCCACACTTTGTGGGTTATTTTTTTTCTCTCTCATTTATCTCAGTCATGCACTAAGAAAATAAAGTTTCATTTGGAAATTTCTTTTAGCAAAGGATGATACTATGGATAAAATCATACACAATATCATTGCCAATATTATTTTGATATGGTGTCATTGTTTGCGAAAACTTTCCAATATGGTTTATGAAAAATTATGCTATAAGGTAAGTTTTTTCAAAGTGTTATATGTTATTGGTGACATATGGAGACATAGCATATAAGGGAAGATACATATTTATTGATAATGTGAGAAATGAGATAAAGGGAAATGTGTGGAAGATTCTAGAATAAATAACACTAATTTAGTTATCAAGAGGAAATGGTACAGGAAAAAAAATTGAAAGTGACTAATTTTGGGTATGAAAAGAATAGGTTATCAAATGCAATATTGTAGAGAAGTTATTTGACAAGAGATATAGAAGAAGCTATCAGTGATAAGGAAAAAATGAGTTATCATAAGAGGAACAGTTGAACAATGAGCCTATGAAGCATAGGAATGGTAATTATATATCAATTTCATTTTGTTTATATCTAATTAGTTGTTCAATAAGATTACTAGATTGTTTTACATGGTGACATCTAGCAATACTTTGTAGCTCTATTTTGAATGTATTATGTAAACCCTTTAATTCGGTGAACACTGTAAGAGAGGGATAAAATCTCTTAACAAAGCAGTCTTTACTAGGACTCTTGATACTCCTAGCAAGGTATTAGAAAATTTTAATAGAGTGAAGTCATTTAGAAGATGGCATTTTTTAAAGTCTCTTAACTAGATACCTTGTTATTGCAGTGATGAGTTGTGAGTGTCATCCCCACCATAATTTTTCTCTATGATGAAGGGTATTCTATGATACCAAAATTTATATGTTATGTGTTTCATGTTTATGGTTTTCAAATGGTTATTTTATTTTTCTTGTTGGGGCTCAATAACTATCGGTATATTGAAGAAACTAAGTAATGTTATTAGGTAATTTTGTAAGTTTACTATATGTGAAAAAGAAGAAAAAGATTTTGAAGTATTGATTCAACCCCACCCCCTCTTAGTAATTCTCAATACTTGTATCTACAAACAATTGGTATCAAAGCTTCTAGTTCTTGAAGGGAAAGTTTACAACTTGATAAATTTTTGGACAATTTCTAGCTACAAATATCAAAGAGTTTTAGAATAAGCCTTTTAGAACAAGAACAGACAAATATTTTAGCAAAAAGACAAACTAAGAATGTCAATTTCAAATGAAAGGGAACTTATTGAGAAGCTATCGATGGCTATTGATGATTTTCACAAAATATTTGAATTTAGTGTTGATTTTGAAGTAGTCACTATGATAATAGAGATAATGGAGAAGACTGATGAACTGCTCAATAAATAAATAAACATAAAGAGAGGATCAATTCGATGAGAAAAGACCAAGAATTTGAAGCTGTTAGGTTAACAAAAGTATTGAATAAAGTGGGAACTCTTGAAAGTGAGTAAAGTGATGTTGAAATGAGATTTTAGGATGGCTTGGAGAGAATGACTAGAAAAGTCTTGGTAATTGAAAGATAAAATATGATCTACAAGGATGATATATCTTAATTAGAAAAATCAATGAGAGAAGTCAATTTTTTCAAAATGAAAATGAAAGACTGAAAAATAAAATCCATGACTTAGGTAATAAATTGAGAGTTGACAAGGAGGTGCATTATAATTCTTTAGAATAACTAAGAGGGGGGGGAGGGGTGGTGGTGTGAATCAGTTATCCAAGATCCAAATGCCCTAATAATACTTTTTCTACAAATCCTTAATGGCAAATAACTGAAATTATCATGGATGCAATTGAACATTAAACAATTATGAAAAGTAAACATGCATCACACCATAACACTAACAATTTGATAACCTAAAAACCCTCCAGGAATAAGAAGGTATAACTAGAGTGGGGATGATACCCAAAAAATAACTGTGCAATTGATTTCAACCACTTTTGATGGTCTGCCCTGTTAAAGGCTACAACACATTGTTAAATGTGAACTTGTTAGAGGATTTCACCATACTATTAGGAATGGGCTTGGTCAAAGGAATTTGGAACATTCACTTGGAATGTCACCCTGTTAAAGGATTTACAACATGGCTATTAAACCAAACTAAGTCCATAGGATTTATTTTAACTGTTACAATTGATAGAGAGTAACAATAATGACTTTTGATCTGGTACAACTTACAACATATCTTACAGATTACAGATCACACTTTAGTTCAATCCTTTTCTTGGCTTTAATCACTTCAGCTCTAACAACTTGTCATCTCAAGCTTCGTCCCCTTGATTTTTCTTTCTCATCATACCAATGCAATCATATCTATGGTCATCTATCAAAATAGAGTATCTATGCTCTCTTCCACCTTAGCACCTTCTTCAGCACTTCATGCTTTCATACTTGACCATCTCATTGCTTTGTGACCTTATGACTCCTTAAATAGAAATTTGGGATACCTTTTTCACTCGATTTTCCCTCTCCAACTTTAGGGTTTCAATAGATTAGGTAGGATACAATGTATCTATCCCATATCTTGCTCTTATCTAGAAACTTTGTCTAGAATTCAATTGTATTCACCAAAAACATTTTACATAGTGTTCTGTGCCACCAGCTCATCATTCTTATCTTATATCTGATTCACAAAATTCTAGATAACTACCATGATGTCGACATAGATATGGTGAATCTTCAATTTTCAAAATAATGTAGCAACTCGACATCATTGATTTACTGATGCTCAGCTTCTTCTGTGTTACTCTGCACTTGTATCTTGCTTGGCACCTGTATCTTCACTTGACACCTGTTTCTTGCTCGGCACCTAAAGAATGCTCGACACTTGAAGATCACTCGGCACTTGAAGACTGCTCGGCACCTAAAAATCACTTGGCACACACTAAAATTGAACTTACTTGGCTTCAGCTGGGAATCTATTTGGCACTAACTAGAACTTAGTTAATCCTTGTGTCTTAGAGTATGTCATCAATACACTATTTCATCAATGGCTTAGCTAATCCTTATACTTCATTACAACATCATAACTTCAACCTTTCTCTAGGTAGTCTAGTTACATCTTATATATTGCCACCTCCTTGTCAATCAACCAACTTATAGTATTTGGATCACTAAAGCAATTGTCATTCTAGCAAGTAGCAAGTTTTACATCAATGACAAAAAAATGATTGAAAAAATTCTTTACCAGTTCCATTACTTCATTCATGAGATTTTCAATCATTTCCAAAAACCTCCCTCTTTGGCATTGATGGCAAACCAAATTGATCAACTGATCAACTTAGTTACCACCATTATTATATACGTTTTTTGCTACTTTTTGCTTCCTTCTGCACTGCTGCATCCTTTACTATTGATCTCATACATCTCCATATCTTTACCTTTCAGTTTCTCATAAATCTCCCTCTTTCATATATATCTCCTTCTTACTTTTTATTGATCATTTTTCTACATACATATCCCTCTTTGACATAAATTCCAAAGATGTAGCATCTTTAACATGAAAAATATAAGCTTTGCATCTCATGTTTTCTCCCTTTGTCACCATGCTTGTAACTGATTTGGAGTTCCTGCTCCTACTATCATCCTCTGCATCATTCTTCTGATATTTCAATGATTTGTTCTTGTTTATGTAGGGCAGCTTCTTTGTTGTTTTAAATAGCTTGAGTTAGGGGCATTACCCCCAACTTGCCTCTAAGATATTCATAAGAATCCTTGGGAAATGGTTTGGTGAAGATATCTGTAGTTTGTTCTTTTGTGTAAATGTACTCCATCTTCACTTGTTTGTCTTCTACCAATTCTTTCACATAGTGATACTTGATTGCAATATGCTTGGTTTTTGCATGCATTACTAGATTCTTTGATATGTTTATAGCACTTGTATTATCACAATACAATATCATAGGTTTGGTTACATCTTCTTTCATTCCTTTCAATAGATGTGTGAGCCACACAATGTTTGTACAATTGACTACTACCGCCATATATTTTGATTCTATAGTGGACTAAGATGTGCATGTTTGTTTCTTGCTAGTCCAAGTAACTAGACTTTTACCTAAAAATAATGCTCCTCCACTTGTGTTTTTCCTATCATCAATGTTGCCTCCCCAATCTACATCTGTGTATGCATTGAGCTCAAACTTTTCATTCTTTTTATAATATAGGCCAAAATTGTCAGTTCCTTTGAGATACCTAATTATTCTTTTTACTACTATGAGATGATTTTCTTTAGGATTAGCAGAGAATCTAGACACTATTCCAATTGCTATTGCTATGTCTAGTCTACTATGTATAACATATTGTAGTTTTCCAATCATGGATCTGTACATTTTTTGATTGACTTCAACTGATACATCATTTTTCGATAGCTTATGTCCTATTGCCATTGGTGTGCTAACTAGTTTGGAGGCTTCTAATCGAAACATTTTAAGTATCTCTTTGATGTACTTTGATTATGTCATAAATATGCCATGTTTTAGTTGATGTACGTGCAATCCAACAAAAAAATTGATTTCTCCAAACATAGACATCTCAAACTCATGTTTCATTTTGTCAGTAAAACTTTTGCAAAGCACTTCCTTTCCTCTAAACACTATGTCATCCACAAAGATTTTAGATACAATAATATCCTTACCTTCTTCTGATTTGATGTACATGTTTTTGTTATCATTAGTTCTTTCAAATCCTATTTATAGTAGATACTTGTGAAGTCTCGCATACCATGCTCTAGGTGCTTGTTTCAAACCATAGAGTGCTTTATGTAGTTTACAAACCATATCCCTGTTGTTCTCATCAAAAAATCCCTCTGGTTGTTCAATATAGACTTCCTCTTCCAATCTACCATTTAGAAAAGTAGACTTTACATCCATTTGATAGACTTTAAAACCTTTATATGCAGCATATGCAAGTAAAGTTCTTACTCCTTCCATTCTCGCAACAGGGGCAAATGTTTCCCCATAGTCTAATCCTTCTTCTTGAGCATAACCCTTACATGCTAGTATGGCTTTGTTTCTAGTAATCTCACCATTCTCATCTAACTTATTTCTAAATACCCACTTGGTGCCAATCACATTCTTGTCAACTAGTTTGGGAACCAAACTTCAGGTTTTGTTCTTCTTTATTTGATCAATCTCTTCTTCCATAGCTTTATACCAGTCACCATCTTGTAATGCATCGTACACTATTTTTGGTTCAAATTTTCTTAGCAGACATGATTCATTTCTTAGTCTATTCCTTGTTATTGGTCTTGCATCTTTGTCACCAATTATCTATTCAGTACGGTGATGTTTCTTCACATATTTGGATAATCTTGGTTTTGTTCTTGTTTCCATGTTTGATCTTTCAGATTCAAGGTCACTACACAGGGTATACTTTAAGAAACCCCTCCTTTAGAAAAGGTGTAAAAAATTGGCAAAAGGTGTAAAACACCTGACAAAAAAAATTATTTTTTGTGGCAAAAAAAATAGTTTACAAAGAAAAAATAATAATAACAGTAAAATTTTAATTTTTTGGGCGAATCATTTCATTATATTCAAGGTTGAAAAAAACAAATGCGAAGTCGATGGCATCAGAGGTTTGCAAAGGGTTTCATCAGTTTGAAATTTTATGTTACGAAGTCACGAAAATGAGATTGCATCATCAGAGGTTTTATTCAGGCAGTTAGTTTGTTGGTTGCGAGACCACAAAATGTTAATTCAGGTAGTTTTCACATGTTCACAGTGGTTAAAGGGAAAGGACTTCCGATAGTCACAAAAAGGGAGATCGCATCATCGAAGCTTTTATGCAGGCAATTAGTCTCTTGGTTGCAAGATCGCGAAATGTTAATTCAGGTATTTTTCGCATGTTTGCAGTGGTGAAAGGGGAAAGATATGTCATCCTGCAAAGTTGCAAAAGGTTAAGATGAAGCAGTGTTCGCCACTTCACACCAGTTAGAAGGAAATGGGTTTTCACAACTACGACAATGCGATGTGAAACATTTAAGTTCTGAAGCTGCGACAGAAGGGGAATCTCATTAGAATAGGATATAAGGCTTATCACAGGGTCGCAAGGATAAAGCAAATATTTGATTTAATGATTGCGATAGCCCGAGAAAAGAAAAAGAAGGGTTTTGCAGTTTCGCAAAAAGATTTCAAGGTTAAATTGAACCGATTGTGACAGAGCGTAGAACAAAGGGTTTCGCAACTCATAAGATTGTACAATGATAATGTATTTTTAAAGCTTGAAACTTTGACGGTATAAAAGAATAGGTTTTCAAATCTATTATCTGATTCTGGATAGCTGATGAGTTGACATTGTAAGGAAAATGAAATAAAGGCAGTAGTTACTACTGGTAGTGATCGATAATAGATATCCATGCACGTGCAAGCTTTTAAATTTTAAAGCCATTAAAATTTAAAAATTTAACGCTATGGCCCATCATGAAGTTGCAGAAAACTAGAATTCTCAGGTATCTACAGCTAACAGAGAAAAACGATTCAAGAATTTGTAGTAAGATCAAGATTTAGAATGGAAAAAGAAGAATCATCAGTAAAGAAGGGCACTGGAGAGGGCAGAAAGGTTTCATTGTCTACAAAATTTGTAGAAGAATGGTTGAAGATTCTCCCTAAATCTTCTAATGCTCAAAGTGCTAATGTCCATGCGTTTAGAGATGCTTACAACTTCTGTAGAGATGCTCAAGTACCATACACCAATGGAACTGAATTGTTCTAGTACTTTTACAAGAATAGGGTGCAAAAGGTTCCCATCTCAAATCCATGGACGAGGAACCTGGGAAAGTTGATAATACCAGAGGTATACGTGGATGTTGACCTTATCAAGGCACTGGTAAATGCATATAATCCAACCACTAGGTCCTTTCATAGAAAGGATGTGAGTATTCGCTGTACGTTAAGTAAGGATGCTTTTGTTGAAGCATTTGATTTGCAGCATCCCATGTCAGTTCCTATTAACTTGGAAAAATTGGCATCAGTATTTGAGAAATAGAGAGATTTCTATACAACACATGCAATGTTGCGACATATCCCAAGGGAAAATCAAAACAAAATGAAAGGAGAATTCTCAAAAATGGTTACTGATAATTTTATACCCTTGTCATATTTGTGTGTATACTTTCAGAAAATAGTTTTCGGATTGAACAAACTATTGGGAGTAGATGGATCCATGGATGCCTCCCCAACATTCTATGTGATAGCTCTAGACATTCAAGACCCACATACTAATGTGGGGTATGATTTTGGAACATTCATTGCTGATAGTATTCAGCAGCAGATGGTGACAGCTTAGCAAGGTGATCTTGACAATTTTAAATTTCTACATTACTCGGTGCTTATGCATCTCATCCTCTTCTACAATGTGGGCCATGTGGATTCCAGTTTCATTGAAGGTTTGGACAATTTCGAAGAGGCATTTCCTATTCAAAGATGGACAAGATTATGGTAGAGGTTCTACTCTTTTTCTAATTCTCTCTCTTTTTATAATGATTTTGTTGCAACTATTCATAGGATGTTAGGTTCAAAATTGGAAAGATTACCTAGGTTAATCAGGAAGATTTTTAGACCAACTTTGTGTTTTTATGATGAGGGACCAATTGATCATGATTGGGGCAGTGACTTTTTGTTAGAAAACTGTACAGTGATTAGAATTTTTGGTTGTTCCCAACCCCCTCATTTCTTGCCAAGATATGTACCAGAGAGGGTGGGTGTAGTGGAAATTTTCTGGCAGTTGTTATCCATGAATAGAGAATATCTAGGGCCAACCATTAAAAAGAGGTCTTTTGTGTGTAGAAATTTCAAAGTAGGGGATTTTGAAATTGGTAAAGAGGCCATTGAGGAAGTTGATGCCTTCCTAAGAGAGTTAAATTTCCCCACTACCCCCACTAGGGTTTATGACCCATATAACATTGTTACAAGTGCTCTTAAAAAAATGAGGGGTTATAATGTCATCATTGGAAGGAAAATTTGGGAAGAGGATGTCATTAGGGATGTATTGTATGAAGATGTTTGTGCCGATAGGATGCAGAAGTGGAGAGAAATCCTCTCAGTAGACGAAGAAATGAAGAAAGTAGATCCTAATTTCTAGGGCTTCTATTCTAATTTACCTTATTTTAAACAAATTGATAAGTGTATTGAGGAGTTTGATAACATTATGGCTCAAGTTCCTCAAAATGCTAGAGATAGGGTAAACCCTTCTTCTCCAGAGGTAGATGTTGTATTGGAAATTAGTGACGAAGAAGATCAGCTTGGCCCTTCAGACTGGGATAAAGGGGTTAAGAAGAAACAAAAATTGATTGAGGTTTTGGAAAAGGCTAGAGAGAAAGTCTTACAAGTGCTTCCAAAAGGAACTAGGTATTTTAATGATGCCAAAAAAAAGTTCTTAATTGATCAAGCTACTGAAGAGGAGAGGAGACCCAATAGTTTAGAATTGTAGTCCATGATGTTGGATGACAGAATTATACAGGCTCAAGAATTCATGAAGGATGATGATTTTATCAAAAATGAAGAATTCAAAAGTTTTTTGTATAAACTCAAACAGAATGAACTTTCTTTGCATGTAAAACCTAGAGACACAGATGAAAAAGTGACTGAAATGGTGCAGAAGCTCCAAGCCTATGATCCTTTTAATGAAAGCCTCACTGTAGAGGAGGCTAGGGAATTGGTACAAAGGAGTGGTATGATAGTTTTCCTAGGATGGGATTTTAGTTCATCATTCCTGCTTGATCAAATGAGGAGACAAGAAAAATTAATCTCTTATGAGGAGATTAATCCATTTGGTGAATTGCAGGGGGTAGGATTTAATATAGATACTAATATAATGGCTATTTGGGGTGTAGCTCCAAAATCATAGAAGCCTACCCTAATGGAAATTAAAGAGACACGGATAGGTAATGCAATTTTTTGGAATGCACATTCAACTTCTTCAGATCAAATTTACAACCTCCAAAACACTGCTACTATGCTAGGTAAGAACAAGATTGATATTATTCAAGAACAATTGGTGTAGACATATGAAAAGTACCTTGACGCTAGGAAGAAGTATGAAGAGGAAATGGGAAAAACATATGTTCTGCAACATGCTTTGGAGGAATCAAAAAAGGAGAATGAAGATTTGAAAAGAGAAGATAGGTCACTAAGAGTAAGGGAGGTACAAGACCAGAATATTCAAACTGAGCAGATAGCAGAAGAACCACATCCAGCAACACATATGGATGTGGATGAGTTTGAGATTAGCAATGATGCAAAGATTAGGACAATGAAATAGTTTTTGATTCATAGAATCATTACTTTAAAGAGAGCCTCTGTAAATGTACATAGTATGTACATTACTATGTAGAGTAATGAATACCAATGCTCTCAGGCTTTATCACTATTATCTCCATTGTTTTCCTAGTGGGGGCCATACATTCAATTCTTTGATAGGTTAGTTCCTTTACTCACATAGAAAAAGGAACTACCTAAGGAGATCATTGTTCCTATAAGGAAAATGATACATCAAGTTAAAGAATTGAATTCATTCTTCATTGGTAAGATCGAAGCAATAAGGGGAAAATTGAAAAGCATAGCATTGGGTACCCAAGATTTCATTCCAACAATTTTGAACAATGAAGGGTATGTCAAATCTTGCCAAGAGTGGTCTGAATCTTTTGATCTAATATTAGACCATCCAAGATTTATAGCATTTTCAAGAAGTGAATCAAGTGATCAAGTTGTATATGATATGATTGGTATGACATACAAAATTGAAGTAGATATGAGCAAAATTACTGGAGAGGGTAAAGCCATCACATATACAAAATGGACTAAAAATATTAGTGAATTAGAGGCAGTTAGAAATATAGCATGGCCTGTTGTGGATACAGATATTGCCATCTGGGAGGTTATAGCAGATATCAAAGCAATCCCTTCAGTAGAAGATGATTAGCAAAAAAATGGTGGCCCCAAGGAATCAATTGGAGGACAAGTGTTGTAGAAGAATATCAAAGAGAAGTTGTTCATCATAACAGATTAACTTACCTTTGCGGTACATCCGTTGTGGGTAATGTTGTAGTTAGAACTAGAAGAAAAGCTTAATGATCACTTGCCACTTGTCACATTTTGTAATTGTTTCCCCTTTTTCTATTAAAATATGTCACAAAAGGTTTCAACAATATAGCAGATATCAAAGCAATCCCTTCAGTAGAAGATGATTAGCACAAAAGATGGTGACCACAGGGAATCAATTGGAGGACAACTATTGTAGTAGAATATCAAAGAGAAGCTGTTCATCATAATAGATTACCTTACCTTTGCGGTACATCCGCTGTGGATAATGCTGCAGTTAGAACTGGAAGACAGGCTTAATGATCACTTACCACTTGTCACATTTTGTAATTGTTTCCCCTTTTTCTGTTAAAATATGTCACAAAAGGTTTCAACAAATTGTAGTGATTATCTTAATTGTTGTTATCTTTTTTCTTGTGTAATGAATCATTATGTAACCTTTGTAAGCCTGAAGCTTGTTGCAACTCAAGTGATATAAATATGAGTTCCCAAGGCTTAGAAATGGTCTGATCTATTGTTATTTTTTAGATTAAGACTTAAGTATAATTTTCTTTAAGAGTAGATATTGTTCCAACTCTATGTATTTCAATTTTCCATTATGTTTTGTAGTTAGTAGTTCTTTGTGATGTTATGGGCTTTGCACACGTCTTTATTATCTCTTTTTTTATTATCAAACAACTAAATCAAGAGAAAGATACAAAAATAACATTGTGTCAACAATATGAATAGAGTAACAAGTAACAAAAATCTTGAACTCAAATCAAGAGAAAGGTACAAAAATAACATTATGTCAACAATAGAGTAACAAAAATCTTGAACTCAATTTTTGTAAATTGTAATTGCAATATGATTGAATAATGAATATGGAAGAACTGAAGTAGACCTATAAATTCCTTAGAACTGAATGCTACATTACTAAATCACAATTCAATTCATTGACTCAGTCTCAAATGTGAAACTGAAGTCTAACTAGTACTAATAGGTTCCTCTTCATTCTGAATCAGGTATTCAAAATCTGTAAAATCTTCATCTTCATTTTGACTTTGAGACCTAAATTCATCATTTATGTTGGAGTCAGTAGTAGAAGTGGAACCACCATCTTTTAAAGTGTTGTAAAGGCCTCGTCTTTCACATGTGGAATTCCAAATGGCCAATGACCTATCATAAGGAAAATCTCTAACATTGTATTGAGTAACAAACAACCTCAAACAAGTTTCCAAATTTTTGTATAGTTTGTTTCTAACATTTAATTTCAAAAACCCCAATGCACTGAAAACTCTCTCATCTTCCACCGACCCTAATATCATTGTTTGACATTAATCAACAAGTTTGAAATATTCTAATATTGAAGTACGTAATACTTCACTCTGACTTATCCTTTTCCAGAGCCTTGTTATTGCACCAGGATCGAATGGATTCTCAAAGTTTTCCATCTAGTTTTTCATACACAATGCCAAAAGTTTACATTGACTTTTAAGATTATTTGAATCTAAGAGTCCTTGTATTAGTTGTCCATTGCAATCTGTATGCTTTGAAAACTATGTTATCAATTCGTCAAGTTTATTATGAAACAACTTTGCATTAGTTGGATTGTGTCCAAAGTGTTTCCAAAATTGAGGAAACACACAACTCATGGCTTCAAGAATTTCTTCTCGAGGGAACCTTTCACGAATCTCACTTGAAAGTTGGTAGGAAATAGACTTCACATTTTCACTAACAGATTTAAGAATCTTGTCAAAATCATCTAACTGGTAGTACTCTTCCTCTCTTGGTTGTTTTAGATTAGTGCATTGGTATTTGAAATCCTTTCACAAACACACATAGCTCATTTTTCCCTTTGAATTGTAAAAAATTATTAGCATGATTAAAATATGTAATTATCTCCCAGCTTGAAAAAATTGGGCTATGACTTGAGAGATTTGAATACAAAGAATCCAGAGCCATGCATGTCATTTTAGGTAAATCAGAATACTCATGAATATACATAGTTCTGTCTTGGGCTTTCTTGACAAGTTTTTTCATTAAATCCAGCATGGGGAGAAGACTGGCTAAAGTTAATAGGTTCTCTATATCACTTAACTTATTTAACAAATTAGGAGCTCTGTCCATTGTAAGGTGTTGCTCATATAGAACTCCAATCAAGGATTGATATTCTACTAGAACTCGTTCTGTTGGTCTATGCAAAGATATCCATCTAGTCACAACATCCTTGAGAATATTATTTCCTATTGTTACTCCCTCAGAAAAAATCTTAAATTCTACAAAGCATTTAGGACTTCTGCAAAAGTACGAGTGGAGCTCATGGATTAGATCTTCAACTTTTGACACTGTAGGAAAAGTACTTATAATCTTATATGCTAAATTCATTTGGTGGGCCATGCAGTGTATGCCAAGCATATAAGGTGCAATACTAGTTTGTAATCTTGCACAAAGACCAGTCCTTTGCCCTTGCATTACTCTAGCTCCATCAGCTCCAACACACACTAACTTCTTTGTAATTGTCAAGTCATCCATACCAGAAATTTCATTCAAAGCTTTCTTAACTTCTAAATATAATTTTTTTGCAGTTGAATTGGCCCTCATTTTACAAACACAGAGTAGATTAGCTTGATGGACATGATCTTTTACAGTATATACATGCATACAGACCTAAGCAGTGTTATCTACCATAGGGACTTCATCTCAAGCTAATGAAATGAACTTGGATTATTTTACTCTCTATTGTACATTTTTCTTTTCCACCTCAGCAAGATAGCTTGCCATTTCCCATTCAGCGTATATTGACCAATGTGACATAGGATAGTGAGGAACTCTCAAAAAAGATAAGAAATTACCATATTCTAAAAAGTCTCTCATATGATGCCCTCTAGACAGAATATGAAAAATAACACTCATCTGAACGGTCTTTGCCAAGTTTGCATCATTGGCTACATGTTGAAGCCCATCCTTGATTAGATTGCCACTACTGCCACTACCAATTACCACTATTTTTTTAAAATTCTCTTCATATTCTATGGCATACTTAACATGAAGGCATTCTTCCTTTGATTTCCATCTCATTGCCACTACATCCTTTCCATCTATGATTTTTTTTTCATAAACCTTACCAATATGTTATTCTATAGTGTCGAGCTTTAACTACAACTTTTTTCTCTGTTTTAGTCTTCCAGGTACAAATCATACACTTGCATTCTATTGGTGGTTCATCATTGTTTGTGACTGGTTCAATAAACCAGTACTTTCCTACCCAATCAACCTGGAAAGTCCTTTTCATTTTCCACTCCTGCCCCATTTTTACATTCCTTTTTCTTTTCTTCCTACCAACATCAATATTATCTTTTGTTACAACATCTTCTATTGTTCAAACATTGTAATCCTCATTTGATGCATTTTGATTTAATTGAATAACAACCTGCTCTTCTAGTGGTGGTGAGGTATTGTGATTTCCTTCTGCACTTGTACTTGCCAAAGTTGGTGGACCAAAAACATTTTCAATTCCAAAGAAAGCCTTTATGGTAGTATCTCTAAGTTTTCAACATTTTGATGTAAGATTAATCCCTTCATTTCCCTTGGGGGTCTTACCATTGTCACTTCCCTAAGACTGAGAAATATTAGTTACAGACTCACCCTCCCCTGACATCTCAATCCACTAATAATTAGTTTAAACTTTACTTCCTTGAGAATAAGCAGTATTATTTTCAGTATCTATTTAAAACCACAAAATATTTATACATTGGCGAACAAAAAATAATAATCATAGTAAAATTTTAATTTTTTGGGCGAATCATTTCATTGTATTCAAGGTTAAAAAAAACATACCATGGAAGGGCTAGGGAATTGGTACAAAGGAGTGGTATGATAGTTTTATCAGTTTGAAGTTGACAACTTGGCAGTTGCGAAACCATGAGGAAGGCTTTAACAGGTCTATCACAATGTCGTTGTCAAAGTGAAAATTAATAGTTTGTGTGTTGTGAAACCACGAGGAGGGCAGAGATCGCATCATCGCTGATTGAAAAGATAAAGGAGATTGTGTTGCGAAACCGTGAGGAGGGTAGAGATTGCATCATCGCCAGTTTAAATGATGGTGAACTTTTATGTTGTGAAGTCATGAAAAAGAGAGATCACACAATCAGATGTTTGCACTTCATAGCAGTTAAAGGGAAAAGACTTCTAGATTTTGCGAGACCATGATGGCAATGATTTTGCATGTTCGCAACAGTTAAATGGAAAAGACTTCCAGCAGCTACAAGACCACGATGGAAAAAATTTTGCATGTTTGCAATTGTTAAAGGGAAAGACTTCTAGCAGTCGCAAGACAGTGATGGCAAGGATTTTGCATGTTCGTAGTAGTTTAAAGGAAAGACTTCCAGTAGCCACGAGATCGCGATAGCAAGGATTTCACATGTTCACGGTGGTTAAAGGGAAAAGACTTCCAACAACCATGAGACTGTGATGGCAAGGATTTTGCATGTTCGCAGCGGTTAAAGGGAAAGGCCTTCGAGGGAATATTTCATGAATCTCACTTGAAAGTTGGTAGGAAATAGACTTCACATTTTCATGAATCCATGCATGCAAGCTTTAAAAACCATTAACATTGCTAGCAACTTTCAGAATTGCGTCCACTTCTTGAAAATTTTCTAATGAAAATGAGATAAGAAAGGAAACTGTAGATAAGCTTTTGATTAAATTAAACTACATAAGCTCAAGGAGAGTATTTTACAGCATAGCTACACATAGCAGTGTACCACCACTTGTGGAAGCTATCTCTGGAGTCTGAGTCATGCCTGCAATGTGTCCTTTGCTTCTAGAAATTTGATGGAGTGCCAGCAGTATTTAGTGAATGTCTCATTGCTTGGGCGAATTTGGATTTATACATATTACAAATCAACAAAATTACGAATTTACCATGCCAAACAAGCTGACTCATCCATGACAAAATGAAAGAGTGTTGGCGAAATGAGCGGACTCCTCGACTTCCCATAACGTGAAACGAGCTGACTCCTCCATAGTAAAATGAAACTGGGATGGCGAATTCTCCCATATTGCATGAAACAAAAACTTGAAACCCGGCGAACATTCGACGATAAGCATTACCTGGTTGGTTACGTGAAAGGCGATACCACCAAGGAAAAAATCAAACGTAACATTTGCCTTGGCGATTACAATGCTAGGCAACCAGGTAAACCCAACAAAGGTTGGCGACCAAGAAACCATGGAAGGGCTCAGAAATCACCAAAAATAACATTGGCAAAATGTCAAATTTGCCAAAACACAAAAATTTGCCACTATATTTGCCCTGGTTCTACATCTCTTTTATGTGTACTGACTTCATAATCAGAATGTGTATTTCCTTCATTCTGCAACTCAGCTTCTGAATGCAGCTCGACATTTACTTGTTGTGACTTGGCTGAAACTGAAACTTTTTGTTGAATTATAATTTGATTGATATCATCGTCGTCAACAGGCATTCCTTCAAAAGAATACACAAAGGTTTTGTAGTCATCCATTCTCTTTGGTTTTCAACTTGGACATCTACATGCTCATCAAAGTTTACATTTGCACTTTCCACAATTTTTTCAGTGTCAGTATTTAAACACTTATATCCTTTACTTCTAGTGGAGTAACCAAGGAATATGCCTTCATCACTTTTTGCATCAAATTTTCCATTTCTAGCATCTTTAAGGATAAAAAATTTACAACCAAATACTTTGAAATGCTTTAAATTGGGTGTGTGACCATACCATAATTCAAAAGGTGTTGCACTTGTATCTTTCTTGACTTGTACTCGATTCAGTGTATGAACAACCACACTTACAGCTTCTCTCTAATATTTTAAAGCAACAATCTTTTCCATAATTAATGTTCTCGCACAGTCAATCATAGATCTATTTCTTCTCTCAGCAATTCCATTTTGTGGGGGAGTTCTAGGAGTTGATCTTTGTCTCTTGATTCCTTTGTCATTGCAAAATGTCTCAAATTCATTTGATGTGAATTCACCGCCTCTGTCTGATCACAAGCATTTCAAACTTTTTCCTTTTTTTTTTCAACCACTTAAAGATTTGAAACACATCAAATTTTTTCTTTAAGAACATAACAGTCATCATTATGGAATAGTCATCAACAAACAATATTATATATTTATCTCCTTTGTAGCTTTGTACTTCTATTGGACCACATAAGTCAGTATGGACTAACTCAAGTACTTTTTTAGATGTATAGTTTTTACTCTTGAAACTTGACTTGGTCATCTTTCCTAGCTGACATTGTTTGCACATGATATTGTCAAGTTTCTTCAGTTTAGGTAAACCTCTAACTTTTTTGATTTTACTTATATTGACTAGATTATCAAAGTTGACATGACATAGCCTTCTATGCCATAACCACACATCATCAAATTTTACAACAAGACAAGAAGCATTTTGCACATCAAGATAAAACAGATTACTTCTTGTTTGATCTCCTTTTCCTATCAATTTACCATCACTATCATAGATTTGTAGTTTTATTTCCAAATTCTACTTTGCACCCTACATTGCCTAACTGTGACACTAAGCAAATTGTAGTTTAGTCCTTCAACATAGTATGCATTATCACATGAAATTTTCTCTGTAAGCTTAATGGAGCCTGTTCCTTTGATTTGACATGGAGCATCATTACCAAATCTAACACTATTTCCATCATACTAAGTAAAGTTAACAAACTTACTTTTGTCTCTTATCATGTGAAGTAGCATCCACTATCTATGATCCATCTGTCATTCTTGTTCATACATGTTACCAGAGCTATAGGATCTTCTTCATCAGATTCGTCCTTCATGGCTACATAAACAAGTTCATCATCATTATCATCAGAATCCTCTTCAGCAATATAGCACTTCTTGCCTTTGTCTTTGTAATCTCTCTTATCATATTCTCTTCTATGTTTGTACTTGTTGCCTTCCTTGTATTCCTTTTTTTGTGTACACCTTGCAGTAATATGTCCTACTTCATTACAATTGAAACAAATGATAGGCAGTTTACCTTTGAATTTTCCTTTGCCTCTGTGAAATCTTCTAGCTAGTAATGCTTCTAATTGTTCCACATCTTCCTCATTAGTGCTACTATCACTGGATACATATTTCATCTTCTTTGATTTCACCTATTCAGCATCTTTCAGTGATAGCTTGGCCTTGAAAGCAAATTCAACATTCTCAGGTCTTTAGTTGTCAAAGTTAGATAACTCAAATGCAATGAGTCTACCCACTATACCTTCAAAACTTAGATTGTTTCTTGGCACACATCTTAGCTCTTATATTGCTGATACTCTAATAGCATAGATAGGGAGAAAGGTTCTTAAGAACTTACTATTAACAGTATCATCATCTAATTGACCACTCAAACATCTTATTGTACTTACCACTTCTTTTATTCTAGAGGCATATTGAACAATATTCTCACTTTTTTACATTTTTATATCATCAAACTTTCCTCTAAGACTTTTTCCTTTTGCTCTTTGAAAATTCTAAACTCCTCCATAAATGTCTGATAGGGCTTTCCACATCTTCAATGTAGTGTTACATCCTTTGATATCATCAAATTCAGCATAGTTGAGTGCGGGAACAATTTTCAGCATTGTCTGATTGTGTTCCTATTTGTTTTTCAAATCTTTAGTAGTAAGAGTATCAGTTGGATCAACATGTTCAGTAACAATTGAATTTTGTGCATAATCTCATATGGATCGAAGATGTAGCTTTATCAAGCTTTGTCATGCAACAAAGTTGTCTTTGTTGAGCTTGGGAACTTCTCTCTTAGGCATTTTGATATTTTCTACTTCTAGTCCCTTTAAACTAAGTCAATGGCTAGGCTCTGATACCAATTGTTATAATTCTTTAGAATAACTAAGAAGGCGGGTGGGGGATGGGGGGTGAATCAGTTATCCAAGCTCCAAATGCCCTAATAATACTTTTTCTACAAATCATTAATGGCACAAAACTAAAATTATCATGCATGCAATTGAACATTAAACAATTATGAAAAGTAAACATGCATCACACCATAACACTAAGAATTTGATAACCCATCCCACTTTCAAAGGACTTTGGAGCATTCACTTGGAATGTCACCCTGTTAAAGGATTGACAACATGGCTATTAAACCAACCTATGTCCATAGGATTTATTTTGACTATTACAATTGCTAGAGAGTAACAGTAATGACTTTTGATCTGATACAACTCACAACATATCTTGTAGATTACAGATCACACTTCAGTTCAATCCTTTGCTTGGCTTTAATCACTTCAGCTCTAACAACTTGTCATCTCAAGCTTCATCCGCTTGATTCTTCTTGCTCATCATACCAATGCAATCATATATGTGGTCATCTACCAAAATAAAGTATCTATGCTCTCTTCCACCTTAGCACCTTCTTCAGCACTTCATGCTTGTTCGTGTAAATATGTAGTTTACTATTTACACTTAGTTAAGTTTACTTAGGTTAATGCATTATTTTATTATTTTTATTTTTGAGACACTTGGGAGTTTTAACACCTTTTGAGTTTTCATGTTGACAACATAGGAGTACGCAACTCTATTTAAGCACATGGTGTCTACAACATTGTTTTGCATGTCCCACCCTTGTAGGCTTATCCTCACATCATTGCACTTACTTCCATGCTTAATGGAGGATAATCCATATCTGGTGGACATGTGCTTGGTTGTATGACACTTCATGATGCTGACTTCTATGCATTCTAGAAGCTCTCCTGAAGCCTTTATATTCAGGCACTCCTAGTGTACTCTTGTATGAAGTTATTGAATACATTGTTATTCTGATCATTCTCTCTATCTTTGGTCTACAGTTGTGCTTGTGTTTGAGTTCTTAGTTCTTGGGTGAATTTTTCCCTTAGGCAAATTCTTACATGGTATCAGAGCTTAGAGATTTTCTCATCACAAGTCATTCGAGACCTCTTGCTTGCTTCATCGTCTCAGCCTGAATTTGGAGTGCTGCAAAAATTGGGAGCATCTAGCACCAGATCTAACCTCTCCATTGCATTCAAAACACTAAACTATTGAAAATTGACTATAAGCATGCCTATGCTTATCTTGGCCCAAAGTCAACCGTGAGGCAATTTTTTTTTTGGAAATCAAACCTGAAGGCCCCAATTTGTGGTATGGGTATGGTCATTTTTGCAGATTTATGAATTTATTTTCGGATCTGTCAATTTTACCTATATTTTTGTCATATTTTCTTGCAATTTTTTTAGCCCTATGGGCTAGTAGTAGAGGAAAATATTTCTGTAGTACCGAGCTATGAGCTCCCAACCTACATAGTGGAAGGTTTTTTATTATTTCACAGGGTTTTTAACCAGACCAGCTACACACCATAATCCTGCGAACATTATCGGCCCACAATCCGGCATCCTGAGTTTCGGCCGGCACACAACCACTGGCACACTTCCTCCAACCCAACGGCGGTCCCTACCCATTTTTTGGAGGCTATGGCTGGGTTCTTTTAAACACCACAGACCACACCTGCACCAACAATGTGGGATTTTATTTGTAAATCTCAGCATCAATCTGTGGCACGTGACTACATTTTTGGTGTCACTGTTGCTTTTTCAGCGTGATCCTTTGTCGCCTGCAGTTGTTTCCAAGGTGCAATCTGCAATGATACTCTGGTGACCACGGTGGTTTTTTTGGCATTGTGTTACTATTTTCCCGACAGTCTTATTTGCTATCCCAGCACGTGGTTTTCACAAACCTTCGGCATTTTCATTTTTGGCAACGACAGGTTAAAAATTATGGGACTATTTCCCTCCCACATAGCCTGTTCTCATCCTGCCATGTGGTGGATTTCAATTTGTTGTTCCTTGCATTGGGTAGACATGTGGCAGAGGCCACATCATTTGCCTATCTAACACGCAAATAATTTGCCATGTCATCCTGGGATTGCCACATTTGCTACATGTACAACCAAAGTTTCTGCCATGTCAGCATGTTGACTGTGCTTAACACATGTCATCTGTACAATATGGACATTGCAGTCAGCTAGACATGTCACCTAGGGCACATTTTTTTTGCTGACATCATCATTTTATGGTGTTAAATGTGACGCTCGTTTGAACATCATTTTTTGGCATTTTAGAATTGCAGTGATGACCATTTGATCATCAAATTTAGACTCGCAGTTTCTCCTCCAGACCCCTCTCCAGAATGCTTTTCAGTTTGGCAGCTTGACTTTGCGAACTCGTAGAATTTCTTGAATTTTCTAGTAGTGGTATTGTTTTCTAGTTTTGGTGCACAAATTGCATTTTTTTGTGACTGTACCTACATAATCCTGCCTTTTGTAACTTCAGAAGCTCCATACAGGCACATCTGGTCACTTTTTCAAGTTCTATTTTTTTTAATGTGCATTTTTTTTCATCTACTTTCCAGATCTGAAGTCAGATTCTAGGGTTGTGTGGAGAAATTTTTCACTTTCAGAATTAGGCCTTCTTTGGAATTGTAAAGCTTTGATTCTTTTCAGAATTGTTGTAAACCTAAGCTACAGTGCTTAAGTGACAGATTTAAGCCTCATAAGGTAGTTGTAAAAGCCAAATCAGAAAGTCCACTTTGTTTATTTTTGACAAGTGGCCCATTGTAAACACACTACTTATAAAGTCCCAAAGCATCTCTTTTGGGGTGGTCTTTTGATTGAGTGAAAAAGGCCGGTGTGCATTGTGTTCTTGTGTGTCTATTTTGTGCTCTTTTATTTCTGCATCATGGGTTTTAAATGTCCTCCTCTAACTTCACATAGCTATTCTACATGGAAAGATATTGCATGGAGTAGATTAATGGAAAAAGGATATAGTTTGTATGTTGATGGTACAATTACCCAACCTACTAATGCTAAAGAACTCATTGAATGGAAAAGACAAGACCAACAGGCTTTAGGTGTAATTAGGAGTTGTGTACATGGGGTTCTTCTCTTTCACATTAAAAATTGTTCAGAATCTAAGGAAGCTTGGTACAAACTTGAACAGTTGTATGGTAAAGTGGATGAAGAAAAGGGATTTCAGATTGAGGATGATCTACTTCTCTTGGATCCTAAGAATTATGACACAATTCAGGATTATATCAATAAAGTCAATGAGTATAGGGCACTTCTTAAACATTGTGGAAATTCCATTAAGGATGATAGGTTGATACATCACATCCTAAAGAAGCTACCTTCTGAGTATGCTAACTTTGTTTCGAGTTTTAATTCTCACAAGTTGACCATGGGATCTGCTTACTAGAAGCCTTCTTTTGATGGATTTGCAGAGATGTTGATTGTTGAACAATCTCACTTGGTGGATTTTGGCTTTCTCAAGTCATCTAAGACCAAAGCCTTGGTGGCTAGTGATGATTCCAAATCAAGTCAAGGGGGAAAACACAAGAAGAAGAAGAAGCAGTGGAAGCATAAAACACAATCTGAGACACAACATGACTCCTCTCAACAAGGCAGTTCTTCAAACAAGAAAGAAACTAATGAAAAGAAGGACAAACTCTTTTGTGCATACTATAAAAAGCCAAATCATGACAAGCATCATTGCAAGACAAAAAGAATCGACGAGTTAGAAAATCTACTCAAGAAGAACAAGATTCAAGTGCTAGGTACTTCCAAGGATTCTACTCCTAACTCTTCAAAGGGTAAAGGTCAAGCACTTATGGCCAACACAAATTCTTCTTCGGAATGGATACTTGACTCAGGTGCCTCTTACCACATGGGTTCTTCAAAGCAAGACTTTTCTTCATTGAAGTAGTCACAAGTACCACACATCTTCATTGGAGATGATGCTAAGATGGAAGTTGAAGGGAAAGGACATGTGGAAATGGAAGATGGGGAATTCAAAGATGTTCTCTATGTTCCAAATCTAAGATCTAATCTCCTATCAGTTTACCAAATCACTCACCTTGGAGATGGTCATAAGGTTGAGTTCCTTCCCAATTCAGTGATGGTGCAAAGTCTCAAAGATGATTCATTGGTAGTAGTTAGGAAAGTCAAGGATGACAAGAGGCTTTATTCCTTCTCCCACTTTGTGCCTAAGATTTCTTCCCAAGCCTTGTTAACTCACTCTACTACACAAATCAACTTATGGCATGAGCGGTTTGGTCACCTTGACTTTCGCTCATTTCAACAACTTTGCTCAAAACACATGGTCAAAGGTCTACCCAATATCAACTTTTCTAAGGGGGAGTGTTCATCTTGTTCAGTGGATATGCATCTCAAGGATAAGTTTGATAAAGGGAAGTCTTCTTGAGCTCCAGTTATTCTTCAGCTAGTTCACATGGTATTAGTAGGACTGTTTGCAGTGACTTCAATCAGCCAAGGCCGCTACATACTCGCATTTGTTGATGAATTTTCAAGATTCACTTGGGTCTTTTTCCTTCATCATAATAATGAAGTAGTTCATAAGCTTCGAGACTTCAAGACTCATGTTGAACACAAGTCAAGGAAAGCCATCAAAGTACTTAGAGTGGAAAATGAGAATAGATATGTTGATAGAAGACTTAAGAAATTTTGCAGAATTGAGGGGATTGATCTTCAGAACTCACCAGCATTTAGTCCGCACAAGATAGATGTTGCAGCTATGAGGATTAGGACTCTCAAGACCATGGCAAGTTGCATGATTACGGCCAAGTTTGTTGATCCTACATTAGAAGTTGAAGCCATTACCAGTGCTACTCACATACTTAATAGGTCTCCTCATCTAGCCTTAGATGGCAAGACTCCTTTTGAGGCATGGTGTGGAAAAAAATGAGTTTTGAGTCACCTTAGAGTCTTCGGTTGTCTAGCATGGGAAAACCTATCTTCCAGGGGATGCAAGGCACAGACACCTAGGCATTGTACCTTTATTGGTTATGAAGACAATGTGAAGGCTTACAAACTTATGGATCCAAAGACTCATGAGATTTTTGTGGAGAAGGATGTTCACTTTGAGGAAAGTTCTCCCAGCTTGTCCCCTACTCCTCTCCGCACATCATACAAAGTGGAAACTGATAGTGAGACCAACGATAGTGCTTCAATAGGTTCATACACGTGGGGTTCTATTGACAGTTGCAGTGAGAGGTCACATTAGTCCAGTCGACGTGCTTATATTGCCATAATGAAAGGTCCATGTCAGCATGGTACATCTCGTCGTCTAGCTCCAGCTTCATTTGACTTGGGAGACACACTTGAGGACTTACATCTTCACATTGATGATGCTTCTTCTACAATTGTTGTGAGGGGTCACTCTAACCCTCATGTCCATTCTCTACATGATCAATCTTTTGAGGTTGGCATGATTTTGGATCCTTATGAATAGCAATTAGTAGAGGTCTCTTTGTCAGTAGAGGAGATAGATGGTTCAGTGGAACAAGTTCAACAGACATATTTGACAGATCTGCACTCATTCTTTTTAGCAGAGTTGGAAGGGGTGAACTTCAGCATCAATATAGGGATACTTGAGTAGGTTTCAGGTCCATCACACATCTTTAGGATTGTACCTTGGGCATTGTTTCTTCCTAAGGGGAGGAACACATTTCTGCATTCTTGGACTAGCTTCTTCATTGGAGGAGTTTTCACTTGTTGGCATTCTTCTTTTGGGAGGGGGGAGCCTATTATGTTTCTCTTCCTTCTCTTATTCTCTTATGTATATACTGGATGTATGTCGTAATGGGGGGGTCTTGATTACTTCATCCATCACTGCATCCTCTCTTATCTCTCTTTTTGGGGGAGGGTTTTTCCCATGAGGTTTTCCCTCTTTCCCCGCTTTATGGGAGATTGCATTTTATTATGTACATGGGTACCTTACATGGCCTAGTAGCTAAGACCCATTTTGCATCTACATCCTAGTTTGTAAGCTTAAGGGAATTCCCCTAACTTGCACTTAAGGGGGGGTGTTAGTGTAAATACATACTTTACTATTTACACTTACTTAAGTTTACTTAGGTTAATGCATTATTTAATTATTTTTATTTGTGAGACACTTGGGAGTTTGCACACCTTTTGAGTTGTCATGTAGACAACACAGGAGTACGCAACTCTATTTAAGCACATGGTGTCTACAACATTGTTTTGCATGTCCCACCCTTGTAGGCTTATCCTCACATCACCGCACTTACTTCCGTGCTTAATGGAGGATAATCCATATTTGGTGGACATGTGCTTGGTTGTAATGACACTTCATGATGCTGACTTCTATGAATTCTAGAATCTCTCCTGAGGCCTTTATATTTAGGCACTCCTAGTGTACTCTTGTATGAAGTTATTGAATACATTGTTATTCTGATCATACTCTCTCTCTTTGGTCTACAGCTGTGCTTGTGTTTGAGTTCTTAATTCTTGGGTGAATTTTTTCCTTAGGCAAATTCTTACAATGCTTGACCATCTCATTGCTTCGTGACCTTATGACTCCTTAAGTAGAAATCTAGGATACCTTTTCCACTCAATTTTTTCTCTCCAACTTTAGGGTTTCAATAGATTAGGTAGGATACAATGTATCTATCACATATCTTGCTCTTATCTAGAAAATTCATCTAGAATCTAATTGTATTTGCCAAAAATGTTTTACATAGTGTTCTGTGCCACTAGCTCATCATTCTTATCTTATATCTGATTCACAAAATTCTAGATAACTACCATGTTGGCTTAGATTTGGTGAATCTTGATTTTTTAAAATAATGCAGCAACTCGGCATCATTAATTTACTAATGCTCAGCTTCTTCTATGTTACTTGGTACTTGTATCTTGCTCAACACCTATATCTTCACTTGGCACCTATTTCTTGCTCGGCACCTAAAGATCACTCGGCACCTGAAGATTGCTTAGCACCTAAAGATTACTCGGCACACACTAAAATTGAACTTGCTCGACTTCAACTAGGAATCTGTTCAGCACTAACTAGAACTTAGTTAATCCTTGAGTCTTAGAGTATGTCATCAATACACTATTTCATCAATGGGTTAGCTGATCCTTATACTTCATTACAACATCATAACTTCAACCTTTCTCTATGTACTCTAGTTACATCTTATTGATTGCCACCTCCTTGTCAATCAACCAACTTATAGTATTTGGATCACTAAATCAATTGTCGTTCCTGCAAGTAGCAAGTTTGAAATCAATGAAAAAACAATGATTTAAAACAATCTTTACTAGTTCCATTACTTCTTCATTCATGAGCTTTTCAATCATTTCCAACAAAGTGAACGTCATACTTATAGAGCTTTAGTAAATCATGCCAGAACTTGATAGATTATTAATTAAGAAAAAAGAACAACCATATTTTGATAAGACTCCCATTAGAAACTATTAAAAAAAAGGTGAAACACCAAACTTTGAGGAATTAATAAAAAGAGAGAAAGATATGGGAAAAGAAATCCATGAACACTATAGTCATACAAATGATATGTGCAATTACTAGTAGTAAATTATTGTGAAAAGGTTACCATTTAATGTTCACTGCTATAAATACAATAAGTACAGACCTAGATCTTGAGTGTGGAAGATAAGAATAAATACTGAGATAGAAGTTAGATGTTTGAATGGTTAATATTATAAATGCAATCTATAGGGTCAAAAGACATAGATAAATGGATGCAAGTGTGTAAAAGACATAGACATTATAATTAAGATTAATGAATTGATTAGATACATGATAGACCAGAAAAAAAAATTGATGTAAGATAAATCAAGGACAATGGTGTAAGGTTAAGGCCTCATAGACCATAGCTTATAATATGATAGAAAGTAAAAATATTGCTAATTATTTAGATTTGATTTTGATTAGATATACATGTATAGGTAATCTAATAATGCAAAAGATGTACTCACCAACATGATTTTGGTAAGCTGGAAACCTATTTTTTTGGGATGATAACATTAAAGGGTACAAAAATTTAAAATATGTCATTCATCATGATAAAGTTTTATGTAAAATAGAAGATTTAAAAAGTTTGGTTATTAATTGAAGACAAGCCTAGGTACATTACCATAATGATGGAAGTACTTATAAAAAGTTATTTTATCGACTTCAGATATTTTCCCTCACTTTGTGGGTGATTTTATTTTTTCTCATTTATCTCGGTCATGCTCTTGGAAAAGAAAGTTTTATTTGGAAAAAAATTGTAGCAAAGAATGATGCTAAGGATAAAATCCTACTGAATATTGTTGGCAATATGATTTTGATATGTTGTCATTGTTGGCCAAAACTCTACAATATGGTGTATGAAAAATTATGCTATAAGGTAAATTTTGTTAGAGTACTATATATTATTGGTGACATATGGAGACCTATCGTATCAAGGAAGATATATATCTAAATTGATAATGTGAGAAATGAGATCAAGAGAAACATGTGGAAGATTCTAGAATAAGTAACTGTAATTTGATTATCAAGATGAAATGGTAAAGGAAAACAAAGAAAAAAGTTGAAAGTGACTAGTTTTGTGTAGGAAAAGGATAGGTTATTGGATGTAGTATTGTAGAGAAGTTATTTGACAAGATATACAAAAGAAGCTATTAGTGATAAGGAGAAAATTAAGTTATCATAAGAGGAAGAGTTGAACAACAAGCCTATCAAGCATAGGAATGTTAATTATATATCAACTTCTTGTTGTTTATATCTAATGAGTTTATCAATAAGATTAGTAGATTTTTTTACATAGTGTTATCTAGCAATACTTTGTAGCTCTATTTTGATCTTATTAAGTAAATCCTTTAATTAGGTCAACACTATAAGAGTGGGATAAAATTTCTTAGCAAAGTAGTCTTCAATAAGACTCTTGATACTCTTAGCAAGGTATTAGACAATTTTAATGGAGTGAATTCATTTAGAAGATGCCATTTTTTAAAGCTCTTAACTAGGAACCTTGTTATTGTAGTGATGAGTTGTGGGTATCATCCCCACCATAATTTTTCCTATCGACGAAGGGTTTTATGTGATATCAAAATCTATGTGTTATTTATTTCATGTTTATCGGCTTTAAATAGTTATTTTATTTTTCTTGTTGTTACTCATTAACTATCAGTGTATTGAAGAAATTGGGTAATGTTATTAGGTAAATCTGTAAGTTTACTATCAATGAAAGAGAAAAAAAATATTATGAAGAGAAAATATGAAGTATTGATTCACCCCCACCCCACAACAAGAATGAAGAAACATTTGAACTAAAAGAAAAAATAAGAATGTAATTAACAAACAAAATGGAACTTATTGACAAATTATAGATGAGTATTGATGACTTGGACAAAATATTTGAAGTTAGTGTTGATTTTGAAGAAGTAGTCACTATGATAAGAGAGATAATGGAGAAGAATGATGAACTACTTGATAAAAATAAGGAACTCAAAGAGAGGATCAATTTGAATAGAAAATACCAAAAATTTGAAGCCATTAGGTTAATAAAAGTATTGGATAAATTTGGAACTATTGAAAAGTGCTAAAAGTGATGTTGAAATGAGGTCTCAAGATGCCTTGGAGACAATGAGTGGAAATACTTGGTAATTGAAAGATAAAAAATGATCTACAAGCCTGATATGTCTTAATTTGAAAAATCAATGAGAGAAGTCAAAATTTTGAAAATGAAAATGAAAGACTGAAAGACAAAAAGATGACTTGGCTAATGAGTTGAGAGTTGTCATGGAGGTGAATGCCATACTTATAAGGTTTTAATAAATCATGTTGGAACTCAATAGATTATTGATTAAGAAAAAAACAACAACCATATTTCGATAAGAGTCCTATTAGAAACTATTAAAAAAAGTTGAAACACCAAAATTTTAGGAATTAATAAAAAGAGAGAAATATATGGGAAAAGAAAGCCATGGAGACTATAGTCATATTAAGTGTATGTATAGTTACAAGTAGTAAATTATTGTGGGAAGGATATTATTTAATGTCCAATGCTACAAGTACAATAAGTATGGACATAAATCTCAAGAGTCAAAGATAAGAATAAATAGTGAGATGGAAGTGAGATGTTTGAATGGTCAATATTATAAATGCAATTTGTATGGTCATAAGACTGAGACATGCAAACCAAGAGTATAGAAAAATAATAGAACTGAATATTTTCTAGAAGACTTTGGAACTAAAATGGTGAATTTTAATCATTATGAAGGAAAATGTACAAGTTATGAATATAGATTATGAATATTACACCCTTAGAGATCACTAAAGATGCCATGTTACTTAATTTCTCAATATGGACACTACACCTATAAATTCTAATACTAGTATAATGAGGAAAATAGTTAACCTAGAAAAGGAAAGGGAATTTTTGATAGATAAGAACTCAACACCAAAAAATTCTAGGAGGTGCGATAAAGGTAGCATATGAAACTATTGTTGAAGTTTCAAGTTTAATCTATGTGATATTTTATGAAATTAGTTGATGAAGAATCTATGTCAATATATATTTTTAGGCACTTGGGGTAGGACACATGAAGTGGTTAGATGGTGAGATGATTTTGCATAAAATAAATAGATTTATGATAACTATGGGAAGAAACTACAATAGCCTTATGTGGATTGATTTAAGAGAACTACAAAAGAAATCATATTCTATCTCAAATAGAAAACAACTATTAAAAGGATTATGTTGATTAGAAAATTCATGCTCATACATTATGAAAATTGCAAAGCCTAGATTGTCATGGTGACACCAGTTGATAATGGGGTATTAAATGATGATATTGTACTGATAATTGAGAAAATATTAGTTGAAGACAAGGATGACGGAGTTGAGAGATTTAGAACATATGAAGAAAATTATAGGAGAATCATTATGGAAAAAAATAATTCTAAAGTTGAAGGAGTTAGTAGATAAAAGACTATTGAAAATAGAGCATCCACATATGCTAAGATAAGAAAAAAAAAAAAAGATTGTAGAGTGCAAGCACATGAGATAAGCAAGGTCAAAAACAACACAAGGGAATAGAAGAACATGAATACAAACTGTAGGAAGATCACAAGTAAGCACACGAAGCAAAAGGACATAAACACAATTAATTATGAGAAAATCAACAAGAAGACCTGGAAGAACTATTGAGGAATTGGCATAGGGAGTGAAGAAGTATGGAAGTATTGGAGGCATTATAGACTACAAATTACTAACCACATTACTAACCTCAAGACCTTTACTAACTCCAAGGTTTAGTATAAAAGAATTAAGAGAATATTGGAAGAGAATATTACTTTTAGGAAAGAGATGATCAACAAATTTGTTTTTGATATAAAATTTTATTATAAGGATAAAAATGGACATATATGTCAAACATAAGAACACTAGATTGGATGAGGCATGCATTGGTGCTCTAGCTAGGTGTTAAGAAAACAAAAAAAAAAAACGTTTGCTTCGATGCTGCTCCTAAGGATATTTCTTATAATAGGGATTTATTTAAGGAATTCATTTTTCAAGTACATAGATATTCTCAATTAAGAGTCTTGATATGTGAAGAGAGTTGGTCTTTAAGCAAATTTGTATCTAGTTTATGTATGTATTTTCCTTTTTTACTATGGGCTTGTTTTTTAAAATCTAGTTATTAGTATTTTTTTTTTATTTTCTTAGATTCAAGTTCTATCACATCTTCTAGTAACACTACTTGCACATTTGATAGCTACACAGATTCAACACTAAACACATTTATCAAGAATAATTTTTAAACACATGATGATTTACAATAAATGAGAGTTTTAATAATCTTATTATCAATTTTTTAATATCAAAATCATGCTATTAAAATTAAAGGCAAGTTTCTTTAAGCACATCACCATTCTCTATAATAATATAGAAAGCATCATTTTGAAACAATAATTCTAACTTTATGTATTCTATATGATATATTAAAATCTTACTTCCAAAACCTAAAACTCTCCACCTCTAACTCAACTTACCTCTTAATTTTTAAAAGTGATTACTAACTTATTAAAAACATCATTTTCTGTTCACAAAAACTAGAGTCACAACCATATAAATGAGATTAACAATCCAATAAAACATAAGGTTCTCTATATAAAATCTGTTGTATTAAAAAGCTCGAGACCTTTCCCAAAATTGTTAGGTCAGAAGAATCATGATGTTAAGGGTGAATGGAAAGAAAAAACCAAAAACCTGACGAAAACAAACAAGAGTTTGAGAGGCATGTCAAACCTGAACCATGATATGCTCTCTGCCTTCTTCGGAGAAATTTCAAATTTCCAATGTCAACAAAGTTGTGGGAAGATAGGCCTAAGAAGAATAATCTAGCGTGACTTCTGTAAAATGACTTTGAAAAATTAAACTATATCACATGTTGTCTCACCTTTTTTCTGCCAACGTGTTAGGTATGGTAACAGATGACTGGTGCACAAATTCTCCACATAGATTAATGGATAGGGATGCTAGGGACACGTACCATCAGAAACCTGACTTACAATATTTTCTGCTTTTTAAAACAATTGCTATATCACTATCAGAGATTACAACCTCAGAACAATAGACAAAATTACAAGTTTGGTGGAATACTTTACTTACCCTAGAAGGCTTTTCCTTACCAATGTCGGAGGCAACAATCGGTCTAAAAGCTTGAATATGATAAAGCCGGTGCGAATAGGTTTCTAGACAAATGACACGGCATAAGTTGGCCAATTGTTGGGGTGATTACTAATTGCTTACAAAATCTTATCTTCCCTTCAAAGAAATATAGTCGTCTTTACCTGCGAGTGGGAAACTTTTCTTCTTGATTTTTTCTGATTCATTCTTTAGTTGCCACTGGGAAACGTTTCTAGTTCTGTCGGAAGGGAAAGATACTGGAATCGTCTAAAAACATAGGTTCTGCTTAGGATGCCATTATTTGTGTTGGGCCGTACCTTGACTGCTGATAATGGGCTTATCAAGAAACGAATTCCCTGGGAATTTACTTACGGCAAAATGCTGAACTCATCAAAATCAATATTAGGAGAGAGGATTAAAGTACTCACAAAGTTTATTAATTGTTGTGATAGTAGTAATATTTAATATTTCTAATAATTATTATTTATTAATAATTTTAACCTTAATGTTGTTTCTATGTTTATAGTTAAATGAAATGTATTTTTTTCTAAAATCCCACCAATTATATAATATTACATCTCTTTTACAAGTATAAAGATTTGTAATAAAGTATAATTGTTCCCACTTTTTTGAGATTATTTTAGACACCTTGATAAAGAAAAGGATCAAAAGAATATTATATTTGATAACATAGAACTAAAACTAAGTTAAAAGTGAAGGACATCTCCATTCAATTAATCAAAAAAATTGAGAGTGCTAGAAAGAATTTAAGATGCTCAAATCCTAAATTCTCTTTTATAGTAGAGAAAGTAAGAAAATCAATTTTCATGTGGTAATCACCATTTTATATAGGTGTCACATAGTTAAATGCTATAATGTTTTTCCATTTTTTTACAAGAAAATATATATAGTAGAGGATCAAATAGTATGGAGAAAATACCTTCTTCTATTTTTATGAATAGTCCCTTTCTATTAATAAAATATTGAAGTGACATATTCACAAAAAAAAATGGTTACGGATACAAGGATCACCCCACGGCTGTTCAAACATCTAGAGGATGCAAACTTTTATATATATATATATATATATATATATATATATATATATATATATATATATATATATATATATATATATATATATATATATATATATATATATATATATATATATATATACACAGAGAGAGAGAGAGAGAGATAAGAAGCCCTCAGGCTGCAAGAGAAGTGTCAATTGAGTAAGGAGGATCATGGTCATCAAAATCCCATACATCAATCAGGTTAGTGGGTGGCTCAGGAGGAGCCCACTCATTAGCAACACCATCAATTGTAATTTTTCATTTTCTCCCATGATCAAGGAGGTGAAATTGCCAAGTCTAGCCATGAGAAAGAAAACTTGGGTTCTCTATTGGAGGAGGGCCAAGAAATAGTAGGTGCAATAGGAGGAGCAATGAGGGAGCAATGAGAGCCATGCCTTGGTCAAGGAGTGACCTAGCATCACTAGCCTCTAAAACCGCCTCTACAGAGTGATGAGGAGGCTGTGACCCAGGGGTGTGAGAGTGGCAAGCAGAAGAGAAGAATAACTAGGTCGCACCTTAGCAAGCTTTAGTGTAGATAGAAATATTTGTATGAAGAAATTTTAGAGTAACCAAGATAGTGTTTCTATCCTTCCAAAGAGTGAACAAAATTTTCAATCTGAAAGCATGCCAAATCTAAGAGTATTTAAATGGGAGCCTAGGAAATCCTGTAGCAAAATCATATGCCAAGAAAAGGCTTCTAGGTGGAAAGGCTTGAAGAAATCATGAATCTAGTACCAATACTATTGGGAACATCTGTAAAACAAGAAAATATGCAAAAAGGTTTTTGGTTTCCTGCAAAAAGGGCACTAGCATTTAGGATGCCCAAATGTTTGAGGCAATGGTCCAAAGGAAACCCATGAAAGATACTACACCAAGAGAAGAGTGAAATTTTTAGCTCAATGATATCTTTCCAAACATTGGTGAATCTAATTCTCCAATTCTTCTGAGAAGATTATAAATCCCAATGTTGGTTGAGAACATTCACCATAAGAAAGTGGGGAAACAAACATAGATGACCCAACTTGGGCTTGTAGCTGGTCATGGAAGTGGTAGGCTACCACTTCCAATCGTTCTGCCAAGGCTTAATTGACTAAATACCAATATTGTGCAACATATGTGGGGGCACCACAGAATCTTGAAGATCAAATGTCTAGCACTCGAGATGAGATAAGCGGGACTACACCTATATATCTTCCCAAGAGAAGAAGCTCATGGTGACTCTATGAATTAAATCTTCAGGAGTCCTAAGTTCACATTTGAAAAAATGTAGTGCACTAGGTTCTTTTACTTTGGCTAAATAGATTTCTCGAACAGTAAACAAGAGACACCACCATAAATTATGTTGATCGATAAAAAGATTATTTATAAACCCATCTCTAGCCAAGTGAAGCCAAGTATTAAATGGCTTCCCAAGACTTCCAAATGCTCTTAGCAATGAAGGCACCATTGATTTGAATAGGCTAATGAGTAAATAGAAGGGTTTGAAAACCAATCTATTACTAAGAAAGAAAATTAATCAAAAAGCCTAAAGAAATACAATGACACAACATAATTTTTGAGGCCTTATTACCAATGAGGGAAATACCCTTATTTTGAGAGAGTAGGGCTAGGGTACTTGAATCTTTAAGTAAACAATAGAAGTCCCAAGCCACCCTATGAAATATATGATGAGACGTGCTTGTAGCTAGAGGAAATCATGTAAAAAAAAATATAGCTTGAGGTAGAAGGCTTTTAAAGGTGCTCAGTAGGGGGAATAGAAAAAATGCATGGCATTCATCACTTTGGAGAAACTTTGAAATTTTGTAGCTAAGGAGAGAAGTTTGGTAATCCACTATTCCAACTTCTTCTCAATCTTCACCAAGAATGCATTCTAGAGCTCTATGGGAAAGTCTTGGAAGGAAAAGGGTGTGCCAAGAAAGAGAAACACTTTGGCATGTTAAATACACTTCCATTGATATCAATCAAGTCATGTTGACCTTGGAAGGAAGGATTGCATGTAACAATGAGTATTGTGCCACTAAATAATCAAGTCAAAATCCAAGTAGCATGTGCTTAGGTAATGCAAGGTATTTGCAATATTTTCCTCCTCCTCAATGAGAGTGAGAAAGGAAGCATCGATGAAGTGATTATTAACCATTATCTCAAAAGAATATAGGAGAGAAATTCCACACACCCGACTAACAAAAGTAACATTAATAAGTAGGTAGTCAAACCCATCAATGGCAAGCACATGAGAGAAGGCATGAGTGGGCACTCTTGGAAAATGGATTTGAAGATCCAAAAGACATTAGATTTCTACCGATTAATAATAATGCATGAAGAGGCATCCCCAAAAGGCATTAGAACTGATTGCAAGAAGATCGAGAAAAATCCCAATGGCTACGACATATCCAAAATGAAAGGTCTTTCGATGTGATCCTATGCTTTAGAAAATTTAAAACTGAATAACAAGGATTGGTGTTTATAATTATGGGCTAATTCTTTACCTTCAAAAATTGAAATGATATTATCTAGAATATATTTGGACATAACAAAGCATGTCTTCTCATAATGTACAATCTATGGCTGAATATGCCAAATCTTGAGGGAGAGGGCTTTAGAAATGATTTTGTAGGAAATATTTAAAAGAGTGATGGACCACGTATTAAAATTGTCCTATAGGTCACTAGATTTAGGTATGAATTTTATATTTCCCTATCTAATTATGATCTCTAATGATTGATAATGAAAAATCCTCAAGATAGACTTTGTGCATGTTGGGGCCAATGACATCCCAAAAGGTTTTGTAAAGTTTATAGGGGAATCCATCTCTTTATCAAACTCCATAGAAAAAATAACATCTTTAAGGTTAGAAACCATAAACATTTACTCATAGAATGTATGTTTCTCAGGTGCAATCCAATTTGGGGTAATAGAAATGCAAGTTTGCAAAGGTTTCTCTCATATAGTGGACTTTCTCTACACAGTGAAAATATTCTCATAATGGTGCACAAACTTAGTCCATTTCATCTTTTTCCATAGCCTCAGTAGGCTTAACCTCCTTAGCTAGTTGTTTGTTGTGCTCAAGGAAGGGACAATGCATAATCTTATGCTAAAAAAATTGCCATCAATAGTAAGTGTTCAAAAGGTTCAGTTAAAGAACCTTCTTGGTGAAGGTAGTACTACCAATCTAAATATCCATTATTTGCTTGAAGTCTCGAGAGAGGTCAACCTCAACACAAACCCTACACCTACGACAAGCGTTGTAGAACTTGTGAGGGTTAAGGCATATCACCTTACCAATAGTTTGTGTAATAGCTTATAGAAATGACGAACAAAATATTGGGAAACTAAGAAACTCAACCAAAACCAAGACCCTAACCTTTTGATCATCTTAGTCAGTAAGTCTTTGAACCCACTCTAGAAAACCAAGAGGGAAGACCCAATAGACTAGGGATCATAGGTAAATCCATGTTTTTCCTAGAGCTAGCATTACCAAAATGAAACAAATAAAAACTTGGTGGTGCTTTGAATGCCATCAAGTTGGACACCCTGAGGTACCCAAACCTTGGAAACTCACTCTCAAAGCATTATTTTAGAGGGAGTGTAGCCAACAAAATAGCTTATTAAGGTCTATTTCTCAAGCCATGTACTACATGTAGAGTCAAAATCTTTTACATCTAGAACAATATTAGGTGAAGAGTTACATCATTAAACACCTTAGGGATGAAGTTACATGGACATTTTCTTAGAGGAGCCATTGACACCGATAATAGAAACTCCAACACCAACATCAATTGTTAGGCCAAAGAAGGTCAAGGGCATAAAAACCTAAAATGTATCCTACACTAAATGTGGAATGATAGGTAGCATTTATGAAAGATTTTAGAGAAAATTTATACAAACCCTAAAGCATGCAAGGTATTTAGAGAATAATATGTTTATTTTAGAAATATATTATAAATAGTAAAATAATTATTTTGTACTAAATTATTTTTCTCCTATCTTCATTTGCATGAACATTATAATGATGGATAGTGTAGTGTGATCTGAAATATTGATGGTAAAAATCATTCACACAATCAAATCTAGAATCTAAATAGTAATATTTTTATTGCTTTAAATTTCAAAAAAGATGTGATCAAAATTTCTATTAACATGGTGAAAGTTAATTATATTTATATTAAGTAATAGTTTATAATTTATATTAAATATTCTAAAAATATGAAGATATTATATGTAATAATTTAGATAGACTCTCAAAGATACACTTTACCTTTTATCTCATATTCATTTTGTATTAGTATATTCCAAACACAATTGGAAATATATAAATAACATAATCTAATTCAAATGCAAATTAAATACTTTATATAATATATATAGAGATAAATATATAGATTCACACATTTATTCTTGTATAGATTTAACTTTTTTCATTCAACCATACAAAAAAATAAAAACTCTAACCTATGCTTAATTTGTTACACATAATTACACAATTGTTAAGGTATCACATTTATCAATATTAAAAAAATAAAACAAAAACATCTAGGACACCTCTTGGTCCAATGGAAACCTTCATCTAACTTAAAGAGAAAAATAAAATGAAAAATTCTTTGAAAGTAATTTACGTAAAGTTATAGGCTCCTAAAGAGTAATCATAATCATAAGCTAGAAAATCCCTTAAGGAGCTTGTTTAGGTTCTTGGTATGTTTGATTTTTAGATTTTTTTGCTCTATATTTTTGTGTTTTGGTTTCTTTTATTTATCTATTTTGATATTGGAAAGGCATCAAAATTGGGTGGTTATCCTAGAAAAAGAAACTATTGAAAGCATTAATTACAATTGATTAACATCCTAGAGACCAACAGAAAAACTAGAAACACATAACCAACATAAAAAAATGTAGTATCATGAATAGATTTTATAATCAACCTATCTAACTACCAAAACATATAGAAAATAGTAATAAAATAATAGAGAAGATTACCCAAATTAACAAAGAACTTTGTTGTAATCTTAGAAGCTACCATGTACGGAATAATCTTTATCATAAAAATTAAAAATTAAAAAGCACACAACGAGGTCAACCCCCATTCCCCCTTCTCCTTAGGGATGATTTGTTTCCACATTAGAGCTTATAGACACTCGTGAGTACATAAAAAAATATGGTATCATGAATAGAGTTCATAGTCAACCTATCTAACTACCAAAATATGTAGAAGATAGTTATAAAATAACAAAGAACATAACCTAAACTAAAAAAAAACTTTACTGCAATCTTAAAAAGAATTCATTTTAAATATTTAGTCTTAGCTTCCACATAGGACATAATCTTAATCATAAAAAAAAAAAGGTAAAAAGAACACAATGAGATCAAACCCTCATTCCTCATTCTCCTTCAGGGAGATTGGTTTTGACATTAGAACTTGTAGAGCCTCCAAAAAATACTATCCTCCACCTCTATTATACCCTCATCCTTCTCTTGCTCCAGAAGCAGGAGAATTCTAGCCACTGTGTACATGACTCAAGACTTTGACAATAAATTATTCAAGAGTATTCAACCTCAGATCTAACTCTAATACTATATTATTTAGTTTCTCCATCTCTACTTTAAGCTTCTTTATCTCTTCTTCATTATATATTTTTTTCCTTAGAGGTATATTGGTTCTCCATATTAGGGGAGAGGGTTCTCCAAGACATGGGGGTGAGGGACTTTAGGGGGAGAAACAAGGTTGTCCACAATGAACATTCTAAAAAAAGAGGTGGTTGTTATGGGGGAATTGTCTTTAGGGCCAAAAGCCCCTTTCTTAGCACCGACATCCACCATTTCCAAGTTGAAACTACCTGACATGTGTGAAAAAAATTTAGCCAAAGAGGGCTCATTATGAATAATTTTTACCTCCTTCCCTTCAATATATTCAAACATTGTAGCTTTTCATTTTTTCATAACATTTCTCCCTTTTTCCTCATATTCCTTCGACTTAGAATTGTACTCCACCACCTACTAAATCTCCTAATCTTTTACCCTTTATTTCATTTGAGGGTTTGAGGTAGTTCTATGTGAATATCTCCTATCATTAGTCAAATCCATCCAGACCTCACCCAACTCCACATATAGCTCCATTTAAGGTTTCAACTTCAAAAATGATGTAATGGGGGAATCTTTAGTCTTTTGACCATAGGAGGATGAAGAATTATTAGAGGCCATTAGGACATTGGAAATGAAGGTCAACATGGACATAGGAGTGGTGTTGGACATAAAGGGTAATAGAAAAATGTTGTAGGTAGGGCATATGGTATGATGGAATTTAGAGAGGTGAAGGATAATGTCCAAGTGAATGATGGTGTAATTTTTTCCTTCCTATCTAGAAATTTTAGCATCTACTACAGGTGATTCTATATATTGAGTAAAAAATATGGAAAGGAAATCTCATCATGATAATGAAAGAAATTTATTAGAGAGAAGTTTTAGTGATTTGACTTACTTCAAAGTGACCCTCTAGGTTAAGATATTTCATTATCAAAAAACATAAATCATTCCATAGCCTTGCCAACTTTTCTCACCTAAAAGTGCCTCTCATTTGAATTGACTCCTCATTTACTTTGAAGAAATGTTTCATTTGGTTTGATAAGTAACCTTGGTAACTTTTGTCCTTTTTTCCCCCTCCTTAGAGAGTCCAGCTACCAAAGAAATGACCTATTCATTAATTTCAAATGAGATACCATAAATCATGATTGTGTGTTCTTTCCAAGTATTCACCATCTACACCAACACCTTCCTATCAAACACTTATATAGCCTAAATTAAAAGGTAGTATCACTCACTTAGAAGTGACCATCTAGGTGTAGGAATTTTTACAACACTCATCTTTAATCCGATGTAGATTGATTCTACCCCCATCACCATCGATGTGTAGTAGTAAAGCCACCTCATATATTTATTCGAACTTGAAAATATTAATCTCAAATTGGTTTTGACAAGTGAGTATCAACACACTTAAGAATTTACTTAGTTCATGACAAACAAGTAGTACATGTTGAGCCCAACATGTATATTACAGAGCATATCAAGTTCATAGTGAGTGTTGAGCCACTCATATACTGAGTCTCTCAAGTTTTGAGTAGATAGTGTATGCTAAGTAATTAAAGAGCTACATAAATAGTGGATGCAGAGTCATAGCGAAAAGATTAGTATATGCCAAGCATCAGAGACTTCAAGTGCCAAGTAAGATAGTTTTGACATATTTTTTTGTAATTGCACAAACAACTATGTAAACCATTTTTTGAGCTGATTTAATTATGAATTATGATATTTTGGAGATAAGGATGAATCTTAAGTTGAACTCCCATGCAATTACATGTAACCAATTAGAAAAAGGAAAGGATTAAGTGGCAAAATGGATGAATCTCAACCATAGATTCATACCCAACCCTAAGTCACTAAATTATTCTTAAGGAGGACAAACCCTAAACTCTTAAGTGAGTGTGTAAGGTGTTGAAGGAAAGTATAGATAAGTTTGCATGCAGAAATAGAGCATTCATGGTAGCTAAGGAGTTATGATCTAAGACTACATTATAGAATTAGTTAGAGAAAAATAGAGGAAAGAAGATAGCACACAACAAAGAGACATTTGATCAACAAGGATCAAGAAGACAATTGTTTAGAGGTGATCTATCATCAAATAATCAAGTGCTAACCATAGTATCAATGCTGAGACATTTTAATAGGTAATTTTAGTCAAAATCTCTTAATGAAGTAGTCCTAATAGGTGGTATTGGAATCCTCCAACAAGGTGCTTACTTAATTGTGAGTTAAAGTCCTTTAGCAAGACACACTTCTAACAGAGTGTTGAAATCCTTTAATAGGGTGAGACCTAATAGTCTTTATAAGCCTTTAACAAGGCAGACCTTTCATAGGGTAGATCATGTTTCACGGTCAAAATATTGTAACCTTCATTGGATACACTTTATTTCTAGAATAATGAAGATTTGTGGGTGTCATCACCACCCCAATTTTACCTTCTCACACAAAGTGTTTTTGGGTAATCATATTTGGTGTCATATGTATGTGAATTTTTACTTATTTACATGTTATTTTAGTTTACACATTAAATGTATGAGATGGATGTGTGGTGAAAGTTTTATGGGTCCAAGTTTTAAATGTTGATTCACCCCCCCTCCCTCCTGTAGAATTTAATCTTTCCTATTGTAATTCCTACAATTGGTATTAGAGCCTTGTTCTTTGAAAGAGAATCTTTGCAACTTTGAAGAAAGATCTTTAAATGGAATTCTAAAAGCTAGGAAAGAATATTGGGAATTAGGAGGTTGAAATACATCTCATTCTACATCAACTGAATGAAGGAAGAGAACTAAAGAAATCTTTAAGGAGCAGGAAGGAAATTGCTACTATGGAGAGTGGCACACAATACAAAGAGATAGACACAATTAAGCTATTTTTAGATGGAGACTAATGAACTTGATGCAACAGTTGTAGATCTAATGGAAAGGAATAGATCCCAAGCTAAGGAAATTAGAAATCTCAAGTTAGAGCAAGAATCATGAGCCATATTACTATGTGAAGTGACTAAATAGAAGAAGAAAGCTATATAATTAAAAAAATGATTAAAGATGATAAAATAATTTTGGCCAACAAAATGGGAAAGAAGTCAACAGAACTAACCAAGATCTCCAACATGTAATTGGATACTCGAACTTAAGTGATTAATGCCAACTATGAATTGAATGTCAAGGACATTGAGATAACTACATTGAAGTTAGAGAATGAACAATTGCAAAGTGACCTAAAAAGGGAAAAGGAGATTTCTGAAAGTTTCAATAAGCCTAATGAAGCCACGAGATACTTTGAGCAATTATTAAGATCCCCTAGTTCCAATAATGACACATTTGGACTGGGATACACAAGCATTGGAGAAGGAGAATCATCCAAAAATGTTGAAGAAAGCAACAACAAAGGTAAGAATTCCAAACCTACTTGTCATAATTGTGGTAAGAAAGGACATACTACTAATGCCTATAGGAGCAAGACTGTAAATAAGAATGTCAAGCATAAGATCGTGGTTCATTGCCATTAGTGCAACAAACAAGGTCATCAAGCACATGAATGCAGAACTGAGACCATACACATAAAGATTTTAAGGATATTTTTATAATTGTCAAAAGTATGAACATAAATCTTTTGAGTGCAAATCCAAACCCATGTGTTCACAAAACAAGAAAACAAAGGTAAGGAACAATGGAAACTCTTATAACTATGATTATAATATAAGATATAGCTATCATTATTGTCAAGAATATGGACATGTTCCTAAGAATTTTATTAGGATACACTTTAGAGGTGACTACAAGAGGTGGTTGAGTCAAACCACATGTTTTAGCTATTTGAAGACTGGTTTGATTAGTAGGTATTGCCTAACAAGATCAAAGGTAGAAAGTTGTGAATTTGACAAATTCAAAGGCAAGGTAGATGTTGAAAATGTTAGAAATGAGATGAACAAGACATGGAAAAAGAATAATGATTGTAGCATATCTAATGGAGAAGGGATTGCTTCACCCAATGTGTTAGGTGATTGTAATACCCCAAAATTGGCTCATTGCCACAATCACCAATTCTGGTCTATTTTGATCAATTATAAGACCTATTCTAATAGGAAATTCTTATTCTACTACTTGCTACTTGACTTAATTGTCAGATGCAGAAACCCCTAATCTGCATTCATCATATTCATTATTTAATCTCTATAGTACGCACTCATATTAGCTATGTTGAACCTATTTGATTTCAATTTAATTTAATCTAAAGTATTCGTACATTATTAAATTAAATTATCTCATAAGGCTAATGTGTTGCAAGATTAAATTTAATTAATTTAATAAATATGCCTATTCTAATTAATTAAACAAAATTATTTAATTAAATGGAGAAGCTACTTCTAAATTAATTAAACAAAGCCATTTAATTAAATGGAAAGTTATTCCTAAATTAATTAAATGGAATTATTTAATTAAATAAGAAAATGGTCTCTAATTAATTAAATATAATTATTTAATTAAGTAGAAAAAGGTAATTATGAGAGCATATCTCATTTGATTAAATTAAATATCTCTTGTAATTTTCTCTTCAGTTCAAGAATGGAAATTCCTAGTTCACTACTGATCAAATTAGAAGTGACCCAAATCACTTGCTCTCAGGCTGAAGTCTATATGAGTTGACTGACTCTTACACTCAAATTTGAGCCAGTTAATTCCCTCTAATTTGGGAATCTTCCACCTTAACTGAACCTCATCTTCAATCTTGACCATTGATTGAAATCGATCTCAACCGTTGATGGATTCTAGGAAAGTCTATTTATGAGACCCACATTTCCTCATTACAAAGGTTGAATTTTCATGCTATCGAATTACTGTCACATTTTGCACTCACCTAGCTCAATACATTCTCACATATTTTCATCATTTATCTTTATTTCATTTAGCATTTAAAATGTATGCATCTAATATAGTTTCTTTTACTAGTTCTTAAGTTAGTTTGCATTATACATTTAGAGTAAATTTGCACATTCATATACCTTAATTTCATTCAAATCCTTCATTCTTAGAGGATCTGGTTGCTTACACCTCGAATCTGAGAATATCTAATAAGAAAAAGCCATTTAGATAGGAGGCAATGGGTCACCCTGTCGGGTGTCTTGGGTAAAAAATACCATGTTTATCCTAGGATGACTTCGTAGGTAATGACCACGTTGAAGTGTCTGTGAGGTTTAGAGTCCCACAATTCATAGGCACATTTCTAGCGCCCACCATGGGGCCGAGAAAATCAATTTCTCAAGCCTCCACTGAATTTTGTAAATCATTTTCATGTTCTCTATCCATACAATTTCGTACAGGTTTTGAATCTTCATGCAAGACTATTCATTTTCATGCAAGGATTCTATATCTTCGTGTGAAGATTCTCTGTGTGTCACGCAAGAAAGTGCCCAAGCACAGGAAACTTTGTGTGAAACCTGTATTCTTCATGCGAGCCATAAAATAATTTCATGCAGGGCAGAAAATAATTTTGCACGGCTCTGTTAGAGATCTCGTGCGAGATCTTGTAATAGGAGCTTTAATTTTTTGAGCATTTTTCGATCTTTAGATTATTTGATTTTACTAACCTACTTGTCTTAATCTATTCTCTAGTTTTTGCTGCAGCCATACTATTGTTTGTACGATGTCTGCCAAAGATTCCTTCTAAAACCCACTTAAATATGGATTAACAATTTTCTTGTAGGACGATTGTTGAAGATACGCTTGTCAAAGATCAAATTTAAAACCCACAAAACAGTGTGTCTCTTCTTTTATTGCTTTCAAAATTAGATTAAATAGGGCTTGTGAACTTCTTAGGGTGCAAGATAGAAGAATAGAAGAATATGCTCTTCAGTTCTTGGAGGTCATGACCAAGAGTGAATCAGAAACCTAGACACTTCCGAAAGATGGCATTCCGAGGGAGGCAAGAAACTTGGTGGTTCTCCAATGCTTATTAATTTGGATTGATGGATTGGTTCTCCAAGATGATGATTTCCTTTAAGGGAATCAGAATCTTTAAGGAAGAATGAGTTTGGATTGATTAAGCCAAGTGGGTAATTAATTTGTCTTGCGTGTTTGGGCAAGGAAATAAGGTAGAGGATTATGCTCTTTCCCCTTGAGGGAAATCATAAACTTTGACCCTTAAATCCAGACCACCAGTCCATGTCAATCCTTTAGAGGGCCTATCGGAGTGATCCAACCTCTAAGAATGACTCAAATAAGCACACTCCTTTTGCTAGAGATTCCAACTCACTATAATCAAGATGCTTTGTAGAGCGAAAGACTCCAAAGCCAGATTAATTTCTTCCCCTTGAATCTTGATATTGCATATCAAGGGGAAGCTTTATTTGTGCATTGGTCGGCACCGACCCCTGGCTTCCTAAGCAAGTAGTGTGCACTTTCAGATGCTGGTGTGGGCTACTAGTCTCAACTCTGCTTGCGAAGCCACTGGGAATTAATACAAATGGAAGCCAATTAAAAACCTCCTAGTTAGAAGCCACCCAGTTCACCTCCGAAAGGAGGCATAATCTTTGTGCAAGGAGGGGAAAGAATTTCTCCTATAGAACTCACCATAGGCATGCTTCTAGATATTTGAATGTGGTATATGCACTCGTCACCTGCCACAAGGGTGCTCATTCAGCATATGCTATCGAGTCCTTTGAATATACCAAAAATACGGGTGCCCTCTAGGGGGTGATAGGGTTGTGTGAGGTACATGCATGCACATAAGATGTGCGACAAAGGTTTTTCCTTCTCTACTAATTTTTCCTTCTAAGGATAAAGCGTGTTTATTATCGAGTCATCAACAAAGTCAAAACTATTTTACAACAAACAAAAGTCAAGATTCCCCTATCCTATCAAGTTGCTTTGTCCTCGACAGGACTATTTTGGCTACAACTTGCTTCCCACTATCTTCTTTGAACACATTGCCTAAATTACAAACTCAAAACATTGTCTAAACATCTTGCTAAGTCAACCTTATTATTTGTCCAATTGAATTTGTCTGGTAAATCTATCTATTCTATCCGAATAGTCTAAAAATCTTGTCAAAATTAGTTGTTGTTGTAAAACTGGTCTCGCACAAAAAAAATTTAGTCTCACATGAAATCATTTCAGTCTCGCAAGAAATCATTTTTTTCCTCACCCGGTTCCCAAGTCCTCACACGGTCTGTGAAACTTTCTCATGCGAAATTAAAACATTGTCACTGACTTTCATGTAGCCTAGAGTATAATCTCACGTGGTCTAGAATACTTCCTCACGTAGCCTTAAAGTTTTCTCACACGAGACTTTGTGTCAACATTACCACTTTTGGTCTATTTTAGCTATCTGTGCCTGCACGCTACCATTTTTTGTATCCGTTTATCACTCTCTATCTGTAAATAGTCTTGAAATAGCAACACTTTGCTTAGCTAAAGACTTGTATCTCGTACTTTGATTGCTTTCGTCTCTTAAGTTACCTTTTTTCTTTATCTCTTAATGCTTGTCATACCTTGTGTCACACTGGTCATAATATTTGGCTATTCTAGCCTTTAAATCAGACCATTTGTGCCTTGGTGGACAACATTCTTGCTATTATCTTGTCCTTTTTGAGACTTGGTCTTGGTGTAGTCCTTGTCCAAGTTCTTGCTTCTTGTCCTTGTCTATGACTGTTACAACCAGAAGTGAAAACATCTTTTATCCTCTTAGATGTAGGTGAGGTCATGCCAAGGGTCATAATCATGGAAGAGGTTGCTTACCTTTCATTACACAATCTATACCTAGTTCGACTAGTGAGGCATCTTCATGATCCCCCTCACCTGCCAGGTCACCTCAAATTCAGTGAACATTTTCCATAAGCTTGCAACAAATTAGGAATCCTTTGTACCAAGAGGATACTGAGACAAGTAGAGGTCCTGCATTACCAAACACAATGTCTGATTCCTTTTTCAGAGAACCTTTTGAAACACAACACACTGAAACTGAACACATTCCTATAATGAGTAATCGTGAACCTGAACATGGTAGTTATAGTTGACATCAAGAACCACCTAGGAATGACAAAGAGAAAGAGAAAGACTATGATACTGATGAGGAACAGGAAGAAGTAGAAATACTCCCTAAACACATAGAAAAATTTCAAAGAGACAAAAACTTTCAAAAGGTCATGGGAATCCTACTCAACGAAGAGAAAGAAAAGTACTTTCTCAAACTTGCCCAAGCGGGAGCTAAACCGCCCTCTCATTTCAATGTGATAACCATTATCATGCCTAAAGAAGAAATTGAGACTTCCAAACTCCAAAAACAATTGAAAATTATGCAAGACCAATTGGCTCAGATGATGCATGAGAAAGAGGAACCCACCAAGACATACACATTGGATGCTCTTTGTCCATTTCCATTTGACAAAACCATAAACATGCCACCTTTCCCATGAGGCATAGAGCTACCCAAATATGAAAATAAATTTGGTACTACTGATCCCCAAGATCACTTGTGGGAATTTGGTGCTTTGTCTATGGATTTTATACATGATCAAACATACCTCATGCATTTATTCCCTAGAAGCCTAGGTGGTCAGGCTTTGGAGGGGTTCTTACATTTACCTCCTGGTATCAAGAAATTTGACAAAATTGCCAATCTATTTGTTGAGAAATATTCTCATAACATACAACACCTTTTCAATATTTGAGATCTACGCAACCTTAAAAAAGAAGCTGGAGAACCTTTTCTCACATTCCTCCAACGGTGGAGACAACTATACACTAAGTGTTCCCGTAAAATTCTAGAAACGGAGAAGCTTGGCATTTTCACTGATAACCTCCTACCTAATTTTGGATATAGAGTCCAACTTCAAGGTCCACATACCTTTGAAGACATGATCACACAGGCTATCCATATTGAGGAATTTATGGTCAAGAAAGGTGAACTCACTCTTTTGACAGACATAAAACAAGGTTCCACTTCCAATAGGGATAAAACCAAACATGTCAACAAGAACCGAGAAATTTTACATGATAGAGTCATTGACAATGTCACACCTAAACCTGCTAAAGCAACGTTTAATCTCTTAGATGGCCTCAAAGTGGTCAAAAATACTGAGAAACCTCCCCCTAACAACAAAACATCTAGGAACAAACCAAGAAACTCATGGACAACAAGCCCCAAGTGACAGTATACACCCTTGGGAGAACCTTTGGGTGTGGTTTACAGAACATTGCTACAACATAAGATTATTTCACTGATGGATAACCCTCATCCCTATGATCCACAACCACATCCACCATGATGGAATGAGACCTCATTCTATGAGTATCACCAAAATAAGGGACACAAAACTAGCAACTGTACAAACTTGTGCCATAAAATGTAAGACATGATTGATGTTAGTGATCTTGTGGTAGATGGACATAACAAAAACTCAAATCACAAGGCATTCAAAGAACCTTTCCAAGCTTATGAAAAAGGAGAGACTTCGAAACCACAACCCTACAACAAGGTCAACTATACATATTCCAATGATGACAATGTCATTCACATGGTTGAACCTATGGATTCTGAATACTCCAATGTTATTACCATTAAGGGCAAGCAAGATAACGACAAACCCAAGAAACCTTTTGTCTTGAGGGGCCCTACTCTCAACACAATGGATAATACACCCTTGCTACACTGTCATAATGTTGTCACTCATTCTCATGCCAAGTTGGTGCTTAAAGGCCCTGTGCCTCGTACTTCAGATCTTGAACAACACAAAGATAAAGCCCTTGCTAGACCATCTGGAAAAGGTGCAAAACTCACAACGAACTTGACAGCAACTAGTTATAGTGTTCTTGATCAATTGAAATGAACTAATGCTCATATTTCCATCTTTGAGCTACTTAAAATCTTGCCTACTTAGGCAAATTTTGGATAAAGCTCTCGCTGGGGCCAATGTTCCTCAAGATCTTGATCTTGAGTGATTCCAATCCATTGTAGGTCACCTGACCTCACCTTATTTTATGACCTTCTTCGAGGAGGATGATAACTCATTGAGTCACCCACACAATCAAACTCTATACATTGAGGTTATGATCCATCAGACACATGTTCATTGGGTACTCATTGATAATAGTGCTGGCCTAAATATTGTTTCTGCTACTCTTCTTAGATAATTGAATTATTTTGAGGACTCTATTGATCCTCGACATAATATCACTATCAAAGCATATGAAAAAGTTGAATGAAAGTCTCTAGGTCTTGTGGTTTTATCCATTCGCGTTGATCCTATAGAAAGGGATGTCACCTATCAAGTGCTTGACATTCCCTTGGCTTACAACATTATGTTAGGATGGCCATGGATACATGAGATGCGTGCTATACAATCCACATACCACCAATGCATCAAGTTCCCATTTCATGGCTCCAAAGTTACTATTTGTGCCACTACTAGCTATACCTACAATATGCCCAAGGCTATTGAAACTTTCATCCCTACTAACCGTGAGTCCACTGATTATTATGATAATAAGCTGAAACAAATTGAGCAGTCATTCAAATTGAAAGAAACTAGCATGGGAGAGTACCACATTGAGCCAGTGCTATCATTAAAATCTCCCCGAGAGTCTCCTTGACATTATGGGAGACCCTCAAAGGCAAAGAAGTTGTTCGTGCTGACACCCCAGACCAAGTACAATGGCACTTTTGTCAAGGCTACAATTCCCTTAGAAGACGAAAGTGAAAATAGAGCCATTGCTGCATGACTTTACAAAGAAGAGGCTCTAGTGGTCCTAACAGAGCAAGTTTAAGAAATCACTTTTAAGAAATATGGGCCTGGTCTTAGGCTTATGAAGCATTTTGGTTACAAGGGAACTAGCCCTATTGGGTGCAACAACAATGGCCTGATTGATCCTATCAAAACAAAAGCTCAAAGCAACTGTGATACAATTGGCCTAGGATTTAAGAAGGTTCCTTTTCTTTTTGGATCAATTAAATTCATACCAACACCTAAGAGTTCATCTGAAAATGAATCACAAGCTGAGGCAGATAGTCAAGAGGAAGAATCTGATGATGAGGATTCCTATCCTCATCCTATTCCTTATGATCTTGCTAAATTCTTTGCTGAGCCAGATGACTTTGTGCCATGTGTTAGCACTATGGATGATACTAGTGACTCTTTTGAGGATAATGCTAAGCAACTCAAATATCATTCAGAAAAGGGAGAATCTAGTCAGTCATGTCATGTTGAGTATTGGTGTAAGAACCCAGAGGATGAAGGTGACTATGTCCCTATCACTGTTGGGGAGTTCTATAATCTCTCACCATGTAGCACTAATTCTAAGGAATATGAGTTTGACTTTCTTTTAGAAGAGACTACTAGTAAAGACATTGACCAAGTGCATGTCTATGAAAACCAAATCGAAGTGGGTGAAACATCTAGGGTTAGGTCACATGGGTTAGATCCAACTAGTGTCCTAGAGTCATCAATTACTAACATTGGTACTCTGAGGCATTTGAACACACCTGTGGACAAGGTCACCATAGGTCTTGAATTTCTGGTCCAAGCACTTAATGACTATACTATGAATGCAATTGAAGTAGCCACTACTCTCTCACTCACACATCCCGAGCTTATAGACTGGAAGCCCAATGCATCTAACGAAGTCCCCACATTCCAGAATGATAATGCTCTCACCTATTACCTAAACGCTATTGAACCTATAACATTTTCCACCAATGAGAAAAGTGTCAACATGACTGAGGCTAACATCAAATATCTCAGTCATACAATTAAAAAGAAAAAATGCAAAAGGTTTGATGGTGAAAACCATGTTGTGGCAATATCGAAACCCAAAAAAGTAAAAACAAAAGATCTATCCAAGGGTGAAAACCTCTCTGAGGTGCCCGTGGATGAGATATTTGATGTACTTCCCAGTCACTTTTAGGAGAGATCATTAGTGTTGATATAGCTGATGTAGCCAATTAATCTAATCTAGGCACAAAAGAACATCCTCATTTGTTACATCTAGCACAGTCCCTATCACCTGAAGAAAAGGAAGGATTCATTACCTTTTTCAAAGAAAAGAAAATAAATTTTTCCTAGACATACTCTAACATGCCAGGATTGGATCTTGATCTTATCATGCATCATTTGTCCATAGCACTAGGCATCAAACCAGTTAAATAGAAGCTTCAAAATATGTACCCTCACGTTGCATTGCTCGTCAAAGTAGAATTGGAGAAACTCCTAAAGGTTGGTTTCATCTATGCAATTGATTATGCTGAATGGATATCCAATATTGTTCCAATTTCCAAGCACGATAAATCTATTAGGGTTTGTACAGACTTTCATGTTTTTAATTTGGCATGTCCTAAAGATGACTTTCTGTTCCCTAATATTGATATGATCATGGACAGGATGGATGGCTATGAGATGTACTCACTTATTGATGGTTTTTCTAGATACAATTAGATAAAAATTGCACTAGAAGACCAGGAGAAAATGGCTTTCACATGTGCATGGGGAACCTTTTGTTGAAATGTGATGCCATTTGGCTTGAAGAATACTGGTGCTATATATCAGGGAGCTATTACTCAAATTTTCCATGATATGATGCATAGAACCATGGAGGACTACGTTGATGATACCTTGGTCAAAAGTGCTAAGCACAATACTCATCTACAAGATTTGGGACCCATCCTATATCGTATGGAACAATTCAATTTTCGGCTCAATCTTAAGAAATGTGTGTTTGGTGTCACATCAAGAAAGTTACTAGGATATATTATTTTTGCAAAAGGAATTAAAGTAGATCCAGAGAAAGTACAAGCAATAATGGACATGCCACCACCTTAGAACATCAGTTAGATGAGAGGACTATAGGGAAGGCTCCAATCTATCTGTAGGTTTATCTCGCAATTGGCAGATAGATTACAACCCTTCACAAAAACATTACATAAGGGTGTGAAATTCAATTGGAGCCTTGATTGTGAGTAAAGCTTAACAAAAATCAAACAATATCTTGTCAATCTGCCAATCCTGATGCGTCCTATTCAAGGGAAGCCTTTTCTTTTATACATCTCGACAACTGAAACATCTTTGGGAATCCTATTGACTCAAGAAGATAAGGACAATAAAGAAAGAGCTATCTATTACTTGAGCCGGATAGTGGTCTCTTATGAGAAAAACTATAGCATTATTGAAAAAGCTTGCTTGGCAATTGATTTTTCTTCGCAGAAGTTGAGACACTACATGCTTTCCCACACTACATGGCTCGTGGCTAAAATAGATCCATTAAAGTACTTTCTCAGTAAGGTAGCTCTCACAAGAAGATTGGCTAAATGGGTTATGATACTCAGTGAATTTGAAATTCAATATGTTGAATGCAAGGCTATAAAAGGATAGGCAATTGCAGACCAGCTAGCCGATGCACTCATACAAATTGTTCTACCAATGAACATTGATTTCCCAAATGAGTCAATTCTAACACTCACGCACCACACATGGGTTATGTTCTTTGATGGGTCCTTCACACAACAAGGATTAGGTGCTGGATTACTCTTCATTACACCAAAAAGATACTCACCACCCAAAGTATACAAGATTTTGTTTCCTTGTACAAACAACATTGTTGAATATGAGGCTTTGATCAATGACATGAAAATGGAAACTGAATGGAGAGTGGATCAGTTAGATATCTTTGGTGACTCTCAGCTTGTTATCAACTAGGTTAATGATGTATACCAAACAAAGGATGAGAAACTTATTCCTTACAAGTGCATGGTTAATGACTTAAAGAAGTATTTTGCACACATCACCTTCCAGCAAGTTCCACAAGCAGATAGTAAAGTGGTTGATGCCATGGTTACTTTGGCCTCCCTGCTAAAAATGCCTGAAAATGATCTTCGACATGAGTTCTTGGTGGAAGCATTACACTACCCAGCCTATGACATCCCTGATTCTAAGATGATCTTTTCCATTATAGGACAAGAATCATATCGCTACCATCACATTTATTCCTACCTTTGCACTCAAACCATTTTGAAAGGTTTGACCTAAATGAGAAATGTTACCTAATCTGCAATGCTTCACATTATGTCATTATTGCTAATGATTTGTATAGGAGAGGTCTTGATAGAACACTTCTTAGATGTTTAGAACCTGAAGAGTCTAAATGTGCACTAATTGACGTTCATGAGGGCATTTGTAGAGCTCATTCCAATGGCCTGAGAATAGCTCGCAAACTCCTTCGTGCTAGTTACTACTGGCCCAAAATGGAGCAAGAAGCTATATAGTATGCTAGGTCCTACAAGTAGTGTTAGCTACACAAGAATCTCATCCATGCTCTAGCCAGAGAGCTGATTCCTTCTACTACAAAATGGCCATTTCAACAATGGGCCTTCAACTTGGTGGGGTAGATCCACCCAACCTCCTCTAATGGACATAAGTTCATTATCATGGCTACAGATTATTTCACGAAGTGGGTAGAGGTAGTACCTCTCATAGTTTCTGATGGGAAAACTATAGCACTTTTCATCACAAACTACATCATCTGTAGATATGGTGTACCATCCTCAATCATTACTAACAATGGAGGATAATTCAAGAACAAAGACCTCAAGGAACTATGAAAGAAATTTAAAATCACACAACATTCATCTTCCATTTATTACCCCCAGGGTAATGGCTAGGCTGAGGAAACTAATAAGGTGATCCTCAAAATTCTTCATCGCACAGTCAACAAATTAGGGAGAGACTGGCATCTCCAAGTCAATCTAGCCCTGTGGGCGTATAGGACAACCATCAAAACTCCAATGAGCATGACTCCCTTTGCTTTGGTGTATGGAGCAGATGTTGTGCTTCCAATAGAGGTCGAGATTCCTACCTTGAGAATCTCTATGAAGGGCCTTATCACTGATGATGACTACAGGATAGCTCAACATCAAGAGCTTGCGTTACTAGATGAACAACAAGTGGCATGTGATCATCTATGAGCATATCAGCAATGAATGGCAAGAAGCTACAATCGAAGGGTCAAGCCACTTGACTTCTAGCTAGGTGACCTCATCTTGAGAGAGAACCCCAAGAATAAAAAACAACAAGTACAAAAGGGAAAATTTGAACCAAACTAGCTCAGTCCTTACATCGTTACTGCAGTATATGGGTCTGGTGCTTATTAGCTTTCCACAATCAAGGGAGAAGTGCTAAAAGAACCTATCAACACTCTCCACCTGAAGCGGTTTTATAGTTGATCTAATATCAACAAGCTCTTTGTACATATTTATGTCCTGAAAAAAATCATAAAAATTAGAAAAAGTCCTGAAAAAAATTGTTACCCTAGTGAAAACCTAGCAATAGGTGCCTTGGTAACACCAAAAAAAATGAAAAAATCAAAAATTCAAAAAAATTCAAAAAAAAGGAAAATACAAAAAAAATGAAAAAATAAGAAAAGTGCCATTGGTGAAAACCTAGAAATAGGCATCATGGTAGCAAAAAAGGAAAATCTTGCCAAGAAGGTGAAAACCTAGTAAATAGGCACCTCCTACTTTCTGTTCATGTATCCATGGATTGAGTCTTCTCATAGCTTGGGGGCAATCCTCCTTAGTGTCACTCTTTTTGAGATTCTCTTCATAGGATCTCCTTCACAACAATCACCAGTGGTCCTCACTGTGTCTACCTACTGTTGCTAGTGTCACTATTTTTAAGATTCTCCTCATAGAATCTCCTTTGCAATAGTCACCAGTGGTCCTCATTGTATCTGCCTACTATTGCCAGTGTCCCTCTTTTCAAGATTCTCCTCATAGAATATCTTTTGCAACAATCACCAGTTGTTTTAGCTATGTCTTCCTACTATTTCGTGGGTCATGTCTCTAGATTCCTCTACGGAAGATCTCTCTTGCATCAGTCATCAGTTGTCCTAGCTATGTCTGTCTACTATCGCTCAGTCCTTTTAGCTTCTTCATCAGGAAGATTCCTCTCTGAGCTCAGTCACTAGTCATTCTGATTGCGTCTACCTACTATTATCACCTTACTAAAGAGATTTCTTTCATGTTTTGGACATTGACACCTGACATCAATCCCATGACAAATAATGATTTCAAAATGACATACTTGTTTGGATATGCTGAGCAATTTCTTTGTTATCTTTCTCTTGTTTTATCATATCTCCTCGAGCAACCTGATGATGTCATCCTCGACTGGAGAAGAAATAGCTGGGGGCATGATCTTTTCCTTGCTTTCTGTCTGTAGTTTAGATCCAATAGGTTGATCTATTCCTATAAAAGTGGTGTCCACTATAGGAGCCTCCATCTCGTATTGGATGGCCGTGTGTACCTCGACTCCTTTTATATGAATACATCAATAACGTTGGTCCATCTACTTGTTTGTTGGAGTGAACTCTTCATGCTACAATAAATACTAATACTCATCTTGCTAAGTGAATGTATGGGTCACTATGAGTATATCTATCACACTTCTATCTCAGGTTACGAATGCACGTCTCATTGCAGACAGATTAAATACTGAATACTCAACATAAGATGGATCTCCCATGTGTTTGGTGTGCTTGTCATGCAAGCAACATTCAAGTCATCCTAGCATTTATGCTTTGATGCTTTATGTTAACTTGCTATATTAAAAGGGACAAATGTTTTGGTCATTCTGGCTTCTTGTGCCTTGAATGCTTACATTTAATCCCAACAAACCTATAACATATGTTCTATTCATATTCCCATGATTGCAATGTCAGTGAGAATTGTATAACATATGAGGTTTGTTCTATGTCCAGTGATGATAAATTGTCGAGGCTTGGTAACCAAAGCTAGGGTTTTATTTCACATAAGTCTTGCATTACATACTTCAGTTGCATAAGCATGCAATTAGGTTATGATTCTATTTCTCCCTTCTATGAGGAAGGATTTGGGGCATCTTCAAACATGTCAGGTTTCTTCATGGCTGCACAAGCGTTCGGTTCATCGATTTGTGCTCCTTTATAAAATACCTATCACTGTCAAGAAAAAAGGTCACAACACTGTTGTCACGGGTTCTCACGCAAAGATCTTAAGATCTCACGTGAAGATCTTCGACTCTCGCATGAAGTTTCCCTCTTCTGCATGAAGAATCTCCTTCTCGTATGAGAAATGAAGTCCCTACACAAGAAATGGAGTTCTCACGCATGAAGAATCTCATTCTTCCTGTGAGAGGTGGGTGTCTCCTGCATGAGAAACCTCACCAACACGTGCGAAGAAATAGTGCACCCTATTTCTTTGTGTGAGAAGAGATCATCTTCATGTGAGAGAGGACAGTCTCATGTGAAGACCGTTTAGACAACCCTAAAATACGCTTAAAAATGCAATAAATGACCTTGTAAAGTATTAAAACAAAAGTACAAAGATAAGAAATTGATGACTCATAGATGGTTCGTAGTCTACTGGCCAGCTGTGTTGTCTAGAGCACTCAAAATGATGATATCTCATGTTCACTACCATGTCTCTCTTAGAGCTCAATTCACTACAAGACAAAAAGCACAAATGAATTGAAAATGACCCCTTGGACCCTTATATAGCTGTTGACCTAATTTCTCAAGGTGCTCCAATTTGCGCAAAAATCACCCCTAGCTAATTTGACTATTCTAAATCCATTTTTGGGATCGAATTCAAAATCTGACACACCTAAGTGCCTCAAAAAGATGTTTTAAAATTTTGGGGATGGACGTGATTGAACGTTTGTGCAACCCAAATCTTTTTGATACTTTGCAATTCTTGGAATCTTTTCAACTCAAAATCCTTCATGTTTTTAAAATTTATTTTTGAAAAAGTCAACTCAAGTCAACTAGGGCCAAATCTGGTCAACTTTTTTGTCAACCTTGATCTTCGAATCTTGCAATCATTTCAAATCAACTCTAAATTTTCTGTCGATCGTTCTGATCTCTTATATATTCTGTTGAATCTCATATTTCTTCTACTACTTTACATCATATTTCTAGTATGTCATCTTTCAATTTTGCTCCCGAGGGGGTAGGATGATTACATCATTGAACTTGAATTTCAAATCAATCTGAATCTTCATTGCTTGGGGCATCTTGTTCCTATCTGATGTCCTCATCACTTGGGGCATCTAGTTCCCCCTTTCTGGCATCTTTGTCATCTATATCATTTTGTCATCATTTGATTATAGGTATCAAGATGATTTAAACCCCAATTCCTAAGGATCACACCTTATTCTAGGGATTATTCTATGACTCATAATTTGATCTTGCTATCTACTTTTAATCTTCTATTATTCTTAGGTATCTAGGTGTTCTACCTGGATCCTTAAAGATTAAGCTCTATTCTGGAGATAATATTTTAAATGCTTTCAATCTCAGGTATCTAGATGTTCTGTTTGGATCCTTAAAGGTTAAGCTCCGTTCTGGAGATAATCTTTTAAATTCTTTCAATCTCAGGTATCTAGGTTTTCCACCTAGATCCCTAAAGATTAAGCTTCATTCTAGAGATAATCTTTTAAATGCTTATTACTCTCAGGTATCTAGGTGTTCTATATGGATCCTTAAAGGTTAAGCTCCATTCAGGAGATAATCTTTTAAATGCTTTCAATCTCAGGTATCTAGACATTCTGTCTAGATCCTTAAAGGTTAAGCTCCATTCTGGAGATAATCTTTTTAAATGCTTTCAATGTGAGGTATCTAGGTGTTCTATCTGGATCCTTGAAAGTTAAGCTCCATTCTAGAGATAATCTTCTAAATGCTTTCAATCTTAGGTATCTAGGTGTTCTATCTAGATCCTTGAAGGTTAAGCTCCATTATGGAGATAATCTTCTAAACGCTTTCAATCTTAGCTATCTAGGTGTTCTATCTAGATCCTTGAAGGTTAAACTCCATTCTGGATATAATCTTCTAAATGCTTTCAATCTTAGGTATCTAGGTGTTCTATCTGAATCCTTAAAGGTCAAACTTTCATCTAAAGAAACCTTTTAAATGCTTATCAATCTTAGGTATCTAGGCACTCTGCTTGGATCCCTTGAGATTAAGCTCTGTCCTAGAGATAGTCCTTAAAGGCTTATCAATTGGTCTCTGTATCATCAATTTCAGAACCAATCTAATTTCTTAATCCTCGCACCATGCTTTTTGATATTCTTTGAATTGAACGTACTGCTCACACATTCATTCAAAGAGGGGCAAAATGTAATACCCCAAAATTGGGTCATTTCCATGATCTCCAATTCTGGTCTATTTTGATCAATTCTAAGACCTATTCTAATAAGCAATTCTTATTCTCCTACTCGCTACTTGACTTATTTTTCAGATGTAAAAAACCCTAATCTACATTCATCATACTTGTTATTTAATCTCTATAGTATGCACTCATATTAGCTATGTTAAACCTATTTGATTTCAATTTAATTTAATCTAATGTATTCATACTTTATTAAATTAAATTATCTCCTTAGGCTAATGTGCTATGGGATTAAATTTATTTAATTTAATAAATATGCCCATTCTAAATAATTAAATGAAATTATTTAATTAAATGGAGAAGCTACTTCTAAATTAATTAAACAAAGTCATTTAATTAAATAGGAATTTATTCCTAAATTAATTAAATGGAGTTACTTGATTAAATAAGAAAAGTGTCTCTAATTAATTAAATAGAAAAAGGTAATTATGAGAGCATATCTCATTTTATTAAATTAAATATCTCTCCTAATTTTCTCTTGAGTTCAAGAGTGGAAATTCCTAGTTCACTGCTGATCAAATTAGAAGTGGCCCAGATCACTTGCTCTCACACTGAAGTCTATCTGAGTTGACTGACTCTTACACTTAGATCTGAGCTAGCTAACTCCCTCTAATTTGGGAATATTCCACCTTAATTGAACCTCATCTTCAATCCTGGCCGTTGATTGAAATTGATCTCAACTGTTGATGAATTCCTAGAAAGTCTATTTAAGAGACCCTTATTTCCTCATTACAGAGGTTGAATTTTCATGCTATCGAATTACTGTCGCATTTTTCACTCACCTAGCTCAATACATTCTCACATATTTTCATCATTTAGCCTAATTTCATTTACCATTTAAAATGTATGCATCTAATATAGTTTCTTTTACAAGTTCTTAAGTTAGTTTGCATTATACATTTAGAGTAAATTTGCACATTCTTCTAGCTTAATTGCATTCAAATCCTTCATTCTTAGAGGGTTTGGTTGCTTACGCCTCGAATCTAAGGATATCTAATAAGCAAGAACCCTTTAGATAGGAGGCAATGGATCACACTGTCAGGTGTCTTGGGTAAACAATACCATGTTTATCCTAGGATGACTTCGCAGGCAATGACCACGTTGAAGTGTCTGTGAGGTTCAGAGGCCCACAATTCACAGGTACAGTGATCACAGCTCATCAAAATAGGTAATCAAGAGATATGTGGGACTGATATCTTAAAGTTATATCATACATCAGTTCCAAAGGATTTAGTATTGAAAAGATTACATTAGCATGAATAAAGATGCAAGATGTTATTATGAATTTAAGAAAAAACTTTAAGTTTTTCATGTTACTACTAAGCATGAACTATTTCCTATGTGTGCCAAGTAAATGCTAAAAGATGTCAAGATAATAGACTGGCTAGTTGATTCTAAGCTCATATTAGATGTTGAGTGAGCCTAAAAATGGTTGATGCCTAGCTTATAGTTGCATAAGAACTTAGCATTAATTACAGAGTTTCAAAGGGTATTTTATCAATTTTATCTCATTTCACATCATTTCAAATTTGAGAAAGAGTGAGGAAAGTAGAAGGTGATTTGGAAATCTATATAAAGTAGTTGTAGAAGATTTTTTTAGTTATTCTGCACCAGTTGATCAGATCTTATAAGGTATTTATCAAGAGCCGAGCTATGCAGTTTATATTTTTGTAAACCCTAGTTTTGCACAATGGCTTCTAGTTAAAAGAATGTAGAGGGAAAGGAGGTTTTGAATGCCCAATTGGTTAGCAATAAAGTTAAGAAACCAATTTTCAAACCTAATCCTAATATTTTTTACAAGCAAGACCCTTCTAGTGCATTATCCACGATACCATTGAATGTTTTAATGGTGCAAGGTGTTTGGAAGTGCTATAACTATACTTTTTTTAGCATTGGTGACATGGACATTAGGGAAGAATACAATAGGTTATGTGAGAATGGTGTGTTGAAAGAAGAATTCAAAGTTGTTGAGAGGAAAGGGTTTAATCATGCCCTAGATTTCCTAAATGTATTCAAGATTGAGTGGACTATGATAGTGCTTAGCAGAATTCATGATAGTTCATTATGGCTAGATAATGGACCTATCAAAATTACTAAAAGGATAATCAATAGGGTTTGTGAATTTCCAATCCTAGATTGGTCTAAGACATTGAGAAGTCATTGGAAAGAGGTGATTGAGAAGAACACCTAAGCTATATGGAACAAGAGAGACATGACAATTAATACAATTATTGATCTTGTAATAGAGTTTTCTATGATGTTTATTCCACACAAGTTTTACCAATTTAGTAGATAAAATAGTGTGCCATGTATAGTTATGGATGTGGGATATAAAATTGTTGAGAAAGATCACACATATGATCTAGTAGAGTTACAACTATAGCAATTGATTGAGAATTTAGGAGCAATAAGAAGAACTAAGAGTGCACAATGCAAATTTGGTTCTATCTCGATTTTGTATATTGTTTAATGTGCAAAATAGATTCCCTAAATTTGGAACAATTGCATGGAAAACCATTAGATCAATAGTAGTGAAAATTGTTGAATATATTGAACAATTACGTGAGAATTTTGAATCTGTGATGACAAGCTATTTTGAGGACTTCAAGTAGTCAATGAAGAAGAGGTTGAGAATACCAGTGTCACTAGTAGAGAAACACTATGGTGATGTATGTTTTCTAGTGGATGATGATTATACTTTTGTACAAGCTGCCACACCAAGGGTGAGATGGTTGAGGACACTTGCATATGAAATAAATGTAGATGAAGCCTTTGCATCTATAACTGCACTACTTTTAGAAGAGGTGGATAAAAATGCTAATGCATTTGGAAACTATGAAATGGCAAAGTCCAAAATCACCATGGAACTAAAGACTGCCTCAATTATCAAGAAGAAAAAGTTGCTAGTGAAGAAATTAAAGGCCAAAATTGGTGAAGGTGTCAAGTAGGAGGAAGAAGAAGAAGAGGATGAAGAGGAAGAAGACTCTCAAGAACAAGCATCACTTGAACTTACTCAAGGAATGGGAGAAGACCAAGAAGAGGAGACTGATGTTATTGAAGAAGCTAAGGGAGAAGAAGTTGAGGAAGCACCTACTCCCATAGAAAAAAGGAAGAGGAAGGCTAAGGCCCAATCAATAACAAAAGCTAAGAAGGTAGCCAAGCTAAGTCAGCCCAAACCAACAATGCCTACTACAAGGGTTAGTGTACGTGCAACTGCACAAAAGGCTAAAGGAAAGACAACACCTCCAAAATAGGGAGTTCAAATGCAAAAAAGGCCAAAAAGGAAATATGTGGCACAAGCATAATTAGATGTGGAGAAAATAGAGTCAAATGAGAACAATCAATTTAAGGTGGTGAGTCAAAATCACCTATTAGATCTTGAGAACCTTTGTGAAAATGTTAAGAATAGTGTAGATCTATTAGGATTTTCTCATGTAGATTTTGACAATCTTGGTAAAGTGGAGAAAAAATCAAGTAGAGGAGGCCATATATTCCATGAAGGAAAAATTAAAGACTACCCCACTAGAGATTGCCAACTCAATGCCAAAGAGTTTATATGACAGAGTTGAGCAAAAATGGCACTATTGTCTAAACTTTGAGAGACAAATAAGTGAAACGTCACTTACACAAGTGATGCCTAAACTTAGTAAGGAAAAAAATCCTAAGGCTATGAAGAAATATGTAGTAAGGTTTTTACCTAAATACAAAGCCTTCAACATTTTTCAAAAAAATATTGATGATGTAGTTAAAAAGTCCACACAAAAGCAGAAACTTGCTTATGGGTTGACTATAGTCAAGAAAGGTGAGCCAAAACTCATTGAAGTGATGGATGATGAAGAAGATGATAAAAATGATAACACTATTTAGGGAGGAACAATAATGCATATAGATGACAACTACCAAGGTGAAGTAGCATGAAGAACAAAGTGTCCAAGACACACAATTGTCTAGTGTCAGCCCTCAACATGTAACAAATGAGAATAGTGAAATAGTAACTATTAAGGATTTTTATGATGTCACAGCTTAGAACATCAATCCCCTTACAGAGGAAGATATCAAGAAGATATTAGATCATTCCACACTATAGGAAAAACTTTGTGATAATTGTATACTGCTCAATGTGGATGAATTGTAGAAATTAGTGACTGAAACAACAAGGGTAGAGGTGAATCCATAAGAACCACCTTCTATCATTCCTCAACTCACTCATGTGCAACCTTTGGTCAAAATATTGGGTAAAAGCACAAACCTGTGTCACCTTCTATAAAGAAACATGATATCAGAATGTGATAGTTCAACATTAATGACTAAAAAAATGGTATTTGTGTTTAAAATATGAAGATGATGTAAACAGATGAAATGTGCAGAATTGGATGAATTTTATACCTATATTTTTTATTATTTTTTTGAGTAAGAATTTATTCATTTTATTTTATTTTGAATTCCCTTTGTTTAACTATAAAAAATATAGGGTGTAGTTCCCATCAAACAAGTATATGCAAATCATCTTTTTTTGTTCTGATTTGAAAATATCTTATAGATGACATGTATAGCTAGTGAACAAAAAAAGAAATAATTATTTTTTATGTATATTTTCTTTGTTATAAGTACTCAAGTTTGACCTTATCATAATCCAACAAATTTTTCCTCTCGTCAAAACTTCCCTGTCAAATCTATACCTTCTTGAAAAAAAAATCACATATTCGTTAAGAGGATTCTCTCCTCTAGAGATAAATATAAATTTAAATTTTTTTTGATATGATTTACTATTTTTTTTCCCTTTTTGAGGGAGCATCTTCTAAAATGTTTAAATATAAACTTATAATATTTTGAGATTATAACATATTATAACTAATCAAAACACTCAAAAATTTATATAATGATGATATTGAAACTGAGATCTATAAAAGGGTACTTTTAGTTTTTGAAAAAAAAAAGAGTTTTGATAGAGAAATGAGATTTGACCAAAATAGGTTTTGGTATCATAACTGGTGACACAGATGTATGCTTTTACCCTACTAGAAAATACATCTAAAAAGGTTTATACAATTGCAAAGGATGCAAGGGAAACATAAGTTACTACTAAAGAATAGTAAGAAAGAGGTCAGATAGAGTTATTTGTACCTATGGTACAAGATCAAGTTGCACAACAAGTCATTGTGGAAGTCAAGGGAAAGCCTAAAGAGATAGAGCTGAAAAATAAGGTAAGTTTCCATCCAAGTCCTGATAACCTTACTAGTATCTAGCACTCCTTTTACTATCACTCTTCAGAAGCTGAGCACAAATGCAACACCTTTACAGATCTCAATGTTGAGACCATGTTAATAAAAGGCAGATGATGTCATACAATATGGAGATGTGAGCCTTGATGAAGAAATTTTTCTACTGAAGTATGACTATGATACAATGACTATAGAATAGATGGGCATACTCCGACAAGCTCTAGCAAGGAAGAAGCATCAAGAAATGCTTAGAAGGTAGCACGGGTAGAAGTAGGAACTACAAGATATTAAAGACGTCTTTTTAGATGCATGTATTCTACCAACTCTGGATGAGATCAAGCCACTTATTAAAAAGCTGACAAATATAATGGAGAAGGTCAGTGATGCAAACCTAGTTACAAATGCAAAATTATTAGAATGGTTAGAAAAGAAATTCCAAAGTAAAGTAAATGAAAAGATAATAGGTGATATAACACTTACACAAGTTGCATTGGCAACTAAGGTTAAGGGTGTGAAGAAGGTACTTGAGAACATATTCTCATTATACACTAAATGGTGTAATCCAAAAATCTTCACCCAAGAAACTAGAAGTCACATTTTGAACCTGGAAAGCCAAATCAATTCATTAGGTGCAAAACTACCTATGAATCTAGCTCAAAGTGAAAATCGCTTCAGAACATTGTGATAAACCCAGAGTCAATTAGCTATGTTGTTAGCAAACAAGGCCAATATAAGGGCCAAACTGATTAGCAGCTAGACCACTCTAACCCCTAATATGGAAATTTTGCACAAGAAACTAGGCTATGCAAAAACCTTAATGAAGAAAGACAGAAATATTTCTACACTAGATGCTCTAGTCCACCTTGTTTCTAAGTTAGCTATCCAAATCAAGTCTTTGGATGTAGCATGTTAGAATTGGGATGCAGCTCTCAAGATAATCCTAGATGTCCATAAATCCTTTTTGGAAAAACACACTATAACTGTATAGCCCATTTACATAAGTGTCAAAAAGAAGGAGAAATAAAGGAGAGAATTTTGGGGATATATAAGGAGAGTAAGAAATGGGGGAGAGTAAGCAAGGGGGAGACATAAAGATAAGAGAAACAAAATGGAGAGAAAGAAAAAGGTCAGAGAAAAGACAAATTAGGCAAAGGGGGAGGCATAAAGATAAGAGAAACAAAAGGGAGAGAAAGAAGATGGTCAGAGAAAAAATAGATTAAGCTAATTGAGGTATATTTACTCAGCAAGAGTACATAATTTTGGATATAGAACAGACCTATCAACTAAGGGGGAGTTATCAAATTTTGAGGTATACAAGCTATTACAAAATTTTGAAATTTTGAGGTATACAAGCCAAGTGAAAGATATGTTATGCTCATGAGATTAAGGCTATTAATGCATACTCAAGTATTTTTGACACTCATACCAATGGGGGAGATTGTTGATCTGAGATTGGTTTTAATAAGTGAGTTTCAACAACCTTAAGTTATTTACTTAGTTCATGATGAACATGTTTCAAATATCCAAGACTTTGCTAGGTTACTGAGAGGGGAGGGTTGAATTAGTAACCTTAAAAAATTTATCAAATTTAGATCTTAATTGCAATAATCCAATTGTCATTTAATTCATTAAATCATATCTAACTACATGCATGAGAAACTGAAAGTATAAAACATTCATAACACTTGAACACAATAATTTGGTGACCCAAAAACTTTCCAAATAGAAAGTAAACTTGGGGTGGGGATGATACCCACAAAACTTCAATGCTACAACATAAAGTTGGCCTGTTACGGTTTACAATGATCACTTCTTATGATTTTCCCTATTAGGAGCAATTAGGACTACTAGGTCCACCTTGTTAGAGGTTTTACAAACACACAATGAAGTATGCACTCGATAAAGAGATTTGAGAAAAGACTATTAAGTCTACCTTGCTAAAGGATTTAGAGTGGTTCACCTATTAGGATGAAACAATAGATCTTTGACCTACAAGTAGATTGTTGATAGAGATTCCTTGAAGTGTTGATCACCTTTTTGTGATAGATATGACTCTACTACTCGTTTACTGATATGGCCTTACAATACACTTTGTCTACTATTGATTCACATTCACATGCCTATATTTCACATTATTTTCATACATTCTTACTACTTTAGATATGATACAATATATTACATATATAAATCCAATTTACATAATTACAATGTTGGCCAATATACAAGTTAACACCAATATTACAAAGTTGGCCTATATGTAGATACTTGGGTTCTAAAGACTGACTTGGTAAAGTTCTGATACTCAACATCCACTGTCACTACTTAGGATCATCATGCACTCAGTAGAAGTAGAAGCTCGATCCATACTAATCACTTCAATATAGTCTTGAACTTGGTCTACACTAGTGACTCAGTAGATACTAAGTAACTTGGTAGAAACTAAATTACTCATTTACCATGACTGCACTTGGTAAACACTAATCATGACATAGCTTGGCTAACACTAACTTTTCTTCACATGAACTACTAGCATGGTAGAAACTGCAAAGCTTGGTAACCGCTCAAATGCTTGGTAGGAACTATAGGACTTCGCACTACCTGATTCTACTCAGTTTGAATTGTTGCACTTTGCACTAATTGAATTCCCTTGGTAACCACTAAAATGCTTGGTAGGAACTATAGAGCTTGGTGGCTACTAAATTACATGGGAAACACTATAGAATATTCAATGAGATCAGTAGCCATACATAATCTAAATAATTTATGTCACTAATAAAAAACTTAAATAAATATCAATAATCTCCCCCTTCATTTGTGACAAAACCACGTATAAGCCAAAACTTATATACATCACAATGTGGTACTGGCTTGGTATGTTTTTTTTTTTTTTTTTGAGATTTTTCAAAATTTATCTTTGTAAGTATATACAGTATACTATATCTGCAAATTCTTTGCAATATACACTTTTCTTTCCTTTGCATGATTCTCCCCCATACAATATACATAGTATCTCACTATACATAATAAGTGTCTCTCCCCTTATATAGCATACTAAGTGTCTCTCCCACTTTTTGACAATAATGCGAAAGATTTATTCAAAACTTATTTAAATGGAGACACTAATATAAGACAAAAAATTAGAATGTACCTTGAGAATAAGTGCTAAAGTCTTATCCTAATTTTCTTGCAAGAATTTACACGTATGTAAAGAAATTTGCACTTCTACAGAGAGTTCTATCATGTGGTCTGCAATGGAGAAGTTATTGTCATGGATCAATGTTTTGGAACAAGAAATATGCTTCTACATTGTATCCATGATGGGATGTTCTGAATATCTATTAGTGTAGACTAGAGCCTCACTTCTTCTCTCAAGAACTCTACTTGGATATTTGACAAGAATCTAATTTTCTTATGATGTGCAAAGCTTGAACTAGGGCTAAGTTGCAATTGCTATGCACTGGCCTTCAGCTCTTCATCAATCTTTGTTAGTTTGATCTTTATTTCCTTTGTGAACTTGGTAACATTACACAACTTTCCAAAAAGTGATATTACATTTGTGCAAGAGGTTTCAAGATTGGCCAAAATTGAGGAAAGCTCCACTTGTTGAATGGAAATTTGTTGAGCAATGTGCTCAAGCACTTTATTATCAAATTTCTTTTTTGCTTTCTCAATCAATTTGTCTTGATCACTAGAGTCCTTATTAAACCTCTGGACTGCCTCTTCTAACTGAAACAAAATGTGTTGAGAATTATCAACTTCAACACCTATCATTTAAGTCAAAATATTCTTGGCATCATCAATGATTTATATTCTCTGTCTCTCTCTTCTCTCAATTTCTTCTATTTTTCCTTCTTTTGGAGGAGTTGACCAGCTATATTCATTTGATCTGTAGTGATATTATCAAAATCCCATTTAGGAACCTCAATATCCTCATCTAGGTCTATATCCTCCTCTATCTCCTTTACTCAACTCAAAAATCTTGTACTTGGTTGAGCCTTAGGTTCAACTATCCTTTTACTTAATCCCTTTGAATCTAGAATGGAAACAATTGTGGAGATAGTAAGACTAGCAGTGAAAATTGATATAGTACCAATAGATGGAATATTGACTGGAATGCTTGATGAATCCAAAATTGAAGTACTTACAAAAGTATTCATAACTAGTTGCTCAAGCCATTACTGACCATTGTGAACTCAGCTTAGGATGTATCTAATCCATTTGATTTAAAAACTCTAGGGTAGGTGGGGAATGTGGGTTAAACCCTTATCTTCCAAATGTTTATGTTTCGGCTTAAGAACACCATTACACACAATTATCCTAGGGCATCATCCATCTCTAGGGTTCTGATTTCCTAAATTGCACACTTAAAATGAGTTTGGATATCATTAATGAGTAGCACCTTTGGAGGGATCTACAATTGTGCTTCATTTGGATCGAGGCTTTCAGCAACTACCAACACAAGTTTGAAATTAGGTGCTTTCCATTCAACTCCTCGGACCAATATTTCTAACCCTTTCCTTACTTTGCTACTACTTCTTGATGCTTCCATGACTACTTGATAAGCTATGAAAAAAATTACGTGCAATTTCCACTTGAAGTTTCTTGATCGCTTTGTAATTTGCTTGATCACAATAACACTTAGAATTCTCAGTGAAATTGAATTTTATTTCCTACTTTTTGTTAAAAATTTACCATTAATACTTGGTACAAAGGTAGCTATGATGACATCATTATGTGTGATAGTTTTTCATCCATTATCTATTCAGATTACTCAGTAAAGGCTTCATAATACAGTAATCAAACATGTTCTTGTTACTCTTGACTTTGTTCAATAGAATCCATGACCCAACCTTACTCAGTAGAGAATGCAACTTTGTGATAATTGATACCAATCTTCCTTGATGATCCTTTTTTATCTTGAGTAATTAATTGGATCTTTGTCACCTTTCAATTGGAACTATTTGGATGTAATCATGATAACATAGTTCCAATTCTTCTTTAAGAACTTAGTTGGAAATGGAGTCACCCACTTCTTGAGTGACATGACCATCATTGCTTGAACTAGCTTCCTTGGTAGATTTAGGAATCTATTGTTTCCTCATCTACTTTCAAATTTTATCTACTTTTTCTTTCTTTTCATCTTTAATTTTACCTATATTCATGTAATTCTTGGCTAGATGACCAAGTTCTATACAAGTGAAACATCTTATGGTTGTATCTCTCTTCCTTGCATGATGTTTAACATAGTTCATGCCAATGTGTCCATATTCTCCATAGTAATGACATCTACACCAAGTTCTATAGTCCCAACCAAATATTGCTTTAACAATTTTCTCTACTAGATGGAATGACTTGGTTCTATAGTCTAATGCCTTGTGACCTTGTTTCTTGCATTTGTGACACTTGCCTTCAAATTTTGGTTTCTCTTTACATTCATTAGCCGTCTGACCATGCTGATTGTAATTGTAGCATTTATCATTGAAATTCACTTTACCATTACTCCAACATCTATTTGATGTATGACCTATCTTGCCATAGTGATTGCAAGTAGGTTTTTGACTCCTTTGAGCACCTTGTTTAGAGGATTCACCTTCTTCTTTGTATCCAATTCTTGCTTTTCCTTTTTGTCTATAGAGATTCTACACATTTAGTTTATTCAATTGATTCATGTTTGCTTGAGATTTCATCATTCTTTCATTGATTTTATTTTCAGTATTTAGGTCATTTTTCAAATTTTCATTGATTTTCTTTTTAGATCTCATCGCACTTCTTATTCTTTCATTGATTTGTCTTTCCAAATTTAGATCATTTCTTAATCTTTTATTGATCTGTCTTTGGCTCATGATTTCCTCATTTGCATTGTAGATTTGATCTATAATATTTGCATGCTGAAGGGATTAGTTTTGGATCTCATTGTTCCTTCCATCCACTTCTTCTTTCATTTTGTTCCTTTGTTCCAAGATTTCACATAGCCTTATTGAATGAATTTCTTGTTCTCTTTTGAGCTTTCTTACTTCTTCATGTAGGGAACCATTCTTCTCTAAGAGTTCTTTGATTGCACCATTTGCTTCATTTGAACTGCTTGAAGGGGAAAAATATTCAATCTTTTCTTCAATGTACTAATGATTATTCATTTGATTTGCAAGTTCCTTCCTTCTTTCCAAGGATTGGGAAAGTTGCTCCTTAGCTTTACTGAGTTGTACAATGGCCATTTCTAGATCTAGCTTTTCATTATCAATTGCCTTATCAAGTCTGTAAATCTCCATTATCCTTGATCTTTTCTCAAGCTGTCAAACTTTATCCTGAGAATCACAAAGCTTTGATACCAATTGTTGGAAATATTCAAGACTATGCAAGGTTATTGAGAGGGGAGGGGTGAATCAGTAACCTTAAAAAATTTACCAAATTTAGATCTTAATTGCAATAATCCAATTACCATTTAATTCATTAAATCAGATCTAACTACATGCATGAGAAACTGAAAACATAAAACATTCATAACACTTGAACACAATAATTTGGTGACCCAGAAACCTTCCAAATAGAAAGTAAAATTGAGGTGGGGATGATAGCTACAAAACTTCAATATTGCAGCATAAAGTTGGTTTGTTAAAGCTTACAATGATCACTTCTGATGATCTACCCTATTAGGAGCCATTAGGATTGCTAGGTCCACCTTGTTAGAGGTTTAAAGAATTTGGACTAGTTCACCTATTAGGATGAAACAATAGATCTTTGACTTACAACTGTATTGCTGATAAAGATTCTTTGAAGTGCTGATCACCTTTATGTGATAGATTAGACTTTTTTGCTCCTTTGCTAATATGGCCTTACAATACACTTTGGCTACTACTAATTCACATTTTCATGCCTCTATTTAACATCATTTTCACACATTCTTACTACTTTAGATATGATACAATACATTACATATATATTAATCCAATTTACATAATTACAATGTCGGCCAATATACAAGTTAAAACTAATATTACAAAGTTTTTCCATATGTAGATACTTAGGTTTTTAAGACTAACTTGGTGAAATTCTGATACTTAGCGTCCACTGTCACTACTCAACATCATCATACACTCAGTAGAAGTAGAAGCTCGGTCCATACTAATCACTTCAATGTAGTCTTGAACTTGGTCTGCACTGGTGACTTGGTAGATACTGTGTAACTTGGTAGAAACTAAATTACTCATTTACCATGATTTCACTTGGTAAACACTAATCATCACATAGTTGGGTTAACACTAACTTCACTTCACATGAACTGCTAGCTTGGTAGAATCTGCAAAGCTTGGTAACCATGCTAAAATGCATAGTAGGATCTGTAGGACTTCGCACTACCTAATTCTACTTAGTTTGAACTATTGCACTTCACACTAACTAAATTCCCTTAGTAACCATTGAAATGCTCAGTAGGAATTGTAGAGCTCGGTGGCTACTGAATTACACAGCAAACACTATAGACTATTTAGTGAGCTCAGTAGCCATAAAAAATCTAAATAAGCGTTGTTACTAATAAAAAAATTGACTAAATTTCAATAGAACAAGTAGTACATGTGGAGCACAACATGTATATTATAGAGAATTCCAAGTTCATAGTGAGTGTTGAGCCACTCATGTCCCGAGTCACTCAAGTTTCAAGCAGATAATGTATGCCAAGTGATTCAAGAGTTGAGTAAACAATGGATATTGAGTGATATAGATGTTGAGTCATAGTAGAAAGATTATTATATGCTAGGACTCAAAGACTTTAGGTGCCGAGTAAGATAGTTTTAACATATTTATTTGTAATGGCACAAACAACTATGTAAACCATTTTTGAGCTGACTTAAGGATGAATTTTGATATTTTGGAAACAAGGATGCATCTTAAGTTGGACTCCTAATGTAATTACATGTAGGCAATCAGAGAAAGGGAAGGTTTAAGTGGAAAAATGGATGAATCTCAGTAGTAGATTCATAACTAACCCTAAGTCACCAAAGTCTTCTTAAGGAGGACAAAATCTAAACTCTTAAGTGAGTGTGTAAGGTTTTGACGAAGAGTATAGATAAGTTTTCATGTGAAAATAGAGCATTCATGGTGGCTACAGAGTTATGATATACGACTACATTGTAGAATTAGTTACAAAAAAATAGAGGAAAGAAGATAACATACATCAAAGAGACATTCGATCAAGAAGGATCAAGAAGATAATTGTTCAGAGGTGATCTATCACCAAGCAATCAGGTCCTAAGATGAGATATTTTGATAGGTGATTTTAGTCAAAATCTCTTAACAAAACAGTCCTAATAGTTTGTATTGAAATCGTCTAACAAGGTGCTTACCTAATTGTGAGTTAAAGTCCTTTAGCAAGGCAGGCTTGTAATAGGGTGTTGAAATCCTTTAACAGGATGAGAACTAATAGTTTTTGTAAGCCTTTAACAGTATAGAACTTCCATAGGGTAGATTATGTTTCATGGTCAAAACATTGTAACCTTCATTGGATACACTTTATTACTATAGTAGTGAAGATTTGTGGGAGTCATCCCCACCCCAGTTTTACCTTCTCAGTTGGAGGGTTTCTAGGTAATCATTTCTGGTGTCATATGTGTGTGAATGTTTACTTTATTACATGATTTAAATGTATATTCTTTACATTCTATTTCAGTTTACACATTGAATGTATGAGATTGATGTGTGGTGAAAGTTTTATGGGTCCAAGTTTAAACTGCTGATTCACACCCCCCCTCGCCACTAGAAAATAAACTTTCCTATTATAATTCCAATAGAAATTATCATACAAAATGTAGAAAGAGGAAATATTGAACTCATACAAATGATGAGTAATATAATCCATCTTACCACTAATGTAAATAAATTCATTTCCTTTCTAGAAAATTCTCATGCCATAATAATTATTTCAGACTTAGCTGACTAGAAATGACATGGTAGTGGTTGTAAAATGGGTTATTCAAACCAACCCACTCATTAATGTTATGATCTTTGAAATTATTTCCATAGCAAAAATAAATCTTTCTATGTCATGAATAATGTGCCAACCCCTATCATACTTCATGACAAAGCACTATATCTTAATAAAACCTTTTAGGAATAATACCTTAAATAAATCTATTCTAGGTAATAATATATGGACATCAAATAACTCCTATGTGTTTTCCCATATATTACCCTAACAAAAAATATGTTGATGTGCTAGCTATGAAGTATATAAAGCATACTAATCATTAATAAGGTTATGTGGTGCTATTCTATCCACGAGAGTTTTCCTTTATATTAGGAGAGATCATATCAATTGCCACTAACTCAACCCACTAAGCTTCATTCCTAATCCTTCTAGAATATCAACCACCTTCTTTCCCTAATGGTACATGCTTATTTTCTTGTTCACTCCATTCTTTGAAGTAAACACTATATGTTCATCAATACACATGCAATATCCTAGATCATGATTATCTCTTGATTAGAAGCATTAGTAACAAGTTTAAATCCCACTCAACCAAATCCTTGTATATCCCTAGTGTAACCATGAGCTTAAGGCCATAGAGAAGAGCAAGAACTTATTCTATATCAAAAAAATTGGGGCCAAAGATACCATAATAACATAGCATACTTTTCCCTTCCCCATCTTTGACAACCACACCTCTCATATGAATTCTACCCGTCATTGTAGAATCCAAATTAAGCTTTATCCATGCTCCTAACCATGGATGCCAATAAGTATTATCTTGAGCCATAATTTTTAAGTTATAAAAGTAATTAAAAACCATGGGTAGCAATTTTTCAATTACCATCAGATAATCCCAAGAGGTAGGAGGGATGTTTGGAAGTCTATTATGAAAGTGAGATACTAAGAGTGGGGGTGAATTAGGATCCATAAAACTTTTATCCTTTTAAATAATTATCAAACTAATATCTTTCACCACTACCCCTTAACTTGTTAATGTCAAAAATCACATAAACGTATATTGCAATGATGTAATAGATCAAAATAATTATTCATACTATACAACCTTATTACTAAATAGTCATCCTTAGGTAGAATTTCTCCCTATTTGCAATTCAAAGGCACAATAATCAAAATAATCATTGAGCTCAAGGACATACCTTACACTTGAGCTCAATTATAGGTTGTCTCAAATGTAGTTCATGTTGGAATTTACAAGTAGGAAGTATACTTCTGAGAAAGAGGGGGGGGGGGGTGGGTGAATTAGAAGTATCAAACTTTAAGCTATAAAACTTTTTAACTGAAATTATTACATGCATGTAACATTTATAATTAACATGAAAGTAGAGGCATGCATGAAAATAGATAACACAATATTTGATCATCCCAAAACCCTTCAAAATGAGAAGGTAAAACTAGGGTGGGGATGACGCCCATAACTTATCACTACAAAAATATGTAACTTGTCAAGGTTACAAAGTTTGACCATTAGCAATGGTCCGCCCTATGAAAGGCCTACCCTGTTAAAAGCTCCAACACCCAAATAAAAGTGTACCTTTCTAAAGGATTTCCAAATGATTCACTAGGAATGTCACCTTGTTAAAGGATTTACAAAATGGTTGTTAAACCAACATATCTTCATAGGATTTACATTATCCTAATACAATAGCTAGAAAGTATAGTAGAATGTGTTGAGCTAATCACTTACAATCTTCAATTACTAATTTTAGATTGATGTTTGTCCATTTTGATATGATCCTTTTTGATCTAATATGATTTTGTATGATCTTAATTCACTATTTTGCTAACTAATACTGTAATTTTTTCCTTCTTCTAAGTCATTTCCCCCCATTTACTTCCTTCAAACTTCACTAGTATTCTCTCCTTGCATGCATTCCTTTCTCACATACTCTATCATACATTATTGAATTATGCGGTTTAGGCCTTCTTAAAAAGGTTTCATGACTTAGGGTCAGTTATGAATCTACTTTCATATGTCATATGTCAGCTCAATAATGGTTTACATCTTAGTTTGTGAGGGCACAAACTCTTATGTTGATTCTATATTTCTTGGCACTTACTGATTACAAATGCTCAACACATATAGAAATTTTTTCTTTCTCAGCACCTATGGTTTACTTGACACATATACTGGCTTGACATCTATTAGTCACTCGCCAATTGAAACTTTCTTGAAACTATCTATATACTCAGCATTTGAATGACTCGGCACATATTGAATTTCTAGCTTAGCACATATTGTAACTCAACATCTAGATTATACTTAGCATCTATATTATACTCGGCATCAACTTAGAAATTTTTTAAAGAGTTTTGACACTCAATTGTCAAAACCAATCTGAGATGAACAATCTCCCCCTTTGACATGAGTGTCAAAAACACATAATTAATTTAATCTCTTCAAGTATACTATATGTCCTATTCAACATATACAAAAAATTTCAAAATTTGTTCAAAATTTTGTGAAGAACTTTATACCTCAAAATTTGCAACTCCCCTTGAGTACATTTTCTTTTGTTGTATCCAAAACTACTCATGCTTGATTTGTCTCATGCTAATTCTAATACTCTTTATCTATTCCTTGCCTTCATTCTTTCTCTATCTTCTATGTTCTAAGTATTCAAAATTTGTAACTCCCCCTTTTACAGATCTTCCCTTGCAATTATAGTTTCCTTTTGGCTTTTCTATATTTTCCCATCAAAATTCATCTCCCTCTTCCAAATTTATCTCCCCCTTTTTGACACTTATGTCAAAGGGGTCTATACATTAACTAAATATTTTTCCAAAAAGGATCTATTTACCTCCATTACTATCCTTAGAGCAGAATCCTTGTTATATAGTGCAATTTCTTGTGATTTTATCTAGATGGCTAACTCTACTACAAGGTGAACTAAGCCTTCTAATGTAGAAAGATTGGGGTCTTTCTTTCATACGTTTTCAGCAGAGGCTAGTTCTTTTTGCAAAATTTGCATGTGTGGGGTTATGGAAAATTATATATGGATTAGTTTTGCCTTTATATTTTCCTTATCTATTGTTATTGCAGCTAGTTCCTTCTGAGTGTGAAGCATATTGTGAAAGTGGTTCTTACTCTAAGCTGGATCTCTTGGAAATTGCATTGTAGATAACTTCTAGTCTCTTTCCAAGTTCATAATCCTTTGGCTAGTTTCTTGTATGAAGATGGAAGGATCACATAGCTTTGTGTACAATGGAAAACTGTTCTCAAGTACTTCCTTCACTTTTTCAACTTTCTTAGCTATTTCAACTTGTGAAAGTGCAATTTTAGTATAGATTTTCTTATTTACCTTTGCCTAAAATTTCTTTTTTGACCATTCTAGTAGTTTGGCATTTGTATCAAGGTCTTCATTCTACACCTAGTCCACTAAATTAGATAGTTGCTCCATAATGGGCTTAGTTTCATTAGGTGTTTGCAAGATAAAGGCATCTAGAAAGATGTCCTTGATTTCATGTAAAGCTTACCTTTGCTTGTACTCATTTCTAAGTATTTCCTACTTCATTTTCCTCTCTAATACCTCTTGAATTACATTGATATGCTCAAGAGTAATATTATCATAGTCATATTTAGGGATTACTATATCCTCATCTAATGCAAGGTCTCCATAGTGAAGTATCGTTCTTGCTCTTGTTGAGCTTGAACCTAGTGCAGATATTTGCAATGACATGGCATCGGTGCTCAGCTTCTAAAGAATTGTTGGAGTCCTTGTTGTAGGAAAATTTACCAATGTATGTATTAAAACTTACTCCTTTCCCTTAGGATTTTCCTTGTCCTCTGCAAATCTTTCCTTATCAAATACTATGACCTATGGGGCTCTATCTTGTTCTTGTGCTATAGAGATTGATGTATCCATCTATCCTATTTTCTCCCTTGTAGGCTCTTTCTCCTATGTATTATGTGTCTTTTGTTCAATTATCAAGACTTGAACTATGGAGTCAACCTTTGCAAATGTGTCTACTACTAGTTGCACTATTGGTTGTCCACTTGTGGTTGTAGGGATGTGAGAAGGTTTTTCTTGTGGATTCACCTTATCCCATGTTAGATATGCTATAGCCTTTTGTAGTTCGTCGACATTGACCAAAACTAGATTTGTACACAATTGTGATTGCAATGTAGTTTGGTCAATAATCTTTTTGAGATACTCTATAGTCGATGGATTGATGTTCTAACCAGAGTTGTTAGGGACATCCTTCACAATTATTGTATCTGTAGGTGTGGTGGTATCATGTGGAGGGCTCAAGGGTGGTAGTTGTGTGTCTTGCACACTCTATTCTTGTTGTTGCTCCTCAATAATTACCACTTTATTTGTCCTTTTTTGTATGTCCTCCACTATGTCTTCCTTTGATTTTTTTCTTTGCTTCCTTCTCCTTGTCATTCTGTTGTTCTTCTTCATTATCTTTATCTTCAAGGGGACCCTCTTCTCCTAGTTTCACTATTGTCAATTAATATATCAACTTCCATATTTTTGTTGATTTATTTACAACATCTTCAATGTTATTCTGAAGAATTTTGAAGGCTCTGTACTTGGGACAGAATTTACTCCCATGATTTTTTTTGGTTTTAGTGTTCTGACCTTTTGTTAGCTCTAGCATTACTCTGGCTAAGATAGATTCTCTTATTTCATTTTCCATGCTAACACAGTAATGCCATTTATTTTCAATAATTGAATACAAATATTTTGGTATTGAGTTGTCAAGTTCAAGTGGAGTTGTCTTAAACTTGGACATCATGGTGTAGATAGATTCTTCCACCATGTTTTTCTCTTCTCTACTCAACTTACAAAAATCAACCCTTTTAAAGCCAGTCAAATCAGCATTATCCTTAATATTATCACAAATTTTCTCTAAATTGGATTTAGATGTGTGACTTCACACTCTGGATTGGCTTATGTCCTCTGACTTAGTCTTCTCTTCATCAGAGTCAGGTTGAACAACATATTATCTTCTCAACTTTTTCTTTGTTGGCTCTTGTTGCTATGTTTCCTTCTTCTTCTCCTTGGCATGTTCTTTGACTTGCTGAGTGGTTGCCCTAGTGCTTGCTCTTGTTGTAGGCTTGGCAAGGCTTGGCCTGGCAACTTTCTTGGGCTTCGCAGCAGGTTTGGTGGTAGCTTTTCTTTTCTTTGGCTAAGGTTTAGTACGTGCTTCATCAGTTTCCTCTTCCTCAACACCTTCTTCTATGTCTTCTCCCATGCCTTGTGTCAAGGAAAGTGGTCCTTGATCTTGCTCTCCTTCTTCCTCATCTTCCTCTTCATCATCCTCCTCACCTTCTACTATGCCTTCACCAAATATGGCCTTTAGCTTCTTTACTAATCTATCTTTCTTTTTCAAAATTGATGTTGTTTTCAGTTCCATCTCCATCTTGGATCTAAAAACATCATAAGTGTCAAAGGGTTTAGCACTTTTATTTACTTCCTCTACAATTAAAGCTATTATTGTTGCTAAAGCTTCATCAATATTGATTTCATAGCCAATTGGCCTTAGCCATCTAACTCTTGGCACTGCAACTTGAATATATGCATAATCAATGTCAACTAGGAAATAGATGTCATTAATGTGCTACTTAACTAAGGAAATAGGTATTCGAAGCCTCTATTTCATAGGCTTCTTAAAGTCTTCAAAATAGCTTGTCAAAATTGTTTCAAAATTTGCCCCAATCTACTTTATGTATTCATTAATATATATAGTAGTTGATCTATTTGTTTTTCTAGCCTACCTTGCCTAAGGAAGGGAAATCATTTTGAACATAAAAGAATATACATATCAAAATTGATCCATATTTGCATTGGGCACTCTTGGATCTTCTTATGGCTCCCAAGTACTCCATTATTTGTTGTAGTTGTAGCTTATCTAGGTCATATGTATGATCCTTCTTCACAATCTTATATACTACATCAACTACAATGCATGGAACATAGTTCAATCTACTTGATTGATAGAATTTGTGAGAGATAACTCTAACAACAAATTCTATGAGAGGATCCTTAATTGTTTCAATTGCCATACCCCTCTTACTACATTGAGCACCAGTCATCACGCACATGACTGTAGGAATAGAAACATCAAGACACCAAGATTTGAAGGTCATTGCTACAATTGAAAGAAGTATGGACATAGAGCCTTTGAATGCAAAACCAACTAGCAAAGACAAATAGTCATGGATATCACAACAATTGGGACTACAACACTCTATCACTAGTATCGAGAATATGGAAGCATTCCTAAGAACTGCATAAGGGGTAAAAGCAAGGAGTTAGGTCTTAATTCCATGGAAGTCTACGGATTGAGCTCATGTTCTTTTAGAAATGGGTACCTATTTTTTAAAAAAGGGTACACATTTTAGGCTCGGGTGCCTGATCTGAAATTTAAAAAAAGGGCACCCATTTTTTTAAAAATTGGGTACCCATTTTTTATTTTATCAAAATAGGTACCCATTTTTTAAAATATCAAAAATCTATAATTTTTACAAATGGCTACCCATTTCTAAAAATTTAAAACTTTTCTTTTTAGGAGGGATTTTATATGTCGATTTGACTTTTTCAAAATGGGTACCCATTTTTTGAATTTAAATAACGAGTACCTATTTCTTACAATATTGGGTGGGATTTTTTTCTTCTACATTAGATTTTGGTTTGAGATAGGCTTGGTGAGACCAAGCCTATGCCTTGACCTCTCAAGATTTGGTTAACGCATTGAACTAACAAATTCACGCCTTGCCATAATTTTTTGAGGGTCTTCCTGATCAAATTTTTGTATGAAACAAAAACTCATTAGAGCTCTGACTATCCTAATTTTAGAAATATAAATTTTATAGTGCTATGATTTTATTTACTATTTTTGCATTATTTTTTAATTATAGGTGGTACCTAAATGTAAAATAGTGAATTTCCCTAAAACATTAATTACCATTTTATTTTATAATTTTTCTTCAATTAATTTATGTCATCAATCTAATACAATAATTTTGAGGTTAAAAAAATGATTTTTTGAAAAAAGCAAAATTTTGATCAAAGTATGGTGTTCGTACATGAGAGGTTTTAAAATTTACCTTTATAGCCAATTAATAATTAATAAAAAAAAAATTATTCAATAAAAAATTAAGGAAAAATATTTTCATCAATCTTAGGTGTATTAGGTAACTCCCTTTAAATGGATTTATGAAAATTCATTTATTTGTGTTAAATTATGGTGTTAGTACATGAGTGTGGTATGAATCTGAAATAGGCATTTGGAAAGAGTAGTTTTTAAAGATCCATATCAAAAATAAAAATATATCATATGGGTATACAAATAAATTACATAATCAAGAACTAGATTCTAAACACAAATTTTTTTATTTCTAAAGTATTTTTATATCCAATCTCTAAATGCCTCAAATTTTGACATCAATTGACAAGAAATTTCAAAAATAGGAAAAACACTTCCACTTTTTTCCCAAAAGTGAGACCCAACTTCTTGCACTTACCATAAGAACACATTTTAGTGGAAACTAAAATAAGTGGTTGATTCAAACCACTTGTTTTAGTTGCTTAAAGACATGACACATTAGCAAGTATTGCCCAACAAGATCAAAGGCACCCAACTCTGAGCTCAACAAAGGAAAAGGGAAAGTTGATGTTGAACACATCAGAGGAGAGATGAATAAGATATGGAAGAAAAGAGATGGAAGTAGCACATCCAATGGAGGGATCACTTCACCTAAAAGGTCAAGTGATCACACTTAATCCAATTAAGAAAAAGAGGGTACGAGAAACTGATATACAATGTGTTATCATACATCAATTCCAAGACAAATCAGTACTGCAAAGGATATAAATATCATGAATAAAGATGCAAGTTTATTCTCAAAAGCCTTCATATTGTTGCCAAGTATGAAAAGTTACCTTCAATTGCCAAGTGAAATCATAGTATGAGCCGAGTTGTTGGACAAAACTAGTGGAAGCCAAGTAATTAGTTGTTGCTAATTAAAATTGTGCTAGTTGATGTCGAGTAAGGTTGAATCCTTTAGCTGTTGAGTAATGCAAGAAAATACATACAAGCCGAGTTAACAGTTGTACAAGCACTAAGCATTTAATGCTAGGTATTGAAGGGTATTTGTTTGATTTTTTTGACCATTTTCATCATTTGAATGCAAGACAAAGAACGAGTAGAATGAAGAAGCAATTTCAAGGAAAGGCAAAACATTCAAACAAATTTGAGTAGAGATTTAGAAAAATTTCATTGACCTAAAGATATTTATTCAAGTGTCATGCTACACAGTATTTTCATAAAACGCTAGTTTGTGGAAATGGTATCTAGTTCTAGAAACCCCAAGGATAAGGTGTTGTTTGAAGTTCAACTGGTTAGTAGGGATGTAAGACAGCCAAAATTCAAACCAGTCCCTAAGGTAGCCTATAGGAATGATCTAGTTGGTGCCCTATCCATCATTTCCCCTAAAGTAGTCATGGTTCAAGATGTTTGAAAATGCTACAATTGCAAAATAGGTGGGATAGGAGACATGGAGATTAGGGAAGCATATAATAAACTATGTGACAATGGAGTGTTGAAGGAATAATACAACATAGTTGAGAAAAAGGGACTTACCTATGCCCTAGACTTCCCTACAGTCTTTAAAATAGAATGTATAAAACTTGTTTTAAGAAAAATTTGTGATGGTTATTCATGGTTAGAAGGATGACTAGTAAAGATAACCAAGAGAATCATTCTTCGAGTCATAGGGTATCCTTTCTAAAAGACTTACAAACCATTCACTAGGAATGTCATCCTATTAAAGGATTTACAAAATGGCTATTAAACCAACCTATCTTCATAGGATTTACATTCTCCTAATAAAATAGCTAGAAAGTATATAGTAGAATGTGTTGACCTGATCAATTACAATCTTCAATTACTAATTTCAGATTGATGTTCAGTCCATTCTAATACGATCCTTTTTTATTTAATCTGATTTTATATGATCTTGATTCACTATTCTACTAAATGATATTGCAATGTTGTCCTTCTTCTAAGTCATTTCCCCCCTTTTACTTCCTTCAAGCTTCACTAGTATTCTCTCCTTGCATTCATTCCCTTCTCACATACTCTCTCATACATTACTAAATTATGGGGTTTTGACCTCCTTAAAAAGGTTTCATGACTTAGGGTTAGGTATGAATCTATGATTGAGATGCATCCATCTTTCCCACTCAATTCTTTCCATTTTTCTGATTGGTTGCATGTTAATTTCATAGGGAATCAAATAGATTTGTTCTTATCTTTTAAACCTTCAAGATTTATCACATGCCAGTTTAAAAGCGGTTTACATCTTAGTTTGTGAGGGCACAAAATTTTATCCTAATTCTATGTTACTTGACACTTACTAATTATTGATGCTCGACACATATAGAAAGTTGGTCTTTCTTAGCACGTATAGTTTACTCGACACGTATACTAGCTTGGCACCTATTAGTCACTTGGCAGTTGAAATTGCTTGGCATTGTCTATCTGCTTGACATCTAAATGACTTGACATATATTGAATTTCTAGCTTGGCACATATTGTAACTCAACATCTATATTATACTCAGCATCAACTTAGAAATTTTTTTAAGTGTGTTGACACTTAATTGTCAAAACCAATCTGAGATCAATAGTTCATAGGGTCCAAGTCAAGCCTTAACACCTCATATGACTCCATCTTATATTTCTCCATAAATGCCTTCAATATTTTTTTGGCATTTAATCATAATAAAGATGAGTAAGCCCCAACATTAATGGAATAGGGATACCCACTTTTCGTGCATCCACCAGTAGATTATAAATATATCTAAGAGTTTCTTACAGAGGTCTACTAGAATAATCCTTTCATCTTGGTAATTTGGAAATTTCAATGGGAACTCATCAAAGCTAGCTATCCTAATGTAAGAAAATAAAGGAACTAGATGAAATAGCTACTAATTTGAGAGACAATAGAAATAACTTTAGGATTCAATCTCCTCTCTTGGAATCCTTGTAATTTCTAACATAATCTCATACACATGTATGTCATCATCCAGTTCTTCTACATGGGAATTATAGGCCACACTTGAAGGGTAGTTCATGTATAGATTAAAAAGGTTGACATGAAGAACTATCTCTAAATTTTGGTAGCCTCTAACAATGAGGTTAATTGACCGCTCAATTTGAGCCCATTTTATATACTCATTCTTTATGCACACCACATGCATCAAGTACTAGTAATGTTTAACAACATTTAGGGCATCCCCATCACCCTTCAACCAATGCAGGAGCACCAAGATATCTACAATCTCCTTCAAATTTGTGCCATATAAAGTCTTCAAAAAAATTCTTTTGTTGTGCTACGATGTTTGGAACTACATTACTAAAAAGGAAGGCAATATTCTTCTCATTTTAACTTGATGTAGAATTCCAAAAATGCATTTCATTATATACTTCATGGGAAGGAAGCAAGAAGAAATTCTCCATATTGAACCTATCTATGGTGAACATCATCTCTTTTTTGGGAATTTTGACATGATATGTAAATAGGTCAAATTGAGCAATGTACTCAAATATCAACTCTAGTTCCTGGACTACCATTGGGAACCTTTCAACTTCACCAAGACCACTTACTATTAATTTCTATGTAATTAAGTGTAGAGGCTAAGAGTTCAGCTTCCTATGCAAGTCTCTTAGATCATAGAACCTTAGCAGGGTGTCCTTTATGCTCTTCTATTATTAATTAATCCCATTTAGACTATCATACCCTGCAAACATGGTAGCCATGGATAATAATTAATAATTAGTTGTAATAGCTTTATTGTAATATTAAAAAGAAAATTCCCATTCGAAAAATGATAACAATAAGATATCCCCAAATCCATTTTATAAACATTTTTTTATCAAATCTTTGGCTTGAATTTCTCCCACCACATGAGTGACAAGTTTTTATATTAAATTAGAAGTGATTCTTTTGTTTAAAAGTCAAATTTGAGTTTAATACCCAATTTTTAATGACTAGAGAGTGGTGTGAGCACATCACATCACTATTGAAAATGCACAATTGGAATAGTTGTTGTTTTGTCATTTATAACAAATATATAATTGATGAGACATATTGATATGTAATCTAAATGTCATATCTATTTGATTAATGAATAGGATTTGAGAAGTTGCTCATTACAAGAGAACTTAGAAGAAATGATGAGTTATGCAAAGGAAGTTACAATGGACATTTTATTAGATAGACTCTGATAAAGAAAAGTGACTATTTATGTCAAGAAAGCTAAGAAAAGATGAGCAGAAGTATAAAATACAACTAGTTCTAAGTAATGCTAGTATTAATTGAGCTACAGTTAGTGTCCAGTGAATCTAGTGTTCACCAAGCATTAACACAAAGATTATTGATGCTGAGGTAGAAAGCTTTACAGTGATGGAGTATTTTAGTGATGACTTAGTGCTAGAATTTAGAGATTATCAAGTGATAGTATAAGAATGAATTCAAGAAAATTGTGAGATCAAGCTAACTTAGTTGATGTCTTGCAAGATTTAAATTATGGTAAAGATAAGATTGATAATTTGGATCATTAAATTCAACAAAAGGATTAGGTAGAGCCCTAAAAAATGAATTCTAGAGAAGCTTTTAGAAGAAGATCAAGAAGATGGACAAATATAGTGATCAAGTTGAACTTGATTGTAAACCTTAAGATCCACAATGGATATAGAAAATAGTATAGAACAAATTGCCTATTTAAATAGATACATAGAGAAAAAAAACTACAAGAATGTATGTATGTGGTTCTTGTGAGTGTGTATGTATGAATCTTCTATGTGAACAGAGATGCATAGAGCAAGGTTGATCAGAAATGCACAAGAAGGTGTGTGGATGTGAAGTTAATAGAGAAATCTTGCATATATGATGTTGTTATTGATAAGTGCATTAGAGGATAAGACATTAATGTTTATAAGAAGAGTGGACTGATTTCTTGAAGAGTGTCCAAGAAAATCATAATTAGAGATGTTAATGGAAGGCTTATCAGTAAACCAACATAAGAACAAAACAAAAAATCTGAACATGCAAAAGTGAGTTGTAATCATATATATATAAATATACTATTTTCATTTGAGTCATTGTAAATAGTTTGTATCGATATCCTTTTAACAAAGGTTTCCCTAACAACCATTTCAAGGCTTAATAGATTGTGTAAATCCTTTACCTAGGTGACATTCTTAATGGAATGATCAAAGTCCTCTTACAATGCCACTCCTAATAGGGTGAATAAATCCTCTAACTAGGTCATGTTTGACAGTGTGTTTTGTAACCTTTAACATGGTTGGCTCCTAACAGAGCTCACTTTGAAAGAGTGAAAAAGAGTGACATGTTGCTAGTGGTTTTTCCCAAGTTCTAGTTCCACATAAAATCCTAGTGTAAAAGATTTATTGTAGGATAGCATAACAATGAAGTATTTATTGTTTAATTTTTCAAGTGGTACATATTGACCTTTAGTAACTGGTTCACTACCCCTCTTAGTTATTCTAAACATGTATAGCAACTGGTATTAGAGCTCAATGCTTACAAAAAAAATTTGGAAGGTACTTAAAGACAAAGATCATGACTAGTAAGAGAGATGTACCCAAGCTAATCAAGGAGAACTTTCATGCATGGCAGACCTTGATGAAGTTACACATATCCAATATCAGTGATGTTGTTATCAATTTTCTAGACAATGAATATGTAAAGGTAACAACTACTCCTCTAACTATTGAATAACTAAAATAGAAGCTAGAACACAACCAAGCAATGTTGGGTATTGCATCAGCCCTAAGTTGTATCGAGTTTGATGATCTAAAAGACTATGATAGTGTAAGGAAGATCTGGGATAGATTTAAGACCATATATGGAGGTGATGACAATGTTCTAAGAACAAAATTAGAAAGCCTGAGAAGTAAATTTGATGACATAAGAATGATGGAAGGAGATAACATAGTAAAATACTGCACAATATTTAAAGAGGTTGTTAATTCTATTCAAGTTGAAAATGGGGAAATCAAAGATGAAGAAATGATATGTGAGTTATTGAGGACTCTACTCCTTATCTATGTCAATAGAGTCTCAGCAATCTAAGAACTTAGAATCACACCAAGTAACAATTTGACTTTAGAAGGTGTAATTGCTAGACTTGTTTCTTTTTAGATGTCCAACTTTAATAACTACACACTTGCTACTATTGAATTTACTTTCAAGTTGCAACTAGTTCTCAGAAAGAAGAAAGCAAAAAATATTTAGAGTGAAAGTGATAGTTTTGATGATGATATAGACAATCTTGAAGCTCTCATTTCAAAAGGGTTTGGAAGAATAAGAGTAAAATAAAAAGGCAAATTGCCTATCATTTGTTTTTCATGCAATAGAGTTGGTCACATTTTTGCTAGATGTCCTAATAGAAATGAGAAGGATGAAGGAAGGAAAGAATGTAAAAAGAAAGAAGAGATGACAAAGAATAAAAGAGAAGCAAGGATGACTAAGGTAAGAAATATTGTTATATTGTTGAAGAAAAGATTGATAACTAATTTGAGATTAATGATGATGAAGTTGTCCATGTTCTATGAAAGAAGATTCTAATGAAGATGAGAAAATTGTATTAATTTCTTATGTGAATAAAAGTGATAGATGGATAATTCATAGTGAAAGTTCCAATCATATGATTGGTGATAAAGATAAATTTGAAGACATTGGTCCATACAATGGTGGATGTGTTATATTTGGTAATGACATCTCATGTGTTATAAAAGTTAAAGGTACTATTCAATAGATTGACAAGATAACATGTGACAAGGTTTACTAGGTTAAAGGGCTTAACTACAATTTTTTGAGTGTTTCACAACTAAAAAAATTAGGTTACAAAGTTGAATTTCACAATAAAGAGGCAAACATACATGATGGTGATGGTAAGATAATTGGAACCAGTGATTAGATAAGAACTAGAACTTATTTTATCTAGACATAACAAATGAGATATGTCTATTTACACAAAACAAAGATGTTTGGTTATGGCACAAAAGATTATGTCATGTTAACTTTGACATGAATTTGGTAAATATTAGTAAGATGAAGAAAGTAAGAGAGTTTCCTAAACTAAAGGAGCTTGACAATGTTATGTGTAAACAATGTCAATTGGGAAAGATGACAAAGTCTAGTTTTAAGAGAAAAACATATACTACTAATGATATTTTGGAATTGGTTCATATTGACCTTTGTGGACCAATTGGTGTTCAAAGTTATTGTGGAGATCAAATTTTAATTGTATTTGTGGATGACTACTCTAGAATGATGGTTTTGATGTTTCTTAAAGCTAAATATGATGCTTTTTAGTTATATAAGTGGTATTTAGCTAGAGTTGGAAAAAAGGGAAGAGTCTAAAGTGTTTGAGATCTAACCAAGGTGGTGAACTCATTTCACATGAGTTCAATACTTTGTGTAATGACTAAGGAATGAAAAGACAGATGTCAACACCAAGGACCCCTACCTAGAATGGAATAGATGGAAGAAGAAACATATCAATAATGGACTATGCAAGGCAAGTGATGATGGAGAAGAATGTATCACAAAAATATTGGAGAGAAGTGGTGAGTACATATGTTTATATGTTGAATAGAGTAAAAGTCAAAAAAGGTACAAATTCTACACCTTTTTAACTATGATATGACCTTATGCTCCTAACATTACATACTTAAAAATCTTTGGTAGTAGATGTTATATAATGAAAATAATAGGAATGGAAAGATTGATGCAAAAATTGATGAATGCATATTCTGAGGTTATTCCACTAAAAGAAAAGCTTATAAGTGTTTCAATTCTAACACTAACAAAGCTTTTGACAGTGCAAATGTTAGAGTTGATGAGTTTTTAGAAAGATGTTACACTTCATGTAATGAAGAACCTAAAGACTACAATACATTCATCTATGTGGCTGATTATGCTCGTAGCACTCAAAGCGAAGAAACAAGTCAAGCCACAAGATTGCATCAAAGAGAGATAGGAAATGATGGAATGCAAATGTAAATTTATGAGCAACAAATAGTGGGTGCTAAGCAATAGACCAAAGATTCCAAATCACAAATAGGAAATGTCAATCACCAGATAGAAAATGTTGAGCATTCAAAACCTAAACCAGAACCAAATCAAGGAAGAGAAAATGAACTTGAAATTAATTTTCAAAATGTACCTATAGAATATTAGAGAAGGAAACTACATATGCTAGCAAAATATGTTAGAAAACATCATAAACTTGAACAAATCATTAGTGATGTTAAATCAAGTGCTATGACAAGAACAAGAATCAAACATAATACATGCTTACTTTGTGTGTTTGAGCCCAAGTCAATAAGGGATGCTTTAGATAATGAAGATTGGATCCAGACAATAAATGAAGAAATTGACTAGATTGAGAAGAACAATACTTGGACCTTAGTTCGGAGACCTAAAGACAAAAATGTCATTGGGAAAAAGTGGGTTTTCAGGACAAGCTTAATGAGAATGGAGAAGTAACAAGAAACAAGGCAAGACTAGTATGAAAGGGTTATGCTCAAGAAGGAGTTTATTATGGAGAAAAATTTTCTCCAGTGGTAAGACTTGAAAGGGTTTAGATCTTTGCTTGCATATTCAAATAACAAAAATTTCAAAGTATATCAAATGGATGTCAAATATCAATTTTTAAATCGTATATTGGAGTAAGAAGTATACATTGAACAACCTGAAGGAATTTTAGATCAAAACAAGAATAACATGGTATGTAAATTAAATAGAGAACTCTATGGATTGAAGCAAGCTCCAAGAGCATGGCATGAAAGATTACACAACTATTTGGAGAATATTAGTTTTGAAAGGTAAAATGATAATAGTAACCTATATTGGAATAATGGTAAGAATAATGAAGTATTGTTATCTAAAATATTTTTTGATGATATTATATTTGGCAGAAGAGAATCTTTATATAAATCATTTTCTAATGAAGTGAAGAATGAATATGAAATGTCTATGTTTGGTAAAATCAAATTCTTTGTTGGAGTACAAGCGTGTCAAATGAAGTTTGGTATTTTTATTACACAATCCAAATATATCAAGGAGATACTAAAGGCTTTCGGTATGGAAGATTCTAGCCTAGTGAGTACACCTATATATTTTGGACATAAACTATCTAAGACTAATGATTCCACTGGTGTGAACTAGACCCTATACAAATCCATTATTGGAAAATTGTAATATGTTGTTCATAGTAGGTCTGGCATTTCTTTGGTAGTTGGTTTAGTAGCTAGATTTTCAACATATCATAAAGAGAATCACATAATAGCAATTAAAAGGATAATGATATATCTGAAAGTTAGATATTAGTATGGATTATATTACAAAAGAAATGATAAGTTTGAACTAAGCATGTTTAATAACTCAGATTGGGTAGGATATACTGATAATGAAAAAAACACTAGCAGAGGTAAATGCTTTCTAGGAAAGATATTGGTGTCATGGACAAGAAAGAAGCAGAATTGTATTTCCCAATCTATAGGTGAAGCTGAGTATGTGGTAGTTGCAATGAACTATTCATATATTTAGTGGATCAAATATTTACTGTAAGGTATGAAAGAAGAAATTATAGATGTAGTGATTATCTATTGTGATAACACAAACTTACTATCAACATTTCAAAGAATTGAGTGATGCACACTAAGACAAAGAAAATTGCTATCAAGTATTACTACTTAAGGGAATCAGTTCAAGACAAAGAATTGAAGCTAGATTATGTGAATACCAAGGAATAGATTGCTGACATGTTCACAAAACCCTTACCTAAATATGCTCTTGAATATCTTAGAGGTAAACAAGGGGTGATTCCCCTAATAAGGGCTACTTAAGAAAGCAAGGTGCATTGCATCACACATACTAATAAGAATATCCTACAAAATGATGAAATACATCTCTACTTTGTGAAGTGCCTAAGGTAGATAATTCAATGAATCATAATAGACCAGTCATACACAGAAGACAAATATTAGCCAAACATGCTAAATCTACATAATTCAGATGTATGAAGAGTCTCAAGCTGAGACAACTACATGTCTTTTGCATTATTGTTAAAGATGGAGAGATTACTAAAGAGGAAGAACTTACTAAAAAGAAGATTACTTAAGAGTGATAACTTAAATAGAGAGAAACTTAGCAATTTACAAAATGAGAGATTACATAAAGAGGGAACAATTCAGGAAAGAAGAATCATAGTCTCAGTAACAAAATATTTTGGATTATATAGTAACTTAGCTATAATTAATATTTAGATGTTTGTGATGTTGCCATAAATGCCAAAGAGGGAGATTGTTGGAAACTTACAATTGAAATAATTATCATTTTGTCATTTCAATGTCAAATCTATTGATGAGACATATTGAAATACCTAATCTAAATGCCATATCTATTTGATTGATGAAGAGGATTTGAGATCTTTCTCATAACAATAGAACCTAGAGGAAAGGTTGAGTTATGAAAAGAAAGTTACTATGAACATTTGACTAGATAGAAATTGATAAAGCAAAGTGATTGTTTATGTCAAGAAAGCTAAGCAAAGTTGAGAAAAAGTATAAAATATAGTTTTTGTCGAGTAATGCAAGTGTCAACCAAGCTATAGTTAGTGCCAAGAGAATCTAATATTGATCAAGCATTAGCATCAATCAAGAAAGATAGTTGATGTTGAGCCATAAATCCTTATAGTGGCCGAGTATTTCAGTGATGACCGAGTGACAAAATTTAGAAATTGTTGAGTGATAGTATAAGAATGAATTCATGGAAATCTTGAGATCAAGCTAACGTAGTTGATTTCTTGAGAGATGTAAACCACATTGAAGATAAGATTGATGAGTTGGATCATTGAATTCAAGAAAAGGATTAGGTAAATACCTAATAGAAAAATTCTAGAGAAGTTTCTAGAAGAAGATCAAAAAGATGGACATATACAATGAATCAAGTTGAGCTTGATCATAAACGCTAATTTCTATGGCGGATGTAGAAAATAGTAAAGAAGAAATTTCCTATTGAAAGAGATATAAAGATAAAAAAACTACAAGCATGTTCATATGTGGTGTGTATGAGTGTGTCTATCTAAAGTTGGTATGTGAAGAGAGACATACATAGTAAGGTTGATCAGAAATGCACAAGAGTGTGAGTGGATATGAAGCTAATAAAGAAAGCTTGCTGATATGATGCTATTATTGATAAGTACATTAGAGAAGAAGGCTTAAGTATTGATGAGAAGGGTGGACTCATTGCTTGAAGGGTGTCCAAGAAAATCAAGATTAGAGATGTCAATGGAAGGCTTATCAGTAAACCAACATAAAGACCAAATAGAGATCTAAACCTAAAAAAATGAGTTTTGATCACACAAATGAAAACCTAATTTTTTTTTTTCTAATTATTGTAAATAGTTTGTGTTGAGAACCTTTTAATAGAGGTTGATCTAAAAGTCATTTGAACACTTAACAACCTATGTAAACCCTTTGACTGGGTAATATTCTAAATGAAATGATCAAAGTCCTCTTACAAGGCTACTTATAATAGGGTGAATAAATCCTCTAACTAGGTCACATTTAACAATGCATTTTGTCACCTTTAACAAGGTTTGCTCCTAGCAAACATCACTTTGAAAGAGTGAAAAAGAGTGACATGTTGCTACTAGTTTTTCCCAAATTGGGATTCCACATAAAATCCTAGTGTCAAGGGTGTGATAAATTCTTTGTGTGTTTACATTTGATAATGTTTTCACTATACGATAAAATTTATGTTTATGATAGTTTTACACTATAGACTAAGGTATAAATAGATAAGAATAGTAGTGAAGTGTTTATTGTTTAATTATTCAACTGGTACATATTGACCTTGAGTAACTGATTCACCCCCACTCTTGGTTATTCTAAACATTTTTAACAATCACTTGCATTCTGTATCTTGGGAAACTAGATTTTCACTTTACCTTCCTTCATGAATATGGGGTTAGTGGCCTTTAAACTTTTTTGAACCTTAGTTGTATCCTTGTAGTTGATGGTTTCCCATAATCATGTAGGGCTTCAAACTTTCCTTTAATTCTCCTTTATTGAAGTGCTAACCCCGAGGAAGTAGTTTGCTAATTTTCATTCAAGCCTTCAATTTGAGTACCTTCACCTCACTCATGGTGTCATATGAGGAGAAGAAATTTCAAGGAATCTTCCTCAATGAACCCCTAAGGAAAATTCACTCTTTCAACTTTAACTTCTTGTGGCATCCACTTTATCTCTTACCCGCGAGATCACACCTCATTCTCCAATTATTTCAACTATGTTGTTCACATGGAATCTCCATAGAATATTTTTGTGCCTCAACTTAACTCTCCATGACCAATGAAAATATTTTCACTTGTGGGGGAAAATTTGTTTCACCACTTTCCAAATTAATATAGAAGATTGGGCTAGGAAAGATCGATATCCCAAACTTGCAATGATAATATACTTTGTCTTGACTCTACTTCTTATCAAGGATGACCCTGAAAGCTTATCTTGTCCACTTAGACCTATGAGCTACTTGGGGGACTTGCACATGTTGGTTTTTAACTAGATCCACATAACATGGTTGGAAATGCAAGGAGAGAAGGGAAAACCCAAAATCTTGATCGTGAGTGACTTGACCAAACTTATGAACTAGACTTAACTTTAATTTTATGACTAGGACATCGACATTTTGGACTTAAGTCAAAATTGATACTATATGCAAAATAATGAGGGAAAAAAATGGTGACAACACAAATACAATATTTTTGTCCCTTGTTGGTCAAATTGACTTGAGAGAAGCCTAGGCAAGGGAAAATGACTTTGTTTTGGATAAGGAAATATCTTTCATATTATAAGTATAAAAAATAGAGATAAAACTAATATTTTTTATCTCAATTCACAAAGTAGGGTCAAGACCTTGCTATGAGGTAAGATTAAAATGAAAATTATATACTCTCAATTATAAATTATCACAAATAAGTACCTCTCTTTAACGTTAATACTGCCCATTGAAAAAGATGAGGAGGAAAAGATACATAATACAAATTGATATACCTCCTAAAATGGTTTAACATTGGAAACATATGGGAATGAACTCTTAAATACCTTTGTTCTAGTGTCACAAATGTTAGATTATGGTGATTGATCAGGAAAGTACTGTACATACTTCATAAATGGTGGCCGACATGGTAGCCAACATATTATGGCCGACATATGGCTGACATGTTGTAACCCTAAAATGAATAAAATACTTGTATAAAAGGGTTTAGGGTTAGGTATTTTCATTATGTTATGATGCAAAATTGGTTCTTGCAGTGGTATTGAGTTGTAAGGGATTACAGATTGTAATCAAGTTGTAATCACTAGATTGTAATAAGATCAGACTTGCTGTTTGGTGGACGTAGCCCAGGGATTGGGTGAACCACATTAAATCTTGGTGCCTTGTGTTCATTTGTGTGTGATCTATTATTTTTTCTATTATTGGTTATATTTGCATGCAATTTTTTATTTATGTCCGTAGCTTATCCTAACAAGTGGTATCAGAGCGAGGTTGTCTTTCAGTTATCCTCTATAGGAAAGTCTCACAATTAAGTGGAAGTCTCACGGTTGAGTGGGAACGACGGTAGATGAGGGTAAGCTTAGGGTTGACAGGTTTAATGGGCAGAACTTCCAGTTATGGAAGATGCAAATGGAAGACTATCTATATCAGAAGGATTTATGGAAGCTGTTAGAAGGGAAAGCCAAGAATCAGGGAACTATTTCAGAGGCTGAATGGGATCTTTTGGATAGAAAGGCACTCAGAAGCATTCGGTTATGCTTGGCACCATCAGTGGCATTTAATATTACAAAAGTAAAGACGACAGAAGATTTGATGAAAACCCTAGCGACACTGTATGAAAAGCCCTCCGCTTCAAACAAGGTATTTCTCATGAAGCATTTATTTAATATGAAAATGGCAGAAGGTGGATCTATTGCAGATCATTTAAATGAGTTTAATACTATTACTAGTCGGTTATCTTTTGTGGGTATCAATTTTGATGAAGAAATTAGGGCTCTCTTGATTTTGTGTTCTTTGCCTGAAAGCTGGAATGGCTTGGTAATGGTGGTGAGTAATTCTATTCCTGGATCTAGTACCCTAAAATATGATGATGTGATTGGTGTTTTTTTGAGTGAGGAAACTCGTAGGAAATCCTCAGGTGGATCTACATCAGGAAGTGCTTTGAATGCACAAAGCAGGGACAGAATGACTGAAAGAGGAAGTAACTCTGGAAATCGTGAGAAATGAAGAGGAATGTCAAAGGGGAGGAGGTCTCAATCGAGAGGACCAAATGATTGTTGGTACTATGGGAAACCAGGGCACAAAAAGAAAGATTTCTGGAATCCAAAGAAAAGTGAAGGAGATAAATTAGATGGAGACAAGGAGGCAAATGTGGTAAGTAACAAATCTGAAGAGGATGCTTTGCTTCTGTCTTTAGAGAGTGTTGCTGATTCATGGGTTTTAGATTCTAGTGCTTCATTTCATGCTACACCTCATAGAGGTTATTTCATTGATTATGTCCAAGGGGATTTTCGGCTTGTTTATTTGGGGGATAATGAACCCTGTCAGATTGTTGGAAAGGGAAAAATTAAGATTAAGTTGCAAAATGGGAATCATTGGCTACTACATGAGGTAAGATATGTTCCAAGGTTGAGTAGAAATTTAATTTCAGTCGAACAACTCGGTGATGAGGGTTGTGTAGTTTCTTTTAATGATAAAAATTGGAAGGTTTCAAAAGGTTCCCTTGTATTAGAAAAAGGTGTGAAAGTAGGCACCTTATATCTTTCTACAGGTAATATTGTTCCTTATACTTTGATTGTTTCAAAAGAAAAATGAATGTTTAGGAACAATTGTTGCAGTTGAGCAGGAAGAACAAATAGTTGCTATAGATTTTGATACAGCGATGTGGCACAATATACTTGGGCACATGAGTGAGAAAGGTATGAAAGTACTTCATTCAAAGAAAGTTTTACTAGGCTTGAAATGTGTGAATATGGATTTCTTTGAAAGTTGTGTGTATGGAAAACAAAAGAGAGTGTGTTTTGTAAAGACTGGGAAGGAAATCAAAAAGGATAAATTAGAGCTTGTGCATACAGATGTATGGGGACCATCTCAGGTATCTTTGCTTGGTGGCTCTCATTATTATGTTACATTTATTGATGATGCAACTAGAAAAGTATGGGTTTATTTCCTAAGACAAAAATCTGATGTATTTCAAACTTTTAAGAAATGGAAATGCTTTGTTGAAAATGAGACTACTAAGAAATTAAAATGTCTCAGATCTGATAATGGTGGTGAGTATTGCAGTCATGAATTTGAAGATTATTGCTCCACTAATGGTATTCGTAGACAAAAAATTGTTCCAAGGACTCCACAGGAAAATGGAGTGGCTGAACGCATGAACAGGACTATAATGGAGCGCACAAGAAGCATGAGGTTGCATGATGGGTTGTCCTTACACATGTGGGCGGAGGCTGTCTATACTGCAGTATATTTGATTAATAGAGGTCCCTCTACTCCTTTGGGCTGTGGTATTCTAGAGGAAGCATGGACTGGTAAGAAGGTGAGTTATTCTTTTCTCAAGACCTTTGGTTGTGAAGCTTTTGCTCATATAGACTCTGAAAATGAACCAAGCTAGAAGCTAAATCAAAGAAATGTGTCTTTGTTGGATATGGCATTCATGAATTTGGTTATAGGCTTTGGGATTTTGAAAATCTTAAAATTGTTAGAAGTCGGGATGTCATATTCAATGAGAAAGTGTTGTACAAAGATCTATTGCAGCAACATGAGAAGAAAGAAGATTATTATGTAGTGTTGCATGATACTCTAAAAGCTGATGTCCCAGCCATTCCTCATGATGTGCAACAACTACAACAACAAATACCACACACACCAGTAAATGTTAGACAGTGAACGAGGAAAATTAGACCTCCATAAAGGTTTTCTCCCTCTTTGTATTCTATTTTACTTACTGATGCTGGTGAACCTGAAAGTTATGATGAAGTTGTGCAGGTGGATACTAAGATTCAGTGGGAGTCTGCAATGAAAGATGAAATGGACTCTTTGCTGAAAAATAAGACATGGGATTTGTGTAAGTTGCCTGCAGGTAACAAGGCTTTACAAAATAAGTGGGTTTATAGGTTGAAAGAAGATGAAGGAGGTAAGAAAATATTTAAGGCCAAGTTAGTTGTAAAAGGATTTGCATAGAAAAAGAGAATTGATTTTGATGAGATATTTTCTCCTGTTGTTAAAATGACTTCTATCTGTACTGTTTTAAGTCTTGTGGCTACTGAAGATTTGCATTTAGAGCAATTAGATGTTAAAATAGCCTTTCTTCATGGTAATTTGGATGAAGAAATCTATATGGCCCAGCCATGGGGATTTGAGGTCAAAGGTAAGGAGAACTTAGTGTGCAAATTGAAGAAAAGTATATATCGCTTGAAGCAAGCACCTCGGCAATGGTATTTGAAATATGACAGGTTTATGCATGAGCATGGCTATAACAAGTGTCATTCAGATTATTGTGTTTATTTTAAGAGCTTGGGTGATGATAGCTACATTATTTTATGTCTATATGTTGATGATATGCTTGTAGCTAGGTCTAACATGGATCATATTAAGGGGCTGAAATGCTAGTTAGCACATGCATTTTCTATGAAGGATTTGGGGGCAGCAAAAAAAATCCTTGGTATGAAGATTTGTAGAGATACGAAGAATAGAACCTTCACGCTATCTCAGGCTGATTATGTTGACAAGGCGTTGCAAGGTTTTTCTATGGAGAATGCTAAAGCTGTCAGCACACCTTTACCTGGTCATTTGAAATTGACTAAGGAGATGTGTCCCAAGACACAAGAAGAGGAGGATAAGATGTCCAAGGTACCCTATGCTTCAGCTGTAGGAAGCTTGATGTATGCTATGGTATGCACTAGACCAGATATTGCACATGCAGTGGGAGTTGTTAGTAGGTATATTAGTCATCCAGGATTTGAGCATTGGAATGCTGTCAAGTGGATTCTCTGATATTTGAGAGGAACATCCAATAAGTGTTTACACTTTGGGGGCTCTACTACTAATTTACAGGGCTATGTTGACTCAGATTTGGTAGGGGATATTGATACCAAGCAGAGTACTACATGTTATGTCTTTACTGTTAGTGGGGCAGCTGTGAGCTAGGTTTCTAGGTTACAAAAGATTAATGCTCTATCCACTACAGAGGCAGAGTATGTTGCTACTACAGAGGTAGCCAAGGAGATGATATGGCTTCAGTTCTTCTTGGAAGAATTGGGACATCCTTAGAAGGATAATTATTTGTTCACAGATAGTCAGAGTGTCATTCATCTTGCTAAGAATTTAGCTCTGCATTCTAAGACCAAACACATATAGTTGCGGTACCATTTCATTCGGTCAGTTTTGGAGGATGGACAGTTAAAGCTGGAGAAGATACATACCAATGACAATCCAACAGATATGTTGACAAAGGTTGTAACAAGGGAGAAGTTGAACTCCTCTTCAGCTTCGGTTGGTCTTTTAGACTGAACATGAATAAAAGAACAACAGAGTCCAAGGTGGTTTGATCCAGTGGGAGCCCCATGTGGTAGTGGTATTGGTACAGGACCAGACTCCAAGTGGGAGATTGTTGTTTAGTGTGGAGCCTGATCAGTCCCCAAGTGGGAGATTGTTAGATTATGGTGACTAATCAGGAAAGTACTGTACATACTTCATAAATAGTGGGGTTTGGGGCATCGCCTCAAAAAAAAAAATTTGGGCCGTGGTCGACATGGTAGCTGACATATTATGGCTGACATATGGCCGACATGTTTTAATCCTAAAATGAATAAAATACTTGTATAAAAGGGTTTAGGGTTAGGTATTTTCATTATGTTATGATGTGAAATTGGTTCTTGTGGCGGTATTGAGCTATAAGGGATTACAGATTGTAATTAGGTTGTAATCACTAGATTGTAATAAGATCAGACTTACTGTTTGTTGGACGTAGCCCAGGGATTAGGTGAACCATGTTAAATCTTGGTGCCTTGTGTTCATTTATATGTGATTTTTATTTATTTTTATGTTATTGGTTATATTTGCATGTAGTTTTTTATTTCTGTCTGTAGTTTATCCTAACAACAAACTTAGTGAGCACTGTCACAATCATCTTCCATTCTCATGGGAGATGATTTCTATTAAACCTACTCCATAATCTAAAAATATTTTCTCTAGGATCTAGGAAATATTGAAAGTCCTCTTTGTAAGAAACTTGAGGGTTTCTAGGTAGCTATTTACCTTTCTAGATTTAGTACGTTAATATTTGTAATCTTCCATATTAATTGTGTTGCATATTTATCACAGATTTTAAAAATAATAATTATTGAATTTTTTAATTTAGTTATTTTATTAAATTATTTATTTATTCAATTTTTTCATCACACAAGTATAACAACAATCCAAGAAACAAAAAAAAGTTGGTAATGTAATTTAACTCCAAATAGAGAGTGATGCATTTTTATTAAAAAAATCTCATCAATAACCCTCAAATAAAAGGTCAATTTTAGATGTTTTAAATTGGTCTATAATTTGACCAAAATACATCCTCAAATATTTTCCAAATCAGTTATATACATATTAACCTAGATGGAATAGCAACAAAGACATTGAAAATTTCAAGTTACATATTTCTTTTATAATGTTAACAATATTATGCTATATTCTATTTTTTTACTAATTAAATTTTGCAATGTGTTTGTGCAATCTTGAACTTTAATGGTCTACATTATATTAATATTTAGACATTGTAGTTTTATCATCTTTCTTATTGAACTAGTTGTAGTGTGCATATTATTGATACTTTCACTTTTGTTCATCACCTACTATTGATTTACCTTACATTAAATTGAACCTAAATAATAAATCATTACCTCTAAACCTCAAAAAGCTAAAATAGAAGTAGTTCCTGCAAAGGAGCTAATGGATGAAGATTTCTCTTTCCTACATGGTGGTAAGATGAAAATAAGGATAATAGTGGAAATAGGGATATCTTCTAAAATATCTTAGTGGGGATATCTATTTCTTCATAGTTTCTTTTTGGTCTCTAAATCTAGTATATTATTTTCCCTATGGTTGTGCTTACCTTGGGTAGTAAATACATCCTTCCTTGGTTAACTACCATTGAAATTGTCTTCAATTCTATTTTATTCTATTTGTGAGAAAAATTTTGGTTCTCCTTTTGTGTGTAGCCAAGTAGATTCTAAAATATCACTACAATCAATTAATTGATTAATCCCTATATAAATATTCAAATTTCATATTGCTAAATATTTAGGCTTTTGTCTTTTAACTTTTTAAATATTGGTGTGTGACAAAATAAGTTATAAAATATATTGTAATATAAAATAAATATAAATTATAAATATATATTGAAAAAATAATAATTTAAAGATTATATTATACTTTTAAAAATAAAATAAAATACAATGGATGTGTCCTTATTTACACACACACACACACACACAGAGATATATATATGCATAATAAGTTTGACCAATACTCTAGAAATTTAGATCAAAATCTTCTTAACACTACAATTTAAACATTGTATTCCACACCAATTGCAAACCTAATACTATTATATAATTTAAGGTTTCACTAATATAAATTTTAATGTCTCACCACTATTTGTGCTTTATGGCTTGCTAGTCTATTATACACAAAAAAAAACTTTAAAATGTATTATTAAAATAGAAATATATCTAAATAAAAGAAATTAAAATAATAAAACATACTCAAAATGTACATAATATTTAAATCTTAATTATTTTTAGAAGTTTAACCATTTTATTTAAATCCATGAACAATAGTTTTTTTTTTGTCTCTGGGGAAAATATTAACATCACCTTTTTCTTGTTTTTGTCTCTAGTTAACAAAATTTCTCTTAGGGATAATCCCCCTATCCATGTTTTGGAAGGTGTCTCAGGGATAATGAAAGCCCTAAAGTGTTAGAGTAATTATTTGTTCACACTTATTAATTAAATCACTTTGATTTAATTAAGTTTCCTATTACTCTAGTTTTCTTAAGCTATCTTGTAGGTGCATATAATTAATATTTTATTAATTATAATGTGCAACCGTAGCTTTTTTAGGCTTTAGGTTACCCGTTTCAGGTTTCAATCTCATTTTTTAAGGATTGATCTCTTTGTATTTTTCATTATGAAGATCCGTTGAATAATATTTTCTTTGTCTAAGTTTTTCAAATCAAACCCTTGCATCTTCTTGTCTTTTTCTTCTCCATAATAGGTTTTCTACATGCAAGTTTTCTTGGGCTTCATGGATTTGTTGTGTGCTTTTTCTCAAACCCTACAAGGTATTAGAGCTAGATCTATTGTAGCTTGTTCAATGTTTCAAGAAAAAGGGAGAATAAGGGTTTGGTGGATTAGATCTGATGTTTTTTCAAGTTTTTTTGAGAAACTAGGGGGCCACTGATTTTTAGAGCAGTTTGAGGCCAAACAGACATCACGAATGGATCCAGAAGGTGTCAAAACCCTCATTTTGCTATAAAATTTGTCTGTGAACTATAGTGCATTAAGAAAGGTAGAATATGAATGTGAACTATAGTGCGACAACCTATGAGGGAAAGAAGATACTTCTATTTTGAACTTACATATGGTATAAGGCCTATTTCATTTGTCTCCAAAATTTAATTGTATTCATCTGGGGTTTGAAATCATATTTGATATGTATTCTTCTGTTAGATCTCAATTAGTATATATTTTAAGTCAATAGAGTCTCTAATTATACTAGAGAAAATACTATAGCATGTAAGTTGGTAATTTCAAAGATACATTTCTAATTAAGAGGTGACATTTGGGCTATAGTGTGGATATGAGTGAGTAGACAAGTGGGAGATGTACATTGATGCAATGTTTTCAATTAATTAGATGTAAACTATTGTGATAGATACAATAGATGCAATCTAAGTGCTATACTTAAGTTACAAGAATAACTATAAATAACTATTAAATATTACATCTCTTGGTAATGTTTTTCAAGTGGGAGGGGGTGTTCTCATAAGAAATTCAAGGTATGGTGTGTTGGGTTAATATGCTATAAATATGGTAGTCCAGACTGCTTACATCGAAGAAATTTTAATGCTTTCTCATGGGGTCATGATTGTGCATGAAATGAGTTATAAAAAAACATGGTCAAAGCTGATGTCCTCAATGTTATCAATATTTTAAATCAAAAAGCTATTGTGGGCTACCAAGTTAGAGATATCATCATTAAAATGATGAGTTTTCTTGATACAATAGATGAGGTCTCTTGCCTACACATTTTTTTGTGAAGGCAAAAATGTTGTAGATTGGTTGGAGAATTTTGGTAGGTAAATATATTTTTTCAAAATCTAGGAAGATATTAATTATGGACCCATGAAGGCTCATGTGCTAATTTTGCAAGATATTTTCACATTTTTATCTGATGACATGTAATCAATGGACATAATGGGAATCATTAGTTGATGTTTTATTTTTTATTTGGGATCACATGGTTTTTTTCATTTCCCTTCTAGAGATTTCCTTTTTGGGTATCTGATGGTTCTTTTTCACCTACAATTTTGTCTTTCTTAAGCATTTCACTATGTTTCATGTTTACTTGATCATTTTTTGCAATTAGAAGGGAAGGTTGTGATTAGCTATGGGTGGTTAGCTGAATCAAATTGAACCTAATTAGTGTCATGAGTTTAAGAGCAACAATAGGGTATGATACATCATGAAGAATGGGGACATGGAGAAATATAGGGAGGGTATGTAAGATTATAACCAAGATTTATCATAGAAAAATAGAATTGTGGGATGATGGAATAGTCATTGTTGGGGACATCTCTTTTCTAGTTGTAGTGGAAAGCATTCTTGGAGTTACAAAGTTGAGCATGGAAGGATCTAAAATTTCTTGGAAGACCAAAGCTTCCTTTAAAAAATATTTCCAACCTTTTTTTACCATGGGAAAAAATTCTAAGACTAGAGAAATTTCAATGGTAGGCAACTCCTAGGGTATTGGAAGTGGGTAGTAGAGATCCTTATTAGGTTTGTTACACTCCAAGAAAGGTACATGCGCTAACATTCCCATCTCTTCCCTATGCTTAATCATTTCAGAAGGATAGTTAAATTCTATTTTCCTCTATGAATTTTCTCTTCTCCATCACTTTCAGTTGATAAAGCTATGGTCAAGTGTAGAGCCCCTCTTCACCAAAGTTTTCTCTTTTTTCTTTATGATTTTTATTGTCTTTTGATCACAACACTTGGCCTACCCCTACCCTATCCATTGAGATTAATAATTTTGTGTTTACCCATGTTTCTTCCTTGGCCAAGTTATTCTTGAATCCTTAAAATATTTCCACTATTTTCGGCATGAGGATTAATCATGCTTGCAAAGCCAAGTGTAGAATGCCTTGTAAAAGAAGAAACAACAAGATATTATGGATGTCTTTGATGATTCAATCTCTATTTCTTTGTGGTCTACAAAATCGACTTGGACCCCTAAAAATTCCACCTGTAATTTTTTCCTTGACATGCCTTCTACCAAATTTTTCCCACCCTCCCCTAAAATCCAACTCGATTACCTTGAAGACCTCCATATTCCTCGATCTTCTTCCCCTACCCTACTCCTTTAGGCTAGAGATGGTGGTATAGATTTGGAGGATCTAGCTCTCAGTTTTGATGAATTGTGCTTCTTTTATAGTAGATTTAAAATAGTTATCAAGTGACTCTACTTCAAGCTTCAATTTGCAAGGAGAAAGATATATTAACTGAAAGCCCTAGTTGAGACTGAAAGCAAGTAGGAGGACTAGATCAAAGGGGGGAGAGATGAGGTGATGTGGGAAGTGGGAAGAGATTTCAGGGAGAAGATGATTCACCAGGAGATGATGGAAGAATAAAATTTGGAGATTAGAGCCTGTGTTACTTCAGAAGAAGAGAACAGGTGATTCTCATTTTTGTTGCATCTTTGAAAGAGTATCAGGTTAAGCAAGGTGATCAAATTAAGGACTTGGCTATTGAGCAGATGAAAGGTCATGAAAAAGTTGAGAAGGCTATTGGCAAGATTCAAGTTGAGTTGGAGGAAAGTAAACAAAAAAGGAAACGTCAATAGGAAACTTGTGGTAAAGATGAGGGTCTTCAGCCGGTGACTTAAAAAGAGGTTGTTCTTGGGGATGTGGATTCATCTTGGCCTTCTAAACTACCTTCCTTCTTGGATAAGCCCAAGGAGTTGAACAAGTAGCAGTTTTAGATTGTGATTGTTGCACTAGATATTTATGATTTTTTTCAATTGCTGATCTTAGTGTTTGTGATGTTGCTATTATATATTATTTATACATTAGATATTAGTTATACACTAAAAAATTAGTTGTGTCACTCTTTATCTAATCACAACTATTAAACTTTATTTATACATTTTATAAATAATATTAAACATTATTTGCACTCATTCAAAACAATATTTAGAAACATCGATTAGTTTAATATGAATGTACATTTGTATATATGTCTGTTTGTAATCAATAATTGCCATGCACTATTTTAAGAATGCCACCCAATTTAATAATATTAGTGGTAATTTAGCTTTGAACATCAAGAATTATACATAACAGCTGAATTAAGTTACAAAACGTTAACTAACTAGGCCCTTATGAAATAGACAAGTAACAAGCAGCTACTTTTATGACGTCATGCCAGACGTACGCCGTTGAATATCGGAACGGAAGTAGACGGAAGAATGTGTTCGAATTTAGTGGAGCACAAACCTAGCAGGTATCGAATAATATTTATTTAACAACTTTGGTCTAACCGCTGCAAACGTAAGGCCGGCCGAATAATGGACGACAAGGGGACAGGTGTGGCCCACCCTGGTCCGGAAGACCCTGTTTAAATTATATAGGGGAAAGAAAAAATATACATACCTAGCACAAGATAAGTTTTGAAGTTTTAAAATATGTTTCCGTTGCATCAAATCCGACCGGCTATTCTCGGACTCAAGTGGTGTTCCATGCTACTTGTGTGTTTGGTGGGTCCACTTTCTATGTATTCATCTCCCTTTCTTTGTCTTACTATATCTCGTCTAGCCAGGCCATTGATATTTCTCTTTGTCCTTCCTCACGACCACAATGCCCTATTCTTTGTCTATTTCGATTGGATTCATTGTGTAATTTGATCTTGCTGCACGTAAAGCTCAAAATGCCAGTCTCAGTCTTGGTGTTTCTCGGTCTCATATTCATATTAATATTCATAATATTAATAATAATATAATTTTATAAGTTATGGTTTCTCGAGAGAGTTTTTAAATTAAAAAGCGACCAAAACAAAGGTGTTGGTCCTTACATTCAAAAAGCTGACAATTAGGATACACTGTCAGCGAAAACAAGCAGATAGCAGTCACTCTACAGAGAGAGTTAAGAGTAGAGGGTTAACAAATTTGTTACTTTGTAATTTTTATTTTATTTTAAAAGATTTCATGATTTTCATTCTTGAAATACACATTCGAATTATTTAATTTTACAATTAGGTTAAGGGTTTGTAAACACAAGCATACAATTTGATTGAAACTTTTAATAGAGACATTTTATTTTATTTTTAAATAGTTTATTAATTATACAAATATTCTTATCTGTTTGGTATAGTAAAAATATTGGTCTTAATATAATCAATTTGCTACAAATTTACTATAATTTCAAACAAGATGATTTGAATACATTTAATAATATCCATATCTATGTCACATCTTCATCTTCAATCTCATCCTCAATTGTCAGTGTAAATAAAGGTCTTCAACACAACCAAGATTTACAGAAGAAATGCATGACCTTCCTTTAATCTATAACCAAAAGATCAAGTAAAACAAAGAATATAGCATAAAGGAGGACAGAAGGGAGACGAGGATTCCATATAGAGAGAAAATGTCATATAAAGGAGGTAACAATAAAAGGGTATGATAAACAAAAACTCAACATGATGTAGAGAAGAAGGATCGTGTCTATCATTCAAACTTCTTTTTTTCCCATTTTTTTAGCTATATAGGTATCCCTACAACATAGCCTAGTGCCCAACCGGCCTTTACCTCGGTCTTAGAAACTACCAAGTTGAAGGCCAAAAGAGGTGAGCTGAGGCGAGACTAATCCTCTGTGGGTAGGGCAACAAGCTCGCACTACAGTCCCACTAGTTAAATGTGGAGAGAGTTTTGAACTAGGGACCATGGGGGTAACCACAACCTCAAGCCTCTACTCTAAAACTATTGTACCATAACCCTAAGAATAACTTAAATCCTAATGGATTGACACATATAAATGATAAAAATGAAAGGGAGTTTGTTCCTAATTTAATGGTTGGGATAGAGGAAACAAAATTATTATTGTTATGCTCATCTATCTTTAGACAATACATTAAATCTTATTATCATTTTAAAATATTTATTTTCATAATTATTTATATGGCTCTCTATTTTTTTCAGTTTTGACTTTCATTTATGTTAAGTTTGAAGTACAAAATTGAACTAAAAAATTAGTTGATGTATAACTGTCAAACTTATTGCTCTTAGAATCAATATAAGATAGTGAAGGAGAGCTACAAGCATTCAATAACTATGTATAAATTTAATCATATGTTTAGTAAAGGAGATATGTGATTTGAAGGATATTTACATAAAATCTATAAAAAACATTACTATACTTAGAACTGAATTATCATTTGTTCTTGAATGATAAAATGTGTGAGTTGAATTAAGAAATATAAATTTGATCCATAAAAGGAAGTCATATATACTTGAAATATTGATATGTACCTTGAAAATTCTTTAAGCCATCTACTAGGGGAAAAAAAATCATAAATAGTATCGTAGTCTTATTGATGCATTTCTCTCTCTCTTGGAATAAACTTAGAAATATTATTTTTAATTCATTTTAGAGAGATACTAAATACATTAGTAAATTTAATAAAATAAGATTTATTTTTAAAAAATTGCAAATGATTTAGTAATCACGAAAATTTCTTATTCTTACAATTGATTTTTACATCAAATATCATACATATAGTCTTTTTCAATGTATTTTATAGTATCTTTCCTAATTTACCATTTGATTTCTTTTTTTCTTAGTTCTAATATTACTAAATGATTCTTTGTTTTAGTATATATATGAATTTTCTTTATTTATTGATTATCAAACTAATTGCGAAGTATTCTTCTCCTTATATGACACCTTTAGTTAGTTACAACACAAAGGTTTCTCAACCTTTTTCCTAAAATCATAGAAAATGGAGAATTGTATTTCCAATTCACTATTCAAATAACAAAGAAAAGTTTTGACAATTTAATCTCTATGTCATACATTGGGAAAGGGTATTCTATTGTCTAGGGTGATCTACTCATACAAGCACCTTTTTTCTATAATAAAAGAAAATGGAGAATTTTGAATCCATAACTCTATCCAAATGATAAAGAAAGATTTTCACAATTTAATCTTTCTGTCACACATTGGAAAATGATTTTCTATTGTCAAGGGTATTTTAATCTTAGTGTATAGTTGTGATTTTATGATGCCTTTTGTATGTTTCATTTATTTGGAAACTTGCTTTTATAAAATGAAAAGGTCCTTTTCAACTGAATAAATATCTATTTAACCTTTACAATTTTGTTTTCCATTCTTAAAAATAATATTATAATAATAGTTCAATAAAATCTTTTAGTTAGACTAAAAATGATTATTATCTACTTTATTACATTAAACAACCAAGTTGGATATATACTTAAGTTTATTGGAGAAATTAGGAAACATTATAATTTTTCCCTATAAAACACTCACAATATCTACATCTATATATGTACATAGAAACATAAATATTTTTATATATTTACATAGATATAATTTTAAAGACATTAATGTAACAATGAATGTAATAAGACCAATCTTAATATGTTTTATCTTGATATGAATATAGTATCCTTACCACACTACTAAAAATAGTTTTAATATATTTATATTAAATTTTTTTTTAAATATATTTTTTTTAAATTTTTACTATAATGTAGTTTTAAAAAGTAATTAATATCGATACCATTCTTCCATACTAAAATTTTGAAATTGATACCAAATGCTAGGATTTCTATTGTAATATTTTATCGACAAAACCGATTAGTGAAGTGAATTATTTTATTTTTAAGCGATGCGATTAACTTCGCAATATACGCTTACCCAACTTGCGTCTTCAACACAAACTGTCTGTGGTGAAGGTCGTTTTGGAGTCACGCCATGGCCTCAACACGCCTATAAATACACCGCTCTTACGACGCATTCCTCACACATTACTCGACTGCAGGTTTTGAGTCTCTCTAGTTTCCCTCTTTCCCCTAATCCTCGTGTTCATCCACGCCCTTTAAGATAGGTTTTGTTTTTCATAAAAGACCAATATGTCCGAAGCCATGCTCAGTGATACCGCTGCAATCCTCATTGAGAACGATAAGAAAGCTCTGGACTTCATCGAGAATGTCACCATACATGCCGATGAGGTGCAGGCTCAAGTGCTTTCCGAGATTCTGACGAGGAACGCCCACACAGAATACCTAAAGCGCTATGACCTAAACGGTCGTACTGATAGGGAGTCTTTCAAAAGGCTCTTGCCAATGATTAAGTACGAAGATCTGCAGCCCTATATCTCGCGAATCGCTAACGGGGACAAGTCTCCCATCCTTTCCTCTCATCCAGTCTCCGAATTCCTCACCAGGTAAATAAACTGCGAATTTGGAATATAAAATGATTAATGTTCAGAAATGCTTTAATGTTTGTAGAGGAAGATTAATTATAAGTTTCATTTGTGCATGTGGTCTGATTGGCTATAACAGCTCTGGAACATCCGCCGGAGAACGGAAACTGATGCCCACAATTGAAGAAGAATGGGACCGAAGAGCGCTTCTCTACAGCCTTCTCATGCCTGTCATGAACCAGTGAGCCTCCTCCTCCCTCTAATCTTGTATTTAATGATATATGGGCGGGTTTTAATGTTGGGATGTGGTGTGTGGCAGGTACATAAAGGGGCTGGACAAGGGAAAGGCCATGTACTTCCTCTTCGTCAAATCTGAAACAAAGACTCCAGGCGGACTAGTAGCTCGCCCTGTCCTGACAAGCTACTACAAGAACCGCCGCTTTAGGGAAAAGCCATTTGATCCATACAACGTGTACACAAGCCCCCTGGAGGCAATTTTGTGTCCCGATTCCCACCAGAGCATGTACGCTCAACTTCTATGCGGCCTCGCCCAAAACAAACAAGTTCTCAGAGCAGGAGCCGTCTTCGCCTCAGGCCTGCTCAGAGCAATTCGTTTCCTGGAACAGTACTGGCGATCACTTTGCCATGACATCCGAGTCGGAAGCCCTAGCAAGGAACATGTGAGGGATCCTTCACTGAGAGAGGCCGTGAAGAACATATTGACTCCCAATGGAGAGATGGCAGATCTCATGGACGAGGAGTGCTCGAAGGAGTCATGGGAGGGAATAATCAAGCGGCTGTGGCCGAATACAAAGTACTTGGAAGTGATCGTGACAGGCGCCATGGCTCAGTACATTCCAACCCTTGAATTCTACAGTGGCGGACTCCCTCAGTTGTGCACCATGTACGCCTCATCGGAGTGCTACTTTGGCCTCAATCTCCATCCAGTCACAAAACCATCGGAAGTGTCGTACACAATCCTGCCCAATATGGGTTACTTCGAGTTTATTCCCCTCAGCAGCAACAATTACAACGAAAACATCAATAGCCAGCCAAAGGCTTCTGAACATCCAGAGCTGGTGGAACTCGCGGATGTCAAAGTGGGTGAAGAATATGAACTTGTGGTAACCACATACGCAGGTATGATATCAGAAAGACAAATTAAATGGAATAACTTTGTTGGCATGCTCATAATTGATTACCGTTATGTCTTAATCATCAACATATTTATTTGCTTTGTTTCGATACAGGGTTGTACCGATACAGGGTAGGAGATGTGCTTAGGGTTACCGGCTTCCACAACTCGGCACCGCAGTTTCGGTTTGTGTGTCGGAAAAATGTGATGTTGAGCATTGACTCGGATAAAACTGACGAAGTGGAGCTGCAAAACGCTGTGGACAAGGCAACGAAGCATCTGGAGAGTTATGGCGCTCGACTCATCGAATACACGAGCTATGGTGATGTGTCTTCAATTCCGGGGCATTACGTTCTGTTTTGGGAGCTCAACAGTTCGGTGCATATGGAATTGCCTTCCGACGTTTCGGAAGAGTGTTGTCTCACGGTGGAGGAGAATTTGAATTCAGTGTACAGACAAGGCAGGGCCGCTGACAAATCCATCGGTCCTCTGGAAATAAAAATAGTGGAAAGTGGGACATTTGAGGAATTGATGGATTATGCCCTAAGCCGAGGGGCATCTATCAATCAATACAAGGCGCCTCGCTGCGTGAACTTTGCTCCAATAGTCGAGCTTCTCAATTCCAGGGTCATTAACTCATATTTCAGTCCTAAATGTCCCAAATGGACACCTGCACGCACCAACTGGGATGCTTCTAAGCCAATTTAAACTTTCATCTGCATCACCGCACTAGGTCAATATTAAGGGTTTCCCATTTTGAATAATGCTTCGATCTCTATGTTTTGTGTAATTAATTGAAGCCAATCTTCACCATGAAATATTATGCAATAGTTTGAATATTTCAATAACAGACATCTAATGTCATTTGAATAAGTCACAACTATTTTGACTTCACCATATCTGCCTACTTTATGCCAGGTATATCATTCAGTTTGTTATTAACTAAAACAGATAGTGTATTCAACGATCTAATTAATTTTAAAGAATTTTACAGAAATTTGAGACAGTTGCTTGAATTTGTAAAAGTGAAAGTAAGAAAAAAAATATTATAGAATTCATTTTTGTTGGAAAAAATAATTGGCAAATACCTAATAATTTTTTATATTTTTTAACTTAATACAAAACTGAATTCTAATAAAACTATTATGGAGTTTTGAACCTTAATAGAAGGGGTTATATTATGATCTTTCAAGTATAATTAAGATCAATGTTATAAATAATAAAATTTGTATGGAGTTTTTTAAACTAAAGGATTGAGCATAAAACAAGGATGCAAAATTATGAGCTTTCAATTGACATTGTTGAACCTTATGCAATCTATATTAGCTTACGAAAATGGCTAAAGAGAGGAGTATAAGAAGGTATGACTAGAGAACATTACCAACTGTGACACTTTCTAGAATTGGCAAGCATGGCAAGATTTGCAGAAGGGTTCAAAATTTAAAAGCATAATTTGTCTATCTCAGTAAAGGCATATGAAGTAATTTTGCATGATCACATAGAGATAGTACATTAATGATTATGCATTTATTTCCCTTTATGAGGTCTGTTTCTCCAATCCTTCTATTAAATTGGATTGAGCTTTGGTCTATGTTATTTAGCTTACATGAGAAGACGGAAAATTGGTGTTTGTTTTTCTTTTCTCTATGTTTTCAAAATGCCAAAGTTTTTAAGTGTTGCAGGAAGTCGCAAAATGAGGAGGAGGTCTTCAAAGGAGATTCATTTAAAGTGGAACCTGGTGTATTGGGGGAATATTATAATGATACAAATTTGTGAGAAACCCTTGAGCATGGAATCATGAGCAGAGATATCACAGGTATGAAGTGTTATAATTCTAATCTCTCTCAAAATATTGTTGATTCATGGGATGTAGGGAATGTTATCATGGCTTTTGCTTCTTTTGTGGTGATGCCGAAGTTGAATTAAACCATTTATAGCTTGAGTATGGAAGGTGTGAAGATTTCATAGAACACAAACATCTCTTTCAAGAAGGCTCAAGAGTTTTTTCTTGACCCAGGTGAGAAGATTGCTAGGCTTCACTTTGGTTTTAATATAGAAGTGGTAAAAGGGATTTGGAAAAAACATGGTAAATTTTCTTATCTAGTTTATCACATGTCAGTCAAGGTACAAATATTTGTATTCTCATATGTTTCCTATGCTCAATAATTTTGGAAGCATGTGTAATTCTATTTTCATTTCTATATTTTTTCCTTGCTTTCCATTTCTTTGGAGATATATAAACTAAGGGTTGTCTTCCTAAGAATTAAGGGCTCCTATATAGGTTTTATGAGTATCATAGGGATTCAATCCTTTTGACTTCTCCTCACCTTGTGGTTGAGCTTAACAAATAGTTTTTTCACGCTATATGTACTCCCACGATGCCTTTTGTTTAACTATTAGGATTCTTCAACCACCATAAAGCTAGAAATAAGAAAGATGACACTATGATACCAAGGAAGAGATTCTGGAGGTTTCTGAGGATACTAAAGAGTGCTCTCCCTTAGTTGTGGAGACTAAATGAACCTTGTATAATTCTAACTAGTTTTACTTAACCCCTAAGTCATGATGTCTATTAGTGTCAAACACTTAGTCATTCACACTTGGGAGTATAATTTGGTCATCACTATGACTAAGTCATTGCATATAGGTTTGAAAAGAAATGAGGACTTGTAAATATTCTAAGTCAAGTACTCAAATGATTTCTGAGCTTATCAAAGATATACTAAATTTTGAGTTAGTTCATGTTTAGTACTTAAAGTTGAGTGTTATATAGATTGAGTTATTTAGTACATGTCAAGCATAGTTAAGTCTAAGGGGGAGAAGAAAGAAATAGTTTATGTCAAGCACCAATACGATGTGAGTTTCAAGTAACACACTTTTACATTTCTTTTTGGAATGGCATTGAAATCCATGTTAACTATTTTTGTTGTACTAGAAGCATATTTTGAAGATTGAGTAGGTAATCATGGAGGTGATTATGCTTTTGTTTTAGGATTATGAAACTATAGGAAAAGAAATCCACCAATCAAAAAATTTCAAGGTCTAAACAACAAAAGGATTGATTCTAGATCATTGATTTGGATCTAGAAGGTTCACCCAATCATCTATTTAAGGAGGGTCTATGACCTAATTTTTAAGGTTGTTGCATGCATGAAAAGAGTGAAGGATTGGACATATACAAGGTTGAAGGTGGATCAAATAGAGTGTAGAGATCGAGAATAGTAGAGAATTGCAGAGATAAATACATATGAGATAAAAGAGGTGAACAATTAATGTAGAGAGGATATATGTTATCTAAATATTAGTGCAAAATAAAGGATTAGGTACTAATACATTTTAATAGCTATAAGTAGGGTATAAATCTATAAAAAAAGTGGCCCTAACATACCTTTGTAAACCTCTTAAAAAAGTACTTACTAAGTTGTAAGGTTAAATCCTTTAATTTTCACGGAAGACCCCTTATAGTATAGATCATTAGAAGTGATCAAACTTGTAGCCCTTATAGGAAAACTTTATTGCTCCAGTAGTGAAAATTTGTGGGTGTCATCCCCATTATTGGTTTACTTTCACCTTGGAGGGTTTTTTCATAACAAAAGCATTGTTTTTTGTGTTGATCATTTTCTTACATGTTTTATCAATGTTATTAGTTGTTAGATCCAGTACTGATGTAGTGCAAGGAAAGATAATCCCCAAAGGAGATGTCCTAATCCCTAACAAATAACCAAACAATGGAAGATAAAAAACAATATAGGATTTGAAGCCAAGTCAGAATAATTTATTCATAGATATAACTGATTACATGTAATGTGTCAAGTTGTAAGGCCTTCCTGGTTATGACCAAATACAAAGAAAGTAATAGTTCTACAAGATCCCTCAAGGTCTAATCCAAACCCTAGCTCATCCAGAGACACGCTCTAGTAGAATCGTCCAAGGAAGATCAAACAAGTACTCAAAAAACCACCATTCAATCTCCTTGTTTCCCAAGCCTCAACTATAGCCTTACTCAAAATTCTCTCCTCTACCACCTCCTCTTCTCCAAGATGGATGAATAATGAATAAATATTTCACCACAACCCCCAATTATACCAATCCAAGCCACAAGTTGGCCTATAATGCTAAAAAATAAATAAACCTAACACTAAATACTTGAAGAGCCACATGTCAGCCTGCAATAGAAATTAAATACCAAATGCTTTTGAAGGCTTACAATAATTATTAAATACATCAAAATTAAATATGCAAGACCAAAATAGGTCCACTCAACCCTACTAAAATCTCTTAATTATGCAGGATAGCCAACTACACCTTGATGATCCTGCATCAAACTCCTTAGGTGCAAAAAGATGTTATCAATAGCTGGAAGCACATCTTTCAAGATTCAACACATAAATCCCAAACTAGTTCTTCACATACATGTCCTCCAATTCTTCAACTTGTGCACTCTTTTCATTTTTCTTCTTCTACTTCTTCACCTCCATCATCAGTGTTCCATAGGTTTTCTGCCCACACTGATCACTAACCCTTTTAGAATCTGCCAACTCAACTCAGCTACCAATACTCAGGTTCCTTCTACCAACTTCTTCATTCTACAAAGGAATCAAAGAATGCTTCTTATCACCTTTCTCAATTGTAAACACATTCTTGACACAATCATGTGTAGCCTTGTAATCACATTGACAAGGTCTACCAAACAACAAACAACAAGGTTTTATGTCCACAATATCACACAATGCTTGATCATTATACTACCCAATTTGGAAATCAACTTGGCACTACTCCCTCACTTCCAAAGCATGCTCACTTCATAACCAAACAATCCTATAAGAATAAGGATGTCTCACTCTCTTCAAACCAAGTTTTTGAACCATTTCCTCAGCAACAAGGTTATATTTACTATGACCATCCACAATGACATTGTAGACTTTACCACCAGATGTACAATGAGTCTTGAACAAAGTATTCCTTTGATGAGATTCCCTCTGACCAACCAATACTCACTGGGCCAATAAGCTCTCTCCTTACTTAGGTTCATGGTCTTTAACTTCATTCACATTCACAACTCTTCTATCACCATCCTTATGTGGACACTCATAAGATCTATGTCCTTCTTCATGATATCTGTAAAAAGTGCCCTTAAACCCACCTGTACTTGTCCTCCTCTTCTGGTCAATAGGCTTTGGTTCATCTTCTGCACTTGGTTTAGCCTATGTTGAGAAGTCCTGCTTCTCCTTGCCTTGGGAACTACCTTAATTCTTCCTCTTTAGCTTCTCCTCTATTCTGAAGGCATATTGTTAAGCATCCTCAATTGAAAAAGTATTCAGCATACCAACCTCATCCTAAATATTGAATCTCACACCATTAATGTACTGTGCTACCTTCTCATTTGATAGTTCTCTATGCCCAGACCGAATAGTCAACTTGTAGAACTCCTCAATGTAATCTTTCACAGCCATATCCTTCTTCTTAATATTTTGAAACCCCTTAAACAACTCAAGCTCATAATCAACAAGAATGAACTTAGCCTTCAATTTAGTCACCACCAACCTCCATCTAGTGATCTTTATTTCACGTTCATCTTCTTTACCAAGTGAATGCACAAAGTTGGGTTGCAATTCCACAGAAGTCAAAGCCGCAGAATGAGACCTCTTAAAAATGGGTACCCGATTTTAAAACAATGGGCACCCATTTTTGGCTCGGGTGCTCGACCCTAAATTTAAAAAATGGGCACCCGCTATTTTTAAAAATCGGGTACCCATTTCTCAAAAAATTAAAATTTTGAATTTTTAAGAAATGGGTACCTGTTTCTTAAAAATTCAAATTTTTAAGTTTTCAGGCAGATTTTACATGCCGCTTTTAGCTTTTCAAAATGGGTACCCATTTTTTGAAATTCAAATAACGGGTGCCCGTTTCTTACAAAATGAGGCAAGATTTTTTTTTCTTGCCTCAAATTTTGGTTTGGGACAAGCTTGGTGAGACCAAGCCTATGCCTTGGCCTCTCAAGATTTAGCTAAGGCATTGAACTGACAAATTCATGCCTTGCCATAATTTTTAGAGGGTCTTCCCGATAAAATTTTTTTATGAAACAAAAACCCGTTAGAGCTCTCACTGTCCTAATTTTAGAAATATAAATTTTATAGTGTTATGATTTTATTTACTATTTTTGTATTATTTTTTAATCAAAGGTGGTACATAAATGTAAAATAGAAATGTTCACTAAAACTTTAATAACTTTTTTATTTTATAATTTTTCTTAAATTAATTTATATGTCATCAATCTACATTCAATTCTTTTGAAGTTAAAACAAAAAAAAATGAAAAAAATGAAATTTTGATCAAATTATGGTGTCCATACATGAGAGGTTTAAAATTTTTCTTTTATAGCCAATTAAAAATTAATTAAAAAATATATATTCATTAAAAAATTCAACAAAAATATTCTCATCAATCTTTGGTATGTCAAGTAACTCCATTTAAAAGTATTCACAAAAATTCATTCATTTGTGTCAAATTATGGTGTTCGTACACGAGCGTGGTATGGTCCTAAAACAAGCATTTTGAAAAAGTGGTTTTTGAAGATCCATATCAAAAAAATAATCCATCATATGGGTATACAAATAAATTACATATTCAAAAAGAAGATTCGAATCACTACAATTTTTATTGGTTAAGTTTTTTTATATTTAATCTCTAAATGGCTCAAATTTTGGCATCAATTGACAAAATATTTCTAAAATAGGAAAAACACTTCGACTTTTTGGCCAAAAGTGAGACCCAACTTCTTGAACTAATCCTATCACTTTGTAGTTCCTTCTACTAAAGAGTAGCATGTCCCTTCAACTTTTTCTGTGCAAACCTTACTCTAAGTGGGTCCTCGATATCCTCAAGCTCAAAGTAGTCTTCCAATTGACCGATCTAATCAACTAGGTCTTCAAGATTTAAAATACTCAAGAAATTAGAAACCTCTATCTTATGCTTCAACTTCAATTAAGATCTGGGTCTAGCGAAATGGCCAAACCTATTTCCCATATGTCTCTCCACACAATCATTTTTGGCCTCACCACTCAATCAAACAATTTCAAAGTCTTCAATAGCTTCATCATAACCATCTTCAGTACCCATATGCTGAGGTACACCAACTATAGCACTTATGATCTCACCGATTCTATCACTCTTCATCAACACCATATTAGATCTAAAAGGGGCTTTAACCTCCTCTATTTTAGATATAAAATCTACTTTAACCCTCTCTGAGATCGTTTTTTCCATAGCATCACTCAGTTCATCAATCACCCTAGGGTCCAATCTTCTTGGAGGCATATTCCAAGATTTTTGCAAACCCTAATAAATCCACTTCATAAAATCTTTGTGCAAACTGCCTCAACTTTGGTGCTAAGTCTACACACTTAGAAACAACCTTTAGTCTAATACCGCTTGATGTAGTGCAAGGTAGGAGAATCCCAAAAGGAGATGTCCCCACCCCCATCAAAAAACCACATAATGCAAGATAAATAACAATAAAAAATTAAAGCTAATTCACAATAATTTATTCAAAGATATAGCTAATTGCGTGTAATGTGTCGGGCTGTAAGGCCTTCCCAGTTATGCCCAAATACAAAGAAAGTAATAGTTCTAAAAGATCCCTCAAGATCCAATCCAAATAGTAGCTCGTCCAAATCCACACTCTAGGAGAAACCTCCAACGAAGTTTCAATGGGTACTTGCGAACCCACCAAGCAATCTCCCTATTTCCCAAGCCTCAACTACTAGCCTTTCTAAAAATTTGCTCCTCTACCACCTCTTTTTCTCCAAGATGGATGAATAATAACTAAAGACTTCACCACAACCCCTACTTACACCAATCTAAGCCAAAAGTCATCCAAAATGCTAAAAACTAAATAAACCTAACATTAAATGCTTGAAGAGCTACAAGCCAACCTCAAATAGAAATTAAATACCAAATTCCTTTAAAGGCTTACAATAATTATGAAATACATCAAAATTAACTACCCAAGACCAAAATAGGTCCACTCAACACTATTAAAATACCTTAATCATCCAAGATAGCCAACTACCTTGGTATGCTACTGCATTAGATAGATCATTACAATAAATGTTCAATTAATTTATGACATTTTTGAGAAAAGGGTTATGGTGTAGCTATCATATCTGATATTTGTTTGAAATATAGAACACAAAAAGCCCAAATTATCAACCCAAAAATTGGTAGAAATGTAGAACACAAAAAGCCCAAATTATCAAGTAAATGGTACAAAAATTAGGCTATGTGTACAGGCTTTTAGGATCATTGGTGTATGGTTTCTGACAGACCTCCACACTACAATTTAGAGGTCACATTCTATTCCATTAGAAAGTAGTATCCTTAATTTATATAAGGCCTCAAGGTGAAATATTGAATCATGAGGCCCAACATGGGTGTAAGAGGAGGAGCTCCTCAAGATAGACCCTTTGCCTAGCAGAATGTAAAGATGGCACTTTTGTCCCCCATACTAATGTCTTCCCCCTCCTCTAGTGCTTCATCCTAATATCATTGTAGTTGCTAGCTTTTAGAATATTATATCCATTCATTAAAAGAATAGCCTATTAACATCTCAAGCTATGTATGCATTGTCTCCTCATGTTGATACTACTGGCACAAGTTTATCATCGATGAGATAATCACATATTTCTATGCTACATAGTTTCATAACAAGCAAGTATATTTTTCTTGGTCCCATTGGTGATCATTTTAAGTATCAGCTTCTATTTGAGGAGGATGATATAGTATACATTCCTACAAAGACTACACACGTTGACATGAGAGAGGAGGGGCATGTAGAGCCATGGGATCCTTCTATGTTTGTACATGTATCCCTTTTTTTGTTATGAAATATGCAATTTAAAGCTAATCTTTATAATAGAATAATTTTAACCCATATTGACTTGTACATTTATGTGATCTTCATTCCTATTTAGTTGGTGACTAAGGAGGAGCTCTGACACATTGATGATTTCATGCTCTTGACTATTTCATTTGTCCTTGAGACATCTATGGTATATTGTGTTGTGTTCTCATTATTTTTCTATTTAATATTAGAACATATATGGTTTGTATTCTTTCTTTCTCTTCCAGGCATCTCTTATGAGTGGGGGGTAGAATGCAGGGTTGAGGCACAACCCATTGATAAGGGAAAGGTTATTAGATGCTTTTAAAGTGAGGAAATATCAATGCATTCTTGTAAACTATTTGTGCTAATGAAATTTATTTATATTATTGATTGTATAGTGTGTGGCTACTAGTGATGAGTTTAGATAGATTCAGCATCACAGACCCTATGTCATTTTCATTTGTAGAGAGAGCCCCATAATATGTATAAGCATAATTTATTTGTCATTTTCCTTATTTTCATTAAAAAATTCAAAACTGATTTCCACGATATTAACAACTAGGCTTTTACATCTCATAGGAAACATCTAGTGTGCAGGAGGTCGGACATCAAAGTTTTGTATATTTACTCACACATCCATTATATCTAGAGGAGGAGTTGATAGAGGTAAGTTTTAGTTTGAATTATTGATTACACATTATAAATTTAGTATGCTATGAATTATAATGTTATATTTTAAGTTGTAGATTTATAATATGACAACCGTACTTGAACATATACATGCAATAATCAACGATATTCAAGCATTTTTGAGGATATATGAGAGGACTCCCAACCACAATAGGAGGTCGATGAGAGAGGTATTTATGATGAAAGTTTAAAACTATAGATATTAATTAAAAATGGATAATTATGCATTTGATTAATTTAATGTTATATAAATAGAGTCTTATAAATTTAATAGTCCAACTTTGGCTTTTACTTTTTTGTTTATGTAGGATGCATCTAATCCACCTGCTTTAGTGAAGAGGTTGCATTTTGATGATCCAATAGTAGCATGGGATAGTATAGTTGTCATAGGATGCGTCATGAGATATTTTGAGATGGCATATCCCACATTGTATGCAGAAACATTGATATTATATACATATCAATGGAATGGTCAACCACATTTTGTATATGGATCTATGTTTTTTGATATATATAATTTGCATAATTTTTTTATGGCTACATGAAATTTGATATATATATTTGCATAATTTTTCTATAGATACATTTTTTTTTCATTTAGTGTAGTTTTGTTCAATTTATCATGGATCATGTATATTGTTCATGTTTATGGAATATCATTCATTTTGATCATTTTTTTTATATTTGATTCAAATGAACTAATTTGTGAAGAACATTTATCAAGCTTTATTATTAAATTTTTAATATAATATTAAATTTTAAATTATATCATATATGTTTAATTTGAAATAATGTCTATAGTCTCTTAATATGTCTACAATGAGCCAAATCCATGACCAATTTGATCTTAGGAGCCCATCTTGGTCTAACGAAATGCTTAAGTATGGAGAAGTCACAAATTTTATAGGGCATTTATGGTCAAAATAGGACTATCCATAGTGTTCAACCACCCATTTGGAGCTAATTTCATTGACAATTCGATTCCAAGATCATCAATTTCAAAGTTATGTAGTGATGCATCGATGAACTAAGGCACGCTGCTTGTTTTGGAAGATTGATCTCCAAACACACTTAGAGCATCTTGGAGACATTTTAGTATAGGGTGGCCACAAAAAATATAGGCTCTTTCTGGCAAGGAAAGGTTGTAACTAGGGTTCACTTGCCCATCTATAGCTAACAGAGATGACAATTTCATGCCAACATTAATTGTTTCAAAGTTACATTGTGATGCACCGACAAACTAAGGTTCACTAGAAGTTTTGGCATCAGGCAATATCACTATGAAAAATCCAAACAAATTGCGATCTCTCCAAAATAAGAGATTTTGTTATAGTGCTTAGCCTCAACATCATGTAGCATTTAAAGTTACACTAATATCGTTGATTAGATATGAGTTATAACTTTCAAAAGATTGGTCTCCAAACACACTTCGAACATCTCAAAGACATTTTGGTATTTGGTGGCTCCAAACATTGTAGGCTCTCCATGTTTGGAATAAGGGTTTCACTAGGGTTTAGCTTCCCTATTTGAAGCTAACAAAGATGACAATTCAATGCCAAGGTTACACATTTCAAAGTTACATAGTGATGCACCAATGAAGTAAGGCACACTACAAGTTTTGGTATCAAGCAAGATATTTGTGCCAAATCCAAATGGAATGTGATCTCTCCAATCTAAGAGATTTTATTTTAGTCCTTGATATCATTATCGATTATTGATTGCCCTAACAAGCTCTAAGTCACAACCCTTGAAAGATCGATCTCCAAATGCACTTAGAGAATCTTAGCGACACTTTGGTATGTGGTGGACATAGATATTTTAGGCTCTTTTTGGTCATGAATAGGATTTCATTAGGGTTAACCCAACCATCCAAATCTAACAAATCTAACAATTCAATGCAAGGATCGATGGTTTTAATGTTAGGCAGTGATGCATCAATGAACTAAGGCACACTACAAGTTTTGGCATCATGCAAGATCATTCAAAAAATCCAAAGGGAATGTGATCTCTCCAAACTGAGAGACATTATTGTAGACCTCAATATCACCTCCTTTTCATATTCAACATTTCACTGATAATTATTGTGACCTCTAAGTTAGGTTCCTCAGAACTGTGACCTACAAAAGTACTTAAAGCATCCTACAAAGACTTTGGTATGAAGTGGCCATGAATGTTGTAGGCTCTCCTATTGGAATTTACAAGTGGGAAAGTTTACTTCTGAGAGGTGGAGGGTGGTGAATCAGAAGTAACTAAACTTAACCTTTTAAAAATTTTAGCTAACATCATTCACATGCATTTAACATATCTACTTAACATGAAAAATAAAGACATGCATGAAAATAGATATCATAAGATTTTGGTGACCTAGAAACCTTCCAAAAATGAGAAGGTAAAACTAGGCTGGGGATGATACCCACAAAGTATCACTCCAGCAATATGTAACTATTTAAGGTTACAAAGTTTGACCACTTCCAATGGTCTATAGTGTGAAAGGCCTATCCTATTAAAGACTTTACACCCTATTAAAAGTGACCTAGTTAAAGGATTTACAAACACTCACTTAGAATCTTACCCTGTTAAAGGATTTATCACCTTGTTGAAAGGCTTACAACATGGCTATTAAACCAACCTATCATCATAGGATTTTCATTCCTAATACAATGGCAAGAGATTATTAGAAAGTCATGTCCTGATGACTTGCAATCTTTAATTGCTAATTCTAGATCCTTGTTCTCCTATATCTATTCTAATCCTTTCTTGATTTGATATGTCTCTCCTCAAAATTTAGATACTCTATTCCTGATCAACTAAATTATGCAATATTTTTTTTCTTTTTCTGAGTCTTTACACCCCTCTACACTTCACTAGCATTCTCCCATAAAATCTCACACATATGCGAATAATGGAGTTTCATCCGCCTTTTAAAGGCTTAAAAGACTTAGGGTTGGGTATGAATCTAGGATCAATATTTATTCTTCTTTTCCCACTTAATTCTTTCACTTTTCCTATTGGCTGCATGCTTTTTCCATTTTTCTTATTGGTTGCATGCTAATTACATAGGGAATGTAAAAGATTTGATCTTATCTTTAAGATCCTCCGAGATTCATCTTGAGTTAGCTCAAAAATGGTTTACATCTGAGTTTATGAAGGCACAAAACTCGTATGTTGATTTTGTGTTACTTGACACTTACTAGTTGTTGATTCTCAACACATATAAGAATTATATCTCACTCAGCTCCTATAGTAATTCTATTTAGCTCATCATCTATACTTTGCTCGACACCTATAGTGACTCAGCATCACTTATCACTCAGCACTTGATACTTGCTCGGCACCTCAAATTTACTTAACACCTATTGAATTTTTGGCTCGGTACATATTGTAGCTTGAAATTTGTATTATACTTGACATCATCTTAAGAATTGGTTAAGTGTGTCGACACTCAATTGTCAAAACCAATCTGAGACTAACAATCTCCCCTTTTGACATGAGTGGCAAAAACACTTAACTGAGCATTATGAATTTGGTCTCTATGATTATACTATAGATTGTGTTTGGCATATGTATAAAACTTCAAAAGCTTGTTCAATTTTTTTTAGATGATTATATACCTCAAAAACTTGTAACTCCCCCTAAGCTAATGTGCCATTTCTATAACCAAAATTCCCTTAAGTTGAATTTGTCTCATGCTGATGTATCTGATACTCTTTGCCTTATCTGCTCTGTGTTTGGTTTGTTTGTACTCTATATCTACATTTCTTGTACTCCCCCTTTGTTTATGCTCCCCCTTTGGATATTCTTTATTATCTCCATCAAAAATGTATTGTCTCCCCCTTATCTACACATCCATGTTTATTATCTCCTATCTTTATTACATATCCCCCTTACATGAATATTTCCCCCTTTTTGACACTTATGTCAAAGGGTCCTAAGAATGAATGGAATATTTGGCCAAAAATGTTTTATTTACCTCCATTATTATATTTAGAGAAGCATCCCAATTGTCCAATGCTATTTCTAGTGCTTTAAGTTGGATGGATGTCTCTGCTGCAAGATGTACTAGGCCTTCTAGAGTAGAAAGATTTGGATCTTTCTTCAAAACATTCGTTGCATAAGCCATTTCCTTATGTAGTACTTCCAGTAATGGCAGACTTTATCTGTATTAGTTTTGCCTTAGCATTAGCCTCTTCTATTGTCAATACAACTAACTCCTTTTGAGTGTGAAGTGTTGTCGCAAAATGCTTCTCAGTTTGAGATGGATCCTTAGGCAACTGTGTGCTAGATATCTTAAGGTTCCTATCTAAGATTATTATTCTCTAGCTAGTTTCTTGTTTGAAATATGAAGAGTCACATAGTTTGGAGTACAATGAGAATATGTTCTCAAGTATTGTTTTCACCTTTTCTACCTTCTTAGCTAGTTCCACTTGTGATAGTGCTATCTCACTAGATATATTCTCATTGACCTTCATTTGAAACTTCTCTTTAGACCATTCCAATATTTTGACATTAGTATCGAGGTCTTCATTTTGTACCAGGTCCACTATGTTGGACAGTTGCTCCATAATGGGATTTGTTTCATCAGGTACTAGCAAGCTAAATGCATCAAGGAATATGTCTTTGATTTCTACTAATGCTTTCTTTTGTCTATACTCATTTTTTAGTATCTCCTGCTTCTTCTTTCTCTCTAGTGCCTCTTGCACTTAATTTATCTATGCTAGGTTGATTGTCTTATAGTCATAACTTGGTATGACTATTTCCTCATTACGTGTAGGATCTTTATAGTAAAGTACCCTTGCTACCTTGGTGGAGCTTGAGCCTAGAGCTGAAATTTGTAGGGGTACTACATTAGTGCTCATCTCCTTGGTAGGAGTCCCCATAGTAGGCAGATTACCCAATGTTTGTATTGCCTCTTTCTCTCTTTCCTTGGGGGTTTCCTCTTCCTTATCTTCTTCTTTTCTACCTTGATCAATTACAATGATTTGAGGATGTGCACCTTGGTTTTGTGCTATAGGAACCTTTTTTCCTATTTGCTCCTTTGATAACTCCTTAGCTATTGTTGTTACTATCACTATGGGATCAACCTTAGCAATTGTGTCTTGTTTTTCTTAGTCTTGTTTTGCTTACTCTTTTGGTTGATCATCTCTAGCTATGGGAGGTTGTGAAGGTAGTTCTTGTACGTTCACCTTCTCCTTGGTAATTTTAGCTATAGCCTTTTGTAACTCCTCTACACTCACCAAAATAGGATTTGTGCACAACTGTGATTGTAATGTTATTTGGTGAAGGATCCTTTTAAGATCCTCTATAGTCAATGGATTGATGTTCTGACCTGAGGTGTCAAGAACAACTTTGACAATTATAGTTTCTACAAATGTAGGTGTTGTATGTGGAGGACTGGGTGGTGGCAATTGGGTGTCTTGGACACTCTATTCTTGTTGCTTCTCCTTAGTTGTTGCCTCATCACCTTTATGTGTCTCTTTCTCCACTATGTCCTCTTCCTCTCTACTCAATTTATTAACATCAATGGTCTTTAACCCAGTTAAATCTGCACTTTCTTTGTGGCTTTTTTCTTTACCTATTCCTTAGCCACTTTTGTTGTTGCCCTAGTGTCTGCCCTTGTAGTTGGCTTGGTTGGGATTGGCTTAGCTACTTTCATTTTCCCTTTGGGTTGTGTAGCAGGCTTCTTTTGTGCCTTTCTTTTCTTAAGTTCAGCCTTGGGTGCTTCCTTCCCCACACCTTCTTCTTCTTCTGCATCCTCACCCGTGCCTTTGGTCAATGCTAATGGTTCTTGACCTTGTTCATCTTCCTCATCTTTAACTTCTTCATCTTCTTCTTCTTCTTCAGCAGTGCCCCCACCAAATTTTTCCTTTAACTTCTTAAGCAGTTTGTCCTTTTTCTTCAATGTGGAGGTGGTCTTCAACTCCATGTCCACTTTTGATCTCACCACATCAAAAGTCCCAAAGTGTGGTGCACTCTTGTCCTCTTCTTCTGTTAATAGTGAAGTTATAGCTACAGATGCCTCATCTATATCTATTTCATATCCAATAGGTCTTAACCATCTAACTCTTTGTGTGGCAGCTTGAATATAGGTATAATCAATATCTACGAGAAAACATACATCATTTACATGTTGTTCTACCAATGAAACTAGTAATCTTATTAATATGCAAATCAAAATTGCACCAAATTTGCATTGTGCTCCCTTGGTTCTTCTTATTGCTACTAAGTTCTCATTGATTTGTTACAATTCAAGTTCTACAAGATCATAAGTATGATCCCTTTTCACTAGTTTGTAACCAACATCCACTGAAATGCATGGTATACTATTAAGTCTACTGGATTGATAAAATTTATGTGAAAGGACTCTAATAGAAAAGTCAACAAGAGGGTCTTGGATAGTGTCTATTGTCATTCCTTTCTTATTCCATTTGGCACCTATGTTCTTCTCAATTGCTTTCTTTGAATCACTTCTAAGGGTCTTTGGTCGATCTAGGGTTGGATACCTTGTTACTCTATGTACAATCCTCTTTGTTATTTTCACTGGACCATCTTCTAGCAACAAACTTCCATCATGAATTCTACTGAGCACTATCCTAATCCATTTAGTTTTAAAAATAGTGGGAAATTCTAGGGCACATGTCAAACCCTTCGTCTCAATGATTTGGTATTCATCTTTCAAAACTCTATTTTCACACATCTTATCATAGGCTCCCCTCATCTCCATATCTCTTGTAGCTCCAATTTTGTACTTGTAATAGCACCAAACATCTTGGACCATAATTAATTTTGGAGGAATAATAGATAGGGCTTCGATTGGGTTATTTTTATATGTCACTTAAGGGATTGGCTGGAAATTAGGTCTTCCTCCTATGGTTCCTAGAGCTAGAGGCCATTTGTGCAATCTAGGGTTTGAACACAAAGAAAATGTCAAACTATGTAGCTTGGTGCTAATATAAATACCTTGAGATCAAGGAAATTGTGTTGAATCACTATTGAAATCTACTCAAATGCCGGATTCTCTATTTTGAAATTATTCTACACTCTTCTTCATCTTAGCTCTTCATTCACAATGAAGAAAAATGATTAAAGATACAATAATATACCCTATTTTTCATAGAATTTGATGCTTAGTGCATTTACAATTGTCCACTTGGCTACTTAAGCATTTCTACATTACTTGGCTTCCACTAACAACTCAACTATAACCAATCATTTGGCTTCTACTAACATTGGAAATCAACTAGGCTCGTACTAGAATTTTACTCAGCATCTGAATTCAATTTGGCAACATTTATGAAATCTTGAAATTTTAGCTTTTCATATCTATTCATGTTGATCTCTTCTTTTCAGTATTTTCTTTTTTAGGAACTGGCGTATGATAAATCTTTGTATACCAATCCCACATTCCTTCTTTCACTTAGTTGGTTGAAGTATGACCACCTGACCTTTTAGGTGAAGTGATCCCTTCATTTGATGTGCTACTTGCATCTTTTTTCTTCCATGTGTTATTCATTTCTCCTCTGTTGTGTTCAACATCTACCTTCTCTTTTCCTTTGTTCAACTTTGAATTGGGTGCCATTGACCTTGTTGGGCAATTCCTATTGATATGACTACTCTTCAAACAACTAAAGCATGTAGTTTGGCTGAGCCATTTACTGTAGTTTCCAATGAAATGTGCTCTTATGCAATTTTTAGTGATATGTCCATATTCTTGACAGTAATGGCAGCTATACCTAGTGTTGTAGTCCCAATTGTAATGATGTTCATGATTATTTCCCCTTGCTGATTGATTACGTGTCCACATAGGCTTTGATCTACACTCAAAATCTCTATGTCAATACTTCTTGAAATTTTAGTAGTGACCTCAAATCTTGGTGTTCTGATAGTCCTAGTCCTACAGTCATGTGCTTGATGTCCTCACTTGTTGGACTTGTGACAGTGACCCACATTCTTGGGTTTGTCACACTAAAGGGTGTTCTTGTTCCTACACATATTTGAGGTATGTCCCTTTTTACCACAAAAATGACAAGTAGGTTTAGTGTTCTTACCTTTGTTACTTCTTTCTTTTGTAGTCTTGGATGACTCTCCTTTTCCAGTACTAGTGTATCCTAATCCTAAAGTAGCATTACTAGCTCTTGGTGATTTCAATAGCTATTCAAATTACTTAATGGACTCATTGAGTTTATTGAATCTCTTTGTAATATCCTTCTCTCTTTTTAGGTCATTTTTTAGTTGTTCATTTTACATCTTCAGTGTGGTGATCTCAATATCCTTGACATTCAGTTCATGATGTGCATTCATCATCTGGCTTAGGGTGTCTAGCCGCTCTAGCTACATATTTGGAATTCTTGCAAATTCAATTGACTTTTCTTCAAATATATTAGCAAGATTTCTCTTGTCATCCTCTAGCATAACCTTATCTTTAATGACTCTTTTCTTTTGTTCAATGACCTCACAAATCATCATGGATTGTGATTCTTGTTTAATCTTGAGAGTTTTGATTTCTTTTTCTTGAGCTCTATTCTTCTCCATTAGTTCTACTATTGCTACATCAAATTCTTTGGAATCTCCACTTGCAAATAATTTTGAGGTGTCAATCTCCTTCTATTGTGTATCATTCTTAGCTATGGTAATCTCTCTTCTTCTCTTTAAAGATTTTCTCAATTCTTCTATGGCTTTTTCCAAAGTACATAAAGCAAGTTGTATATCAATCACCTAATTTTCTATGACCTTCCCAAGTTTGTAGACTTCCATTTCCAAATCTTTTCTCCAAGATATAAGGATCCTCCTTGTGAGAACTAGGCTCTGATACCAATTGTTGGAATTTACAAGTGGGAAGGATTACTTCTTGTGGGGGGGGGGGGGGTGTGTTGGGTGAATAAAAAGTAACTAACTTTAACCTTTTAAAAATTTTGGATGAGATTATTCACATGCATCTAACATATCTACTTAACATGAAAAATAAAAAAATGCATGAAAATAGATAAAACAAGATTTTGGTAACCTAGAAACCCTCCAAAAATGAGAAGGTAAAACTAGGGTGGGGATGATACCCACAAAGTATCATTGCAACAATATGTAACTATTTAAAGTTAAAAAGTTTGACCACTTCCAATGGTTTGCCCTTTGAAAGGCCTATCCTGTTAAAGACTTTACACCTTGTTAAAAGTGACCTGGTTAAAGGATTTACATACAATCACTTAGAATGTTACCCTGTTAACGGATTTAGCATCTTTTTGAAAGGCTTACAACATGGCTATTAAACCAACCTATTATTATAGGATTTTCATTCCTAATACAATGACTAGAGAGTATTTGAGATTTATGACCTGATGACTCACAATCTTCAATTACTCATTCCAGATCCTTGTTTTTCTCTATTTGTTATGATCCTTCCTTCATCTGATATGTCTCTCCTTGAAATTCTAATACTTTGTTCTTGATCAACTAAATTCTGCAATATTGTTCTACTTTTTCTAAGTCTTTAAACCCCTATGCACTTTGCTAGCATTCTCCCATAAATTGTCACATATACACGAATAATGGGGTTTTTTCCTCCTTTTAAAGACTTTGAAGACTTAGGGTTAGGTATGAATCTACGATCAATATTCATTCTTCTTTTCCCACTCAATTCTTTCACATTTCTTATAGGTTGCATGCTTTCTCCATTTTTCCTGTTGTTTACGTGCTAGTTACATAAGGAATGTAAAAGATTCAATCTTATCTTCAAGATCCTTTGAGATTCATCCTAAGTCAGCTCAAAAATGGTTTACATCTGAGTTTTTGAAGGCACAAACTCATACGCTGATTCTATGTTACTCGACACTTACTAGTTGCTAATGCTCGACACATATAGGAATTCTTTCTCAGTCGACTCCTGTAGTAATTTAATTTAGCTCATCATCTATACTTTTCTTGACACCTATAGTGACTCGGCATCACTTATCACTCAACACTTGATACTTTCTTGGCACCTGAAGTTTACTTGGCACCTATTGAATTTTTTGCTTAGTACACACTGTAGCTTGGCATATGTATTATACTTGGCATCATCTTGAGAATTGGTTAAGTGTGTTGATACTTAATTGTGAAAACTAATAGAATACTAACATATCCATGGTTAGAACAAGCTTGTAACTATGGTTCATTCATACATCCATAGCTAACTGAGCTAATGATTCAATGCTAGGATCATTGGTTTCAAAGATACGTAGTGATACACCAATGAACTATGGCAAATTGCAAGTTCTAGAATCATGCAAGATCATTGTGTGGAATTGAAACCAAATGTGATCTCTCCCCATTGAGAGAGATTATTTTAGATCTCAACATCAACACCCTAGAGAATTAAAAGTTTCACCAATAGCCCCTAGGAGATCTAAGTTAAGACATTTGAAAGATCATTCTCCAAATGCAATCAAAGCATCTTAGATGTTCTTTGGTATGGCATGGCCATGGATGTTGTACACTCTCCATCATTTCAGCAAGGTGTTACTAAGGTTAACCCATCCATTCAGAGCTAACAAAGCTAAAGATTTAATGCTAGGATGAGCAATTTCAAAGTTACATAGTGATACACCAATGAACTGCAACATAGTGCAAGTTTTGGCATTGAATCAAATTGATGTACTAAATCCAAATGGATTGTAATCTACCTAAATTGAGAGAAACTATTGTATACACCATATTCACCATGAAATATTGACCTTTTGACCCCCAAGTATTGTTTTTTCACTGTACTAGGTATTTTACTTTTCTTTCTATTATTTTATTTCATTATTTTCAATTTCTTACTTAAATTTTTTGTCAAATTATTGCTTTTTATTTTCACATTTAATAGTTTTTAATATGTAAAATTGTAAATTTCCATTGTTAATAGTTTTATATTTTGATTATTGTGTTTGTTCGTTTAAAAATTATTATTTTTGATGTTTCAATGTATTTAATATTTGTTACAATGATGAATGATTATATTGATGTAAATGAGATTGTTTAAACATGTAATTGCATTGATGGTTTAGATTTATTTCAACTAAATAGTAATTAATTGTAAATTAGTTTGTAAACCATGATGTTAGATACTAAATTTTAAATGTAAATATAATCTATAATGTTAGCTACCCTAACACTAAAGCTAACCAAATTAAATAAATTCATACCCTAAAATGTTATTTCTAAAACTTAACCATATAACCCTAATCTTGTAGTTTTAGGTAATTTATGTACATATTTGAATTGAATGTATGTTTAATATTTTATGTAGATGTATTAAATATATAAAAAATAGTAAGTGTTGCTTTCTCTCAATTATTCACATATGTTAATGTATGTATGAATTGATAACATTATATGAAAGAATCAATTTAGAATTTAGTTTAATTTTTAAATAATAAATAATCAACATTTATGTAGTAAAAAAAATTCAAAATTCAATATATCAAATAATAGACAATTTAAGTACAATTTACTTATATGTCAAATGATTTTGATCACAAATATTAAAGCATAATGGTAAACAAGGTAACCAAATCTTAATAATAATCATGACATAGACCTAGACCCTATTAAAAATTGTAACTTCAACCATAAAACTAACTATATACCTAAGTCAATTGCAACCTAACCATAATTGTACAATAATTTAATCTAAACCCTAAATACAAAACTAAGTATTTAATGTGTTCCTTTACCTTTAAACCATAATTTAAACTCTAAACCCTAGATTCATGTAACTCTTATCATAAACACAACTCCAATCCTAACATTAACTAAAACCCTAATCCTAAACAATCATGGAACCAAATTCTTAACACAACATTAGCCCTAATTATGACATAAACTTAGACTCTCTTAAATTCTATTTGTGATTTTCAATGAGTCATGTATCCCTTCCAAATCAAATGTAAAATTTAAAATGGCCATATTTTTTAAAAATAAAACTACACACTAACCTTAAAATTTGTATTAACCTTGATGTAAAATCTCACTCTCACCATAATTATAAGCCTAACCCTAGAATAGTAATTAAAATTTTAACCATGATATTGAAAATGAGAAACCTAACCTTAAATGTTATTTCAAAACCCTAATACAAGTATCCTTACCCATTTCTAAAATGATAAACTTAATCCTAAATGTTAAACTCTAATTCTAATTGTAATTTAAAATCTTAAACCTAGCACTTGAACCCTAGTCCTAATCATTTCAAAAACCATAATGGAAAGCAATCTTAATCGTAACCATAATTAAAAATTTTAATCCTTAAAACTAGCATGTGATCCTAAAATGTAAAATCTAATTCTAATCCTAATTTTTAAACCCCAATTCTAGGTGCTAAACTCTAATCTTAAATTATCATCCATAAATCCTAAATTTAAACATTAACCATAATTCTAATTTATAATGCCTAATCTTAAATGATTAGCCTTGAAATAGTAGTCATAATCCTAAATCTTATATTTTGTGCCTCAATCATACTGTTAATTACTCTACCCTAATTTTAAATGGACAACCCTAAATCCTAACCCAAACCACAATATTATTTATGTTAAACCCTAATTTTTTTAATATTGAACCTTAATGGTAATTTCTAAAGCATAATACTAAACATTTAAATATAAATGCTAAACACTCATATTAAATTTCCTAGAAAATACATACTGGATAATCTTAATCATATTTCTAATTTCATGATGCAAACCCATACCATAATAGTTACCCTAGCATTAATTCTACACACTAAACCATGATTAGAAATGGTAGACCCTAATTTCTCAATAATTCCCCTAAATGCTAAAATCTAAATTACTAAACACTAAATTATCCCAATCTTAACCACAATTACAAATCATAATTCTTAACGGTAGCACACGATCTTAAAATGTAAACCCTAATTCTAGTCCTAATTTTTAAACACTAATTCTAAATGCTTAACTATAATGTTAAATTATCATGCATAAATCCTAAATCTAAAGATAAACCTTAATTCTAAATTCTAATGCCTAATCTTAAATTATAAGCCTTTAAATAGTAGTCATAATCTTAATTTTTTTAATTTTGTGCCCCAATCATAATATTAATTACTCTACCCTAATTCTAAATGGATAATCGTAAATAATAACCCAAACCACAATCTTATTTATGCTAAATCCTATTTCTTTTAATATTTAACCTTAATCATAAATGTTACATCACATCCTAAATATTAAAACATAAGTGCTAAACACTCATAATAAATTTCCTAGAAAACATATACTAGATAATCCTAATCATATTTCTAATTTATGATGTAAACCCATAACATAATATTTACTCTAGCCCAAATACAAAATGCCAAATAATGATTATAAATGGTATACCCTAATTGCTGAATAATTGCCCTAAATGTTAAAATCTAAATCACTAAACATTAAAATATCACAATCTTAACCATAATTACAAATCATGATCCTTAAAGCTAGCACATGATTCTAAAATATAAACCCTGATTCAAATCCCAAATTTTAAACACTAATTCAAAGTGCTAAACTATAATCTTAAATTATCATTCATAAATCCTAAATCTAAACCTAAACCATAATTCTAAATTCTAATGCCTAATCTTAAATGATAAGCCTTGATATAGTAGCTATAATCCTAAATCTTCTATTTTGTCCCCTAGTCATGATGTTAATTAATCTACCCTAATTATAAATGGATAACCATAAATCCTAATTGAAACCACTATCAAGTATTTAAATGTTATATCCTAATTGAACATTTTAATATTGAACCTTAATCCTAAATGCTAAGGCATAATCCTAAACATTTAAATATAAATGCTAAATAGTCATATTAAATCATAGAAAATACATACCATAATCCAAATCATATTTCTAATTTAACGATGTAAACCCATACCATAATCTTTACACTAGCCCTAATTCTAAATGTCAAACCATGATTATAAATACTACCCCCTAATTGCTAAATAATTGGCCTAGATGCTAAATTCTAAATTACTAAACACTAATGTATCCCAATCTTAAACATAATTAAAAATCCTAATCCTTAAAGGTAGAATGCGATCTTAAAATGTAAACTATAATTCTAATCCTAGTTTTTGAACACTAATTCTAACTGTTATACTAAAATCTTAAATTATCATCCATAAATCCTAAATCTAAATCTAAACTATGATTCTAAATTTCAATGCCTAATCTTAAATGATAAGCTTTGAAATAGTAGATATAGTCCTAAATCTTATATTTTTTGCCCTAGTCATAATGTCAATTACTCAACCCTAATTTTAAATCCCAAGGCATAATCCTAAAAATAAATATATATATTTTTTGGAATTCACATTTAATTTGATTTATTAAAAGTTAATTTGAGTATTATTTTATAATTATGTTTAAATTTAGTATAATGTTCAATTAGCCTAAAGATTAAAGTATACTTAAGTGTTTAACTTAACTTATACAATTGATATGGTTTTAAAGATATACATTTATATAATTTATATTTTAGATTTATTTTATGAAATAGAATTTTTTTGAATTTTTATGTTGTTTACATATGTAGATTATATTTGAGCGACCCACTACCACACGCTCCTCCTCCCCCACCCTGCCCCACCCCCTCCATCTCTACCTCAACCTCCACGCCCACCTCCATGACCACGTAGTCCTTCTCCATCACCTACAATAGAGGATTAGAGGGAGGGCATAAGGCACAAGACATTGTAAACTCTATCGAGAATTTGGATAATGACATTGATAGATTTAGATTATGGAGGAAAAACATGTATGCCTTTTATTCTAATGGCCTATCCTATAGAGAGGTCCATCAGATCAAATTAAATAAATGACATTTTAAAAGATATTTTGTGGACTCTAAGATGGGTCTTGAGATTAGCAAGAAAAAGCCTCACATTTCTATTAGATGGTGCATGCATCCATGTATATTAGTGCAGTTTTGGGAGTGGTGGTGGATGGTATTTAACCATCCACCACATGAAAATCATGAGATGCTTGACTACTTTCTTAACAAACTATGGGTTGAGTTTGAATTGGGTTTGAAATCCAATTATTTTGGTATTAGATCATTTCAAGGGGTTGGAAGAGGGATGCCTCAAGATAGGCCTGGGGAAAAATTGAGCGATCCTCAGCTTCTTGTACCTCTTCCTGCATGACTTATCCTTGTGCCTCACCATCATCAAGCAGTGTCATCTACTCTTACTTGATTGAGTGCGCTTTCAAGAAATTTAGTAGAGTAGTGGATGTAGGCAATAGATATCCTTCCACTTTGACACATTTGTATTAGTTGTGGTGTTATATGTAGAGGCCCCTAGAGTGATTTTGATGTAGCACATGATGGCCATGATGTTGCAGGTGCTCATTTTGATGATGGTATATACGTTGCTCATGGTGATGGTAGTGATGAAATTGATGTGTCATCATTTTTTGACCCTCTACATGGAGAGGGAAATGGTTAGGAGCAGCAAGTAAGACTTTAATTAAAATTTAAAAAGTACATAATTATTTACTTGCTACATATATGCATAATTGCATTAACCATATTAGTGTATGTTCATTTTCAATTAACAGAGGATGGATGATATTGCTCCTCCTAGGAGGCAATATAGTCTTTTTTCAAGACCTACAGATGTTGACATCCCTCATATGCTATGCACTTTGAATTACACTGTAATTAATTTAAATTGGAACTCAAATTTAATAGAATATGCTCATATGTTCTCTTTATCTAATTTTGTAGGGATTGTCATTTGTTACACAATTCGATGTTTGTAAAAGTCCTGATTGATTGACCATTGAGGTACAACCTCAAATACCTATGGTATGAACTTTTGAAGATAAATAATTTGTATAATTTTTATGTACATATTGTTATTAACTTATCCTCAACTTTGATTCATGTATTATTTTATTTATTTTGTTTTTATGAAAAAGAGATGAATTTTACTTATCCATCTAGGCCATAATATAGTTTATTTTCGACCCCTTCATCTTTTCACCATTTAAGACATGTCAATGATCATCATGGTGGCATATCTTTAGACACATCTATGAAACTGGCTACTACTCAAGAATGATATATATGTTTTAATTTCAAAAAAATATAGTGTAAATTATGTACTTTTTAATTTACATACTTTGTAATTCATGTATATATAATTTTAACTAAAGTTTTAGATATCCATAAATTTAGGAATATGTCACCATAAGTGTTGTTTAGACTACAGCACTAAGCCAACTAGATGTACAAACATCATCCTTTAAGGTTAGTATTGTGATTCATGCGTACATAGTTTATTATGATCTTTATCAAATTTTAAAAAATTATGTATTGTGAATTATATTACGTCACCACTGCCACATTAGGTAGCTTTCATAATGCACCTCCTCCTATTATAGAGGGACACCTATCTCACATGTTATTTTTTTTATTATTTACTAAATATTTAATGTATTTGGAATCTAGATTTTGGAACCTATTTCAATTAAGTATGTACATAGTGTCTTCTCAAGATGTGACACATGATGCTCCACAGTGTGTCACACATGATGAGACACCTCATGTTACATAGGATGATCCATCTGAGTCCTCTTCATCTGGAGTAAAGATGACTTTAGATTCAATATATTAGGTCTTTTGGAACCTTTAGATTGTGTTTTTATGAAACATATTGTTTATTCTTATACACTTTGTATTAGGATAGTTAAATGTATTATATATATATTTTGACTTCATAGATCATCTTATGACATGTTAGACCATGTACTAATTTTTTACGACTTCTTATCATGCTATTGTATTTAGTATAAATTATTATGAACTATCATGCTATAAGTATGAACCGTTTTCTTTATTGTGATATATTTTATTCATGTTATGACACATTTTGTAAGTATATGCTACATGAACAATAATTGTAATAATTTTAATAATTTATAAAGGAACATTAATTTAAACATGTTTGAATGTAAAAGTAATGGAAAAAATAGGAGGTCATTACTTGAATTAATAATTAATTTTTTAATCTCAAGTGCACACCTTCAACTTTCAAATAGAAGTGAACTCCTATTTTTAAATATTTACAACATGTTTCACAATATATGTAAGACAATGTGAATTACATAAATAGAAGTGAACAATAAATATAAAATTGGTTCAACACATTTCTTCAAATGAGGTCCTACAAAATAAAAATTTAAAACAAAAACATGTGTTAATAAAAGTATAAATTAATATGAGCTATCTAAATTATGTAAATATGTGTAATGTATGTACTCGCTATGTTTAATTGCACAAGATGTTGATGTTTGATCCAACTTAAATATTTAAATTTTCATAAATTTTAATTAGACCTAAATAAGAGGTATATATAAATTCTCTAATTTTCTATTAACAATGCATTCACATATTTAAAAATTATATAAGTACATATATAAAAATAGAATAATAAAGAAAAAACATATATGTGTTTGATTTAAATGTAGTCATCCCACTATACCATCTGCATCATGTCTCTTTCATAGTGCATCTATGATTTTCTAATGCTCATCCATTGAAATTATCCACAATACCTTATTCACAGGTCTCCTTTTGTATCTTTCTAATTTGATATTCATTGCCATAGCCAAATGAGAATGGTGTAAAATCTTGTTTTTGGATCGCTAGTCTTCAAATATTGGTAAACCATTTCTTCTTGTTAGGTATGTATGTAGCCAAGTGCCAATTACAATGATAGACCCAATTGGATACTCAGAACCATCATCATCTACTTGATGACATATAAATTTTTCTTAGGTTCCACAGATCTAGCTAGCCAATACTCAGTCTATTCATCATTATCATTAGGAGTAATAACAACATAAACATGCCCTAAAAGATAAGATAAAGTCCACAAACATTTTAATCACAAGTGTACATATATAATAATATATTAATTACATGTACTTAAAATATATTAATGACATATACATAAATAAATAATATAAATTAAAACATGATCACAACAAGATTTAATTAAATTGTATAGACCAGGTTATATGAGGTCTAAAATATGACCATAGTCTTCTAATGCAAAAGTAACATTCTAGCCTTCATTTACTATATAATCTTGAAAGTGTTTATTAGTAGGTGTTGATGATTTTCTTTGACAATCTTTAACCCATTTTATATTCACACATTCTTCCCATTCACTTACAAGACAAAACTAAAAAAAGAAAGCAAGCTTTGTAGTACATATAGTCCAAGTATTAGAATCTGAACTCCTAAATGAATTCCATTTAGCTAACCTGCTAATTGAGTCACAGTCATATCTTGAAAGGATATTATTTTCTTCAAGTAGGCCAAATAAATGTCTTAACTATAGAATTTTTACTTGATCCTATGTAGAAATGTTTGTTTCACCATTCCAAAATCTCATGCACATTTTTGAATTTGTCCTTTTCTTGAAATTTTAATTGCTCTTTACTATGGCCTCTCTTAATGCATGCACAAACACCATCATGTTCTCTTTTACTATGTCCAACCTTTAAAAAAATCTAGATATGTTGGATATTAGTTTGCCTCTATTTCCTACTCAAACAATAAAACATTCTAAGATTCTTGAATTATCCTATACAATTATCTAACCATATCCAATGTTGTGTCATTTGAATTTTTCTCTCTTTTAAATTATCATAAAAGACCTTGGAACAATATTGGACAAACTCAGATGAATGAAGTTTATTATCACTCATATATAGATTGTACTCTCTCAATATTTTTTGATCCTCCTCTATACTATCAGGTGGATGCCTATAAACTATATGAACATAAATTGTTACTTACACTAAGTCTTAATATTGTGGTTGTACCTCTTCTTATGATGCAAGTGTTTAGTTCTCTAAAATGTCAACAATTGAAAGTATATTACCAATTGGAAACACATTCTTACATATGCAAAATTATCCATCAAGCTATCTAGCATATTGAGAGTGTTTAACATATTTTGGTATGATCACACTCTTAAACACATCCATAAATCCATGAAACTAACTTTATGTGTAACTAGAGAAAACCTTCTTCCAATATTGCCATCCTTCAATGGATATTCAAAAGTTTTGAATCTTTTTACATCAACTAATTGTTATCCAAAAGAAGTCAAAGAATTTTAATGCAAACATTAATCTAACAAAGAAAGATTTCCACACATATCACATGTACCATAAAGACATGCATTAAAAATAAAATATTGGTCATTAGGTGGCTTACAAAATAAACATCATATGAAATCTTTTATAGTTTAAGGTGTTATAAATTTATGCCACATTTCTGCAATATTTCTTTACCATGCATGGTATCATGTATAGATCAAAATACATCATAATGGTAACAAAATTAAACACGTGTTTAACAAAAATATGTGATTTTTTCTTTGTTAATACTTATGTATACAATGGTTTACACTTTTCAAAAGATCTTTGAGGAATGGTAATGGTTAACACCTTACCATCTTCAATTTTTTTAAAAATTTCAATTTTTGTCATGTCCAAAAGGTATTTAGGATGTGGATCAGATATTTTTGAGTCAACTCTCAATTTAAGAACATATCTTGAACTAGGTGATACTCTTGTATTATCATGCCAAAAAATTTCAACAAAACTTTTGACTTCACTAGTAATTGTCATATTAGATCTTGAGAGTCTACCACTAGAAGTCCACAAACTTTCTGTTGGATCAGCTTCAAAGTTAACCCTTCTCTTTAAAACTCTCTATAAATTCATTTAGTTCACATTGAGATACCCTACTTATGTTGCTAATAAGTCATTTGTTAGTAGTTGATTTGTTAACTAAAGTTATTGTTATTGCTCATCATGTTACATTCTTATCATTAGAGAAAATTCTCTTTCTAATGAAATCAAAGGCCCTAGCAACAATGGACACAAATCTTTTTAACCTTATTTTTATTCTTTAGTTTTGCATACATTCCTAAGATTTTCATTATTTTTTCACATTTTAGACATTTTAATTAGTTGCAACATCAACTAACATTGAAACCCGAATTTCTTATTAGAGAAAAAATGTCCATATAATCTATTAGCTGGTTTCCTAATTCATCTCCATGAAACAAATCCATAAATATTATCTAGCACATCATTAGAAAAAATAAAATAATGTTCATGCACTTCAGTATCATTTAGACATGTTTCTTTAGTACTTGGTGTTTCTGTTGGTGTAAATATGTATTTACTTATTACACTTTACTTAAGTTTACTTAGGTCAATTGATGTATTATTTTATTATTTCTTAGGTGAGACACTTAGAAGTTTTCATACTCTTATGGGTGATCATATGGACAACATTTGAGTAACTAACTATAATACAACACATGTTGTCTACAACATTGGAGTTTACATAATTAACAAAGTTGTCATTTAGACAACACAATTATTCACACTCTTATTTTAGCACATGGTGCCTACAACATAATTTTGCATGCTACACCTTTGTAGGCTTATCCTCTCATCATCATACTTACTCCTGTGCTTAATGGAGGATAATCCACTTCTGGTAGACATGTGCTTGGTTGTAAGAATTATTAGTATGTTGATTCCTAGGCATTCTAGAAGCATTCTAGAGGCCTCTATATATAGGCACCCCTAGTGTAATTACACATTGAATTGAATATCATATTGTTATTCTAATCATACTCTTTTGGTCTACTATTGTGCTTGTGCTTGAGTTCCTTGGTCCTAGCTGAATTTTTCCCTAAGAAAAATTCCTACATAGTATCAAAGCTATACTAAATTATTACATGGTATCAGAGCTTGGGGACATTCTCTTCACATAGCCATTCAAGACTATTCTTGTGTTAACACCTTGACCTAGATCTAGAGAATCCATAGATATTGGGAGGGTCTAGTGCCAAAGTGGACCTCACCATTACATCCAAAATGTTGATTTGGTGAAAATTGACTATAAATTTTCCTATATTGGGCCATTGTTGAATTTGAGCCAATTTTTTTTGCAAACCGACACCTAGAGGCCTGATTTGTAGAATTGGTATGATTATTTCAGATATCTAAATTTAAATTTGAGATTTGCATATTTTATCATTTGAATGTATTCTATTTTTTTGGATCTACATTATTTTCCAAAAAAAAATTTAACATCAAGCCAGTAGGAGAGATTTTTTGCAATCAAAGATTGGATCTTGTTGGTGCTAATTAGATATTGTCATCATATTTAGAAGGTATTTTTTTTCATCTAAATCAGACATGTGAAGAAAAATCTAGAGCCATTTGCTTTTAGGAGGTGCAATAGTGGTGATTCAGGAAAAGTAATAACAAAAGTGGTCTGAGATCTTTGTTCCTGAATTTTTTTGTAGCTCACAAATCCTAATTTTTGCCACTTCAAATGCTTAGTATAGGCTCATCTGGACACATAATCATGTTCTATTTTTTTTGAAAGTGCATAATTTTTTTTGTCTACTTTCCAAATCTACAATCAAATTATAGGCTTGTGTGGAAAAAAATACTACTTTCAAAAATAGGCCCTAAATATTACTTATAAAGTGCATGAATCATCCATTAGAGGGGGGGGAGGGGGATTTGTTTGATTCTCTCTTTCATTTTGGGGGGTGCATACATTCATTGATCTCATGGAAGAGTTTTGTCACACATGTTGGTGAATTAGACCCCCATTGATAAAAAGGAACTATCACAAATGGAGTGCTTTAATCATTGATCATCTAAGAAGTGAGCATAAGGAAGTATTTCCTTATTGATGTTCCAACAAATTGATCTCTGGCACTAAAGAAAAACCACTTGTGAATAGACTTTTAGATATCACTATATTGAATATTAGTTCAGATTGTTGGCCTATCATTAAAAGTCTCATTCACCCTTATGATATGTGGATGGTTCTTTGGAAAGAATATGGAGATCGAACAATTCCTCCTTTTCCAGAGGAAATTCTATCTTTAGTCACTTTAGCTATGGTTCCTCCAACTCTAGATGAGATCACAACTCCTGATACTCATGTTGCTACTACTGATCTAGTTCTAGCTATAGATGCTTTTGATTTAGTACAGTAGGACACACGATGTCTTCCTACTTCAGCTTCATGGGACAACTTCCTACCAAATATTATAGGTCTATTCATGGAGTCTCACATTGAAGATGTGTGATACATTATCAATGATATTTGTCTTCTCTTTGAGTTGAATACTTCATCCATAGTCATAGTGATAGGTCCAAAATAGCAAGGTACACCTTTTCTTCTACCTTCAACATTAGTGGATGACTTCTTGACAGATATTTTAGGTTTGTTTATGGAGTCACACATAGTAGATTTGGGAGACATCATTGATGATGTACATCTTCTCTTTAATGACAAAGATCCTTCTTCAATTGTTGTGAGGGCTCACTCTAATCCTCTTGTCTATTCTCTTAGTGATCAGTCTTTATGAGATGATATGATTATGGATCCTTATGTAAAATAGTTGTAGGAGGTTTCTTTATCATTTGAGGAGACCATATGTTCTTTGGGATAGGTTCTATATCCATCCTTGCTAGATCCGACATTGTTCTTTTTAGCAGCATTAAAAGGGACAGAGGGACAATTGCGTAGGTTTAAGAGACATTGTTCTTTAAGAGACCTATGATATTGGTTCTTCCAAAGGGGAGGAACATTATTTAGTAGAATTGGATCAGCTTATACATTGGGCAGCTATCACTGATCGACGCTCTACATTAGCGGGGGGGACTACCTTGTCTCTCTTCTTCTTCTATTTTATGGGGAGGATTTTTTCCTCTTATGGGGTTTTTTCCTTCTTCTCTTTTGTATATACTTGATGAATGTCATAATGGGTGGGTCTTGATTACTCCATCCATCCATGCATCTTGCCTTTTCATCTCTCTTTTTCGGAGGGGGTTTTCCCCAGGAGGTTTTCCGTCTTTCTCTTCTTTATGAGAGATTGCATTACATTTTGTAAATGGGTACTTAACATGGCCTTATAGCTGGGACCCAGTATGCATTTCATCCTAGCTTTCGCAAGCTTAAGTGCATTCTCCTAAGTTCCACTTAAGTAGAGGTGTTGGTGTAAATAATTATTTACTTATTAAACTTTACTTAGGTTAATGCATTATTTTATTATTTCTTAGGTGAGATACTTAGGAGTTTACATAATCATGTGAGGTATTATGTTGACAACATTGGAGTAAGCAACTCTAATATAGCACATGGTGTCTACAACACTAGAGTTTACATGATTAACTAAGTTGTCATGTAGATAAAAAAGTTATTTGAACTCCTATTTTAGCACATGGTGTCCACAACATAATTTTACATCCTACACCTTTGTAGGCTTATTGTCTCATCATTGCACTTACTCATGTGGTTAATGGAGGATAATCCAATTCTAGTGGACATGTGCTTAGTTGTAAGACTTATAAATATGTTGATTCTTAGGAATTCTAGAAGCATTCAAAAGGCCTTTATGTACATGAACTCCTAGTTTACTTACACATTGAATTGAATATCATATCATTATTTTGATCATATTCTTTTGGTCTACTATTTTACTTGTGCTCGAGTTCCTTGGTCTTGGGTGAATTTTTCTCTAAGGAAAATTCTTACTGTTTCCATGTCTACATTCATATGATTGTTATTTTCAATTGTCATTTAATTTAAAATGTTATTTGGAATTTGAATCTCAATTACAATATCAACCCTCAGCTTACTCTCATCTACCATCACTCCCACTGAATTGTGAGACTCCCACTCAACCATGAGACCTTCCTACAAAGGATTGCTAAAAAGAATGATGATGGTTTGGCTAAAAAAAAATGATGATCATCTGGCTTTGATACCATTAGTTAGGATTAACCTTAGACAGAAATAATAGTTACATGCAAATATAACCAATATCATAAAATAATAGATCACACAGAAAAGGACATAGGACACCAAGATTTAATGTGGTTTATCCAATCCTTGGGCTACATCCACCAACAACAAGTCCAATATTATTATTATCTAGTGTGTAGTATCTACTCCTAGTTTACATTTTTTGCTATCATTGCCAAACTCTTTTAGGCTAGTTTTATGTTTGATGATTAGTAGTATTGTTTTGAGATTTTGAGATATTGTTTTAGATTCAACTAATTTATGATGAGATTACTTGGTACTCTGTACTTCATGTATGCATGATGACTATTATAGTGGTTTTTAGTTATTGATGATGTTTAGTTAGATGGATTATCATATGTGTTCTCTTATGGATACTTTCCCCGTACTGCATGTGTATTGTGTGCGTGGTTGTTTTCTTTATGTATGGAATTTGCGATGTGGTAAAGGAAGGGAGTTGTAGTCACCTACTGGTTGGGATCTACACGATGCTATTGTTTAGTTTAGAATATTGTGTTTGTACATACATGGATTTTATGTAGGTTGTAGATAACAGGTATTGACTTCCCTAAATTGCCAGGATGAGCATACCTTATCGCATTATCTTAATGGCAAGAGAGGGTAGATAAATCCTTAAATCCAAATCCCAAACCTTTAAGCCATGTATCCTAGATAATTAGGACAAGTATCTTAGTTGACTACCTTCTGAATGCGTCGAATGACGTTAATTTGTGATTATAACCCTTTAGTCTAATTTTGTATGTGTTTTTCTATGATGGGTTTTCATATTTTATTTTATGATTCTTTGGTGAATTTTCTATTAATTAGGTCTAATTAAAAGATTAAATTAATTATTTAATTTAACGAAAAATTATTATGATATTTTAATATTTAATTACATTTAACTAACTGGGAAATTAATTAAATAAAAGAATTAAATTTGAAGATAAAAGTTATAATAATAAATTTAGAACATGATATTGTTTATTTAATTTAATAATAATATATTTAGATTTGTGAATTAGTTTCTGGATTAGATTGTGTGACAATTTTATTTGGATCACATTAATATATTTAGAGTTTATTTTTACATAAATGCTAAATAATATTATTATTTAAGTTAATAAATAGTTTATTAAATTAAACATTCGAAAATAAATTAAGAAGTAAAAAGATATTAATTTATTAAAAGTTGTTAGATTGCATGACGTATGCATGAGATGAAAATATAACAAATTAATCAAAAGGATAAGACAAGTGAATTTAACAAAGATATTTTAATTGCATAATGTGTGCATGAGTTAAATTTAATAAAGTAATTTAAAAAGAAGTCAAGTAAAAACTAAATAAAGATATTTAATAATTCAATAAACATGCATGGAAATGATAAAGAAAAGATAAAGGAAAGATTAAGAAAATTTAATAGAGAGTTAAAGTTTGGTGAACAGAGAGCTCTCGGGTGAACGCACAACTAGTGCCCCGATTTTAGGGGAGAACTTCTTATCACCAATTGAGGGTTCATTTTCGAGGGACATGAATTTTGAGAGCTAATTTTGGAGAAGGAAGGAATTTATCTACAATTTAATTAGGTGTAGCGATTAGCATCAGTGTCCAAGTAGATGCTTGTGATTTTTTCATATTTTTAATATGCTCTTTTCTTCCTATCTTCATCGTGTTTGTTAAAGGCTATTTGGATAATTCTTGTGATGAATGTTTTATATTGAGAAATTTTGGTATGCATATTGATTCTTTCTATGTGCGAAGAGATCAAAGGAAAAACTCAATTAGAAACCCTCGTTTTGTAGATGAAAGAAATTAGAATTCATTTTGGGAAGGGTTTGAACTTGAAAATGAAAATTCTAGATTGGAAATTTGAATAGTTGTCTGTATTTCTTCTATTAGGTTAAAATGACAATTTTTTATAAAAAAATATATTCAAAAATTTTATGTGAGTGGGTATTTGGTTGTATTAAATTTTGTATAAAATAAAATTTTATAAAAATATATTTATATTACTTAAAAACTAATAATAATTAAATTTAAAAGATTAACTAAAATTATATGGGGGTGGGGTCACCACACCCCAACCTCCCATTTCTTTTATGTGGCTAGGGTTGCTATAGCAAATCATGGGACTGCCAATAGTAGACCGCAATTGCATAAGCAGTTTATAGCTGCCTTTGGCAACCTGCAGGATGCTAGTAGCAACCCCTATAAAGGTAAGAGATTTGTGTCTTTTTTAGAAACGATCTGTACTTAGTTTTATTTTATTTTATTAGTATAATATTATTAAATTTTAAATTATATTTATTGAATTTAAATTATTATTTATAAAAATTTATTAATATTTAATAATTTATTAAATAGTCAGTGAAATTTTATAACATTAATTATATTGTAGTTATTAATTAATTATATTAATTTTTTGTTAAATTAATGTATTTGAATAATAGAAATTTCTTAAATTGTTATTAATGTTTTATTAAATTATTAATAAAATAATCATTATCTTATTAATAAATTAAAAATAAGTTATTAAAGGAGTTTATGATAATTAATTAAATGTTTTAATTATTTATTATTAAAATACTTTTGGGGAGCAAAATTTATTATTGTAATTTAATTATATTTAATTAGAATGCTTAATTAAATTATTATTAAAATAAATTAGAATCATAAATTGTGTATTAATATGAATATTTTATATAATTATTAATTAATTTACTTAAATGTGATTTAATTAAGATTAATTACCAAAGAAAGACATTTAATTAAGTTCTAGATTTATTTAATTTTAATAATATTGATCATAAGCTTTTTTATTTCAAGATCAATAAGTATTATTCTAATAATGTAAATAAATAATTACCTTTGATTATTTTTAAAAAATTAATTAAATTGATCACGGGTAACTACACAAATTATTTAAATATAAGAATAGGTTAACTATAAGGGTGAACTGTGAGACTTATGTACTTGAAACATGTATTAAATGGGAAACTGAAAACCATAGTTGTTTAACTCAATAATATATTTTTTTGAATCAATCCAAACTGTGAGATTGTCTTGTTTTCTGTGTGATGCCTATATTTGGGTTGGGAGTTGAATAGATTGTTGACTAGTCCTAGGATGTTTACTAAAGGCTGGCGGTTTTGGTGATAGTGGTATTATGGTGAAATGGTCTCGATCTTTCTAACCCAACGATGGTAATGTGTTTTGTATGCTCTATGATGTGTGTTGATCTATTGAGTGTTATTGCTTTCTAGTGTTCTTGTGTGACGTTGAGGTGAATGTATGACCTACTTGACTTAACCATTTTTGAGTCCTCGATTAGTTATATTTGAATTGCTTTCTAGTCACTTTGATAGGACTGAGGTGTTTTCTTGATGATGTCATGTTATGACATGTTTGACTTAACCATTATGAGTCTTTGATCAATATTACTTTTGGGATGCTTTCTAGTTGTTGGTAGAGAACTAATGTGATTATTGTGGATTATATTTTAATATTTTTCAATCATTTGTATAGGGTTAAGGTGATTTTATATGATTCTTTGATTTATACTTTTATGAGCCTAGGGTAGGTTATCTACTTGTAATGTCAGAAAGTGGCTTGCAATGGAGGTCGGGGCCCTAAGTGGTTCCTAGGGTAACCCATTGTAAGTTGATTAATAAGTAAAAACATTACACTAAATGGGAATGAAATGAACTGAATAAGATTCTTTGTTTGTTCTCACCCATGCCTTGAGTGCAAGTACAAACTAAGATGGGAGTATAGAGAATGCTTGGTTGTGACCTTTCATCCATAGTATACCTTGTCAGTATGAGAGGATACTAGTGGCCGCATAGGGATCACTAGGGGGCTGGAGTTTTAAGAGATTCCTAGGGTAACTCTATCGTGATTCATGCGATGACACTTGCCTACTTAGATAGTAGGTTTCCTTCATGTCTTGTTTGCCTCTGGGTATAGATGTCAATGTATTTTGGAACCATTGAGTTAGATTACTTTTAGAGATTCCTAGACTTATAGAGTATTTTTTATATGTGGTTTCATATTCTATTCGGGATGGTACAATGGGAGTGGGCCATTTAGGTTCCACGTGGTCAGGTGGTAGTGGTTTTTACTCTTACCATTGAGATCCGTCCATAGTTACTATGGCTAGAGCTTCCTTGTCTACATTTCCTTTCATTCTATCTATGTATCATTATGATGGATGGTTATATTTAATGATGGGGGATGTATCATCTATAGTGGATGGTTTCATTTATTTTATTGTATTTGTACCATGGATTTGAGGAGGCTGATGTATTTCTATTTCTACATATGTATATTATTTTAGCTTTTCAAACCTTGTGACATGTACAGTGGAGATTGAGAATTTTGAATTTTATTGCCAAGTGGCATTTGGATTGAATGTATATTATTTAAATGGACATTGGACTTTCAATTATTCTTTCATGTGGATATGGTAATTATATAGACAAGTAGTATTAATTAAAATTTAAATGTGACTCAACGTATTGGGATCCTTAAGGAATGTAACCTATTATGTATACTTCTAGTTGATTGGATGTGATATCCTCCGCTACCATGTGTTTTATGTGCATATTTTACCTTTCTTGTTCAAAACAAATGTTTGCCAAACTTAGTAAAACTTTAGGTTAATTCTTTTGGATCCCTTGGCGGGGCACTACATAGTGATTACAACCTAATTACAATCTGTAACCCCTTACAACTTAGAACTACTGCAAGAACCAATTTTTGCATCACACATTATGAGAATCGCTAACCCTAAGCCTTTTTATACAATATTTTTGCTACCTAAAAATTAGGGCTAGACTAATAGAAAAATAATATTCGAAACCTTTTATATTATAAGGTTATTTTTGGCTTTAGGGGCACTACTACATGGCCCCATAGGGGCACTGCCCCTTGACTCCATCTTGGGGGCACTTCCCCCAAACCCCCGTAGATATAATATGGGCATAAAACTACACTGAATAAACCTCTAGGTCTGATTAGGCTCCACGTCACAACAAAGAGGTTATTGTAAACCTCAATATCATCACCTTGTAGCATTTTACATTTCACTAATATCCTACATGAGCTCTGAGTTATGACCCTTAGAAGATCGATATCCAAATACACAAAGAGAATGTTATGCTCTCTATGGTCTAAACAATTACAACTAAATTTACCATTAATCTAATTAATATAAAAACACAAATTAGTGAACCTTATGGAAAGATATAATAAATCAACAAGTTCATATTTTATGTATTTCATGCATTTTATCATAATTACAATTGAATGATATAAATATGAATATATATTTTCCATATAAAATTATGTAGATGGAACAAAAGGTATGCAATGTACATCATTGTGCATACCAAAGTCCTTTTGTATATCATTGATAGAAGAATATTACATTTATAGAACAACCAAAAATCTTAAAGACTATACTATCATAGAATTGACTTCATTCCGATGGTCCTTAAAATTGTTTCTATCTTTATGCACTGCTACTGTTAAAGACACCTACAATTCAATACCATATAAAATGTAAGTATTGTGTGCATTTAATAGTAAGTACAAGCATATAATTAACATGTGAAACTAGATTAAAATCATAAAATAAACATATGAAACCTTTTTGTTAGTTAGTATTACCTAGTAAAGTGTTCCCAAAGGGTCATCTCTCTATTTGAGGGTCTTCAATAGGGCTCTATGCTCAACATTACCAATAGTAAAAGGTTCTTTTACTCTGGGTCTTGCTTGATTCTTCAAAAAATTAACATCCATTGCTATAGTAAGATGTGAATATATAAGAATTTTTTTTTGCTTCTCATAATCTTAAAATGTAGGAATTTCATTCTTTCTAACCATATATGTTCATAGCCATGTTCCAACAATAACAAGTAAAATAGTAGGATATGTGAATCCATCATCATATGTAATAGGTTATGCAAGATATTTTTTACCTCTTACACAACATGGTAATCAGTAATCACATTTTTTATCATTCTCTTTTTTAGCAAGTGCAACCAATGTAAAGACTCTACTTGGCTGAAGAAAATCTAATAGATGATTGTGGTCAACAGAACTATCCATGTCATCATTTTTTATAAAGGGAATGAGACAAAATGGAGTAAGATAATGTAGATTCTAGGTATCCATCCACTAATTTGACTTACAGTGATCCCAATTACACTAAAAACAACTAGGACAAAAGAAAGCTAATTATCATGTCCAAATAGTCCATGTACTACAATCAGAGCTGCTGAATGAATGCATCTTTGAAGAATCTTTGACTATAGCACAATCCAATCTATCGCCTAATGATCCCTCCTCAACCAACCAAAATAACCTATGCACTAGTTGAGTGAAGAGTTCCCCCCTATGATAATGTAGAAGTACACCAACCAACTATGGTATGAGTGTCAAGAAGTTCTCTTGCTAAGATCTTCATTTTTTCCTCCACTCGAACTCTCTTCACACATGCTTCCACTCCATCATGCTCCTCTTTCTCATGTCCAAACTCAAAAAATCTCCAAATATGAGCCAAATTCATATTTACATGAATTATACACAACCAATAAAATATGAGATCATTCTTGAATTGACCTATGCGATTATATGACCAAATTAGATGTTTATCCATAGCAATATCATGTCTCATAAGAACTCAAAATAATTCTCAAGACAATGTTGGACAAACTAATGAGAGATATCTATCATTGCTCATATAAAAGTGGTACTCTAATTATCTTCTAGTTATCTTTCACACTTTTAGGGGCATTTCTATATGTTATGTGGACACAAATAGCAATTTAAATGGAGCTCTAATATTGTAATTATGTTTCATTTTGCAGTTGTAATGTGTAGTTCTCTACAAAGTCAACAACTAATATAATAGTACCAATGGGGAAAGTATCCTTACACATTTTAAATTGTTGATCCAACCATTGAGACCTATGACTATTCCTTACATACTTGTAAAAAATATTTTCCTTGAAATCTGAAATAAAATCAGCCACACTATTTTTTTCCAACCAACTCACATCTAGAGCCTTTACCTCCATTATTCAATGGGTATTTCATAGTTTCATGCAACTTCTTTGAAACTAGTGTCTTTCCAATATCTTCTTCACACCCCTCATGTAAACATGTAAAAAAACATGATAAACCACAACATTCTAAGCACTTTTCATTTAAGCAATCATTGATATAAAAGAAACAACCATCATCTCTTGGACATAAAAAATGATCTAGTAATCATCTTGATAATTTTGGAAGGCAAGTCACACCAACAATTTCCTACATTCCATTAGTAAACAAAGGAGAATGGATGGAGCATAATACTTCATGTTGCATAGAAAACTACATGATATTTGCAAAAAAATGCATTTTGAATCTTAAGAGGTGGAGAATAAAATGGCTTCATTGATTCAAAAGCCCTTTGTGATATATGTAATGTTGTATTAGCTTCACAATACTATTTGAAAAACATTGTTTTACTTACCTCCAAATAATGTTTTGGATGCAGGATACAATGTTTATTTTAAATTCTCAACTTCAAAAGATTCTTCACATTTGGTGACACTCTTGTACTAGAGTGCCAAAATTGTGCAATATGCTCCTTTACACTCTCTATTAGTTTCTTGTCAAAACATTGAAGTCTCCCATAATAAGCCAATGTATTAGTTTGAAGAGGATTGTCAAGAGTCTCTCATCTTTTAAGTGGTCTAATAAAAGTCGTATGACTTATGTTTAAGTCAAAACAAATTTGTCTAATAAATATCACTTTTATCAAATGATGAGCTATGAAGGAAGTTTAAATAACCCTATGAGCAGGTCTTGTCCTTTTCCCTCCTCTTTTTTCCTATTCTATTTAGAGAACTAAAAAGATTCTTCATAATAACAAGTTTTTTCTCAAATTTCTTGTTCATATGAATTTTCATTTTTGATAGCATAGGCCTTAATTTTTGCATTAGTAGTAGTTGCACAATAAGTTGGCACTACTATACCAATGTTTTTTTGCCAAAAACCTATTCATGTAGCCTTGAAGCCCACAATTGAACTATTCTATCTGATATCTTCCCTTCCACTATGATCAAAATTTCCTTATCAGTCTCTAATAGCCATTTCGATGTTCCACTAGGTTTAGGGTCAGATGTTTGTTGCTCTTCATTACAATGAATGTCATTAGATTATATTCAGGATACACATTATCACTATCATTCTCAATTGTTATATCTTCTATCTCAAGATCTACATTTTTCTTTTTTATTAATGCATTGTCATTTACAACATGAAGTTATTCCTATTATCAAATTAAAGATCATCTTCAATAGAAACTACTATTAGGGGCTTGACCTCATTGACACTTAACATACCTTGTCTCTTTCTATGATGGTTTTCACTATCTCTTTCCCCATATTCTTCTATTTAGAATTTCTCCAACTACTACTCCCCATAGTGCCAACAATCTTAGGACACCAAATAAATTTATTGGACCACATTTTGAATGTTTGGGCCTCAAATTTTATTTTTTGCATGCAGAACCCTCAAAGCCCATGAAAAAGATATTGATTTTTTGCATTTCTTTGTAAGGGGCCACAATCAATATTTAAAAAAGTTTACCATTAAAATATCTAGTACCAAATATTTCCTATCAAATGTATTTAGAAATCAAAAGGAAAAGGGAAGGTTGAGATTGAAATTTGATGAGTGGTCCTCATTACCCCCTTGATGATCCATGTGAAGTTTTTTGACAAAAGGTCCTCATTATTCTTTAGGATTATAGTTTAATATTTACAGTTATTATTTATCATTTAAGATTATAATTTACAATTAGCATTTTAAAAAAATTATTAAGATTAGAGATTAGTATGTAGGATTAAGGTTTAGGGTTTAAGTTTTTGTGTTGTATTTTAACATATATAATCTAGATATAGCATTTCATAGTGTGAATTAGCATTTAAAATTATTCATACCATTTTATTCTAGTTTTTGGTAGGGTTTAGGGTAACTTAGAACTTAGGATAAGGGTTGGGATTGAATATTACTATTTAACATTTAGGATTAATTATTACACTTAAGTATTTAGAGTTACAACTTTACATTTAGCATTAGGTGTTAGCATTTACACTTAGGATTTACTATATATCTAGATAAAAGAATTTAGGTTTTAACATTTTGGGTTAAAGTTCAACATTTTAGAGTATGGTTAAGAAATAAGGATTTCTAGTTTAAGGTCATGGTTCAGTACTTACAATCAATACAACATATGTCCCTACAAGTCCTAGTACCCTAAGGATATATGTTGTTATTCAATGTGTTGAAAAGGGTCATAGATTAACCTATGACCCCTTTCAACCCATACTTGAACATGTGATGAATACAACATATGTCTCTAGGGGTACTTAGACCCCGAGGACATATGTAGTCATAGAATCTATTGTTCACCTATGACCCCTTTTGACCCAGTAGTGAACTTATGATCAATACAACATATGTCCTTAGGAGTCCTTAGACCTCGAGGATATATGTTGTCAGTAAATTTATCAAAAGGGCTCATAGATGAACTTATGCCCCCTTTTGACTGATTCAATGACAACATATGTCCATAGGGGTCTTAAGTCCCATAGGGACATATTCGATATTGATTTTATGTGTCAAAAGGGGTCATAGGTGAACCTATGGCCACTTTTGACCCATGTAGAATCAATAAAACATATGTCGCTAAGGGCCTAGGACCATAGGGATATATGTTGTCAACAAATGCATCAAAAGGGGTCATAAGTGAACCTATGGCTACTTTCAACCCATAAAATCAATACAACATATATCCCTAAGGATCACAAGACCTTGGGGACATTTGTATTCAAAAAATGCATCAAAATGGGTAATAGGTGAAATTATGACCCCTTTCGACCCATACATGAAAATACAATCTTGATACAACATATGTCATATGTATTTAGGGGTCCTAGTACCCACCGAAATATGATGTCATCAAATGCATCAAAAAGGATCATAGGTGAAGCTATGACCCCTTTTGACCCATACGTGAACATACAAGAAATACAACATATGTCCCTAGGGGTCCTAAGACCCTGGGGACAAATGTTGTAAGAAAATGCATCAAAAGGGTTCATAGGTAAACCTATGCCCCCTTTTGACCCATTCAATGAAAACATATGTCCATAGGGGTCCTAACACCCCTAGGGACATATATTATTAGAGAATTTGTCAAAAGGGGTCATAGGTTCACCTATGACCTCTTTCGACCCATATGTGAACATACAATCAATACAAGATATCTCTATAGGGGTCCTAGGGCCCAGGGGACATATGTTCTCATTAAATACATTAAAAAACTTATGGCCCCTTTCAAGGCATACGTGATCATATGATCAATTCAACATATTCCTTTAGGGTTCCTAGGACTTCGTGGACATATGTTATGAGAAAATGTGTTAAAAGGAGTCATAGGTGAACCTATGGCCCCTTTTGACTCATTCAATGACAACATATATCCATAAGGGTCCTAAGAACCCTAGGGACATATGTTGTATTGATTATATTCATCAAAGTGGATCATAGGTGAACTTATGCCTCCATTTGACCCATGCAATCAATACAACATATGTCATTAGGGGTCCTTGGACCCACAAGACATATGTCTTTAGTGAATGCGTCAAAAGGGGTCATAGGTACAACATATAACCTGTGACCCCTTTTGACCCATAAAATAAATACAACATATAACCCAAGGGTTCCTATGACCTTGGGGACATATATTGTCATTCAATGAGTCAAAAGGGTTAGAGGTCAACCTATGACCCCTTTGGACACATTCACTCATAACATATGTCTTTAGGGGTCCTAGGACCTTGAGGACATATGTTCTCAAGAAATGCACCTAAAGGGGTCATAGAGAAGGCTATGGCCACTTTCAATCCATATAATCAATGCAACATATATCCCTTGGGGTCAAAGCACCTTGAGGATATATATTGTTAGTGAATATATTGAAATGGGTTATAGGTGAACCTACAAGCCCCTTTGACCCATACATGAACATATGATCAATACAACATATGTCCCTAGCGGTGCTAGGAACCCAAGGATATATGTTATCATCAAATGTGTTGAAATGGAATATAGGTCCATCTATGACCCCTTTCAACCAATATGTGAACATACAATCAATACAACATATGTCATCACGGGTCCTAAGACCTCGTGGACATGTGTTGTCATTGAATGCATTGAAAGGTTTTTGACACATTCTATAACAACATATTTCCATAGGGGTTTTAATACCCTTATGGACATATGTTGTATTGATTATTTGTTTGAAATGGGTCATAGCTGAAACTATGGCCTCTTTCGATGCATATAATCAATACAACATATGTCCCTCAAGGTCCCAAGACCCTGGTACATATTTTGTTAGTGAATGTGTCAAAAGAAATCATAGGTGACCCTATGACCCATTTCAACCTATACATGAACATACAATTAATACAACATATGTCCCTAGGGGTCCTAGGACCCTGATGATATATGTTGTCATAAATTACATTGAAAATGGTCATAAGTGAACATATGACCCCTTTGAACCCTTATGTGAATATATTATCAATACAACATATATCCCTAAGGATACTAAGACCCCATGGACATATGTTGTCAGTGAATGTGTCGAATGGTTTCATTGGTAAAGCTATGGCACCATTTTACACATTCAATGACAATGTATAATCATAGGGGTCCTAAGACTCCTAAGGACATGTTAGTGAATGCATCAAAAGTGGTCATAGGTTGACTTATAACCCCTTTCGACCCATACGTGAACATATAATCAATAGAACATATGATGTTAAGGGTCCTAGGACCTTAGGAACATATTTTGTCATCAAATGCATAAAAAAGGGTCATAGATAAACCTATGACCCCTTTCAACCCATACATGAACATATGATCAATACAACATATGTCCCTAGGGGTCATAAGACCCCAAGGGCATATTTTATTAGTGAATGCATTGAAGGGGGTCATAGGTGCACCTATGGTCCCTTTCAACCCTTACAATTAATACAAATTTTGTCCTTGGGGTTCCTAAGACCCATGGGATATATGTTGTCAACAAATAAATTAAAAGGGGTCATAGGTGATCCTATGACCACTTTGAACCCATATGTGAACATATGATCAATAAAACATATGTGCCTAGGGGTTATAGGACCCTAGTGATATATGTTGTCATCAACTAGGTTGAAAGGTGTCATAGATGAACCTATGACCCCTTTCAACCTATTCTTGAAGATAAAATCAATGCAATATATGATACTTGGGGTCCTAGGATCCAAAGGACATATTCTATAAGAGAATATTGAAAGGGGTCATATGTGAACCTTCGGCCCCTTTCAACCTATGTAATCAATACAACAAATATCCCTAGAAGTCCTAGGACCCAATGGATACATGCTATCAGTGAATGCATTGAAAGGGGTCATAGGTGAACCTATGGCCTCTTTCTACACATACAATCAATACAACATATGTCCCTAGGGCTCCAAGGACCTCAAGGAAATATGTTTTCAATGAATGCATTGAAAGGGGTCATAAGTGAACCTATGGCCCCTTTCCACTAATACTATCAATACAATGTATGTCCCTGAGGGTTGTAGGACATTGAGAATCTATGTTGTCATCAAATGTGTCGAAAGGGCTCATGGGTGCTTGTATGACTCCTTTCAACCAATACTATCAATATAACATATATCCTAAACCCTAAACCTTAAACGCTATACCCATTAAATCAAGTATTTCACTAAGGATCCTATGAACCCTAAGGACATATGTTGTATCATATAATTTTTTTTATATTAGAATATATTCTAATATAATATAATATAATGTAATATAATATATTATATTAAAATAGAATAAATATTAGCATAATGCAATATAGTATAATTTAATATTATATAATAAAGTATAATATGAGTATATAATAACACACAAACAAAAATATTGTTTGTGATTTAGTTAAAATACCTCGCATGGATTATGGAAGGGATAATGAGGACCCTTCCTCAACTTTTAATTCTTACTCTCCATTTTCAATTTTGATTTCATTTTATATTTAGGTGAGAAATATCATATATCTGATCCCATAACGGGTACCCAATTAGGCTTGGTAATAACCAACCTCCTTGGTCATCTTTCAAAACATGATTTTGCCCCATTAAGTGACTTCTATCCTTAGAGGAGGTATCTAAAAACTTTTAATATGACCAAATTTGTTAAAATAAAAAGAGTTTCTTGAAAATATAAAAGGGTTGAAAATATTCTTAGATTTCCATCAATATAACATTTGTTAAATTATGATTTTAATAAATAATTATTAGTTTGCCTTTAAATGAGGATATTCACAAAGTGTTGATTTACACACCAATTGAAAAATAGCTATAACTTTCAAACCATCAAACATTTTTCATTTACGAAAGATGCATCACATTCTATGCTTTAGCTAGTACAATAAAAATACATAAAAATTAAATTTGGTAATGTTTTGAATTAGTTAAGCTTGTTAGACATGAGTTTTTTTCCTAAAAATGTTGTACATTAAAATTCATAATTATTTATTAGTTTTGACTAAAAATACCTAGAAATATGTATCACATCAAGGCATGAGTCTACTTATTGTATCTAGAATTTTATAAAAAATAATTATTATATAATTATCATTAAGGTGATCAAACATACACCTACTTTTTATTTTTGTCTTAAAATTTTGGTATTATTTCATTAAAGTATAAAATTTTGACCAATAAGATATTATTTTTGAATAATGCCAAGTAGTTTAGAAACTACATTTAATTACCTACAGATTTTACTCTTACAACTTTTTAATTTGATTTTGCGTATACCCTTATCAAATGTATTGAAGTCCATATCAGAATAATTCAAGATGCATGAGGATAGATGTTTGAAATGAAGATGAATTGTAGTACCAACTTGAAATTTTTGTTGAGACTAAGTGTCAATTTTGTATGTTAGTGTTAGCCAAGTCTTGATACTGATTGACTGAGGTTGAAGGTGTATGTACCTAGTTCTAGTGAGTAGTCCCAGACAAATGTTATGTACTTTGTGTACATTTACTAATCACATTATGCATTTAATAAAAAATCAATTTGATAATTTGAAGGTATATAGCTGATTTTGGAAGTCATTTTGACTCACCAAGTTATCAAGTTCGTAGAGCAAAGAGGTAGGTAATTTGTAGGAGCTCTTTGTGTAAAGATACAAAGATATGTAAGTGCACATTTTAAGCTAAACATGTAAGGTTATTTTGAACTAAGCTATTAATTTGTGAAGTTTGTTAATTTTAAAACCCTAGTTTGTGAGAATGGAATCATCTACATCGATGAGTGAGAAGAGGGAAGCATTAAAGGATACTAATGTAATTTTTTTCCCCAATGATGCATACCCTCCACCAAAGTTTAAGGCATATCAAGAAATTACATTGAAAGGAGACTCACTAGGATAATTATCCTCAAGTCCACCCTCATTGATCATGGTTCATATGTAAGATCATGTTTTATTCAAAAGATTGGAGAGATAGGTGATTTTAAGCTAAGCAATGCCAACATCAAGTTGTGTGAAGATTGGATGTTCAAGGATATGACCAAGCTAATGGTTAAGAAGGGGTTAACTCATGCCCTACCATTCTCTAAAGGTTTTAGTGTTAAATGGATTAAGATTGTGCTAAGTAGGATTACATGACATAAATTCTTTGGTTGGAGAACTAACCAATCAAAGTTACAAAGTCCATTATACATCACGTTAATGGTTACCTTATTTTAGATCAAGTATATACTATTTTTTGTCAAGAATAGTAATTTTTCAAATCTCTCACTAAGGAAATTTGAGTAATTGAGGTATGCCAATCAACATGATTAAGGGTTCTATAATTTAGTTTGTAGTTTTTATGGTTTCTCCTAAGTTTTATCAATCAAGTCAACTAAATAGTAGCTATGTGTAGCTATTAACATTGTAAGAATTTGGTATTTCTCTAATACAATGTTAGAAATTGTTATTGCTTTAATACGATACAAGAATTTTCCTAAGGAAAGAATGAAATGCCAAGATCTAGAAGCTTAAGAGATAGCACAAGAGAGAAAATATATGATCAAATGAGAATGGCTAGTAGATAATTGGATATTAGATAATTGGATGAATACATCATAGAAGTTCCTTGTATATAAAGGAAATCAAGATGACTCTAGGAGTCATGCAAAGAGATAAGCATACCAACTAAGCACATGTCCACGAAGAGTCGATTATCCTTCATTATGCATGAATGTACATGCAAAAATGAGAGGATAAGAATGTAAAGGTGTACCTCATAAAGAGATGTAGTAGACAACATGTGCTCAATTGGAGTGCAAATAGACTATATGCTAACATGACAAATCATATGAATATGCAAAATCCAAGGTGTCTACATGAAAACTAATATGGATATGCATTATCCTAAGTAAACTTAAGTAAAGTGTAAATAGTAAATACTTATTTACACCAAAACCCCCCTTAAGTACAACTTAGGGAAATTTAATTAAGTTCATAAAAGCTAGATAATAATGTAAGATGGATCCTGACTACTAGGCCATGTGAGGTCCCCATATAAAATATGCAAGTGGAAAAGATATATGCAATGCAATCTCTCATAAAGTGGAGAAAGAGGGAAAACCACATGGGAAAACCCCTCTCCAAAAAGAAAGATAAGTACAATAAAAGAAAATGAGAGAGAAGAAGACCTCATGTGAGGAAAAGATCCCCCATAATAGATAAGAAGAGGAAGATAGAAAAATTAGCCTCCCCTCAATGTAGAGTGTACACCTGTGGTAGATTCTCTAGGCTTGACATAGAAACTACTCCATGAGTATAGAACAACATTCTTCCCTTAGGAAGAAACATAACCAAACGTGTACCAATGAAGCCTCTCCCATCTGTAGGAAGAAACCTTGAAATCTATGAGATCTCTGAAACTTTCTTAGGTGTCCCCATATCAATACTAAAAGGTGTCTCCTCCAAATCATGTGTACTATACCACTCTACTAAAAATGAAAAATTATGATCAACTAAGGATGAATGTAGAACATACATCAAAGATTCAAATATTTCCTCTAAAGGGAAAGTGACCTCCTCCAACTATTGTATTAAATGATCTACCATCATCTCAACCTTGAAAGACTAATAAAATAGAGAATGAAGATGAGGGTTAGCATTCTCCCTCACCCAAATCTTCAATATAATACTCCACAAATAAACTAGAAATTTTTTTCAAGTAGTCATTCCATGGAACTAACTCTAGAAGACAATGAAGATCCTTCTACACTAAATCATGTGAATACTAGAATCATCAAGAAAAATAGTAGATGAAATATCAATAGGAGAATTAGAAGCTAAAACTAGAGTCTTTGGATCATCAAGACTTTCAATATCATAAAAGTTTGAATCTTCCATAAAGGATGCTCATCATGGGGAATATTAACTACATCATCAATTGGAAGGAGACAATTTGCAACTAGATCTTCTAGTAATAGAGGAACACGAGGATCTCCAAAGTGCTCCCAAATAATATACTAGTGTATTTGTAGGCATTTAATACCTACTAGCTTGCTATCAACTTTAGAGAAGAAAGATGGGCTAATGCTATAAGCAATCAATCCCTTTATATGCATATTCCTATCACACCAAGCTAACTTTTTGAACTTTGAGTTAGGCTTAGGAATAAGTCCATAAATATTAGGCAAGAATTTTATCCATCTACAATATGTAATGATTCCCCTTTCCCATGTGATCCTTTCCTTTATCATAATATAAATGTGAAGAAAGGGTGAAGTAGTCATCCTTGAAGGTAGACTAATTTGATTCTTCTTGAAAAGATTCTTGATTTCATCAATTTCCTTCTTGTAAAAATGATGTTCTTCATGTCCATTATTCTTGCAATATGCACAAGTAAGAAAATCCTTCTTGGATAATTTACCCTTATTGTTGGAGGTATCTTGTGGCGAGGAGGTTGAGTATTCTTTCTCTTCTTGTGAATTTTGTTGGCATGATTTTTTTTCTTCCTATTAAATCCTTTTCCTTGATTCCCTTTACTAGCCACCAATACTTTTGAATTTGAAGTCTTGAGAATCCCCATGCTCATCAAATTTTATTCTTATACAATCAACGTCTTTGTCAAGGAATCAAATGAAGTAATGGTGTAGGAAGAACCTAAGGTCAACTTGTGAGTGTTGAAGCTCGAAAAAGATTATGCATACTTTGAGAAAGTTTTCTCATCAAATTATGGATCAATTTTTCATCCTCTATGGTAATTCCACAATTCTTAACCATTGACATTAGCTCATGTGCCTTGGTGATATAGTCTTGAATTGTGTCAAACCCTTTTGGATCTAATGACATGAGATTTTCATAAAGTTCAAAATCTTGAGCTTTTTCTACTTTTAGATACAAGCTATCAAACGTATCACATGCTTCCCTTACTATTTTAAAATTATCAATATGGAAGATAAGATCTTCGTTACATACTTCCTCAAAGTATCATTAACAACCTTATTGTTAATATGATTCCATTCATTTAGTTTATCGAGATCAGATGCTGCAACCATGGTTCCATCAACATAATCAATTAAACCTTTTTCCATCATTTTACTCCATGCTCTAATTTTTCATGTAGCATAATTATGTGGAGTTAAATGTGGAAACCTAGGAGAACCCATGATACAAAATAAAAGAAGACAAGAGAAAGAGAAGTGCAAACACTCAAGACACCCCCCCCCCCAAATGGATGGTTTTGCCACTTTATACTTAGTGCATGTACAATTTCAACTTTTCATAATTAACTAAAGCGGACTTCTAATTTTGATGGTTACAAAAAATGGAAGCTATATCAGACTCAACTAGATAAGACACAAGATCTCACAAGGATCTAAATTAATTACAAGTATCAAAACAGGAAAAAAATGACCAAATTCTAAAACTACTATGTCTACTCAGAATTACTCCAACCTGATACTTGATCTAGAAAGTAGACAAAAAAATGCACTTTCAAAAAAATTTGCACCTATATATGTGTGCATATGAGCCCAAATGAAGCCTTCGAAGTTGCAAAAATTGGAATTTTCAATATTTAGGAAAAACCAAGAACATGGATTGCAAACAACCTACAACAATGTGTAGATCACTAAATTCTACCCCCCCAAAAAAAAAATTGCTCGAAAAAAGGAGTCCATATGAGGGAGATATTGTTGTTTGAAAATTACCTCTATAATTATTTTTCTTGAATTGTCATCATTGAACCTCCAAAAAAAATGACTCTAAATTTCGCATCAGATGTCCAATTTTGATGAAATAAGAGTCAATTTAGGGGTTTATTGACCTTCTGACTATGATGCCAACATATGATTTGCACCAGCAAACTCCAATATTGACTTGCAAAAAATAATCTCTCCAATGGCTATGCAATGAAACTCCTATGGCTCTGGTACCATGTAAGAATTTGGTATTGTTTCAATACCATGTAAGAGTTTGGTATTGCTCCAATACAATATAAGAATTTTCCTAAAGTAAGAACGAAATGGCAAGATCTAGAAGCTCAAGAGATAGTGCAATAGACACAAGATATGATCAAATGAGAATGGATGTTAGATAATTGGATATCAGATAATTGGATGAATACATCATAGAAGTACCATGGATATAAATGCAATGAAGATGACTAAGATTCATGCAAATAGATAAGAATAATAGCTAAGCACATGTCCACCAAGAGTGGATTATCCTCCATTATGCATGAATGTACGTGCAACAATGAGAGAATAAGAATTTTTAGGTGTATATCATAAAGAGATGTAGTAGACAACATGCGCTTAATTGGAGCACAAACTATTGTGTTGTCAACATGACATCTCATATGAATATGAAAAATCCTAGGTGTCTACATGACAACTAATATGTATATGCATTATCCTAAGTAAACTTAAGTAAAATGTAAATATTAAATACTTATTTACACCAACATACATGAATTAGAAATTGGTCAAGGACCATAACTATGGTTTGGGGAAGTCACAACCAATACAGCTTATAGAAAACCATGGAACAACTAGGAAGGCTAAGAACACATCTTATAAGTTTGGTTCTATTATCATATGTATATTTTTTTATGTACAAAATCATTTTCCCACAGTTGGAGATGTTGTTTGGGATAAGAGGTGGCCTATGATTGAGCATATAAATGAGTATATTGATCAAATAGGTGAGAGTTTTGAAACCATTATGGATGGCTATTTTAAATACTTCAAGAGGATGATGAAGAATATGTCTAGAATACCTAAGCCATACTTGGTCAGTATTTTGATCATGTATGCTTTCTTGTTCATACAAATTACACATATGTATAGGTCGTAATACCTAGATTGGCATGGGTGAGCCCCACACATTATTAAATTAATGTCGATGAAGTGTCAACCACCATAACAACATTTCTGGTAAAAGAATTTAAGAAAATGTCAAGCCATTCAACACATATGAGATTTCAAAAATAAAGATGATGACGTAGATGAAAGTTCCCAAGTTGGATAGAAAACAAAAGAAGATGATCCAGGATGTGGAAGGTAAGCATGGAAATACTATTAAAGAGTACTAAAGGTAATGGAAAAGAACACAGTAGTGATGAAGGTGATGGTGAATAAGATGAAGGAAAAGGAAAGGAACTTGTTTTTTTTGAGCCCAAGGAAACTAAAGGAAAATATGTTTATATAGGTGAGCCTAAGGTAAAGAAGAATTTAAATAAAGTGGAAACCCTACTGACTTCAACATCATAGAGAGTCACCATGAATAGATATAAGGTAGAACGTCATATAGCTACCAAGATATTAAGAGAAGGGATAGTTAAGATCATAAGACTGGTGAAGGGAAAAATTTCTAAAAGGAGCACATTAGAAGATAAATGGGATAAGCAAGGTAAACAAAAGAAAAGGCCTAGAAGAAAGCTAGTTGTCAAACTAGATGATGATTAGGATGATGAGGTTGAGAGGACTAATTTAGATAAATTTATTCAATTTCAAATTGTTCCAAGGAGAACATCTCATGGCATTGATAAGGTATGTGAAAATTTGAGGAGTTTGGTAGGGTTAACTAGTTTTAAGCATATCAAGTAAGAAACTTTAGAAAAAATTGATAAAGAAAAAGTTGGATAGGTAGTTGTAGATATGATGGTGAATTTTAATTATTCACCAATATAGATATGGGAAAAATTACCATAGGAATTGTATAATAAAATTGATGTAAAATTGAAATGGGCACTAAATATAGAAAGGAAAATGAGACAGGCCACTTTAGCTCAAGTTATGGTTGATATAGGAAAGCATCATATGGCAATAAAAATGAAAGAGTATGAAAATAAATTTATGATAGAGATAAGGGTATACAAAATTTTGAGTAATAAAATTAAAGATGTTGTACAGAAGAGTAAGATAGTGTGGAAGACATTTTTTGGAACAATGCCTATGACTATAGAGGAAGAAGAAAAGAATGAAGGATGAGTTTAATTGGATAATGAAGAAGATATCTATAATGATGCCAAGAATTTCATTGAAATAATTTAGAAGATGGAAGAAGAGAGTGTGAAGGAAATAAAGACAGTCACTATTGAGGATGAAAACCTAGATAATATATTGCCCAATATGACTATAGTTGAACAAGAGTTAGATAAGCTAGTGTTTGGTGAGCTTAAAAAAGAGGAGGAATCTCCTAAATCTATCAAAGACACATTTCTAAAATCCAATCTAACGATTGTGCAAATCAAGGAATACCAAAATATTGGTGATGAGTAACCATCTCAATGGGTAATATTATGTCTAATTTGTAGATCTAAATTTGGTGTTGAAACTAATGTACAAATGTCAGACAAGGCAAAGGATGTTCTACTTGTCGACTGATAGAGTAGGTTGACATGTGAGGAGAAAGAGGAGCTAGAAAGAAAGACTACACAAGTAGATTTAAATATACTAGAAGCAATGAGAAGTCAAATGTCTCATGACATCTAAATGAGCAAGAGAAGGAGATAGTGCAACCAAGTTCCACTAGTGAACTTTCATTGACTAAGGAATAAAGACTCACAAAGGAGCCAAAAGGTGCTGAGAGGATACAAACTATTATTGAAAAATATATTCTAGAGCACCAAACTCAAAATATACAATTATCATTGTTAATCTATATTAATCTAGATTCTAAAGGAAAGAGGATTAAGAAGATAGAGGTTTAGTCACCTAGCAAGCCAATGACACTGGATGAAGTTATTGTGATTCCAAATTGGGATACTAATAACTTGACATATGAGTAGGTGAAAACCTTGCAATACTTTTTGGAAAGGAAGACAAGGAAAGAAGAGCTAAGAAGGGAGGAACAACAAAAACAAGTGTTACATACATGATCCCATATTTGGAATGGGATCTTGAAGGCCCTCCCCCTTGCTAAATCTAGGGCTAAATGGAAAGCTGGAATGGGAGACAAAATCCTTTTTTGGTAGGATAGCTAGCTGTGTTACGAACCCCTCATTAATCACCCCATATTTGGTAGGTGAGTTGATCAGTGTATTGGCAGATACAATTTGATGGTAAGGAACTACAGAAATGGTAATGAATGGCACAATCTGGCTAAAATTTTGCAGGACCTCAAGCATTTAATGTCCTCTCTAAATGCCATCTTCATCAACTAGAATGGTGACTATTTAGTTTGGGGAGATTCGTTAGGGGGGCTTTACTCTATGGCCATCGACTATCTATCCCTTGTGAGTAAAGAGGAGAAACCTATCTGGGCCAAAGCCTGGATCCCTGGGCTTTCACCTAAGATAAAAAATTTCTTCTAGCTCCTCCTACAAGATAAAATCCTCAGCCAAATCTTACCTAATAGATGTTTCCTCTGTAAGAAAGATCTAGAAATGGTTAATCATATGTTCATCCACTGCCCCTTCTCCTCCAGGGTGTGGATCCATTTGACTACTAACCTAGACTTCAACTGGTGCCCTCAAGCTTGCATCCAAGATTTCTTTAGTCAGTGGAGAAGCCACCACCAAGGTTTGAATTCTCAGTTATTGAGCTCTTGGATCCTCCCACACTTCTACTGGGGAATCTAGAAGGAGCACAACAATAGGATATTTAGAGACAAAGAGGCCCCAGAGGTTATAATAGCTGAGAAAATTGAAAGCCTTATGACAGAGAACTATGCCATAACCAGAGAAGGAGACATAAATGTTGGAGGGAATAGTAAAGCCAGGAAAGAAGATAGGATCAAAAGAAGACATGAGGCTATTTGGTCTTTTCCCCCTGAGAACTTGCATAAAGCCAATTTCAATGGGGCAGCCAAAGGGAATCTAGGTCCAGCTGGATGTGGAAGTATCATAAGAAATAGTTTGGGAGGTGGCATTGCTGCTATCTCTTCCTCTATTGGCCACCAAACCAATCATCTAGCTAAAGCTAGTGCTGCTAGGTTCACTATTAAGTTGGCCCTGACCTCAGGGTTTGAGCAGATGTGGCTTGAAGGTGACTCCTTAAATATAATAAATTGCATTTTAGGAGTCACAAAACCCTCCTGGACCATCGAAAGCATTATTGAGGACCTAAAATTGGACTTAAGGAAATTTAAATACTACCATGTCAGCCACATTTATCGTGAAGCAAACATGGTCGCTGACTAGTTCGCTAATGAAGCGGTTGCTAGCAACTCGATGATGACGTGGGGAAGCAACAATGATTTTCTGGCAGTAGTGACTGAGCTAATCCAAAAGGAGAAAATCCATGGCACCAACATAACGTCCTTTTAATGATGATAGGATTTTCAAAATTGTACTTCAAAAAGGGAATTATTTGGAGTTATGCAAAACCCCCTCTGCTCCATAATCACATGTATGGAAGACACAAGCTGAAGGAAGCTAGAAATAAACCCATAAGCACGCGCAAAATTATTTTTTCTCTCAGCACCCTTTTCTACTTTGAACTCAGCAATACTATTAGTTGTTTAGGGTTAGTTGAGCCAAAAACTACAATGGTGGGAGAAAGGATCAGAAGAGAGCCATGGGGCGAAGCAAAGAGATGGAAAGAGAAGAGGAAGGTCTGGAGAAAGCTCCAGAATGGAGGTATAACCAAATTCATAGAGAAGCTTCATGGATTTGATGCGGGGGTTACTAAAGCTATGGTTGATTCCTAGAGAAATGGCAGGGTCAAAATTGATGGTGTTTCCCACCAAATCACTGAGGGTCTTATTGCGAAGGTGACTGGCTTGAACTTCTATAGGGACAAGAAGATGTCTACCAATGCTGTCAATGACTTTGTTAAGGATGATAAGGAGAATAGAAAATTGGTCAAGATTGACACCTACTATGACATTAATTCCATCAAAAAATTTTGGAGGTATGTGCTCAAGATTATCATTGAATATGTCACTCTTGACCCCAAGTTTGATAGAATCAAGACTCATCATTTTGTTCTGTTAAATCATTTTACACAAAAAGTGAAAATTTCTTTTCCTTTTTACATTTTCACCTCCATGGCAAATAATATAGAGGGGTTCAAGAAATGCCCTATCAAAAATCTTGCCCTTCATGACAGTCTCCTGCTTCTAATTTATGAGTTCTTGAAAACCCAAACTAGAGGTAAAACCATTGGGGATTTCGGTAGTGCCTCGGAGGACACTACCAATTTTGATTCTAGGGATGAGCTTGTAGTGAAATCAGAGAAAATTGACACCCCGAGAAAAGCTATCCCTGTTACTCATGATCCTTGCATCCCTAGCAGGAATAGGTCCAGATGTCTTCCCCCTATCCCCCATCTCCTCATCCTAAGGAGGTGAAAGAGGCTAGTGATGATGATGTGGAGTCTGATATAGAGTTTGAGGAGGAGGACTCAGAGATGGGGAAGGAAAGTGAGATGGAAGAAGATAAGGGGAGAGAATATGACAAGGAGGTGGTGACCCCTAAGGACCACAAGGTTAACCCCAAGAAAAGAAAATTGAACTAGGCCCTACCCCAAGAATATCCCAATGACACTGTTGATGTACCCCCCAGCCCCACCCCACCCAATTCTCCTTAGGAGGTTACCATTTCGCCCCCAGAGGAGATGATTGAAATCATGGTTGAAAAAGGGGGGGAGGTAATCAGAAAGAACAAGAGGAGGGCATGGAGGAACTTCTATGGGGACAAGGTCAGTTTGGGTATTGTTAGAACTTGCTAAAATCTAGGTGCTGGAGGACATTGACAAAAAGTACCCACTACGATGAGCTCATTGACCTGACTCTTTTGGTTATCTCTAAAAATGTGCAAGAAACTGGCTTCAACTTCCTGAACAATGCAAAGAATAGTCTGATTGACAAATTTTGTTCCATCAAGTGGCTTTTTCATGAAATTGAGTCTTTGAAGGATAGGAGCAACTAGCCCAACAACTAGGATACTAACAAGGACCATAAAGCCAGAGGAAGCAAGGACTAGGTTGGTAGCCAAGAGAAAGACAGAGGACAGGTCTCCAGAGACCATCAGGATGATAGACTCACCTAGCTTGAGCAGAAGGTCCAAAGGCTGGATTTTGTCCACCAGATAATCACCAAACAGATAGTGGACACCCCTCACACCTTGAATGAGAATATTGTCAATCTAGGGGACTATCTAACTACAACTTGCCTTGAAAGGGATGCAGAGCAGAACACAGAGCAAGGATTCAACTAGGATGAATTTCAGAAAGAGGCCAGTGACTAGGTGAATCAAGAGAACCAGATGAAAACTCCTACTAGGATTCAGGAAGGTGTGGCTAGTCAGAAGGACAATGATGCTCTAAAAACCCTGTAGGTCATGGACACGAACAACCACTAGCCTATTCACCTGGCTTTTCTTTTCTCTCTTTGGCCTTTGTACTTTGGCTTCAAGCCTTCTTTTGTCTCAAGCCTTTTGTGGCGATTTTTTGTTTGTTTAGTCTATTTCATCTCGCTCTTTTTGCTATAAAACTTTGGGTTTCAGGATCCCTGTAAAACTTGTTTTACCTAATCAAAAGCAAAAACAAGTGTTACATTTTATTAAGGACATTTTCACACAAATATTTTTGTGTAGAAAACCTTAAAGAAAAGGATCTTATTATGCCCGAACTAGTTCAAATTGTTGAAAAGATCAATGATACAGACATTGATCCAAAAGAGAAGATGATGTAGTAGACTACAAGGACATTTGAGAATAAAGTTATAGAGAAATTTTCCATGGAATTGACATTATGACAAGCTCATTTAGCAAACCTTGTAAATATTGCAGAAGAAGTTCTTATGAATATTCATTCTTTGTATAAAAAATTATGTAATGCTACATTATTTACAAAATAAAACCAATAGCTTATAAACTAGTAACATGTAGAGTTAAAGCCCATAGGGCATTTATTGAGCATAGACAGAAGTTTAAGTTTATTCCATTTTAATATATTAAAATTTTCCCAATCTAGCTCAACCAAGTTGGTGGATAATGATGGAAGAATATGGGCTAAGATTATCTCTATTAAAATAATATTGATACCTCACTTGGAGGTTATGCAAAGAGAGCTTGAGTTAGTAAAGTAGGTAGAACAATGAGTTCCAAATATCTATATGACTAATAGATCTATAGATCTAGCTACTATGCTAGAAATAAAGATTTAAGTTTTGGAGTCTATAAGAACAAGTTGGGACCATGCTTTAGCCATGATAGTATAGATTCACAAATCATTTTTAGAAAAAGAAAAGGTAGATAATGGATATGATCTGATGAATAATAAAGGGATCAAATAAATCAAGAATGTTTTTATAGAGAAATAAAAATTGGTTTTCAAAATCTTTGAAGTTATGCAGGTAAATATTGAGTGGAAAAGTTAGTGCATGTACAATGGATGCTAAGTAAGGTCTAGATTAGATTCATAGGAAAAGTACTTGTATTTCCATTTTGTATTGAAAATATTTTGATCATGAAAAAGAGTTTTTACCACTCATGTCAAACGGGGATATTGTTAATCCCTAAGTCATGTTGTCTGTTAGTGTCAAACACTTAGTCATTCACTAGGGAGGATTATTTGGTCATACCTATTACCAATTCATCCCATATAGGTTAAGAAAAGGAACTATGACTTGTAGATATTCTAAGTGAAGTACTGAGTAATATTTTTCATTGAGTGGACTAATGGTCACCCAATATTCACATGATTCCAAAATGAATCATAGATACAATGAATGTTGAGTCAGTTAGAGTTTAGTTGATGTTGTGTGTGGTATAGAGAGAGTTATTTAGTATAGGATGAGTAAAGTTAATGATGCTAAATAGTAGGAAGAAATAATTTATCACAAGCTTTAGTATGATGTAAGTTCCAATTAACACAATTTTAGATTTTCAATTTAGAATGGCACTTAAATCTATTTAAACCATTTTTGCAGAGCTAGAAGTGTGTTTTGAAAATCAAGGATGTAAAAAAATAGGTGATTATGTATTTTTTTTAGGGTCATTAATCCCTAGGAAATAAAATCCACCAATAAGAAAATTGGATGTTCTAAAAAAGAAAGAAAGACTGATTTTAGATTGTGTATTTGGATTTAGGAGGTTCACACAATCATCTATTTAAGGAGGGTCTATGAGATAATATATGTAACGTTATTGTGTGCATAAAAAGTGTGAAGGAATGGATACATGAAAGGTTTATGGTGGATTAAATAGAGTGTACAGATTGAGTAGAGGATTGAAGTATGGGGATAGAGGTATATCATACCCAAGAGGTGATCAGTTAATCTACATAGGAGATCTGTTATCCACATATTATTGAAAACCAAAGGATCACATACTAATACATTTTAATAGCTGTAATAAAGATTTAAATATCTTAATAGAGTGGTCCTAACAAACCTTTTTAAAATAGAGTAATTACTTAGTTGTAAGGTTAAATACTTTCATCAAGGTATACTTGATAATTCTTTTAATTTCTTAACAAGGTAAAAGCCCTCATAGGGTAGATCATCAGTAGTGGTCCAATTTGTAGCACTAATAGGAAAACTCTATTGCTTAAGTAGTGAAGATTTATATGTGCCATCCCCACCACATTTAGGGTTCTTGCATAACCAAACCTTTGTGTTATGTGTTCATGATTTTCTTACATATTTTATTGATGTTATTTTTGACATTAAGTCAAGTTTGTTATTAGTGACAAAACTTATTTAGATGTTGTATGCCTACCGAGCTCATCTCATAGTCTACAATTTTTTCCATGTAATTTAGTAGCCACCAAGCTTCACAGTTCCTACCGAGCATTCCAATAGTTACCAAGTAAATTCAAGCAGTGTGAAGTCCTACAGTTCCTACCGAGTAGTTCAGTGGTTACAAAGCTTCATAGTTTCTATCATGCCATTAGTTCATGTGAAGTGAAGTCAGTGTTGACTAAGTGATGAGGTGATTGGTGTTTATCAAGTTCAAGTATGGTAAACGTGGAATTCAGTTTCTACCAAGTTACACAATATCTACCAAGTTTCTAGTGTAGAATAAGTTCAAGACTACTCTAAGATGATTAGTATGGAAATAGCTTTCAATTCTATAGAATGCATGACGATGTTGAGTAATGATAGTGGACATTGTGTATTAGAAATTCACCAAGTAAGTCTTCAAAACTTGAGTGTCTTCATTTGAGTTGACTTTGTAATATTGGTGTTAACTTGTATATTGCCTAACTTTGTAATTTGGTAAATTGGATTGATATATATGTAATGTATTGTATAATATCCAAAAGAGACATGATAGATAGATCGATGTATGTATGAATGAGAAACAAGAGAAAAGAATATGTAAGAAGCATTCAAATCAACAACAAGTGTATTGTAAGGCCATATCAACAAAGGAGCAATAGATTCATATCTATCACATAAAAGTGATCAGTACTTCAAAGAATCTCTATCAGAAAATTAGTTGTAAGTTACAGATCTACTATTTCATTCTAATTGTTAAACTAGTCCAAAAATCCTATAACAAGGTACACTTAATAGTCTTTTTTCAAATCTCTTTATCGAGTGCATACTTCATTATATGTTTGTAAAATTCTCTAACAAGGTGGACCTAGCAGTCCTAATTATTTGAAATAGGGAAGATCATCAAAAGTGATCAATGTAAGCCTTAACAGGCCAACTTTATGCTACAATATCAAATTTTTGTGGGTATCATCCCCACTACAATTTTACTTTCTATTTGGAAGGTTTCTGGGTCACCAAACTATTGTGTTCCTGTGCCATGAATGTTTATGTTTTTAGTTTCTCATGCATGCAGTTAGATTTGATTTAATGAATTAAATAATTATTGGGTTATTTCAATTAACGTCTAAATTTGATAAAGTTTTAAGGGTACTAATTCACCCCTCCCCTCTTAGTAACCTAGCATATTCTTGAATATTTCCAACAATTGGTATTAGAGCATTGTGGTTCTCAGGATAAAGCTTGATTGCTTAAGTGACGATCAAGGACAATGGAGATTTTTAGACTTGATAAAGCAATTGACAATGAAAAGCTAGATCTAGAAATGGGCATTGAACAACTCAAGAAAGCTAAGGAGCAACTTTCCCAATCCCTAAAAAGAAGGAAGGAACTTGCAAATCTGATGAATGATCACTAGTACATTGAAGAAAAGATTGAAGATATTTTTCCTTCAAGTTGTTCAGATGAAGAAAATAATGCAATCAAAGAACTCTTAGAGAAGAATGGTTCCCTACAAGAGGAATTGAGAAAGCTCAAAAGAGAACAAAAAATTTAGCTAGTAAGGCTATGTGAAATCTTGGAGCAAAGGAACAAGATAAAAGAAGAAATGGATAAAAGAAACAATGAAATCTAGAACCAATCCCTTTAGCATGAAGATCTTATAGATCAATCTCCAATACAAATGAAGAAATCATGAGTCTGAGATCTGAAAATAAAAGAATAAGAAGTGAGTTGAGATTTGAAATGCAAATTAGTGAATAATTGAAAAATGACCTAAACACTAAAAAGTAAGTCAAAGAGAGAATGATGAAATCCCAAGTAGACATGAATCAATTGAATCAACTAAATGAGCAGAATCTCTATAGAAAAAGGGGTAAAGTAAGAATTGAATACAAAGAAGAAGATGAGTCCTCCAAACAAAGTGCTCAAAGGAATCAAAGACCTACTTGCAATCACTATGGTAAGATATTTTATAAATCAAATAAATGTTGGAGTAATGGAAAAGAAAAACTCAATGTTAAATGTTACAATTGCAATCAATAAGGTGACATGGGTAATGAATGCAAAGAGAAACAAAAGTTTGAAGGAAAATGTTACAAATGCAAGAAACAAGGTCACAAGGCATCAAAATGAAGAACCAAGTCACTTATTCCAATAGAACAAATTATGAAAGCATTATTTGGTTGGGACTATAATACCTAGTGTAGATGTCATTACTCTAGAGAGTATGGACACATTGGCATGAACTATGTTAAACATCATACAAGGAAGAGAGATATCACCATAAGATGTTTCAGTTGTATAAAACTTGGTTGTCTAGCTAAGAATTGCATGAATATAGGTAGAATTGAAGATGAAAAGAAACTAAAAGTAGATAACATTAGAAAGAAAATAAGGTAGTAATGGATTCCTAAATCCACTGAGGATCCAATCCAAGCAATGATGGTCATGTCACTCAAGAAGTGGGTGAATCCACCATTTCCAACTAAGTTCTTAACTAAGAACTAGAACTGTATTATCATAGTCACAACTAAAATAGTTACAAAATTGAAAGGATACAAAGATCCCAATTAGTATTCAAGATATAAGGGGATCACAAAAGCTTAGTATCAGTTATCACCAACTATGGTTGAGTCATGAATTCTACCAAGCAAGATCGGGAGTAAATAGTCACACATGTTTGGTTATCGAGTTATGAAGTATTCATTGAGTGATCCAAACAGATAGTGGATGACAACCTACTGCACATAATGATGTCATCACAACTACTTTCATACTGAGCATTAATGGAAATTTTTTATCAAAAAGGTAGGAAATTGAATTCATTTTTTACCAAAATCTTGAAGTGTTAATGCGATCAAGCGAATTGCAAAGCGATCAAGCAATTTCAAGCAAAATTTGAAATAATTTATTTTATAAATTTTTTTTTTGTAACCTACCAAGTAGCCATGGTAGCATCAAAAAATAGTAGCAAGGAAAAGAAAGGGTTATAAATGTTGGTCTGAGGAGTCGAATGGAAAACAACAAATTTCAAACTTGTACCAAGAATTATAAAAATCCTCAATCCAAATAGAGCACAATCACAAATCCCTTCTAAGGTACTTTTCATTAATGATATTAAAACTCATTTTAAGTGTGCAATTCAAGAAATTGGAACCCTAGGGATGGATGATTCCCTAGGTGAATTATGTGTGAATGGTGTTCTTAACCCTAAGCATAAGCACTTGGAAGATAAGGGTTTAACCCACATTCCCCAGCTACCTCAAAGTTTCCAAATGAAATGGATTAGATACATCCTAAGCTAAGTTCATAGTAGTCAGTTATGGCTTGACCAACCAATTTTGATTACTAAGAAGATGATTCATCATATCACCAGCCTTCCCATGCTCTCTAAAGCCAAAGCTACTAAAGCCCTAGGTCGAGTGGAGTTAGAAAAGAAAACCCTAGCTGAGTGGGATGGTAGAGGCATGAAGATTAGTTGTGTAAAAAATTTAGAACTAAAATTTGGCATCCATGTGATAGCACACAAGATTTACAGTTTGAGTTGTCTCAATAGTGTGTTGTGTGAAGCAGTAGACTTGGCATTCAAAGTCATGAAAAATAATTTGTCATATGATCTTGCAAACTTATTGTTGAAACAGTTCAACAAAAACATGGAAAGGATAAGGACATCTAAGAACAATCCTTATAAATTTGGTTCATTATTGATATGTCTAATTTTTTATGTTCAAAATTTTTTCCCTTCTAAAGGTACAGTCATATGGAGAAAGGATGTGTTAGTTTTGTATGAGATTAATGAGTACATTGTAGAAATGGGTGAAAATTTTGATGGCATAATGGATAATTACTTTGATGTTTTCAAGGAGAAAATGAATAAAAAATTTAGGATTCCAAAGAAATTGGTCAAAGATTACAAAGATGATGTTTGTTTCATGTTAGACAGTGACAAATTCTACATTCAGGCAGTAATTCCAAGAGTTGTATGGGTAAAACCTCTTCCCTATAAGGTGAAAATTAATGAAAAAAAAGACATAATTGAAGCCATATTAAACAAACCTGTTGATCCAAAGGCACAACACTTTGGAACATATGATGAGGCCAAGTTAACAATAGAGCTTGAACTCAAGCTTCCATAGGTGGTTAACAAAGCCAAGAGTAGAATAGCAAAGATGAAATCCAACACACCTCTTTTGTTGACTAAGGGAAAGTGAGAATATCATGATGATGATGTAGAGGGTGAAGATGAGTTAGATAAGGAAGAAGAACTAGTGAAGAAGAAAGATAAGGTGATCATCACCAATCCATTAAAGCAATACACTGTAGTGTTTACCAAAAGTTCCAAGAAGAAAGGTAGTGAAGTTGTGTTTAGTAAGCTTCCTCTCACCTTCCACGAAAGATTGAAATAAATGGAAGAAGGTGCAGGCATAAACAACTTCAAATCATTGAAGTATGAGACTAAGATAGAGGCTGAGAAAAAGTGGATTGAGGAATTAGTGCTAACCAAGATGGGAAAATGGAAGTATTCCCCCAATTAGATAGATTCTCAGATTTCCAATGATCTATTAGAGAGATTGAAGCCAAGATGGGACTTAGCCATGTAGACATAAAGAGATATCTATGAACAAACCCTAAGGTAGTTGTTATTGAGTGTTACAAATGCTCAGGTAAATGATTCTTAGATTCAATACTTGTTTAATTTTGTTAAAAGATGTAGAGCATGTAATCAAGAATGCTACAAGAATGTGGAAGAATATTTATCACTTGTAGAAACCAAGTGACTCTCTAGTAGAAGTCAAGGATGATGACAGTGATGATGAGGAAGATGAAACAAATTTTGAAATAATTCAATTTGACAAAAAAGGAGTTGAAGAGGATAAAGAGGAAGAAGCTATTGAGAAATTCAAAGATGATGATGAGTAGATTAATCCTATAAAGATAGTTGCAGCAGTCATTGCCTCACTTCCTCATTCTCCAAGAAAATCAACAACCACATCAAATTTAGAGTTAGCTCTAACAAGTTTGATTATGACCACAACAGATAAATCAAATGTCCAATCACTCTTTTCTCCCTCATAGCTTAGTGTATCACTAATGGAAGTTTCTATCACTTCATCTACTAAGTTGCAGCCTCCCTCTTCTTCAATTCTTGAGTCAAGTTCATCAAAAGTGAGCACAGTATGTTTTAAAATTTTATGTTCTTCAGTAGTAAGTATAGTTTCAAGTTCTACAATTTTGGATTATATAGTTTTTTTTTCTATAGCTTTGGATACTTCTGTAAGTATGTCGCCTTTGGATTCAGTAAGCATTCTAGACAATATTACATCTATCGGTACTATATTACTTTTTATTGCTAGTCCTGCTATCTCTACTATTGTTTCCATTTCAGATTCTAAGGTAGTATGTACAAGGGCAATTAAACTCAAGGCTCAACCTTGTACAATAATTTTGAGTGGAAAAGAAATAGAGGAGGATATTGATTTAGATGAGGAAATTGAGATTCCAAAGTGGGATTTTGATAATGCCACTATAGATCAAATGCAAATAGCTAGTTAGCTCCTCTAAAAGAAAGCGAGATAGAAGAAATTAAGAGAGGAAAGAGACAAAGAATATAAAATCATAGAGAGTGCTAAGAATATTTTGACTGAGGTAATAGGTTTTGAAGTTGACACTTCTTAACACATTTTATTTCAATTAGAAGAAGCAATTTAGAAATTTAATGAGGACTCAAGTGGTCAGGAGAAATTGATTGAGAAAGTAGAGAAGAAATTTGATAACAAAGTGCTTGAGCACATTGCTCAACAAATTGCTATTCAACAAGTGGAGCTTTCCTCAATTTTGACCAATCTTGAAAGTTCTTGCACAAATGTAATATCAATTTTTGAAAATTTATGTAATGTTACTGAGTTCACAAAGGAAATAAAGAGAAAATTGAATAAAATTGATGAAGATCTAAAGGCTAGTGCACAACATTTGCAACTTGACCCTAGTTCAAGCTCTGTACATCACATGAAAATTGGATTCTTGTTAGATATGTAGGCAAAATTGTTGAGAGAAGAAGCAAGGATCTAATCTTCATTGATAGATATTCATAATATAATCCTTCCCATCATGGACACAAAGCAGAAGCACATTTTTCACTTAAAAACATTAATCCATGACAACAGCTTCTCAATTGCAGATCACATGACAAAATTCATTGCAAAAGTTAAAATTACTCTACATACATGAAAAGTTTTGCAAAAAAATTGGGATAAGAATCTAGCACTCATACTTAAGGTACATTTTGAGTTTCTTTCTTATATTGGTATCTCTATGTAAATAAGTTTTGAGTAAATCTTTGACATTATTGTCAAAAAGAGGGAGAAACAAAATGTATATATAAGAATCAGTATGTATAGATGTGAGAAACACTTAATATTTATATTTTATGGGAGAGAATCATACCAAGAAAAGACAAGGAAAGTATATTCTTATAAATAATTTGTTTGAAAAATCTCAAAAAGAAAAAAGTATACCAATACTGGGCTAGTACCACATTGTAATGTATATAAGCTTTGGCTGATAATTTTTTTTGTCACTAATGCCAAAGGGGAGATTGTTGACATTAAGTGAAGTTTTTTATTAGTGACAACACTTATTTAGATTTTGTATGCCTAGCAAGCTCATTTCATAGTTGAGAATGTTTTCCATGTAATTCAATTTCCACAAAGCTTCACATTTCCTACTATGCATTCCAGTAGTTACCAAGAAAATTTAGGTAGTGTGAAGTCTTTCAGTTCCTACCAAGCAGTTCAGTGGTTACCAAGCTTTTTAGTTTCTAGTAATCCATTAGTTTATGTGAAGTGAAGTCAATGTTAACTAAGTGATGAGATGATTGGTGTTGATCGAGTTCAAGTATGGTAAACGTGGAATTCAATTTCTACCAAGTTACATAGTACCTACCTAGTTGCCAGTGTAGACCAAGTTTGAGACTACTCTGAGATGACTAGCATTGACCAAGCTTTGACTTCTACCAAATGCATGATGATGCCAAGTAATGACAGTGGACATTGTGTATCATATCCAAAAGAGACATGATATATAGATGTATGTATGCATGACTAAGAAACAAGAGAAAATAATATGTAAGAAGCATGTGAACCAATAGCAAGTGTATTGTAAGGCCATATTAGCAAAGGACCAATAGAGTCATATCTATCACATAAAGGTGATCAGTAATTCAAAGAATCTCTATCAGCAAATTAGTTGTAAGTCAAAGATATATTATTACATTATAACAGGTGACCTAATCCAAAATCCTCTAATAACATAGACTTAATAGTCTTTTGTCAAATCTCTTTATCGAATGCATACCTCATTATATGTTTGTAAATCCTCTAACAAGGTGGACCTAGTACTCCTAATTGCTCCTAACAGGGTAGATCATCAGAAGTGATCAATGTAAGCCTTAGCAGGCCAACTTTATGTTGTAGTATTGAAGTTTTGTGGGTATCATCCCCACCCTAGTTTTACTTTCTATTTGGAAGGTTTCTGGGTCACCAAATTATTGTGTTCCGATGCCATGAATGTTTATGTTCTTAGTTTCTCATGCATGCAGTTAGATCTGATTTAATGAATTAAATGATTATTGGGTTATTGCAATTAAGGTCTGAATTTGATAAAGTTTTAAGGTTACTGATTCACCCCTCCCCTCTCAGTAACGTAGAACAGTCTTAAATATTTCCAATAGTTATTAGTTTTAATATCTGATATGTTATTATAGTAAATGTTCATTTGATTTATGAAATTATTGAGAAAAGGGTTATGGTGAAGCTATCAAATTTGATATTTATGTGAAGTTTTGATGTTTTATAGATCCTTATTCATAATCACACCCTTAGTATCTCAATTTTCATATTAGATTTCCAATATTTTTTCACTCCCCTCTCCCTAGCATCTACAATATGCCCTCCCTCCATAATGTCTAATTTGGGTCACCCTTGTTACTCTTTTGTATATTAAGACCAATCTTTGGATCATATACCTAAAAATGTGAATGGATCCATAGATTTGGAAAGCCTTTCTCTATACTAAATAGAGATATGTTTATGCTATAATAGTATGAAATCTCTAGTAGGATGGATTCTCTTCTAGATGCATATTTCCCATCAAAATTCATAGGGCTAAAGTCATAGCCAAGGTAGAGCATAGATCAGTGGATTGGACTTTAGTTTGCAACGATGAAGTGTGGCGAAAAATATGTCAGGAGCTTGGTGATAAATCGCATAATTGGGAGCAACTCAAGATGCAATTTGGAATAGGTTTCCCTTAGAGGAAGAGAATGATGAAATGATGTAGGAACTTATGTCTATGAAGAAAGGCTAGGAATAGATCAAGAAAAAAATTATATTTTTTAGGTCACACTAGTTTTGTTTAGGATAAGATAGAGGTTGAAATTGGTGACCTAAAAGTTTAGATTAAAGAAAGAGTGGAAAAAAGAGGAAGTGTAATGAGGAGACCTCAGGAAAAGGTGGATGGTAATATAGTGGCCTCCCAATAGAGGAGAAAGACTATTCATTCCCATAATCCTATGTTCTCCTTTCTAGAGTAGCTCAAGAAGCTACACAACTAGTTGATTGGAGTTTATATTTTTCCTCTTGTAGGTCTACATTAGATCCCTAGTGTCTAGTTTCTAATGTTGTTTATTTTGGATGGGTGGTTTCTAATGGTTTGGTGTAGCTGGTTCAAGTATTTTTGGATGGGGCATGATAGTTTCTTGGTTCCTTACTATTGGTTATTGAGTTTTTGGGTGATTTGGTCATCTACTTGGCCTTTGTGGCATTAGATGTGTTTTCTTTTAGTATCCTAGCCCATTTTATTTATTTTTTTGGCTAATTTGATTCTATTTTTAGTACTTGTTGGTTCTAGTAAGCTATTCTATAGGTGTCACTTCTCATGACTCTATCTTTATGTCTTTGGACTTGGTGTTAATTTTCCTAACAAGGTTTGGACCACATCATGCTTTACTACTTAATTAGAAAGGTTTCTCTTTATTGGAAAGGTAAATATATGTTTGAAGAAAACATCCATGTTCTTAGTGGGTTGCATGAGATTAAAGTATTTGATATTTTACTAGGAGGTAATAGTATAGTACATATTTTGGAAAATTTTAGGGTAAACTATAGCATATGATACATTCAGATATGAAAATATAACTATTGAGATTCAAATGCTTTATCTAAATAATGTTGTGGAATATGAATTTGATTACTATCTTGGAGATAATGTTATCATGGGTGCAAATGGGTGGCTTGATGTGGATACCCTTTTAGTCCAAAGTGGTCAATCATCATTACTTTGTAAGCCTAATTTTGAGCATAGGGTTTTGTGCTTCTCTATTTGTGGGCTATTCACATTTCATAGGAAAAATAAAGGGTAACCAAAATATATTTGCCTTATTTTGAGCATTGGGTTCAATATTTCTCTATTTATGGGCTATTAACATTTGGCAATCAAAATGGGTGGTTACCAAAATTGATTTGAGATGATGATTTATGATAAATCACTAGAAACATGCATCTTGTTTCAAGTGAAATTCCATCTAGATGTCTCAATCATTGTATTGAAAGGGATAATCTCAAGTTAAATAAGTATGTTTAGGATTTAGTGACAACATTCTTAAATATAATAAGTTGGAGATCAAAATAAATGATAATTTAATTGCTATATCTTAGAATACACTAGTAGAATGAAGGAAGTTTTACCTAGACATATGTACTAATAGAGAATATGAAATCTTCCCATACCCTAGAGAAAGGGATAAAGGTATCAATAATAGCAATGGGAAAAATCTACAAACATCCCTCAAAGATCCATGGGAAGGTGTGGAAAATATAATTATGCAATATTTACCTGAGATGAAAATTTGCCTCTTATATTCAATTGTCATTTTGTGATAATTTTTTATTAAATGAGGAAGGATAAGGGTCATGAACCAATATAACAAGAAAGGAAACATATATCAACTCTATCTTAAGTCATTACCACTAGGTAGAAGAGAAGAAGAAAATTGAGCTAAATAGCCAAATGTCCTACCTATCATCAAATTAAGAAAAAGTAACCATTATTCCATAATATCATCATTCACAACAACCTAGAAAACTAAACTTCTACTACTAATAAATTTTAAAGTATCCCATCCAAACACAAACTAGGAACCATAGTTTGGATTTAAAGTATAATACCCATTTCTCATAATAAAAAAATAAAAGAAAGCAACACCAATATAAAACTAGTCAATATAATTATTATTTTTCAAATAAAATAATAAACTAAACTAAAAGAGCATATAAAACTAGGATTTCATGATTTTATTTCCCATCATTGACTAGGATATTAAGATCTTCTAGCTAGTTATTTGCATCTTCACCACCTTATGCTTCTTTTGACTTTTCCTTCATGAGAATATCATGTATCTTTAACTTGATTCTCCCCATGATAGTGCCAAAGACCTCCCTTCTCATCATATCATATTGAATTCTAGAGGGATTGAAAACCATTTCCCAAAGTCCAATGTTATCAATGGCTTTAGAAAGCATACAATTTAGAGCATCAATTATTTCCTAGAGATCCTTTATCTTTCCTAAGAAATTCTTCTTTACTTCATCAATCAATCTATGCATTTTGACATAGGAACCCTCTGGGTTCCTACGATCCTCTTTAACATTCATTTTTCTTAGTAATGTCCTCATGTATGCCCATATAAACCTTAATTTGGACATGATATGTTTCTTGCTTCTCATTATTGATCTTAGATTAGTTTTGACAATTGAGTGTCAAAACACTTAAGAGAATTACTTAGAATATGTCAAACTAGTAATACATGTTGAGTATAACATGTAAATAGAAGACTGTGTTGAGTTGTAATGAGTGTTGAGTCACTCATGTGTCGAGTAACCTCATGTGCTAAGTGAACAACATGTGTTGAGCAGTTCAAGTGTCAAGTGAATAGTAGATATCAAGAAGTTTAGGTGCTGAGTTTGAGCCAAAAATTTAGTATGTTTTGAGCATCAATAACTTCAAGTGTTGAGTAACATAGATTGGACATATTTGTTTGTCATTGCACAAAAAACTATGTAAACCATTTTCAAGCTGACATAAGGTCAGATTTTGATTCTTTAAAGATAAGGATGAATCTATCTATGGAATCCCTATGTGTTTGCATGTATCCAATTAGAAAATATGAAGGATTAAGCACCAAAAAGGATGAATCTCAGCAATGGATTCATACCTAACCCTAAGCCACCAAAGTATTTATAAGGAAGATGAAGCCCCAATAATTAGAGGAGAGTGAATGAATAGAAAGTGGGTGAGATAATGTTATAGGAGGTAACAAGTGGTGAATAATTGAGTTTGTTTATAGAGCATTTCAAGGTGACTTAGCAATGAGAGTGAATTGCATAATTAGTTGGAGGAGAATGAAGAATAGAAGGATACAAAATTTTTTATATCAAATCATAAAGGATCAAGAAGGATACTATATGGATTTGATCTTTAATCAAGAAACCAAGGCCAATCACAAGATCTATGCAAAAAAATCATAATAGGTGATTTTAGTTAAATCTCCTAGGTGGAGTAGTCCTAACAAGTTATTGTAAGTAATTTAATAGGGTGACATTCCAAGTGGATTTTCTAAAGCCCCTTAGCTAGACACACTTCTAACCAGGTGGAACTTAATAGTATTTGTAAGCTTTTAACAGGGTAGGCCTTTCATAGGGAAAATCATGTTTCATGGTCAAACCATTGTAACCTTAATTTGCTACACCTTATTGCTATAGTAGTGAATATTTGTGGGTGTCATTTCCACCCTAGTTTTACCTTCTCTTTGGAGGGTTTCTAGGTATTCATATCTAGTCTTAAGTGTGTATGTTTAATTACTTACATGTTTTAGATGCATTTACTTTCCATGTTATTTTTAGTTCATATATTACATGCATCTAATTAATGGTGAAGATTTTAATAGATGAAGTTTGAACTTTTGAGTCACTTCCCCCCTCCCTTCAAAAGTATATGTTTCTCATTTATAATTCCAAAATTTAGTATTAGAGCTAAGTTCTCAAAAGAAGAAGCTTTGTAGCTTAGAGGAAATATCTTGAAATGGAAGTCTAAAAATTGGGAAAGGCCATTGAGAACTAGGAGATTGAAATACATCTCATACTAGATTAGGTAAATGAGGCTAGAGATACTTTGAATAGTCCCCTAAAAAGAAGAAAAGAAATTGCCATAGTAGAAAATGACACACAATACAACGATATTGACACCAAAAATCTATTTGCAAATGGTGACTCTAGTGAATTTGATGTAGCAATTGTAGATCTAATGGAGAAGAATAGAAAAAAAGTTGAAGAAATAAAAAATCTCATTTTGAAAAAATAATCACAAGCTATATTGCTATGTGAGGTGACTGAACAAAAGAAGTGATGCAGGAGCATCTTGGGTTACCTTGTTATACTGCTCATTTTTGTTCAGTCTACAAGTCGCTACCTAGCAAATCCTTCATGTGCCTAGAAAATCCTTCATGTGCCTAAACATTCCTTCATGTGCCTAGCAGTTCCTTCATGTGCCTAGCAGTTCCTTCATGTACCTAGTAGTCCTTCAAGGGCCTAGCAGTCCTTCATGTGCCTAGCAGTCCTTCCTATGCCTAGTAGTCCTTCATGTGCCTAGCAATTCCTTCATATGCCTAGTAGTCCTTCATGTGTCTAGTAGTTCCTTCATGTGCCTAGTAGTTTAGTAATGTGTCTAGCAATCCTTCATGTGCCTAGCAATTCCTTCATGTGCCTAGCAGTTTATTCATGTTCCTAGTAGTCCTTCATGTGCCTAGTAGTCCTTCTTGTACCAAGTTACTATAGAAATTCCTTCATGTGTCGAGTTACTATAGCAATTCTTTCATGTGCTGAGTTACCCAGTGTATGCTAAGTGACTCTTCATGTGCCAAGTTACCAAGTGTATGCCAAGTGTCTCTTCATGTGCCAAGTTACCTAGTGTATGTTGAGTGTCAGCATTTGGATGTGATTTCTATGAGCCAACTTGTGGGATTTATTTCAATCATGATATTTATGTTAAGATCTTTTCTTGGGATGTCTCTAGACCATTGTTGGGTTGGCCTTCCTCTTATGTAATGTTCTAGAATAATTTGTAAGCTATTTTGGCAAGTGTATGTAGAGTATTTAGGATTAGAGTTAGGTAAGCTTTTGGAAAGAGGAATTCTAGACAGAAAAACTAAAAATGTGAATTTGTAGTTGGATCTTTGAATGTGAATATACTTGTAATTGGTTGTATCCTAGATGTCCTTATAGATGGGAATGTATGAATATTTTTTGATGAATCAATAAAATTATTTCTCTCTTCTTCCTCCTTTGGTTTTTGTTCCTTTTGTTTGTTTCCATTGTGTCAACTCTTATAGGGTGGTTTGGATAGCTAGGTGAGCCTTTTTACCTAGTTATTCATCCTTTTCCTACATAGAGAAGAAAGATATAGAAGACAAAAGAATTTTGGCAAAAAGATTAGAAGAAAAGTCAAGAGAGCTATCTAGGATCTCAAACATGAAAATGGATACCTTAAGACAAATGATGAACACTCATTGTGAGTTGAATGCCAAGGACATTGAGATAACTACAATAAAGTTGCAGAATGAACAACTACGGAATGACCTAAAAAGAGAAAAGGAATTTGCTAAAAGTTTCAACAAGCCAAATGAAGCCATCAAGTACTTTGAGAAATTATTGAAATCCACTAGATCCAACATAGATACATCAAGATTGAGCTACACAAAAACTAAAGAAGGAGAATCATCCGAAGATGTTAAGGAAAGGAGAAAAAAAGGTAAGAACTTCCAACCCACTTGTCATAATTGTGGAAAGAAAGGGCATATCCCTAATGTGTGTAGGAGCAAGAGTACAAATTAGAATGCTAAGACTAAGAGCATGGTCCACTATCATAAGTGTAATAAACAAGGTCATCAGGCACATGAATGTAGAACTAGAACAATGCATGCCAAAAAATTTGAAGGATATTGCGACAACTATCAGAAATATGGACGTAGAGCCTATTGGCTCCTGATTTAATAGAATTTGAACAACCAAGTATGCAAGGTAAGAATGCATCTATGGGAAGCTATCTCCAATAATGGACACAATTTACCAGGAACCTGGGCCAACTATAAGGCTACACTCCTTCTTCACTTCAACTTCTACAAAACCTAGGTGGGTGAACCTATAGATTCTTTATATGGTACCAGTTATCAAAGCATACACTTAATCTAATATAAGAATATTTTACCCTTATTTCTCCTAATGACTCATAAAATGACACAGATCTACAGTAGCTAAATGCAAAGCTATGAATCTCATTAGCTAAGTCAGGGAATTCTATTATAGCTCATCAACATGAAAGGGAGAAGCATTTGATTAATGATGCTGATTCAACACAACCTAAAAAATGCACAGTATAACTTATATATGAGCAATGTTAGTATGCTAATAGAAACCAAATTTAAATAAAGCTTCTGCAAAAAAAAAAAAATTCAAAAACTTCAAGATAGACTAAGATGAGCTCTCAATTGAGAATATGAGCCATTAATGGGCTCTCTCAATGAGAAGCTCCCTTGTTGAGTGGCTTTGTCTAAATAGATAGGATGTATGCTCAAGCTTATGCTTCAAAAAGGGCTTCAAATGGAGTTGGAATTTGCATGTGAGTGTATGGTTTTGATGTAAAATGGCTTCTTAAAATGGAATTATGACTTTACTTCATGGATTGTGTTCTTTTGCAAAGGGGAAGGATCCAATTTATAGGCAAGAGGCTTGAGGGATTGAGAGCTAAGATGCAAGGATGGGGAAAAGCTCATGGAGGGCTCAAATTGCATGAGAGGAGAGCACATGGATTGTGCTTCCTTACAACCAATTAGAGAGTGAAACATGTCACAAGGTGAGAGGATGGAGGAAAGGGTAAGGATGAATCAACAAAAGAGGCTCAAGGGATAAAATCTTCATAAAGACCCTCATAATGGCTTGTAAGAGAAATGAAAGGGCATGGAATTAAGAGTCATTTATGGCCTAGTGGGCTTCATAAAGTTTTATGGTTGGGATATTTTGAGGGATATGAGAAGAATTTCAACTTGAGCTTGATTAGGAAGGTTTTAAGCTTGCTTAGGATTGTGCAAATGATTAGAGGATGGATTAGGATGGTTTAGGCTTAGCTTAGGGATAGGCAAGTGGATGGCATTTAATGAGGGTGGGGGAAGGAGGAGATATTTGTTAACTTTGGCTTGGGTTAGTAAGTCTTAACCTATGTTTAGGGAATGTGACAAGGTTAGGAGGGGATTAGGATTAGGTTTGAAGACATCTTCTAGAAGAGTCTAGACTTTGGATGAGGATAAAGACTTTCTAGAATAGTTTAGAACTTCCTAGGATGAGGATGAAGACTTTCTAGAAGAGTCTAGAACTTCATAGGATGAGGATAAATTAGATTTTTAGAAAATAAATAAAGTTTTATTTATTTCAAGGGTTTGGGTTGAGGAGATATTTATTATAACTTTTTTAATAAACATGAGCATTAATATTTAATCTTAATTAGATATTTTGAGTTGGGATTAGGGGTAGGAAATGATGGGATTAGCCTTTAATCAAAATTAAAGAAGGATTACAAGATTTTGGAAGAGGTTAGTGGTCTTAAGGAAATTGGCCAAGTTTTGGGAAAAAAATAATTTTTAAATTTATTTTGGGTTTTTTGGTCAATTTATTAATTAAATAATTAATAAATAAGGAAATAATGTTTAAATAAGATTTAAACATTTTGGTAGGGATTCCTTAATTAAATATTTTTAATTAAGATAAAGGGATTTAATGGCATAAAAATAAATAAATAAATTAAATAATTAATTAATTAATAAATGATGATGTCATCAAGAATTTTTTTAGAGAATAAAAATACTTTATTTTCTAAATGATTTAGGTGTCTACATTTTGCCCCTCTTTGATGTGATGCTGCCAGTGGCATGGCATAAAATATAAGAAAATAAGATGCCCAAGGCTAGAGTAGAAGAGGAGAGAATGGACTGCAAGATGCCCCCTCAAGAAGGCGGCGGGGAGAGAAAGTGAGGCTCAAAGGTTTCTTGAAAAGTACAAGAATTCAAGATGAGCAAGGAGACTCAGATTGGCTTAAGATAAGAGGTTTAGTTAGCTCAAACTCTCACTGTGAGAGAATGATAAAGGGAGAATCAGAGGCACAAGAGGAAGCAAGCTTAAGATCTCATGGATTGCAGAGGATGAAGGAGCGAAGCACTATTAAAAGGGATCCAAGATAGGGAGATGGATGATGGGATGATAAAGCTATTGCAACAAGATTTCAAAGAGTCAAATTCACGGAAGATGGGTTTTGGAGATCCCTAGGACTAGGATTGTGGAGCTCGAAAGATGAAGCTTGGTGGATTGATTAGAATTTTGGATCTCTAAGACTAGGATTGTGGATCCCTAAAGCTAAAAGTGCAGATTAATTCAAAGAGATACTGATGCATAAGCTGGGGTAGGAGAGACAGATGCTGGATATGGATGGGGGATAATGGAGATGAAGGGAAACCATTGAAGCTTTTTTTGAGTAGGGGGACACTTCAACGAGAAGTACCACCATGTAGTTGAGCACTAGATTTGCTATAGGACTATTGGTTAACTGCCAAGGTTACCAAGAACATCAAGGCCTTTTAACCAACTATCCAGAGGACTGATAGATTGACTCAAAACAAATACGCAAGGATACCCCTAGCATCAGACATGAATCCTAGAGGAAGTAGCCTGGAATCGACACTAGTTAACCCACAAGTAGAAAAGAAAAACAAACAAAAGACCTAATCAAGACTTTACGCTCAGATTGCCCCATTTGCAGTATACCATGATATGGAAGATCGTGGCAACCTTGAGGAGGGAACAAGGAGATTGCTTGGAAAAGATACTTCAAGACCCAAAAGGGAAGATTCCAAATCAAAAGAAAGAGAAAATCCAAAAAAGAACCATTTGCCAACGAGATGGGTACGATGAGGTACTAACGGACCAAGATCAGACATGAGGAAAGCTATATCCTGCAATGATTTATCAGAGAGAACCTAAGCTAGTGGATTTGGATGAGTGATGCGTCTGGAAAGCTAAACTAAGAAGTATAACACTTTGGTGATAGGAGATCTAGTTGAAGGATGCACTGGAATAGCTAACCAAGGGTTGTGCGATGTGTGCAAGATGCTGATCAAGGAGGAACTGACATGAAAGCTGGATAGATACAATGGTACTAAGCTAAAGAGGATGTACAAGCTAATGGACCAAGATATGTTGGAAATGTACAAGGTTGTTCATTTTTTGGTTTTTGTGAGATGGAAATGTTTGTGAAGGGTGGGATATCTACAATAGTTGATAGGTGGATAGGTAGATGGTTTGCAAAAAGCTTAAGGAAAATGGGTTTCTTTATGTGCATGTGATAGGATACAAGCTAGGATACAAGATTTGGCATATAATACAAGCTGGAATATGGTACAAGCTTTGGACAATATTTGGATATACAAGCTATGATACAACGGATGATACAAGATTTACAAGCTGGGGTACAAGATTTACAAGCTAAGGTACAAGGTTTAGAAGCTATACAAGAGGTATTTATAAGCTTCATTAAATTTTGAATATTTGGTCGGAACACCAAGGGAACAAGTAGGTGTTTTATTGGATTGTGAATGGATGGATGAGGGATAGGATAGTTATAGATAATGGATTAGTCTTAGTACACATGGCACCTAAATTACTAGGTTTTCACCAAGGTACCTATCCAAGGTGCTTTAATTGCCAAGTTTTCACCATTGGATGCTTATTTCTCTTTACTATTTTTTTTTTTGTATTTTTCAAAAGCTAGGTATACCAAGGATATTCAAGCATAGAACTTCTTGAGATGAATGATGTTAGTAGGATCATTCAAGACTTATTCTTTTGGTGTAGATAGCTGATAGGATCCAAAGCCAAAGGAGGCAGTGACAACATAAGGACCAGGCTAGGTAGGTTCAAACTTGCCTTTCTTTTCTGTATCAGCTTGGACTTTCATATTTTCTTTGAGGACAATGTTGCTTGACTAAAAGTGTCATGGAAGCACCTTCTTGTTGAAATTCCTTTTGAGGCGAGTTTGATAGACTGTGAGATGATCATAGGCTTGTTTTCACTTCTCGTCTAAGATATCTAGCTAGGTGAGCCAAGCTACTCTGTATTCTTCATCTGATGTTTTCCTTTGCAAAGATATGTGCAAGGAGGGAAGTTCAACCTCTATGGGTAGTACTACTTTGGCACCATAGACTAAGGAGTATGGAGTTGTGCCTGTGGATGTACAAAAGGAAGTTTGATAGGCCCATAGGGCTAGATTTATTTCTAGGTGCCAATTGTGGCCGAAATCATTGACAACTTTCTTTAGGATTTTGAGGAGGGTTTTGTTACTTGCCTCTACCTGGCCGTTACCTTGTGGGAAATATGGGCTAGAAAAGTGGTGATGAATGCGGAGGCAAGTGCATAATTCTTCCATGTTGAGATTTTCAAAGTTACCTCCGTGTTCAGTGAAGATGGTGGATGGGATGCCAAAGCAGCAGAAAATGTGGTACAAGATAAACTTGGAGACCTAAACTCCTATAGCTGAGACTAGGGGGACTGCTTCCACCCATTTAGTGAAATAGTCTATAGTTGTTATTATCCATTTATTTCCATCAGATGAGAGAGGTGTGATAGTTCCAACTAGATCAAGGCCCCAACAAGAGAAAGGCCAAGGTGGTGCAATAAGCTGTAGATCTTGTGCTAGAGCGTGCACAAGTTTTGTGTACTATTGACATGGGAGACACTTTTTGACATAGTCACAGGATTCTTCGTCAATGGTAGGCCAATAGTAGCCTGCTCTAAGGATTTGTCACGCGAGGATAATACCACTCGTGTGGGCACTGCAAAGTCTAGAGTGTACTTCTTTTAATGCCATTGTGGCCTCATTTTCATCTAAACATCGAGAGAAATTATCATGATAACCCTGACAATATAGGGTATTGGCTATAATAACATAGCGGGATGATTTTTGAATGAGATTTTGGCATTGGGTACATGTGAGGTGAGGGGAGATGATAACATCTTTAAGGTAAGTGTGAATCTTATGGTACAAAGGGTATTGGGGACCAACCAAGATACAAACACAGTTTGAGTCATCATTCGCATAGGCAGGTGTGAGGAGCTGCTCGAATAAAAACTCATACTACATAACTATTTGGGGAATTTCCAAGAGCGAGCTAATAGTAGCCATAGCATCTGCTGCTTTGTTCTGTATTTGAGGCACTTGTGTAAACTAAACTTTGTAAAATGCTGGGTTAGCTGATCAACTAGCTCTTTATAGGGTAATAGCTTTTCATCTTTGGTTTTATATTCATTTAGGGCTTGCTTGATGATGAGTTGAGAATCACCAAAGATTTGTAACTCGGTGATGTTCCATTCTATAGCTATCTTTAATCCTGCTATGAGAGCCTCATATTCAGCTATATTTTAGGTGCTAGGGAATTGTAGCTTGAATGCTTTTGGAATGTAATCTCCTTGAGGTGTGACCAACAATATTCTTGCCCCTGATCCATGAGATGTATATGAGGCATCAAAATAAAGTTTCCATGGGGGTTGTTCTTCAATTAGAAAAATATGCTCATCTACAAATTTTGTGATCAAAGGATATGTATCTACTAGAGGCGCATCAGCTAGGTGATCTACTATAGCTTTCCCTTTGATTTCCTTTCTGGCTACATACTGGATGTCAAATTTTCTAAGGAGCATAACCCATTTGGCCAAATGGCCTGTAAGTGCTATTTTGAAGAGCATATACTTGAGAGGCTCGATCTTGGAGACTAGTTGGATGGTATGACTTAGCATGTAGTGGCAAAGCTTTTGAGTTGAGAAAACAACTGCCAAACAACCTTTTTCCATAGGAGTATAATTGAGTTCATAACCAACTAGGGTTCTACTAATTTAGTAGATGGCTCTTTCTCTGTTGTAGTTATCGAGCTATGCTAGAAGTGCCCCTAGAGCAGTAGGCATTGCTGATATGTACAAGATAAGGGGAAAACTAGGAACTGGTGGAACCAAGATAGGGGGATTGATGAGATAATACTTGAGATGATCGAAGTTGTGTTGACATAAAGGATCCCACTTGAAGTTTTCATCCTTCTTCAATAAGTGTGCAAACGGTGTACACTTATTTGCAAGCTGGGTGATGAAGTGTGAACGGATTGAAGCTTTCCCTAAAGAGTGTGAAGTTGTCGTAGTGTCTGGGGAGGAGGCATGTCTAAGATAGCTTTGACCTTCTTGGGTTCAATCTCTATACCTCATTTAGAAACTATAAAGCCTAGAAGCTTGCTAGATGTGACCCCAAAGACACATTTCTTGGGATTTAGCATGAGATGATATTTGGCTAACCTATCAAAGACTTTCTCTAGGTCAGCAATATGATCCATGAAGGTATGAGATTTAACCAAGATATCGTCCACATAATCCTCCAAAATGCTATTGATAAGATCATGGAAAATGGCTGTCATAGCTCTTTGATAGGTAGCCCCAGCATTCTTTAGGCCAAAAGGCATCATGTTGTAGAAAAAGGTTCCCCAAGGGGTAGTGAATGTTGTCTTATGCTGATCCTCTTCTACAATCTTGATTTGATTATATTTAAAAAATCCATCCATGAGGGCCAAAATTTCATGTCCAACTGTAAGATCTACAATCGTATCTATGTTGGGCTAGGGAAAATCATCTTTTGGACAAGCTTTGTTAAGATCTCTGAAATCTGTGCAGATTCTAATGTCATCAGAAGGCTTAGTGATGGGGACCATGTTGGAGATCCACTCTAAGTAGTCAATAGGTCAGATAACTTTAGAAGCTAACATTCTTTCTAATTTAGCTTTGACCAGTAATGCCACCTTGGGGTGAATTTTTCTAAGCTTTTGTTTGATAGGCTTGATCTTTGGATCAATTGCAAGATGATGAACTACAAGCTTTGGATCCAGTCCTGGCATGTCCTGATATGACCATGCAAATTGGCCAATGTTCTCTCTTAAGACCTCAAAGAGGAGGTCATCTTGGTCTTGTGATAGGGATGCAACAATGTGAACAAGTCTAAGGATCTCTGAAGAACCGATGTTGACTTCTCTAGTATCCTCAATTAGAATAGAAGACAGCCCAGGTCAATTATCTTGAGGAGGCAATTCTAAATCCTCATGTTCTGCTTGTGACTCTAGATTTTCTTACTAAGGATTTCTCTTCACTGCCCTAGCTAGTCCTAGATTCAACTTAGTTCCAGTTTTGGGTGTATCGAAACTAGGTTTTATTTTCTCCAAAATACCCCTTGGGATCTAACTTATAGATATAGGTAGAATCTGGCTTTGTTTGCTTGTGAGGAGTTTCGACTCCCATGAATCTCAAAAGTGCTTCCTCTGATGTGAACTCATCAATGTGTATGATGCTTGGTTGGTCCCAATCTATGAGTTGTGGATGGGCGAGTGGTAGGTCAATGAAATGGATGGATAGTTCTTGGAGAACAGAGTCTCCGAGGAAGATTTGGTCTCAGATATCATCGTAGGCTCTCTTTTCAACTTCCTTAGGAATGTCCTCAATTTCGACAAGGTCACAGTGAATGTTTGAAAAAGTGTGACCATTATCATTAGTGCCCCCTGTTGTGGGTATGCCAAAGCCAAGACCTAACTTTGATTCCCACTTGTGTGCATCCATGGGGCACTGCATGCCTCTTTCTTTTGGTCCTAGACCACCACCTTGATAGTTCCATTTGTTAGTGATGATCTTATGTTCTTGGCGATACTTTTGGTTGAAGTCATCAAGGCATGCTTGATTTCTTGGAGGTGCATCCTTATGTAACCAATTATTGATATCTGGAGTGAGCTCCTTATGAAGAGGGTTTTTTGAGGATACAAAGGTTGTTGGACCAAAATATTTGTATCAAGGAGGTGGAATCTCCTTAGCTTTGTGATATCTTGGTTGTCCATGGGCGTGTGGATAAACTGGGAGTGCCCCGATAGCAAATGCATCTGACAGACTATACTCTCCATAACCTTTGTTATTGATCTTCATGGTAGATAGGTTGGAGGAGAGGATGGTTTCTGGGTCATTACAAGTGTGGGATGAGCTGGCGATGGCTGTGCCGATATCAATTCTAGGGCAATGGTTTGCATATGAAGCTTCAACCGCATTGCAGTAAGCAAAGGGTTTTGGATCGGCATGGATGGTTACCTCAATGCCCTGGTGTAGAAATTTGATGCAGTGATGGTAAGTGGATGGAATGGCTTTCATGGCATGAATCCATGGGCGACTGAGGAGGATGTTAAATGGTAGGTTTAGATCAATAACATGGCAGAGTGTTTCTTGGATGACTAGCCCAACCTTGATTGGTAGCAAAATAGTTCCTTCTATGGTTCTTTCCAAGTTGTCATAAGCTTTGATGGTGATAACCTCACTGATGATATCTGCCTTAGTATACCTAGCTTGTTTTATGAATTTTAGGGTGCAAATATTCAAGGCTGATCCATTATCTATCATTACTCTTTTTACAGCAAAATTGGAAACCATAATGGCTATGCAGAGTAGAAGGGTGTGATCTGGCTCGACCACGAGTATGTCGGTGGGTTTCCCTAATAGGGCACATGAGGAGGATAGGTGTCCAACGAGATTATGAAAATTGGTAACATTGACATCTAAAGGGACACAAGATTCTATGAGAGCACTTTCAAGGATGTTTTTGTACATAGGACTAGTGCGAAGAAGGTCTAAAATGGAGATTTGGGTTGGCATGTTCCCAAGGTGTTCCAAGATATTGTACTGGCTTTTTGATGGAGTTGATGGTGTTGGTGAAACTAGTGGGCCTGCGATGTTGAATTGCACTCTTCGAGTGGTGACTGCACACTCATTGCTTGGTCCTTAGATATTAATAATATTTCTAGAAGGCTCTTTCTTGGATATACAACCTATGAGGCTACCATAATCTATATAGGATGAAGTGTGGTCATTGTTCTTCCCATGTTGTTGGTTTGGTTGGCAATTTTCAGTGTTGTTGTTGTTGGTTTGGATAGGTGCTTTTCCAAGATTTTGGTTGTGAGGGGGAAAAGCATTTTGATGGATCTATAAGCTTGCATTGGGAGAGGTTTGGGCACCAACGATGATTTCTTTCCAATCAATGAGGTCCTGCACATAATCTTTCAGTTTCATGCATCTGAGGGTGGTGTGACCTTTTACCCTATGAAATTTTCAGTACTCATTGTCTTTGTACCATGCAACTTTGGATTGGCATGGGTCAATTTTTTGGGTAGGAGGAAATTTGATGAGGTTTTCCTTAGTCAATTTCTCAAAAATGATATCCAATGGCTCACCAAGGGGTGTATAATTTCTAGGTACAAGTTGTAACTTAGGCTTTGGTCCTGTAGCTACATTGATGGCATTACCTTGATTGCTAGACCCTTGAAAGTTGATAGTTTGGCATGTGATTGCTAGATCTTGGAGACTAGTTGATAGTTTGTTGATTGTTTGGTTGATAAGGTGGGTTGGACTGATTTTGGGAAGGATGAACAATATTCACATGTCTTGTGTCAGTGATGCCGTCTGTTGCAACGTGCTTGTTTTTATTCCAATACCTAGACTTGTCATTGGAATGTGATTGATTTTGGTTGGCTTCCTTGTAAATCTTGGCTACACCATCTTTGATGAGTCCTTTCTCAAGGATCATTCCTTATTCTTTGATATCTTTGTAAGTTTGCAAATAGTTCATGGTCATGTGGTGAGCCAAGCTGGGATGGGCATTGTCAATAAACATTTTCACCAAATGGCATTTTGGCAAGGTGTAAGATATGCAGGTGGTAAGGGTTTTCCATCTTTGCAGATATTTGAGAAGGCTTTCTCCACCTTTTTGCTTAGTGTCGACAAGATCAACTACTGAGAGCTCTATTTCAACAAGATGGGCATATTGGGCTACAAATACCTCAGACAATTCAGCAAAGTTTTTAATTGTGCTATATGGGATTCTATAAAACCATTCAAGAGTTGGTTTGACTAAGCTTTTGGGAAATAGATGCAAGAGGAAGACATCACCATATGCCACTTCTTGGCAGTGCATGTAAATTTTTTTGATATGTGTGATAGGGTCTCCTTTTCCTCTGAATTTGTCAAACTTGGGTATCTCAAACTGTTTGGAAAATGGTGTCATGGTAATGGCTCTGTCAAATGGGTAAGGACACACATTTTCAAACTTGAAGGTTTTTGGATCATTTTCCTCCTAGATTTTCTTCAAAGCTATTTTCATGGCTTCCCATTTTAAATTAATTGGTGATGGCTAGGGTGCACTCAATGGAAAAGTGCCCTAAGGTAGGTATGTGCTAGATGGGGCAATGGAAAATGGATGGCTTTGAGGTATGGGCTGGTAGGGATTGTACATGGCTTGGGCAATTGAATGGTGGATGATGGGTTGCTGAGGTGGAGGAAGCACATATTGCTGCATGTGTTGCAAGGCTTGCTACTGATATGGAATTTGGGATAGGGATTGAGGGACGTAGGCTGGCTGTGGGATAAATGGATTGCTTTGTGGAGGTAAGGTATAAGATTGTTGTGAAGCTTGGAGAAAGAATCGGGGAGCTTGTGGAACTTGACTTGGGATTTGAGGAGTTTGACCAATATATGTGGGTTGTGCCCCCATTTGGGAGGGTATCATGGCAAAGGAGGCCAAGTAATTGGTGGTTGGTGGTGGTGGATTTCCTCCTAGAAGTGCCATGGAGAAATAGTTAGTAATAGGAGGTAATGGATTAGTTGGTGGTGGAGGTGGTGGGAATTGAAAGCTTGGGAATGCAACTGATGGGGTTTGATAGCTTGGTGGTTGGATTTGAAAGCTTGGTAGAGTGGTGGTAGGAGCTTGGGTCACTTGAGAGCTTGGCAGAACATTGGTAGTAGCTTGTGGGGTTTGATAGCTTTGTGAAGTGAGGGTAGTAGCTTATGGATTTGTGGTTGATGGCACTAAGATCCAAGGACCTAGTGGAAATGATGGAATTGTGCTCTAAGCTGAGGTAAACAAGCTGGGGTTGATGAAAGGTTGATTTCTTGGCCCCATGGGTGGCATCCCGGTTGTATATTGCTGAGGTTGGCCAAAGATGCTAGCACTGATTTGGGAGATGGGTGGATTTGGAAGGCTGGGTTGGAGAGCAGTACCAGTAATAGTGAAGGGAGTGAATGATGAGGTGTTTTGGGTGAAGGAGGTTTGGGATTGAGTGGTATGGACCAATGGTGGAGTGGTGGTGGCTGGATTGGCTTGCGGAAGGGAGATTTAAACTTGAGTGGAGGCTAGTATTTTTGGGTCTGTTGGATCATAAGGATTGGCTTGAGGCTCTTCTTTTGGCACATATTGAAGATAATTTGAATTATAAGAGCCTATTGGAAGTGGTAGTTGTCCAAAAAATGAGTGAGATGGATCTGATAAGGGAGGAGGTCTTCCAAAGTCAAAGGCTCCTATATTGTCCCTTCGAAAGTTAGCAATGATTGTTTCTTTGTTCTTGTCTATAATGGCATTCACCAATACTGCATTTCTTGGTTGGTTCATGAAAGCTTCAATATCAGTAGGTGATGGTATAATGTTCTCTGGGCTGAAGGATGGTTGAGTGCTCAAGGGGAGCAATGCTGTTTGATCCAAATGATAGGGTTCCATTGTTTCTTTCTTCTTCTTGGCTAAGCGAGTGACTGGCATGAAAATGTTCCTAGGGATGAGATGCAACAATGTTGATGGATGCTAAGGGGGAAGGATTTTCTATGCAAATGATTTCCTGGGTTGAGGCAAAGCTATTTGACAAACCTAAGGAGGATTGCATTGGGGATTCTAACTTCAAATATATGTCACCAAATAATGAAAGGTTTTCTTTCCTATGTGCAAGCTTGGTGGTGACTGTGTCAACTTTAAGGATAGACTGATGATCCTTTAGGAAAAACACGAGATTGACCACTTGTGGATCCCAACCTTTGGCTCAAGGTGATGAGGGATAACAAGTGACAAAGCTTGATTACCCTAGACAAAGCTCTGTCAAAGGGATAACCTTGGTGAGATTGGTGGATTTGCAAGATGGTAGGAATGGTAGACTTTGGCAAGGTGACAACAATTTTGAAGGCATGGATGTGAAGTTTAGGCTTTTGGGATGCTATCTAGGTTTGAGGGGATTGGTTTGGTTTTTAGGAAAACATCTAAATGAGATAGCTAACTAAAAATGCTTAAGGGGATGACTAAGGATGGCTGGCTTACCTAAAAAGATGACTCTAATGCGAAACTTATGAAAGAAGATGTGGAGAAATAAGGGGTTCTAATCATAAAAATCATACCTAGTTGGTAAGGCATAAGCAGGGTTAACTCCTGGATGTTTGCTAAATCTGATAGTGCGATCTAACTAGGTGTCTTGAAGGGTTTAGTCGACAGCTTTTTCTTCTGCTTTGTGGAGTTTGGTAATTTGAGGGCTTGGTGTTACTTCCTTTCTCTTGGCTGAAATTTCTTGATATACCTGAGATGGCTTGAGTTTGGCTTTGTGAAACTTCTATTTGGGTTTGGTTTGTTCTAACATAAATTTCTGAATCTGCTTGGCTTAGAGAGATTTTGGTTGTTTTGCTTCAACTCGTTCAACTTCTGGAACAGGCAGTGACTACGCTAAGTATGCCCTAAGCTAGGATTGACCAAGTTTGGAAAATGTTCATTCAACAAGTAAAAGATCAATAAATAGATAGAAACAACCAGATATAAGTTTTTGATTCTCAGAATGTGATACTTGTGCCACGGAGTGTGTATGTTTTACAAATGTTTTGATCAGTCACTTCAAACAAATTAACATCCTAGATGGTTGTCTACAAGGCTGGCAATTAGTTTAGCTAGGGAGTCCTCGATATACCCAAGGTATTGAGGCCTAAATCTATAGATGAAACCAAAACAATGTCACATAGCTGAGAGGAGCGGTAACTCACTTCTCCTCTTTCACTTCTCAAGGGTATAAAGTTTCTTGAGGCTTAGCCCGAGTGAGAAAATCTTGATCCCAAGAGAGGTGTCTTTGGATTCACCTCCTGATCTTTATACTCTGCTAGAACGCTAGAGTTGAGGTCATCCCAAGGGGTGATGAAATCCCCAAGCAGGCCTCTTAAATTTTAAAAAATATTTTGGATCCTAATCTTATGCACCCGAGATGGCCTCGAAAGATGACAAGGGGAGAGAAGACTTGGATGATCTTGGGCTAAAAGATAGAATTATTTTCCAACTGATGCTTAAGTTTTTCAAATCTAGACCTTGCAAACACACATGTTTAGGATGCAAATGTTCAATTCCAAATTGAAGCGTCAACAAAAATTGATCGAAGAATGAATACACCAAGAAGATTTAGGGTCAACACAAGTAAACTCGTGCGCCCGGAGGCCCTCCACATCAAGTATCGGTTGATTTTTCTTTAAGGAATTCAAGATTGAGTGTGAGTTTGTTTTAAGTCAAAAATAAAGATGTGTAAAACTCAATTTCAAGCACGCACCCGAAGGCCATCCATGTCAAGATTTGTTCAATTTTTATGCCCAAATGAAGTGTTAGCAAGACTGATGTGCATTCAAGAAATTTTCTATCTTAGAAAAACCAATAAAAACTCAAGTGAGTGGAATTTGATTTTTGTGGAGCACTTAACAGCTTCTTAGGTAGACCCATCCCTATATATGGAATTAATATTGCAACCAATGGTTAGAATTATGGGTGATTAAAGAGGGTGAGTCCAACGAAAAATTCATTCAAAGTGTCCTTATTTGTTTTTATAACTTAGAAAGTTTCTAAAATGTTGATTCTTTTTATGCCCCAAAAGATGAAGTGTGAGATATTCTAATGATTAATTGACCTTTTGCATTCAAGATTGGATTTTTTATTTTAATCATGTATTCATAAAAGCAACAAACTTGATTTTAATCCATGGCACTCAAGAGTGATTTTAGCAACATGCATTCAAAGACAAGTGATTAAACATTCAAGTTTTCTCCTTTGAGCATTCAAGATTGAGATTTTTTATGTTGTTTTAACCTTAGATCATTCAACATTGTTTTGGACTCAAAAGTGAAAATGACTATTTGGACTTTGGTTTTCATTCAAGATTTTGTGTTCTAGTTTGCATGTTTTAAGCCCAAAAATGATATTCCTAAATTGTTTTGATGCATGAAAAACCTAAGAAACATTCAAGATTTTGCAACAAGACATTTGTTTGGAACAGATAACAAAGCTTTTAGGACAATTTTAGCAACCATTTAGGACTCTTATTTTTCATGAGATTTTTAAAAGAATTTTAAAATATTTGCAAATGAGGTTCATTTTATCCTTGATTGATGCTTTGAGTTTGATTTAGATTTTAGTGTGCACTCAGTGTTGATTTTGAACCTTTTGAAATGGATACTTGAAGTTATTTTTAAATTCCCAAAAATGAAGTGTTGCTAACTTTGCATGAATGCATCTAACACCTTGATGTTGCAAGGATGCAAATGATTGGATTGGTTTAGTTTCACTTGTTAAAAGATGTTTTTTGTTTTGCAATTTTTTAGTTTTTAATGGATTTAAATATGATTTGGGGGTTCATTTTAAGCACTAAAAAGAAGTGTGTATGATTTTGCTTCCTTAAAAAATAAAAATGCCAAGATCTCCTACAAGAAGAAGAAGAAGAAGTACAGATGGAATAAGAAGAATATAGACAAGAAGAGGAAGAAGAATTCCAAGTGCTTTGTCCACCTATAAGCTTAAAAAATCTACAAACACTATGAGATAGACTATGAGTTCCTTTGTCTTCTTCATGCTCATGTGGACCTACAAAACCAATTTATACAATCCTACCAATCACAAAAACAAAAAAAATTAGAAAAAATTAGCAAATGACATACAAAACTTGACTAAAATAGCTAATGAAAATGACCCATGCTGGGTCCCACCGGGCGTGCCAAAATGTATATGAGCAATGTTAGTATGCTAATAGAAGCCAAATTTAAATAAAGCTTCTACAAACTATACAAAATTCATAAACTTCAAGATAGATTAAGATGAGCTCTCAATTGAGAATATGAGCCGTTAATGGGCTCTCTCAATGAGAAGCTCTCTTATTGAGTGGCTTTGTCTAAATACATAGAATGTATGCTCAAGCTTATGCTTCAAAAAGGGCTTCAAATGGAGTTGGAATTTGGGTGTGAGTGTATGGTTTTGATGTAAAATGGCTTCTTAAAATGGAATTATGACTTTACTTCATGGATTGTGTTCTTTTGCAAAGGGGAAGGATCAAATTTATAGGCAAGAGGCTTGAGGGATTGAGAGCTAAGATGCAAGGATGGGAAAAAGCTCATGGAGGGTTCAAATTGCATGAGAGGAGAGCACATGGATTGTGCTTCCTTACAACCAATTAGGGAGTGACACATGTCATAGGGTGAGATGATGGAGGAAAGGGGAAGGATGAGTCAACAAAAGAGGCTCAAGGGATAAAATCTTCATAAAGACCCTCATAATGGCTTGTAAGAGCAATGAAAGGGCATGGAATTAAGATTCATTTATGGTCTAGTAGGCTTCATAAAGTTTTATGGTTGGGATATTTTGAGGGATATGAGAGGAATTTCAACTTGGGCTTGATTAGGAAGGTTTTAAGCTTGCTTAGGATTGTGCAAATGATTAGAGGATGGATTAGGATGGTTTAGGATTAGCTTAGGGATAGGCAAGTGGATGGCATTTAATGAGGGTGGGTGAACGAGGAGATATTTGTTAACTTTGACTTGGGTTAGTAAGTCTTAACCCATGTTTAGGGAATGTGACAAGGTTAGGAGGGGATTAGGATTAGGTTTAAAGACATCTTCTAGAAGAGTCTAGACTTTGGATGAGGATAAAGACTTTCTAGAATAGTCTAGAACTTCCTAGGATGAGGATGAAGACTTTCTAGAAGAGTCTAGAACTTCTTAGGATGAGGATAAATTAGATTTTTAGGAAATAAATAAAGTTTTATTTATTTCAAGAGTTTGTGTTGAGGAGATATTTATTAAAATTTTTTTTAATAAACATGAGGATTAATATTTAATCTTAATTAAATATTTTGAGTTGGGATTAGGGGTAGGAAATGATGGGATTAGCTTTTAATCAAAATTAAAGAAGGATTAGAAAATTTTGGAAGAGGTTAGTGGTCTTAAGGAAATTGGCCAAGTTTTGGGCAAAAAATAAACTTTTTATTTATTTTGAGTTTTTTGGTCAATTTATTAATTAAATAATTAATAAATAAGGAAATAATGTTTAAATAATATTTAAACATTTTTGGGATGGATTCCTTAATTAAATGTTTTTAATTAACATAAATGGATTTAATGGCATAAAATAAAATAAATAAATAAAATAAATTAAATAAGTAATTAACTAATAAATGATGATGTCATCAAAAATTTCTTCAGAAAATAAAAATACTTTATTTTCTAAAGGATTTAGGTGTCTACATTTTGCCCCTCTTTGATGTGATGCTGCAAGTGGCATGGCATCAAAGATAAGAAAATAAGATGCCCAAGGCTAGAGCAAAAGAAGAGAGAATGGACTGCAAGATGCGCACTCAAGAAGGCGGCAGGGAGAGAAAGCGAGGCTCGACGGCTTCTTGAAAAGTACAAGAATTCAAGATGAGAAAGGAGGCTCAGATTGGCTTAAGAGAAGAGGTTTAGTTAGCTCAAACTTTCACTACGAGAGAATGATAAAGGGAGAATCAGAGGCACAATAGGAAGTAAGCTTAAGATCTCACGGATTGCAGAGGACGAAGGAGCGGACCACTATTAAAAGGAATCCATGATAGGGAGATGGATGATGGGATGATAAAGCTATTGCAACAAGATTTCAAAGAGTCAGATTGGTGAAAGATGGGTTGCGGAGATCCCTAGGGCTAGGATTGTGGAGCTCGAAAGATGAAGCTTGGTGGATTGATTGGATTGGTGGATCCCTAAGACCAGGATTGTGGTTCCCTAAAGCTAAAAGTGCATATTAATTCAAAGAGATACTGATGCATAAGCTGGGGTAGGAGAGACAGATGTTGGATATGGATGGGGTGTAATGGAGATGAAGGGAAACCATTGAAGCTTTTTTTGAGCAGGGGGATACTTCAAAGAGAAGTACCACCATGTAGTTGAGCACTATATTTGCTATAGGACTGTTGGTTAATTTCCAAGGTTACCAAGAACATCAAGACTTTTTCACCAACTATCTAGAGGATTGACAGACTGACTCAAAACAAACATGCAAGGATTACCCCAACATCACACATGAATCCCAGAGGAAGTAGCATGGAACCGACACTAGGTAATCCACAAGCAGAAAAGAAAAACAAATAAAAGACCTGATCAAGACTTTATGCTCAGATTGCCCCTTTTGTGATATACCATGATATGGAAGACTGTGGCAACCTTGAGTAGGGAACAAGGAGATTTCCTGGAAAAGATACTTCAAGACCCAAAAGGGAAGATTCCAAATTAAAAGAAAGAGAAAATCCAAAGGAGAACCGTTTACCAACAAGATGGGTAGGATGAGGAACTAATGGACCAAGATCAAACATGAGAAAAGCTATATCCTGCAAGGATCTATCGAAGAGGACCTAAGCTAGTGGATTTGGATGAGTGATGCATCTGGCAAGCTGAACTAAGAAGGATAACACTTTGGTGATAGGAGATCTAGCTGAAGGATGCATTGGAATAGCTAACCAAGGGCTATGCAATGTGTGCAAGATGTTGATCAAGGAGGAACTGACACAAAAGCTAGATAGATACAATCGTACTAAGCTAAAGAGGATGTACAAGCTGACGGACCAAAATATGTTACAAATGTACAAGGTTTTTCATGTTTTGGTTTTTGTAAGATGGAAATGTTCATGAAGGGTGGGATGTCTGTAATATTTGATAGGTAGATAGGTAGATGGTTTTCGAAAAGCTTAAAGAAAATGGGAATCTTTGTGTGCATGTGATAGGATACAAGCTAGGATACAAGATTTGGCATAGAATACAAGCTGGAATATGGTACAAGCTTTGGACAAGATTTGGATATACAAGCTATGATACAAAATTTACAAGCTAGGGTACAAGATTTTCAAGATGAGGTACAAGATTTACAACCTGTACAGGAGGTATTTACAAGCTTCATTAGATTTTGGATATTTGGTCAGAACACCGAGGGAACAAGCAGGTGTTTTATTGGATTGTGAATGGATGGATGAGGGATAGGATAGTGATAGATAATGGATTAGTCCTAGTATACAAGGTGGCTGAATTACCAGGTTTTCACCAAGGTACCTATCCAAGGCACTTGAATTGCAAAGTTTTCACCATGGGATGCTAATTTCTCTTTACTATTTTTTTTTTAATATATTTTTCAAAAGTTGGGTATACCAAGGATCTTCAAGCATAGAACTTCTTGAGATGAATGATGTTAGTAGGATCATTCAAGAGTTCTCCTTTTGGTGTAGATACCTGATAGGCTCTGAAGCCAAAGGAGGCAGTGACAACATAAGGACCAAGCCAGGTAGGTTCAAACTTGCCTTTCTTTTCTTGATCAACTTGGACTTTCATATTTTCTTTGAGGACCATGTCGCCCAGCTGAAAGTGTCATGGAAGCAGTTTCTTGTTAAAATTCCTTTTCAGATGAGTTTGATAGACTGCGAGATGATCATAGGCTTGTTGTCACTTCTCATCTAAGAGGTCTAGCTGGGTGAGTCGAGCTACTCTGTATTCTTCATCTAATATTTGCCCTTGCAAAGATATGTGCAAGGAGGGAAGTTCAACCTCTATGGGTAGTACTACTTCGACACCATAGACTAAAGAGTATGGAGTTGTGCTTTTGGATGTATGGAAGGAAGTTTGATAGGCCCATAGGGCTGGATTTATTTGTAGATGCCAATCGTGGCCAAAATCATTGACAACTTTCTTTAGAATTTTGAGGAGGGTTTTTTTACTTGCCTCTACTTGGCTATTACCTTGTGGGAAATATGGGCTAGAAAAGTGGTAATGGTTGCAGAGGGAAGTGAATAATTCTTCCATGTTGAGATTTTCATAGTTACCTCCGTGTTCGATGAAGATGGTGGATGGGATGCTAAAGCAGGAAACAATGTGGTACAAGATGAACTTGGAGACTTGAACTCTTGTAGCTGAGACTAGGGGGACTGCTTCCACCCATTTAGTGAAATAGTCTGTAGCTATTATTATCCATTTATGTCCATCAGATGAGAGAGGTGTGATAGTTTCAACTAGATCAAGGCCCCAACAAGCGAAAGGCCAAGGTGGTGCAATAGGCTGTAGATCTTGTACTAGAGCATGCACAAGATTTGCATATTGCTGACATGGGAGACACTTTCTGACAAAGTCATAGGAGTCTTCTTCAATGGTAGGCCAATAGTATCCTGCTCTAAGGATTTGTGGCACAAGGACAATACCACTCGTGTGGGCACCACAAAGTCTAGAGTGTACTTCTTTTAATGCCATCGCGGCCTCATTTTCATCTAAATATTGAGAGTATCATGATAACCCAAATGATATAGGGTATTGGCTATGATAACATAGCAAGATGATTTTCGGATTAGGTTTTGGCATTGGGCACATGTGAGGTGAGGGGAGATGATACCATCTTTAAGGTAAGCATGAATCTCATGGTACCAAAGGGATAGGGGACCAACCAAGATACAAACACAGTTTGAGTCATCATTTGCATAGGAAGGTGCGAGGAGTTGCTCAACTAAAAACTCATACTACGTAATCACTTGGGGAATTTCCAAGAGTGAGCCGATAGTAGCCATAGCATCTGTTGCTTTGTTCTATATTCGAAGCACCTGTGTAAACTAAAGCTTTGTAAAATTCTGGGTTAGCTGATCAACTGGCTCTTTGTAGGGTAATAGCTTTTCATCTTTGGTTTGATATTCATTTAGGGCTTGCTTGATGATGAGTTGAGAATCACCAAAGATTTTTACTAAAAGTTTTTTAATAAACATGAGGATTAATATTTAATCTTAATTAAATATTTTGAGTTGGGATTAGGGGTAGGAAATGATGGGATTAGCCTTTAATCAAAATTAAAGAAGGATTAGAAGATTTTGGAAGAGGTTAGTGGTCTTAAAGAAATTGGTCAAGTTTTGGGCAAAAAATAAATTTTTTATTTATTTTGGGTTTTTTGGTCAATTTATTAATTAAATAATTAATAAATAAGGAAATAATGTTTAAATAAGATTTAAACATTTTTGGGAGAGATTCTTGAATTAAATATTTTTAATTAAGATAAAAGTGATTTAATGGCATAAAAATAAATAAATTAATTTAAAAAATTATTAATTAATAAATGATGATGTCATCAGGAATTTCTTCAAAAAATAAAAATACTTTATTTTCTAAAGGATTTAGGTGTCTACATAACCAGTGATCCTATAACTAATCAGTGCCTAATATATTGGGCAATTCCATGAATTCAAAACATACATCTCTGACATTAAGACATATTTCATATACCCAGACATCAGATCTATCTAATCACCTTGTAATTCAACCATCAGTGTTCATTCAGATCTCATTCTCACAAAATATCCCTCTCAAGTGACCAGTAAACTTGTTAAACATATAAAGCATTTACTTGGCCCTTTGGTCCAATAGAGAAATACATCAAACATACAACTTGAAGGGGATGCAAATGGATCTTAGATCTTTGTTCCAAGACCACATAAGAATTACAAATTGCTGAGATAGGAGACAAGAACTAGAAACTATACATGCAGATGCATAATATTGAAACATGAAAACACCTAACATATCAAAACTTGCTATATTATCTGCACTAATACTATTCACATGAGAGAATTATGCTAAAGAATATGGTGTGACAATCATGGGAATGTATCGAGAACTGGATCCAAAACCTTGGTATCATAGTAATGTGCCAATTTTCTCCCAAGAACTGGAACCCTTACAATTAGAAAGAAAGAGAATGATATAGGAAAAATGGAATTCCTGGATTTTCTCTACATCTGACATCTATCCACTAAGAATTCCTTCCCAAGAAGCAAAAAAGGCCTCTCTCTACATTCTCTCTGTAACTAAAAATCAAATCCCATCATTTAGGCTCTCAAAGGCATCAAAATATCTTAGAAATCTAATGACGAAAATGTAATTGATTTTAGTGTAAAATTGAACTTGGTAATAGTAACAAATAAGTTGAAAATGGTTTGTAGAAGAATGCAAGAAAATCATTTGGCTTGATTTTCTTCACATTTAGATTCCAAAAAGTCTTCAAAACTACCTTGTAACTGATCTTGATGGTTCATGATGAAAGCTAGTTGTTCCACTGTCAATACCCCAGATTTCACAAACTGGCTTGTATCATGAAATGGTGAACACGTGTGAAAAAATTGACCTAAAAAATGTTATACTTAGATTCTTCTAGTTCCAACAGTACATTGGAGTGCACATTTTGGTTAAAAATTGAGCCTATGGCAGCCATTTGAAAAACTCTCCTTCTATTCATAGTCTTCAGATTCATTTGAAAATTTGAAAAATTTACCCTTCATTAAAGTTTCAAACTATATGATAAACTTCAATCTTTATTTTAGAATGATTTGCACATGATTCCAAAAAATAAAATAAAATAAAAAATTTATTTTGAAACTCTTAAATTTCCCTAATAATTCCATTTGGGTCAAACTTGGTTTGACCATGCTTGACACGTGTCATCTTTTGATTGGCTTGGACCTGAGTAGTGCCACATGTCACATTCTGAGTGGACATCCTCATCAGCACCACATGTCATCTTCTCACTACTTCACCATGTTATCTTCCCTGCATCTTTCTTATAGCGAGTTAACGAGAACTCTCAGATCTGCCATGTGGCATGATCTAGTGCATCTCTAGACCTACTCCAACAACACCTTACCTCAAAATCCATGCCACATGGCACCTTGTGATTTTTTAGGAACTCCACATCACCACTACATCATCTCTACCACATAAGCATCACTATCTTGCAATGTTAAGTCTCGTGCATCTTTCGCTTGGCGAGATAGCGAGGGCCGCTCAATTCCACAAGTGTCGCAATCTCATTTGTTGTTGCTCCTACAAGTGGGACTCAAACTAACTTATTATCCCCTCATCGATTTTTGGAGTTTTTTGGCAACCTCGCTACTTCACTAGCTAGAGCTCCAAGATTTTTTTGGCTAGCAAGCTAGCGACTAGCTAGATTTCTATACCTTTTCCAGTCACCTGGATTTGCTGATGTCACCAAATTTTGAATTGTGTGCCCCTTCAAAATTATGCTCTGTTTGGATCTAACTGATGTCATCCTTCTTTGGGTCAGATTGGGGGGTTTCGCACGTGTTCCATGGCTTCGAAAAGCCAACCTCTTATAGACATTAGACTAATCAAGTGTTTTAGTATTTAAAGAGCTAACAAAAACATCACCCACTCAATGTGGGACTATTGGTGGCTCTTTTTCTTTTCAAATGCCTGCATGAGGAGGTTTTAATTGCACAAGCATCTCTATTCCTTGTAGAACGTGAGTTCTAATGACTCATAGCTTCTACTCCTTTCACATGCCATGGGTTCCTTCTTATTGATCTACATGGAGAGCTCTCTTATATTGTCAATCAAAGTAAATGGTGTCTCCTCCTTTCTTGGTTCAGACTTCCTTCATGTTCACAGGCTTGCTTGCATATATCTACAACTTAGTCTTTCAATGCTGCCTTTATTTCATGTGTAAGTTTCTATCTCCATTGTTGGGCTCCTCCCTTGCAGTTTCAAGAAAAAATGTGCCTTGTTCCTTCAAAACGTGGAGCTTCTCTCTTTCATATGGCGTAGGGTTCTTTTTAATGCATGAGTTTCAACTTGTTTTGACCTGCGGCTATTCTAACAGATGATCTCCTTTTCATTTCTAAGTTTCTCCATATGCCTTGCGTGAGCTCTATTTTTATGCTCTACTAATGCTCATCACGTGGAGTGCTATTTTATCTTGCTATGAAGACTTTGCAATATAGATTTTTTCCTTTTAAAATGTTGTGAGGTCTTTGACTAAGTTCTTTGATTGTTCTTTCCTATTGATGTGTAGTGGCTTTGTCTTCTCAAGGTGTGATCTTCCTTTGAAAATGCTGGTTCTTAATAATATTTAAAAAAAAAAACTTAAGGCGGCTCCTCCCTTCACCGAGATCCCCTGCCTCTGCCTTTTTATATGGTGAAAGGCTCCTCTTATTGACTGGTGCCTGTATATAGTGTAGTGCTTCTTTTTAATTTGCGTGGACTCTCTCTTAAATCCCCTACAATGGATATTTGCAACCTTTTGTTTGATGCAGCTCAACTATTGCCTTTTAATGTGTGAGACTAAAAGGCATTAACTCTCCTAGTGTCTAGTGTAGATGAGTAGTTTCCTTTAGGTGCAAAAAGCCCCTAAAAAACATAGAGTTCCATAACTATTCTACCTTGGCCATGAACTCTTGCTATTGGCATGAAAAAACATGGACCTTGTACCTACTTCATGCGTGGATCTCCTAGTAAGCTGTGAGCTTTATCTGCAAGATCCCTGCTTGTTCATCTCTTTTCCTTCCAATCTTGTTTGCTTCATTCTTGACCATGTGGAGTCAAACCTTCTTCTTTGGCTGCCTCTACATCATAATTTCCCCTGCCACATTCATGCTCTACATTACAACACTTGACCCCTTAAAAAAATGTGGTGACCAAAAAAGTGAGTATTTTATCTCCAATATCATTCAGGCCTATGAACTACTTTGCCACTGTGGCACTATAGGATTCTTTTTGATGTATGATTTTATGCTCAATCTTTAAAACTATGTTAAAAGGGCTCCAGATTAAGATATAAAATGGGTAAGATATGGAGATGGATGACTTCTAGATGAGGTCAAAATCATATGCTCCCTATGTTCCTTGGCTACGATGATTAGAAGTAGAACTCAATAGCTTCACTAAAGACTCTAACAAGTGATCAATGTTTGATGACATCAAGAAAGGAACTCTATCTTGACAAAGACCAAAGGAAGAAAAATGTGAACTACGCCTCAAAATATGAGATTGGTTGCCATTGTCCTGTGTTTGTGCCCTGGATTCTGAACGAGTCTTCATAGAGCCTTTTCATATTTGTAAACCTTTGTTGCAATCCTTTAAGCTTTGAATCTAATTGGTTTCTTGAAAGAAATTCCTTCATTTTCACAGCATTCATTATTGAGCAATTTACTCTTCATCTTATCGATCAGGCGAAATTAGTCGAGCCCCAAAGTGGGTCCGGCTAAAAAGAAATTTTTGTTTCTGCACAACTAAATTCTCATATTGATCTAATGATCATTTTGAAATGATTATAATCAAATTTGATCATTGGAACAACACTTAAAACTCATTTTGCCATAAATCTAAAAATTGTCAAATATGTGTCAGGAGGCCCTTTGACTGGCTTAAAAATTGATCCAAACACCTAGCCAGACTCTAAAAATTGGCACGTTGAATCTATGCTCTACATACTTATGCCATGTCAGATCTCATCTCATGAAGAATTCAAGGTCAAAAGATATTCACTGTTAAAGTTGACCTCTCAGAACTGCCTACAAGAAAACATGTTAGAAAGCAATAAACTGGGTTCGGATTTGGCTTCAAAATTTGGGAAAACTGACACTTGGGAAGAAGAAAACTAGGGCATCGATTCTCTGTCATGAGGACATTATGGATCTACAATTTGCGCTCATGAAAAATAACAGGGCATAAATGGAAATCAGTCAAAGTGGGCTACTTGGATTTGTTGACTGGAAGGAATGACAAGAAATCAATTTTTGCAAATGTAACTGACCTGGAAAAGTGTGCAAATGGATTTCTCATGACTTAAAACTAGACACACTAGGAGTATTTTCATAGTAAAACACAGTGGTACAATCCATTTGATCTCATCTATCATGGATCAGGAGCTATAACATCATGAACAGGGGTTCCAACAAATCTGCAAATGATGACACTAGTAAAAAGATAGAAATTACATTTGGAATTGCATTTGGAAACTAATCAAATAGATTCATTATAAGCTAAAACTTGAACCATAACAAGTCTCTGATGTTTACAATGCAATGCAAAAGGAATTTCAACATTTTGATCAACTGGGTCAAAATTATTAATCATCAAACAGGACTTCCCAGAATTATGTGCAAATTGCAAATGCATGAAAACAGTAACTAACCAACTTTGAGGGATTCAAAACCTAGTCAAACGAACTCAAAACAACTTGAAATCTGAAATATAGGTTCTCAAGTATGGATACTAGACACTCCCAAAGTAGTGATTCCTGAAACATTTTTGGGTGTGATATATTCGGATGCAAACAAGGTCTCCTATCGTTGTTTGACACTAACGCAAAATTGTAAATTTGAGAAATGCTTGAAATGAGACTTCACGAAATAGCTTAGAATTTTAGTTTAACTTCATGAAATGCTTAGGCATGCTGAATGAAAGGTGCTAGAAGCATTAAACACCTTAGGGGGCTCAGATGGATAGCCAGGTACATAGGCATTTAAAAGTGTTTATAAGGCTCAATTCTCTCAATAGTACTCAAAATTGGGAAAGCAATTTTGAGTCCCAACAGTGGCTCTATTTGGGGATGCATGCCCCTTACAGGCATGGTAAGGATTCAGATCTCTGGCAGAAGTAGACCACACACCTGACAACAAAAAATTCTCTCGAACAAATAATGACCCCGAGCCACCGAAAAGTTTTCAAAACTCCTTACCCCTGTCATACACTTGATTCTCATCACCATCTCTATGAGGTAAGCTGGAATTATCTCTCTCAATTTTACCAATCAGATTAGCATCTTGAATCATATCACTTGGCAAAATGAAATATCTTTCTTCATTCTCATAGTGCATATAAAAATCAAGGACTATTCCATCATCATGCTCACTGTGAGAAAAAAAACATGAGCATGATCATGACTACACAAACTAAACTAAGAATCATAATCCAATGATGATTCATGCATGCTGATTGAAAACACAAAAACTTCATAATCTACATCATTCACCAAGTGGCAAACACCAAAAACTTGCAACTCACCTTGTGTCTCTGGCTACAAAGACTATTTGAAATCTAATTGTTGCCTACTTGTAGTCGTATCATTCACTAAATTAGATTCATCTTTCACTGAAAACTCTTCACATTCTTCAAACAACTAATTAGTTACCAAGCATGAAAACTCATTCTAAAAGTGTTAATCTAAACTATGTTGATCACAATTATTTTCTTCATCTAATGGAATTGTGGAATAAACCTTGAACTACGTTTACAAGACCTATCAGCATATAAAGAAATTCTATAATCAGAGTGAAAACCTTCACTATCTTCCTCTTCATCACATGAAACATCAAAACAATGTTCAGCAAGATTGACATAAAAGGAATCTGAAACAATATTAAACTTCCCTTCACTAACATTTTTCGCATCCAACAAATCGTCATGTAAAAAGACATTTGAGGTGCTGTCATCTACGGCTCCAATATCTAATAAGGATTGTTTGGATTCTACATCTCTTTCTACATCAAACTTTGGGGAATTGATCTGACTGAATGAAGAAATATCATGACGGAAAATATGAAGATCCTTAGAAATACTTATGTGCTTTTCAAACTCACGAGCCAACAATTATGAGATTTCATTGGAGCTCAAGAAGATTGCCTCACAAATCTTCTCCCAGCTGTGGTTATCATCTGGATAACATGAAGAACTTACAACAGTAGGATCCTTAGTGTAACAATATGGAAAATCAACATTATTACAACATTCTTTCTTATTATGGCAATCACTAGATCTACTATTGTTACAACTTTCTTCAACTTCATATGTATTTTAACAAAATTTATCTTCTCTTTTATATCCGTCCTTTTCATTCTGATTGTTATTACCTGATTCACTTGCATTTGAACCCACCTCTTCACATTCGAAAGACAAATCATCTTTATATACGGATTCATTATATTCATTGCTACCTTGGCTTTCAGCACACTCATTATTTAGAAGATATGTCATGAAATCTATAATCACCGCTTTCCATTTCCTTAATGAATCTTTCAATTTGCAAAATTATTTGTTACCTTATAGGTGCTGACCAATTGATTGAATCGGGTACTAGAACATCAATGAAAATACTAGGCAGGGAAGATTCCTCAGGTGTACAATGAAAAGGCATCTTACTAATTACTAATTTAAGCTTTAAATAACATTGTTCGGCACTTAAACCTTGAGTACTTCCTACCTCAATTCTTATAAGATTGAAAATCCTTTTGTAGACTAGTCTATTCAACATAGCAATGTTATTATTCACAGTTTTTAAACTCTCAAAATTTGGCAAACTAATCTCAGATCTGAGATTTGACTCCATTATAGAAAAAATTTATATCTCTTCTTTCTAGTGCTGAAAATCACTGAATAGAGGCACTATTTCTAACATTTGACTTCCATGAAAAGAAAGCATGAAAACCAAAATACCTCAAGTACTGATGCTGAGCTTTGATCTGCTAATTTGGCATAGGTGCAAGACTTAAATTCTTTACACCACTGATCAAACTTTGTAGAGCTGCTACCTCTTTTTAAGAGGAATAAAATAACCACTAATGTGATCTACTTTTACACTTCAATTCCTTATAACAGCAGATTTCAAACAACACTTAAAAACTTATCAAGAATTTAAAATTCTTTTTCAAGAAACTACCAAAAGCTTTAGATCTACCCATACAACTGAAATTCCTTCAAAATTTTGCATTGAAATCAACTAGGAACAAATTGGTATGGAGATTTGAGAGTTGCCACTCACACTTTGTGAGAAATAAAACATAATTTGTCACTTGAAAAATCTGAACCAAACCTTCAATGTAGGAGAAACTTGTAGATCATTACCATCTTGAAAATTATTTACACTTTATAAATGAATTCTTGACTCTAAACTTTCTCAACAATACTTGCAAAGACTGAACTGATTGAAGATAGACCTATAACAATCATAGAACACAATTTACATCCAGTTTCACAACACACTATTGTCCATGAATAAAGCTTGACTGGGCAACATAAAACATCAATGGAGAAATGGTAAACACCTCACACAATCTTTTTGATGTAGCATATCCATCCTATTGTATTGAATCTTCTTCAAATTCTCAAGGTTTGTCTATCATACAGATTCAATACAAGTCCCCAGCAGAGTCACCATCTTGTTGGTGATTCAGATGGGCCAAACCCAATTGAGAGTAGGACTGAAATTTTCAATGAACACCAGAGACTCTTGTCATTTCAACAAAATGGATTGCCACCTTATCTCCCCAACAGAGTTTCCATTTTCTTGGCTCCCAATTTAATAGAATTTGAACAACCAAGTATGCAAGGAAAGAATGCATCTATGGGCAGCTCTCTCCAATAATGGACACAATTTACCAAGAACTTAGGCCAACTATAAGGCTACACTCCTTCTTCACTTCAGGTTCTACAAAACCTAGGTGGGTGACACTATAGATTCTTTATATGGTACCAGTTATTAAAGCATACACTAAATCTAGTATAAGTAGATTTTAACCTTATTTCTCCTAATGACTAATAAAATGACATAGATCTACACTAGCTAAATGCAAAGCTATGAATCTCATGAGCTAAGTGTGGGAATTCTATTATAGCTCTTCAACATGAAAGGGAAAAGCGTTCGATTAATGATGTTGATTCAACACAACCTCAAAAATGCATAGTATAACCAATGATCCTATAATTGATCAGTGCCTAATCCATTGGGCAATTCCATGAATTCAAAACACACATCTCTAACATCAAGATATATTTCATATACCTAGACATCAGATCTATCTAATCACCTTGTGATTTAGACATCAGTGTTCATTCAGATCTCATTCTCACAAAATATCCCTCTCAAGTAACCAGTAACCTTGTTAAACATATAAAGCATTTACTTGGCCCTTTGGTCCAACAACAAAATACATCAAACATACAACCTAAAGGGGATGCAAATGGATCTTAGATCTTTGTTCCAAGACCACATAAGAATTACAAATTGCTGAGATAGGAAACAAGAACCAAAATGAAACTAGTGAAGTTATTGCTCATATGTATTCATTTCCTTGAAACTATACATGCAGAGGCATAATATTGAAACATGAAAACACCTAACATATCAGAACTTTTTGTATTATCTTCACTACTGCTATTCAAATCAGAGAATTATGCTAAAGAATATGGTGTCACAGTCATGGGAATGCATCAAGAACTGGATCCAAAACCTTGGTATCATAGTAATGTGCCAATTTTCTCCCAAGAACTGAAACCTACTAGTTTCTTAATGAAAAAATTGGAACCCTTACAATAAGAAAGAAAGTGAATGATATAGGAAAAACGGAATTCCCAGATTTGCTCTACATCTGACATCTGTCCACTAAGAATTCCTTCCCAAGAAGTAGAAAAAGCCTCTCTCTACCTTCTCTCTATAACTAAAAATAAAATCCCATCATTTAGGCTCTCAAAGGCATCAAAATATCTCAAAAATTTGATGATGAAAATGTAACTAATTTTGGTGTAAAATTAAACTCGATAAAAGTAACAAATTAGTTGAAAATGGCTTGTAGAATGCAAGAAAATTGATTTGGCTTGATTTTCTTCACATTCAGATTCTAAAAAGTCTTCAAAACTTTCCTGTAACTGATACTGATGCTTAATGATGAAATTTGATTGTTCCGTTGTGAATACCCTAGATTTCACAAACTGGCCTATAACATCAAATAGTGAACACCTATGCAAAAACTGACCTAAAAAATGGAAAATTTGAATTTTCCTAGTTCCAACAGTATATTGGAGTGCACATTTTGGTTAAAAATTGAGCCTATGGCAGCCGTTTGAAAACCCTCCTTTTGTTCATAGTCTCTAGATTCATTTGAAAATTTGAAAAATTTACCTTTCATTAAAGTTTCAGACTATATGATAAACTTCAATCTTTATTTTAGAATGATCTGCATATGATTCAAGAAAATAAAATAAAATAAAAATTTTATTTTGAAACTCTTAAATTTCCCTCACAATTCCATTCGGGTCAAAAATGGTTTGACCATGCTTGACATGTGTCATCTTTTGATTGACTTGGACTTGAGCAGTGCCACGTGTCACATTCTAAGTGGACATCCTCATCAATGCCATGTGTCATCTTCTCACTACTTCACCATGTTATCTTCCTTGCATCTTTCTTATAGCGAGTTAACGAGAACCCTCGGATCTACCATGTGGCATGATCTGGTGCACCTCTAGACCTGCTCGCCACATCACCTTACCTCAAAATTTGTGCCACATGGCACCTTGTGATTTTTCAAGAACTCCACATCACCTCCACATCATCTCTGCCATGTTAACATTGCTATCTTTCCATGTCAAGTCTTGTGCATCTTTCGCTTGGCGACATAGCGAGGGTGGCTCGATTTGCCAAGTGTTGGAATCTCATTCATTGTTGCTCCTACAAGCAGGACCCACACTAACTTATTATCCCCTCATTAGATTTTGGGGTTTTTTGATGACCTCACTTCTTTGCTAACTGGAGCTCCAAGATTTTTTTGGCTAGAGAGGTAGCAACTAGCCGAATTTCTATACCTTTTCCAATTGCTTAGATTTGCTGATGTCACCAGCTTTTGAATTGCATGCCTATTCAAAATTATGCTCTATTCAAATTTGGTTGATGTCATCCTCCTTTGGGTTGGATTGGGGGGTCCCACACATGTTCCATGGCTTCCAAAAGCCCGCCCTCTTATAGATATTAGACTAATCAAGTGTTTTAGTATTTAAAGAGCTAACAAAAACACCGTTCACTCAATGTGGGACTATTGGCAGCTTGTTTTCTTTTCAAATGCTTGCATGAGGAGCCTTTAATTGCACAAGCATCTCTATTCCTTATAGAATGTGAATTCTGATAACTCACAACTTTTTCTCCTTTCACATGCCGTGGGTTCCTTCTCATTGATCTGTGTGGAGAGCTCTCTTATATGGTCAGTAAAAGAAAATGGTATCTCCTCCTTTCTTGGCATAGACTTCTTTCATGTTCATGAGCTTTCTTGCATATATCTATAGCTTGTTCTTTCAACACTGCCTTTGTTTCATGTGTGAGCCACTATCTCCATTGTGAGGCTCCTCCCCTGCGGCTTCAAGCAAAATTGTGCATTGTTCCATCAAAACGTGAAGCTTCTCTCTTTCATATGGCATAGGGTTCTTTTTAATGCATGAGTTTCCACTTTTTTTTGACTTGTGGCTATTCTAACAGATGATCTCCTTTTTATTTCTAGGTTTCTCCATATGTCTTGTGTGAGCTCTATTTTTATGCTCTACTGATGTTCATCGCATGGAGTGTTATTTTATCTTATTGTGAAAACTTTACAATATAGAATTTTTCCTTTTAAAATGCTATGAGGTCTTTGATTGCATTCTTTGATTGATCTTTCCTATTGATGCATAGTGAATTTGTCTTCTCAAGGCGTGATCTTCCTTTGAAAACACTGGCTCTTACTAATTTTTTTTAAAAAAAAACTTGAGGTTGCTCCTCCCTTCACCGAGCTCCCTTGCCTCTGCCTTTTTATATGGTGAAAGGCTCCTCTTATTGACTGGTGCTTGTATATAGTGTGGTGCTCCTTTTTAATCTGTGTGGACTCTTTTTAAATCCCCTGCAGTGGATATCTATGACCTCTTATTTGATGCAGCTCAACTATTTCCTTTTCTTGCATGAGACTGAAAGGCGTTAATTCTCCTAGTCTCTAGTCTAGATGAGTAGTTTTGTTTAGGTGCAAAAATCCCCTCAAATGCATAGAGTTCCATCGCTATTCTACCTTGGACATGAGCTCTTGTTGTTGGTGTGAAAAAACATGGACCTTCGACCTACTTCATGCATTGATCTCCAAGCAAGCTGCGAGCTTTATCTGCAAGGTCCCTGCTTGTTCATCTCTTTTCCTTCCAATCTTGTTTGCTCCATTCTTGACCATGTGGAGTTAAACCTTCTTCTTTGGTTTCCTCCGCATCATAACTACCCCTACCATATTCATGATGAGCATTACAACACTCAGCCCCTTAAAAAAATGTGGTGACCAGGGAAGTGAGTATTTTATCTCCAATATCATTCAGGCCTGTGAGCTACTTTCCCATTGTGGAAATATAGGATTCTTTTTGATGTATAAGTTTATGCTCAATCTCTAAAACTATTTTAAAATGGCTCTAGATTAAGATATAAAATGGCTAAGATATGGAGATGGATGAACTTCTCGATGAGGTCAAAATCATATGCCCCCTATGTTCCTTGGCTATGATGATTAGAAGTAGAACTCAATAGCTTCACTGAAGACTGTAACAAGTGATGAATGTTTGATGATATCAAGAAAGGAACTCTATCTTGAGAAAGACCAAAGGAAGAAAATTTTGAACTATGCCTCAAAATATGAGATTGGTTCCCATTGTCTTGTGTTTATGCCTTGGATTCTGAAGGAGTCTTCATAGAGCCTTTTTGTATTTGTAAACCTTTGTTGCAATCCTTCAAGCTCTGAATCTAATTGGTTTCTTGAAAGAAATTCCTTCATTTTCACAGCATTCATTATTGAGCAATTTACTCTTCATCTTATCAATCAGGTGAAATTAGTCGGGCCCCAAAGTGGGGCCAGATAAAAAAAAAATTTGTTTTCGCACAACTGAATTCTTAGATTGATCCAATGATCATCTCAAAATGATCATAATCAAGTTTGATCATTGGAACAACATTGAAAACTCGTTTTACCATAGATCTGCAAACTGTCAAATATGTGTTAGGAAGCCCTTTGACTAGCTTTAAAAACTGATCCAAACACCCAGTTGGACTCTAAAAATTGGCACATTAAATCTTTTCTTTGCATAATTTCACCATGTCAGATCTCATCTCATGATGAATTCGGGGTCAAAAGATATTCTCTGTTAAAGTTGACCTCTCAAAACTACTTGCAAGAAAACATGTTAGAAAGCAATAAACTGGGTTCAGATTTGGCTTCAAAAATTGGGCAAATTCTCACTTGGGAAGATGAAAATTGGGGCATTAGTTCTCTATCATGAGGAAATTATGGATCTGTAATTTGGGCTCATGAGGAATAATAGGGCGTAAATGGAAATCAGTCAAAGTGGGCTACTTGGATTTGCTGACTGGAAAGAATAACAAGAAATCAATTTTTGCGAATTGAATTGACCTGGAAAAGTGTGCAAATGGATTTGTCATTACTTAAAAATGAACACAATCAGAGTATTTTTAGAGTAAAACACAGTGGTACAATCCATTTGAAGGCACCTATCAGGGATCAAGAGCTATAACATCACTAATAGGGGTTCCAACAAATCTGCAAATGCTGACACCAATAAAAAGATAGAAATTGCATTTGGAATCATGTTTTAAAACTAATCAAATAGATTCATCATAAGCTGAAACTTGAAACATAACAAGTCTCTGATGTTTGCAATGCAACACAAACGGAATTTCAACATTTTGATCAACTAGGTCAAAATTATTAATCGTCAAACAAGGCTTCCTAGAATTATTTGCAAATTGCAAATGCATGGAAACAATAACTAACCAACTTTGAGGGATTCAAAACCTAGTCAAACAAACTCAAAATGACCTAAAATATGAAACATAGGTTCACAGGTATGGATACTAGACACTCCCAAAGTGGTGATTCTTAAAACATTTCTAGCTATGAGCTATTCAGATGCAAACAAAGCTTGCTATCGTTGTTTGACACTAAGGCAGAATTGCAAATTTGACAAATGCTTGGAATAGGACTTCACGAAATAGCTCAAAATGTCAATTTAACTTCGTGAAATGCTTAGGCATGCTGAATGAAAGGTGCTAGAAGCATTAAACACCTTAGTGGGCTCAAATGGATAGCCAGGTACATAGGCATTTAAAAGAATTTATAGGGCTCAATTCTCTCGATGGTACTCAAAATCGGGAAAGTAATTTTGAGTTCCAACAGAGCCTTTGAATGTAGATCCAAGTCAAAATGGTCACCAAGCAAGGAATAAAAGGTAAGAAGCTCTAGAAATTCCTATAATTGGGATTACAATATAAGATATAGCTATCACTATTGTCAAGAATATGGACAAGTACTCAAAAACTACATTAGGACTAACTTCAGTGGAAATTACAAGAGATGGTTCAGCTATTTCAAGATTAGTCACATCAATAAACACTGTCCAACTAGGTCCAAGGCAAGAAGTTGTAAATTTTATAAAGGTAAAGGCAAGGCAGATGTTGAACAAATCAAAAATCAGATGAATAAGACATGGGAGAATAAAGATGGTTGTAGTACATCAAATGAAGAAGGGATCACTTCACCTAATGGGTCAAGTGGTCACACCACATCAAACTAAGAAAATAAGAGCTATGTGGGACTAATACTTAAAGTCATGCATTATATATTAGTTCCAAAAGAAGTAAATACTTAAAGGATTGTATTGCCATGAATAAAGATGCAGGAAGTGGTAGAGAATTCAAGTTAAACCTTCATGTTTTCATGTTGTTACTAAGCATGAAATGTTCTTTGTGTATGCTGAGTGAAATACTAGGTAGTGCCATAATATTAGTTGAGGCCAAGTCTATAATAGCTACTGAGTGCTAGTCATGTTAGTAGATGCCAAGTAAAATAGAAATCGTGTTGATGTCAATTATACATTTGTACAAGCATTAAGAATCATATGTAAAGTTTTAAAGGGTATAAGGTCAATTTTCACTCATTTTTTGTCATTTCAAATTCAAGAAATTACAAGGATAGTAGAATATGTCTCAAAAACCAAGTTTGAAGCATTTATACAAATTCCAATGATGATCCAACACTATTTCATTAAATTTCCAAGGTATTCTTCATAATCTACGTCACTTTGTTTGACATCTCTTGCTCTCGCATCCTAATGATGGATCATGTAGTGTAATTCAAAACATTGATGGTAAAAATCTCCACACAATCTAATCTTGAAACTAATTTACAACACCCTAGCTTATCAAATGGAGTCTAGTTCAAGGAATGTAGAGGGTCATGAAGTTTTGAATGTTCAATTAGTTAGCAATGTAGTAAAGAAACCAAACTTTAGACCAATTCCAGATGTTGCATAGAAACAAGACCCATTAGGTGCACTTTCCATGATTCCCCTAAAAGTCATAATGGTCCAAGATGTTGGAAAATGCTATAACTCAAATATAGGTGGAATAGCAGACATGGAAATAAGGAAAGAATATGACAAATTGTGTGAAAATGGCATTCTAAAAGAAGAATTTAAGATTGTTGAAAGGAAGGGTTTGACCTGTGCTCTAGATTTCCCTATGGTGTTCAAAATAGAATGGATCAAGATAGTGCTAAGAATAATACATGATGGATGCTTATGGCTAGAAGATGGTCCCATTAAAATTTTAAAGAGAATAGCTCATAGGATAACTAGTTTTCCAACCCTAGATTGGTCGAAGACTTTGCAAAGTGACATAAAGGAAGTTATTGAGAAAAGAACCTGAGGAAAATGGAATAAAAGTAGAATGACTATTTTATACTATCATAGACCCACTACTTAAGTTTTCTATAAGGGTAATTTTGCACAAGTATTATCAATCAACAAAATTGAACAACATACCATATATTGTAATAGATGTGGGCTAGTAAACTGTAAAGAGGGATCATACCTATGATCTAGTCAAACTACAATTGCAACAGATAAATGAGAACCTAGGTGCCATTAGAAAAACCAAAAGTGCATAGTGTAAGTTTTGAGAAATCCTAATTTTCATATTTTTCTATGTTCAAAACACATTTCCATCCTCTAGCAAGGTGAGTTGGAAAACAAAAAAATCAATTGCAATTCAAGTCAATGAGTATATTGAGCAAATGGGAGAAAGCTTTGAGACTGTCATGACTAGCTATTTTGAAGACTTCAACAAGTCTATGAAATAGAGGATGACAGTACCAATTTCTTTGGTTGAGTAGTATATCAGTGACATATTCTTTCTTGTTGATATTAAATATACATATGTACAAGCTATCGTACCTAGTGTAAGATGTCTAAGACCCTTAGGCTATGAGATTAATGTTGATGAAGCCTCAACTACCATCACTACACTTCTTGCTATAGAAGTTGATAAATAAGCCAGAATATTGGGTAATTATGATGTCATGAAATTCAAAGTTGAGATGGAGTTGAAGATAGTCTCCACATTACAAAACAAAGACAAATTGGTGAAGAAAATAAACGCCCAATTTGGTGAAGGTACAAGTGAAGAAGGAGAGGATGAAGAGAAAGAACAAGAACCATCTCAAGAACATCTCAAATTAACTCAAGGATTGGGGGAAGATGAGGATGAAGAAGAGGAAGAAGGTGCCAAGGAAGTAGAGGAAGCACCAATACAAGAAACACCTAATAAGAGAAAGACCAAGACACAACCTATGACAAAGACAAAGGCAAAGAACATTGCTAAGCCAAGCCTAGCAAAGCCAACAACAACAACAACCAAGGAAAGCACATAGGCCACCACACAAAAGGCCAATGAAAAGCCCAAAGAAAAGGCCAAGGCTATAGAACAAGAAGGGCCAAAGTAGAAGAAGAAAAGAAGAAAATAGATCGGACAATCAGGAATAGATGACGAGAGGATAGAATCAAAGCATATGAGCCAATTTAGAGTGGTAAGTTATACACTAAAATCTACTATTGAGAATCTCTATGAAAATGTTAGAAACAATGTAGATTTATCTAGTTTGAAAGTATTGATTTTGAAAAACTTGGTAGAGAAGAGAAGAATTTGACTGAAGAATCAATTTATGAAATGATGTTTAAGTTCAAGAACACCCCACTTGAATTACATAACACTATGTTAGAAGAATTATATATTATTTTTGAAAATAAGTAGCATTATTGTTTAAATCTAGAGAAACAAATTAGAGAATCCACATTAGCGCAGGTAATTCCAAAATATTCAAAAGGGTAGATTATCAAGGCCAACAAGAAATGTGGTGGAAGGTTCACACCAAAATATAGCGCATTCAACATTCTTTAGAAAAATATTGAAGATGTTGTGAAGAAATCCACACAAATGTGGAAATTGATTCATGGATTGACAAGTATCAAAGAAAGAGAAGAAGATCCCTTTGAGGAAGGAAATAATGGTGATGATAACAATGATAAGTAGGATAATAAAGAGGAAGATAAAGAAAAGGATAATACTAAGGAGGAGACACAAAAGAAAGATGAAGACATGGCAATGGTTGAAGACCCACAAAAAGAACATAGTGTGTAAGACATACAAATGCCAACTATGAGCCCTCATCATGACACTAGTATACCTAAAAAAATCATAATTGTTAAGGATGTTACTGATAGCTCAGCTCAAAACATCATTCCTTTAACTGCAAAAGATCTGAAAAAGATTCTTGACCAATCTACACTACAAGAAAGATTGTGTGAAAATCCAGTATTGGTTAGTGTAGAAGTACTTCAGAAAGAAATAGCTGGCATCACAAGGGATAAGGTGAAAACATGAGAACCACCTTTTGCCATCCCTTCAGCTACTAGTGTTTGACCCTTAATTCAAACAACTGAAGATACATCTATCAGGTTGACACAAGTGTGAAAGAAGAGATAGTTGAGCAGGGGCAGACTAATAAAGAAGAGGAAAAGGAAACAAAAACAATAGAGCAAATAGGATAGGTAGACACATATGTACCAATAGCACAACCACAAGGTACAACTCAAGTCATTATGATTGATGGGAGTAGATATGAAGAGAGCAAGGATACACCAAAGGAGAAGGAGCAAGAAGCTATTCAAGCATTGGTAACATTACCAACATCAAGAATTCCTACAAATATCCTTTAGAAGCTAAGCATAGAGGTTGTACCACTGCAGATTTCAGCACTAGGCTCATGCTCTACAAAATTTGACAAGGTAACTCACTATAGTGATGTAATTTTAGATGAAGAAACAATGAAACATCAGTTTGATTATGCAACAATGATATTGGAACAAATAAATATGTTGCAATAGGCTTTGGAAAAGAAGAAACATTGAGAAATACTTAGAAAGTAATTTAGGCAAAGGCAAGCATTACAAGACATCAAGGAAATCTTCTTAGATGCATTCATCTTGCCTACACCTAAAGAAGAAAAGCCTCTATTGGAATAGTTGTCAAAAATTGTTGATAAGGTCAATAATGAAGATATTGTCACAAGTACAAAACATTGTGAGTGGTCAGAGAAGAAACTATAGAATAAAGTAAATGAGAAAATATCTGGAGAGATTGTACTCACTCAAGTTGCACTAACTAGAAAGGTTGAAGATGTGAAGAAAGTATTGGAGAATATTTTTTCATTATAAACTAAACTATGTAACCTAACACATTTCAGTTAGGAAACAAGACAAAGAATTCTAAGTCTAGAGAGAAATCTCAATGTATTTGGTATGCAACTACCTCAAAACCTAGCTCAGAGTGACAAGCATTTTCACACATTGCTTCAATCACAAAGTCAACTAGCTGTGTTAATAGTAGAAGAGGATAATATTAGAGCCAAGTTGACACAAATTCAAGCCTATCTCACCCCACATATGGAAATACTCCATAAAGAAATAAGATATGTACAAAATTTGATAAATAAAGATCCTCATCTTTCTACATCAGATGGACTAGCTCACCTAGCAGTCGAGCTAACAATCCAACTCAAGTCACTAAATGTTGCATGTGAAAATTGGGATGTAGCTTTGAAGATAATTATGAAGGTCCACAAATCCTTTTTCGAAAAATGCACTCTATGTGTATAGACCCTTTGACATAAGTGTCAGAAATGGGGAGAGAAGGAAAAGAGTAAGGTGGAGAAAAACCAAAGGGGGATAGTACAAGAGAAAGAAAAGGAAATAGGAAAACAAGCATATAAAGAAAGAAGAGAGAAATGAAATGAGGAGCAAACATAATAAAACAAAGGAGAAAGAAATATCATAATAGAACAAAAATAGAGCATATCAGATGATGAAGCATCCATTGCAAATACATTGAAGGTAAAGAGTATTAGTTAGCAAAGACAAACCCTCTAAATAGAATTTTGATATAGATTGGGCACATTAACTCGAGGGGAGTTATAAATTTTGAGGTATTTAGGTTATTACAAAATTTTGAACTTTTGAAGTTTTGTATATAAGCTAAGTTGTGAATATATTATACTCGAGAAGATTATGTTGATTATGTAAGGTAAGTGTTTTTGACACTCATGTCAAAGGGGGAGATTGTTGATCTCAAATTGGTTTTGAAAAGTGAGTGTCAACACACTTAAGACATTTACTTAGTTTATGCCGAACTAGTAATGCATGCCAAGTATAACATGCAAGGACAAGGTTGTGTTGAGTTGCAATGAGTGCCAAGTCACTCATGTGTTGAATAACCTCAAGTGCTGAGTGAATATTATGTGTTGAGTAGTTCAAATATCGAGTCAATAGTAGATGCCAAGAAGTTGAAGTGATGAGTTAGAAACAAAATTTTAGTATGCACTAGGCATCAGTAGCTTCAAGTGTTGAATGACATAGATTGGACATATTTGTTTTTGATTTCACAAACAACTATGTAAACCATTTTCAAGCCAACATAAGGTCAGATTTGTATTCTTTAAAGATAAGGAAAAATCTATTTGTAGAATCCCTATGTATTTGCATGCAATCAATCATAAAATAGGAAGGATTAAGAGGCAAAAAGAATGGATCTTAGCTGTACATTCATACCTAACCCTAAGCCACCAAAGTCTTTATAAGGAAGACAAAGCCCCAAAAATTAGAAGAGACTTAATGAATAGAAGGTGCAAGAGATAATTTTATAGGGGGTAATAAGGGGTGAATAATCAAGTTTGTTTACAAAACATTTTAAGGTGACTTAGTAGTGAGAGTGAATTGCAGAATTAGTTGGAGGAGAACAAAGAACAGAAGGATACAATAATTGTTATATCAGATTAGAGAGGATCAAGGACACTATATGGATTTGATCTTTATTTAGGCAACCAGAGCCAATCACAAGATCTATGCTAAAACATCCTAACAGTTGATTTATGTTAAATCTCCTAAGTGGAGTAGTCCTAATATGCTGTCATAAATCCTTTAACAAGGTCACACTCCAAGTGGATATTCTGAAGTCCTTTAGCTATCCACACTTTTAACAGGGTGTTGAAATCCTCTAACAAGGTGGGACTTACCAATCTTTGTAAGCCTTTAATAGGGCATGCCTTTCACATGGAAAATCATGTTTCATCATCAAACCATTGTAACCTTAATTGGCTACACTTTATTACTGGAGTAGTAAAGATTTGTGAGTCTTATTCCCACCCCAGGTTTACTTTCTCTTTGGAGGGTTTCTGGGTAATCATATCTAGTTTTAAGTGTGTATGTTTAATTGCTTACATGTTTTAGATACATTTAATTTTCATGTTATTTTTAGTTCATATATTACATGCATCTAATGAATGACGAAGATTTTAATAGCTAAAGTTTGAAATTCTAATTCACCCCCCACCCCACTCTTAGAATTATATGTTTCCCATTTGTAATTCAAACACTCATCACCAGTCTCTTCCACTTCCTTAGATTCATAATATTCATCCTCCATTTCACTATCTTAAAATATTCATGGGTTACCTCTTTTTTGGTCTGATAAGAAGTTTCCTCATTTTGGGCTTTAAAGGGGAGATATTAATGAATACAAAAATCAATTATAATTAGGGGCAAACAATTGATCAAAAATCCCAAGCTATGTTCCTTTTAATCTATGAAGAAATAGTCTATGTTGCTATGAAAGAAGATGAGAAAAGTGCATTTATCTCTCATGTCAAAAAAAATGATAGATGGAAATTGATACATGTTAAAAACACATGATTGGTGATAGAAGTAAATTTGAGAACATTGGACCATACAAGGGTTGCTAAGTTAAATTTGGTAATGATGTAAAATTCCTTGTGAAAGGTAAAGGACCAATACAACTAACTAATAAGATCAAATGTAATCATTTGTATTCAATTGAAGGATGAAAGTAAAATATGTTGAGGATTTTATAGTTGAATAAATTAGATTACAAATCTTAATTCCATCATGGAAAGACCAAGATATTTGATGTTGATGGTGAACTAATTGGAAATGGTGATCAAACAAGGGGTAACTTTTTCTATCTATATTTATTTGGTGGGACATGTTTGTTTACACAAAATGAGGATATTTGGTTATGGTACAAGAGAGTATGTTATGTAAATTTTCAAAATTTTGTTAGCATTAGTGTTAGCCCTATATTTGTCTTACTGATTACTGATGCTGATACCCAAAGCTTTACTAAATTGAAGTTAAAATTGAACCTAGTTCCTTTTTACTTCAACTTCTAGTTCCAGTTGGTATCTTTTATGCCAATGTTGAATCCTTCTTTTTGTTTCCCCATTAGTCCAATGTTTCTAATGCAAGGAAGAAGTTGAAGTTGAACAAAGAAATGTTAACTTCAACTTTGACTTTGTCTCTTTTCATTCTAATGTTTTCACTTGTTTTCTTCTCCTAGGGATCTAGTTAAGCAAAGCATGCATATTTTACTAAAAGAAGACCCTACTTCCTTGCCATGTGTTGAAGACATTAAAGGAAATAAATGTGATAGTTAAGAAGCATGTCTAAAAGTACTAGTTATTTCTTGTAAAGTAAAAGTAATGATTAACGAGCATCACTAAAATGGGTTCACATCATGGTGTGATGGAGCTAATTAATGACAAATGACTGGGAAGTCTTGTCAAATAAAGTCACACACTGATATTAATGATTTTGCACGCTTTGTATCAATCCTTGATTTTTTGAAATCTTATGCTTTAAAGTACTTCATTTTCTTCTTTAATTGTCTATCTTACCATGTTGGAGCATAAAACATGAAGCTGGTAAGAACAAAATTGGATTCCTTGACATAGTAGAAACTAGTGAGTGTACATTTTAACCTCCTTTGTATGTTTTGGTTTATTTTTCCTATTTTTCTTGTTTAAAGATTTCTTTTTAAAGAATTTAAGTTTATGATCCCCTATCAAAGTGGCCACCACTCCTTTTTGACCTAAACTCCCTAAACTTGAGAAGCCTTGCTCATTGAGCTCTTTGACTAGGATACGAGATACTTTCATAGTCAATGTAGACCTAACCCAACTGGTAGAAAGAGTGAAGAATGCAAAATTCAAACCCATATACCATAGACTCACTAGTAGTGGTCTAATATAAGCCACCACTTTCCTAAAAACCATAAGATGCCCAAAATTTATTGTTTAGTATGCGAATCATTATGACCCTCATACTAGATGTATAACAAAGGTCACAGGCAAAATTTTGGTCAAAATTGATAGAATTACAATTAGTTCCTCCCTAAGGATACCTCATAAAGAACCCTATGAGTGACAGACTTTTGAAGAATCTAGATGCTTGTATGGAAAGAAAAAGAAGGATTATGACTCTATTGTGGCACAAACCTAGCTTTTAAGACTAGCACTAGGAGGCTCAAGGTTAACCAAACCACTAACAGTTGAGAATTTTATTAAAGAGATTATTGACATAGGTTTTTTGCTTAGTAGAGTAAAGGGTAATGATCATGATTTTCACTAGGATGACTAGATGTCTTTTTTCATTGATAAATTTTTTGAGGGACAAAAATTCATTGACTAGGAAGATTTGATAGCCAAAGGGTTGTACACAGGTCTTGTAGGTTTGAATAACTTTGATCATTTCTTCATGTCCTTCTTTTTAGTTTACATCCTTGCTATTTCAAAAGATTGGGAAGGTCAACCACATGACCCTTGGATAAAAGACATGACCATATACTAGTATTATTGAAGTCTGCAAGAAAAGGAACCCTACAAAGAGTTTAGGAGAAATAATGATGTTTTTAAGAGAATCTAGTGTTTGAAATCCAAGGTCAAGAGAAGTGTAGGACCTCTCAAGAATCTATGTAAGCTATTAGGATTTGTTGTTTTTATTATATAAAATTCCATAGATTCATCTATATTAGAGTCATGGGTTTCACTAGTGAACCTTTTAAACTACCTCGCTATTGCCTTGATGACATTGTCCTTTCTAAAATCTTTAGGTAGCTCCTTCATGTTGTTGATTTGTCTAAAAGTATTCAAAAGAATCATCCTTCACTATTTCCTATAAAGCTCGACCACTATAGATGTCCCAATATCAAATAGGCTATATTGATATATTTGACAATGCTCAAACTGAGCCTCAGGTCCTACTTTGCTAGAGAGAAAAATGATTATGTAGGCCTTTCTAGGGAAAATCTAAAACATGTTTCCTACCTTAGGCACATTCCTCACCTAAAAGACTATTGGACTGACTACTTTTATGAGCTTTAAGTGATAAAAAATATTATGGTTGAGATTTACCATAAGTCAAATACAAGCATTCGAAGTTCAACTTGACATCAACATGATAAAAGAAAATTATAATGAGGAGGTAGTTGATCCCTTATTTATTGAACACATTAAATGTTTCCCTATACTTGAACTAGACTAGAACAAGAGGGAAGAACATGACTTGTATTCTTGCATGACAGGCATTTTGACAAAAAATTGGTTGGTTGAAAAGATGAATCAAGTGTTAGCCCAAGAAAAGTACAAAAATCACTCCAAAGCTAAAAAAGAGAACCTTTCAAAGAAGCTAACTATTCCCTCTAATGATGCCATTGGTGATTATTTTTTAGGTCAAGAGGAAGCCAAAGTTGAAGCATATGTCACTCCAATTCAAATTTAGGTTCAAGTTCAAGCAATAAGTAATAAAAGAGCTACTCACTTGCATACCAGAAGCAATAAGGCTGCACAAAACAAAGAAAAGAATAGAATCACAATACACTTGGATTCCATAGAAATTGAGGTGGTAATGGAACAAATCATTGCTCCTAATATGTTTTATAGAATAGGAGACCAAAAAAAGATGACAAAAGGACGTAGTGCATCAATGGGTACTTTGGTCCTGATTGGCACCGCTACAACACCTAGAAAGGAACCTACAACCCCAAAATGGTAGTTAACTTCAATAGAAAAGAAATGAAGCATGGTACCACTCTCCACACCAATGGATGTATTTGTAAGAAAATATCTTCAAAGGCCTTCTAAGGTCAAGAAGAAAAAATTTGAGTCTCAAATTGACTTTGATAAGGACATAGTGAGGTGGTTGGTAGAAATTGCTGAACCTCCATAGGATAAACTTCATGAACAAATCACCTCAAGATTTTTAGGTATTAAAGATAAAAATGGGTAAAGGTAGTAGAGCCTTACACATGAAAATATTTGAAGTATCTAAGAAAAATATTGTAGAATGGATGTGGAAGGACACTAAAGACAAGTAGAAAATGGAGGATGCTATGACAAACATGGCCCAATCTATTAATGTCATTCTACATCCTAAACCAAAACCAATCAATAAAATGTCAGCCATAGTTCACTAGTAGAATTTTGGCAAATAAATGACTATGCGACTAAAAATTATAGTCACAAGACTAAAATTTTTAGTCACGTGACTAAAAATGGTCAGATTCTAGTATTGTCTTATAATTTATAAGTATAATTGACTAAATAAATGATTAATTTGATCACCAGGTAAAACCACAAGGTTAGACAAAGATAAGTGACTAAATAAATGATCAATTAAGTAACTAAATAGTTTCTCACTAATAATTAGTTATCCAAATAAGGGCGAGTTTGTAGCCAAGTTGGTGTAAATGCGAATTGTGAAGCATAGTTATTGTTCACCTAATAATAATCTCATGGCTTTTTTTTATGAATTTTTCTCATGTACTCTCTCTTTCCCTTTGAAAAGAAAGCTTATATGTCTCCCTATAATATGTTATTATAATTACATCAAAAATGTTATCTACCAACACTATATAGAGTGGCCAACAAAGACCTTAAACATTTTTTTTGTGGTTTTCATACATCGAACTTCAATAGGTTACAATTATCAATAAGTTTCACATGCGTAGAAATTGACTTCTTACAAAATGACCACCTTTTATTTTTTATAAAAAAAAAGCTAATCCACTTTTAGTATAAATATTAGCTATACTATTCCATGAAAAAGTTTGTAATCTAATTAGAATACATTATTTTAAAGACAAGGCTTGCATTAGAATTAAATTTACCAACTAAAAAGTTATCATTTTATTTTGATTGTATCTTTTATTTGATGAGTTAATTTATTTTTATTATTAAATATGTTCATTTTTCATTACTTTTGATTTCAATTGTGTATACATTTTTAGCATCAAAGTTTTGAATTATGTGATCTATCATCAAGATAGTAGGATAGTCATGGTGGTGAAATATGACTAAGACTCGATGGATAGAAAAATGTAATCTCAACATTTTCAAAGCCAACCACTATGTTAACCATCAAATTTGTTCCTTCCTCAAAACTCTTGCATTTGTGGGCTAGAGTCAGGGCCTTTCAAAATTTTGGTTCCTCCATTTTTTCTTAAAGATTTGAGCTTCTAGGATCAAAATTGGCATTCCCAAAAGATACTTAACACTCTTAGATTAATTCAAGGGAATGGTTGGAATTGTGTGAATCCCAATTTTATTCTATTGGGATTACAAAATCCCTCATAGACCATTGTAGTTAAAAACCCTAAGGGAGATCATAACTCTAAAAAAATTGATTCTTATTAGGTGAAATAGCTCAAATAATAATTTAGGAAACGAAAAAGATAGAATAGAATCTCATGTGCTTGTAGCCTCCTTTGGAATTGAGAATAATGAATCAATTGGTATAAGTATGATAAAAGTATGTGGTGACATTTTTGCTTCTAGTCCATGACCTAAATTACAAGGTTTAAGTTTGAGCTTGAGTTGACAATAATGAAATTTGGATGAAGTTCAATCAGGATGAAAAGTTAGGAAAGAAATCAACATAAAATTTTCCTTACATAAATTTTAATTTTAAAATATAAATAGTGCATTTAATAAAATATCAAACTTGTTTAAATTTTATTTTTAAAAGACGTTAGATTTTAATTTATTATAACTAAATATTAATATTTTGAAAAATATATAAATAATATAAATTTTAAACTTTTTTATGGATATGGAAGATGACATCTAAAATAATGAAGTTTCATATATAACATTAGCTATTGTTAACTTATTCTAATATATTTTCAAATTCTTTTTCATTAAACAATTTGTAGGAATGAATAATTATTATAATTAATTATTTACCATAAATTTTGTTTAAAAAAAAAGATTTTGGTTTTCTCTTCGAGCATCTATATAAAATTATTATAGTTCAATAAATTAATGAATATGTAAGGTATAAAAATAAAATATTGTAAATATGATATTTTATATTAAAATTATAATCATAAAATTATTTGCACATTCAAATAAAATCTTAGCAAAGCATTATAATATTTATATAAATATAATCATTATATAATTTTTCTACTCCCTACAATCTAAATTAAGAAATAATGACACCAATTTTTGTCACTTAGTCTTGAAAATGTCATGTGTTCTTGCCAAAGTCTCCTCATTATTTCATTTCTACTTATGCATAAGTACATTAAAGCTGGAGTAGTACTAAGAAGGGTGACCTCCTACAAAGTCTCAATTATTCACCTCTATGATCATCTCCTAGACCCAATGAGTATTAGGTGTTCCATTCATTCTCATGAGAGACGGGTTAGTGTGAACCACTACATGCAGAACATGGGTCAATGAGTTTGACTCCAAAAGAAACATAGTTCAATCAAGATAGCTATATGACAATTTGACATGTGAAAAATGTCTCTTGCATATCAATTAAAGATCTCAAAGAGCTTTTTAATGGATGGTTTATAAGGCACAAAAATTGGTGAATGTTTTGTACATGGGGTTTCAATCAAAGTGAATTTAGCATAGAGAAATCTTTGTAGTTGAGCATGCTCAAGATAGAGTAATACGAGGATGGGTGACCTCCTAAGATGTTTAGATTCTTCATCTTTGCAAGCATCCCCTAGATGCAATGAGTGTTAAGTGTTTCATTCATTCTCATTAGAGACAAATTCGTGTGAACTAGTACTCATGAAACATGGAATAACGAGTTTGACTCAAAAAACTACACAGTTGAATCCTAATAAAAATATTCTAATTTGACTTGCTCAAAATTTTTGACCAAGTTAAAATTTCTAAATCTATTATGAGCATGTAAAAGAAAATCCTAGCCATAAATAATAATGTATCTTTCTCATATATTTTCCATATATGTTTAAATAAATTTTAATAATGTTAATCATCCAAACTAAAACCAATACAACACTTATAATATAATTAATGCACAACATGTGAATTTTAGACCAAATTTATGTGAATTTTAAGTTTGAGTGAGTTTCTTAAAATGAAATTTCTAATGTTTACTAATTATTTCAATTAACTAAAACAAAGCTTCATAATAATATTTCAATATTTAATCCTAGGACTTAAAACTATTATAATTTAAAATAGGAAACATTTGTATAATATTTAACATGAGACAGTTTCTAAAATATTATACAAAATCCAATTTAAATATTATACAAATTAGAAACCATAAATAATTTGAAAAATACCATTTAGCACGAGATCTTAAGGAAACCTAACATTTTCCATTTTTATCAAATACCAATCCATACCTCGATCGACTAAAAATTTGGAGGTTATATTCTCTTTATCCTATGATTTCAATTGGTGCCCATTTCAATCTTCAATTTAGTGTGAAGAATGTTGATTTTCGTGTTAGTGATAGTTCAATTCTTCCCTATGAATTTGATGGGTTGGATTTAAACTATTTCAAAGATGAATTGATTCGGAAAATGAGAGAGGATTACAAAGGATCAGGGATTTTCTATGTAGTGAACCGTGTAATTTTGGCAGATCTTGTAGATGTGATGTGCCAAATTGAGCAATTAAGTGCAATGCATGTTGAAGTTAAAGAAAGAGTGAGAAACATTTCTTACAGGGCTCCTCCACATTGAAATTGTAAGAATTGACCTCCCCAATTTCCCTCCTCTACATTCAGTTCAAGAAATGACTCAAAAATCTCGCCTCATGGTGGAAACCCTAAATTTAGGTACTAATTTTACTTATGTATTATAGTATTTTCAAAGTTCTAAAAATTTGATTGTCTCTAAAAATAGTTATAATGCTTATTGGCTGTATATTTGCAAACTATTTGTCAAAATGCTTTAGATAAATTTTCTCGCATGGATATGTTTGCCGAATGTGGATTTTTTTTTAAAGATATGTGTAGTTTATAATTGAATTTCTCAACCATTGTCAATACCCTCTTTGTATGAGGTAGAATGGGAATTTGAGAACAACATATGGACATCCATTAAAAAATAAATAGTAGAGAATTTGGCCCAACATTGAGGTTGACAATGATATAGCAGATATAGTTACAAAATATGGATGCACGGAAGACACATCAACTATTTGACATAATGCGACATTTCAGCTAACACGATGAATAAAAAATTTGCATAAGATGATTTGGTGAAAAGGGACTTGGAAGAAAATATAAACGTGCATCAAGGAAAAATGGAGAAGATTCTGTTAAATGTTAAATTTTCTTCGTTTACACACATTTTCTCGTCCATTTCAAATGCCCATATCAAGTGCAATATTGCTCCATGGTATATGATACCAAACCTGCTACACTCTTCAGCTACAAGAAGTTCAATGACACAATTAGAGGAGGACGTACTTTATTTTGATCTCGAGGACTGCAAGCTTTCTACAAATTCCTTGGATGCTGTTGTTTGTGAGCTTATAGATTATTCAATCTTACCAAGCAAGGAGGATTGGGGGAAGCATTAATAAAATGCAATTAAGAGCCCCCTGGGAGATGGAGGGCAGGTGGATAGGGCGTAGAAACACTGGAGGAATTTGAGAGAGCCCAAATTCATATTTGCACCCATGGAGCACCAATTCAAGATACCTCTCAAAATGCTTTGTAGAAAGTATGGAGCTATAGTTTCTTATACTCCTATGCTTCATTCCTTCCTCTTTGCCGAAGACCTAGAATACCGAAGTGTTGAGTCCACTACCTATAAGGAAGATTGCCCTTTGTTTGTGCAATTTTGTGCAAATGACCCTAAAAGGTTGTTGGCTGCTGCTCAGGTTGTTCAAACTTATTATGATTACATTTATATTAATTCTGGGTGTCCACAACATATTGCCAAAGGAGGTAATTATGGAGCTTTCTTGATGGAGAATTTGCCTTTTGTGAAGTCACTGGTTGAAAATCTAGCATCTAATCTATCTGTGCATGTATCTTCTAAGATTCAGATATTTCTATTGCTTGAGGACACCATAGCTTATGCAAAGATGCTCCCTTCTCACTGTCCATGGAAGTACTAGGGATAAAAAATATGGAAGTAACAGAGCATACTGTTCTAGCATTAAAATAGTTAAGAAGACATCTAGCATCTAATCTATCTGTGCTTGTATCTTGTAAGATTCAGATATTTCCATTGCTTGAGGAAACCATAGTTTATGCAAAGATGCTATCTCCTTGCTGTCCATGGAAGAACCAGTGATAAAAAAAGATGGAAGTAATATAGCAGACTGAGCTAGCATTAAAGCAGTTAAGAAGGCACATAGGATTCTTGTATTAGCTAATGGGAATATAAGGCATTTGCAAGATGCTTATGATTGTTTAAGAGAGACTGGAGCTGATGGAAATTTATCAGCTAAGTCCCTCCTTGAAAACCCTGCACTATTTGTAGGGTATCAGTTGGAAACAAAATGGTCTAATAATGTAATTTCCCAAGAAGGAGTGTTGGAGAAGTATGAGAAGCTGAAACATTCTGAGATGAATTTGAAAAAGCATTGGATCGAGGCACTTTTCTCTTGGAGTATTTTGATCTTTGTAAAAGATATCCAGTTGTCTGGCGTATGATTTGAGCCCATGTGCATCGAATGTTAGGTGATTGGTTCAGGATTTGAGCAACACAATTTGTGGCACTGATCTTTTTGGGATGACTTCCTGCCATCATTGAGAACAAGTGTAGGTGTGAGTTGAGTGTGCAGACTCTATATAAATGATGAGAAAGAAATGGATATGTAATAATGCAAGCTTTGATTTTTTCTAAAGTAGTAATATAGCACCGTCTTTTTTATACGATCATGCTCTTCTTTTCTATTTGATGGAAACATTCTTCTTGAGAGAAGAAAATTAAAAAATAGAATCTTTTATGAATATTTTTCAAGGGAATATTTTATAGCACACATCAAACCCTACATTTTAAATCATAAAATCCTTAGAAGACCAAAAATACCTATAGTCTAGATGGTTAATGTCTGCATATACATTTCTACCTTTCCACAAATTGTTATCTTTGAAAATTGAAAGGTATGCTTGAGTTCATGTAAGAGAAGAAAATATTTTAGAATATTTAGAGAGAAAAAATGTGTATATTTGTAAGATCATTTTTATCATCTTTGTTGTTAGTTTTGTCAACAATTTCAACAGTTTTTAATAGCAATATAACAATGACTTTTGTGGAAAATAGCTCCTATTTATCAATTGATGATCTTGAGGGACTTTCTAAAGAATGGTTCATAAGACACAACACTTAGTAAAGGTTTTTCAAATTGGGTTGCATAAGAAGAAAAGAAAAATACATAAACACACAATACCATTTTGAAACCTTATATGGGTTGAGTACAACTGGTTGGACCTTTTATCAGTGCCAAGAAATGCCATAGATGTAATTTTTGAAGTACAAGTCAAATATCTTTTTCCTTTGGTGAAGATAATAGCTTGTAATTCTTTGAAAATGGAAAATATGTTGACACCTACTGTGCTTCTAAAATTAACTTAATTTTCTAATAGGGACACCTAATGTTTGTCCCTCCAAATCTTTTCTACTCACTGGTGTTTTGTATTTCATTTTTCATATTTTTTCTTTTATAGAGAATATCAATGTCCTATTTGATTCTAGTGAATGTAGTAACTACAGGCCCTGTTAATATTTCTATTATTCAGTGTAGCTTCTGTTATTCAACATAGCATGATGCTGAATGGAATAAGTGTTTTCTACATATTGTCCTTGCTTTATTGATTTTAGTCACTTCTTATTTACTTGTCTTTTAAATCCTATGAGAACTATATTCCTTGTTCAATTGAGTGCTTAGCTATCCTCTAGAAGTGATCAGAATAGTTTTTCACGTGGTAATCATTTTATATTTTGAATAGTTATGATGTGAAAATTGATTTTTCTACAGTTTTTTTTTTTTATTTCCTATATAATAAGTCATTCATCTCCTTTGGTTACTGAAAAGATTTTGGAACTGTACCCATCTCATCTAGAACATGCTAATAAATTTATATACAATGCCAATATACTTTGTTATCATTAATATTGGAAATAGATGTTGTTTGTTCTCTTCAAGATCCAAGTGCCCAGATTTGAAAATATTACTAGACGACCTTTCAAGAATGTTTATTATTTTTGCCTTGTGCAATATCAAAACTAGTCTTATTTCTTTGTTGATCATTCAAATGATACAATCTTTTGTTTCCTTTCCCAATTAAATTGCAATACAATAACTGTAATGTTTATTTTTTGGAACAAATAGTCTAAGACAATTTCAAATCAATGGTCCATTTCAAGCTACCAACCTTGGTAGATTGGGCTAGCCTTGAAACTGCTCTCCTATAAGGCACACTAACCTTTTGTCAGTAATTGGGTCTTGAAGAGTGAGAGGACTTCTATCCAATTTTTGCTTGTCAGACCCATAATATCAACATGCAAATCATTGAGCTACATTGCCACTATTCAACCACAACCAATCAACAACACCTCTTGCAAAATGCAACACCAACAACACACTACTTTCATGCCATGAAATTGTAACCATTAGCAAAAATCCCTACTTCGCAACTTGAGCTCCATATGGGCATCATAGGATTGAAAAAACAAAAAAGTTGATGAATATTGTTTTTCAAGTATTGGAGAGAAGGCAAAACTTAAGATGCAAATTTGAAGGGTCATCAAAATGGGAAAAGGTATAGAAAACATGCCCTAAACAATTTAATGTAAAAAATTTAGATGTACAAATGATATTTGAAATTTTTGCATGTAGTTCCTAAATTTTTTTCTTTGTCGAAAACTCTAAATAATGAAATTACTCTCAAATCCTTATGAGAAAGAACTCATTTTTTGAATCATGCAATATGGTTGAAATCTTCAAGTTTGGTATTTAAGAATATTTGAGCAATAATAGTTTAGAATGGTTGAGCTGATTTACCAAGTGAGAGCTCCTTAAGAGCATTGAAATGGACTAAATCCACACCCCTTTTGCTATAGCATATCTTCCACCTGTATCCCTGAACTCCTTCAAGAATCAGAAAATGCCTATTTTGAAGGAAAGAACAATCATGGGAATAGAAACCCTGACCAAACTTCCAAAAGAAAAATCTGGTTACGGATCACAACTTCCAACAAGCAAGCACTCAAAATTGCTTTTCGATTTGAAATTTCATATTTGCACAAAGGTTGAGATTAGAACTTTGAGAAGACTACATACCTTTGCCACTCATTCTTTGAAGAATCAACAAAAACCAAATAGCCTTTCACTCATTTTTTATACATTTCGTAGATTGGAATTGGACTAATAATAAACAACTTTCTATTTGACAATTTTATCCTCTAAAGTTAGATTTCTTATATATGTAGAGGCTCTTGCTCAACTTTAAACTGTTTCAAAAAACATGGAAAGCTCTTTTTCAGTAGTCCAGCTCCAATCTACAAAATGTATAAAAAATGAGTGAAAGTCCATTTGGTTTTGTTGATTCTTTGAAGAATGAGTGGCGAAGGTATGCCGATGAGATGTCCATAAGCTTCTGAAAGTTCTAATCTCAGCCTTTGTGCAAATATGAAATTTCAAATTGAAAAGCAATTTTGAGTGCTTGCATGTTGGAAGATGTGATCTATAACCATATTTTTCTTTTGGAAGATTGGTCAGGGTTTCTATTCCCATGATTATTCTTTCCTTCAAAACTGACATTTTTTTATTCTTCAAGGAGTTCACGGATGCAGGAGTAAGATATGCTATAGCAAAAGGGGTGTGGATTTTAGTCCATTTAAATCCTCTTAAGGAGCTCTCACTTGGTAAACCAGCTCAACCATTCTAAACTATTATTGCATATTTGAGAAATAATAATTTAGAATGGTCAAAATCTTCAAGTTTGGTATTTAAGAACATTTTTAATATTAAAAAAAATTGGTATATGCAACACCAGTAATCCCCTAATTTTATCATCAAAGCAACCAAGGGATCTTGTAGAAAAACTTCTATTTTTCTAGATCAGTCTTGTTGTGAAAAAAATAACTCATCCAATTTTTCTTAACCTATAATAAAAAATGTGACCATGCAATGGTTCAATTAATGTAGATCAGAAGCACTTGATTCCATGCAACAGATCAAATACTCAGTACTTGATTTTGGATGAAAAATGATAGTGAAGTAATTTTTTTTACTAGTGACAGATGCTTTGATTATCATTTTTCTAAACCTATAAGGCATTCAAATATTATAAAAGTGAAGGAGTTTGGAAACTCTACAAGAAGAAAATTAGATTTTTTGGATAAAATTAGTGTTTGCCAAGTAAGAAACTCAAATAATTCTAACTATTATAAAGCATTGGAAAAAGATCTTGAATTTGAGAAGGCTATCTATATCTTATGCACTTCAAATGAGATCAGTAGGTGTTAAAGAGCTTTCTTTACAACAAAATATTCATAGGTAGATTTAAAAAATAAAACAAAAGTTGAATTTGCATTGCTGAGAGTAGTCATTGTGGATTAAGTCACATAAATTCTTCTAATATCTAGGGTAGAGGACACTTTGTGGGATATTATTTGTGAATTTTCCTTACTGGTAATAAGAGATAAGTTTATTGTGCACAACATTCTAAAAAATGATCCAAAACTCTATTTTGTCTTAGCTATTCTCAAAAGAAGGAAGATATATGAGGCTTCTATTCTTCTCTATCTATTAGAACACTCATCTATACAGTTGAAAACACTTGATATATTGGAAATTCTTGTAGAAGTACTATATGATGGGAGCTACTATGTTAAGGGACCAATTCATCTTCCATGGACACTGAGTTTTTCAGCAGTGATGATGATTAAATTATTAGTCAATTTGTTTGATTATTTGAGAAATGACTCACATCTTTAGGCTATAGCATATGTCAATATCCTTCCAGACCTCTTGGATATACAATAATCTCAAACTTGAATGATAACATTTTCTACATTTTAGGTTCTTGTTGCTTCCTTAAACTAAACATCATATGCACCAACAAAAAATATTTGATACTAACCTAAAATCTTATCATTCATGTTGCTGAAAACTAGTGCTTTGAATCTTGTGAATTTGGAAATCATTACCCAATCTAAGAATCATTATGATGATACTAGTATAGTCCTTAACAGAGGTCATTGCATTAGTAGGGATAGCATACCAGATCCTAAGGATGAGGTGTCCACCTTCAATATTCACCAGACATGTTCTAACCTAACCTATAGCCCTCTTCCCATTCTCTTCACTCCCTTCAATTCTAGCTATTGATTATCATCTATTCTATCAACATCTTATACAACAGTTTGCCAAAAAGTAGAATATAAATCATTTTGATCTATAGGTTGGGATTTGGTAGTATAAGAATATAACTACACTAGCTAAAAATTTTGGGCTTGGGAAGGGCACTCAGATGGGTTAGAGGTTGTTACTCCTACTCCATCCACATTATTTGAAGAGCCTATGGCTGCTCTTGTATTAGATCTTTTTCTTTTGGTTTCTTGAAAAACAAATGAAAAAAGAGGGAAAGGGCCAAAAAGTTGTGCAATAAACAAATAGAAAATGAAAAACATACCTCAAATGAAGAAGATTTGATCGAAAAACCTCGACATTTAGCCAAGTGGGTATGAACAAACATTACAATAGTCTAGAGATATATATGAAAGTCTTGCAATATAAGTAGTAGTAGCTTTGTTATTGAGGTTTAGGATAAGTTGAAGAAGCTTGATGAAAAGAACAACTTCTTAAGATACCAACCCTGTATATATGAATTTCATACTTCTGGAAACTAGTAACTTGAATTTTTGAAGAATATTTTCTAAACCCAAAACAAATAAGGTAAGTCACTATTTGCATTGAAGTTCCAACTATAGAAGTAGTCTAGTAGATTCTTATTGCTTGAGCTTAGTGTGCTTAACTGATTCTATTAGATAGAGAATGCTTGAGGACACAATAACAGACTAGAAGTTATGAGAAAAAGGAGAAACATTAGTAAGGCCATCTGCACCATTTTTTCAATGGGTACACTAGATATTGATTGATTTGTCAACATTATGGTTTGTCTTACTATTTCAAACTTGTGACAAATAATTCATGGGTAGGATGCTCATTATAAAACATTTATATTAGCTAGAGTTAAGCCAAATGCTGCTACATACCATAGACATACTTTTGATCTTTGTGATGACTATAAATAGTTTGTTTCACAACAAAAATGTTGTCTAATATTTATAGCCTACTTAAATATACCTTAATATTTTGTCATGATCTTGTGAATTCTGCCACTTATCTATGTTCTATTTTTCAAATGGCATATAAACTCCTTGCACGCAATTCATGTTCATTGTTTGAGTTGAGAGTAAATATATTGGAGAGTAAATCATAATAAGGTATAATTCTTCCAAATTTTTAGAGTAATGTATATGTTATTATACTTAATATATGTTTCAAAGGTGTTTTAAAATAATCAAGTATTTTATGCAAATTGTGGGGCCAGGTTCTTTGGCAGAATTTCATCAACTTTACAGAGGTGTAAATCTAACTCTAGTGCAGGTTGTGCAACCTTCTTCTAGTCATGGCGCTATAGGATGGAGAAGCAATTCTGACCTTGGTGCTATTGGTGATAATTTAGTTGGCTCAATTGGCAATTCTAGAGGAGCACATGATGACATTTACAATCTCCAAATGCTTGATGCAACATACCACAAACTTCCTCAATCCAAAGATTCAAAACACTTGAGTTATGTACCTATGCATAAGATTTCCTCTACAATCAAAAAAGAAGCTTAAGCATACTATTCATATGCATGATATGGAAGGTGGACATGATTATATTTTAGGTCTTTTATTTAATTATGTTGTTTCATCATCTATGAAATGTATAGAGATAGACTGTTGTAACACCTGCAAGTTTTCCTCAAGTTGAATTTCCTATATTTGAAAATCTTACCTTTTGGGAGCACTTGGACACATATACTCTCTTTTTTTCCTTTTACTGCAGCAGGCAGGGTACAGTTCTACAAGATTAATACTCAATGTTTTTAAATCAACACAAGCTCTTTATATTGAATGATATTTATATAGTAAAGACACATCCCAGCTTGAAAACATGACAAAATACATATCAACAGTACTGCAAGAGAATTGAAGAAACAGTCATGGAGGCACCATAGGAAATATAATACATGGTTCTAGAGACACGAGGAACCAAAAATCACAACAGATGAATATGAACATGGCACATATGTGTACTTTGATTTCAACACACTACATGATGACTACCAACATGGATGGTATGATATTTTTCAAGTTTTGTGCCTTTTCATAAATTATCAATGAATTATTTTGGACAAATATGTAGGTTCTTGCTTCTACCATGAACTGAGTATATCATGAGAAGAGTGTATCATGTTACAGTGACCATGATCATGGTAGATCTAATGTTGGGAAGATAACTTTGTCAATTTTTTTACATTATTCTTTAAAGGGTACTAGCTCAATGGAAGAGCACCTGCTTTATAAGTAGGAGGATGGTGGTTCAATTCCATCGTGAAATAATATGACTAAATTAATGATTAAATAAAATATCAAATAAACTACCAAATGTATTACCAAATATACTACCATATATAGTACCAAATATACTACAAATAAACTACCAAATGTAATACCCAAAAAACTACCAAATCAACTACTAAATATACTAACATATCAACTACCAAATATACTACCATATATACTACCCAAAAAACTACCAAATATAATACCAAAATTACCAAATAAACTACTAAGTAACAACAATAAATGACTAAATCAATGACCTAATCAATGATTAAAATAGTTTAGTCATAAATTTGGTTGGGAGATAAATGTCTAGAAATAAACTACCATCGGTCATGTGACCAAAATTAGTCACATATCTACAATTTTTAGTAGTTTATTTAGTAATATATTGTTATTTTTGTACTAGTGGTTGATGTCAAGGCTCTAGCCAATCGGGAGTGTTCGCATTTTAACACTATTGAACAAAAAAATGCTCAATACCAAAATGATAATACTCATATAACCTAAGGATGAGTCAATTCCAATTAACAATTACATGTGCAAACCATTTGGACCCAGCTTTGACAAAACAAAGGATGGTTTTCTACTCTTTAGACTCTACAAAACCAGGGTGGGTATACCTAGGGGATGATTCAAACTGAATGCTATTGTCTGAGAATTATATTAGTTTCATTTTGATTTTCATCTTCTATCTTCAGACACATGCATGACTTCATCATTTTAGATAAAATACATCCCATATAGCAAATTTGGTCACAATTCTTTTATAAATTTGCAAGTATTCCCAACAATAGTGGCTAACTAAGGCTAAAACATTCCATGCAAACAAGTGTTGACCATCTTTGAAAATCTTCAAGAGAAGTAAAATAAAGTTGATTTTGATTTTAAATTTGATGCTTATTGGTGATCTACCTATCTATAGATTGAACTAATTTGATCAGTGCTTATTCCATTGTGATATAGAGTCGACTACAACTTTTTGATCTGATTTGTTGCCTTTACAAAAAATATTAACAACAATTCTTACTAGAATTCATTCTTATAGAAACCCTTTCTATTACCAAAAACAATAACATCAAATTCATCAAAGCCTTTATTTAATTCATTGAATTAATAGCAGTAATGAATTGACATACAACCTAAATGAATTGTATTCAATTGAACAAGCTTTACTCACACAATCTCAAAATAACCAGGTAACAACAAAGGAGACAAAATTCAACAAGAACTAATATGGTGATAGCTCAAATTTGTATTAATTTTCCTTGAAAAATGTATACAATTATAGTAAACTTAGAATGAATTTAGAAAGAAATACAAAGATCACTTAACATTAATGTATTCTTAGAAAGTTTGTAGAGAAGATATATCATGAAGTTTGCTCAGAGATTGGACCGAAAACATCACAAGTATAAAACTAAAAATGCATTAGAAATTGGACCCTTCTCTAGCCTTGAAATCTCACTTATATAATGTGAGATGCAACAAGCTTTAGGCATAGAGAACTAATAGCTATCCTTTTACAAAAGATATTTACACTTGCCTGTCACAAAAAGAAAAAATTGTGTATAACAGAAAAAGTTATACATCATTACATTGTTTTGGTAGGCCCTTTTTCTATGACATCTCTTGGAACAATAAAACTCTATGATTTGATTCTCTTATTATTCTGAATCTTTGAAATAAGTGGCTATTAGGCTTCAAAGCGATGTGTCCTCTTCAATTACGTCCAAGCTTACTTTAACTTTGTGATTCTCCTTGTCTTCATCATTAATTGCTAAGGTAACTATTACATTTGCATCTTCTTATGCCTCATCTCCTTCTACCATCTATTCCATAGACAAAAATTATTCCTTCCACTCATTGTAATTAGTGTCATCAAGCCAGTCAAAATTCAAGATCTCCCTTTGTATAGTTATTAAAGAATTTCCAATTGCTTCTATTTCAACAAAGTCTTTTCTGATGGCACTATAGAATAACTGCACTTTAACCAACTTCTCATTGGTCATTGCCCATAATAAATGCTCAACTTCGTTTATAACATTATTCATTCTTTGACAAAATATTTCATCCAATTCCTTTTTCCACTCTTCCTTTTCTTTTATTTTATCAATAGTTTTTAGAGCATTAGGAAATAAATCAAACTTCTTAGCTATGTATTTGGAGAAACAAATTGTCACTCTTATCTAAAATGAATTTTGTTTATCATCAAAGTTTTCTAAGTTATCTAACAAATTAAAAATATTCTCTATCTAATGACATGTTAGTTGGATGATATATACATACATGATAGTAATATCATCATTTCTTTTAGTCTACTTCTATACAATGGGTTTTATTATGTTTTCATTTCTCCTTATTTCATCTCTAATTGTTGCAATCCTTGCCAACTGATCAAAAAATGTTGGTCATTCAATTCTATCTATTAAATACATTACTCCTTGCCTTGTTTTCTCTTCATATTGATTATTCAACTCTACATATAGTGCATACAATTTATTCTTTTCTTCTTCAAATTCCTTTGTAGTGTAGAATTGAGGCATATCTAGGGTGTCTAGTATCTCAATAATGGGAGTTTATTTAAATGGTTCAATAGGTGGCTAGGGGTATAGAATTCTGGGCCTACTAGATTCTCCCACCTTTCTTTTCCCAAGTTTCTTTTCCATTTGAGATACTTTGTTTTCCAATGATTGTATCTACTTACCCCTATCTTCATATGCCTTCGAAACTTCTAGAAATCTAGCATTAAGCTGTCCAAACTTATCCTCTTCCTGCCCAGACACCACATTGATGAATTTAATCATTTCTAATGCCATTCAAAAAATATGTTTTCAACCAACCTCACCAGCCCTAAATACTATAACTGCACTAGTATGCTCTATAGTAGATATTTCCTATATCCTCATTTTTTCTCTCTTCTCAATTGACTAGATTACTAGCGCCTAATGGTCATCACTGAATTTGACTCCCCTGTGGGCTTGTAGTATTTCTTCCTTTGTTTTGTATTTTACATCCTTTTTTTTTCCTAATTGAATAAAAAATCATAACATTACGTATGTCCCATTCTGGAAAAATTAGGATCCCTAACTCCTTGACTAATCGCTTCCTAGCCTCAAGTGTGAATTGGGCAAAGTCACTCAAAAAGTTAGCTTTTACCTCTTCCTAAATAATAGAGTATGGTTTGCCAGGTTGCTCTATTTTTATTTTCTCACATGCTTTTTCAAAAATTCCTATATTCTTCCTCCACAAAAATTATGCAAAAGCCCTAGATGTAACATAATTTTCATCATTAATAAATTTCTTAGAAGCTTGGGCAATTATTGAATCTATCTCCTTACCTTGATAATTAGAAATTGCAAGGTCCAAGGAGGGTACAAGAGGCTCTTAAGGTTCTCCATTTTCTAGGTCTATAGTAGTAAAAATGGCATCCCCTTGACAAATCTTTCTAAGTTTCTCCCTTAAGGATGATTCATCATCTATCAGGATTGAGGTTTGGCTTTGGGAGTACTCTTTTAAATGAGAGGAGGATCCTTGTTTGAACTTTTTCCTCTTTGGGGCACTAGCTACAAATGGGCTCTCTAGTCTTGGTCTTCCATGAGGGGGAGCCTATTGTATATGCTACACCATCACATATCCTATGCTCTTTTGCAAAGTATATTGACCACGAGCTACTATGTTTTCGCTATTTATTCTTCTTTGTTCCTTTGTGGCTTTGTCTCAGTAGGTTTTGGTATATTTATCCTTTTTCTCGTTCATTGTTTGCATTAGTGCAACAAAAATGTTCATCAACACATGCATTTTGGCTCCCCAATATTTTTCTTCATTTAGAGGGTCATAGGCAAAGTCAAAAGTATGAATGAATTCCAACACTTTGCTAAACACTATCCATTTTTCTTTCCTAACTTCCTACTCTTGTAAAGAGAAAAAATTTCTTATAACATCCTCAGGAAAATACACCTGTTGTGTCCTTTCTCTTACAAGATTATTAAATCCTTTTGGATCAATAAATCTTGCATGGGACTCTACCATGTTGTACCTATCTAGAAATAAACTGAGATGTTTCCATCACTTTTTTACAAAAATAAAATCATGTGCCACAGTAACAAAAGATATTTACACTTGCCTGTCACAAAAAGAAAAAATTGTGTATAACAGAAAAAGTTATACATCATTACATTGTTTTGGTAGGCCCTTTTTCTATGACATCTCTTGGAACAATAAAACTCTATGATTTGATTCTCTTATTATTCTGAATCTTTGAAATAAGTGGCTATTAGGCTTCAAAGCGATGTGTCCTCTTCAATTACGTCCAAGCTTACTTTAACTTTGTGATTCTCCTTGTCTTCATCATTAATTGCTAAGGTAACTATTACATTTGCATCTTCTTATGCCTCATCTCCTTCTACCATCTATTCCATAGACAAAAATTATTCCTTCCACTCATTGTAATTAGTGTCATCAAGCCAGTCAAAATTCAAGATCTCCCTTTGTATAGTTATTAAAGAATTTCCAATTGCTTCTATTTCAACAAAGTCTTTTCTGATGGCACTATAGAATAACTGCACTTTAACCAACTTCTCATTGGTCATTGCCCATAATAAATGCTCAACTTCGTTTATAACATTATTCATTCTTTGACAAAATATTTCATCCAATTCCTTTTTCCACTCTTCCTTTTCTTTTATTTTATCAATAGTTTTTAGAGCATTAGGAAATAAATCAAACTTCTTAGCTATGTATTTGGAGAAACAAATTGTCACTCTTATCTAAAATGAATTTTGTTTATCATCAAAGTTTTCTAAGTTATCTAACAAATTAAAAATATTCTCTATCTAATGACATGTTAGTTGGATGATATATACATACATGATAGTAATATCATCATTTCTTTTAGTCTACTTCTATACAATGGGTTTTATTATGTTTTCATTTCTCCTTATTTCATCTCTAATTGTTGCAATCCTTGCCAACTGATCAAAAAATGTTGGTCATTCAATTCTATCTATTAAATACATTACTCCCTGCCTTGTTTTCTCTTCATATTGATTATTCAACTCTACATATAGTGCATACAATTTATTCTTTTCTTCTTCAAATTCCTTTGTAGTGTAGAATTGAGGCATATCTAGGGTGTCTAGTATCTCAATAATGGGAGTTTATTTAAATGGTTCAATAGGTGGCTAGGTGTATAGAATTCTGGGCCTACTAGATTCTCCCACCTTTCTTTTCCCAAGTTTCTTTTCCATTTGAGATACTTTGTTTTCCAATGATTGTATCTACTTACCCCTATCTTCATATGCCTTCGAAACTTCTAGAAATCTAGCATTAAGCTGCCCAAACTTATCCTCTTCCTGCCCAGACACCACATTGCTGAATTTAATCATTTCTAATGCCATTCAAAAAATATGTTTTCAACCAACCTCACCAGCCCTAAATACTATAACTGCACTAGTATTCTCTATAGTAGATATTTCCTATATCCTCATTTTTTCTCTCTTCTCAATTGACTAGATTACTAGCGCCTAATGGTCATCACTGAATTTGACTCCCCTGTGGGCTTGTAGTATTTCTTCCTTTGTTTTGTATTTTACATCCTTTTTTTTTCCTAATTGAATAAAAAATCATAACATTAGGTATGTCCCATTCTGGCAAAATTAGGATCCCTAACTCCTTGACTAATCGCTTCCTAGCCTCAAGTGTGAATTGGGCAAAGTCACTCAAAAAGTTAGCTTTTAACTCTTCCTAAATAATAGAGTATGGTTTGCCAGGTTGCTCTATTTTTATTTTCTCACATGCTTTTTCAAAATTTCCTGTATTCTTCCTCCACAAAAATTATGCAAAAGCCCTAGATGTAACATAATTTTCATCATTAATAAATTTCTTAGAAGCTTGGGCAATTATTGAATCTATCTCCTTACCTTGATAATTAGAAATTGCAAGGTCCAAGGAGGGTACAAGAGGCTCTTAAGGTTCTCCATTTTCTAGGTCTATAGTAGTAAAAATTGCATCCCCTTGACAAATCTTTCTAAGTTTCTCCCTTAAGGATGATTCATCATCTATCAGGATTGGGGTTTGGCTTTGGGAGTACTCTTTTAAATGAGAGGAGGATCCTTGTTTGAACTTTTTCCTCTTTGGGGCACTAGCTACAAATGGGCTCTCTAGTCTTGGTCTTCCATGAGGGGGAGCCTATTGTATATCCTACACCATCACATATCCTATGCTCTTTTGCAAAGTATATTGACCACGAGCTACTATGTTTTTGCTATTTATTCTTCTTTGTTCCTTTGTGGCTTTGTCTCAGTAGGTTTTGGTATATTTATCCTTTTTCTCGTTCATTGTTTGCATTAGTGCAACAAAAATGTTCATCAACACATGCATTTTGGCTCCCCAATATTTTTCTTCATTTAGAGGGTCATAGGCAAAGTCAAAAGTATGAATGAATTCCAACACTTTGCTAAACACTATCCATTTTTCTTTCCTAACTTCCTACTATTGTAAAGAGAAAAAATTTCTTATAACATCCTCAGGAAAATACACCTGTTGTGTCCTTTCTCTTACAAGATTATTAAATCCTTTTGGATCAATAAATCTTGCATGGGACTCTACCATGTTGTACCTATCTAGAAATAAACTGAGATGTTTCCATCACTTTTTTACAAAAATAAAATCATGTGCCACAGTAACAAAAGATATTTACACTTGCCTGTCACAAAAAGAAAAAATTGTGTATAACAGAAAAAGTTATACATCATTACATTGTTTTGGTAGGCCTTTTTTCTATGACATCTCTTGGAACAATAAAACTCTATGATTTGATTCTCTTATTATTCTGAATCTTTGAAATAAGTGGCTATTAGGCTTCAAAGCGATGTGTCCTCTTCAATTACGTCCAAGCTTACTTTAACTTTGTGATTCTCCTTGTCTTCATCATTAATTGCTAAGGTAACTATTACATTTGCATCTTCTTATGCCTCATCTCCTTCTACCATCTATTCCATAGACAAAAATTATTCCTTCCACTCATTGTAATTAGTGTCATCAAGCCAGTCAAAATTCAAGATCTCCCTTTGTATAGTTATTAAAGAATTTCCAATTGCTTCTATTTCAACAAAGTCTTTTCTGATGGCACTATAGAATAACTGCACTTTAACCAACTTCTCATTGGTCATTGCCCATAATAAATGCTCAACTTCGTTTATAACATTATTCATTCTTCGACAAAATATTTCATCCAATTCCTTTTTCCACTCTTCCTTTTCTTTTATTTTATCAATAGTTTTTAGAGCATTAGGAAATAAATCAAACTTCTTAGCTATGTATTTGGAGAAACAAATTGTCACTCTTATCTAAAATGAATTTTGTTTATCATCAAAGTTTTCTAAGTTATCTAACAAATTAAAAATATTCTCTATCTAATGACATGTTAGTTGGATGATATATACATACATGATAGTAATATCATCATTTCTTTTAGTCTACTTCTATACAATGGGTTTTATTATGTTTTCATTTCTCCTTATTTCATCTCTAATTGTTGCAATCCTTGCCAACTGATCAAAAAATGTTGGTCATTCAATTCTATCTATTAAATACATTACTCCCTGCCTTGTTTTCTCTTCATATTGATTATTCAACTCTACATATAGTGCATACAATTTATTCTTTTCTTCTTCAAATTCCTTTGTAGTGTAGAATTGAGGCATATCTAGGGTGTCTAGTATCTCAATAATGGGAGTTTATTTAAATGGTTCAATAGGTGGCTAGGGGTATAGAATTCTGGGCCTACTAGATTCTCCCACCTTTCTTTTCCCAAGTTTCTTTTCCATTTGAGATACTTTGTTTTCCAATGATTGTATCTACTTACCCCTATCTTCATATGCCTTCGAAACTTCTAGAAATCTAGCATTAAGCTGCCCAAACTTATCCTCTTCCTGCCCAGACACCACATTGCTGAATTTAATCATTTCTAATGCCATTCAAAAAATATGTTTTCAACCAACCTCACCAGCCCTAAATACTATAACTGCACTAGTATGCTCTATAGTAGATATTTCCTATATCCTCATTTTTTCTCTCTTCTCAATTGACTAGATTACTAGCGCCTAATGGTCATCACTGAATTTGACTCCCCTGTGGGCTTGTAGTATTTCTTCCTTTGTTTTGTATTTTACATCCTTTTTTTTTCCTAATTGAATAAAAAATCATAACATTAGGTATGTCCCATTCTGGCAAAATTAGGATCCCTAACTCCTTGACTAATCGCTTCCTAGCCTCAAGTGTGAATTGGGCAAAGTCACTCAAAAAGTTAGCTTTTACCTCTTCCTAAATAATAGAGTATGGTTTGCCAGGTTGCTCTATTTTTATTTTCTCACATGCTTTTTCAAAATTTCCTATATTCTTCCTCCACAAAAATTATGCAAAAGCCCTAGATGTAACATAATTTTCATCATTAATAAATTTCTTAGAAGCTTGGACAATTATTGAATCTATTTCCTTACCTTGATAATTAGAAATTGCAAGGTCCAAGGAGGGTACAAGAGGCTCTTAAGGTTCTCCATTTTCTAGGTCTATAGTAGTAAAAATTGCATCCCTTTGACAAATCTTTCTAAGTTGCTCCCTTAAGGATGATTCATCATCTATCAGGATTGGGGTTTGGCTTTGGGAGTACTCTTTTAAATGAGAGGAGGATCCTTGTTTGAACTTTTTCCTCTTTGGGGCACTAGCTACAAATGGGCTCTCTAGTCTTGGTCTTCCATGAGGGGGAGCCTATTGTATATGCTACACCATCACATATCCTATGCTCTTTTGCAAAGTATATTGACCATGAGCTACTATGTTTTTGCTATTTATTCTTCTTTGTTGCTTTGTGGCTTTGTCTCAGTAGGTTTTGGTATATTTATCCTTTTTCTCATTCATTGTTTGCATTAGTGCAACAAAAATGTTCATCAACACATGCATTTTGGCTCCCCGATATTTTTCTTCATTTAGAGGGTCATAGGCAAAGTCAAAAGTATGAATGAATTCCAACACTTTGCTAAACACTATCCATTTTTCTTTCCTAACTTCCTACTCTTGTAAAGAGAAAAAATTTCTTATAACATCCTCAGGAAAATACACCTGTTGTGTCCTTTCTCTTACAAGATTATTAAATCCTTTTGGATCAATAAATCTTGCATGGGACTCTACCATGTTGTACCTATCTAGAAATAAACTGAGATGTTTCCATCACTTTTTTACAAAAATAAAATCATGTGCCACAGTAACAAAAGATATTTACACTTGCCTGTCACAAAAAGAAAAAATTGTGTATAACAGAAAAAGTTATACATCATTACATTGTTTTGGTAGGCCCTTTTTCTATGACATCTCTTGGAACAATAAAACTCTATGATTTGATTCTCTTATTATTCTGAATCTTTGAAATAAGTGGCTATTAGGCTTCAAAGCGATGTGTCCTCTTCAATTACGTCCAAGCTTACTTTAACTTTGTGATTCTCCTTGTCTTCATCATTAATTGCTAAGGTAACTATTACATTTGCATCTTCTTATGCCTCATCTCCTTCTACCATCTATTCCATAGACAAAAATTATTCCTTCCACTCATTGTAATTAGTGTCATCAAGCCAGTCAAAATTCAAGATCTCCCTTTGTATAGTTATTAAAGAATTTCCAATTGCTTCTATTTCAACAAAGTCTTTTCTGATGGCACTATAGAATAACTGCACTTTAACCAACTTCTCATTGGTCATTGCCCATAATAAATGCTCAACTTCGTTTATAACATTATTCATTCTTTGACAAAATATTTCATCCAATTCCTTTTTCCACTCTTCCTTTTCTTTTATTTTATCAATAGTTTTTAGAGCATTAGGAAATAAATCAAACTTCTTAGCTATGTATTTGGAGAAACAAATTGTCACTCTTATCTAAAATGAATTTTGTTTATCATCAAAGTTTTCTAAGTTATCTAACAAATTAAAAATATTCTCTATCTAATGACATGTTAGTTGGATGATATATACATACATGATAGTAATATCATCATTTCTTTTAGTCTACTTCTATACAATGGGTTTTATTATGTTTTCATTTCTCCTTATTTCATCTCTAATTGTTGCAATCCTTGCCAAATGATCAAAAAATGTTGGTCATTCAATTCTATCTATTAAATACATTACTCCCTGCCTTGTTTTCTCTTCATATTGATTATTCAACTCTACATATAGTGCATACAATTTATTCTTTTCTTCTTCAAATTCCTTTGTAGTGTAGAATTGAGGCATATCTAGGGTGTCTAGTATCTCAATAATGGGAGTTTATTTAAATGGTTCAATAGGTGGCTAGGGGTATAGAATTCTGGGCCTACTAGATTCTCCCACCTTTCTTTTCCCAAGTTTCTTTTCCATTTGAGATACTTTGTTTTCCAATGATTGTATCTACTTACCCCTATCTTCATATGCCTTCGAAACTTCTAGAAATCTAGCATTAAGCTGCCCAAACTTATCCTCTTCCTGCCCAGACACCACATTGCTGAATTTAATCATTTCTAATGCCATTCAAAAAATATGTTTTCAACCAACCTCACCAGCCCTAAATACTATAACTGCACTAGTATGCTCTATAGTAGATATTTCCTATATCCTCATTTTTTCTCTCTTCTCAATTGACTAGATTACTAGCGCCTAATGGTCATCACTGAATTTGACTCCCCTGTGGGCTTGTAGTATTTCTTCCTTTGTTTTGTATTTTACATCCTTTTTTTTTCCTAATTGAATAAACAATCATAACATTAGGTATGTCCCATTCTGGAAAAATTAGGATCCCTAACTCCTTGACTAATCGCTTCCTAGCCTCAAGTGTGAATTGGGCAAAGTCACTCAAAAAGTTAGCTTTTACCTCTTCCTAGATAATAGAGTATGGTTTGCCAGGTTGCTCTATTTTTATTTTCTCACATGCTTTTTCAAAATTTCCTATATTCTTCCTCCACAAAAATTATGCAAAAGCCCTAGATGTAACATAATTTTCATCATTAATAAATTTCTTAGAAGCTTGGGCAATTATTGAATCTATCTCCTTACCTTGATAATTAGAAATTGCAAGGTCCAAGGAGGGTACAAGAGGCTCTTAAGGTTCTCCATTTTCTAGGTCTATAGTAGTAAAAATGGCATCCCCTTGACAAATCTTTCTAAGTTGCTCCCTTAAGGATGATTCATCATCTATCAGGATTGGGGTTTGGCTTTGGGAGTACTCTTTTAAATGAGAGGAGGATCCTTGTTTGAACTTTTTCCTCTTTGGGGCACTAGCTACAAATGGGCTCTCTAGTCTTGGTCTTCCATGAGGGGGAGCCTATTGTATATGCTACACCATCACATATCCTATGCTCTTTTGCAAAGTATATTGACCACGAGCTACTATGTTTTTGCTATTTATTCTTCTTTGTTCCTTTGTGGCTTTGTCTCAGTAGGTTTTGGTATATTTATCCTTTTTCTCATTCATTGTTTGCATTAGTGCAACAAAAATGTTCATCAACACATGCATTTTGGCTCCCCAATATTTTTCTTCATTTAGAGGGTCATAGGCAAAGTCAAAAGTATGAATGAATTCCAACACTTTGCTAAACACTATCCATTTTTCTTTCCTAACTTCCTACTCTTGTAAAGAGAAAAAATTTCTTATAACATCCTCAGGAAAATACACCTGTTGTGTCCTTTCTCTTACAAGATTATTAAATCCTTTTGGATCAATAAATCTTGCATGGGACTCTACCATGTTGTACCTATCTAGAAATAAACTGAGATGTTTCCATCACTTTTTTACAAAAATAAAATCATGTGCCACAGTAACAACTCAGAAGAATGTAACTTTCTTAGGAAAATGTCTTTCATCAATAGTCTCAATTCGCCATAACAACTTTGCTATCCCTATCTTCAGAGGGACATGGAAAGGTAGCACATGAGGCTTCCCTAGAAACCCATATACTCTAATCATTGTAGAAACATTATATGGGATTATATTCCCCCAATTATGACTAACCAAAAGCCCCTTTGCATGCTCCTTAGGTCTAACCAATTCTAGCAATGATTGTGGAATTCTAGGACTATCTCCTCTCAAAAGTAGTCTTAGCCTGGATGCAAAATATTTGTCAAATCTCACAAAACTCACATCTCTGGCCTCCGAAGTCATGTTAACACTCCACAAATAAACTATATTCTTTTCTCCATCCCTTGTTACTTCCAATTCCATACCCTTATAGAAAAAGGTAACTCCCATAAATAGAAATATATGCATGACCGACGAATACCAACAAAAGGATCTGTTTATCTTTCATTGTGATATTCCCACTAAACCATTATGAATTTCTTGTGAAAGTAAAGTGGAAAAATCAAGAATACTACTCATTCCAAATTATAATGTTTGAGTCATGATAAGAATAATAGAGCCTTTAATATGCTCCTCCTTGTCCATCCCAAAAATTTTGCATAGGGTGAAATATAATGCTTGAGCCCTAGGATTGAAATGTTTCCTCATTAATGGTTCTGGTGTATGAGATGTAACTAAAGGAAATGTACCAATCCTAGAAAATGTTGTTGTAGAGGCATTGTCCTTAGGTATGTTCTATGTGCATCATACCTTGCTCGAAGGTCATCCATGTCATTGGTCTCATGTACAACATGATTAGGGTTAAGATTGAAAACTTCACTAATCAGTTCAGGAGAAAGCTTAAAAAGATTATCTCCAACATAATTCTTCATGAAACTACTAATATGATCATACTTCTTGGCCAAATTAGTGAGTAGATCACTAAAAAAGAAAACACCAGGTACTACTAGTTTCCTAATGTCAAATTCCCAAACATTGCTCAAAGGAGTGTCTGTTGGCATTAAGTTATTATTTTGATTAGTGACAACACTTATCTATATCAACATAGCTACTAAGCTTAGCACTTAGTTTCCTACACTTATCGAGCATTATAGTGTTAACCAAGCTTTGAAGTGTTTAGTAGTTTACACTGAGTAGAATAGTGGCTACCAAGTGAATACAAGCAATGTGAAGACCAACAGTGTCTACCAAGCTTATCTACCAAGCTTCATAGTGTCTATCGAGCAGTAAGTTTGTTTTGGAAATTTAGTGTAAATTGAGCGTTGGAAGTAGTATTTACCGAGTGAAGCAAGGTAAACTCAACATGCAGTATCTACTAAGTGACACTACATTGACTAAGTCACCAATGGTCATCGAGTCTAGAACTACATCAAGTGATCAATATAGACCAAGCCTTCACTTCTATCAAGTGCATGACGATGTTGTGTAATGTAGTGGATGTCAAGTATTAGAAGGTCCTCAAGTCAGTTCAATGAACTTGAGTTATATACTATTGCGCCAACTTTGTAATGTGTTGTTTACTTTCATTTTGGCCGACCTTATAGTTTTGTAAATTGGAAAGGTATATATGCAAGATGCATTGTAAGATATCATTGTATTAAAGTACTATGAAGTATTTTTGAGATGTGTATGTGAAGGATTATCAACAACAGTTTAAGGAATACAGCAAGGTCAATACAGGGATAGAAAAGTCATATCTATCACATAAGGTGATCAGTACATAAAGGATCTTATTAGAAATCATTTGTAAGTAGATCCATTGCTTCATCCTAATACGTGAATCAATTTATAAATCCTTTAACAAGGTAGACTTAATAGTATTTGTATAAATCTCTTAATCAAGTGCATACTTCATTGTATGTTTGTAAATCCTCTAACAAGGTGGACCTAGTAGTCCTCTATGCTCCTAATAGGGTAGATCAAAAAAAGTGGTTAATGTAAGCCTTAACATGCCAACTTTTTTCTGCAGTAGTGAATTTTTGTGGGTACCATCCCCACCCCAATTTTACTTTCTATTTGGAAGGCAATTGGGTCATCAAAACATTGTGTTCTTTTGTGTGATGAATTGTTTATCTTTGAGTACTAATGTATGTAGTAGTTTAGATGGATTTGTGGTGAATTTAAAGAAAAGTTTTGAAGTTACTGATTCACCCCTCCTCTCTCAATAACTTATCAAATCTTGAATATTTCCAACAATTGGTATTAGAGCATTATATTTCTTAGGATAAAGTTTAATAGCTTGAGCAAAGATCTAAGGAGAAATGGAGATAGTTAGACTTGACAAGGCAATTGAAAATGAAAAGCTAGATCTAGAGATGGCCATTGTTCAACTCAAGGCAGCAAAGCAACATCTTTCCCAATCCCTAAAAAGAAGAAAGGAACTTGCAAATTAGATGAATGACCTCGAGTATGCTAAAGAAAAGATTGAAGATTTTTTTCCTTTAAGCAACTCAAATGAAGCAAAAAATGCAATCAAAGAACTCCTAGAAAAGAATGGATCTCTACAAGAGGAAGCAAGGAAACTCAAAAGAGGAAAAGAAATTCAATCAATTAGGCTATGTGAGATTTTGGAACAAAGGAATAAGGAAAAAGAAGACTTGGAGGCAAGAAACAATGAATAACAAAATCAATCCAATCAGCATGAATACCTTATTGATCAAATCACTGAAGCAAATGAAGAAATTAGGATCCTCAAAGCACAAAATGAAAGAATAAGAAATTATCTAAATTATGAAAGAGAAATTAATGAAGGAACGATGAGAGAACTAAGATCTAAAAATAAAATCATTGAAAAATTGAAGAATGACTTAAATGTTGAAAAACAAATCAATGAGAGAATGATGAAATCTCAAGAAGACATGAATCAAATAAATTAGCAAAATGAGTAGAATCTTCATAGGAAAAAAGGAAAAGTGGGGCTTGGATACAATGAAGAAGAAGGTGAATCTTCCAAGAAAGGTGCAAAAAGGAATAAAAAAACCCTCATGCAATCATTGTGGGAAAATTGGTCATACATCAAACAAATACTGGAGCACTGAAAAAGAAAAAATTAATGAAAAGTTCTACAACTACAATCAGCATCGTTACAAAGCTAATGAATGCAAGGAGAAACCAAAATTTGAAGGTAAATATCACAAATGCAAAAAACAAGGTCACATGGCATCTCAATGTAGCTCCAAATCATTCAATCCAGCTGAACAACTTGTAAAGGCAATATCTAGATAGGATTACAATACCTGGTGCAGATGTCATTATTGTTGAGAATAAGGACACACTGGCATAATTTGTGCAATGCATCACCTAAGAAAGAAGGATACTACTATAAGGTGTTACACATGCAGTGAACTTGGTCATGTAGCTAAAAACTACATGAATATAAGAAAAGTTCAAGATGAAAAGAAAGCAAGGGCTGACAACATAAGGAAACAAATGAAGCAGCAATGGATTCCTAAATCTACTGAGGATACAAGCTAAAATCATGGAGGAGAAGTCACTCAAGAAGTGGGTGACTCCATCCTTTCAAACTAAATTCTTAAGAATGTGTTGGAGCTATACTCAACAAGAAAATCATAAGAAATTCCAACAAATATGAAGAATGTAAATGATCCAATCAGTATTCCAGATACACAAGGATCACAAAAAGGTTATCTTTCACCGAATTGCATCAGACTCCATCGAGGAAAGTTGGTTGAAGACCTTACTAAGAGAGGTCAAGAGTAAAGGAAATTTGGTTTGCTTTCCAAGTTAGGTTAGTGGATGATAGTCTATCATGCACTTTGTCATTATGGCACCAAGCATTTATGAAAATTTCTCAACAAAAGGGGCAATATTGATTTCATTTTTTCACTGCATTCACAACATTTGAAGAGTAGAATGATTTGAAAGAGCATTATAGTGTTTTCAAACAATTTAGCAGCAACGTCTTCATGAATTCAATCATCTACTAAGCAACGATGGCATCTACCAGTGAAAGCAACACTAAACCAAAGAAGGGTTCTAAAATGCTAGTTAAGGGCATTGAATGGAAAGCACCAAACTTCAAGCTCATTCTAGCCATTGTTGAATCACTTGATCCTTAGGGTGCTTAGTCGCAAATCCCATCAAGGGTACTCCTAATTAATGACATAAGAACTCATTTTAAATGTATTGTTCAAGAATTAGGGACATTAGAAATGGATCATGCCCTAGCTAAAATGTGTGTTGACAGAGTTTTGAAACTCGAGCATAAGCAGTTGGAAATGAAAGGATTAACTCATATCCCTCACTTGCCATGGAATTTCCAAGTAAAATGAATAAGGTAAATATTGAGATGGTTCCACAATGGACAATTATGGTTGGAGCAACCCATTCTGATTAGAAAGAAGATGATACACAAGGTTACGAGTCTACCAATGCTAAGCAAACCCAAGAAAACCAAAACTCTAGGTCGAGAGGAACTGCAAAAGAAAAACCTAGCCGAGTGGGATAGTAGAGGTTTGAAAATAAACAATGTAACTAACATAGAGCTTAGGTTTGACATCCACATCATTGCACAAAAGATCTATAACTCAAGTCAATTGAGCAATGTTCCTTGTGATGCAGTTGACCAAGCATACAAGGTTGTAAAGAAGAACCTTGAATATGATTTGTCAGATGTGTTACTAAAACAACTGAACAAAAACATTGATAGTGTGAAGACTTTGAAGAACAATCCCTTCAAGTTTAGTTCATATCTTACTTGCTTATTCTTTTATGTTCAAAAATTCTTTCCATCTAAGGGCATAGTCATGTGGAGGAAAGACACCCTTATTCTTTATCAAATAAATGAATTTATTGAAGAAATGGGTAAAAATTTGGAAAGGGTGTTGGATAACTATTTTGAAGTGTTCAAGGAGAAAATGAACAATAGATTCTAAATTCCACCCAAGCTTGTAGAAGACTACAAGGATGATATATGTTTCATGGTGGATTGTGACAGAGTGTACATTTAAGCAATCATACCAAGAGTGGCATGGGTAAAATCATTGCCTTATGAAATTAACATTGATGAAGCTAGAGACATCATTGAGGCATTAGTAAATGAGCCAGCCAATCCTAATCTTCTTACATTTGGCACATATGAGGAAGCCAAGAGGAGGATAGAGCTTAGTATTAAGATTCCTAAAGCTCTCAATAGAGGCAAGAATAGAGTTTCTAAATTAAAGATAGTTGAAGGTCCTCTAATGCTTACCAAGGGAAAGGGTGAGGATGAAGAGGAGGAATCTAATGAAAAAGAGGAAGAAAGGTAAAGTGTTTATTACCAAACCTCAAAAGAAACCAACTATAGTGTTCACTAGGGGAACTAGGAAAGGTAAAAGTGAACCAGTATTTATTTGCCTTGCACCTACATTTGAGGAAAGAATGAAATAGCTAAGAGTTGGAGTAGGAATTTGCAACTTCAAAGTTCTCAAATATGAGACCCAGATTCTAGCTGAGTGAAAAGAGATTGAGGACTTAGTTATGGAAAATATGGGTATTTGGAAATATTCCCCTACATAAATGCAACCTCAAATACATGCAGATCTTTTTGCTAAATTCAAAGTCAAATGGGAGTGCATGGTGCAAACTATAAAGGACATCTTTGAACAACAGTTGAGATGGTACCAAATTTGACTGATACAAAAGTGAAGAAGGCAATAAAAGAGCATGAAGATATAATGATTCTAAAGCTTAACACATGCTTCATATTAATGAAGAATATAGAATCAGTGGTTAAGAATGTCTTAGACATTTGTTGAGATATATTTCATCTCAACAAGATATCAGAAGAAACTGTTGAAATTAAAGATGATGACAACAGTGACAATGATGATGATGATGGAAATACTCCTTCAATCATAGTTACACTAGGAGAATTGCATGCTCTAATGGAGGAGAAGGAAGAAGAAGAAAAGGAGGAAGAAGAAGAAGAGGAAGAAAAGGATGAATATGATTTAGTTAGAATAGTAGCTAAAGCAATTGCATATCTTCCTTACACTCCACCAAATATTGTTACATCTATGGAGAAAATTTCTAATAGTGAGATTGTGAGCACAATAGTAACATCAATTGCTCAATCTTCACCAGCCACCTTCTAGCTCTAGGTATCTGCAATGGAAGGGTCAAGCACTTCATCTACTGAGTTGACTGTTACTTCTTCAGCTACTAAGTTAATTCCCTCTACTTCTACATCATTATTAAGTTCAACAGTGAGTTCTACAATTTTGTCTTCATTGATTTTAGTTAGCTCTATAGTTTTGTTTTCATTAGCGTTGTCTGCATCCACTTTGATTCAAGTTAGTTAAGATATTTCTATGGGTATTCTACCAAGTGTGGCACCATTTTTGGGAAGTATTTCAATTTTTGATTTAGTTAGTACTCTTATTGGTATTCAATCCTTAAGTCCTATCCTATTTTTCACTACTAGCCCTTCTATCTCCACTATTGTGTCTATTCCAAAGGTCAAACTAGTAATCATAGAAATAGAACAAAGGCAACCATTGAATCTTCTAATCACTAGAAAGGAAATTGAAGAAGACTTAGACTTAGACATAGAGATAGAAATACCTAAGATTGACTTTGACACTACTACTATTGAAGAGATGAGGTTAGCAAGTCAAATCATAGAGAAGAAAGCTAGGCAGAAGTAGTTAAGGTTTGAAAGGGATAAGAAGTATAGAATAATTGAGAATGCCAAGAATATAATTACAGAAGCTATAGGTGTTGAAGTGGATTCTACTCAACACATTTTGATTTAGTTAGAAGAGGTTGTATAGAGATATAATAGGGACTCTTCTAGACAAGAGAAACTAATTGAAAAGGCTAAAAAGAAGTTTCATGACAAGGTGCTAGAGCATATTGCTTAGTAGATTACAATCAAACAAGTTGAGTTGTCTGCATTTTTGGGTAATTTTGAAAATTCTTTTGATAGTGTAGCATCACTTTTTGATGTCTCCAATTTTACTAAAGAAATAAAGGAGAAGATAAATAAGATTGATGTTAATATGCAATCAAGTGCATCAAAGTTGCAGACTGACCCCTCCTCTAGCTCCTCTTATCACACTAAGGTAAAACATTTGGCAGACATGTAGGTAGAACTTCTAAGAGAAGAAGCAAGAATAAGAGAAAAATTGATTGATATTTAGAACATGGTCTTGCCAATAATGGATACAATATAGAAATATATTTATCATTGCAAAACATTGGTCCAAGATCAGAACTTCTCAGTGGCTGATCACATGATCAAATTATTAGCAAAAGTTTAGATTGCCCTCTCCACTTGCCAAATTTTGCAAGAGATTTGGGATAACTCATTCGCCCTCATTCTCAAGGTACATTAAGAATTTCTATCTCATTTTCGTGTAACTATATAAATATTATATGTAGCCCTTTGGAATTACTGTCAAAAAGGGGGAGAGATATTAGTATAAGCAAAAAGGGGGAAACACTATATATAAGGAGAGATATCAGTCTAAGTGAAAGGGGGAGATAGCACTCAATAGATCAACATGTATATGTGTATAGCTATGTACATAAGTATCTTTTTATATACATTATGTTTCATCAAGGAGATATATGTAGGAATGTATATGCAATAGCTTTACAAAGATCAATTTTGAAAAACCAAAATTTAGTGAGTCAGATTATGTACATATGTTTTGGCTTATAATTTTTTTGTCACTAATGTCAAAGGGGTAGATTTTTGACAATAAGTTATTATTTCCATTAGTGACAACACTTATCTATGTCAACATAGCTATGCTCGGTGCTTAGTTTCGTACACTCATCAAGCATTCTAGTGTTAACCAAGCTTCAAAGTGTTCAACAGTTTACACCAAGCAGAATAGTGGCTATCGAGTGAATACATGAAATGTGAAGATGAGCACTGTCTATCAAGCTTCACAATGTCTACCATGTAGTAAGTTTGTGTCATGGAAATTCAGTGTAAACCAAGCATTGGAAGAAGTAGTTTTTACCAAGTGAAGCAAGGTAAACATAGCGTGCAATATCTACCAAGTGACACTACATCTACTGAATCACCAATGGTCATCAAGTTCAAAAATACATCAAGTGATTAGTATGAACTCAGCCTTCACTTCTACTGAGTGCATGATGATACCATGTAATGTAGTGGACGCCTAGTATCAAAAGGTCACTAAGTCAGTTTAGTGAACCCAAGTTATTTACTATTGGGCTAAATTTGTAATGTGTTGTTCACTTGTATTTTGACCAACCTTGTAGTTTTCTAAATTAGAAAGGTATATATGCAAGATGCATTCTAAGATATCATTATATTGAAGTACTATGAAGTATTTTTGAGAAGTACATGGGACAGATTATCAACAACAATTTAAGGAATGCAATGAGGTCAATACAAGATCAAAAGAGTCATATCTATCACATAAGGTGATTAGTTCATAGAGGATCTTATTAGCAATTAGTTGTAAGTAGATCCACTACTTCATCCTAATAGATGAACCAGTTTCTAAATCCTTTAACAAGGTAGACTTAACAATCTTTGTATAAATCTCCTAACCAAGTGCATACTTAATTATATGTTTGTAAATCCTCTAAGGTGGACCTAGCATTCCTTTGTGCTCTTAATAGGGTAGATCACCCAAAGTGGTCAATTTAAGCCTTAATAGGCCAACTTTTTGCTACAGTAGTGATGTTTTATGGGTACCATCCCCGCCCCAGTCTTACTTTCTATTTGGAAGGTTTTTGGGTCACCAAAACATTGTGTTCTTTTGTGCGATGCATGTTTTATCTTTCAGAATTAATCCATGTAGTAGTATAGATGGATTTGTGGTGAATCTAAAGAAAAGTTTTGAAGTTACTGATTCACCCCTCCCTTCTTAGTAACTTATCAAATCTTGAATATTTCCAACAGTGTCAAGGTTTCTCTTAATAAACCATTTTTTATACAATTCCAAACCTCCCATAGAAACCTTTGCATCTCTTACCCAATTTTCTCTATCATAGAAACCCTCAGCTACAACTAACCTATGGTTCTTTGGAATAAGTTCTTTCCCCTTAATTATTTTGTTTACAGATAGTGGGAGTTATTCAAGGAAATCATCATGCACAACCCTCTTTAGGTAATCAATTTGTCCAAAGAATTCCTTTCATGGAGGTATTTTAAAGATTTTAAACTTTCACAACACCAAATACTTAATTTTATGAGTTGTGGACCTCTTACCTGCTAAATTTGCACTTCTCTTCTATGGAATTTTCACTAGAATTTACTAAATCACTTGGTAGAATTTTTATGCCCTAGCTCTAGAAGTTTTGTGTGCTCTAATAACCTTTTATTCTTTCGTGGTTCAACAATGGTGAGATCATGAACTATATCAGGGCATTGAAATCACATGAATGAGTTCTGAGTACTATTAACTTCCATTAGCCATTATTTTCATATTGCATTTAGATTTGAATCTCATTCATTGATTTCAATATATCAAACGATCCTAATTGAAAAAGAAAAATTGCTTTGTTGCCTTAAAAAATTTGGCCACATGTCAAATAGACACTCCCCCACATTGTTTAAACTTCTTGTAGTTTGAAATTATGGGCAAGCACTAGCCATTGATCTTCCTCCAGATCAATGATCAAGAGAAATAAAACACTTTTATTACAATAGGTGAAAAAGTGTAATACAACTAGCTTAATAAATATTCCAACCTAGCACACATCATCCTACTTTGGTTGCAACTAGTCCCACTTTTCCACATGTCACATTAGTGCTTCCCCACATTGTTTAAATTTCTTTCATCTTGAAATTGCAGGCAACCACTAAGCCTTGATCATAATTGAATCGATGATCATGGATTATTATACTTTGATGATACCCAGTTAGTTGTATTGACCAATAGGAACTCTCCATGTGAATCGATGCCTTATAAAAAAATTCCATGCAAGTGGGTTGTAAGGAAACTCAGGTGCGAAAATAGCTTCCTACACTAATCTCATAAGGAAAGTATGATGCAAATCCTATTAAAATCTTCTACACTTATAGATTCAATATCATGTAAACAACAATATTGCAGCCAACCATGCATACAAAAAATAGACAGAGAAAGGAACACATAATGCAAGGATTTTCCAGTGGGGAAAAACCTTTTGGTAAAACAACCCCACCCCTTCAGAACCTACACAATGTATTATCTTCAACATGAGGTTACCATACACTTGCAATGCAAGTTCAACATCAACAACAGAAGACTCCAGTAGCTACTCGCAGTACCAACAATACACCTTTTTCGCATCGCATCTCTTCGCAACCCTAAAAATGCTTATAACATAGCTCTTACGTGTCATAGGAATCTGTCATAACCATTTTAGTCATGATCTCCTTACACACAATTCAATATGTTGACACATCAACATTATTTGCAAGGAATACATTTTACAAAACAAATAATAAGAATAGGAATTATACAAGGTTGAGACACCTTATTCCTAACATTCTCCCACTTGTCGAACACCTTGTAAGAGCAATAGGAACATAACAGGAACTAACCACTATAGGTCGGAAGGCCCATAGACTATGAACACCATATGAACTTCTCAATGCTCACTGGTTTCGTTAATGCATAGATGCAACATTCTTCACAGTATCTACCTTTTCCAAATTTATCTTTCCATCTTCCACCATATCTCTCACAAAGTGATCCTGCACATCAATATGCTTCGTTTTGGCATGGAAAGTTGGATTCTTTGCAAGGAAAATAGCACTCTAACTGTCACACCAAATAGTAATCTATTCTCCATCAACACCAACATTAGAACACAATCTCTTAAGCCAAATGGATTCCTTACAAGAATGAGCAGTAGTCATGTACTTAGCTTCTGTAGTGGATAAAGCAACCAGAGGTTGTCGCTTGCTCATCCAACTGATGGCACCACCAAACATAGTGAACACATAAGCACTGGTGGATGTCTTGCAGTCAATATCACCTACCCAATCTGAATCCACAAACCCATGAATACAAACTAAATGCGGAGATCCAGAAGAGTTACCATGATAACATATGGAGTAATCTGATGTACCCCTCAAATATTCGAATACTCACCTAAGTGCATCCTAATGTATCTGTCCAAGATTAGCCATAAATTGACTCAGGACTCCCACTGCTTGGGAAATGTCTGGTCTAGTATAGACCATAGCATACATAAGATTGCTAGCTGCACTAGCATAAGGTACTCTACTCATGTCCTCCACCTCACTAGGAGATTTTGGACAATCATCTACAGATAATTTTTTTCCCACAGGAATAGGAACACATAGTGGTCTACAATCTACCATGCTGAACCTGTCCAACACAAACTTCACATACTTACTCTGACTCAACCAAAGTTTTTTGTTAGACCTATCTCTATTGATTTCCATACCCAAGATGTAACTAGCTGCCCCAAGATCTTTCATCTCAAACTGTGCTGACAACTGAGATTTAAAATCAGAAATCATACCCTTACCCTTCCCTAACAGCAACATATCATCAACATACAATGCAACAATAAGAAGGCGATCATTTTCAACTCTGAAATAAACACAATGATTTGATTTTGATCATATAAATCCAATTGACAACACAAAGGCATCAAACTTAAGGTACCACATCCTAGGAGATTGCTTCAAACCATATAGAGATTTCTTTAATCTGCAAACTAAGGATTCTTTACCTTTAACAATGTAGTGCTCAGGCTGTGACATATAGATCTCCTCCTCCAAATCACCATGAAGGAAAGCTATCTTCACATCCATTTGTTCTATCTCTAAATCATATGATGTAGCAAGAGATAACAAAAATCTAATGGATGTCAACTTTGCAATATGAGAGAATATTTCACCATAATCTATTCCCTCTACCTGTGAATACCCCTTTGTAACCAATCTAGCTTTGTAGCTTTCAACACTACCATCTGCATAGAATTTTTTCTTGAACACCCATTTACAGCCAATAGATTTTATCCCTTTAGGCAAAGGCACAAGGTCCCATGTTTTTTTTTTCTCTAATGAAGCCATCTCATCATCCATAGCCTCAATCTAGGAACCTACATCTTCCATGCTCAAAGCCTCTTCACAGATCTAGGCTCATCAGTGTTAGTAATCAAAGAAAAAGCACAACTAGAATCTAACATAGAATAACCAAACCTTTCTAGTTGCTTTCTTTTTCTCATGGATCTCCTCAAGGGCTGAGGTTGAGGTTGTTCTTCCTCTTCTTCTGAACTATTAGAGCTGCAAGAGCTCTCCTCATCATTAGACCCAACATGGTCTCTCTGTTCAGTCTTCTCAGGGGTAGGAGGCAACTGAACAACATCTTTTTCCTTTTCTTTTTCATCTAGTTGTAGCACAATAGGAGAACATGTTACTTCTCTAAAAATAACATTTCTACTATGCAACACCTTACTAGTCATAGGATCCCAAAGCTTGTATCCTTTCACATCAGCACTATACTCAATGAAAATAAATTTAACAGCTTTGTTTTCCAACTTAGATCTTTTCTCCATTGGAACATGTGCATAAGCTTCACAACCAAAAACATGAAGATGTCTAACTGAAGGCTTCTTACCAGACCACACCTCCATGGGTTTCTTACCAACAAGGGCTGATGTAGGAGATCTATTAACCAGATAGCAAGTAGTGGCCACAGCTTCGGCCCAAAACCTTTGTTCTAAACCAACTCCACTAAGCATACTCCTAGCCTTCCTCCATCAGTGTCATGTTCATTCTCTCTACAACTCCATTTTACTGTGGGGTATATAGAGTTCTCTTATGTCTCTTAATACCTTGTTCTTTACAGAACTGTTCAAACTCTACTGAGAAAAACTCACCGCCATTGTCAGTTCTCACACACATAATCTTCTTACTAGTCTGATCCTCTACAAGGGCTTTAAATTCCTTGAATCGACTAAAGACTTGTGTCTTACTTTTAAGGAAATAAATCCATGTCCTACTATAATCATCTATGAAAGATACAAAAAATATAGACTTGGAGATTGAAGGAACTTTTACAGGACCAAATACATCAGAATAAATAAGATCTAAAACATCAGAAGATTTGTGAGAACTAGAGTAAAATTGAACACGGTTTTTTTTCCCATATACACAGTGTTCATAGAAGTCAAACTCGAGATTGCAATCATTTAACCCCTCAACAAGATTTTTATTTTTTAGGGTTCTGAGACCCTTCTCACCAATGTGACCAAATCTCAAATGCCACAACATTGTCTTTTCTACAGGAAGCTTTCCTTCCAAAGTGTTTGCACCCTTAGGTACACTTGTTGCACTACCATCAGAACCACTAATCAGAGTCTTCTTTACTTCTCATTCAGATGGTGGGGATGAAGTGATAGCTACTCTCTTCTTTGAAATAGAAGAATTATTACACTGAGAAATGTGTGCATCAAGCTGAAACAAAGTACCTCTCCTAGTACCCTTAGCAAGCACCATAGCTCCTCTCATCATCCTACATCCATATTTAGAAAAAAAAACTTGCACACCTACATCATTCAGCATACTTACAGATAATAGGTTTCATGCCAAACCTGGAATGTGCATAACTCCATTGATTCCCTTTACTCATCCATCAGGAAATTTGATAGTGACCCTTTTGCATCCAACTATATTTATGTGAGAATCATCACCCAAGTACACCTTTCCACCATCAAACTCTTCATATCTTGAGAGCTAGTTTCGATGAGATTTCATGTGAAAAGATGCACCCAACTCAACCAACCACACATCATCAGATGCATGGGCTGCCAAAGCTATGATGAATGCATCGCCATCTTCTTGAGATTTTTTAGAACCAGAATCTGAGGCTTTCTTCTTCTTCTTAGGCTCTTTACAGTCTTTATGGAAGTTCCCAGTCTTATCACAGTTCCAATATTTTTCCTTGGACTTATTGGAAGTCTTTGACTTCCCACAAGATTTGGATCTACCCTTATTGTCAGACTTATTGTCATTTTTCTTCCCTCTTTTCGTGGATCTCCCACGAACAGTAAGGGCTTCTTTTTCTAAAATGAAAGCCTTTCTTCACATCTCCTCTGATAGCAGTGAAGACACCACATCATCCATTTTGAAGGTGACTATTGTGCTTCCGAGAGCCATCACAAGATGGTCCCATGAGTTCGGTAAAGAACACAAAAGTGTGTAGCAATGATCCTCCTCCTCTAACTAGACACTAGCTGATGTCAACTATGCAACCAATAGATTAAATGAATTTAAATGATCCATTAAGGATCCACCTTCCTCCATTCATAGAGAATACAACTTCTTCCTCAAGAACAACTTGTTCACCAAAGATTTGGCTTGATACATGGCCCCAAGTCTCTCCCACAAATTATATGCAATTTTTTCATCTAGAACATTCAAAAGGACTGCATCGGTTAAAAAGAGTCTTATGAGACCCTTAGCTTTATGGTATTTGATATCCCAATCTACTTGGGCTATAGTTTCTCATCTTGTAGCACTTGTAGTTGCTTTCCATAGGTCATGATCTTCCGACATGTCTTCCATCTTGAGTTTCCAAAACTCAAAATTAGTGTCATTAAATTTCTCCACCTCCATTCTTCCATATGATGAACTTGCCATCTCAATCTACAAATAAGATTTAGGATACTTTGCACAAGACTCCCACTCAACTTGAGATTAGCTCAAAATACCCTACCTAACAACTAGGATAAAAAATTGATCAAGCTCTGATACCACTAGTAAGGAAACTCAGGTGCGGAAATAGCTTTCTACACTAATCTCATAAGGAAAGTTTGATGCAAATCCTATTAAAATCTTCTACACTTACAGATTCAATATCATGTAAACAACAATATTGCAGCCAACCATGCATACAAAAAATAGACTGAGAAAGGAACACATAACACAAGGATTTGCCGATGGGGGAAAACCTTTCAGTAAAACAACCCCACCCCTTCAGAACTTGCACAATGTATTATCTTCAACATGAGGTTACAATACACTTGCAATGCAAGTTCAACATCAACAATAGAAGACTCCAGTAGCTACTCGTAGTACCAACAATACACCTTTTTCGCATCGCATCTCTTCACAACCCTAAAAATGATTATAACATGCGCTTCACTTTAGGGCTACTCCCAAAGGTACAATATTCAAATATCTTAGTTGCCACACGTCTTCACCTATCATTGAATCTTCCTAACATAACTCTTATGTGTCATAGGAATCTGTCATAACTGTTTTAGTCATGATCTCCTTACACACAATTCAAGATGTTGACACATCAACATTATTTGCAAGGAATACATTTTACAAAACAAATAATAAGAATAGGAATTATACAAGGTTGAGACACCTTATTCCTAACATGGGTCGCATTTTATCTTTTGAGAAAGTAGGTCCTTGATGTCACCTTTTCCATGCATCAAGTTGGCACTTGTCCACTTTGTTTAACCAATGAGCATTTTCCTGATGCAGGCAAGCACCAACTGTTGATCGCTATAAGATCAATTGTGGCATAGCTTAAACCTTTTTGATAATATGAGATTGAGGCACTGAAATCATGATGCATATGTGTCCACATGGTACTTTCCTACTTTACTTCAACTTCTTGCAAGTTCTTAATGTGAGTAAGCACCCTTCATCGATCTAACCAAGATCAACAATGGGTCAAAATCCTTATCTTTTATGGTCCAATCACCCAATTTGACCAATAAAATAATGCCCTGTAACCATTTTGCTTTGATAAGTTTGACTGCTACATTAATTGTTAAATTTTCCATGCCCATGGCATCATTACTCCCATCTTCACATTTACGTAACATTTTACCAATGAACACACTTGAATTATTACAATTTTACAACATGGAATGACTCAACAATCTTTCCAAAACCTATTCCCACTATGCCATGTCGCACAAGGGTGCTTGCCTACATTATTTAAAAGTCAAGCAGTTTCTTATTGTGGGTAAGTGCTGGTCACTCATCTTTAAAAGATCTATGATTGTGAAGATTCAATTCATTTTTGACAAACAACCTTTCTGAATGGCCTAACTTGCATTACACATCAACATCCTTTTTATCTATTGGCATCACTCAACACATACACTACACAGTTGGTCCCACCTTGCCACATGTTAGATTTGTGATTCCCTCCATTATTTAACATTGATGTAAATTCATAAATTGGGTATGCACTAACCATGAATCTTACATAGAGCAACGGTCATGAAATCTTGCACCCTTACAACATCAAGTTAGCTAAAATGACCAATGAGACACTTCCTTTTAATCTAGTTCATCTAACAACTGCAACGGAAGGTATTTCAATATTATCCTCTGTAGAGATGGGTCCATGATGTCACATTGTACTACATTTCTTGTTGGCACTTTCCCGCATTTCTTAATTCTTGTGCATTTTCTTATTGCAGGCAAGCTCTAGCCTTTGATCTAAACAAGATCAACAGTGCATCAAAACTAAACATAAAGAAATACCTTCATTTAAAAGACCAAAAAATGACATCACAGTAATTTTAGATCATGCATTAAAGGTACTAACAATTTTGCAAAAATTTCTAGCCAACTCTGACAAACCATAAATTTTGCAATGCATTGAAATTCTATCACAAGAAAGGGTTATGTGGTGGAAACATAGTTGCCCGCTTTAGTTAAAAATCTTACATTGGGGAAGTGCCCTCTATTGATTTCACAAAGGTTAAAAGTTGATCAAAAGGTATTGTAGTTAATATTTTCAATAAAATATTTGCAATCACTATAATAAAAAATAAGGATATAAAAGGTTTAACAAAAATTTATTAAGTAACCCTTGTGTAAGTTAAACCTTAGGGTAAAAAGGTCTTGCCTAAGAATAGTTTGAAATAATATTTTCTAAAGTTTTTCAAAAGCTAGGGTAAAACAAGATAAAGCAATAGGGTCTTTTGATGAATTTTACCTAGGGACTTAACCTAATTTCAAAATTTCAAGGCACATAGTTATGGCTTTTTACTACTAAATACACAAAACATGAATGTTTAAAAACCATGGCAACAATGGATCTATCTGGGGACATTGAATTCTCTGGATTCAAATAAGGGCTTAGAATTTTTGGGAGAAATAGACCACAGATTAGGGACTTCTTAATATCTGACAACTTTGAGAGAGCAACAAATACAGGGAAAAGACTATGCACAGGGAACTACATAAAGGCTAAAGGATTTACAAATGTATAGAAAAACCCTCAACTATTGTTCATGGAAAAAGAAGTATTTTTTCAAGAAAAATACCTCTTCAAGAACTTTCCATGAACTAGTAGTTCAACAATGTCGTCTGACAATTCTTTGAGTATATAAGAGTCTTCTTCCCATGTATTTTCAACAAAATAAGGACCTAACTAGATAGGATCAAACTTACCATGTTTTCCTTTATCCTCAATTCTAGCATTCCACATGAGGACTAAATCTCCATCTTCAAACTTTTTTCTTACTGTCCTTTTGTCATATAATGTCTTGAATTATAATTGCAACTTTTGGTTTCTAAGGGATGCTTCTTTCCTAGTTTCTGCTAATCCTACTAGCTCATCCATCCTTTCTTGCATGTCATCAATGATATCCTCATCATACATTTGAATTTAGTTATACAAACTCATTAGGTTATTTTGAGGCATCCTTTCCTGAATACCATATACTATATCAAATGGTGCTACTCTAATGGCTTTCTTCATAGTCACCCTGTCAGCCCATATTGCTAGCTACAACTTGGAATCCCAGGCATTCTTGTTATCATCCAAGGTCCTCCTTATGAATTTTAACAAGATTTTATTTGTGGATTTATCTTGTCCATTTCCTTGTGGATGATATGGGAAGGATGTTGATTTGGCAATTCCATATTTGTCATAGAATTTTATGAATTCCTTACACCTAAAGTACATTGCATTATATGTTACAATTCTCTAAGGACAACCAAATCTTGAAATAATGTTATTTAGCAAGAAATTGTTGACAACTTTACTAGTTGCATTTCTTGTAGTGATTGCTTCTACCCACTTTGTGAAATAATTAATAGTGACTAATATCTAGGAATAACTAGTGCTAGATTTAGGAGAGATCTCACCTATGAAATCCATACCCCATTGCTAGAATGGTGCTCAAACATCAATTGATTTTAATGGAGTATTACTTAAGAACTTCAACTTTCCAGCAAACCTTTGATAGGGATCACATTTCCTAACGATGATTTGTGCATCCTTAAAAAGAACGACAGCTAGAATCCAACTCTCATTACCTTGTGCATAGTGGTCTTGGCCATATAATGTCCTCCACAGACTCTAGCATGCATTTCATTCAAGATTTATATTTCCTTTTCTTGATCAACACATTTTAGTAATACTCCCTCAAAATTTCTCCACCATAAACTATCCTTGATAATGATATATGTGATGGCTTGTAACTTAGTACTACTCTTCTCATTTTTTAGTCAAATGGGAAGGAGCTTCCATGTGTTGTAGATAATGGATAACATTAGCACACACCTCACAATGATCCATGTCACATAAGTTAGATCTAAGGTCATAAACTACCATATTTATTTGATTAGCATCCATATTAGATTAAGCCATGAGTTTAGCCAAACCTTGACCTATTACTAGTTTAGTTATCTATATTTCAATGTTAAATTCTTGGATCCTGTTGATCCACCTACATCTTCTCCCTAACACTTCTTGTTGAGAAAATATGTCATTTACAATAGCATTGGGCACAAATGCAATGGTAGTAGCACCTATCAAGTAGCATCTAAAAGCCTTAATAGCCTTTACTAAAGCATATTATTGTTTCTCATTTATCTCATATTTTAATTCAGCAAGTTGTAGTGACTTATTGAAGAAAGCAATGGGTTGTTCATATCCTCCTTCATTCTTTTGCAACAAGACTACAACTACAGTATGGAAAGATGCAAAAGAGAAAATGTGCATTGGTTTTGTGTAATCTTGAGTCCTAAGGACTAGAGCATTCTTTATAGTAGTTTTAACATATTGAAATGCCTGTGAAGGTTCACTATCCTAGTTAATAGGAGCTCCTTTCTTGAGCATTTTGGAAATGGGTATGCTAATCTTAGAAAAATTAGTAACAAATCTCCTCAGAAAGTTAACTTTCCTAAAGGATTGAATTCCTTTCACACTCTTTGGCTTAGGGACCTTATCAGTGGCTATTACTCTTTCAAGATCTATCTTTACTCTATCCTTTGATACTATATGTCCAAATAGTTTTCCTTTAGTCACCCCAAATGTACACTTCTTAGGGTTTAATGATAGTCCATATTCCAAAGCTTTGATAAAGATCTTCTCCAAATGCCTACAATGATCTTCAGCCCTTTTGGAATAAGTTGTAAGATCATCTTAACATACAACCATAAACTTATTGATATAATATTGAAAGCCACATCCATAGCCCTTTGAAAAGTCGCACTAGCATTAATAAACACAAATGGCATTCTCACATATACAAAAGTTCCCTAAGGGTTTGTAAAGACTATCTTAAACTGCTCTTCTTCTTCTTTCACCAAGATGTGGTTATATCCTAAAAACCCATCCATCATAGACATAAGTTTAGTCCCAGTTACTCACTGTAACATAGCTTCCATGTTTGGTAACCCATAATTATCTTTTAGGGAGGCAATGTTCAAGTTTTTGAAATCCACACATAGTCTGATATCTCCATCATTTTTCCTAATATGTACTAGATTTGCGACCCAACTGGAATTTCTAATGGGTTTAATTATCCCTCCATCCCTTAACCTCATTAATTCCTCTTGCATTTTAGGGGCTTGAGTTGGATTATCTGGTCTCTATTTCTACCTAAAAGGGTTTACATTCTCCTTCAATGGTATGACATGTTGAAAAGGATCTTCTCTATAAGCCTTTAAGTCATCATATGACCATGCAAAAACATGTCTATATTTTCTCAATAGGTCAATCAAAGGCTTTCTAATTTTAGTTGACAAATTCTGACCAATATAAACCTTCTTAGGGGCCCCTTTAGTACCCATATTTACTTCTTCTAGCTCTTGAGGTTTATAATCTTTAGCTCCAGGCCTTACCCTATCTTTGTTATCAGACATGTTCTCCAAATAAAAAAACCTTTAAGTACTTTATTAGTCTTTAATTGCATAACCTATTGACCAAAAATTGTTTCCTTCTCACCTATTGTTTCAACCAAATCACTATAGTTCAACTCTTGACCATGGTATTTATCTTCATTTAACAAGAAATTCACAATGTCTTTGTCATCTTCAAAGACTTGCCAATGTTCAATATTACCAGGTATTGAGGGTCTATTTTGAACCTCAATCTATGAAATTCTTGCAAATGATATCTCCTAGGGTTTAATTGCTACATTCACCAATAAGTCAGTCATCTTATTATGAGTTCTCTCTCTCCATGATATACTAATTGCATCAAAAAGTTCAATTTGATCCCAAACAACATTTCTATATTGTTTCAACCTTCTATTCTTAGAAGCATATGTTTTCCTTATCTGTGAAAGTACTAACTTAGAATCACCTTTAACATGCAACCTTTTTATGCCATGGTGGGTAGCAACTTTCAACCCTAACATCAAGGCTTCATATTCAACTATATTGTTAGTACATGAAAAGTTTAGGGTAAAGGAGTATCTAAAAAAAAATTTCTCTAGAGAAACAAAAACTACCCCCGCCCCTGCACCTTCTTTGGAACTAGACCCATCAAAGAACATTGTCCATAATATTGGTGACTCCATAGAACACTCAACTTCATGTTCAATCACAATAAGAAACTTCTCAACTTGTTGGATAATTAACTCAGCTCTATATGAATTCACACCAGTATCTAAAAAGCAGGTAGCATTTTTATCAATTTCCTCCCCCAAAATATGACTAACCCTTGGGTCTCTATCTACCTTAATAACCTTGTCACCTATGTAAAAAGTTTCATAGGTTAGGTCACATTTTAGGCTACCTCCAATAGCAGCACTCCATTTTCTAAAAATCAACATTACATAATGTGAAGAAATATCAACTACAAGAGTTGACAAGGTCAACTCTATTTTAGGGTATGTAGCTAGTTTAAATGGTAGGGCATTTATAGTACTTATAATTGGGACTTCACTAGCATCCAAACCTCTACATCTACCTTGCTTAGTATCTACTTTCAACCCTAGGGCTTCCATTACTTTTAAAGGCATTATGGTATTAGAAGCTCCTAAGTCTATCATGCAATTTTTTAAGGACTTTCCTTTTATAATTAGACTGAGAAAAAATGGGTCAATATCTTCTATGTATGCTAATGATGAATTATCGAGGAATATTTGGGAATTTAGGATATAACACCACTATCTTCTATTATTAAGGGGTCTATTGAATGGCATTTTGTTCTACATTGTTGTTATTATTTCCTATCCCTCCCAACCATGACAAAGCTTTACTCTTATGTTCTTCAATTCTAAATAGTTCAAACAAGGGTAATTTTATAGCAATCTGTGATAACATGGATATCATGTCAATAGGATTAGACATAGTGGGTTTGACAATCATACATAGAGTAGGCACCTTTTGAGTAGCAGGGACTACTATTTGGATGGTAGTATCAGGTCATGATCCCTTTTCTTACACAATTTATTTTGTTGTCTCATTTGTTTGAAATTAAACTTTCTTCTTTGGATTTGACTTCTTATTTTTGATTTCTTTAATCTTGACTATCTCTACATTAGCTTTCTTGTCTTCCTCTTTCATCTTATGTGTAATATCTTTTATGAATATACTAGAAGGCTTCCCAACATCATTGTTAGCTATTCGGTTACTCAAATTGTAGTTACTATGTACTTGGGTGATCATTTTTGTAGTTATCCTATCAATTTCCTCTTTAGTTGGCATTCTCAAGTTCACATGACCAACTTCAAAAGATGTAGCACATACCTAATCTTCATCATATCCTTCATTATCCAAGAACAATTTTTGATGATGTAATTGATAAGAAATTTTCTTATTCTCAAGATCACTTTTTGTTTCCTTCAAATTAGAATCCACACAACTTTGCACATGCTTACCATATCATAGCTTATATCATCATGGATTTTTTCTTCTTCCTCCTCATCATTTAGTGCACTATGATCTGAAACAAATGGAGCAATTACATAATATTCTACAGAGTGAGGTGATTGACAAATAATACACCATTGGACATTATCATTCATATTAATAGAATTTCTTTGCAGAGGATTTGATGTACTCTTATCTTTTACATTTTGGGTCTAGCTAGGGATTGGCTTGCCTTCCTTCCACTAGGTGGTAAAAGGGTAATTTTGAATTCTAGATTGTCTATTAAAATTGCTATTGTTCACAAGGGCTTTCTCAACAACATTTGGCTTCTGGATATTGAAACTAGTGGGATTCATCCTTTTTAGCAATTCCAACACCTAACCTATTTTGGGTTCTTTTTGCTTCTTTCCTACATGAGTTTTATCAACCTCCCTTTTGTTGCTATTCTTGGGATTAAACAACTTTGGATCATCTCTCCTACCAAGCTTTCTAGATGCCTTCCTAATATTATCAATATTTACTACAACCTAATAAGCATCCCTCAAAGTTTTAGGATCTTTATCCCTTAACTGATAAGCCATTTTGCTATCAAAAGCATTAAAATATGTTGTAAGACAAACATCTACATTCAACCTCATAACCTAAAATAGTTTGTACATGCCTTTCTAAAATCTTACATTGAAATCAAATGTGGACTCTTTAGGGTTTTTCTTGATGTTATTGAATTCATTTAACATGAACCCTACATTGGTGTTATCTCCATACTACTCTTTGAACAATTTATCCAAGTCACTCCATGAGGTAATACTATCATCAAGTAACCTTCTAAACCTATTCCTTGCATCTTCAATTAGTGAGTGAACAAAAAACTTCATTACCACATCCTCATGCTCAACTTCATAATCATTTAGCATATCTATGAAAAATCTTAGGAGCTCTTCATTAGTAACAACATTTTTTCCAAAGAACTTGACGAATTTATCTATTAGATCAAAAGATATGGGATGTGGGGCACCAGGAATACCTACAAATGACATTTGTTTAGGTTTTTCCACGTATACAAGTTTCTTCTAAAAACCACAAATATTTGAGGTGTTTGCTACATTGGCTTAGTTAAGGACAACATTTTGGGATTATTGAGGCTAGACAAAGGGGGCTTGAGTGCTAATGGTGGGTGATTAGGCAAGGGTAGATTGAGATATTCCCTGAGTTGGAATCATTGGGCCACTAGTTAGTATAGAAATTGTAGATAGGGTAGACAAATTTGGCCATGCAGCTAATGCAAAATTAGATTTTATGAACTAGATTTTCCTCCTACTTTCTATGGCTTGAGCTTAATTCTCCACCTTTTCAAGCTCTTTTGCAAGATCTTACTTCTACTTTATATCCTTCTCTAAATCTAAATCTAATTTTGACATGGAAATTTTTATGGATTTTCTTGGTAGAGCTTGAGGTTCATTTATTTGGATTCTTATGGCTTTTCCCTTTCCTTTATCTATAGCTATCATAGTAGGTTCTACAAGATCTACTTGGATGGGCTTCTAAGCTTGAACTTGAGTAATGATAGGTTCTTGCTTTTGATTTAGGATTTTTTCTTATTCCCAAACTTTAGTTCTCAAACTATCTACATCTCCAAAGACATTAGTATGAAGGATTGATATTCTTTCTTCTAACTTTTTTTTTTTCCTTTTAAAGTAGCCATCCTTCTAAGCAGATTATCTCTTTCCACTATAGCATCCAGGGTGGCTTGCTCTCTTTGCTTTTCTAAGGAAAATATGCTTGGCTTCTTCCTTAGCAACCCATTTCTTCAAAACTCCTATCTCTGCCCATACTTCTTTAGGATTGATAGAAGTGGCTTCTAAATTAGTAGGATCATATAGATCTATAAGATTAGGCTCCATGTATTGGACTACCCTGGGATTAAAAGGATCTCCAAATGAACTTTTGAGTCCAAGCCTATGATTCATCTCAGTTATCAAATCCAATCTAGGGGATACATTCCCCACTAGTGACATATCCTTATCTTGATATGTTCTTTCAACTGGTACTGGGGTACTAAATATCCCTCCTAAGAATCTTGTGGTTTTTGATTCAAAATTGAGTGAAGAGGACTCTCTCCCTACCACTGGTTGATATTGAGAACTAATTGATAAACTACCTCTAGGTTTCCAGGTGGGATTTGGGTCTAAATTTTTCTTATTTAGGTTCTTCCTACCACCTTTAGGTAAATCAGTATACATTGGTACATTAGAATTGGCTCTTGTGTAAGCTCTTCTATTTTTTCTTTTGTCGGGTATTTTACTATTTATCAAATAAGCACTTGCTTCAAAACCTTGACTGATTCACCACCCTATTCTAAGAAAATACAACAATTAAAATTACTCCCAACCTCAAGGAAAAACATTATATAATATGGAAATATCTGACACACAAATGGACAAATCATGAAGATCATAAGACTACAACTCTTGCTTGATAGATAAGACACTTGGAAGGGTTGAATATGTCAGTGTAACTCAGTTGCATATTTTTCTTTTTCTCTCTTTTTTAAATTCTCAAGGTTTGTCCCTAAAACACACCCATTACAACTACAAGCAATACTAAAGATCTAACACACAAATCCACAACAAGAACAAAGAAACTGTAGTACTTCTCATACATGTGTTGGATAACTCCTTAGTGGAGTCACCATTTTGTTGGTGTTTTAAAACTAATGAACAAAAAAATGCTCAATACCAAATTAATAATACTCATATAACCTAAGGATGAGCCAATTCCTATTAATAATTACATGTGCAAACCATTTGGACCCAACTTCAAAAAAACCAAGGATGGTTTTCTACTCTTCAGGCTCTACAAAACTAGGGTGGGTATACCTAGGGGATGATTCAAATTGAATGCTATTTTTTGATAATTATATTAGTTTCATTCTAATTCTCATCGTCTATCTTTAGAAACATACATGAATTTGACATTTTAGATAAAATACACCCCATATAGAAAATTTGGTCACAATTCTTCTATAGATTTGCAAGTATTCCCAACAATAGTGGCTAACTAAGGCTAAAACATTCCATGCAAACAAATGCTGACCATCTTTTAAAATCTTCAGGAAAAGTAAAATAAAGTTGATTTTGATTTTAAATTTGATGCTTATTTGTGATCTACCTATCTGTAGACTGAACTAATTTTATTATTGTCTATTCCTTTGGGATATAGAGTCTACTCCAACTTTTAGATATGATTCATTGCCTTTACAAGAAATATTAACAAAAATTCTTACTAGAATTCATTCTTACAAACATCCTTTCTATTACCATAGCAATCCCATCAAACTCATCAAAGCCTTTACTTAATTCATTGAATTAATAGTAGTAATGAATAGAGATACAACCTAAATGAATTGCATTCAATTGAACAAGCTTTACTTGCACAATCTCAGAATAACTAGGTAACAAAATAGGAGACAAAATTCAACAAGAATTGATATGGTGATAGCTCAAATTTGTATTAATTTTCCTTGAAAATTGTATAAAATTGTAGTAAACTCATAATGACTTTGAAAATAAATACAAAGATCACTTAGCATTAATGTATTCTAAGAAAATTTGTACAGAAGATACACCATGAAGTTTGCTAAGAGACTAAATCGAAAACATCTTAAGTATAAAACTAAAAATGCATTAGAAATCAGACCCTTCTCTAGCCCTAGAATATCACATATATAATGTGAGATAGAATAGGCTTCAAGCATGGAGAACTAATAGCTGTCCTTTTACAAAATATATTTACACTTTGCTATCACAAAAAGACAAAATTGTGTGTAACAGGAAAACTTATACATCATTACATTCTTTTGGTAGGCCCTTTTTCTATTACATCTCTTGCAATAATAAAACTCTATGATTTGATTCTCTTATTATTCTAAATCTTCTAAAAAAGTGGCTATAAGGCTTGAAAGTGATGCGTTCATCATTAACTGTTAAGGTACCTGTTACATTGCACATTATTCTACCTCGTCACCTTCTGCCATCTGTTTTGTAGACAAATATTGTTCCTTCCACTCATTGTAAATAGTGTCATCAGGCTAGTCAAAATTTAAGATCTCCCTTTGTATAGTTATTAAAGAATTTCCAATTGCTTCCATTTCAACAAAGTCTTTTCTGATGGCACTATAGACTAACTACACTTTAACCAACTCTTCATTGGTCCTTGCCCATAATAAATGCCCAACTTTATTTATAACATTATTCATTCTTTGACAAAATATTTCATCCAATTCCTTTTTCCATTCTTCCTTTTCCTTTATTTTATTAATAGTTTTTAGAGAACTAGGAAATAAATCAAACTTCTCAGCTATGTATTTGGAGAAACAAATTGTCACTCTTATCTAAAATGAATCCTATTTGTCACCAAAATTCTCTTACTTATCTAAAAAATCAAAAATCTTCTCTATCTGATGACATGATAGCTGGATGATACATACATACATTATAGTAATATCATTATTTCTTTTAGTCTGCTTTTGTACAATGGGTTTTATTCTGTTTGTATTTCCTCTTAATTCATCTCTAGTTGCTACAATCCTTGCTAACTGATCAAAAAATGTTGGCCATTCAATTCTATCTATTAAATACATTATTCCCTGCCTTATTTTTTCTTCATATTGATTGTTCAACTCTATATGCAGTGAATACAATTTATTGTTTTCTTCTTCAAATTCCTCTACAGTGCAGAATTGAGGCATGTCTAGGGTGTCTAGTATCTCAATAATGGGATTTGATTTAAATGGTTCAATAGGTGGCTAGGGTTATACAATTCTGCACCTACTAGATTCTCCCACCTTTCTTTTTCCAAGTTCATTTTCCATTTGAGATACTTGGTTTTCCAAAGATTGTATCTACTTACCCCTATCTTCATATGCCTTCAAAACTTCTTCAAATCTAGCATTAAGTTGCACAAACTTATCCTCTTCCTACCCAGACACCACATTGCCAAATTTCATCATTTCTAATGCCATTCCAAAAATTTGTTTGCTACCAACCTCACCAGCTCTGAATACTATAAGTGCACCAATATGCTCTACAGTAGAGATTTCTTGCATTCTCATTTTGTCTCTCTTCTCAATTAGCTAGATTACTAGGGCTTGATGGTCATCATTAAATTTGGCTCCCCTGTGGGCCTACAATATTTCTTCCTCTATTTTGTATTGTACATCATTTTTTTTTCTAATTGAATAAAAAAGAATAGCATTAGCTATGTCCCATTCTGGAAAAATTAGGACCCCTGACTCCTTGAAAAATTGCAACTTGGCATTGGGTTTGAATTAGGCAAAGTCACTCAAAAACTTGGCTTTTACCTCTTCATAAATAAAAGAGTCTAGTTTTCTAGGTTGCTCTATTTTTATTTTCTCACATGTTTTCCTAAAATTTCTTATGTTCTTCCTTCGCAAAAATTGTGCAAAAGCCCTAGATTTAATCAAAATTTGATCACTAATAAATTTCTTAGAAGCTTGGGAAATTATTGGATCTATCTCCTTACCTTGATAATCAACAATTGTAAGGTCCAAGGAGGCTACAAGAGGCTCTTGAGGTTCTCCACTTTCTAGGCTTGTAGTAATAATAATGACATCCCCTTCTCCACCAATCTATATGAGTTGCTCCTTAAGGATGCTTCATCATCTTTCTGGATTGGGTTTGGCTTGGGGAGTACTCTTCTACACGAGAAGAGGATCCTTGTTCCAACTTTTTCCTCTTTGGGGCACTAGCTGTAGATGGGCTCTCTGGTCTTGGTCTTCCATGAGGGGGAGCATGTTGTATATGCTGCACCATCACATATCCTACCCTCTGTTGCAAAGTATATTGACTAGGAGCTACTATGTTTTTGTTGTTTATTCTTCTCTATACCTTTGCAGCTCTGTCTGGATAGGTTTTGGCATATGTAGCCTTTTTCTCATTCATTTTTTGCATTATTGCAAAAAAATTGTTCATCAACACATGCATTTTGGCTCCCCAATATTTTTAAAATATTTTAGAGGGTCATAGGTAGAGTCAAAAGCATTGATGAATTCCAACACTTTGATAAACACTATCCATTTTTCTTTCCTAACTTCTTTCTCTTGTAAAGGGAAAACATTCCTTATAACATCCTCAAAAAAATACACCTACTGTGTCATGCAGGCAGTTTTTGTCCTTTCTCTTAAAAGATCATAGAATCCTTCTAGATCAATAAATCTTGCATGCTACTCTTCCATGTTCTATCTATCTAGAAATAAACTGAGATGTTTCCATCTCTTTTTAACAAATACAAAATCATGTGCTAGAGTAACAACTAGGAAGAAAGTAACTTTCTTAGGAAAATCTCTTTCATCAATAGTCCCAATTCGCCATAACAACTCTACTATCCATATCTTCAAAGGCACATGGAAAGGTAGCACATGGGGTTTCCCTAGAAAGCCATATACTCTAATCACTATAGAAACATTGTATGGCATTATATCCCCCCACTTATGACTAACCAAAAGCCCCTTTGCATGGTCCTTGTGCCTGACCAATTCTACCAGTGATTATGGAATTCTAGGGCTATCTCCTCTCAAAAGCAGTCTAATCTTGGATGTAAAATATCTGTCAAATCTCACAAAATTGGCATCTCAAATAGACATATATGCATGAGAAATGAATAGAAACAAAAGGGTTTACCTTTCCTTGTGATATCCCCACTAAACCATTATGAATTTCTTGTGCAAGAAAATTAGCAAAATCAAGAATACTACTCATTCAAAATTGTAATATCAAAGCCATGATAAGAAAAATAGAGCCTTTAATATCCTCCTCCTAGTCCATACTAAAAATTCCACACAGGGTGAAATATAATGCTTGAGCCTTAGGATGGAAATGTTTCCTAAGTAATGGTTCTAGTGTATGGGTTGTAACCAAAGGAAATGTACCAATCCTAGAAAAATATTGTTGTAGAGGCATTGTCCTTAAGTATGTTCTCTATGCATCATACCTTGCCTAATGGTCATCAATTGTTAGGATAAACCACAGATAGAAATAAAAAATACATGAAAATATAACCAATAACACAAAATAATAGAACACATAGAAATGAACAAAAGACACCAAGATTTAATGTGGTTCACCCAATCCCTGGGCTACGTCCACCAAACAACAAGTCCGATCTTATTACAATCCAGTGATTACAACCTAATTACAATCCGTAATCCCTTACAGCTCAATACCGCCGCAAGAACCAATTTCGTATCACCACATTATTAAAAATACCCAACCCTAAGCCCTTTTATACAAGTATTAAACCACTTTAGGGTTATAACATGTCAGCCATATGTCGGCCATTATATGTCGGCTACTGCCCAAACAAATTTTTTCCCCACTATTTATGAAGTATGTACAGTACTTTCCTGATCAGTCACCACAATCTAACAATCTCCCACTTGGGGACTGATCAGGCTCCACACTAAACAACAATCTCCCACTTGGAGATTGATCCTGTAGCAATACCACTACCACATGGGGCTCCCACTGAATCAAACCATCCTGGAATCTACTGTTCTTTTATTCACGTTCAGTCTAAAAGACCAACCGAAGCTGAAGAGGAGTTTAGCTTCTCCCTTGTTACAACCTTTTTCAACATATCTGATGGATTGTCATTGGTATGTATCTTCTCCAACTTTAACTGTCCATCCTCCAAAACTGACCGAATGAAATGGTACCGCAACGGTATGTGTTTGGTCTTAGAATGCAGAGCTAAATTCTTAGCAAGATGAATGGCACTCTGACTATCTGTGAACAAATAATTATCCTTCCGAGGATGTCCCAATTCTTCCAAGAAGAACTAAAGCCATATCATCTCCTTGGCTGCCTCTGCAGCAGTAACATACTCTGCCTCTGTAGTGGAGAGAGCATTAATCTTCTGTAACCTAGAAACCTAGCTCACGACTGCCCCACTGATAGTAAAGACATAACTTGTAGTACTCCACCTGGTATCAATATCCCCGGCCAAATTTGAGTCAACATAGCCCTGTAAATCAGTAGTAGAGCCCCCAAAGTGTAAACACTTATTGGATGTTCCTCTCAAATATCTAAGAATCCACTTGACAGCATTCCAATGCTCAAATCCTGGATGACTCATATACCTGGTAACGACTCCCACTGCATGTGCAATATCTGGCCTAGTGCATACCATAGCATACATCAAACTTCCTAGAACTGAAGCATAGGGTACCTTGGACATCTTATCCTCCTCTTCATGTGTCTTGGGACACATCTCCTTAGTCAATTTCAAATGACCAGGTAAAGGTGTGCTGATAGCTTTAATATTCTCCATAGAGAAACGTTGCAACACCTTCTCAACATAATCAGCTTGAGATAGCGTCAATGTTCTGTTGTTCCTATCTCTACAAATCTTCATACCAAGGATTTGTTTTTCTGCCCCTAAATCCTTCATAGCAAATGCATGTGCTAATTGGCGTTTCAGCCCCTTAATATGATCCATGTTAGACCCAGCTACAAGCATATCATCAACATATAAACATAAAATAATGTAGCTATCATCATCCAACCTCTTAAAATAAACACAGTAATCTGAATGACACCTATTATATCCATGCTCATGCATAAAACTGTCAAATTTCAGATACCATTGCCGAGGTGCTTGCTTCAAGCCATATAAACTTTTCTTCAATTTGCACACTAAGTTCTCCTTACCTTTGACCTCAAAACCCTGTGGCTGAGCCATATATATTTCTTCATCCAAATCACCATGAAGAAAGGCTTTTTTAACATCCATCTACTCTAAATGCAAATCTTCAGTAGCCACAAGACTTAAAATAGTACGAATAGAAGTCATTTTAACAACAGGAGAAAATATCTCATCAAAATCAATTCCCTTTTTCTGTGCAAATCCTTTTACAACTAACCTAGCCTTAAATCTTTTCTTACCTCCTTCCTCTTCTTTCAACCTATAAACCCATTTATTTTGTAAAGCCTTTTTACCTGCAGGAAACTTGCACAAATCCCATGTCTTATTTTTCAGCAAAGAGTCCATTTCATCTTTCATTGCAGACTCCCACTGAATCTTAGTATCCACCTGCACAGCTTCATCATAACTTTCAGGTTCACCAGCATCAGTAAGTAAAATAGAATACAAAGAGGGAGAAAACCTTTGTGGAGGTCTAATTTTCCTTGTTGATCGTCTAACATTCACTAGTGTGCGTGGTATTTGTTGTTGCAGTTGTTGCACATCATGAGGAATGACTGGAACATCAACTTTTGGAGTATCATCCAGCACTACATAATCATCTTCTTTCTTCTCATGTTGCTGCAACAGATCTTTGTACAACACTTTCTCATTGAATATGACATCCCGACTTCAAATAATTTTAAGATTTTCAAAATCCCAAAGCCTATAACCAAATTCATTAATGCCATATCCAATAAAGACGCATTTCTTTGATTTAGCTTCTAGGTTGGTTCTATTTTTAGAGTCTATATGAGCAAAAGCTTCACAACCGAAGGTCTTGAGAAAAGAATAACTCAACTTCTTACCAGTCCATGCTTCCTCTGGAATACCACAGCCCAAAGGAGTAGAGGGACCTCTATTAATCAAATATACTGCAGTATTGATAGCCTCTGCCCACATGTGTAAGGGCAACCTAGCATGCAACCTCATGCTCCTTGCGCGCTCCATTATAGTCTTGTTCATGCGTTCAGCCACTCCATTTTCCTGTGGAGTCCTTGGAATAGTTTTTTGTCTACGAATACCATTAGTGGAGCAATAATATTCAAATTCATGACTGCAATACTCACCACCATTATCAGATCTGAGACATTTTAATTTCTTACCAATCTCATTTTCAACCAAGCATTTCCATTTCTTAAAAGTTTGAAATACATCATATTTGTGTCTAAGGAAATAAACCCATACTTTTCTAGTTGTGTCATCAATAAATGTAACATAATAATGAGAGCCACCAAGGGAAGATACCTGGACTGGTCCCCATACATCTGTATGCACAAGTTCTAATTTCTCCTTTTTATTTTCCTTCCCTGTCTTTACAAAACTCACTCTCTTTTGTTTTCCATACACACAACTTTCATAGAAATCCATATTCACACATTTTAGACCTAGTAAAACTTTCCTTGAATGAATTACTTTCATACCTTTCTCACTCATGTGCCCAAGTCTATTGTGCCATAGCGCTGTATTAGAATCTACAGTAGCTATTTGTTCTCCCTTCTCAACTGTAGTAATTGTACTTGAATATTCATTTTTCTCTTAAATAATCAAAGTAGAAGGAACAATATGACCTGTACAAAGATATAAGGTGCCTAATTTCACACCTTTTTCTACTACAAGGGAACCTTTTGAAACCTTCCAATTTTTATCATTAAAAGTAACTACACAACCCTCATCACTGAGTTGCCCTGCTGAAATTAAATTTCTACTTAGTTTTGGAACATGTCTTACCTCGTGTAGTAGCCAATGATTCCCATTCTGCATCTTATTCTTAATTTTTCCCTTTCCAACAATTTGACAGGGTTCATTATCCCCCAAATAAACAAGCCCAAAATCCCCTTGGACATAATCAATGAAATAACCTCTATGAGGTGTAGCATGAAATGAAGCACCAGAATCTAAAACCCATGAATCATCAACACTCTCTAAAGACAGAAGCAAAGCATCCTCTTCGGATTTGTTACTTACCACATTTACCTCCTTGTCTCCATCTGATTTATCTCCTTCATTTTTCTTTCGATTCCAGCAATCTTTCTTTTTGTGCCCTGGTTTCCCACAGTACTAGCAATCATTTGGTCCTCTCGATTGAGACCTCCTCCCTTTTGACTTTCCTCTTGATTTCCCATGATTTCTAGAGTTACTTCCTCTTTCAGTCATTTTGCCCCTACTTTGTGCATTTAAAGAACTTCCTGATGTAGATCCACCTGAGGATTTTCTACGAGTTTCCTCACTTAAAATAACACCGATCACATCATCATATTTTAAGGTACTAGATCCAGGAACAGAATTACTCACCGCCATTACCAAGCCATTCCAGCTTTCAGCCAAAGAACACAAAATCAAGAGAGCCCTAATTTCTTCATGAAAATTGATACCCATAGAAGATAATTGACTAATAATAGTATTAAACTCATTTAAATGATCTGCAACAGATCCACCTTCTGCCATTTTCATATTAAATAAATGCTTCATGAGAAATACCTTATTTGAAGAGGAGGGCTTTTCATACAGTGTCGCTAGGCTTTTCATCAAATCTTCTGTCATCTTTTCTTTTGTAATATTAAATGCCACCGATGGTGTGAAGCATAATCGAATGCTTCTGAGTGCCTTTCTGTCCAAAAGATCCCATTCAGCCTCTGACATAGTCCCCTGATTCTTGGCTTTTCCTTCCAACGACTTCCATAAATCCTTCTGATATAAATAGTCTTCCATTTGCATCTTCCATAACTGGAAGTTCTGCCCATTAAACCTATCAACCCTCAACTTACCCTCATCTGCCATCGCTCCCACTCAACTGTGAGACTCCCACTTAACCGTGAGACTTTCCTGCAGAGGATAATTGAAAGACAACCTTGCTCTGATACCACTTGTTAGGATAAACCACAGATACAAATAAAAAATACATGCAAATATAACCAATAACAGAAAATAATAGAACACACAGAAATGAACACAAGACACCAAGATTTAACGTGGTTCACCCAATCCCTGGGCTACGTCCACCAAACAGCAACTCTGATCTTATTACAATCCAGTGATTACAACCTGATTACAATCCGTAATCCCTTACAACTCAATACCGCTGCAAGAACCAATTTCGTATCACCACATTATTAAAAATACCCAACCCTAAGCCCTTTTATACAAGTATTAAACCACTTTAGGGTTATAACATGTTAGCCATATGTTGGCCATTATATGTCGGCTACTACCCCAAAAAAAAATTTCCCCACTATTTATGAAGTATGTATAGTACTTTCTTGATCAGTCACCACAATCTAACATCAATGTCAATGGTCTCATGCATACCACAATTAGGGTTAAGATTGAAAACTTCACTAATCAATTCAAGAGAAACCTTAAAAAGATTGTCTCCAACATAATTCTTCACAAACCTAGTAATATGATCATACTTCTTGGCCAAATTAGAGAGTAGATCACTATCAAAGAAAACCTAGGTACTACTAGTTTCCCAATGTCAAATTCCCAAACATTTCTCAAAGGGGTGTCAAGGTTTCTCTCAGCAAACCATTTTTTAAACAATTCCAGAGCTCCCATAGAAACCTTCACATCTCTAACCCAATTTTTTCTATCATAGAAACCCTAAGCTAAAACTAACCTAGGGTTCTTTGGAATAAGTTCTCTCCCCTTAGTTATTTCATTTATAGATAGTGGGAATTTTTCAAGGAAATCATCATGCACAACCCTCTTTAGGTAATCTATTTGTCCAAAGAATTCCTTTTATTGAGGCATTTTTAATGATTTTAAACTTTTACAACACCAAATACTTAATTTTATGAGTTTTAGACCTCTTACCCACTAAATTTATACCTCTCTTCTATGGAATTTTTGCTACAATCCACTAAATTGCCTGGTAGAATTTATGTGCCCTAGCTCTAGAAGTTTTTTGTGCTTTGATAAGCTTTTACACTTTGGTATATCAAGGTATTGAAATCACATGAATGAGTTCTAAGTAGTATTAACTTCCATTAGCTCTTATTTCCATATTGCATCCAGATTTGAATCTCATTAGTTGATTTCAATAGATTGGATAACCCTAATTCAAAAAGAAGAATTGCTTTGTTGCTTTAAAAAATCTAGCCATGTGTCAAACTGACGCTTCCCTTCATTGCTTAAACTTCTTGTACTTTGAAATTGTAGGAAAGCACCAACCGTTGATCTTCCTCTAGATCATTAGCCAAGAGAAATAAAACACTTTTATGACAATAGGTGAAAAAGTGTAATACAATTGGCTTAATAAATATTCCAACCTAGCACACATCATCCTACTTTGGTTGTAACTAGTCCCACTTTTCCACATGTCATGCTAGCACTTCCTTTCATTGTTTAAATTTATTGCATCTTGAAATTGTAGGCAAGTACTAACCCTTGATCATAGTTGAATCGACGACCATAGATTATTGTACTTTGATGATATGTAGTCAGCTACATTGACCAATAGGAACTCTCCATGTGAATCAATTCCTTGTAAGAAAATTCCATGCAAGTGGGTTCCATTTTATCTTCTATGAAAGTGGTTCATTGATGTCACCTTTTCCACACATCACGCTAGCACTTCCCTGCTTTGTTTAACCAGTAAGCATTTTCCTAATGCGGTCAAGTGCTAGCCATCAATCTCTATAAGATCAATGGCAGCATAGCTTAAATTTTTTTGATAATCTAAGATTGAGGCATTGAAATCATCATGGATACGTGTCTACATGGTACTTGCCCACTTTACTTAAACTTCTTGCAAGTTCTTAATGTAGGTAAGCATCCTTTGTCAATTTGACGAAGATCAATGATGGGTTAAAATCCTTGTTTTTATGGTCCAATCACCCAACTTGACCAATAAAATAATTCCTTGTAACCATCATGCTCTGACAAGTCTAACTACTACATTAATTGTTAAATTTTCCATGCCCATGACATCATCACTCCTAGCTTGGCATTCACGTCACATTTGAGCAATGAACATACTTGAATTATTATAGTTTTACAACATGGCATGACTCAATAGTCTTCTCCAAACCTGTTCCCACTATGCCACGTTGCACAAGGGTGCTTGCCTACATTATTTAAGAGTCGAGTAGTTTCTTATTGTGGGTAAGTGTTGGCCACTCATCTTTAAAAGATTTATGATCATGTTCAAGATTCAATTCATTTTTGACAAATAACCTTTCTAAATTTCCTAACTAGCATTACACATCAGTATCTTTTTTACAGCTTGGCACAACTTAACACATACCCTATGTAGTTGGTCCCACCTTGCTACACATCAGATTTGTGCTTTCCCACATTATTTAACATTCATGCAACTTCATGAAGTGGGTATGCACTAACCTCGAATCTTGCATAGATCAACAATCATGAAATCTTGCACCCTTACAACATCGAGTCAGCTAGAATGACCAATGAGACACTTCCGTTTAATCCAACTCATCTAACAACTGCCATGGAAGGTATGTCATTATTATCCTCTACAAAGGTAGGTCCATTATATCACATTGTGCTATGTGTCTTATTGGTGCTTTCCTGCATTGCTTAATTCTCGTGCATTTTCTTATTGTGGGCAAGCACTGGCCTTTGATCTAAACAAGGTCAACGATGCATCAAAATCAAACATAATGTAAAACCTCCATTTAAAGGACCAACCAATGACATCATAGGAATTTTTGAATGTGCATTAAAGGTACTAACATTTCTAAAAAAAATTCTAGCCAACCCTAACAAACCATAAATTTTGCGGCACACTAAAATTCTATCACAAGCAATGGTCATGTGGTACAAAGGTGCTTGCCCACTTTAGTTAAAAACCTTACATTTCAATATTGTGGGGAAGTGCCCTCCGTCAATCTTACTAAGATTGATGATTGTTCAAAAGGTGATGTGGTTAATATTTTCAATAAAATATTCACAATAACTACAATAAAAAAAAAAGATATAAAAGGTTTAACAAAAAATTGTTAAGTCACCCTTGCATAAGTTAAACCTTATGGTAAAATATCTAGCCTAAAAATAGTTTGAATTAGTATTTTAAAAAGTTTTCAAAAGCTAGGGTAAAACATGATAAAACATTAGGGTTTTTTGATGAATTCTACCTGGGGTCTTATCCTAATTTTAAAATTTCAAGGCACATAGTTAGAGTTTTTCACTACTAAATACAAAAAACAAGAATGGAAAAAAACCAGGCCAACAAGGAGTTCTTAGATAATTTATAGAGTTGTAAAACTATAGCTAAAACATTTCAAGAATGGGTTTACACTGCAATATGAAGCAATAACACAAGGAAATATTCTCAATGATACTTAGAAAGAAACTTTGATTGTTACTAAGAAGGTTGGATCAAACATTGAGGTATATGAGGGAGAGAAAAGTAATTGGATGAAAGTGGTATTATGGATTGATAAAATAAAGGGGTATGGGCTATAGAAGATTCTCTCTAAATACCCTATAGCTGGTCTTGACAATAAAACTTTCTATGTGATTTGAAAATGTATTGAAAGGAGAAATGAAGTAATTGCAAAGGGTGTAGATGAGATCAAAGAACCACTACCTTAACTTGGTGTCATAGATGATATAATTCTTGGTGACCTGAAGTAGTTTTATAAATAGTGTAGAAAAGGAGAAGGTAATTATGTTGGAATTCCCTAGAATAATTGAGAGGGGGGGTGAATTAGTTATTCAAGGTCTAGATGTACAAAATAAAACTTTTCACAATTCAATGGACCCATATAACATCCTTAACCATGCATGCATTCATCGTGTGTTAACCAAAACTAATATGTTACTATAACATTAACATGTAGAAGGATAGAGCTTAAAACACAACATATCCACAACACATTTGACATAATGACATAACAAGGAAACCCAATTTGGGAGAAACCTCTAGTAACATGCTACTCCTTTTTTACTCTTCTAAAGTCATGCCCTATTAAAGGCCAACCATGTTAAAGCTTACAACAAACACTATTAAATGTGACGTGATTAAGGTATTTCAATCACCCTATTAAAAGTGAGCCTTGTTAGTGGACTTTTGGTCATTCACTTGGAATGCCACCCTGTTAAAGGATTTTCCAATGACTATTAAGTCAACCTTTCTCCAAAGGATTTACCCTAATCTAATACAATTGTTAGAAAGTAACTATAGAGTTTTGAATTGATACAACTTACAACTTTACTTGTAGATAATAGATCACTATTTAGTCCTCAACTCTTCTTGGCTTCCTATCTTTGTAGTTCTAGCAACTTGTTCACACTTCAAGCATTCATTCTCCCCTAGCCTTCTTGCTTAACTCACCATTGAAGACATCTTCTCTTAGGTAACTTGATGAAGCAAACCCTCTTCTTCCTCCTTGTCATATTTTTTGCATCCAAAACTCATTGACCTCCATCCAACTTTGCTTCATGACTAGACACCAATGGATTAGGTAAGATACAATGTATCTACCCCATATCTTGTCTTGTCTAGAAACATCTCCTAGAATCTATTTGAATTTACCTCCAAAATAGTTTACATAAGATTTTGTTCCTCCAAATCATCAATCTTATCTTCCTCTTGATTTGCAAGTTCCAAGAAATCAAACTTGTTAGCTTTTATTTGATGAATCTTTGACCTTTATCATAATGTAGTAGCTTGGCATTATCAATTTACTGATGCTTGACACATACTGTGTTACTTGGCTTCTACTATAAAATCACTCAGTATCTACTAGATTTTAGTAGTGCTTGACATCAACTAAAAATCACTTGGCTTCAACTATCTTGCTCAACACCTACTAACTTGCTCAGCATCCACTAGAAATCACTTTCACTCTACTAAAACAGGCATTTTGCTTGGCTTGCACTAACTTTGCTCAGCGCCTTCTATCAACTTGGTCAAGCTTAGCAAATAAACTTTGTCCAACTTTATTCTCTTAAACTTTCTAAGTGTAGCTAATCAATTTGTAACCACAACTAGATCATCAATATATTTTGCTATCACTGCCTTAACTGATTCTTGCACTTCAATACATAATCATAACTCAACCTTTCCTCTAGGTCCTTTTGTTACATGTTGTTGATCAAGTCCTCTTTATCAATCAACTAAGTGATAGTGCTTGAAACATATAAGCAATTATCTTACCAACATGTAGCAGGTTTGACATTACTGACAAAATAATGATTGAAAAAACACAGTTTTCTTACTCAAATGATCTTTTCAATCATATATCAATAATCTCCTTCTTTGGCATTGATGGCAAACCAAATTGATCAACTAGTCAAACAAATGATAAACTAACTAGGTTAAAATAGTAAGAAAATACCAAAAAGAAACTTCTCCCTCTATCAACAACTCTCTCTTAGGTTACAAAATATCCTTCTTATCTTATTCTCTTCTATCATGGTTCAACAAAATATAAGAATATCTCCCTCTTTTTCTTTCTACTTTCTCCCCCTTCCTTGCTTTCTTTCTTCTAATCTTCTAATGATGAATTCTTCTTTCTCCCTTAATTATTTTCTTTTGATCATCTCCCTCTCGATCAGTATGCACTTGATTAGTTTACTGTACATTCTCCATCTTTGAAAGTAATGCCAAAGACATATACTCAACACTTGGCATCATTTGTATATGTAGATATCAGCTTCTGCAAGCTCTTTAATTTTACTCCCTCTATCACCTTGCTTGTGACTAATTGAAAATTATAGCTCTTGTGATTGCTTTAGGAAACTTCCTAAAGTAAGGTCCATTGCATCAAGTTGTATGAAATGAATATCAACTTTTTTGATGTAGGGTACCCCCTCTATCTTTTACATAGCCTTTGATAGGGTTATAACCCCTAATTTACCTCTCAAATACTCATAAGCATCCTTAGGTAATGCTTTGGTGGAGATATCAGTAATTTTCTCCTTTGTAATGATATATTCCATCTTGACCTCTTTTTTTTGAATCAATTCCCTTACATACTGATACTTTATTGCAACATGTGTTTTGTCTTTGTATGCATAATAGAATTCTTTGATATAGTTATAGCACTTGTATTATCACAATAAAGTGTCACTTGTTTAGTGATTTCTTCCTTCATTCCCTTTAGAAACTATTTGATCCATACAATGTTCATGCAATTAATAGCAGCAACAAGATACTCTACTTCAACAGGAGATTGGGAAGTACAACTTTGCTTCTTGCTTGTCCATGTAACAAGTCTTCTACCTATGAAGAATGCTCCTCCATTGGTGCTCTTTTTGTCATTAATGTTTCTAGCCCAATCAACATTAGTATAGGCTTTTAGTTCAATCTTTTCATTCTTCATATAGTATAAATAACACAGTCAAAGGATAAATAACTACGGCCAAAGGCTCACCCAGCTATCCAAACCACCCTGCAAGAGTAAACACAACGAAAGAAAACACAAGTGGACAGAAACCAAATGAGGAGAAGAGGGAAATACTTCTATTGATTCATCAAAATATCTTCATACATGCCTAGCTGTGAGGCCTTCTGGGTTATGGCCAATTACAATACATTCACATTCAAAGATCCAATAGAAAATTTGCACTTTCAATTCTACTCCTTCAAAACTTTCCTTCTTCCAAAAACTTTCTTAGCTCTAAGCCTAAACTCTCTATTTATACTTGAAAAAATGGCTTATAGATCATTCTAGAATCATTACATAAGAGGAAGGACGACCCAACAATGGTCTGGAATCATCCCAAGAATAGATCTTAAATTACATGTCGCAAACAAAATAATTCCCGCAAGTTAGCTCGTAGAAATCGTATCCAAATACTTGCACTTGGCATACACTGGGTAACTTGGCACCTAAAGGAATACTATAGTAAATCGACACCTAAAGAGTGCTACAGTAACTGGGCACCTGAAGTGTGCGACAGGAACTCGGCACCTAAAGAGTGCGATAGGAGCTTGGTACCTGAAGAGTGCGACAGTAACTCAGCACCTGAAGAATGCGACAGGAACTCTGCACCTGAAGAGTGCAATAGGAGCTCGACACTTGAAGAGTGCAATAGGAGCTCGACACCTGAAGAGTGCTACAAGAACTTGACACCTAAAGAGTGCGACAAGAGCTCGACACCTAAAGAGTGCTATAGTAACTCTGCACCAACTACAAAAGAAGAAAAAAAAGAGCAAGATAACAAGGCAACCCAGGATGCTCCTGCATCAATAAATCATACTCATCTATTCCTTTTAAGTATCTCATTATTCTCTTTATAGCCATCAAGTGATTCTCTCTAGGATTAGTAGAGAATCTAGCAACTATCCCCATAACTAATGCAATATTAGGTCTATTGTGTACTACATATTGCAATTTTCCAATCATGGATCTAGATAATGTTTGATTGACCTCAACTGAATCATCATTCTTTGATAGCTTGAGTGATGTTAGCATAGGTCTACTTACTAGTTTTGAATCCTCAAGTCCAAATGTCTTCAATATCTCCTTGACATATTTTGACTTAGTGATATATACACCATATTTCATTTGATAGACTTTTAATCCCACAAAGAATTTGATCTCTCAAAACATTGACATTTTGAACCCTTGCTTCATCTAATTTCCAAAATCTTTACCCAAACCATCTTTTCCTCCAAATATTATGTCATCAAAAAATATTTCAAATACCAATATACCTTTTTCTTTATCTATCTTCATGTACAAATTTTTGTTATCATCTATCCTTTCAAATCCAATCTAAACAAGATAAGTATGAAGTCTCTCATATCATGCTCTTGGTGCTTATTTCAATCCATACAGGGCTTTATGCAGTCTACATACCATATTCTTATTGTTTTTATCCACAAATCCTTCTGGTTGTTCTATGTAGATCTCTTCTTCTAATGTTCCATTCAAAGATGTAGACTTAATATCCATTTGATAAACTTTGAAACCTTTGTATGAAACATAAGTAAGCATAATTCTTACTCCTTCCATTCTTGGAACAAGGGAAAATGTTTCACCATAGTCAATTCCTTCTTCTTGTGTATATCCTTTGCAAAATAGCCTTGCTTTATTTCTTTTCACTTCATTATTCTCATCTAGCTTGTCTCTAAATACCCATTTTGTGCCAATCACATTCCTGTCCTCTCTTCTGCAAACTAGACTCCAAGTCTTGTTGTTTTCTATTTGTTGAATTTCCTCTTCCATAGCCTTGTACCAATCATCATCTTCCAATGCATCTCTCACTATCTTAGGTTCCTTCATGCTTATCAAATATGATTCAACTCTCAATCTATTTATTTTCATTGGCCTTACATCTTTTTCTCCAATGATTTGATCTATAGGATGGTGTCCTTTGACATATTTGGATAGTCTAGGCTTAGCTCTTGTGGCTACATTTTGTCTCTTAGATTTACTATCACTATGCGCATCTCTATCAAATGTTTCAATATATCTTTCATGTGTGCCAATCTCAAAGTTCGATTATGCATTCTCCTCATTTTGTAACTTGGCATCTAAATGCTACTTGGCAATTATTGAAACTTGATGTTGACTTGTTGCATGATTTGCAACATCTTCTTTAGTAGGAATTCCTTCATAATAGTATGCAAATGTCTTTTAGTCCTCTATTCTTTTATAATTTCATCCTCATGTGTTTTTGTAAACTCATCAAAATTCACATTTCCTCTCTCCACAATTTTAGTAGTGTTAGTAATTAAACACTTGTAAGCTTTATTTCTTGTGTAGTAACCAAGGAATATACCTTCTTCTCTATTTGCATCAAACTTTCCACTCCTAACATGTTTAAGAATATACCATTTTCTTAAAAATACCTTAAAATAGATCACATTAGGTGGATGAAAATACTGTACTTCAAAAGGTTTTGAGTGAGTACCTTTCTTTACTTACACACGGCTCAAAGTGTATACTATAGTACTTACAGCTTCTCTCCACCATAAGTGTTTTGACATAGTCTATAATAGACCTATTTCTTCTTTCAACAATTCCATTTTGTGGAGGGGTCCTAGGTGCTGATGTTTATCTCTTGATTCCTCTATCACTGTAGAACATCTCAAATTCATGTCTAGTGAACTCACCTACTCTGTCTCATCTCAAGAATTTCAAGCTCTTACTTGTTTCTTTTTCAACTCTTGACAAGTGCCATTTACACATTTGAAAAGTATCTAATTTTTGTTTTAGAAACATGATTGTCGTCATTCTAGAGTAACCATTAACAAGTAGCATTATATACATGTCTCCTTTGTAGCTCTACACTTCAATAGGTCCACACAAGCTAATACGAACAATTTCAAGTATTTCTTTAGAGGTGTAAGCTTTAATTTTAAAGGTTGAATTTTTCATCTTGCCCAGCTGACATTGTTTGCACATTATATTTTTTGGTTTCTTCAATTTGGCAAACCTCTAACTCTTTTCATGTTGCTGATACTAATCAGATTATTAAAGTTAACATGGTAGAATCTCTTGTGCCAAAGCCATACATCATCAAATTTTGCAATAAGACAAGTAGTATCTTCTTTATCCAAATAAAACCAATTACTCCGAGTTTGATCACCTTTTACAATCAAGTTTCCATTTGTATCATATATCTTAGCTGATTTATTTTCAAACTCAACTTTACACCCCAAATTGTTCAATTGTGAGACACTTAACAAGTTATAATTCAATCCTTCAACATAATAAGCATTGTCACATGAAATCTTGTTTGTAAGCTTGATATACCCTTTTCCTTTTATTAAACATGGTGTATCATTACCAAATCTTGCACTATTTCTGTAATAACAGGTTAAGGTAATGAACTTACTTTTTTCTCTAGTCATATGATGTGAGCATCCACTATCAATGATCCATTTGTCATTCTTATTCACACAAGTCACAAGTGTAGTAGCTTCATCCTTATCTAATTCATCCTTCATTGTAACATATACCACTTCATCATCATTTTCATTAGAGTTATTTTCATTAACAATGTAGCATGACTTCTTTCCTTTATCTCTGTAGTCTCTTCCATCATCTTCTCTTCTATTTTTGTGCATGTTCTATTCTTTGAAGTTCTTCTTTTGTGTACATCTTGCTGCAATATGGCCAATTTCATTACAATTGAAACAAATGATAGGCAATTTACCCTTGAATTTACCTTTTCCTCTATGAAATTTTCTTGCCAATAATACTTCCAATTGTTCAATTTCTTCCTCATGTATGCTGCTATCACTAGATGCATACTTTATCTTTCTTTTCTTCTTCTTTTTCTTTACATCTTTAGAATCCTTCAGTAAAAATTTTTCTTTGAAAGTTGATTCAATACTTTTTGGTTTGTTGTTGTCAAAATTAGATAACTCAAAAGTAGTGAGTCTTGCTACCAAACCTACAAGGGTTAGATCATTTCTTGGCATACATCTTAACTCTTGGATTGTAGACAGTCTAACTGCATACACAAGAAACAATTTTTTCAAGACTTTACTTAGCATAGTATCATCATCTATTCTACCAATTGTACCTTTTATTTTACTAAAAACTTCTTTTATTCTTGCAACATATTGAGAAATGTTCTAACCTTCTTCCATTCTTGTGTCATCAAACTTACCTCTGAGGCTCTCTGACTTGGCTCTTTGAACATTTTTGTCTCCTCCATATATCGTGTTTAGCGAATCTTACATCTACTTTACACTTTTAAGGTCTTTGATATCATCAAATTTATTATAGCTTAAGGCAGATGAAATCTCCAATATTTCCTAATTGTGCTCTTTATTTTCTTCAAATCTTTAGCAGTTAGGACTCTCACTGGATCAACATGTTCTACTGCAATGGAAGTTTGTGCATAATCTCCAAGTTCTCGAAGATGTTGCTTCATCAAAATTTTCCATGGAAGAAAGTTATCTTTGTTTACCTTGGGTACCTCTTTTTTTGACATCTTGATCTTTATTCTTTGAGTGCCTTGAGACTAATTCTCTTAAGAAACTGCACTATGATACCAATTGTTGGAATTCTTTAGAATAATTGAAAGGAGGGAGCGAATTAGTTATTCAAAGTCTAGATGTACAAAGTAAAACTTTTCACAATTCACTGAAGCCATATAACATCCTTAACCATGCATGCATTCATTGTGTGTTAACCAAAATTGATATGTTACTATAAGATTAACACACAAAAGTATAGAGCATAAAACACAACATATCCATCAACACATTTGACACAATGATTTAACGTGGAAACCCAATTTGGGAAAACCCACCAATAACATGCTACTACTTTTTCACTCTTCTGAAGTGATGTACTATTAAAGGCCAACCCTATTAAAGGTTACAACACACATTGTTAAATGTGACCCAATTAAGGGATTTCAAATACCCTATTAAAAGTGAGCCTTGTTAGAGGACCTTTGGTCATTCACTTGGAATGCCACCCTATTAAAGGATTTTCCAATGACTGTTAGGTCAACCTTTCCCCAAAGGATTTACCCTAATCTAATACAATTGTGAGAAAGTAACATTAGAGTTTTGATCTAATACAACTTACAACCTTACTGGAAGATTATAGATCACTATTCAGTCCTCAAATCTAATTGGCTTCCTATCTTTGTAGTTCTAATAGCTTTTTCACCCTCCAAGCATTCATCCTCTCCTAGCCTTCTTTCTTAGCTTGTCATTGAAGACATCTTCTCTTATGTCAATTGATGAAGCAAACCCTCTTCTTTCTCCTTGTCAGACATTTTGCATCCAAAACTCTCTGACCTCCATCCAACTTCACTTCATGGCTAGACATCCCTACATATAGGAAATTAGAACACTTTTTCTTGCTCATTATCCATCTCAAAAATTAGGGTTTTCAATGGATTAGATAAGATACAATGTATCTACCCCATATCTTGTCTTATCTAGAAACTTCTCCTAGAATCCATTTGAATTTGCCTCCAAAAAGGTTTACATAAGATTATGTGCCTCTAGCTCATCAATCTTATCTTCCTTCTAATTTACAGGTTCCAAGAAGACAAACGATTTGCCTTTTATTTGGTGAATCTTCTATCTTTATCATAATGTAGTAGCTTAGTATTATCAATTTATTGATGCTTGATACATACTATGTTACTCAGCTTCTATTGTAAAATCACTCAGCATCAACTAGATTTTACTGGTGCTTGGCATCAACTGAAAATCAAAAAGCTTCAACTATCTTTCTTGGCACCTACGAACTTGCTCAACATCTACTAGTTTACTTGGCATCTGCTAGAAATCACTTTCACTCGGTTCGAACTGACTTTTTACTTGGCTTTCACTAACTTTTCTTGGCACCTTCTATCAACTTGGTCAAGCTTAGCAAATGAACTTTTTCCAACCTTATTGTCTTAAAATTTCTAAGTGTAGCCAATCATTTTGTAACCTTAAGTAGATCATCATTACATTATGTTATCATTGTCTTAACCGATTCTTGCACTTCAATACATAATCATAAACTCAACCTTACCTCTAGGTCCTTTTGTTATATTTTGTTGATAAAATCCTCTTCATCAATTAACTAAGTGATAGTGCTTGAAACATATAAGAAACTATCTTACCAACATGTAGTAGGTTTGACATCAATGACAAAACAATGATTGAAAACACACAATCTTCTTCAACTGGTTTCTTACTCAAATGATCTTTTCAATCATATATCAATAGATTTTATCATATCCACAGAAGATAAGATCAAACAAATATAAAATAAGTTCTTGGAACTTCAAGAAAATAAATCTCCTATGAGACAAGACTTTTCTAACATTACCCATGTCGAAGCCATGTTGATAATCAACTAGAATTACCTTGAGATGCACGAAGGAAAGATAATAGAGTTGAAGAAAGAAAAAAAGGTCTAGAAATAGAGGATTTATTTTCTTGATCTACCACATCAGTCATTTATCTCATCCTTTACTACTATATATAAAATCTACAAAGCTAGAAGGACTATTGATGGCATGGACAAAGCCCTGTGACACCTAGAATCTCATTGTTGGCTTCTTTTTAGCTTTTATTTTGTCTTATTTATTTTAGTCAATTAGCTTGGTTAAGTAACCAAATAACTATCTACTCCTGGCCTGTTAACTTTTGATTTCTTTATCCATCCCCAAAGGGTATATATATATGTAATAATAGATTTCAATAAAACTCTCTCTTGGTGGATGGGAAACTAGAAATAATTTTGATTTGGTATCTATATTTTGAAAAGAAAACTTTGATGTAAATTTTGGGTTGTGTTAAGGAAATATAAGACTCTATAGTTTTATATTTTGAAGCTTTTCTAGAATAGATATTATTATTTTTTCTATAATGATTTATGTCCTTGAGGAGATTCATCATTTTTGAAAAGGTTAAGATCGTCTCATTAGAATTTAAAATCTTGTTTTTGAGGTTGAGAGAATTTGAAGAGATAATAGAAAAAGTAAACTTTAAATAATTTTCAACTATGGGGATTAATCATGTGAATGATCTTGGTTATTAAATTTAAATGGTTTTTCAATCCACACATTCTTTTCATTTTTATGAATTGATTGTTTAAAAATACCCATTCAGAAGGTTTTCCCTCAAAAGAGGAATTAGGGAATATCTTTTCAAATTGGTTTTTGCACATTATAGTATTGTAAAATCATACTAATTAGAGAATTCCTTACACATTTTGGGAGTTTCAATCTATTAGTTTATCAAAAAAATTTCCTCTTTAAGGTTTTAAATCAAAGGGAAAAAACTAATTACTAATAGTTTTTTTGGTGACTCCGCTGGGGATCAAAAGAAAAAATTTCCTTCCCTTAAAGTTCCTAATGAATTATATGGTTTTGGAAGATGCTTCTTCCTAGCCACAATCAATTTCCTATTCTATAACCAAATCTAGTGTTTCAAGATACACAAGAAGATATTTTTTTCAGATCTGAATGCTTCTGCCTGGGCTAATCGAGTCACCACTCCACAATATGTCCAACTATAATTGATACTAGAAAGAGAAGAATACATAACTATGAGGATTAGAGGGATTCTAGTTGTTTAGGAAGAAGAAATTGTAGAAATGGTTTCTCATGTAAATAATTGAGTTAATCAAATCACAATAGTTTTCTATCACCCTGGCTACCAAAAGGTATACTTAGATCGATAGATTTTCATGACTAGTAGATGCAGATTTTTAAGACTTAACAAGAATTGACTTCAAACCTAACCTTTCTCTAAAATGAAACAAAGCTAAAACTACTAGAAGTTTTTCATCCCCCACTAAAGGTGGTAATCATTTTCCTTACATCTAGTCCTTAATCATTCTTGGAACTTTGATTCCTTTTGGTACTATAATTCTCCCTGTCAATTTTGGATTACTAGGAATGGCTCTCAATCAGCCTTGGGGTGCCACTATAGGGCCTTTATAACTTGTGGGAAACCTAGGAAGATTTCTTAAAGGGGCACAAGAAATTCTTCCTAGATTCAACAGAGATGAAATAAAGTCACTCAAAGAACATATAAATTCTTTTCATACCGTATGTGGAGTATTGACTGTAGCAATAGAAGATGTCATTGTAAGGTTGTTCATTCAAACCCTAATAGACTCAATAGTTGATTTATTTCATCATTTACCCAATGTGTCCATTGCCTCTTGGGATACCATGAAGAGAACTTTTGAGGCCAGATTTAAGTTGATTGAGGATGCAAATTCTTTGCATATGAAATTGAGATAGATGAAAAAAGAGATACATGTACGTATGCAAAAATTCATAAGTAGATTCAATAAAGCTCTACATCAAATACTCATGACTAGCACACCTAATGATGAGAATTAGAAAGGTTTCTTTTTAAATGACATGCCCCCAGACATTGTTTTTTCAATGAAAAGAGTTAATCCCCCAACACTTGGAGCATCCCAAACTCTCACCATAGAGTTAGAAGAGATCTTATTATATCAAGAAAATGGAAGAAGGATGTACAGATCCAAAATTCTCAAGACTCGAAATGTTCTTTCTCAAATGATACACTTATCTTGTAAATGAAAAATGAGCTAATAGTAGTAAAGAAGTAACTCCCAAAAGTTTCTTATCCTTACCAAGATATTTTGCAAAATTTTCCAAATCAAGGTGCTCGTTATCAAGGTAAATGATACAACCTTCCTGCTAATCAATAGAGGCTTCAAATTGAATATCCCCCTAAAAAAGGAAAATGTGTGTCCTTCATATTACTAGTGATCATTAAGGATCCTATGTCCTGAGAATTTAATACATGAACAACTAGAGGTAGAAAAAGAAGCTATAACAAATGTGATAATAGAGGAAGATTCTTTAGAGGGACTTGGTGACTCCATAAATTTTGACCTCAAGTATTAATTTGACTTAGATAGGGGAGGCGACATTTTATTAACTTTAGAAGGCCCTTCATGTTCATTCTCGACTAGAGTAGAGTGAGGAAACAAGACTGGTCCTTCATACAAAAGCTCTGCAACACCTACTTAGGAAAAAGATTTCAAAGCAAGAGTTGAAGGTAGGAATATAAAATTACTAGCTTAGTCTCATCCACCTTAAATTCTAAAAAGGTCTAATCCCAACTCATTTTTGATATCATTAAGTTTTGTAAAACATATAGAACTCAAATTTATCCTACTAAACATTTGAGAATGAATCCTAATGAACTCAATAAATTAATTGACTTTGTCAACCAACCTTCATCATGTTTCCTCTACTAAATAAACCCAAACCCAAAAGACAATACCCCATGTAGAAAAAATTAAATCAGAGAAAATAAGTCCAAAGAAATTTTCTAGAGAAAAACCTAGCCCTTTCTACATATCTCTTTTCTTACATCATTTCAAGCTAAGCAATTGTATCATGGAATTTGGAGCATTAGATAATATAATACCAAGAGTAGTAGCTAAACCTCTTGACTTACCTCTAACCAAAACATTTGGTAAATGCTACTCAATGGATTCCAAACAAGTACCTCTAGTATGTTAGATTAAAGATGCCCAAGTTTCTCTAGTAGCCTTTCATAATAAGAGGATAAAACTCACCATTCTAGTAGGAGATATCCCTAATAGTTATGGCATGCTCCTTAGTAGAAATTTCTATTGAGATCTAGGTGGAGAAGTCAAAATGCATTCGTCACAAGAAATCATACTTGTGGGAAAAGAAAGAGTCATTCTATTACACAAAACCAAGACCAAATATATAGTATTCCCCTTTGATGACACGAAGTCCCAAAGTCTTTATTAGGAAATTAATTTTTGCTATTTTATTTATTATGCCAAAAATTGAAGAAATACGAGTCAAGCCTAAAAATACTAATACACCTTGGGTTTTGGAGTTCGATGGAAGTTGTTGTTCAAGTAGGTCTAGAGTTGGCATAGTATTAATAACCCTTTTAAGATAGATATTTCCTTTCTCTTCCAAACTTACTTTTAAAAATACAAACAATATAGCTAAGTATGAGGTTTTTTTGCTAGGATTAGAGGAAGAAAAGAAGAGGAATATAAAACCACTCAAAGAAAAAGGAGATGATGAGTTGATAGTAAAACAAGTTTGGAAGGTCTTCAATGAAGAATGAAATATGAAGACACTATAGAAATTGGGTATGGGTTGAACTTGATTAGTTTGATGCTTTCTCCATCCAATCAATACCTCAATAGCTCAACACAAAAGATTACTCTTTGGAATTCTCAACTTCTTTGATGATTCCTCATCTTGAATTTGTGACTAACAAATATACTGTAGAAATAATTCATAGACCTAGTGTACTTGATAATAATAGTTCATGGCAGGTGTTTAGAAATAATGCCCATATCAATGATTTCCTATAAAGTATAGAATTATTTTCCACTAATTAATTTGTAGGATCAGAATCATAATGTCATAAATTCTACTCAGATGCTACTACTGGTGAAACTAATGATATCATTTAGCTCAAAGGTAATGTGATAGCTAAAGGGTTAGTTGAACTAGAGAAGCTCTTTGACATGTGAGATGTTTTTTCAACTCAAAATTCAATTTTGAGAGAGGTTGAAAACAATTATTATGAGAAAAATAATTGAGGTGATGAATTTAACCCAAAAAATGGTCAATTTAGGGGTCTATTGTAAAGGAGATGAGAAAGCATGATTCACCAAGTTATTAGGTGAATATAAAGATGTGTTTTCATGGTCATATAAAGATTTGAAAAATTTTAGAGGAAGACAATTTAAGCATCACATCCTTTGAAACCAAGTACTTCACCTTTTACAAAAGAATTAAGAACCTATAATCCAAAGGTCTCAAATGTAATCTTTAAAGAAATTGATAAAATGCTCAAAGTGTGTTGATAAGAAAGAAAACCAAAGAGATAAGAATTTGTGTTGATTTCAAAAATTTGAATCAAGAAAGTCTGAAAGAAAACTCTGCTTTACCTATTATGCATGAAATTCTTTAAATAGTTGCATGCTTAGAAATGATGTCCTTCCTTGATGGATATTTAGGTTATAATCAAATATGCATTGCTAAAGAAGATCAATGAAAAATTGTGTTCACAACTCCTTCGGGTACTTTTTTCTTACTAGAAAATGCCTTTTGGGTAAATAAATGCTTATGCAACCTTCCAACAAGCGATGAATTAAAAATATGGACATCTTCTGGATAGGTGTTTCATAGTTTATATGGATGATATGACCATCTTTTCAAGAATATGAATGAAACATTTGAAATATACAAGAGAAGTCTTGCAAAGAACATGGTATTTTATTGAACCCTAAGAGGTCTATCTTTTGCATGATAGAAGAAAAACTATTAGGGTATGTAGTTTCAAAAAATGGGATCAAAATTGATCCAAAGAGGGTAAGAGTGATACAACAATTGTGCCTCCCAATAAATCGCAATGACATCATGTCTTTCTTCAATAAAATAAATTTCATCTAGAAATTTGTGCCTGACTTTTTTGAAACAACCAAGCACATGGAAAAGCTATTGAGCAAGAAATATAATTTTAAATGGGATGATCTAGCTATCAATTTATTTGAATAAGTTAAGGTGGCTATTCCTAAAGAACCAATCATAATTCACTGTAATTTTAATTAAGATTTAGTGATGTATTGTTATGCATTTGAACACACCATGTTTGGTATACTTCTTCAAAAGAATGAGAAAAATGGAGAAGTTCCTATTTATTTCATAAGTGTTCCTTTGAAAAAGCATGAGTTGTGTTATTTACTTGCTAAAAAAAACCTTTTGTGGTTGTGAAGGCTATGAAACAATTTTAGTATTATATCCTCCATTCACACTCTATGGTCTGTATTCTAACTGTAGTAGCCAAGAGCATCCTTACATAGAAAGATGTAGCCATGAATAACTAAATCACTTGGATATCAAAACTATAGGAGTTTGATCTTGATACAAACCTATGAAATTGGTTTGAGGTCAAGTGCTTTGTAAGTTAATGGAAGAGAATATAAAGGAGGAAATATCCCCTAATTTCCTATTGGAAGGATTGGGAGATGAGTGGTTTTCAAATATAGAATATTTTTTGACACATGGACATTGCCCATAACACTTGGAAGGAAAAGATCAAAGGAGTTTGTAACTCAGAGCTACAATGTTTGTGATTTTAGATGATATCCTATATAACAAAGGCTTAGATGGAATGCTCCTTAGATGCGTTGATATTGATCAACATGAAAATCTACTACAAACCTTTCATAATGAAGCATGTGGTGGACTTTTTTCTTCCACAGTGACTGCTTTTAGAATCCTAAGAAGTAGGTAGTACTAGCCATGTATGTTCAAATTTCCCTATAAATTGGTAAGACACTATTAGAAATGCAAATTTTTCACTAGTAAACAACAATTAGCTTCCCTCCCTTTAAAGTGAGTAGTCATTGAAGAACCCTTTTAGTAGTGGGCTTTACATTTTATAGGTCCTATAAATCAAATTTCTAGTGCCGGCCACACTCGTATTCTTACTACCATAGACTACTTTACCAAATAGGTAGAGGTAATGTTAGTAAAATCAACAACATCACAAGTGGTATGCAAGTTCCTAACTAAGATTATTTTGACTCACTTTGGGATACCAATCAAAATAGTGACTGATAATGCTCAAAAAATTTCATCTCAAGAGATTCAGTCATTTTTCTATAATCATGGAATCTAGTTGTCACATGCATCTAACTTTTTCTACATGGTAATAGGAAAGATGAATCTACGAACAAGAATTTGATTAATATCATGAAAAAATTGGTGGATGATAAGGGAAGAGATTGGCATAAGAAGATCTATGAAGAACTTTGGGCAGATAGGTCTCCTAAAATAGCCATTGGCATGACCCCTTTTGAGCCAGTTCATGGAGTAGAAGCAGAATTATCACTCCCTTTTCAATTGACTAAACTAAATCTACAAAAATTTATAGAAGGTTACATTTTCACTAGATCTTTTGAAAAGTGGATATTTTATCTTCATAATATTGATGAAGAAAGAATGGATTTAGTAGATCACATAAATGAACACTAAGCTATGGTGAAGAAATTTTTTGACCAAAGATCAAGGCCTAGGAAACTCATGGAAGGAGATAAAGTACTGTTGTGGGATAGGAGAATGGAACCCAGAGGAGCACATAGAAAATATGAAAGGCTATGAAAGGGACCATTATTTCTCAAGAAGTGGGATCAAATGCTTTTAGGTTAAATTATTTTAATGGAGATGATCTACCTCTATCCTATAATGGGCAGGATCTTAAGTTGTTCCAACTTTAGTTCTATCCTATTATCATTGTACATACCCATTTTCCCTTTCTTATTTCCCTTTGTCTATTTTATTTTGTCACTCCTATTTGAGACCCCAATTTCCATTGATGTTAGTTCAAAAAATTGAGTCTATGAAGCTATAGATTCTAAATTCATACCTGATCTTTGTAGTCTCAGTCCCCAATCAGAGTCGATTGTTAGCCCCATATTTGTCATGCCGATTGTTGATACTAATACCCAAAGTTTTACTAAATCAAAGTTGAACTTGAATCTAGTTCTATTTTTCTTCAACCCCTAGTTCAAGCCAATATCTTTCACATAAATGTTGAATCCTTCTTTCTATTTCCCCATTAGTCCAACATGTCGAATGCAAGGAAGAAGTTGAAGTTAAAGAAAGTGTAACTTCAACTTTGACTTCGCCTCTTTTCATTCTAATGTTCTCACTTCTTTTCTTCTCCCAAGGATCTAGTTAAGAATGCACATTTTACTAAAAGTAGGCCCCACTTCCTTGTCATGTGCCAATGATGTAAAAGGAAATAAATGTGACAGTTAAGTGACATGTGTCAAAGTACCAGTTATTTCTGGGAAAGAAAAAGTAATGATTATCTGGCATCATTAAAATATGTTCACATGCTAATGTGATGGAGATGATTACTAATAAATGGTTGGGAAGTCTTGTTAAATAAATTCACAAATCGATATATTTTCTATAATCTCATGCTTTAATGATCTTCCTTTTCTTCTTTAATTGTTTGTCTTACTACATCAAAGCCAAAAACATCAAGCTAGTAAGAATAAAACTAGAGTCCTCGGCTTAGTAGAAACTGGTAAGTGCACATTTCAGCCTCCTCTATATATTTTTCTTTCTTGCACCTATTTTTCTTGGTTAAAGCTTTCTTTTTATAGATTTTAAATTTTTGATCACCTATCAAAGTGTCCATGACTCTTTCCCAACATAAGCTCCCTAAGCTTGAGAAGCCCTGCTTATTATGCTCTCTATCTGAGATATAGGATACTTTCCTTGTCAATCTAGACCTAATCTGACTAGTAGAAAGAGTGAACAATGCAAAAGCTAGACCTATATACCAAAGACTAACTAGTAGTGGTCTGATAGAAGTTGTCACTTTCCTAATTGCCACAGGATGCCCATAATTGATTATTGAGAGTCAAAATCATTATGAACCTTATAATAGATATATAAAGAAGGTCATAGGTGAAATTTTGGTTAGAATCGATAGAATTACAATCAGTTCCTCCCTAAGGATACCTCACAAAGAATCCTATGAGCCATGGACTTTTGAAGAATTTGGATGCTTGTATAGAAAGAAAAAGAAGGATTATGATTGTATTGCAGCATAGACTTGGCTTTTAAGACCAGCATTAGGAGACTAAAGGTTACTCAAACCACTAAGTACTAAGAAATTTATTAAAGAGATTGCTGACATAGTTTTTCTTCATAAAACAATAAAGGGAAATAAGCATGCTTTTCATTTAGATGACTAGATGTATTTGTTCATTCAAAAGGTTTTTGAGGGACAAAAATTTGTTGACTAGACAAACTTGATAGCTGAAGGCTTGCACATAGGTCTTGTAGGTTTGAATAACTTTGGCCCTTACTTCATGTCCTCCTTTTTGGTTTACATCTTGGAAATGTCAAAAGAATGGGAAGGTCTACCACATGAGCCTTGGACATAAGACATGATCATATATCAGTATAATAAAAGTCTGCAACCAAAGGATCCCTACAAAGAGTTTAGGAGAATTAATGATGGATTTTTAGGGAGATTGGCTAAATCAAAAGAATGGGAAGGTCTACCACATGAGCCTTGGACAGAAGACATGATCATATACCAGTATGAGAGATGTCTACAATCAAAGGAATCATACAAAGAGTTCAAGAGAATTAATGATGTATTTTTAGGGAGACTAGTATTTGAGCTCCGAGGTCTATAGAATTGTAGGATCTCTGAAGATTATATGCAAGCTATTAGGATTATGGTTGTTATTATATACAATTCTTTAGATTCACCTATAACAAAGTCATGGGTTTCATTGGTGAACCTCTTAAACTACCTCGCTATTGCCTTGATGATGTTGTCCTTTCTAAAAAAAATTGGTATCTCCTTCATGTCATTGATTTGTCTAAAAATATCAAATAAACTTGTACAACCCTATTTTCTTTAGAAATCGATCACTATAGATATTCCAATATCAAAATAGGCTTTGTTGATATATTTGACAATTTCTAAATTGTGCCTCGTGTCCTACATTGCTAGAGAAAACTTTGATTATGTAGGCTTTGTCAGGGAAAATCTAAAACATGTGTCCTTCCTCAAGAACATTTGTCACCTAGAAGACTAATGGGCCAATTTTTCTAATGAGTTTGAACTGAGAAAAGGATTATGGTTGAGATTAACCATAAGTCAAATACAATCCTTCAAAGTTCAATTTGACATCAATGGGATAGATAAAAATGATAATGAGGAGGTGGTTGATTCCCTATATATTGAACAAATTAAATGTCTTTATATCCCTAAGCTTGACTGGAACAAGATGGAAGAAGATGATTTGTATTCTTGCATGACAAGTATTTATAAGAGAATAGAAAAATGGTTGGCTAAAAAGATGAATTGAGTGTTAACCAAAGAAAATATCAAAAAGCACCGTAGAGCTAAAAAGGAAGAAGATTTCAGTAAAGCTAATTATTCCCTTGGTGATTTTGTTAGAGGTCAAAAGGAAGTCATAGTTGAAGCATCTATCACTTTGATTTAACTCTAGGTTCAACTTCAAGTAGTAAGTACTAAGAGAGCTACTCACTTGCATACCAAAAGTAAGAAGGTTGTACAAAATAGATCAAAGAGTAGAATAACAATAGACTTGGACTCCCTAAAAATTGAGGTTGTAACAAATTAGATCATTGTTGTTGATATGTTTAACATAGTAGGAGACTAACATAGGATGACAGATTGAGGTAGTGCATCAAAGGGTACTTATGTCCTAATTGGCACTACTGCGACACCTAGTAAGGAACTTATAACCCCAAAGTGGTGAGTAACTTTAGTAGAAAAGAAATAAAGAAATGTACCACTCTCCATGCCAATGGATGACTATGTTAGTAAATGTCTTGGAAGGTATTCTAAGGTAAAGAAGGAAAAAAATAAGTCAGAGAGAGAGAGAGAGAGAGAGAGAGAGAGAGAGAGAGAGAGAGAGAGAGAGAGAGAGAGATGATAAGTGAGAGTGAGATAGAGATGGAGAGAGTGAGTGACAGATGAAGTGATGGGGAGAGATCAAATGATAGAGAGAGAGAGAGAGAGAGAGAGAGAGAGAGAGAGAGAGTAGGGGATAGGAAGAGGGAGAGGAGATAGAATAAAAGAAAGTGAGAGAGAGATGAAGTGATAGATAGGGAGGGACATAAGAGATGGAGAGTGTGATATCCCCATTTTAGTATATAAATTAATTATACATAAAAAGTATATAATATTAATAATGAATAATATTATAAACATATTAAGATATAATTTATAATATTATAATAATAATATATTATGTTATATAATTATAAGTATTAATTATATCTTTGTTATATATTAAAGTAATATTTAATTATGATTCATATATAACATTTAATCATATATAATATAATAATATATGATATATAGTCATATATTATTATCGTAATATATAATCATATATTATTAATATTAATATATATTATTAATATATAATTATATCTAACTATTATAATAATATAATAACTACCTTATTAAATATATTAATATTAATGAAAAGACACAATCCTATGAAGTGTTGGATATATATATATATATATATGAGAATATCAATCATTAAAGGACATCAGATATGAATTATCATGAAGGCTTAGGGGAATGAAGAAGCAAATCAGATGAAAATATAATGGAAACGATACAAATTGGAGAAGATCTGTAAATATCCTAAACGGGACATTACAAGTGGTATCAGAACCAGCATCTTGCCAGCCTCTGGAAAACAATTAATGCAAAAACAATCAAAAAGATCAGAAAATAAGCCTTTGGAGGTGGAGCAATAATAACTAACAGTTGTTCATGACAATGCCCACATTGAAGGAGTGTTTAATTTGTTGGCACCATTAGCAGTTGTGGATCAAATACATGGATACTGTTAATTATTTCGGCATCAAGTCGGGAATCCCATTTTGAACTCAATATCCAATTGATAAAAACATGTGACCCCAAGCACAATTTTTCTGGATCTCATTTTAGTAGCGCTTTTGTTCCAAACATGGAGTATTTCTGAATACAAATATAAGCACAAGATCATGGAAGTTGAAAGTGAGAGGCTGATGGTACTTTTGGATCAAGAAACTCCTAGTTAAGCATTCAAATTAAATTTGTACGAGTTTTGTTCATACGAAATCTTCTACCATGATGTGGCATGTACAAAATGCCTCTCCACGCAAATGTAAATTCACCTTACATTAAAATGAAAGGATAATATGAAAGAACTCCACCTTCTAATTGACATGAGAATAGCTGCCACTAGATTTCAGAATTGGAATATTAAGCAGTGAAAACATCTGAATCATCTTGATCATTCCATCGCCAAACCCAACCTTGGATAGACACGGTTCTCTACAATTGGTCTCAGCAATTGTTTCATTCAATTTTATTCGACCCATCTTCTGCAATTTAAAATCTCCATGGGCACCCAGTATTCTAAAAATCAAAAAATCAGAATCATGGATTTTGAACTTAGGGCATCAGAGATAAAAATAGAAAATATATATGCTGTAAGGGTTTTAAATCAAATGTCCTAAATTGGTCACATATTCATAATTTGCTGTTGCAATGCGAAAGGAGGGAAACAGTGGTGGGGACGTGCAACTAGTGCATGCGTAATAAAGCTCCACATACATTTCCCCGTACACATTTGCATATTCTGTAATCTTCGCAATCACTTTCATCTCTAACAGCGCGAGAATTATTGCTGGTGTCCGCGAACACTGTCATCGGCACTGTTTTGGGTGCTTCCATTGTCTATTTTTTCTCTCACCTGGGAAACACAATAGACACTCCCCTTTCTCGCTTCTTCCCAGCTTCATAGAGTAATGACGATGCTCATGCTCCTGGAGAAACTCTCTCTCTTCACTGTGACTCTAAGATTCATAACTGGAAAGACTCTTACGGTCCCGCCAAATGTAAAGAATGTATTGAAGATGGTGTTTGTGCTCATTTGATCTTCATAAAAAATAACATAGTATTAACAAAGAGTGCGCACAAATAAAGATGACAACTTGTATATCAAAATATGAGATGTCTAGTTTGAATGGTCAAATTAAAGCAAACTCATGGATCAAAATCACTAGGAAATATCTCTCTCTAACCACATCAAATACAAGAGACGTGATGGGGGAAGACAAAGAATCAACATCAATAAAGTATGAATATGCCATCAAGGAGAAAAACTATTCAAAGGTAAAAGTAAGGTATGACTTTATTTTTCATTTTTCTTTTTATATTATGTTATTGTATAAAGATGAACAAATATATTTTAAATTATGATTGTGATATTGAAGAAAGAAATATGTATTTTCTATTTATGAGATTTTCATTAGAATAATAATTATTGTTATTATTATTATTTTTTTGGAATCATTAAAAGTGTATCAAGGAATGGAGTTTCAAGTACAATCAAGAAGAGACCTGAGTAAGAATCCACTTGCCATAGGATTAAGACTTTAATATATTATGAGATCTATTTATACATGCACTATATAAGGGAAATTTAGATTTGAAATGGGTAATCAAAGGATAAGTAGATTTCTCCTCCATGCTTTAAAATAAACCAAAAGTTTAATAAATTACATTGTTGTTAAGTAAAAATGATTAAATTATCTAAGGTCATCATCTTCCAAGATAACGTAAGGCCTGCGGTGGAATGGATTGGGTGACATCACTCGAGGTACTGGGAGAGAGAGGGAGGGGGGATAAGATAGAGATGGGGGATAAGATGGAGAGAGAGATTAGGGGATATGAGAGATAGAGAGAGAAATACGGAGAGAATGAGAGGGAAAGTTTAGGGGATAGTGCGAGAGAGGTTTAGTAGGGATTACTTGGTGAGAGACAATGCCTAAGGGCAATGAGAGAGAGAGAGAGAGAGAGCGAGGGGGGGTTTAGGAGTTAGTTAAAGAATGTGAGAGGTTAGGAAAAGTAAAAGATATATCTTAGGAATTATTTAGAATTCAGTGAGTGATTGTGTGTATGTTTTTCATTTGAGAGAGAGATTGAACACTATGTTAGCATTCATGTTTACCTGTTGATTTTGCATTTGGAAAACAATGACTACCTTTTTTAGATTATTCTTAATTCAAAATGATGGAAAATAGGATTTTTATAATATAGGATTGATTTATCTATATCATGTTATATATCTCTTCAATATCATTCCAATGTATTTTGAACAGAGCCAATCAGACTCCATATGTAAAAGTTATGGCCTTTAGAGTAAAACCTAATTTCAATTCTTCAAAACCCAATTGGGTTTTCAATAACCTGATCATGTTTTGAATGCACTTTTTCATTTCATAACTTGATCCAGTTATTTGAATCCTAGAAAGTTGATTAGGTTATGGCTTGGTGATAGCATAAGGAAATGACCCAAAGGCTTGCGTGACTATTTTCCATCCACTTTTTTTTCCTTTAGACATTTTTTGTCTTCTAAGATGAATTCTCCTCTTTACCTTCATTATGTTTTCTAATGGTGAAGTGGGTATCTCTAATTACTAGCATAATATGACACATCTTCTTAGCTTTCTAATCATATAATTTTTTTCTATTTTTGGACATTGCTAACAATGCAAACTTTAATTACTTTTACCAATGCCTTGAAATTCCTCATAGACATATGTCTACCATTTTTTAATAACTTTTTATATACTCAACCAAGTTCAAAATAAATTATATATTATTATTCCACACTTGATTCTATATAGTTCTTTTTTAAAAAAAAGTTTCATTTTTTATTATTTTGAATCAAGTTATGCTCAACACATGAACATGTACCAAAATTTTAAGATGTATTCAGTTCAATAATTCATAATAATAAAATACTCCTCATAAAATTACAAAAAAATAGACAAATTATAGATATGAGTTGGAACTATCAACCTACCAAAGAGATATATAGGATACTAAATATAATTTGGCCTTTTATGTTGCACATGAAAACAACTATGTTATGTTTTCTAAATAAATCAGAGACTATTTTTCATTTGTGCAAGGTCTAACTGACCTAATCTCATCCATTTTGAAAAAAACTCTAATAGTTTAGAAAATAGGTTCAGAGTACTACAATTTATATATTTTATATATGTTTTCATTTTTATTTGATGAGCCTCAAATGTCTCATCCAAGTTTAGGTTTACATTATTTCAAGAAAAAGTTATCCACTTATACCTCACTTTTTGTACACCATCTTATTGCACTCACCCCTTAAAGGAATTGTTCACCCTAGCAAGAAGAATATGGTCTACAAGATCTACAAGGCTCTATATGCTTTGAAAAAAGTCCTTGGAACATGGTATGAAAGACTACATAACTATTTGGTGAAAATCAAGTTTAAAAGAAAAAAATGATTACAACAATTTGTACCTGAAGACTAGCAAGAATAATGAGATAGTACTACTTGGATTGTATTTTTTATGATATCATTTGGAGGAAAGGAATAATTATAAAAATCATTTTTTGATTAGATAAAGAAGGAATTTGAAATGTCAGTTTCTGGTGAGATTGAATTCTTTATTGGTTTACAAATATATCAAATGAAGCAAGGTATCTTCATTACTTAGTCAAAATATGTCAAGGAGATAATGATTTGTTTGGGATGGAAGATTCAAGACCAGTTACTACACCTATGTCTATTGGGTCCATATGTTATTTAAGAATTATGATTCTACTTATGTGAACCAGACATTATATAAATCAATCATTGGTAAAACTAAAATATGTTTTTCATAGTAGACCTAATATTGCATTACTAGTTACAATGGGTGCAAGATTTTATATGAGCCCTAAGGAGAATCACATGATGAAATTAAAAAGGATACTGAGATATCTAAATGTGATAGAAGAAAATGGATTGTATTGAAAGAAGAATGATAATTTTGAACTAAAGGTATTTATTAATTCTAATTGGACAAGAAATGTTGATGACAAAAAGAACACAAGTGGTGGTGCATTCTTTCTAGAAAAGAGACTAATCTCTTGAAAAAGTAAGAAGAAGAACTGCATTTCCCAATCAATAGTTGGACCTAAGTATGTGGCAACAGTAGTAAATTGTTAAAATATCATATGGATCAAGCTATCTATGAAAAGTATGAAGGAATAAATTATTGATTCACTGGTTAACTATTGTGATAAAACTAGTTCTATTAACATGTCAAAGAATCCTATAATGGACAAAAAGGAAAAACATATTGCTATCAAGTATCACTACTTGAGAAAAATAGTTCAAGACAACGAAGTGAAATTGGAGTATGTGAACACTATAGAGAAAATAGCTTGTATATTAACAAAATATTTTCTTGGAAAGATTCTAATGAATATTTAAGAGATAAACTAGGGGTGATTACCCTAGACAAAGTTACTTAAGATGACCTGCTCTAAATCAAATGCGTTGATCAAACTATCTTGCAAATTGATGCAGATAGTCCTACTTTAAGAGTTCCCTTAGGTAGTAATGAGAAGGAATGAAAAAATGTTGTATTAATCATAAAAATATAATAGAAGATGAATTTAGAACTAGCATATAGATATCTATATGAACAAGATGCATGAGTGTCTTTGACATTATTGTCAAAGAGGAAGATAATGAAAGAAGTTACCATAAGGAGGGAGATAATGAAAGAATTATCTATGTTGTGATCAACAAGATGGAAATACTAAATAAGGAAAAAGAGGGAGTTCATAGAACTTGCAAAAGGCATTATTGGCAAAATCAAAGAATCTAATTAATTTCATGATCTAATATGATAGAGGGAGCTTATCTATTGCATATCATAGTTTTATGGATGGGAATCAAAGTGAAACTAAAGAAAGATATTTTAGGACATAAAGATGCCAATCATAATGAAACTAAGGATATTACTATAGAGCTAATACTATTCAAAGGAGTTTTTGGAGATATAACATGTTTTAGATTTTATGGTAACTGTAGGTGTTACCATTAATGCCAAAGAGGGATATTGTTGGAAAATATACTTGAAATAATTTTTATATTGTCATTGATGACAAACATTTTTGGTGAGATAATATTTTATTTGATATGAGTGTCATATCTATTTGATTGATGAAGAAGATTTGAAAAATTGTTCATGAGAAAAGGATCTAGAGGATAGGTTGAGTTTTGAAGAGGAAACTACAAATAGATGGTTGACTAGTCAGACTTTGACAAGATCAAAGTGATTTTTAAAATAATGAGGTAAGTAGAGAAGACAATTACAATAAAGGCTTGAAGAAGTGATAAAAGATAGACCAAATACATAGGATTGATTGAGGGATAGAGAAGACGACTAAGGAACTTGAAGTATAAGTCAGGTGATTCTAGTGTTGGTCGAGCCATAATAAACAACAAACAAAAATAAGATTGACCAAGCATGAGTATTTACCAAGTGATAATATATGTGTCGAGTAAGAAATATAGTAGTGACAAGGTAACCCAATGGTGACTGAGCGTGTGAACATGGTATTGGCCAAGGAAAGACATTTCAATAGTTTATGAGAAATTGTTATTCCCTACCAATAGAGTTAATTTCTTGGAATATGTAAAGCATGGTGAAGGTAAGGATGAATAATCTCAAACATTTAAATCAAGGGAAATTGTGTTTTTGCATTTTAATTAAAGAGAGAATTTTTTAGGAAAGAAATAAGAGATGAAATAAGGGAAAGATTCAATGAATCTAACCTAAATGTAAGATCTATGGTGTTGTTTAAGAAAAAAACATTAGAAGTACCTATTTCAAGAGGTAGAAGGGCTAACTTTCAAGGAATGGTTGAAGGTTAGAGTAGTTTCTAAAGTTGCTAACTCACATACATAAAAAGAAGTCTAAGATAATTTGAGTAGAGGTGAAGTGTGACTTCTTGAAGGGCTGTCAAATGAGTCAGAGACTAAGATGAGACTGAGGGCTAGACAGTGAATCATCTTGTGAACTAAGCTAAGATCTATATATTCAAAGTCAGATGTACCCGATAGATCAAAACCTATTGTTACTTTCTAACCATTGTAAATAGTATTTGAAATCTTAGTCAAGGTTGAGATAACATTCATATGTTAACCCTTTTATCAAGGTGGTATTCTTATAGAATATTCATAAAGTCATCTAACAAGGCCACTCCTAATAGGCTGATTAAAATATTTTCACAATGTCACATTTAACAACATATTTTGTAACTTTTAATAGGGCGGGCACCTAATAGAGCTCACTCTAGAAGAGTGAAATGTTGGTGACATGTTACAGGTGGTTTTCTTCCAAATTTGGTTTTCACATTAAATTGTAGAGTCAAACTTGGGTGGATGTTATATGTGGTGTTTAACTGATTAATGTTTACATTCTACAAGTATGTTGTATTTAGGAAATTGGACAGGTAATCCATATTATTGAAAAGTTGACTATAGAGAATGAGCAATTAAATGTTAAGATCTAAATTTGTTTAATTTTTTTTGTTGATTTGCTATATCTAGACCTTGGTTGACTAATTCACCCACCCTCTTAGTTATTCTAAACATTCTAATTGTGTGTGTGTGTACGTGCACATGCATGCATGCACACACATGTGTGTGTCAACACACACACAAGATGTGGATGATTATTCTAATGGGATGTACCTAGTTATGTCCCATAGAGATATTTCTAACTCCCTAAAGAAATAATAGGAAACTATTCAAACCAACCCATAAGATGTGTTCAAGTAGATTATAGTATACTAAAAGTTGTGTCTAAACTAATTCCATGTGAGCATTTAAAACAATGGCCTGAGTGAGATGGTAGTGGCGAATCCATGAAATAACAATTTTCACAAATGGAAAGCATTGAGAAAAGTGTGTAAATGGATTTGTAAAGACTTGAAAACTTGCACATGTGAAGAATTTTCAGAATATAAAACAATGGTACAGTCATTTTGAGTTTATCTAACATGGATTCTAAGTTATAACATCCAAAATAGGGTGTCTAATCAATCTACACTTTTAGATACGAATGAAACATCATAAATTGCATTTGGAAACATGTTTGAAAACTAGTCAAACATATTCATCATAGGCTCAAATATTGAGCATTGTTAGTGTAGTTTTTTAGTTTTCCTATTTTGCTAGGTTTTTCCTACACTTTTAATAATCTCGCTTAGGTTAATAAAGCATGTCTTATTAGGTGAATGGTTGTGAGGTGTCACCTTCCTACATGTGAGCATCCATTAGCTATCTTGGGAAGATACTTTTCTATCTTTAGTCTGATAGATGGTTGCTCCTCATTGGTTGGTGTTGCCACCTCCTCCCTCTTCCTAGCCTATATAAGCATGCTACCTTGCTTGTATTTGCATCACTTGTTTTGCATCCTCTTAATGCTATTTTTCTTCCAGCATTTGCATTATTCTCTTGGAGACTAACTCTATGATGCTATTTTGATTTTGTATCATTTGCATTCATAGTTTAGATATTTACTCTTTGCACTAGTTTTCTGGGTTATTAATCTTTTCAGATTCTAACATGGTATCAGAGCTTTTCTATGTGCAAGAGTAGATTTTAGTTTCCTTATTTGAGAGATTTGGGAGGGGCAAATAAACTTTATTGTAGTTTTTCGAAAAATGAAGTATGCTCTTCTCTTGCATCTTTGGATGATCCTGAGAATCAGAAAAGTTTTGACAAAAACAATTTTTCTCTGGGGTTTCAATCTCAAATCTGACAACCAACTTGCATATTTGGAGTTTTCAATCAGTTTTGCAGGTTCTAGCATGCCATTGATGGACTTAAGAAGCTGATCCAGCATTTGCATGTCATATTTTGGTTGCTGGGGTCATTTTTTAATTTTTGGAGCCGTTTTTTACTGTTAAAGGCGTCTGATTTACACTACGGCAACATCTTTTGTACATCAGCAAGAAAAACGCTTTCTGGGTTTTGTTCGCAGCCCCGAAAAACCATCTGCGTATCTTTTAGATTTTGCATGCAAGCTGTATATTTTTCAAAATCGAGCATGCAAAGCTACAGCCATACCCCTCTCCGTTGGCAGTCGCAGATTTGAATGTAGTTTTCAAATGTCTCGTTCTTGCTCATACGGACTCCGATTTTGATGATTCTTATTATGAACTTGGCTATTTTTTTGTGCTCTATCCACTAGTGGAGTTTTTTTTTGATTTTCATGCATGAATTCTTCAGAAATTGCAGATTCTCAGCCATGACTGTGCACAGTTCTCGTTTTGGAAACTTCGGAGGATCATAACTTTCTCATAGGACCTCGTATCGAGGTGATTCTTTTTTTGAAAGTGCATGATTTTTCGAGTAGATCACATTGGTGCTATTTGTTTCTTTGATTATTGTGCCCAAGTTTCACTTCTAGCATATGCTCTTCATGAGGGTTTGTAATGCATTGAAATCAAGACCACTAAGTAATTCTTTCTAGTGGTAGTTGTAAATGCACTAAAATAAAGTGCCAAATCATATTTCTTTGAGGGGGGGTTATTTGATTGAGTAAAGAGGGGGGGCATTGTCGTGGTTGGGTTTTCTTCTTTTTAGCATTTCTTCTCTGCATTTCTTCATCATGGATCAAACAAATATGCCCATCCTAACTCCATACAATTACTTTGAGTGGAAATCACGCATGACAATTCACTTAAGGAAAGCTAGATTAAATAGGATAACTATGAGACTTGAAACTGAACCTGCTAAAGATGAAGATAAGCCTAAGTGGTTTAACAAATGTGATGAGGCATTTGGAACATTGTGTTTGCCTGTTTCTTCTGACTTGCTATTTCACATTGAGTCTTTGGATACACCAAATGAAGTATGGACAAACCTAGAAACATTATTTGGCACACAAGATTCAATGAGGGGTCATATGTTGGAAAATGAATTAATAAGTTTGAGTCCAGGCAATTTCAACACAATCCAAGATTTCTTCACCAAATTGAAATCACTAAGGTTGCAGTTAAAACAATTTGGAATTGAAAAGAAAGATGAACAACTGATTCTTATTATTCTCTCTAAGCTAAGTTCATAATATTCTGTGTTTGTCTCTACCTTCTATGCTACTAAGGGTGCACTTGGTACTCAATTCACCATGCCATCTTTAGATGATTTTGCTGTCAATCTCACTCGAGAACAAGAAAAGCTAATCCAGATGGGCATTCTTAAGTCCTCTAAGTCACATGCCTTGGTTGCCAACCAAGGCACAAAAGAACAACAAGGAAAAAGTAGTAACAACAGTAGTAAGGACAAGAAACAAAAGAATAGCGAGGAGAAGAAGGATCAAATGCCAGTTTCTTCAAAAGCAACTATTGATACACCATCTTCCAAGGGTGATAAGCCTAAGAAAGAAAAGGTCAAATGTGCTTATTGTAAAAGACCTGGTCATGATGAAGATAAATGTTTGTAGAAACAACTTGATCACTTGAGATACATTCTTGAAGAAAATAATATCAGTGTTCCTGACTCTATCAAACAAAGTTCTAATGAAGGGTCTAACAAGGAAAAAGAAAACAACAAGGGGAAAGGAAAGGGCAAGGCCCTTTTTGCAGTTGTTTCCTCACCATCCACTTGGGTTCTTGATTCAGGTGCTTCACACCAAATGGCTTCATCTAAGGAAGAACTTGCATCCTTGGAGCCATGTACTATGCGTTCTATTTTGATGGGTGATAACACTCTTGTTGAGGTGTGTAGAAGAGGGTCTGTTGATGTGGGGGATGATACATTCCATGATGTTCCTTATGTACCCTCATTGTCAACTAATCTCCAATCGGTACACCAGATCACTCACACAGGTTTAGGCAAGCAGGTTGAGTCCACTCCCGATTCAGTGGAGATATGTGAGTTGCACAATGATTCTACAGTTGCAGTTGGGAGAGCAGATCATCAGTCACGACTCTATATGTTTTCTCACTTTGTTCCTGATCCTCCTTTGACTGTTTCACTCACTCATTTTAATGATGTGAGTAGATTATGGCATGAGCAATTTGGCCATCTTAACTTCCACTACTTGCATCAGCTTAACCAGCAGAGCATGGTCATAGGGTTGCCTTCTACTTTGACATTGGAGTCACTTGGAATACATGATAGATCTTCTGATGGGTCAGATTCACTTGAGCAGTCTTCTACCTCCACTTTTGATGCAGAGAGTGATTCAGAGGACTCACCTCCTTCCTCTCCTAGTCATCATTCACAGGTTGATGATTCTCCTCTAGATTCTCCATCTTCTGGTCCACTTTGGGCTAGACAGACCTTGCAGTTTGCAGGTGATTGGGTTGGGAATCCATCAGACACCAAGCAGACTCGTTCACAATTCCAGGATGCTCTACATATCTTCATTGCTACTGCCTCAAATCCACAGTCCTTTCATGAGGCTTCTGGTATTTTTGAGTGGGATACAGCTATGCAGGAAGAGTATAGTTCCTTGATGAGGAACCACACTTGGGATCTTGTCCTTTTTCCTAAGGGAAGAAAACTTGTTCGATGCAAGTGGATCTACCGAACAAAATTTGCAAGCTTTTCTGGAGGTGCGGGATGCTACATCTTTTGGGGGGGCCTCTTCCTCTCACTTGGAGTCCTAATTTTCTTTGGGGAGTCTCTTTTCTCTCTCTTTTGGGGGAATTTTATGTACATGGGTACCTCATCAGGCTTGACTTGCCGGGACCCATTTCTACATCCACCTAAGCTTCGCTTATGGGGGGGTGTTAGTGTAGTTTTTTATTTTTCCTATTTTGTTAGGTTTTCCTACACTTTTAATAATATCGCTTAGGTTAATAAAGCATGTCTTATTAGGTGAATGGTTGTGAGGTGTCACCTTCCTACATGTGAGCATCCATTAGCTATCTTGGGAAGATACTTTTCTATCTTTAGTCTGATAGATGGTTGCTCCTCATTGGTTGGTGTTGCCACCTCCTCCCTCTTCCTAGCCTATATAAGCATGCTACCTGGCTTGTATTTGCATCACTTGTTTTGCATCCTCTTAATGCTATTTTACTTCCAGCATTTGCATTACTCTCTTGGAGACTAACTCTATGATGCTATTTTGATTTTGTATCATTTGCATTCATAGTTTAGATATTTACTCTTTGCACTAGTTTTCTGGGTTATTAATCTTTTCAGATTCTAACAAGCATACCATGTCTCTAACCCTTAGAATGTAATGCAAAAAGAATTTTCTCAATAGGTCAACTGGGCCAAAGTTAGGATGTGTCAAACAAGGCTTCTTGTAATTCTAGATAATATGCATCACCATGACAATAGTAAACAACCAAATTTTAGGGATCCAAAACCTAGTCAAAAGATATCAAAATAACTTTTGATCTAAAATATAAGTTCTCTTATATGCATACTAAACAATCATAATGTGGTGACCCATTAAACTTAACTGGCTGCAAGTTATTCAATTCAAATCTAGGCTTCCTATTACTAATTGACACTTAGAGAAAAATGAAGATATGATCAATGCTCAAAATGATGATTTACATAATGATTAGGAATGAAAAATTATCATCACTAAATGCATGTATTTATTGAATGAAATGTATTAAACACATGAAATGCATCATAGGCCATAAAACAATGGTTGAGTACATATGCATGAAAAACTCATATTGAGGCTCAATTAGACTAATTTTTTCAAAATGGTACTCAAAATTAGAGCTTCAATTTTGAGTCACAATAGGTATATTAAGGATTTCAATGATATCCCCAATGGGAGGAGGTAGTGTAGGAGAAGTTGGAATCATAACCTAGTTGGATTCTTCTCCCATTTTTCTCTTTCCTTGCTACTTCTAAAATTTTGAAATGAGTTTCTCTATTTGATTAGTTTTCCTTCCTCTCTCATCATAGGCTTCTAACACATTTTCAAACTTAGTGTTGAGATCAAAGAATTTATTTTTATCCTTCTAGGATACCACAACAACAAAATTAGAGACTGCTTTATTCATAAGAGAAATCTTCTCACTATCCACATTAGCCACTTTCTACACTATCAGGCTTCCTATTTATTCTATATCTAAAGCTTCTTGGATTTTGGATTATCCCTTTTTTTAATAGATGATATTACTAGGGCCGTCTGATTATGACTATATTTTACCCCTTTATGGACCTTCTTGACCTCCTCCTCTACATTAAATTTGGTCCCTTATTCTCTCTTGATAGCGTAAACAACCATTGCATTGGAAATGTCCTAGTATGGTAATAAAAAAATACATGAGTCATTTAACAATTATCTTCTCCCTTTAGGGATTATCTAACTGATATTTTGCATTATCTCTTCTTGTATTTCCTCTTAAATTTCCAAATCTTATCTAATAGGTTTCTCTATCTTCACCTTTTTTCATTTTTCCTACAAATAAGGAATACTTCTTCTCCACAAAAATTGAATAAAAGGCCTAGACTTTACAAAATCATCATCAATCATAAATTTTTTGGCAACGTACTCTACAATAGGGTCTATATCATTTCCTATGTAATCTTCAACAATGAGGGCTAAGAGTGGCATTGGGGGTTCTTTAAGTGTTCCCTCCTTTATCTTTGATGTTTTTATTAAAACATCATTTGTGTCTACCATTTGTTTCAAATTTTCCCCCAAGGAGTCTTTATTATCAAAATAAATGGGGGTTTGAGAATGAGAGTACTCTTCTATCTTTGATGAGGATCCCTCTTCTAACATTTTTATTTTTATTGTTGGTTTTGAGGGTGTACCCTCTGAATGTTTTTGCCTTTGATAAACTAGCCCAGGGCACCTCCCCACATTCCTTGCAACCACATATCAAGCCTTCCTTTGGAGGTTTTACTAGCCTAGATTGATGAGAACTTTATTTAACATTCTTCTTTTTATCTCCTTGGCCTAGTATAGATATGACTTTATCAATTCCTCTTTATTTTGATTCATAGTTTACATGATTCCATCAAAATATGAGATAAATTTATTTACCCTTTCCCCCCAAAACATAATATCACTCAAAGGATCATATTTCCTATGTAAAGCATTAACAAATTCCAAGACTTTGCTAAAAATCCTCCACATTTATTTCTTTACTTCATTTTCTTGTAACGACCAACCATTTGCAATTGTATTCCCAGGAAAGTAAACTATATGATCATAGGATTTGGCCTTAGTTATTTCTTTAAACATTTCAAAAAACCCCTTTGCATCTATAAACCTAGACTAAAATTGGGCCATTTAATATTTACCAAGGAACTTACCCAAGTGTCTCCATGCCCCTTTGGTTAGCAAAAAATTGTGAACGACCATAAAAATAGGAAAAATATTCCCCCTATCTATTGTCCTACAAATTATCTTTCTTCAAGTCCTCCAATGTTCCATAAAAATTTAGGAAATTCTACCTTGAAGGGAACTTGGTAGGCTAGGATATGTGGCTTCCCTTTTAAATAATACACTCTAAAAAGTAGTAGATATTGATTATGGGATTATATCTCCTTGATTGTGTCTCACCTTTAAACCCTTAGGATGATCCTTACACCTAATCAACTCTAGTAAGGTTTTATAAATTTGAGGTTTTTCTTGACTTAGTGACATCCTCATCTTAGATGTAAAATATCTAGCAAAATGAACAAAAAGATGACATTTATGACTTCCCAAGTCATATCAATGCTCCAAAGATAGAATGGTAGCTTCTCCCCATCCTTTTCTTGTTCTACTTTCATGTCTTTTTCAAAGATAAAAACACCCTTAAATATATATTTATACATAAAAAAGGAATACGAACCAAAAGGTTTGTCAACATTCGCCTTGCTTATGCCAAATAACCCATTATAAATATCTCTAGTTAAATGGGAAGCAAAATTGAAAATAGAGCTTATTCCATAGTGCAAAATTTGAGCCATCATAAAAAACTAAGGACCCTAGGATATGATCATGTTCATCCATGTAATAATCTTGTAGCTTGAAATATGAGAGCTTGTGCCATAGGGTTGAAATATTTCTTTAATAGGGGTCGTAATGTAGAAGGTATTACTAGTGTTAAATGTTGTACCTTTGTAAAATTCTATTGCAATGGTCTATCTTAAAGGTATATCATATGTGCTTCATACCTGGTCTGCAAATCATCAAAATTAATCTTCTCATGTAGGGAAAAGTTAGGGTTTAACATAATAACCTCTCTGATACCATCATCTGTCAAACTCAACAATTTTTCTCCAGTATTGATTTTCATGACCCACAACACAATTTCATACCACCTTTCCAACATTGTTAGAAGATCATCATCCATGAAGCCACCTATCACAACCAACCTTCCAATGTCAAAATCTCAAAAATTGGTTAGTTGTGTACCATGGTTTCTCTATGAAAACTATTTCATAGACAACTCCAAACCTCCCATTGATGTTTGTGGATCTCTCAACTAATTCCTTGATCATATAAACCCTCATCAATCTTTATTTTAGGGCTTTTCAAGATGAATTCTCTTCCTTTCATAGTTTCATTTTTGGAAGTGAGCCATTGTTCAAGGAAATCATCATGCATGTTCTTATGTTGATAGTCTATTTTTCTAGAAAAGTCCCTTCATGGTTGCATCTTATCAATTTAGAAAATTTAAATATAAAACATTTTCATAGAAAATTTCTAGGAAGTTACTCAAAAAATTCTAATTACAGCAAGAAAAAACTCATTTGCAATAATCCACATTATAAAGCCAGAGAAATCCAAGCTCTGTTCTCTTTGATTAAATCCTAGTTTTCGTAGTACTAGGCTATGGAATGAACTACAAATTTTATGCCGAATTCACTTGCACAAGGTTTCCTTGATTCACCATTAATGTTTCAACAGTAAATTGTGCATGTATTGCAAGGAATTTGAAAACTAGTCATTGATCTGAAAGGAATGCAATAGGTATTGTTTAAACTTAATGTTGTGTCATCCTTCTACTTGGTAGGAAACTTGGCTATTTATTCCATATTTTTTGTTAAACATCTTGCACTTCAAATTTGTAACATAAAAAAAAACATCAATCTATGTTTGATAAGATGATGCACCACAACTCTTGATTCTTGGCACTTCTTTTAGAAACTAGGCCCATGACAAACTTGTGTCATTGTGTCACTATCTCTCTTTGGTTAATCATCTTGCACTTCTATTTTCCAAGATCATGAGAACCCTCAATAGAATTTGTATTGAGCAATCAAAAAATAACATGGTGCTTTCTTAATATTTTTTTTATGAAAGAACCCCACTAAGAAAGGTGTCACTATGTCATTTTAGCACTTTCATGAAAAATATTTCATGTTTCTTTTGAAATTTTGAAACCACCATAGATATTCAACTTAATTTATGGCTAAGAAAAATGCCTCCTCTTTAGACCTCTTTAATGAAAATAGACCCACTAGGATACTAGTTTAAAGCTTGCTTTGTCACAATTTTTAAATACCCTACATCTTGATCTCGTCTTTGATCAATAGTTGAAAATGTTACATAGTACTAATTTCTTTTGGGGGGAAATAGGGATACATGGAAATACCTCACATTCTACAATTTCCTAAAGATTGAACACTTTGTTTTACAAGCATGCAACAACCCTTGATGTTCAATTTGATCCACGGTTAGGAAGTTACCAAAATAAAGGCTTTGCTAGAGTTGAGGAGTAATCATGACATGATAATTGGAAAATGATAATGAAACATTTCAAGGATTCTTTTATGAGCCTACACTATCTATGCATCAAAATGTCTCTTTGTCACATTTGTTAAAATATGCACAAGTTTAGTCAGTAACAAGTGTTGATCTTAGAAGGATCTGAGGGCTGAGATTAAATTTTTTGATTATTGTGTTCCTTTGGTCCCACCAGATAGGTGTCAAAATATCACAATATCAAATTTATTAACAAGATAACACCTTCATAGAGTGATAAAGATAGAGTTATAGATCATCAAGTAGATACAAGGTGGTTGGAAACAACTCAAGTCACTTGGGTCAAACAGGAATGCGACCTATCCAGAGTGTAACAATGGGTAGAAAAATGAAAATAAATCTCTAAAAATAAAACCCAGCAAATAAATAACCTTATTAAGGATATTAAATATAATACAAGGGTTTTTCTTAAACATTCATATTTTCACTTAACATTTTTATTGAAACTTCTTGCCTTAGATAAAGGATAAGATGGTTGAAAATTAAAAAATATTGCATAACCACTTTGAAACAATAGAGGACAAAATTGGGTTGATAGAGGCTCTATTTGGGGATGATGAATAATTTGTATTCATACAAGGGCTCAGAAACTCTGGGAGAAGTATACACATACTTGACAATAATAAATAGAGAAACACACTCAAAAGAAAACCATATTTTTTTATAGCAAAAGAGACATATATACAAAACCTAAATACTACTCATGGAAAAGAGGAATACTTCTCAGGAGAAGTACCTTTTCAGGAACTGTCCATGAATAGGTAGTTCCAGAATATTTCCACTAAGTTCTTTTAAAAAATATATAAATCTTCACCTCACGTGGAGTCTATCAAGTATTTGACAATCCATATAGGGTCAAACTTATTATGTTTACCCTTGTCTCTGATCCTTGTATTCTACATCAAGACCAAATCTTTAGATTTGAATTTTCTCTCTATAGTCTTCTTCTCAATTAGATGTTTCATTTACAATTGCAACTTTTCATTTTTGACAAAGGTATCTTTTGTATATTCACTTAATCCAACCAATTCCTCCATTCTCTCTTGCATATCATCTATGATGTCTTCATCATACACTAAGATGTAATTGTATAAGCCAATCAAGTAATTTTGAGGCATTCTTGCTCAAATTATGTACACCAAATCAAAAGGTGACACACCTATTATTTTATTGACTATTACTCTACCATTCCAAACTATAGGAGGTAGTTTGGAATCCCATTCCCTTTTGTTGTCATCCAAAGCTCTCTTGATAATCTTCAATAAGAAAATGTAGGTTGATTCAAGTGGGCCATTTCCTTGTAGGTGATAGGGGGATGATGTTGATCTTGTAATGAAATAATTGTTAGAGAATTTTAAAAATTAATCTGATCTAAAACACATTCTATTATTAATTACAATCCTTTCAGGACACTTGAATCTAGTAATTATGTTGTTTCGCACGAAATTGTTCACAACTTGACTTGTTTCTTACCTGGTGGGAATAGCTTCTACCCATTTTGTGAAATAATTTATTACTACAAGAAGTTATGAATATCTAGTGCTAGACTTATTTTATATTTCTCCTATTAAATCCATTTCCCATTATTCAAAAGGTGCTTGAACTTCTATTGGCTTCAAAGGGGTATTCTAGGAAAAATTTCGTCTGCCATCAAACCTCTAATGGGGATCACATTTTCTGATTAAAACATGAGCATCCCTGAATAAACTTGGCAACCGAAAGCCAACTCTTTTCACCTTAGGGGATGTAGTCTTGGCCATATAATGGTCCCCAGATACTCTTGAATACATCTCAATGAGTATTTTTATTGATTCCCCATAATCAATACATTTCAAAAGTACTCCTTCAAAGTTTCTCTACTAATGCTTTCCATTAATGATAATATAGTTTTATTTCTTGTAGCTTTACACATTTTTTTCCATTGTCAAAAAAGTTAGGTGAAGCTTCCATATGGTGTGAGTAATAAATAACATTTTTATAAAACTTACAATCATCCATATTACATGTATATGGCTGATGGTCTTTACTGACAAGATTTATGTAATTGACATCTAAGTTATATTGAACCCATCATATTTTCTAAACCCTAGACTATTACTATTTTTGTTATTTGGATTTTAATGTTGAGTTGTTTGATTTTCTTTATCCATCTACACCTCCTACATGACACTTCTTTTTGGGAAAAATATTCTTTACAACAACACTAGGAACAAATGCTATGACAATAGCACCTACCAAGTAATACCTAAATGATTTGACTACTTTTACAAGATCACATGATTTCTTCTCATTGATATCATACTTCATCTTTGCAAGTTAGAGTGACTTATTGAAAAATGCAATTGGTTGTTCAAAACCTTCTTTGTTCTTCTAGAGAAAGACTATTGCAACGGTCTAGAAAGATGCAAAAGAGAAGATGTGCATTGGTTTTTCATAGTCATATGTTCTAAGAACTAGGGAATTCTTTATTTCATCCTTGATTTCTTTGAAAGAAATTGATAATTCACCTTCCCATTTGATCATTGTCCCTTTCTTAAGAATTTTAGATATGGTTATGCTAATCTTAGTAAATTTAGTTAAAAATATTCTTAAGAAATTCACTTGGCCAAAAAAATATTGTATACATTTAACATATTTTTCTTTGAGAACTTTATCTATGGCTGTAACTTCTTTTGGGTCAATCTTAATTCCACCGTCAGATAGAATATGGCCAATTAGCTTTCCCTTTTGTAACTCCAAATGTACACTTCCTTGGATTCAAAGAAACTACATACTCCAAATCTATGAAAAATATTTTCTCCAAGTGTCTGCAGTGATATTCTTTCTTGGAGTAGGCTTTTAGATCATCTTGGTCAACAACCACAAATTTATCTATATATTATGCAAAGGCAACATCCATAGCTTTTTGGAAAATGGCCCCTGCATTAATTAAGCCAAAGGGAATTTGAACATACACATATGTTCCCCATGGAGTTGTAAAAGTGGTTTTGAATTGTTATTTTACATCAACAAACACTTGGTTGTAACTAAGGAATCCATCCATTATGATCCACTGCAACATAGCTTCCATGTTTGGTAGACCATAATTGTCTTTCAAGGAAGAAATATTTAGATTTCAAAAGTCTACACACAACCTAATATAACAATTATTCTTCCTAGACAACACTAAATTAAATTCCCATTAGGAATTTCTTATAGGCTTAATAATACCCCCATCCCTAAGTTTCATTAACTCTTGCAGTTGTGGAACCAGTTAGGATTGACACACCTCTACTTTTGTCTAAATGGTTTAATATTATCTTTTAATGGTATAACATGTTGGAACACATCTTCCCTATAAGCCTTAAGAACATCATATGACCATGTAAAAACATATCTAAACTTACTTAATAGATCTACTAAGGATTTTGTTATAACATTATAGAGAGTTTTACCTATATACACCTTTTTAGGAGACTCACTTGTTCCAAGGTTGATTTCTTCAAGTTATTATTTTTTCTTGCCTTTGACTTTTAAGTGAAACATGTCTTGATTGTCAAAACTACTTTCCAACACTACTAAGCCTTTGGGTACTTTAATTTTTTTCAACTATAGTATTTGTTTACCAAAAATGTGTCCTTTCCATCTATGGTCTCAACTAGTGTACTACAATCTAATTCTTGACCATGGTATTCATCTTCATTTAAAAGAAAATTCAAAATATCTTTTTCATCTTCAAATAGCTTCCAATTCTCTATGTTATTAGGAATTGAAGGCCTATTATTAACTACAATCTTTGAGACCGTAGAAAAATATATATCACAAGGCTTAATGGCTACAATTGTTAGTGGATCTTTCATTTTATTATTACTTCTATCCATCCAAATGGTTCGAAAATGATCAAATTTTCAATTTGATCCCATACAACATTTTTGTGTTGTTTCAATATCTTTATTCATGGATGCATATGTCTTCTTGATCCAAGATGCTACTAATTTATAATCACCAATAAAATTCAACTTTTTAAAGCCATGACTTGTAACTACTTTTAACATGGGTAAAAGTGCTTCATATTCTTCTATATTATTTGTACAAGTAAACTTCATGGTAAATGATTATCTAAATGTGCTCTTCTCTAGAGAAATAAAAAGGACTCCCACACCTAACCCTTCTTTGGAACTAGCCCCATCAAAGTACATTGTCCAAACATTTTGTGAGTCTATGCATCTTGTTCCTTATGAAATCAATGGGACATTCTTTGCAGTTTCTAAAATAGTAATTTCATCCCTAAAAGCATTAACTTTTGTATCTAAGATATATGTAGAATTAGTATTATTTTTATCTTCAATCTTGTGAATAACCCTTGGTTCTATATTAATTTGATGGATTTTACCCCTATGTGAAATGTTGCAAAAGAAAAATAACATTGTAGGCTACCTCCCATTGCAACACTCCACTTTATTGAGAGTAAAATTTCATATTGATGAGGAATGTCAACTACTATGACACTCATGGTTAAGTCAGCATTGGGATAAGAAACTAAACTATATGGTAGTGCATTATAGGTACAAGTGATATGGACTTCCCTTGCATCCATCACTCTACATCTACCATATTTGGCATCTATCTTTACACCAAGAGATTCCATGATTTTAAAAAGTATGACAGTATTATAGGCTGTTGAATCAATCATGTAATTCTTCAAAAAAATTCCATTTATAATCAAGCTAAAGATGAAAGGGTTAATACTCTCTATATACGATGCAGATGAACTATCTAAATACATTTGGGATATTTTGGATATGACTCATTTATCTTCCCTTTTTTTTACTACAAGTTGTACCTCTTGCCTTAATGATGACTCTCCTTTGATTACAGTACTATTTCCAATTCTCCCTAACCAAGAAAGGGCTTTAGTCTTATGTTCCTCTATTCTAAATATTTTAGAGAAGGAAATTATCATTTTATTTTGTGATAGCATAGGAATTATATCAACAAGGTCATAAGAAAGGGGTTTTCATAAACTACCTTTAGTTTCTTGTACTTGGATAGGAGGCTCCTCAATTTGTTTGACAATATCTAGATTTAGCATCCTTTAATTTGTATTTTTCTTCATTACTTCTACACTTTGATTTTGCATCATCTTCTTGAGTTCCCACTTCTTAACTTTATTGTCCTTGATTTTGAAAACTATTTGATTTTCTAGCTAGTTTCCATTATTCATCTTGTGGGTTATATACTTAATGAATATTCTTGCTGCCTTCCTAGCAGTATTATTAACTACTCTATTTCATAGATTACAAGTGCTTTTCACTTAAGCTACCATCTTAGTAGCTATTCTATCAATCTCTTCCTTCAAAGGTTTTCTTAGATTCATATAGTCAACACTTGAAATCATATTGGACATCTTATCATCAACTTGATCACCATCATCTCAAAAAAAGTGTTGATAGTATAACTAATTCATGTTTTCCTGATCCCTAAGATCATTTTCAAACACTTCATTGTAAGATTTCTCATAATTATCACATGAATTAATCGTCATGTAGGCCACATCATCATGATTCTTTTCTTCTTCCCTCTCTTCAAGTGGTTCCTATTAAGATATGTAGAAAGAATGAGAAACTACACAATAATTAGAGGAATGAGGAGATTGATAAATAATACATGAAGGCATCTCTTCCATCATGTTTATAGAATTCCTCTACAATAGATCTAGTGTATTCTTATCTTTTGATCCTTGAACAAGATTAGCAATGGGCTTTCCATCTTTTCATTGTGTATTGTAGAGGTAGTTTTGTAATCGTGTCTACTTATTATAATTATTATTGAACTCTAGCTTTTCACCAATATTAGGTTTATTTGTATGGTTTACTAGAGGATTTAAATTTTTAAGATAATTCAAGACCTAGTCCATTTTATCATTCTCATGCCTTTGTGTTGCAATATGCTTGTCACATTCTTTTCTATTTTCCTTAGGATTGAATAGCTTAGGATCATCTCTTCTTCCAAGTTTTTGAGAGGCTCTCTTATTAGTTTCGATGTTAATACCTATCTTGAAAGCACCTTTCAATGTCCTAGGATCCTTATCTCTCAGAATATAATGCATCTTACTATCAAAAACATTGAAGTAGATAGTGAGACATACATTCTCACCTAGTCTCATAACTTGGGACAACTTATACATTCCCTTTTGAAATCTCAAATTAAAATCAAATGTAGTTTGATTTTGATTTTTCTTGATGTTATTGAACTCATTCAACATGAAGCTTGCATTATCATTATCCCCATATTACTCCTTCAAAAGCTTCTCCAGATCATCCCATGAACTTGTTGGAATGTCTTAATAGGAAGAGTGCTTCTGAGGGGGGGTGGGGGGGGGTTGGGGGGGGGGGGGGGGGGGGGGGGGGGGTGAGGGTTGAATCAGAAGTACTAGCCTTTTAACCACTTTTATACCGTTAATAAAATATAACTGAAATCAACATGCATGCATATAAACATTAAACAATCATAAGAAATAAACATGCATCACCACATAACACTTGAGATTTTGGTGACCTAGAAACCCTCCAGGAATAAGAAGGTAAAACTAGGGTGGGGATGATACCCACAAAATTACTACAACAATTGATTTCAAACACTTATGATGGTTTGCCCTGTTAAAGGCCTGCCCTTTTAAAGGCTACAACACAATGTTAAATGTGACCCTATTAAAGGATTTCTACACCCTGTTAAGAGTGTGCCTTGTTAGAGGAATTAAAAACATTCAACTTAGAATGTCAACCTATTAAAGGATTTACATAAGGCTATTAAACCTGCCTAACTCAATAGGATTTCCAAGTTCCTAATACAATTGTGAGAGATTATTAAGATAATACACTTGATCTAATGCACTCTCTAATTCTGATCTTAGGCTCTTAATGTTCTCTTCTATCTCTGATCTATGCTAGATCTGATCTGCTAATTATGTTCCATGTTATATTCTGATCAACTAGATGTGTAAATGCCATCCTTTCCACTAAATCTTTGACACCAATGTTCTACAATAATAGGCTCTACTTTTCCTTCTTCTTTTCACACTTCTCACTTCTTCTTTCAATGGTGTCAAGACTCTGTTATAAATATTAGTGGTTCATTATGCATCCTTGGATAAAATGTTCCCACTTAAACCCTTGAAATTCACCCATTGGCTGCATGCAATCTCCAATTTTTTGATTGGCTGCATGAGGATCACACAGGTGGATGAGAGGATTTGATTTTATCTTCTTATCCTACTATGAGTCATGCATAACCGTTTTACATCTTTGTTTATGAGTGCACAAACTTTCATGTTGATCCTACATTGCTAGGAATATGACGTAATACTGATGCTTGACACCATCTATTCTAGATTTCTCGGCATCCACTGTGTTTCTTCCATTGCTCAACTCCTTTAGAATTACTGCATTACTTGGCACATGCTAGTTTTCTGCATTTCTTGGCTCCTAATTATTCCTAAATCACTTGGCTCCTATTAACATCGCAATGCTCATCTCCTATTGGATCCTAAGTTACTTGGAACTATCTGTAACTTGGCATGTGTTAGAGTTCTAGCTCAATTTCCATTGTATACTAGGCATGTATAGTGAAAATGGTTAAGTGTGTTGACACTCATCTTTCAATCTTATTTATTTGATTGACAGAACCAATGTCATTAGGAAGTCTCCTAAACTAGTCTCTAGCATTTTCTATGAGTGAATGTACAGATAGCTTTATGAAAATATTATCTTTTTCTACTTCATAATCATTAAACATATCAATAAATTTTACGAGATGTTCTTCACCAATTATGGGATTCTTTCTTAGGAACTTTGTGACTTTATCTCTCAAGTCATTGGAGATAGGATGATGAGAACTAGAGATACCTAAAAAGGACATTTGTTTGAATCTCTCCATGTAAGTAGGAATTTTCTAAACTCCTAACATATTTGATGAACTAGGTCTAGCCCCTTGGGTTTGTGTATGATTTTTACTTTATTGAGTCACAACCAATGAAGGATTAGTGGTAGAGGAGGCAAATGGTATTGATTTGGAAAATCTTTGCTATTTGTCATAGGACCACAAGTTGGGATAGAAGGTATAGCCTAAGAATTTTGGTTTTTCTATTTTTTTAGGCTTGAAGTGGATTTAAGGAAATGAATTTTCCTTCTTCTCTTTGGTGCCTCAGGCTCATTTTCAACTTTCTCCAATCTTTTGAAAGATCCTTCCTCTCACTTTTTTTTCTTCCAATTCTATATCAATTTTTGACATAATAATTCTTTTAGGAGGAATAACAAGATCATTAATTTGTATACCCAAGTATGTGTAGGATCATGGTCAATCAAACTACGCTCTTAAGTGGTAATAAAAAAATAGCAAATCAGGGTTATGTCAACTTGACATGCAATTTTCTACTTATTATAAACTTTATATCAAAAATTTGGGATAAAAGAATACCTAGGAAATTTAAGTTAGGTTATGAATACTAGGACTTGTCTGAAAAAAAATTGTTTGGTCAAAATTTTGAATTTTAATGTAATAGTAAAAAATGTTTAGCACAAAAATAAGAAGTAGAAGTATGTCTGACCACCTTAATCAAAACCAAATGATGATATTTTTAGATAATATTCTAGATAGAAGAAGTAGACTCATGCCTAGATGTGAAAAAAAGTTTTTTGTATTTGTATTCTAAATAAATAAATAATTATTAATTTTCTACTTTAGTATTTTTGGAAAAAAAAACACATCCATGTTTGACCGCTATAACTAATTTAAAACTTTGCAAAATTTAACTTTTCTTTTTTTCTCCTTATAGTAGAGGAAGCATAGAATGTGATTCATCTTTTGGATTTCAAAAATGTTGTACCATTTAAGAAAATTATAAATTATTTTCAAGTAGTATGTCAATCAACACTATATATGTAACTCCATTAGAAAATAAGTAATAATTACTTACTGAACTTGTAATTTAAGAAACCTTACATTTATGGAAATATAAGAAAATTTTCAACAAACCCTTTTCATTTCATCAAATTTTGGTGAAAAAAAGTTGACAACTACATGTTTGAAGTAAAAAATACACAACAAATAGGCCAAAAACCCTTTTTTGAGACATTCTAAAAGTTGATCATATGTGGCTATTATCAAAAGATATATTAGGCCTTATATAAGTATTCATTATTTTCATTTAGTATTAATATGGGTGGGAAAACGGTTGGAATAGAAATCAAGATGCTTTGATGCATTTTAGGACTACATAGTTTTTAGATTGTGACTTTTTGGCCCACCATGATCTTGCACATACCTATACACCACCTTCCTTTTTCCTTTATTGATACTGGTAAGATCTATTATATTTTCCTCAATGGGGTTATAGGGTTGGGCTTGAGAAATGATAGGTCCTTCTTTCTCTTATAGAAGACATTCTTGATCTTAGATTTTAGATTGTATTTCTCCTACATCTCCAAAAATGTTTGAAGGAAGATTAGAAGATTTCTCTTCTAACAAACTATTTTTCTTCTTGAGTGCTTCCGTTCTTATAAGAAAAAATTCCCTCTCTATGATGGAATTCATGGCAATTAATTATTTTTCTTTCTAGAAATGTATACATTTGGCATCTTCCTTTGAAACCTTCTTCCTCAATGTTTCAATCTTAGATAATAGCTCATCGAGATCTACATTGATAGTTTCCAAATCTACATGATGATCTAGATCTATGATATTTATTTCAACATATGGGACTTTCCTGAGGTTTGGACTAATATTCAAGGTGTTCTTATCTCCCCATCATTATTTTACTTCCTTGGACATATTAGGTCTAAATGTAGTGTCTCCTATGGAATATATAGTTTTATTTTGGTATATTCTTTCTTCTAGTAATGGGGTTGTTGGCTCCTGATTTAATAGAATTTGAACAACCAAGTATGCAAGGCAAGAATGCATCTATGGTCAGCTATCCCCAATAATGGACACATTTCATCAAGAACCTAGGCCAACTATAAGGCATGACCCTTCTTCTACTTTAGGCTCTGCAAAACTTAGGCGGGTGAACCTCTTTAGATCTGACATATGGAACCAGTGTAATAAACATAATTAGGATCTATGATAGTAGATGAAAACCCCTTATATATCCTAGTGGCTTATGAAACAACACAAATTCTACAATAGCTAGCTGCAAACCTATATTATTCATAAACTGAGTGATAGTTTAAACTTTTATGTCCACTTCAACATGAAGGGAAAAAGGATTGATTTATATTGAGAAAAGGCAACATGTCCAATATGCAGCAAAAACTTAGTGATCCTATAAATGACTAGAGCCTTATTCTTTAGGGCAATCTTATACTTCAAAATTATGCATCCTTGAACATTAATCAACATATGGCATATGTTGAGACATTCATGTTCAGTCTGTTCACTTTATGAATTAGACAACAATATTCAATATAATTCCATATTTTCACACATCCTCCTTAATGAATCTGCAACCTTGTCTGAAACCATAAGCAATTATGACTCCTTGAGTCAAAGGCAAGCAAACTTCAAACAAACAACCGGGTAATTGCAAATAGGTTGAAGCTCTTTGTTCTTGAACATATAAAATTACAAATTCAACAAGAAAGGAGACAAAATTATATTGAAATTCAAAACCTTCTATACATTGTATTTATCTCCTTGAAATAAGTACATTAAGAATGTATAAAACAAGATACAAGATCACACTACTATATCAAAACTATCTATAAAATCCATATGCTATTCATACAAGATATTTTGGGTGTGTGGCTTTCATAGCCTGAGCAAAGCTCCAAGAACTAGAAATTGAAAACCAACCAACCCCCCTCTCTCTAGCCTTGGGATCTCACTTAAATATTGTGAGATGCAACAAGCTTCAAGCGTAGAGAACTGACAAGTGTCCCTTACAAAAGATATCACAAGTTTATAATAGAAAAAGAATGAGAATGATTAACAGAACATCACGTAGATCAAATATTCTCCTGTAGGCTCCTTTCTGTTACAACTTTTTGCTGATTCGACTATACCATTGATTTTTTGTGTGCGCAACTACTAAGACCACCCCATCAATGAAAAAATCAACTTTGAAAAATATGCACTAACATAGGGCCATGGGTTTTGTCAAGATGACTACTGAATAAGAATCATCTTTACTTCCCACTCTATACTGATCATGCCAAGCTTCAGAAATAACAGAATCATTACTTAGCATGCAGTACAGAAGTTGAAAAATAATGTGGCTATTAAAAAAAACAAAATAGGGATCCTCTGATCCCTAGCCACGTCTACTTCCTTAACCAACTTCCTGCCAAAATTTGCCATCCATTGACACAAGAAGGGGGTACGCGCACAAAAAATGAAAAAGACTATACCCAAGGGTATAAAATCTTCCTCACCCTCTTCCAAAACTATGCACAAGGTCTCAAAAATTCCTGCTACCCTGGCATCAAACTAAGATTCTTTAAAAATTTGTTTAAAAAATGATGTTATTGCTGAAAAGGTTGTTAGCTTACCAATTCTATTCCTTGTTCATCTTACCACCTTGGTGACTTGACTATGAGACCTGATTACTAGCTTTCCTCTATCAAAAAACCATACACAGGAATATGAAGCTAACCATTTTCCTTTTGTGAACCATCCTTTGAAAATAAATAAATCATTTTTCAAAACATCAGTGCCCCAGAACCAATTACTCTTAACAAGCAATCCTTCCACTATCCATACCCTCAGACTTAGTGAAATCTTTAGAAACATCTTTTGAATAAATCACCAAGACTGAAAAATGCAAAGACTATGGTATACAAACTTACCTGAAGCTTTTTCTTTTTATCTCTGTAACTCTGCATTTTATCCTTGAGCCAACTCCTTGACACTCTTGCCAAATTTATGTCAATCCTAGCAGTAATTGTTTTTGTTCAAAGGTGACTCATGAATTTCTACTTGCACAAGTTGAAATTGGGAAAATCTTACTTGTTACACTTTGTTCTTCACTTTCACATGTGAAGGTTTTCAAATCTCATTAATATGAAAAATGACACCACCTTCAATAGTTAAATATGTGCCGACGATCTTGAAGATCTCACAAGTCAAAGCTGTGAACATGATGACTTTGAAATCCACTAGACAAGCTGGTCCAAAATAACCCAATCATAATTAGCCATGTGTGCAATTCCTCTTTTAGTTGGTGCTTCTTGCTTCTAAGAAATGAGAATGTGCAAGAGCCATATATTTGAATTGAATCAATGACCTGAGTCCATCCCTCATGTCATGCTTGCACATTCCTACATTTCTTATCTTGCAAGCATCTTCATAAAGTGAAAATGCGCCAACCATTAATTTGACTAAGATCAATGGTTAGAAAAGATTTGTGTAAGCTCATAAGGTAGGACTTGATATCACTGGGGACATGTGTCTTTACGATGCATTCTCACTTTCCTTAATCTCCCTACATGTTGATAAAGCAGGTCAGTGCCTTTCGTCGATCTAAAGAAGATCAACGATTGATGAAAAACTGCTCAATAACCATTGCACTATTCCTTTATCACAAAACACATGGCATTTCAAAATGGCATGACTTGGTCAATTGCGATACGTGTCCACAACCTGTTTACCCACATTATTAAAAACATATTGAGATTAAATAATGCGGGCAAATGCTAGCCCTTGATGCTGGCTTAAATCGATGATGATTCACAATTTTAATATTTGGCAGCCCACTACAACGATCCTAACCAATGAGAAATCACCTTTTAATGTAGGTGCTCCAACAAACCTGACCGCAACATTCAAAACTTTTGTGCCCATGACATCGTTACTTCCATGCTTGGTCCCATTGTGCCACGCATCGCAAACTAGCATTCTCGCAATATTTATCCGCCTCGCATTTTGAAAATGTAGGTATGACTCGTCCGTCGATTTCTTACAAATTGATGATGTTCATAACTTGTCCTCTTTACTCGTACAAATACCCCCTTGTGTCTTCACAAGGGACAGATGTCACTTACACACTTGCCCGCTTTGTTTAAGCCATGTTCATCTTCGTCTTGCGAGCAAGCGGCAATTGTTGATCTACCCAAGATCATTGGTGAGTCAACCTTTGAATTATCTTAGACCCACGTAATTAGACTATACTACATGCCCTCTTTGCGCTTCCCTACATTTTGTAATGGCCTCGCATCTCGAAAATGTGATAATGCAGTGTTCGTCGATCTAAACAAGATCAATGATCGCCGAGACTTGCATGGTAAGTTTGAAATGAAAACTTTTTTAGATTTAAAACCATGTAAACCATGATTACCTTAAACTTAAAATAGACTTAATCAACATTATTTCATACTTGCCTAAGGTTTAAAAGGCATGCCCTGAGCAAGAATTTGAGAAGGGGCTAAAGGATTTCAAAAGATGTGGTAAATTTGCATAAAGTAATAAGTTCTTAACTAGATTCTGCATATTAATTGGGGTAGAAAGAAAATTTAGGATTGGTTCAAAATAAGGCATTGTCAGATAACTCAGAATGACAAATTATCATCATGGAACAATTAGGCAAACTGAATGAAAGGTATTAGAAACACTGAACACCTTAAGGGCTTTAAAGGTATAGTCGATTACACAAGCATTTATGGGGCTTAATTTATCAAATTATTTGAAATGGGACTAAAATGAAGCATATAATTTTTCATCCCAATAGGTGTAGTGCCTTGTCTATGTGAGAGAGTTTTCATTCCCATAAAACTATAAAACTCCATGAATCAAGTACATAATCACTTTTCAAATCTTCAACAATAAAACATAAAAGGATTGATTTATAACAGGATCATACCATATATACATTCCATATTAGATAAAATTTAATGGATGACCAATACCATGTATATTGGGATATTATCTCATGAGAAATTGTCATTTATTTATCAAATCTATCTTAACACTTAATGAGAAGAATATCAATATGCATTTCTAGATCTCATTCTTTATTTGCCAAATAATGGTTTAAAAAAATAGTGGAAATGGGCTGCCTATTCTGGATTGGACACCCTAATTGGTTTCTAAATGAACTATTTAGTCTCATTTAATTATTAACTAGGGACGTAAATTTGGAATGGCATTTGCAAAGTATATTCTTTAAAATCTCATAATATTAAGACTAACCTATAGAATTCAAATGATTGAGCTTTAGAAAAATCAATATCATGATAGTATCACAATAGTTTTGTTATGAAAATCAACTCATCTGACTCCTTCAACTTCATTTTTTCAAAGTTACAACAACCATTTATTTGAAGGAAAATGTACAAATACCTCCAAAATCTAAGATCAATCCATAAATGAGGACCAATTAAAGACTCATGTAAAGTTTTAAAAAAGAAATAGCATTAAACATGAATAAATCCTTTAGGAATATAGCATGTTGAGGGAACTACATCTATATGTTGCACGAAATAGAAATTAATAACTTATTTGCCCCACTTGTGAAGGTCTTGTAATCCACAGTTGGCTTTGACTTATTCTTGTGCCACAATGTTGGTCCTTGAATCCCTGTGGTAAACACCTACAAAATAATCAATGCACACACAACCTTACATATACATATATCTTTTTAGATCATCAATATAACCTGATAAATGTATAAAGTTCCAATTAACACTCTTACAAGTCATATGGCTATAGGAGGAAGACTACCCAAAATGTAGTATACACAGGGAAACATTTATTAGTAGAAATAACTACAGCATTATACTATTCCTATTCATGAAGTCAAGAAAATATTATGTCTTTAAACTATTCATATTTCTATTTCATGTCTCCACACACACACACACGCATGCACGCACACGCACACGCGCGTGCACACACACACACACACACACACACACACACACACACACACACACACACACACACACACACACACACACACACACACACACACACACACACACACACACACACACACGCACACAACATATATATAAAAACCATAAGTTCATATGCTTGAAAACCATAAATTCATGTCTACTTTCAAAATAACTATTTTAAAGTAGGATGAAAAGAATTAATAATGATGGTCATTAGAGGCCCATCATTCCCCCCAACTAAACTATATTTGGTCCCCAGCAACGAAAAAATTCTAGATTCTGACACAAACTCTCAAGTCACTAGCCATCTTTTCCTCAAGCTCATCCTTAATATAATTAAAATACCCATGATTTTCTTTGAACCTTTTTTATCATTGGACTTCTAGAAACATATGATAATATTCTACATTATCATTCATTTCTAATAATGGTTGTAGGAGTAGAGGAGACTGAAACCTTAATGGAAGCCAATAATTGCATAGAATACATCCCAAGTTGATGCACCATAGGAATCTTCTATTGGAAAGAGTTAGATTCTATAGAAAGTGAGGTTTCCTTGTCTTTGGATCATTTAACATCTGCATTCATCTTTTTCTTGAGGCACTGATTGCTACTCTAAAATCATGAGATGAATGTAGATCCCAATCTATAAAATCTTTCTCTCTTACTAGGTATACCTTGTTAGCTCTACTTTGGTTTCCTATAATAGAATTTTTTTCTAGAAATATTCACTGAGAATGTTGAACTTCAAGCTTTATAAGCAAGGGAGTTGTTATCTCATTATCTCTATATGTTACAAATTGGTGCTGCCTACCTATTTCATTTTGCATCCAATACATAACTACCTTGAATTGTACATATCCAATATGAATGAGTGAGTTCCACTCTATATCATCTTGCACTACCAAGTTATGCAAGTTTAGTTAAAACATTCTTTTTTTAGGGTCATTAGAATAGACTCGGGTGCATCATAGAATTTTTGAGGGGTTGAAATAGAGGGACTACTTGCTTCTAAAATTCTTGTTAGTTTAGAATTAACAAGTTGTTCCATAAGGAATAATGCATAGACCAAAGATGGTGATCTTTATGCCATAAGCTCAAGAATCAACCTTGTGATTTTTTTCAATTTGTGTCTTCAAAACCTCAAATTTGTCTAATTTCAGCTCTAGTTGATGACCTTTCTCATTAATGACATGTTTTAGTTTTTATTTTTCTAATTTCCACTATGCCCTTTCCAAAAACATTTGTTGATATAAATTTATCCCTACATGTAGGGGTGTAAATAAATCATGTGGTGGCAAGGGTTCTTGACTAAGAATATCTACCCAATCAGGTGCGAGGTGAGGAGTTTTTACTATGCTTTTTGGTGTGCAAGATTCTCCCTTACATAGAAAAATAGTTTTCATTGCATTTTCATTCTTACTAGACTCATCTGTTGCATTAGCCAACATCTCTAATCCATCATTATTAAGTTTTTCTAACACTTCATCAACAATCTCTTTTCTAAATTATGGGTATTCTTTAGAAGGAAAGTCTTTTGTATCTTCAAACCCCTTGTATTCCTTAGAATCCTCATCACTATTAATAAGTATATATTTAACACTAGAAAAACTTCTTTTTGTGGATTTTGGTTGTTGAATTCAATGTCATTGGCTATATTTTGTTCAAATTCTCCCTTTGTAAAGGACTTCTACACAAATTCAGAGGATTCCAGGTTAACAATTGGAATAGAAGCCACAACATCCTTGTTAGTTTTAGAATGCCTTGTAATTCTTCTTATAGGGGTGTGGACAAGGATGGAGGACTCTTTCATTTCCTCTTCCTAGTTGTCATTTCCTCCATAGCTACTTCATAGGGTTTCTCTAAACTTTCTTCCCTATACAAATGTAAGGTTTCATCAATATTATCATTATTACTACCAGGTTGCTACTCTAATATTCCCTTTCTTATTTCCATAGTTTTAACATTGTCTCCCCTAGTGGAGGAACTAGTCTTTATAGAAAGTGGGGTTTTAGGGACATTAATAGTTTCTTTATTTTTACTTCTCTTGCTTTTAGAGGTGGAGGCCCCAATTTTGCAAATTATTTTCTTAGATACTCTAGAATGGGAAGGAGAAGTTTCAAGAACAATTTTTGTCCTTTGGATGACCTTGTGAAATCTAGAGGATCTTCATTCTCTATGCCAAACACCCTGGTCTCTAGGGCCAACTATCCTAGGTTCTACCTCATTCATTTACAAAAATTGTTTCCATGTCCCAATAAATTATTTTCTAAATTATCTCTCTACAATTAACTTTATCAAACAATAATGTGAAATAGATTGGCCTTTTCCTAACTCAACTAAGGAAGCATTTATTTTCATGATATTAAAGAAGAAGTTGGGAAGATTTACTGACCTATTGTCATGTCGAAGATGACTTAGAATTTTGAAATGTAGGCCATGAAAATACTTGTAATGCCCTTCATAGGTGAAATAATAGATGATAAATGTAATTGGTTGAATGGATTCTTAGGGAAAGGATACTAGGGAAGTGCCTTGCTTCTTATCTACGTCTAGTAGAGGGTTGTCATGTAAAGTGAACTAAGCCCTAGCTGAATGCAAGTTGAGATCCTTTTCCCACTTTAAACCATCCTATGGTAAACTAATTACACTAGCCACAATATCCTTTGTAAATTAAATATTTAAGCCTTTGACCACTACAAATCCATCCTTTGACATGCTTAGAAATTGTAGAGAATCTCCTTCATCAAATCTCGTAAGACTTAAAGAGCAGTCCAACCACCCTTTCCTTCTGAATATTTCATAATTAGATGCATCACCCAATAAAACCATGTGATCCACTGGCTCATGTATCTAAAGGTCTGTTCCCATTGTTATGAACATATAATTAAAATTATTGCCACAACTTGGTATTTTCACAGAGCACAACAATGGTAAATCAATACAATTCACAATTATATGACTCAAGACATTGTAGACAAAAAATGTGGTGAACTAAAATATTACTTGCTTCATGAAATTAAAATAATTTAGTTCACAAAATCTAATGATATCTTCACTTGCATCAAACATCATAATAGTTCACTCATATCAAGGCCAATCACCCTGAACATGTCACTAATATATCATTAAGTGTTAAATTTCAAATTTTAATATCTTTATTTTTCTTACAGATATTATTATGGAATGATAGACAGATGAATTAGAAAGCACATGATGACAATAATCTCATAAAGAAAGGAAACTCAATGTTTACATGCTTATTTTTAAAAAAATTAAAAATAGAATAACCTCACCTTAGTTAAGTGAGACAATGGGTCCCACCAGGGTAGGACATGCAAGAGTATAAAATTAAAACAACACAAATTCGTAATAAATAATGAATAAAATAAAATATGTACAATGGTATGTGGCACAAACTTGGTGAGTGCTTTAGGAAGAGTGCTATGAAAAATATCACCTATATTAATGGAGTGATGGAATGATATGGAAAGGTAGTTGAGAAAGAAGGTGAGGTGCTGACACAATGTAAGGTAGGAGAATCCCCAAAGGAGATATCCTAGCCCCTGGCAATAACCACACAATGGAAACACAACAAAAGATAAAAATAATGCTAGATTTGATACCAAATCACAAATCTTTATTTATAAAAATAATTGTTTACATGCAATATGCTTGACTGTAAGGCCTTCTAGGTTATGAAAAAATAGAACAAAAATTAAAATAAAAATTTTGCAAGATCCCTCAAGATCCAATTTCAAACCCTAGCTAGTCTAGATTTGTAACACAACAATCTAGTAGAAACCTCCAAGATCTAAATTTGTGTTTTCAAGCCACCAACCAACCTCCTTGTTTTTTAAACCGCAACAAATAGCTCTACTTCAAACTTGCAACTCCACCTCAATCTTACTATAAACTACCTCACATTTGTTGCTCTATCCATAGACTCATGAAAACTTTCCCTTTAGCGACTTTGCAAACTCACTCCTTTGAAATGAATGAATCACTAAAAGACTACACAAGATCCCATACTTATACCAAACTAAGTCAAAAGTCGACCTAACAATTAAAAATTAAATAAACCCCTTGGATTAAATGCATATTTAAGACACAAGTTGTCTTACAACAAAAATTAAATACAAAAATGTTAACCCTCACTTTAACCCGAAGTTAGCACACAATAACCACCTGAATAATTAGGACTAGCCCCAAGTTTACAATAAAAATTTAATGCACATAGGAGAGATAACCAAGACCACAAATAGGTCCACACAAACTCCTAGATTGATCTACGACATGATAAAATGCTACATGAATTAAATGCACAAAGAAATTTAGTCAACACCAATAGACTATGAGTGACAACAAGTTCCCAAGCATCACCAAGCTACAAGACCATGTTGAGCTCCAAGACCATGACAAGATCCATAGAGAATACCAAGCTCCTAGAGCATGCTGAGCACTAGTGCTTCTTCATCCATGTACCAATCCAAGCACCCTTCAAAGAAGCTACTGAGCATCCTCCAATGAACTCCAAAGTAGTCACCAAGTAAACCCAAGATGCACCTGCATTTGACTCCCAAGGTAAATACAAAATTGTGTCTCACACTTTGATGCCCAAAGAGAGAACAACAACCATCTTCATCTTCACTAAAGGCTTCCACTCCAATAGGGTCAAGAAAACCAATCTACACATCATCCACATCTATATCATTCTATCAAACACCAAAATCTCAACCATCGAATCATTTTGCTTGATCCTAGGAACAACCTAAACATAATGCTTCATTAGCAAACCCTCATCCACATTAGCAACTAGTGAATCCAGACTAAAAAAGATAAACTCCATATCTACACCAATATGTAACTCCCTAGCAACATATGCCAAACTCACAACATCAACCATCTTGTTTCTCTCAACAAGATGCTCTGCAACATAAAAGTCACAACCAATAGCAATTAAATCATTGAAGTGATTTGCAATCTCCATGTTAGACTCAACCAACTGATCATGAAAACCAACCTCCATCCTAGCATCAACAAGATTAGGAATATCCTCATTAGAAACCTCATGTTTCTCTACAAGTTTGTAATCAGACTCCACAAACTAATCCACAAAACCAAACTCTTCCACCTTGAGCTTGTTATCCCATCTTCTCTATTAGACAGGTCTCTTAATAGGCCAAATAACTCTCTTTTGGATTGGTAGACTCCAACTCCACAAAAATCGATAGAATTCTTTCCTTACCTCATCCTTAACTTGATCAGCCAAGCTAGCTTCAAACCAAGTAGACATCTTAGAAAGTCTCCTCTCCACAACATCATAGAGATTCACAATCATCTTAGGGTCAAATCCTCTCAAAGCCATCTCCCAAGATCTTCATAAACCCTTTGCACCAAATTCTTCCCATGTTCCTTGTGATAAAACCAAATTATTTGCAAATTAGATCACAACTGACCACCTTGCAAAAATAATTAGGAACCAAATCACAAGTCCAAGAACATAGGTCTGCAATCCACAAACTATCTATGATGATGCCTCAATAAGATCAACCTTTCATCTTTGCATCGATCGATCCATTTATAAGCCATCAGCAATTGTACGTTAGAACAATGATCTACTACCTCACAACCAAGATATCTATGACTCTAGAAAGGAAAATCCACCACCAAATCAAGATCTTCTTAGATCTACTTCTCCAACCCAAGTCTTGGTGCAAACTACAAAATTTTTGGCAATCTATCTATACACTCAAGAAAAACTTTTGCTCTAATACCACTTGTGCAATGCAAGGAAGTCCTAAAATTACAAAAGGAGATGTCCTAGCCTTTAGCAATAACCACACAGTGGAAACACAAAAAAAGATAAAAATAATGCTAGATCTGATACCAAATCACAACTCTTTATTTAATAAAAAAGTGTTTACATGCAATATGCCTGACTATAAGGCATTTCAAGTTACGATCAAATACAACAATAATTACAATAATAGTTTTGCAAGGCCTCTCAACATTCAACTTCAAACCCTAGCTAGTCTAGATCTCTAACACAATAACAATCTAGTAGGAACCTCCAAGATCTCAACTTGTGCTCACAAGCCTCCAAGCAACCTCCTTATTTCTAAACCCCAACCACTAGCTCTTCTCCAAACTTGCAACTCCACCACAATCCTACTATAAACTACCTCACATTTGGTGCTATATCTATATACTTGGGAAAAATCATCCTTCATCTACTCTCTAGACTCACTTCATGAATGAATCACTAAAAGACTCCATAAGACCCCTACTCTATTGGACACAATTGATTAATTATGTTTTTTCTTTAATGTTTCACAAATGTCATATTAGTTGACAATCAGCACATGTCGAGCTCACTTGGTTAGTGAAGATATTTTTTCTTGTTTGCTGAGCATTACAAGTTTACTCTAAATAGATGATAGTGTCTATCGAGCTCACTTGGGCATCAAAGAAATTAAGGTAGAAAAGAGCATTAACTAAGCTCACTTGGTTAACAAAAAGAAAGTTGGATAGAGTTAGTATTCACTAAGTTCACTTAGTTTCCAAAGGATTTCTACAAGTTTGCAGTGTTAACTAAGCTTTTTTTGGTTAACACAAAGAATCATTCCAAAGTTAGGTTCTACCGAGTAGGGTCGGCTTACAAAGAATTTTTATTATTTTAGCATATGAAGCTTAATTACTCTATATATTCATTCTAGCCAACTATGATGATGAATATTGGTTATTGTAATTTGAATTTGGGTCGACTTGATAGTCTAGAAGGTATAAATAAAAGGTCAAGTTTAGATTTCTAGTGTTTACAAGTGTGTTGATTGAATTGGAAAAGAAAGGAGAGAGAGAAAACTTAAAGGATAAGGAGGTACCCTTGTGGAGTAGAAAAATTGTATTTGATCAATAAGGATCAAGTTTAAAGTAAAAAAGAGATCTAGATTCAGCAATTTAGTTGCATCACAATCAGGTCATTTCATTGTTACTCTCTAACCATTGTAGCAATGATTTAAAATCTCTAACAGAGTTGGTTTAATAGTAAATTATAAATCCTCTAACAAGGTGGAAATTCCATTGAATTTTTTTAATACCTCTTGTAATGTCGCTCCTAATAGGGTGATTAAATCCTCTAATAGGGTCACACTTAATAGTGTATTTTGTAATCTTTAATAGGGCTAGCTCCTAACAATAACTAGAAGAGTGAAAAACAATAACTAGTTACATTGGTAGTTTTTCCCAAATTAGGTTTCCACATTAAATCCTAGTGTCTCATGTGTTCATGTTATTTCTCTTATGCTTGCAAGTTAATTAGTAATAATGTTTTAAGATATGTTAAAAGTAATTCACTATGCATTTACCAAGTTACAATAATTTTTGTTTGTTTACAAAGCATCAAAAAGAATCAATTTTCTTAGTGTAAATCTTATTGTTGACATCTAAGGGATCTAGGATTTATTTTAGTAGTAACTGATTCACCCTACCTCTCAGTTACTCCTTATGTATTTCCAACAATTGGTATCTGAGCTTTTGGTGCTTGCCAGAAAGGATTCAAGTACCTAAGCTAAAGATTAAGATTTCTTATAAGAGAGAGACACCAAAGCTAAATATAGAAAAAAATTTAGCATGGCAAGGACTAATTAGACTTCATCTAGCCACCATTAGTTATTTAGGCTATAAATACCTTGATGAAGAATACAAAACTCCTAGTGGTACATTATCTATTGGAGATCTTGCTGAGAAAAGCTACCGCAACATCATGATGATTGATATTGCATCTAATCTCATCTATGATGAATTTGATGAGATCAAAGACTGTAAAACTACTTTTGATATGTGGAAAAAGGGTATGTGCAAGATTATGGTGTGCCAAAAGTGGCAATTTGAAAAATTTGTAGTTTTGAAATATCTCAAAACATTTCAAAATCTATTCCATCATTTTTCCCACCCACCCAGCTACTAAATGAAAACAATTAATAACTTTATAAGGTCTACTATATTTTTTGATACCAAACCTATATGCTCAACTTTAAAAACATCCTATAAATGTGCTCTTGGCCTAATTTTATGTGACTTTTACTTCAAACATGTCGTTGATGACTTTTTTTTCACCAAAATTTGATGAAATAAAAAGGGTTTCTTAAGAATTTTCTCATCTTTCCATAAATGTAAGGTTTGTCAAATTATGAGTTTAGTAAGTAATTATTACTTATTTTCTAATGAAGTTACATATAAAGTGTTGACTGACACACTACTTGAAAACCAACTATAAATTTCAAATGGTACAACATTTTTTAAATCCAAAAGATGCATCACATTCTATGTTTCATCTACTGTAAGGGAAAAAAATGAAAAATTGAATTTTGTAGAGTTTTGAATTAGTTAAGGTGGTCAAACATGAGAGTGTTTTTATTCCAAAAATACTAAAGTTAAAAATTAATTATTTATTATTTATTTAGAATAAAAATACCAAAAAAAATGTGTCACATCTAGGCATGAGTCTACTACTTATATCTAGAATATTATTATTTGATTTTGTTTAAGGTGGTCAAATGTATGTCTACTTCTTATTTTTGTTCTGAAATTTTTGTAATATTGCATTAAAATTCAAAATTTTGACCGATCATTTTTTTTTTTGTTGAGATAAGTACTAGTAGTTTAAAAATTAGATTCAATTCTTTAGAGATTCCTTTCTCTCGAATTTTTGATATCAAGTTAGTAAAAAGTAGAAAATTGCATTTCAAGTTGACATAACCTTGATTTTCTGATTTTTTTTATTGCCACTTAAGAGCATAGTTTGGTTGACCATGATCCTACACATACACAAAAGCTAAATGATATCTATGGTAGTGATGATAATGTAAGGAGAGCCAGAGAAGAAAGCCTTGGAGGATAGATTGATTAGATGAGAATGAGAGAAGATGAAAATGTTGCCAAATATGTGGAAAGAATCAAAGCCAGCATCAGTGCAATCAGAGCTTCTAGAGGAAAAATCAAAGAAGAAACTATTGTAAGTAAAGTTCTCAGAATGTTGCTTCCTATCTATGCAATTAGAGTATCTACTATTTAAGAAAAGAGGTGTGATCCAAGTAACAAGTTAAGTTTGGATGCCTTGGTAAGAAGATTGATAAATTTTGTGCTAGACATCTTTGACAATTATGTTGTAGCTTCCAAAAATGTTTAGTTTGCATTTGAAGCTAAAATTTCACTTAAAGAAAAAGGAAATAAAATAAAGGACAATCAGTTAGAAAGTGAAGAGGAAATAGAGGAAAGTTTTGATAATGATCTTGAATTTGTTGAAGCTTTACTTGCAAAGAAATATCGTAGAGGTAGAGAAAAGTACAAAGGTAAAGCTCTTTTAATCTACTTTTCATGTGAAGAAATTGGTCATATTGCTGCTAGGTGCCCAAACAAAGAAAGAAAGGATGAGAAGAAGAGCCACAAAGAAAGGATGAGAAGAAGAGCCACAAGTAAAAAGGCAAGAAGGAATCCAAAAGTCACAAATCCTTCAAAGACAAAGCTAAGAAGACTTGTTTTATGGCTAAAGATTATGATAATAGTGAAGATGAAATAGTGTATATTGTTGTAAAAGATGAATTTGATGAAGAAGAAGATAAGATGGCACTTACCTCTCACGTTAGTAAAAATGATACATGGATCATAGATAGTGGATATTCACATCATATGGCTAGAGACAAAATAAAATTTGAACACTTTGAACACTATGACGGAGGTAGTGTAAGGTTTAGAAACAATGAACCTTGTTGCATAAAAGGGAAAGGTTGCATCACATTAACCAATGAACTTGTATGTAACAATTCCTATTGGGTTGAAGGACTAAAACATAATCTACTAAGTATGGCACAACTAATCAACATTAGATTCAAGATATAATGCATGCATGGAAAAGTAAGGTTGCTAGATGACAAAGGGAATCTAATTGGATCAGGCAAAAAAACAAGAGACCAACCTATTTTATCTTGAGCTTGGTAACTGCTCATGTTTTATTGCTCAAATGGAAGAATGTTGGTTATGGCACAGAATATTATGTCATGTAAAATTTGATAATTTGGTCAAGGTAAGAAAATTTGAAAAAGTAAGAGGTATCCCTAGTTTGAAGAAACTAGATGTTGGTTTATGAAAAAACTGTCAGATTGGAAAAATGGGAAAGACTAGTTTTAAGAGTAAAAACTATCAATCTGAAGATTTCTTAGAAATTGTACGTACTAACTTATGTTGACCTATTAGAATAGATAGTTATTGTGGATAAAAATTCTTTATTCTTTTTTTTGATGACTACTCTAGAATGATAATTGTTATGTCTATTAGAGAAAAGTCAAAAGCATTTGAGAGATTCAAATGGTATATGGAAAGAGTAGAGAAAGAAATAGGAAAATGATTGAAATGATTGACATCTGACAGAGGTGTTGAATTCATCTCTAATGAATTCAATAATTTCTACATTGAAAGAGGAATTAGAAAGAAAGTATTAGCCCCTGGCACTCCTGGGTAGAATGGAATAGTTGAAAGATGAAATAGATCCATCATGGATTGTGCAAGGACTCTAATGATTGAAAAGATAGTTTCTATCAAATACTGGAAGGAAGCCATCAACATTGTGGTACATACTTTGAACTGAGTATAGTTAAAGAAGGACTCTGATAAAACTCCCTATGAATTATGGTATGGCTACAAACCCAATATAAGTTACCTAAAAATTTTTGGCAGTAAATGTTATATCTTGAAAGAGTTTAGAAAAGGAAAATTTGATGTGAAAGGTGATGAAGGTATATTCTTAGGATATTCCTATAGAAGTAAGGCATATAAGTGTTTAAATTTTTCTACTCATAAAATCATAAAAAATACACATGTGAGAATTGATGAGTTTGCAAAAAAGACAGAAGAAGAAAGCAAAAAGGAACTAGAAGATTATAGGTGATTTGTTTACTTGAAACCTAATACATTACTAGGCATATCTAAAAATAAGGAGACTTCACCTCCTGAGTCTTTTGTAGTTACCAAGTTGCAAGAAGTACAAACTGAGTCACATTCTAGAGCTACCGAGTCAATGCCTATTGAGTTTGAATGACCCAATCTTGAAGTTGAAATTCAAAATGAAGGCAATAAAATTAATTCCAAAGGCAAAAAACCTCTACTAGAAAAGTATGTCAGAAGGCATCATGCACCTAATCATATTATTGGAGATAAATCAAAAGGTACTATGATAAGAAGAAAATTACAAGGTACATGTTTACTTGCTAATTTTGAACCTAGAAATACTAAGGATGCTCTAGAAAATTAAAGTTTGATTGAGGTAATGAACAAAGAAACATAACAGATAGAAAAGAATATAACTTGGACTCTTGTTCCTAGGCTTAAAGATAAAATAGTGATTGGAACAAAATGGGTATTCATAAATAAGCTAAATGAAGATGGACAGGTATCAAAAAACAAAGATAGATTTGTGTTTAAAGGCTATTCTCAAGAAGAAGGAATTTATTATGGTGCGAATTTTGCTCCTGTTGCAAGATTAGAAGGTGTTAGGACCCTACTTGTATATGCAGCTCATAGAGGATTCAAAGTATATCAAATGGATGTTAAATCTACATTCCTAAATGAAATTCTTCATGAAGAAGTCTAAATTGAACAACCAAACGGTTTTGTTGATCCTAACAAAAGGAACATGGTCTATAAATTACATAAAGTACTGTATGGTCTCAAATAAGCTCCAAGATCCCGGTATGAAAGACTACATGACTACCTATTACAGATTGGTTTTTAGAGAACAAATAATAATAGTAGTCTATACATCAAGGAAGGCCCAAATAACAAAATTGTGTTGGTAGAGATATTTGTGGATGATAATCTATTTACAAGAAATGATGACCTATGCAAAGCATTTTCAAAACAAATGAACAAAGAGTTTGAGATGTCCATGTTTTGTGAAATAAAATTCTTTATTTTATTGCAGATACAATAGAACAAAAATGGTATCTATATCACTCAATCCATGTATATAAAAGATATACATAAGAAGTTTGCAATAGAAGATTCAAAACTAGTTGGTACCAGAGATGATGACTCCAAAGAAGTAGAACAAACCTCATATAGATCAATGACTAAAAAATTATAGTATGTAGTTCACACAAGGCCTAATGTTACCTTAGTAGTTGGGATAGTGGCAAGATTTTTAGCTAAACCTAGAGAAAATCACATGATGGAAAGGAAAAGAATATTGAGATATCTGAAAGGTACTAAAGACTATGGTTTATAGTATAAACTTGGAGGAAATCTAGACCTAAAGGTATTTACTAATGTTGATTAGGTAGGAAATCTTGATGATAGGAAAAGAACAAGTGGTGGAGCTTTCTTTCTTGGTAAATGGCTAGTATCTTGGACAAGCAAGAAGCAAAACTACACATCCAATCCATAGTAGAAGCAGAGTATGTGGCAATAGTAGTAAATTGTTCTAACATTATTTGGTTTAAACAATTGTTGGAAGGAATGAAAGTTTAAATAAAAGAACCAGTAGTCATGTATTGTGATAACACCAATGAAATTAACATATCAAAGAACCCAGTGATGCATTCCAAAACAAAGCACATTGCTATAAAATTATCACTTTGTCAAAGAAATGGCATAGGACAAGGAAATCGAATTGGAACATGTTCCTACAAAAGAAAAAATTGTAGACATATTCACCAATCCATTACCTAAGGATGCATTCTTATATCTAAGAGGTATGCTATGGGTCATTCCCCTATCTAAAGCTCACTAAATAAAGTTTACTAATGCATCAACATGAACCAAGTTAAAGATCAATCAGTCAATGCAGCATAATCCAGAAGAATATTTCATATAAATCAGTACTCAAGGTACATTGATACAAGTTTGGCATGTGTTGTCTATGACATGTGTTGTCAAAGAGGGAGAAGTTTATTGTCATATATTTATTTTTTTAAATTTTGTAGATCGAGAAGTTTGAAAAGAAGTTATGTAGTTCCTTCACAAAGGGATAATACATCATAAAGAAGTTCTTGTGTAAAATCAAAGAGGGAGAAACTTTTTGTCAAAAGGAATCTTTTTCTCAAAATTTCATTGTTGTTAAGGAGGAAAACTATTGGATAAAATTGATTAATTGTGTGTTTCCTTTGATGTTACACAAATTTCATATCAATTGATAGTTAGTGCATAGTGAGCTCACTTGGTTAGTGAAGATAGTTTTTTTTGTCTATTGAGCATTCACAAGTTTACTCTGAATAAATGACAGTGTCTATCGAGCTCACTCGAGCATCGAAGGAATTGACGGAGAAAAGAGTGTTAACTAAACTCACTTGGTTAACAAAGGGAAAGTTTGACAGAGTTAGTATTAATCGAGTTCACTCGATTGCCAAAGGATTTTTGCAAGTTTGCAGCATTAACTAAGATTTTGTTGGTTAACACAGAGAATCATTCCAAAGTTAGTTTCTATCGAGTAGGGTTAGAATACAGAGGATTTTTTTTATTTTGCAATATGAAGCACTTTATGTATTGATTCTAGCTTACTATGATGATGAATATTGGTTATTGTAACTTGAATTTTGGCTGAGTTGATAATCTAGATGGTATAAATAAAAGGTCAAGTTGAGATTTCTAGTGTGTGCAAGTGTATTGATTGAATTGAATAAGAAAGGAGAGGGAGAAAACTTAAAGGATAAGTAGGTATCCTTGTGGAGTAGAAAAGTAATATTTGATCAGGAAGGATCAAGTTTAAAGTAGAAAAGAGATCTAGATTCAGCAATTCAGTTGCATCACAATCAGTTCATTTCATTGTTACTCTCTAACCATTGTAGCAGTGATCTAAAATCTCTTAATAGAGTTTGTTTAATAGCCAATTATAAATCCTCTAACATGGTGGCAATTCTATTGAATTGTTTTAAGACCTCTTGTAAGGCAACTCCTAGCAAGGTGATTAAATCCTCTAGTAGAGTCACACCTAATAGTGTGTTTTGTAACCTTTAACAAGGTTGGCTTCTAATAGGGCTCACTTCAGAAGAGTGAAAAATAGTAACTAGTTACATTGGTGGTTTTTCCCAAATTGGGTTTTCACGTTAAATCTTGGTGTCTCATGTGTTCATGTTATTTCTCTTATGCTTGCAAGTTAATTAATAATCATGTTTTAAGATCTGCTAAATGTAATTCACTTTGCATTTACCGAGTTACAACAATTTCTATTTGTTTATTGAGCATTAGCAACAATCAACTTTCTCTGTGTAAATCTTATTATTAACACCTCAGGGATCTAGGAATTATTTTAGTAGTAATTAATTCACCCCCCCTCATTTACTCCTTTTGTAGTTTCAACACTATGTATACCCAACTAAGGCACAAGTTGGCCTAAAAATTACAAATTAAATAAACCCCTTGCATTAAATGCATATCTAATTCACAACTTGACTCACAAAAAATATTTAAATACAAAAACATTAACCCTCACATTAACCCAAAGTTAACATGTGATAACCACACAAGTACTTAGGAAAAGCCCAAAGTTTATGACATCAATTTAATGCACATAAGAGAGATAACCAAGACCACAAATAGGTCCATAGAAACTCCCACATCGATGCATGACATGATAACATGCTACATGCATTAAGTGCACCATGAATTCTAGTTGACACCAATAGACTGCTGATTGACAAAAAAATTCCAAGCATCCTCGAGCTCCAAGACCATGCCAAGCTGCTAGAGCATGCAGAGCACTAGTCCTTCTTCAACTTAGTACTAATCCAAGAACCTTCTAAAGAAACTATTGAGTCTCCTCCCATGAAATCCGAAGTAGTCACCAAGAAAACCTAACATGTTCCCACATTAGGTGTAGTGTATTATGGAGAAATAATTTCTCAAAATGTGAAATTTTTATTATGGAGATGTTGAATGGAATCAAGAATCAGTAGAAGTTTGGGTAGGAGACCTAAACACTTTGGCTATAGGAATGAATGTGTCTTCACTATGGTGGAACTACTTGAACTCCTTGCAACTAACTAGTTTGTTGTAGAGTTAGAGTCTATGCCTATTAAAAAGTATCTTGAAACATATAGGATCAATTTTTGAAAGTTGAACTATGCCATTATGAAATACTAAGATTATGCCATATAGGATCATACAACAGTGCTAATTCCCCGACAAAATATTTCTTTTCTTAGGTGAATATGCCATGTCATTTCTTCCTTTTCTGCTACATCAATTCATTGCTATGGAGTCCATATTTCTTTTATTCATCTAACCCATTCAATTATAATAACCCATCTTCATGAGCTCTAGTAAGATCAATGTCTAGGTCGTAGGCTATTTTGAGTGTCTTATGCTAATTTCTTACTAGGCATGGATGTTCATTTTCCATACACTAGCTCAAGAGGGGTAAACCCAATTGTGTTTTTCCATGTTGTGCAGTAAGCCCAAATGGCTCTAGGAAGATGGGTAGTCTAGTCTTTTTTGTGAACAAAAATTGTCTTGGTTAAAATGTAGTCTATCTCTTGGTTGGTTATCTCAACTTGGTCATTACCTTAAGGGTGATATGATGATGATTTCCCATGGAGCATCATGTATTTTTGCATCAACACTAAGGTAATATTTGAGTGAAATTGTGTGCCTTGATTGGTGACTATCTCTCATGGTACTCCAAATCTGGTAAATATACTTTCATAGAGAAGTTCAACAACTTTATGATCCCTAGCATGCCTCATTACTTTAGCTTTGACCCACTTTGTGGTCTAGTTAGTACATACTAAGATATATGATTTCCCATGAGAAGATGGTTTAATGATTCCAACAAAGTCAATATCCCAATTGTCAAATGGGTTGACCACTACATGAGGTTGCAAGGGCATTTCATTAGATTTTCTTGAGCAGCCCATATGCTGGCATCTATCATAGTACTTGGTATATTTGGCTACATCTTTATACAAATTAGGGTGGTAGTATCCAGTTGTCATACTTTTACTAGCTATCCTCTTCACTACAAAATGGCATGCACATGACTCATCATGACATGCTCCTAAAATTTCATAAGTTTAATCCTCTCAAACACATCTTTGGGTGACCTAGTCTGGACCTATATAGAACATAAATCCTTAGATCCATGAGAAGTTTAAAATCTTCTCAACTAAAATTTAGTATTGCTTAGGCAAGAAGTGAGGTAGTGTTCTTTTTTTAGCAAGTTAATTAGCTATCTCTTCATACCATTGATTGAAAGAATCAATATAAAATAGGTGCTCATTAGGAAATCTATCATCAACTACTATAGGATCATCTGGCACTTTCAATCTTGATAAAAATAAGCCACCACATTAGCCTTCCTTGGTTTCTCAATTATCTTTACATCAAATTCATACATTAGGAGTAACTAGTGTCCTAATCTACCACTAATGTCAGGTTTTTTCATCAAGTATTTGATGGAAAAATGAAAAGTGTAAACAAATACTTTATAACTTGTGGTAAATGTAGTGTTTGAATTTGTTTAGTGCATAGATGATTGTTAACAACTCTTTTCCAATAGAAGCATAAATTAGCTTAGCACCTTGCAAGTTTTTACTAATTTAGTAAATAACAAGTTCAAATCTACCTTCCTTCTATCATAGGACTACTCCAATGACATAGTTAGATGCATCAATGTGGATGTGGGATGGTAGTTTACAATCAAGTCCTCTAAGTATAGGGGTTTTTGTCAAAGTATATTTTATCTATTGAAATGTTACTTCAGAGTCCTTCATCCATTTGAATTTGGCCTCCTTTTTTAGTAAATTGTACAAAGGTGGGGCAAGTTGGTTGAAATATTTTATGAATATTTTGTAGTAACTAGCATGAGCAAGGAAACTCCTAAAATATTTCTACTTGACTAGTGTGGGGACTATATTAATGAATACAATTTTTGCAAGGTCTGCCTAGATTTCAAAAGATGAAAGGTAGTGTCCCAAGACAACTCCTTCTTCCATCATCATGTAACACTTATCACTATCAAGGGAGAAGTTATATTCCAAGCATCTCTTAAGAATCTTCTTCAATTTATTCTATGCCTCCTCGAATGTGTTTCCATGAGTAGTGAAGTCATCCATGTATATTTCAACATAGTCAGCAACAATGTCAAATAAAATACAAAGCACTACTCTTTGGAAGGTAGCAGGTGTGTGGCAAAATCCAAATGGTAAGACTAGGTAACCAAATGATCCCCATGGATAGGTGAACATTTTATTATCCTTATCTTCTAGTGATATTTGGGTTTGCTTATATCGTCCAAATCCATCTAGAAATGAAAAATACTTTTTACTGACAAGATTATCAAGCATTTGATCAATGAAAGGTAGTAGAAAGTGATACTTTTTAGTGACTTTATTAGTCTCAAATTCATCACTTCCCCCCTTTCTTTTGGACTGTAACTAGAGGTGAAACCCATTGGATATTAAAAATAGGATAAATGAAACCTGCACTAAGTAGCTTCTATAACTCTATCTTTACTATATCTATCAATGTGGGATTAATTCTCCTTTGGGCTTGTCTTACTGGCTTGCACTCAGGGCTTGAATAAATTCTATAGGTACAAATTTTAAGGTCTAACCACTTCATATTAGTGTAGTCCTATACAAAGGCTTGTTCACTTTCTTGTAAAAAATTGAGAAGACTAGACATCTGGGATGTAGTGAGATTCTTATTAAGATTCAACTTTTTCCCTAAGGAAGTTTCTACTCTTTTGATCTTATCCAACATTAAAAATTTATGCAAGTGATGGTGACTTTATTTTCTAGGGCCATAAGGTGTGGAGATAATCAAATGTTTCAAGAGACTAAGGTGAGGTCTGCTTAGGCAATATTGTTTGGAAGGAATAATTAATGACATCACAAAAAGATTCCTTAGAACCATATTGGGGTGTGAGGATTGATGCTAGTATATCATCTTGTTATTGTGACACCAAAAATAGGTTTCTTTCAATGACCATTAGTTTTTGCACTGAGTTTTCTTTAAGAGTAATATCACCAGAATCTGGCCAGACAACTTGGTCAAGTTCTACTTGGGGTTTTTTTGGAGAATAAAAAGTTAGCTTCTTGGTATTGATGCCATTTGATATGCTCATTTTTCCTGAGTGACATGCCATGCAAGCATTAGTTGTGGCTAACCAAGGTCATCCTAGGGTTAATGAATATCCTCCTAGAGTGGCTTTGGTTGATAGGGCTATGAAATATGAAGGGTGATCTAATGAAACTATCATTACAACAACATATTAAACCATTTCATTTGGCTTAATAATAGAATTATCAACTAGTTATAGTATTATAGGTGTATCTCAGAAACCAATAATTCTAGGTCTCAACAAAAATTCTGTAGTCATGAAATTTATTGATACCCCTAGGTCAATAAAGACATTTTATATTTGGATTCCATTAATATGAATAATGATTATTAGACTCCCTAGATCAAAGTACTTGGGCATGAAGACTTTTCTTAGCATTAGATGAATAAACCATCCTAAAGCATGGATAATGTCAAGGTCTTTTTTCTTACTTCTAGACTACTTAATATAGGCTTCATTTATAGCTTTGTTATAAATTGGGACTTCTTTAAGGACATCCAACAAGGGAATTTGTACTTTCATTTGCTTGAGTTGATCCATTAGATTCCCTCCTATAGGATTTTCCTTGAGCATATTTGATTGAGCCAGTCTTTGTAGATAAGAAGGATTGGTAAAAACTGGTGTAGATTGAGGAATAGGTGGAACAAAAATTGGTTGGTTCAAAGGCATGTCCTTAGTATCAAAAACTTCAATTATTATAGGCTCTTTGGGTGCAACCAACATAGCTCCTGATCTAAAATGTATGTAATTTTCTTGCATAGAATAATATTTCTTCTTGTTATTAGGATTTGGAGTTGGCAGTGTAGGAAGTTGTGTTGGATTTTGAGGGTTACTATTAGCTATAGGAGGTGGAGGGATAAGAGCTTGTTGTTGAGGTGAAGGTATGAGAGCTTGCTATTAATAGGCTAGTTAAGTCCCCATTGATGTTGTTTTTACCAATTACCATGTGGTTTCCATTGATTGTTTTCTTTTAGCTACTGATAGGAGTTAAACTATTATTGTTATGGGTTAAGAGGAAGCTATTTCTTCTATGCTTGGTTATAATGTACTTGTTGATTAGACTAGTTATAATTCCAATTATGTCATTGAGGGGAAGGACTTTTAGGGTTATGTCTTGGCCATTGAATACAAGTATTATTATAACCAAAAGTATTCAAGGGGTCTAAAGGCATACCTTGTCTTCAAGCCCATGGACACCTTTGAGCAACATAGAAAAATTATTCATTATCCTCATTTGTGGCTTTAAACTTAGTAGGCATTGGATTAGTGTCCATAGATGCAATTATCTTGCACCTACTATTTCTCTTCTTCTCTCTACAATGAGAGAAAAAATTGGCCAACATAATTGTTGGAAATGTAAGAGGATTAAATATAAGGGGAGGGGTGAATTAGTTACTACAAAAATAAATCCCATATCCCTTAGATTCTAGTACAAAATAAAATATGAAAATTGAGCTCTGATGATGCTCGATAAATACACTGAAAAATGTTGTAATTCGGTAAAAATTGAGAATGCTCAACAAACAACTAACATGAAAATATTAAGATGTTATCTATGATTACTTATTACTTTAGCTTTGATTCAAAGACATAAAATAAATAGTATGAATACAATTGATACCAAGATTTAATGTGGAATCTGAATTTGGTAAATACCAACAATTGTAACTAGATACGGATTTTCACTCTTATTAAGTGAGCCCTTTTAGGATTCAATCCTATTAAAGGTTACAAAACACATTCTTAGGTGTGATCCTCTTAGAGGATTTAATCTCCCTATTAGGAGCAGCCTTGTTAGAGGTCTATAGACACTTCAATAGAAATGCCACCTTGTTAAATGATTTACAAATAATTGTTAAGACAACTCTATTAAGAGATTTAGACCATTGTTATAATGGTTAGAGAGTAACAATGACATAAGCTAATTTGGATGCAACTAAATTTTTGATTACAGATCTCAATTCTAGGTTATACTTGATCATTCCTAATTGAATGTATGTTTCCAACTTCTCAAGGATATTCTACTTATCCTTGTTGATCTACTTCCTCTTAGCATCATCAAATCTTCATTTATCTTCCATGTATTTACACTCTTATAATCCTCAACTTCACCTTATATTTATATCTTTCATATTGTCAAGTTGGCACAAATACAAATTAGAATAATTTATATTCATCTTCTCAATCAACTAGAACCAATAGATAAATTAATTGAACTAAATATTCCAAAACAAGAAAATCCTTTATTAGCCAAACCTACTTGGTAGATATTAACTTAGAAATTATTTTCCTCTATTAACCAAGCGAGCTTGGTTAACACTACATGTTCATATAGTTCCTTTGGTAATGAAGTGAGCTCGATTAACACTTGTTCCATCCAACATTTCCTTCATTAACTGAGTGAATTTAGTTATCATTTATCTTCCATATATTTTCCTTTGGCTCTTGAGTGGACTTGGTAGATACTATCTTCTAAACTAGACAAACTCTAGAACACTTGATAGCCACAAAAGACTATGTTTAATCCCTAAGTGAGCTTGGTATACACTAACTGGAAATGATATGACATTTTGTGTAACATCAAAGACAATACATAATTAATAAATTGTTTCAATAATATCCCTCTTTGGTATTAATGGAAGCACAACATATCATAGCACAATGAAACTTTGGACCAAAAATAAAGTGAAGAGCATATCCTTAGTTTCATTCTAATTCATCCATGAGAACTCCCTCTATCAATGTGATCTCTTTCTATCTTCAGTTTCTCCCTTTGTCAGAAATCTCCTATCTACTAGAACTTCTACCAAATTCATTCTCCCTCTTTGAAAACCTTTTTTATGAGATATGAAAAAAAACTTCTCTACAAAAAATTCTATGAGATATGATGGAAAACTTCTCCCTCTTTGACATCTCATGCCAAAGACAATAATCAGTTATTATCAATGTACCTCAAGTACTAATTCATTTGCAATGTCAACTATTTGATCTTCAATAATGCTCTAATTGATGCATCACTAAACTTCATCTAGTGAGATTCAAATAGGTGAATGACCCCTAGCTTACCTCTTAGATACAAAAAATGTATCCATAGGTAATGGCTTGGTGAATATGTCTATAATTTGTTCTTTTGTATTTACATATTTAAATATAACTTCTTTATCTTGTACCAATTCTCTCAAGAAATGATATTTTATAGAAATGTGCTTCTTTTTTGGTATGCATCACTAGATTCTTTGATATATTGATTCCACTGGTGTTATCACAATATACAACTACTTGATCCTTGATCTCTATCTACATACCAACCATCAGTTGCTTGAACCAAACAATATTAGAACAATTGATTGTTGCTGCCACATATTCTACATCTGTTGTGGACTGAGAGATGCAATATTGTTTCTCGCTTGTCCAAGACACTAGTATTTTACCAAGAAAGAATGTTGTACCACTAGTGCTTTTTCTATCATCAATACTTCCTACCCAATCAACATATGTGAATACTTTTAAATCCAAATTGCCTCCTATTTTTTACCATAAACCATATTATTTAGTACCTTTCAGATATCTCATGATTCTTAAGACTACCATCATTTGATTTTCTTTGGGATTTGCTGAGAATCTTGCCACCATACCAACTACTAATGCAATATCAGGCATTGTGTGTATTGCATACTGCAATTTTCAATCATTGACCTATATTTGGTCTAATATACCTCTTTGTAATCATCATTTTTGGAAAGCTTATGTGTAGTAGGAATAGGGGTTCTAACCAGTCTTGTGTTGGTTTAAAGAATAATTTTGATAGCTGAGTGTCAATACACTTAACCATTTTTCACTATAAATGCCAAGAAAAGAGTAGCAGCCGAGTGATATCAAGTGCCGAGTGATATCAAGTGTTGAGTGATATCAAGTGCCAAGTGATATCAGGTGCTGAGTGATACAATTTTGTTTAGGTGCCGAGCTATCCAGGAAATAACATGTGCCAAGCATTAGTAATGCTTCATGAGCCGAGTAGCTCAGAATATCAACATAAGAGTTTGTAATTGCACAAACCATGATGTAAACTATTTTTGTAGCTGACACAAGGTAAATCTTGAAAGATCTAGAGATAAGAATGAATCTTTTACATCTCCTATGCAATCTGCATGCAGCCAATTGGAAAATTGGAAAGGCGTTCAACCAATCAGCAAAAGGTAAGTATTGAGTGGTAAATTGAGATTCAATGAGGATTGTAGATCCATACCTAACCCTAAGTCTTTGAAGTCTTTATAAGGAAGAGAAAATTCTCACTGTAATAAGGATGAGAGAGGGAGAATAGTGTTAAGGGGAAAACATAGTGGAATTCGGTGAAAGGAGACATAGAGGGTAAGAGCAGGAATTCGATATTTAGTTGATCAGAACAAAGAAAATGAGACAAACAAAAATAAGATCTCAAAGGATCAAAATCAGAGAGAGAGCTAGAACAAGTGCCTATATTCAGCAACCAAGGATTGCAAACTATCAGGTTTATAATACCTAATACTCTCTTACCATTGTATTAGAAAGGAAACCCTATGTACATAGGTTGGCTTAACAACTATTTGTAGATCCTTATTAAAAGGTGATTAAATCCTTTAATAGGGTAACACTTCATGTAAAGTGTTTGTAAATCCTTTAACCAGGTCACTATTGACATAATGTAAAGCCTTTAATAGGGTAGACCATCAGAAGTGGTTGAACAATAATGCTACAGTGATTTTGTGGGTATCATCCCCACCCCAGTTTTACCTTCTTATTTTTGGAGGGTTTCTAGGTTACAAAATTCTAGTGTTATGTGTTGTTGATGCATGTATTAGTTTCATGTTTATTTGATGTGTTTACATGCATGCAATTTACTTTCAGATAAAAGTTTTATTGGTTAAAGTCTGATACTTTTGATTCACCCCCCCTCTCATAAGTATTCTTTACATATTTGAATATTCCAACAATTGGTATCAGAGCATCAAGGTTCTCACAAGAAGAAGTCTAACAACTTGAAGAAGAAAAAAAGATCTAAAAATGGAAGTCTTCAAACTTGGGAAGATTATTGACAATCCAGTGATTGATGTGCAATTGGCTCTAAATAAAGTAGAGGAAGCAAGGGAGGAACTGAGAAAATCCTTGAAAAGAAATAAGGATTTAGCCATAGCTGAAAATGAGATAAACTAAAAGGAGATTGATACCACAAAAATATTTTCCAATGGAGATACTAAAGAGTTTGATGCAGTAATCACAGAACTGATGGAGAAAAATAAAGTTCAAGAAAATGAGATAAGATCTCTCAAGATGGAACATGAATCCCATGCCATAATGTTATGTGAAATCACTCAACAAAAGAGAAGAGTAGTTGAGGAAAAAGTCATGATGGAAGATGACAAAAGAAATCTTGCAAACAGACTGGAAGAAAAGAGTATTGAATTAATAAGGATCTCAAAGATGCAGATGGATACACTTGCCCAAATGATGAAACTTCATCATGAACTCAATGTGAAAGACATTGAGATCTCTACACTGGAGATGTAGAATGCACAATTGTAGAATGACTTGAGAAGAGAAAAGGAAGTTTCAGAGATCTTCAAAAAACCCAACGAAGCCATCAAGTATTTTGATCATTTTCTAAAATCCCCAAAATCAACCCAAGATACATCAGGACTTGGATACAATAGCACTGAAGTTGGAGAATCATCAAAGAGTGTTGAACAAAGAAGTGACAAAGGTAAGGATTCAAAACCCACTTGTAATTACTGTATGGGACATACTGCTAATGTTTGCAGGAGTAGAAGAATCAATCAGCCAAACACACATAAAAGCAAGAGTTACTGTCACAAGTGCAAAATGCAAGGACATATGACACAAGATTGCAGATCCAATGTCACAAGGACACAAAGATTTGATGGACATTGTCATAATTGCAAGAAATATGAAGATAGGTCATTTGAATGCAGATCAAAGCCTATGTGGACATCAAATCAGCCAGAAAAAACAAAAGGGAATGAAAGTCATTGGGATTACAACACTAGGTTTAGTTGTCACTATTGTTAGGAATATGGACATATACTCCAAAATTGCATAAGAACAAATTTTAGGGGAAACTATAACAGATGGTTGAGTCAAACCACATGTTTCAGTTGCTTGAAAATTGGTCATACCAGAAGGAATTTCCCAACAAGGTCAAATGCACCAAGTTCTGAGTTCAACAATTGAAAGGAAAAGATAGATGTTGAACACATCAGAAGTGAGATGAATAAGATATGGAAGAAGAAAGATGAGTGTAGTACATCAAGTGTAGAGATCACTTCACCTAATGGGTCAAGTGATCACACTTCATCTAATTAAGCAAGAATGTGTGTGTGGGATTGATATACTAAGTTGTATCATACATCAGTCCCAAGACATAGTAGAACTGCAAAGAAGAAATCAACATAAGCAAAGATGCTAAGTCAAAATTGAGAGTCTTGCAAAATTTGTCAAAGTTGTCTTCAGGTGCCGAGTTGCTAATAGCGACCGAGTTGATAGTTGATGCCGAGTTGCGAAATATCAATGGGAGCCGAGTAAATTGAAACACAATGGGTGCTGAGTCATGTTGAAATCCTTCAGGTGCCGAGTAGACAGTTGTTAGCACACTAAGCATTAATTGATCTATTTTGAAGGGTACATAGGTTGATTTTTGATTGTTTCTCACCATTCAAATGTGAAGAAAAGATGAGAAGAGCATAGAAGATCAAGGGAAGCTTAGAAGCCATTTGCAAGGATTTCCACAGTGATTCAGCATGAGTTTCATCAATTTGAGGTATTTTACTTCTGTGCCGAGCTATGCAGTGTTTATAAACTTGTTTAAACTATAAACCCTAGTCTGGCAAACAATGACATTTGGGTCTGTAACCACTAAAGGAAAATAGAGTCATGAATTACAATTAGTTAGTAATGAAGTCAAGCAACTAGAGTTCAAGCCCATTCCAGAAGTTGCATACAAGAATGATCTCGTAGGTGCATTATCCATTATTTCTGATAAAGTTGTCATGGTCCAAGATATTCGTAGATGTTATAACTACAAAATTGGAGCCATATGAGATCTAGAAAATTATAATGCATATGAAAAGCTATGTGAGAACAAAATACTGAAAGATGAGTTCTCAATAATCGAGAGAAAGGGATTGACCAAAACCCTAGAGTTTCCAATTGTTTGCAAAGTTGAATGGGTGTGCATATTTTTGAGCAGAATACATCATGGAGCCTTTTGGTTAGAAACAGGACCAGTGAAATTTACCAAGAAAACTGTTCATAGGGTTACTGGTATTCCTACCGTAGATTGGCCAAAGACCCTACGTAGTGAAAAAAAGGAAGTAATAGAGAGAAATATGGGTGCTAAATGGAACAATAGGGGAATGAATATTGATACAATCATAGAACCCCTACTAGATTTTGTTGTTAGAATCATTTCACAAAAATTCTATCTGTCAAGTAGGTTAAACAATGTTCCTTGTATAGCAGTTGATGTTGCATACAAATTGGTTTAAAAAGATCATACCTATGATCTAGCAGAGCTCATGTTTCAACAGATTAATGAGAATCTGGGAGCTATAAGGAAGAGCAAGGAAGCTCATTACAAATTTGGATCAGTTTTGGTGTGCACATTTTTCTATCTGATGAAAGAATTCCCTTCTGTGGGTAAGGTGAAATAAAATCCAAATAAAACAATTGTTGAACAGATCAATGGATATAATAAATAGATGGGTGATAATTTTGATGCCGAAATGACTAGCTACTTTGAGGACTTCAAATAGTCCATGAAACAAAGAATGAGGATTCCACTCTCATTGACTAAGAAATATGAAAAAGACATTGGTTTTCTTGTAGATATTGATTATACTTTTATATAGGTAGTCATACCTAGAGTGACATGGCTTAGGCCACTAGGTTATGAAATCGATATTGATCAAGCCTTTGCAGCAATAAGAGCTCTCCTTGCAGAGGAAGTTGACAAGAATGCAAAAGCCTTTGGAACTTATGATGTTGTAAAATCAAGGGTGGTAACAGATTTGAAGACTGCCTCAGTAGTAAAGAAGAAAGAAAAATTGGTAAGGAAAATCAAGAGAAAATTTGGTGTTGAAGGAGAAGGAATAGTAGAAGAGGAAGAAGAAGACATTGAAGATGAGGGAGATGAACCTCAAGGTCTGACTCAAGGGTTAGGAGAAGATAAAGAGGAAAGTGTTGAGGAGGAAGAAGCCTAGGAAGCACAAGTTAGAACCAAGGTCACAAAAAGAAAGGCCACAACTCCTCCTACTCCCCAACCCAAGGCAAAGAAAGTAGTTGCTCCTACACCAAAGAGACCTACTACAAGGGATGCAGCATAAAAATCCCAAGAGAAGGCAAAAGAGAAGAAGAAAGCTTCAAAGAAGACTACTGTCAATCCAAAGAAGAAAAGAAAATTTGTTTCCCAGCCTCAAATAGATGAAGAGAAGACTAAGTCAAAGGACAATAGCCAATTTCAAGTGGTAAGTCACAAACCTCAGATTGCTATTGATAAATTATGCTCAAAGATTAAGAATGATGATTTGAAAGGTTTAAAGAACCTAAATTTTTCTAAGATCACCAAGGAGGAACAAAATAAATTAGAGGAATCAATGTATGCTATGATGGCTAATTATAAGCACACACCTCTAGAGTTAGATGAATCAATTCTTAAGGAATTGTACAAAATTGTAGAGGATTTAAATGGCATTTTTGTTTGCAAATGGAAAGGGAGATAAGGGAATCAACATTAGCTAGATTGTTGCCTGATTTGACTAAGGATCAAATAACAAATGCAGTTAAGAGGCATAAAAATAGATTCACTATTTTGTAATCCTAGCTCTATGTTTCTTTCTTCTTCACTCTTTTTTTCAAACTTATCAATTCTTACATGTGCACTTTCTATGATTTTATGAGTAGAAAAATTCAAACATATCTATGCTTTACTTCTGTAGGAATATCCTACGAATATGGCTTCATCACCTTTGACATCGAATTTTCCTTTTTTAGATTCTTTCAAGATATAACATTTTCTACCAAATATTTTAAGGTAACTTAAATTAGGTTTGTAGCCATACCATAGTTCATAAGGAGTTTGATTTGAGTCTTTCTTCACTTGTAGCCTATTTAGGGTATGAAGTGTAGTGCTGATTTCTTCCTTCTAGTATTTGATTGCAACATTCTTTTCTATCATCAGTGCTCTTGCACAATCTATAATGGATCTATTCCTTCTTTCGGCTATATCATTTTGTTGAGGTGTACCAAGAGCTTCTACTTTTTTTTTAATTCCCTTTTCTATGTAGAATTCATTAAATTCATTGGAGATGAATTCATCTCCTCTCTCTGATCTTAGAAATTTTAACTTATTTCTAGTTTCTTTTTCTACTCTTGCCAAATACCACTTGAATTTTTGAAAAGCTTCTAATTTTCCATTTAGATGCATTACAGTCATTATTCTAGAATAGTCATCAACAAAAAGAATGAAAAACTTTTCTCCGCTATAACTCTCTATTCCAATAGGTCCACATAAGTCATATGCACAAGCTCTAAGACTTCTTCAGAATGATAGTTCTTTCTTTCGAAACTAGTCTTTCCCATCTGACCAATTTGACAATTTTTGCATAGACCCATATTGGGTTTCTTCTAGCTAGGAATATCTTTCACTACTTTATGTTTTCTTATATTAACTAGATTACCAAGGTTTACATAACATTCTCTTTTGTGCCAAAACCAAAATTCTTCTACTTGATCAATAAAACATGAACTTTCACTGAGATCAAGATAAAATAGATTACCTTCTATTTGTTTGCCAGATCCAACCAGATTTCCTTTTTCATCTAGTAGTTCGACCTTCCCATTCATAAATTCTACCTTGAATCCAATGTTATTCGACCATGCCACACTTAGCAGATTATGCTTTAGTCCTTCAACCCAATAAGCATTTTCACATTTAAGTTCATTGGTCAAAGAGATACACCCCCTTCCTTTTATGCAACAAGGTTCATTGTTTCCAAATATCACAGTACCACCATCATAATATTCCATGTGCTCAAATTTTGTTTTATCTTTAGCCATATGATGTGAGTAACCACTATCAATAATCCAAGTATCATTTTTTCTAACATGATAAATATGTGCCATTTTATCTCATTTATCATCATATTCATCTTTTACAACAGTATATACCATTTCTTCTTCACTATTATTAGAATCTTTACCCATAAAACAAGATTTCTTACTTTTGTCCTTGTAGTTCTTGAATTCCTTCTTTCCTTTGTACTTGTTCCATTTCTTGTCATCCTCATTTTCTCTATTTGGACACTTAGAAGCAATGTGACCAATTTCTTCACAAGAAAAACAAACTAGAGGAATCTTGCCTTTGTACTTTCCTCTACCTTTGGAATATTTCTTTGTAAGTAGGGCTTCAACAACTTTAAGATCACTGTCAGAAATTTATTTTGTTTCTTCTTCACTTCATGATTGATTGGCCTTTTATTTCTTACTCTTTTCATTGAGTGAGAGTTTGGCTTCAAATGCAAACTCAATACCATTGGAAATAGGAACCTAGTTATCATAGTTATCCAACTCAAAAGTTGTCAATCTTCCAACTAGAGCACCTAAAAATATTTTTTTATTTCAATCACATCTCATCTCTTGAATAGTAGACAATATAATTGCATAGATAGGAAGAATGATTTTTAGTATCTTTCTTACAATTGTTTTGTCATCAATGTCTCCTCTAAATGCTTTTATTGCACTCACACTTTCTTTAGTTCTTTCTACATATTTTGCAATGGGTTTATCTTTTCTCATCTTCATCTGATCAAATTGACCTCTAAGACTTTTTTCTTTACCTCTTCTCACATTTTCTTCTCCTCCATAATTATCTTTTAGTTTGATCCACATTGCATAAGATATAGTCCAGCCTTCATAAAATTTAGCATAACTAAGAGCAGATACAATATCAATCATCATGATGTTTTGATTCTTATTTTTAGCAATGTCTTCAACTGATAATATTCTAGAAGGAGTTTTGTATTCAATATCAAGATACATACAACATAAATCACTGATAGTTTCCAAATTTAATCTCATAAGTTCTTACCATGCTACAAAGTTGTCTCAGTTTAACTTGGGAATCTATCTTCTGTAAGACATCTTGATCTTTAGCTTAGGTTCTTGGAACCTTCTCTGTAGAGACCAAGAACTCCAATACCAACTGTTGGAAACATAAGAGGATTAATTGAGAGGGGAGGGGTGAATTAGTTACTACAAAAATAAATGCTAGATCCCTCAGATGTTAGTACAAAACAAACTCTAAAAATTGAACTATGTTGATGCTTGGTAAACACACTGAAAATGTTGTAACTCGGTAAATAGTGAGAATGCTTGGCAAACACTTAACATGAAAATCATAAAATGTTATCTGTGATTACTCATTACTTTAACTTAGTTGCAAACATATAAAAGAAATAGCATGAACACAATTGACACCAAGATTTAACATGGAAACCTAATTTGGGAAAAATTACCAATTGCAACTAGTTATTGATTTTCACTTTTCTAAAGTGACCCTATTGGGAGCCAACCCTATTAAAGGTTACAAAACACACAATTAGGTGTGACCCTATTAAATAATTTAATCACCATGTTAGGAGTGGCCTTTCTAGAGGTCTTTAGACACTGTAATAGAAATTCCACCTTGTTAGAGGATTTACAAATAGTTGTTAGGCCAATTCTATTAAGAGATTTAATCACTACTACAATGGTTAGAGAGTAATAATGACACGACCTGATTTGGATGCAACTGAATTGCTGATTATAGATCTCAATTATTTCTTATACTTGATCCTTCCTGATTGAATGTATCTTTTGAGCTTCTCAAGGATATTCTGCTTCTCCTTCTTGATTTGCTTCTTCTTAGCATCATCAAATCTTTAATTATCTTCCATGCATTTACACACTTCTAATCCTCAACTTGACCTTATATTTATATCTTTTATATTGTCAAATCATCTCAAATAAAACTTAGAATAATTAATATTCATCTTCTTAGTTGTCTAGAACCAATAGATAAATTAATTGAACTCAATATGCCAAAGCAAGAAAATCCTTCATTAGCTGACCCTACTTGGTAGGCACTAACTTCGAAATGATTTTCCTGTGTTACAAAAGTGAGCTCAGTTAACACTTGTTTGAGCCAACATTTCCTTCATCAACCAAGTGAGTTTGATTTTCACTCATCTTTTGTAGAGTTACCTTTGGTGTCCGAGTGAACTTGGTAGCTACTATCTTCTGAAATAGACAAACTTTGGAACAGTCGGTAGCCACAGAAGACTATTTTCAATTCTCGACTAGGCTTAGTATACACTAAGTAGAAATGATATGACATTTTGTGTAAGATCAAAGAAAATAAAAAATTCATCAATTGTTTCAACAATAGCATCTTCATCAACCTTCGTTCTTCTAGCTTGCATACTATCCAATTTAGTGAAAACATCATTCATGATATCTTTCATGATGGTTGATAGAGGATAAGATAACTCCATCTTAGACACTCTTGAACTACCATTAGACTTATGTGGTAGGTCTCTAAGTCCCCTATCTTTCTTTAGAATATCCCTTAAATAAATGAGACATATATTCTTTATGTTAGCCTATTTTTCTTGAGTAATGTCTCCTTTCACCATAAGGTCTAGGGCATCAATACTTCCACTAGTCATACCTTGAGACATAATCCTCCAAGGTTTCTTCTTTCTCTTGGGAAATTTTGAAAATTTTGTCTCCTTTTGAATCTCTTCCCCTAAAGTACTTTTTATATTCTGAAAGGGACATATTTCTCATTGTAAACCAATCTTCCACAGTGTTGGTACACAACTGCATGAACCATCTTAGAGAAACTTCCTTTAGAGTGGATGGAAACAACTTTAGTTGGTGGGCATAAATTTTATATTTATAACTCCTACAATGGATGCCAAAATCAAAGAGGAATGTCAAATGGTCTTTTGTGATGACGTCATAGAGCTTAGCTAATGTGGTGACATGTATTTTCTTCAAATTTTTGTAACCTTACTGAGTGGGAATAGGGAAAGGAAATGTAGGCTAAGGTTGAGCCTTTCTTCGAGGAGGACCTAGTGGTGGTGGTTGATAGATAACAAGTGAAAGTGGTTTATCTTGGTATTTGGGTTTAGAGAAAAGGTCATTCATATACAATGATTCTTCAAAGGATGAGGCTATTCATTCTTGAGCATCATAAAATGGATTTTCAAAGGGTTCTTCTTCTTCATTCTTGTTGTGAGGTTATTTAGGCTCAAAATTAAAAATGTCTAATGGTTCTTCTTGATCATTATGAGGAAGAAATATCCCAAGAAGTTCTCTCCTTCTATGCATTAAATGCTTACTTAAAATAAGCTCTAGATTATTAGAACTAGAAATGTAACTACTAAGACAAGTTTAAATTAAAACTATCCCTAACAATGATGCCAAAAATGCTTGTCCAAATAATGGTAGTAGAAACCCATAGCAATGGAATGCCTATGCAGGATTGGACACCTTATTTGGTTTCTGAATGAATTATTCAGTATCGTATAATTATAGACTAGGGATGTAAACTTGGAATGGCATTCACAAAGTATATGATTTAAACTCTCTCAATCTTAAGACTAACCTATGGAACTCAAATGCTTGAGCTTAAGGAAAACTACACTAAAGCTATTAAATTAATTTACTCTAACAAAGAATATGATCATGGGTAGGAACTTTACTCTAACTACCTATGTTGCAAGAATAGTTTGCCAATTTTGTTATCAGTGATTATAGGAGAAACAAAGCTCTATCTTAGAAATGAATAGGAAAATGAGTTCTACTCTAACAGAAAAATTCACTCAGAAGTGGGCACCCTTGGATGAGTGAACCTAAAATATAATCAAGATAAAAGATATAAACTTGAACTGTGTATTACATGGAAAATTATTACACTTGATTCAAAAATAGTATCATAATAGTTTTTTTATTAAAATCAACTCCTTCAATTTCACTTTTAAAAATTTAAAACAGTCATTTATTTGAAGGAAAACTTACAAATACCACATAAATCTAAGATCACCCCATAAATGAGGATCAGTTATAGACTCATAAAAGTTTCAAAATAGAACCAACATTAAACATGAATAAATCCTCCTGGAATATATCATGTTGAGGGAACCACATCCACACATTGCATGCAATAGAAAGTAATAATTGATTTGACCCACTTGTAAAGGTCTTGAAATCCATGGTTGGCTTTGACTTCTTCCAAAACCACAATGTTGGTCCTTGAATGCTATGGTAAACACCTAAAAAATAATCAATGTGCATATAACCTTCCATATACATATATATTATTATCATCAATATTAGGAAAAAGGTATAAAGTTCAAATTAACACTCTTGAGAGTCCTATGGGTACAAGACGAAGACTACCCAAAATATAGCATAGCCACAGAAACATTTATCAACATGTATAGCTACTATATTATATGGTATTCTTGTTCATGAATTCAAGAAAATAGCACATCTTTAAATTATCAATATTTCTATTTCATGTCTTCACACACACACATACACACACACACAAAAAAAAAAAAAAAAAACTATAAGTTTGTATGCCTAAAAACCATAAATTCATGTCTATTTTCTAAATAACTATTTGAAACGATGATAAATAATAAATAAGAAAGATCATCTTTTGGACACCCATCAATTCTTATCAAAATTTTCATTGAAAACCATGAAATTCTTTGAAGTTAATCAAGCATTTACATAACTCATTAATATTAATTGCAAGATGTGAATTAAAATATAATTCAACAAAATCAAAACTAAAACTTAGTAATTTTTTCTATTAAACCTCAAAGAATTAAATCATAACAAAAGAGGAGAAGATATAAAATGTATAGCCAACTTTCAACATGTTTGTATTAATTTTTTGAAAACATACAATTTAGTGCATACTCCTATTAGAGAAAAATCAATTAGACTAGAAATTGTTAACTCTTTCCATTCTATCTTTTGGAAAAAAACATATACAACATATGGATCGACTCAAGAATGAACAAAAATGTGATTGACCAAATGAATCTCAAAACCTTCCTCTAGCATTGGAAACTCACTTATATAGCATGAGATGCAATAAACTTTATGCTTATAGAGAAAGGAAATTTTTCCTTAAAACAAACCAAAAGGTTACAAAAAAAGATAAAATGTTATTATCTTCATTACACAAGAAAACAAATACATTCATGGAATTTTCATTGATAACAAAGTACCTCTTCCATCCACTACTTTGTGGTGGAACCTCTTATATTTTTTATGTGTATTGTTCCTCCACAATATCTAATTATTAGTATTTATCTTTTTTCTTTTCTTCACATTGTGAGGCCGCATTTTCTTCTTCTACTCTACTCAGATATGTTTCTCTTGTGTCTAATGAAGGTAACTAGCTATCTCTTTCCACAACCACCTCTAATGTCTTGTATTTAACTTCTCATGTTGTTTGTGGCCTCATCTCGTATAGCTCTACCATGGTTACCTCATTGTCATTTTCAAACATTTCCTTTTCCTTAGTGTCCATCAATTTTTCCATTGATTTATCCTTAGTTGCCACCTATAAAATCTTCAAGGCTAAAGAATATTCTACATCCACTTATTAAAAATAATGTAATCAAGCCAGTTGAAATTAAGGATTTCTTGTTCTCTCTTCAAAATATAATTTCCCAATTTATTTATTTCTTAAAAATCATGTTGGAAAGAATCAAAACATATTTCCACATTAAACACTTGCTAAATAGTTCTAGAAAACCAGATATAATTTTCTTTCTTAACAACATCATTTATCCTGACACTCATTATTTCTTTCAATTCATTGCCTCGTTCCTCTTTATCTTTAATGTTTTCAACACTTGTTAGCATGACAGGAAAAAAATCAAAATTCCTTTTGAGATATTTTGGGGTAAAAGCACAAACCTATGTCACCCTTTTGTAAATGAAAAGGCTAACAAAAACATAATTATTCACTTTCAATGACATAAAACTGGTATAATTATTTAGAATTTAAAAATGAAGTAAACTGATGAAATATATAGAAATGGATGAATTTAAGTATTATAAATAGTATTAATCATTTGGAATAATAATTGATATATTTGCCTGTTTTTATCAATAGTTTTAATCTCCCACCTCATTATTCAAAACAAATCTATTCTAATCAAAAGAAAAATGATATATTTTGGAAGAAAAATCTCTCAAGTGTTAAAATATGTCCTTATAGGATTTTGTAATTACAATATGGTATATCTAATTAAAACACTATAAACTCTATATGAGAATATTCTTGACTTTGATATCTATAAAATGATGTTTACTATTGGAATTATTTAGAATAACTGAGTGAGGGGGTGAATTAGTTATCCAAGGTCCAAATATATATAGTTTAATAAACTCATAAAACATTTGTCATCATGCATGCAACCATAAGATTATGCATTAACTTAAAATTTGTAGGTTACCATCAAATCAATTTGTGGAAATGTAAACATGAAACATAATAGATTTAGCAACACATTTGACATAATGATTTACATAGAAACCTAATTTGGGAAAAACCACAAGTAACATGCTACTATTTATCACTCTTCTAAAGTGATGCCCTATGAAAGGTCAGTGCTATTAAAGGTTACAATACACACTATTAAATGTGACCCTGTTAAAAGATTTCAATCAACCTATTAGCGGTGAGCCTTTTTGGAGGACTTCAAACTATTTACTTGGAATGTCACCCGGTTAAAGGATTTATTAATGACTATAATGTCAACCTTAATCCAAAGGATTTGCCCTAAATTGGTACAATTATTAGATAGTAACATTAAGGCTTTGATCTAGTAACAACTTACCATTTGTAGATTATAGATTTCTATTTTAGTCCTCTATTTTGTTTTGCTTTCACACATTTCAACTCTGATATCTTGTTCACCTTTCAAGAATTCATACCCTTAATCCCTATTACTTAAAATGCCAATGCAAACTCTTCACTTAAGTCACTTGATGAAGTAATACCATTGAATCCTTATCTTCATTAGGTTCTCACACATGACAACCCTTGCTTTTGACCATCCATCCCTATAAATAGAGATTTAAGATCTTTTGCCATTCATTCTCCATCATCTAATTTAGGGTTAGGATAGATTAGGTACAATTCAATGAATCTACCTCTCATTCTATATCACATCTAGAAATTTCTTCTTCAATCCTCTTTCAATTTGCCTCAAAATAGTTTATAATAAATCCTATGCTACCAGCTTATCAATATTATCTTCCACCTAGTTTACAGAATCAAAGAAATGTCAAGAAAGATCCATCAAATTCAGGATCTTCTTAATAATGATGGCACTCGATATTAACTGTTTTTTGATGCTCAACACATACTACATTGCTTGGCATAATCTGAAAAGTTATTTAGCATGAATTAAAGTTTACTGGTGCTTGGAATCAACTAAACTTTTCTCAACATCCACTAATATGAATGTTTGCTTGAGTCAAACTAATTTTTCTACTCAGCTTGCACTAACTTTTCTTCGCACCTACTATCCATTTGGTCAAGATTGGAAGACAAACTTTCTTTAACTTGTTCTTTTGAACTTTCTTAGTGTAACCAACCTTCATAACCTTAAGTATATTATCAATGCACTATGATATTACTGCCTTAGCTAATTCTTGAACTCCTTTGTATATGGGTAAATGCACAAACCTCTATCACCCTTTTGTAAAGGAAAAGGCTAACACAAGTATAACTATTCATCTTCAGTGACATAAAACTGGTATTATTATTTAGAATTTGAAAATGAAGTTAACTAATGAAATGTGTAGAAATGGTTAAAGTTTAAGATTAAAAAATTTAATAATTATTTGAAATAATAAATGATATATTTTCCTAATTTATATATATAATTTTTTAGTTGTTGAAAAACATTGAAAACTAGGGGTTTAGTTCCCACCACAAAACTATATGGAAATAAATTTATTTACATTTGAACTCAAACTATGTTATAGATAACCCATATAGCTAGAACAATCAAAAATAAAAATTGACTTTAGACCTATATTTTCTCTTTTATAGTGTTTCAAATTTCAACTCACCTAAAATCGATAGTTTTCATCTCCTACCACATTTTTCAAAAAAAATCTATTCTAACCAAAACAAAAATTATACATTCTGAAAGAGGACTCTCTCCTCTAGAACATCATATAATTTTTAAATTTTTTTATATCATTTAATATATTTTTGTTTCTCAAAATCGCTAGCTTTTCAAGTGTTAAAATATGCACTTTTAGAAATTTTTAATTACAATATACTATATCTAATTAAAACACTATAAAATCTATATGAAAATATTCTTGACTTTGAGCTCTATAAAATGGTGTTTTTATTTTACTAAAAAAAATCATATAAAATAGTAAGAGTTATTGAAATTTTTTGAAATAATTTTATTTCTCTAGTAATTGGATACAAAAAAGTATAAAACATGCATTAAATAGACATTTCCAATTGAAAGTGTGACACTATATATAAGTTAGCTAGAATGAATTTATCTAGATCATATGTTTGAGAAAAAAATATTTTTGGATAAAAATACTCAAATTCAGCCATTTTGATAAGTTAGCCTAAAAAGTGACACATCTTTGTACTTTTTCCCATATCATAACTCAACCTTTCCTCTAGGTGCTTTTGTTACATAATTTTGATCAAATCCTCTTTATCAATCAAACAAGTGATAGTACTGAAATCATGTAAGTAGTTATCTTACCAACAAAAAGAAGGTTTGACATCAATGACAAAACAATGATTGAAACATATTTATCATTCTTGTATCAATCTATTTTCAACGATCTCTTTCTTCAACAAGCTCCCTCTTTAGTATTGATGGCAAACCAAATTGACATGGTTAAAATAGTAAGACCAACAAAATACTAAAAAGAAAATAATTCCTTGTATTGAAATGCCTCCCTCTATCAACAACTTTTATCTTCTGAATAGGTTACACAATTATTTTCTGTGATCCTTATAACTCACTCTAAATTACTTCTTATATCTTCGTTTTACAGTATCTCCATCTTACTAGGTAGATGTTTTCAGTAGATACACTATCTTTCTCAACAGTCAGCATTTTCTCTCTCATACTATGTGCTAGGATTTTTCCCTCTTTGTTCATATTTCTCCCTTGAGGATCAATTTAACTCTTGTATTTCTCCATCATTAACAACAATACCAAAGACTTGACATCTTAATATGCAAATATGAACTTCTTCAATTTCTCTTGTGTTAGCTTTCTTATGACTAATTTGGAGTTGTAGCTCATTTATTACTTTAGGAAGCTCCTAAAGTAAGATCCACTGGATCAAATTGTAACATTTAGAAATCAACTTGTTTGATGCAAGACACTCCTTTTGTTACTCATATAACCTTTGATAGGGGTATCACCCCTAATTTACCTCTTAGATACTCATGAGCATCCTTAGATAATTCTTTTGTGAAGATAATGGCAATTTTCTGATTTGTGTTAACATATTCCATCTTCACCTCATTATCTTGAACTAATTCTCTCAAGTGATGATACTTGATTGCAATGTGCTTAGTCTTTGTGTGCATCACAAGATTATTTGATATATTTAATAGCATTTGTATTATCAAAATAAAGTGTTACTAGTTTAGTGATCTCTTCTTTCATATCTTTGAGTAGTTTTTTTATCCAGACAACTCGTATAATTTATAGCAACAACAACATATTCAGCTTTAGTAGTAGATAGTGAAGTGCAGTTTTGTTTCTTACTAGTCCATGTAACTAACCTCTTGCCTAAGAAAAATTCTCCTCCACTAGTTCTCTTTCTATCATCAACATTCTCATCCTGATCAGCATCAATATAGGCTCTTAATTCAAATTTCTCATGTTTCTTATAGTATAAACCATAGTCCTTTGTTCCTTTTAGATATCTCATTATTCTCTTTACAACCATCAAATGATTCTCCCTAGAATTAGTAGAGAATATTGCAACTATCCCTATAGATAATGCAATATTAGGTTTTCTATGTACTACATATTGTAATTTTCCAATCATAGACTTGTACAATGTTTAACTTGCCTCAGCTGAATCATCATTCTTTGACTATTTATTTCCTATCACCATAGGTGTAGTTACTATTTGGAATCCTCTAGTCCAAAATTTTTTAGTATCTCCTTGACATACTTTGACTCAATGATATATATACCATATATCATCTGATGTACTTGCAAACATACAAAGAACTTGATCCCTCCAAACATAGACATTTCAAATTCTTGCTTCATTCAATCTATAAAAGCCTTACATGATACATCTTGACCTCCAAATATGATATAATCAAAAAAAAAATTAGATTAAAAAATACCTTTTCCATTCTCTGTCTTCATGTATAGATTTTTATTATCATTAGTCATTTATAATCCAATCTTTACAAGATAATTATGGAGTCTCTCATACCATGCACTTGGTACTTGTTTCAAACCATATAGAGCTTTGTGTAATATACATACCATGTTCTTATTGTTAACATCAACAAATCCTTCTGGTTGTTCTATGTAAACTTCTTCCTCTCATATGCCATTTAGAATTATAAATTTTAATATCCATTTGGTAAACTTTGAAACCTTTGTATACAAAATAAGCAAGCAAATTTCTCACTCATTCCAATCTAGAAACAAGAGCTAATGTTTCTCCATAGTCAATTCCTTCTTCTTGTGCACATCCTTTGCAAACTAACCTTTCCTTGTTCCTTGTGACTTCACAATTTTCATCTAACTTATTTCTAAATACCCACTTGTTGCCAATCACATTTTTATCTTCTAGTCTAGGAACTAGAGTCTAAGTCTTGTTTTTCTCAATTTATTCAATCTTTGAACTTCTATGGTTTTCTCTCCAGTCCACATCTTCTCAGGCATCTTTATTAATTTAGGTTCTTTTATGCTTAGCGAGCAGGTATGATTTCTCAACTTGTTTCTTTTCAATGGTCTAGCATCTTTATCTCCAATGATTTTTGTAATGGGATGATGTCTCTTGACATATTTTGACAATCCTAGTTCATCTCTACTTTATTCATTTGGGTTGTTTACTTCAGAGTTACTATGTACAACTCTACCAGGTATTTTAGCATCTCTCTCATGTATGCTAATCTTGGAATTAGAATGTAGCTCTATTCCTGAATGCAACTTGGCATTCATATTGTGTCACTTTGTAGTTACTGAAACATGTTGTTGGTTTTTAGCATTATTTGCAGCATCTTCTTTAGTAGGAATACGTTCATAAACATATACAAATGATTTGTATTATTTTTCTTCTTTCATAGGTTCAGTCTCATGTACTTCTATATATTCATCAAATTTTACATTTGCACTTTCCACAACTTTGTAAGTGTTAGTATTTAAACACTTATAACCTTTACTTCTTATGGAATAACCTAGGGATATACCTTCTTCACTTGTTGCATCTACTTTACCATTCCTAGAATCTTTGAGAATAAAGCATTTTCTTCCAAATACTGTAAAATATTTTGCATTAGGTGAATATCCATACCATTGTTCAAAATGTATTGAATGAGTACCTTTCTTGACTTGTACACTATTCAAGGTATAGATAGTTGTACTTACATCTTCTCTCCAATATTTCAAAGTAAAATTTTTCTCTATCATGAGTGTCCTATTATTGTCCATTATAGATCTTTTCCTCCTTTCAATAATTCAATTTTGTGTAGGGGTTCTAGGATCAGATATATGTCTCTTAATACCTTCATCATTATAGAACATATCAAACTCATTTGATGTAAATTTGCCTCCACTTTCAGATCTCAAAAATTTCAAACTTTTACCTATTTCCTTCTCAACTCTTGCTAAGTACTACTTAAATGTTTGGGAAGCATCAAATTTCTATTTTAGAAACATAATTGTCTTCATTCCAGAATAATCATCAACAAGTAGCATAATATGCTTAGCTCCTTTATAGCTTTGCACTTCAATTAGTCCACACAAATAAATATAAACAATCTCTAGTATTACTTTAGACATATGATTTTTGCTCTTAAAACTTGACTATGTCATTTTACCTAACCGACATTGTTTGTACATTATATTATTAGGCTTCTTCAACTTAGGAAAACCTCTAACTTTTCTCATGTTACTAATACTAACCAAGTTATCAAAATTAACATGATATAAACTCTTGTACCATAGCCACACATCATAAAATTTTACAATTAGCATCCTTTATATCATGATAAAATAAATTACTCCTAGTTTTATCACCTTTTCGAATCATTTTTCCATTAGCATCATATATCTTAGCAATCTTGTTTTCAAACTCAACTTTACATCTTGAATTATTCAATTATGACACACTCAATAGATTGTAGTTAAGTCCTTCAACATAGTAAGTGTTATCATATCGAATCTTTTCTATGAGTTTGATAGAACCTTTTCCTTTTATCAAACATGGTGCATCATTACCAAATCTTATACTATTTCTATCATAATAAATCAAGGTAATGAACTTATTTTTATCTTTAGTCATATGATGTGAATATCCACTATTCATTTGTCATTTTTGTTTACACAAGACATAAGTTTAGTTGCCTCATCTTCATCAAATTCTTTCTTCATTGAAACATACGCCACTTCATCATCATGTTCATTAAATTCGTCTCTTGTTTCCTCTTCAAAAATGTAGCAAGACTTCTTGCCTTTATCTTTGTAATCCTTTTTGTCTTCATCTCTTCTACTTTTATACTTGTCACCAGCTTTGTAGTTCTTCTTCTCTAGACATCTAGCTACAATATGACCAACTTCATTACAATTAAACCAAATGATAGGTAATTTACCTTTAGAATTTCCTTTACCTCTATGAAATCTCCCTGCCAATAATTCTTCAAGTTGTTCTACATCCTCCTCATCTTTGTCACTTTCATTAGACACATACTTTATATTTTTCTTCTTCTTCTTCTTCTTCTTCTTATTAATTTCCTTCAATGAAAACTTCACTTTGAAAGAATATTCCATATTTTTAGGTTTGTAATTGTCACATTTAGATAGTTCAAAAGTAGTGAGTCAACCTACCAAACCTTCAAGAGATAGAGTATTCACTAGTATACATCTCAGTTCTTGTATTGTGAAAACTCTAATAACATATATATGTAGTAATGTTCTTAAGACTTTTCTTAGTACAGTATCATCATCTATTATACCAATAGCTCCTCTTATTGCATTAACAACATATCTTATCCTTGAGAAATATTGAGCAACATTTTCACCTTCTTGCATTCTCATATCATCAAACTTACCTCTAAGACCTTTAGCTTTGGCTCTTAGAACATTAATGTCTCCTATGTAGATGTTGTTTAAGTCATCCCACATTTTCTTTGCACTGTCAAAACTTTTGATATCATCAAATTCAAGATAGCTTAGGGAAGATGCAATATCTAGCATTATGTGGTTGTGTTCTTTCTTCTTTTTCATATCCTTTATAGTGAGGGCTCCAACAAGATTAACATGCTTAGTGGTAATGGTAGAGTAGACATGATCTCCAAGTCCTCCAAGGTGTAGCTTCATCAAAAATTTCTATACAGGAAAGTTATCTCTATTAAGCTTGGGCACATCTCTTTTTGACATCTTGATCTTTGTCTTTCTAGTACCTTCAAACTAGTCCTCTTAGGTAGATGGCTCTAATACTAATTTTTGGAATTCTTTAGAATAATTGAGAGGGGGAGGGGGGTGAATTAGTTATCCAAGGTCCAGATGTATAAATAAAAATTTTCATAGTTTTATGAACCCATAAAACATTAATCTTCATGCATGCATCCAAAAGGTCATGTATTCACTTAAAACTTGTAGGTTAGTGTCAAATAAATTTGCAAAAATGTAAACATGAAACATTAAAGATTTAGCAACACATTTGAAACAATGATTTATGTGGAAACCCAATTTGGAAAAAAAATACCAATAACATGCTACTTTTTTTCACTCTTCTGAAGTGATGCCCTATGAAAGGCCAACCCTATTAAAGGTTACAGTACACACTATTGAATGTGACATTGTTAAATGCCTTCAATCACCCTATTAAGAGTGGGCCTTGTCAAAGGATTTACAAATTACTATTAGGTCAACCTTAATCCAAAGGAATTACCATAGACTGATACAATTATTAGAGAGTAACAGTAAGGTTTTGATCTAATAAAAAATTACAACTCCATTTGTAGATTATATATTTCTTTTTCAGTCCTCCATTATGCTTGTCTTTGACACATTTTAGCTCTAATAGTTTGTTCACCCTTCAAGCATTCATGCTCTTAAGCCTTCTTGCTTAACATGCTAATGTAGATTCTTCACTTAGGTCACTTGATGAAGAAAACTCTTGACTCCTTGTCTTCCTTAGGTTTTTACACATAACAACCCTTGTTTCTAACCATCCATCCCTATAAATAGAGAATTATGATATTTTTCCATTCATTCTCCATCGTTCAATTTTTGGGTTAGGACAAATCAGGTAGGATTTAATGAATCTACCGCTCATTCCATATCACTTCTAGAAATTTTTCCCTTAATCCTATTTGAATTTTCCTCAAAATGGTTTACCATGAATTCTATACCACCAAGTCATCATTCTTATCTTCAACCTAGTTCACACAATCCAAGAGAATAAACTTGCCATCTAAGATCCATTGAATTCATGATCTTTCTAGTAATTTTGGCACTCAACATTAACTTGATTCTGATGCTCAGCACATATTGCATTGCTCAACATCCTTTAAAAAATTACTTGGCACAAACTAAAGTATACTGGTGCTTGGCATTAACTAAACTTTACTCGCAATCCACTATTTTGCTTGACATACACTAAAATGAACTTTTACTTCACTCCAACTAATTTTCCTGCTTGACTTGCACTAACTTTTCTCGACATTTACTATCCATTTGGTCAAGCTTGGTAGAAAAACATTGTTTAACTTGTTCTTCTAAAATTTCTTAGTGTAACAAAACTTTGCAACCTTAAGTAGATTATCAATGCACTATGATAGCACTGCCTTAGTTGATTCTTGCACTCCTTTGTATATCATAACTCAATTGTTTCTCCAAGTACTTTTTTTACATCTTTTTGATCAAATCTCTTTCTTCAATAGTGTATATGTTATTAAAAATAGGCCATAAAATATAGTAAGAGCTCTTTAAATGAATATTTTTTGAAATAATTTTATTTCTTTATTAATTAGATATAAACTAGTATAAAAACATGCATTTACTAGACATTTCTGACTGGAAAAGTGTGAGACCATATATAACCTAGCTACAGTGAATTTATCTAGATCATATGTTTGAACAAAATCAATTTCTAGATAAAAATACTTAAATTTAGTTGTTCTTATTAGTCAGCATGAAAGGTGACACAAATTTTTACTTTTACCCTTTGAGAAATTCATTCTTAATCTATTTACTAGCATATCTCTTTTTAGCATGTTTGATGATCAATTCTTTTAGTAACATTAAAACATAGATAAATGATATCATCTTTGTGCTACTGATCCAATTGCTCAAAATTTATCTCAAAGAAACCTCACTATTTTATCATTCCTTCAAAATGTCTACTAACATTGACATTTACAAATAGAATAGAGGCTGGTTTATTCTATCAACTAGAAACAAAATTGTATCTCAAACTCTATCCCCATATTAAATTTGCACCTCTTCTTGGGCTCATCTAAGTTTAGCCTTTTCTTCATTTAATACATCCTCAATATATAATTCTTGATGTTGAGGTGTATCAATGTTTTCAATGATAGTACTAGTGCAAGGAGCTAGAGCAGGAGAAGTTGCAATCATAAGATGGGTGTATTCTTCCCCCACTTTTCTCTTTCCTTTCTACTTCTATAATTTTGAAATAACTTTCTCCATTTCATTAATTTTCCTTCCTATCTCATCATAGGATTCTCATAGCTTTTCAAACTCAATGTTAAGCTCAAGGAATTTATTTTTATCTTTCTATGCAACCACCTCACCAAAATCAACCACCTCTTTATTCATGAGAGCAATCTTCTCACTATCCACATTAGTCACTTTGTATATTATCGAGGTTCCTATATATTTTACATCTAAAGCTTCCTTAAGATTAGATTTATCACTTTTTTTAATAGACCACATCACTATATTTTACCCCTATATGGGCCTCCTTGACCTCCTCCTTTGTGTTAAATTTGATCCCCTATTCTCTCTTAATAACATAAAAAATAAATGCATTACTAATGTCCCATTCTAGTAGTATAAGAACACCTAAGTCTTTTAACAATTATCTTCCCCTTTCATAGGTTATAAAACTGAAATTTTGTATCAGCTCAAATTTTATTTCCTCTACAATTTTAAATTCTTGTCTATCAAGTTGCCTTGCCTTTACCTTTCTACATTTTCCCTCAAAACTAGAAATAGTGCTTCTCCACAAAAATTGAATAGCATCCCTAGACATTATAAAATCATCATAAGTTAGAAATTTTTTGGTAGCTTTCTCTCCAAAAAGCATCTAATCTCCTTTCCTTTAAAACCGTCAATAGTGAGAGCTAAGAGTGTCATTGGGTGTTCTTCGAGCATTCCCTCCTCTATATTTGATGTTTTTATTAAAACATCATCTTGGATTCCCATTTTTTTAAATTTCTTTGTCAAGGAGTCTTCATTATCAAAATGAATGGGGGTTTGAGAAGGAGAGCACTCCTCTATCTTTGATTAAGACCCCTCTTCTAATTTTTTCCTTTTTGTTACTAATTCTGAGTGTTGGCTCTCTAAATTTTGCCTTTGGTAAACTGGCACAGGGTGTTCCCCCACATTCCCTACAACCACATATCTAGCATTCCTTTGGAGGGTGTAATACCATGGATTGATGACAACTTTATTTACCATTCTTCTTTCTACCTCCTTGGCCTAGTTTGAATAAGATCTAATATTCTCCTCAATGAGTTTATAGGATTGGACTTGAGAAATGATAGGTGCTTCTTTCTCTTGTAGAAGACATTATTGCTCTTGGATTTTAAACCATATTTCTCCTACATCTCAAAAATTTTCTAAATGAAGAGTACAGTATTTTTATTCTAACAAATTATTTTTCTCCATGGGTTCTTTCATTCTTCTAAGAAAACATTCCCTCTCTATAAGGGAATTCATGGTTATTAGTTCTTTTTCTTTCTCCAAATGTATACATTTGGCATCTTCCTCTAAAGCCTTTTTCCTCAATTGTTCAATCTCAGATAATAGCTCATTAGGATCTATAGGAGTAGTTTCTAAATCTACATGATTATCTAGATCTATTAGATTTCTTTCAACATATGCGACTTTTCTGAGGTTTTGCCTAATATAAAAGGTGTTTTATATCCCCATCATTGGTTTACTTCCTAAGAGATATTGGGTCTAAATGTAGTGTCTCTTATGGAAGATTTTTTTTTTTTGTTGGTATATTCTTTCTTCTAGTAATGGGGTAGTGAACATTTAACCTAGAAGCCTAGTATTCTTAGGCATAGAATTCAAGGATGAGGATTCTCTTTCTATAAAATCTTGGTACTACGATTGGGTTGGGGCATTATCTCATGGCTTCCATGTGTGGTTAGGATCTCATTCCTTCTTAGGTTGGTTCTTCCTATCAAACTAATGTAGTTCTTCATACACATAGACCTCTAGATTCACCTTCATATATGCACACATGTTTTTTTTTTCTCTATCTACCATTTATGACACTTAAAATATAGCACTAGCTACAAAACCTTCTACTAAGTCACCACCCATTGAGGGGAAAAACTTTTAGTATGGATAGAAAATAATAAAAAACATGAGACTAGAATATTTCACCATATATCTGATGCAAGGGACCGAAACATGAAAAATTCTATCAAGATAAAACTTTTAGGAAATGAAAACTTTCTCACATAGAGAAGGCACTACATAGATAGAACCCATGTGATGTACTTGTCAGTGTATTAGAATTTTTGAGATTCTCAAGATTTTTTTATTAAGATAGACCAATACAAGAAGTGACCAGTAGATTTAACCTTTTGTTGGCTTCTTATTTGACATAACTTTAACTGCCTTTTAAATCATGAGAATACCTAGGAGTTAGCTAGAAACCATAATGGGCAATCTAGGAAACAAATTGAAAGGAGCAACAAACAAGACTCTTTGATGTCTTCTACACTTTAAACTCTACAAAAATCAAGTAGGTATACCTAGGAAATTACTCTTTATCTCTTCAAAATTCAAAATCCCAACATGAATTTCCTTATAGAAGATAATTTCCTTATTTTCTTATAATTCTTGGATAGTAAGAGAGATGATAAATAACTTATTTATCAAACCCTAAAACTCCTTGAATCAAGTATATACTCACTTTTCAAATCTTCAACAATGAAACATAAAAGAATTGATTTATAAAAGAACTATACCATATAGACATTCTAAATTAGATCAATTTTAATGGATAACTAGTACCTTGTCTATTGGGACATTATCTAATAGGAAATTACTATTTACTTATCAGATCTATCTTAACACTTAATGAGAAGAATATAAACATACATTTCTATATCTCATTCTTAACAAAACTTTCATTGAAAAGAAAAAAATTATTTCAAATTACATCAAGCATTTACATAACTTCTTAATTTTATAAGCAAGATGTGAATTAAAATATAATTCAAAGCAAATCACAATTGAGACTGAGTAAAATTTTCTGTTAAATCTAAGATAATTAAATGATAACAAAAGAAGATACATGATTTAAAATGTATAGCCAACTTTTTGCATCTTTGTATTACTTTTATTTTAAATATACAACTCAATGCCAACAGCTATCATTAAAAACTTAATTAGACAATAAATTGTCAACTCTTTTCATTCTATCTATTGGAAGAAAACATCTATAGTATATGGATTGATTCAACAATGAACAAAACTCTATTTGACTAAATGAATCTTGAAGTACCCTTCCTCTAGCCTCAAAAACTCACTTATATAACATGAGTTGCAACAAGCTTTAGGCTTATAGGGAAAGAAAATTTGTCCTTAAAATAAAACAAAAGGTTACACAAAAAGACAAAATGTCATTGTCTTCATTGTAGAAGAAAAATATATATTCGTGGCATTTTTCTCGATAACATAATATCTCTTTTTTCCACTCCTTTATGGTGGGGCTTCTTATATTTTGTCTGTTTCTTGCTCCTCCACAATATCTAATAATTGGTCTTTATATTTTTTCTCTTCTTCAGATTGTGGGGCCACCTTTTCTTCTTCTAGTCTACTTAAATATGATTTTCTTGTGCCTGTAGTAGGTAACTAGTTGTCTCTTTCCTTAACCACATCAAATATCTTGTCTTTAATTTCATGTGTTGGTTGTGGACTCATCTCTCTAGCTCTACAATGGTTACCTAAATGGCCTTGTTAGACATTTCCTTTTCCTTAGTGGCCATGGAAATGTCCATTGATTTATCCTTGGACGCCACCAGTTGAAATTGAGGATTTCTTGTTCTCTCTTCAAAATTTATTTTCCTAATTTATTTATTCCTTCAAAATATTGTTGGAAAAAAAAATTAAAAAAATTGGACATTAACCACTTCCTCAATATTTCTAGCAAACCAAATATGATTTTATTTATTAACAACATCATTCATTCTAACATTCATTATTTCTTTCAATTTATTTTTACATTCTTCTTTATCTTTAATGTTGTTAGGGCTCTTCAACATATGAGGAAAGAGATCAAAATTCATACTAATATATTTAGATAAACTTGTTGTCAATCTATTCAATAGTATATCTCTTTTAGCATATCTAGTCATCAATTCTTTCAATAAGAGTAAAACATAGAGCAGTGATATCATCTTCCCTACTGATCCATTTGCTCAAAATTTAACTCAAATAAACCTTACTATTTTCTAATTCCTTCAAAATTTCTACCAACCTTGACATTTCAAGGTAGAGTAGAGGCCAATTTATTCTAACAACTATAGATCAAACTGTATCACTAACTCTATCCTCATATTGAATTTGTGCCTCTACATGTGTTGCTTTGAGTTTATCCTTTTCTTCATTTAATTCATCCTCAATATATAATTGTTGATCTTGAGGTGTGTTAGGGATTTTCACTATAGGCCTAGTGGGTGGAGGTGGAAAAAGAGAACTTGCAATCATAATCTAGTTGTGTTGTTCCCCCACTTTTCTCTTTCCATGCCACTTCCAAAATTTTGAAATGACTTTCTCTATTTTATTATTTTCCTTCCTCTCTCATCATAGGCTTCTAATACCTTTTCAAACTTAGTGTTAAGCTCAAGGAATTTATTTTTATCTTTCTAGGCCACAACCACACCAAATTCATTCACCTCTTTATTCATAAGAGAAATCTTCTCACTATCCATACCAGCCACACTCTCTACTACAAGTTTTCCTATGTGTTATGCATTTTAAGCTTCCTAGAGTCTGGAATTATCCCCTTTTTTAATGGACAACATCACTAGGGTCTTACGCTGTTCACTATATTTTAACCCTTTATGGAGCTCACTAACCTCATTCTCTATGTTAAATTTTTTCCCTTATTCTCTCCCAATAGCATTAAAAATTATTGCATTGCATCATCTTAGCTTTTATTTCTCATACAATTTCTAATTCATGTCTATCAAGTTGCTCTACACTTACCTTTTTGTATTTTTCCTCAAGATTAGAAATCTTTCTTATCCACAAACATTGAATAAGAGCCTTAGACTTTACAAAATCATCACCAGTCACAAATGTTTTGGCATCCTACTCTATGATAGAGTCTATTTCTTTTCCTTTCAAATCCTTAATAGTGGGGGCTAAGAGTTGCATTGGGGGTTCTTCAATAATTCCCTCCTCTATCTTTGATGTTTTTATTAAAACATCATCTTGGCATCCCATTTTTCCAATTTCTCCCTCAAGTAATGTTCATTATAGAAATAAATGGAAGTTTGAGAAGGAGAGTACTCTTCTATCTTTGATTAATATCCCTCCTCTAACTTTTTCCTTTTTGTCACTAATTCTATGCATGGGCTCTCTAAATGTTTCCTTTGATAAACTAGAATAGGTTGTGGCCCCACATTCCTTGAAACCACATATCCAACTTTACTTTGGAGGGTGTACTTCCCTAGATTAAGGACAGCTTGATTTATCATTCTTCTTTCTACCTCCTTGTTCTAGTCTAGATATGCTTTTATCACTACCTCTTTCTTTTCATTCAGGGTTTGGATGATTTCAACAAAACATGACATCAATTTGTTTACCTTATACTCTCCACTTTTATTTCTTACTTTTAATTCTCGTAAAGAGAAATAATTTCTAATTATATCCTTAGGAAAGTAAAATATATGAACATATAATTTAGCCTTAGTTATTTCTTCAAACATTTCCAAAAATCCCTCTAGATCTATAAACCTAGAGTGAGATTACACCATGTAATATATATCAAGGAAGTTAACTAGGTACCTACATCCCCCTTTGGTTAGCACAAAATTGTGAAGAACTATTAAAATAGGAAAAATTGTCCTCCTAGATCATCCTACCAATTCTATCTCTTCAATTCCTTCAATTTGTTATAAAAATTCAGAAACTCCTGCCTTCAAGAGCACTTAGTAGGGAAGGACATAGGGCTTCCCTTGGAAGCCATACACTCTAAAAAATAGTAGATACTAAATATGGGATAATATCTCTCCTATTTTCACTCACCTATAAACCTTTAGCATGATCCTTAGGCCTAATTGGCTCTAGTAAGTGTTTAGGAATTTGAGTGGTGTCTTGAATTAACAAGTCGTCATCTTAGATCCAAAATATCTATCAAAATGAACACTCACTTGTAAACCTTTAGCATGATCCTTAGGCCTAATCAGCTCCAAAAAGTGTTTAGGAATTTGAGTGGTGTCTTGAATTAACAAGTCCTCATCTTAGATGCAAAATATCTATCAAAATGAACTAAATAGGCATATGTGACTTTCCAAGTCATATCAACAATCTAGAGCTAGATCGGTAGCTTCTCTCCATCCTTTCCTTGTTCTAGTTTCATGTATTTTGAAAATACAAAAACACCCTTAAATAGACACATATACATCAAAAGGGAATATGAGCCAAAAGGTTTGTCAACCTTACTCTTTCTTATGAAAATCACCCCATTATGAATCTCTGCAGCTAAAAGGGAAGAAAAATTAAAAATAACACTCATTCCATTCTCTAGAATTTGGGCCATCATAAAAACTAAGGATCCTAGAATGTGATCATGTTCATCCATGCAAAAAATATTGGAAAGGAAAATAAAGAGATCCTATGCCCTAGGGTTGAAATATTTCTTAAATAGGGGCTTTGGGGTAGAATGTGTTACTAGTGTTAGATGCTCTATCTTTACAAAATGTTCCTACAATGGTCCACCTTGAAGGTATATTCTTTATGCATCATACTATTGGATACAATTATCTAATTATGTGTTGTCTTGGATGTTACACAAATATCATATTAGTTGGTAGCTAGTGCTTACTGAGCTCACTTGGTCAGCAAGGCAATGTTCCTTGTCTATCGAGTATTCCTAGAGATTACTCTACATAGATAGTGTCTACCGAGCTCACTCAAGCATCCAAGGAAATTAGGGTAGAAAGTAGTGTTGACCGAGTTTTCATGGTTAGTGAAGGAAAGTTGGTCAGAGTCAGTGGTCACCAAGTTCACTCAGCTTCAAAAGGATTTTGCAAGTTTACAATGTTAACCAAGCTTCAGTTGGTTAACACAAGAAATCATTTTAGGATCAATGTTTACCAAGCAGGGTTGGCCAATGAAGGATTTTGTTGATTTGAGAAATGAAGTTTAATTATTTTAAGTATTGATTGCAGCTAATTGTGGTAATAATTATTGGTCATTGTAATTTTTAATTGAGCCAACTTGATAATCTAAATGGTATAAATATAAGGTCAAGTTGAGATTCCAATGTATGAGTGAGTATGAAAGTGTATTAATTGAGAAGGCAAGTGTGAGTGAATTTGAAGGATGGTCAGATATCCTTGAGGAGAAGCAAAATTATATTCAATCAAGAAGGATCTAGTATGAATCAGAATATAGATCTATAATCAGCAATCTAGTTGCATCTCATTTAGGTCATTTCATTGTCATGTTCTTACCATTGTAGCAGTGTTTCCAAAATGTCTTAGTAGATTTGGTTTAACAGCCAGTTGTAAATCCTCTAACAAGGTGAAAGTTCCATTGAATTGTTTTAAATACCTCTTGCAAAGGCCACTGCTAATAGGGTGATTAAATCCTCTAGCAAGGTCACAACTAATAATGTGTTTTGTAACCTTTAACTAGGTTGAGTCATAACAGAGCTCACTTCAGAAGAGCGAAAATCCATAGCTAGTTACTTGGTAATTTTTCCCATATTGGGTTTCCATGTTAAATCTAGTGTCTCATGTGTTCATGTTATTTCTTCAATGCTTGCATGTTAATCATTGGGAATGTTTAGAATCTGTTAAAGCATAACATACACTACATCTACTGTGTTATAGCAATTTTTGTATGTTTACCAAGTGGCAATAGTAACTAGTTTTATCTGACATCTAAGCGATTTGTGGATATGTTTTGTTGGTAACCCCCCCCCCCTCTTAGTTACTCCGTCTATATTTATAGGAATTGGTATCGAAGATTTTGGTGCTTGTAGGAAAGGCTTTAAGGACCTAAGCTAAAGATTAGGATGTCTTACAAGATAGAAATTCCAAGGCTTAATAGAGATAACTTTTCAGCATGGCAAGGTCTCATGAGACTTCATCTAGCTTCCATTGGTGATTCAAGATTGAAATACCTTGATGAAAAATACACAACTTCTTCTGTTACATTATTTGTTGGTGACATTGCTGATAAAAAGACTCATAACACCATGATAATAGACATTGCATCTGCTCTAAACTATGAGGAATTTGATGATATCAAGGACTGCAAAACCACCTTTGAAATGTGGAACAAGCTAAAGGACATCTATGGTGGTGATGAAAATGTGAGGAGAACAAAAGAAGAAAGCCTTAGAGGACAATTTGATCAAATGAGAATGAGAGAGGATGAAAACATTGCCAAATATGTTGAAAGGATCAAAGCAAGTGTCAGTGCAATCAAAGCTTCTAGAGGAGAGATCAAGGAAGAAACAATTGTAAGTAAAGTTCTTAGAACATTGCTTCCCATTTATGTAATTAGAGTATCTACAATTCAAGAAAGAAGATGTGAGACAAATCATAAGATAAATTTTGATACCTCAAGAGGAAGATTGACACCCTTTGAGGTAGATAACTATGACAATTATGTTTTAGCTTCAAAGAATATTGAATATGCATTTGAGGCAAAGATTTGACTTAAGGAAAAAGGCAAGAAAATAAAGGACACTCAGTCAGAAAGTGAAGAAGAATCAAAGGAAAGTTCTAATAGTGATCTTGTAGTTGTTGAAGCTCTACCTACAAAGAAATATTCTAGAGGTAGAGGAAAATATAAAGGTAAAGTTCTCCTAATCTATTTTTCATGTGAAGAAATTGGTCATATTGCAGCTAGGTGCCCAAACAAAGAAAACAAGAATGAGAAGAAAAGTCACAAGTGCAATAGCAAGAAGCATTCCAAATCATTCAAGGATAAAGGTAAGAAGACATGTTTTATGGCTAAGGATTCTGATAATAGTGAGGATGAAATAGTTTACATTGTTGTGAAAGATGAATTTGATGATGATGATGAAGATAAGATGGCACTTATCTCTCATGTGAGAAAAAATCATACATGGATCATAGATAGTGGATGTTCACATTATATGACTAGTGACAAAACAAAGTTTCAACACTTTGAGGACTATGATGGTGCTAGTGTAAGGTTTGGAAACAATAAACCTTGTTTCACAAAAGGGAGAGGTTGAATCTCATTAACCAAAGAACTTGTATGTGATAATGCCTATTGGGTTGAAGGACTAAACATAATTTTTTGAGTGTAGCACAGCTAATCAATATTTGATTCAAGGTGGAATTCATGCATGGCAAGGCAAGACTACTAGATGAAAAAGGAAAACTGATTGGATTAGGCAAAAAAACAATAGGAAACTTATTTTATCTTGATCTTGGTGAGTGGTCATGTTTTATTGCTCAAGTTGAAGAAAGTTGGTTATGGCACAGAAGGTTATGTCATGTTAATTTTGATAACATGGTTAAAATAAGAAAATTCAGGAAAGTAAGAGGCATTCCTAGTTTAAAGAAACTTGATGTTGGTCTATGCAAGAATTGTCAGATTGGCAAAATGGGAAGACTAATTTTAAAAGAAAAAACTATCAATCTGAAGATATCTTGGAAATTACGTATACTGATTTGTGTGGACCTACTAGAATTAAGAACTATAGTGGAGAAAATTTTTTCATTCTTTTTATTGATGGCTACTCTAGAATGATGACTATTATGTATTTAAGAGAGAAGTCAAAAGCATTTGAGAAATTCAAATGGTATTTGGCAAGAGTCAAGAAGGAAATAGTGAAAAGATTGAAATGCTTAAGATCAAATAGAGGTGGTGAATTCAAGTCCAATGAGTTCAATGACTTTTGTATTGAAAGAGGAATCAAAAGATAAGTATTAGCCCCTGGAACTCTTGAGCAGAATAGAAAAGCTGAAAGAAGAATAGATCTATCATGGATTGTTCAAGGACTCCAATGATTGAAAAGAACATTGCTATCAAATACTGGAAGGAAGCTATCAGTACTGCAGTTCATACCTTAAACAAAGTATAGTTGAAGAAGGATTCATATAAAACTCCCTATGAGTTATAGTATGTCTATAAACCCAATATAAGTTACTTGAAAGTATTTGGAAGTAAATCTTATATCTTGAAAGAATCTAGAAAAGGAAAACTTTATGTGAAAAGTGATGAAGGCATATTTTTGGAATATTCTTTCAAGAGTAAGGCATATAGATGTTTGAATTTTTCTACTCATAAAATAATAGAAAGTGCACATGTCAAAATTGATGAGTTTGCAGAAAGGAATAAAGAAGAAAGCAAAAAGGAACCAGAGCATTACATGAGATTTATTTACATTCGACCTTATACATTGCTAGATACATCTATCAATCAAGAGACTTCTACTCTTGGATCTTCCTCAGTCACTAAGTTGCAAAAAGTTCAAACCAAGCCACAAGGACCTAAGTCATATTCTGAAGCTACCAAGAAAATGCCTACCAAGTTTGAACAACCAGAACCTAAAGTTGAAGTTCACGAGAATGAAAATGTAATTCATTCAAAAGGAAAAGAACCTACATTGGCCAAGTACATTAGGAGGTATCATGCACCAGAATAAATTATTGGAGATAAATCAGAAGGTAATATGACAAGAAGTAAGCTAAAAGCTACATGTTTACTTTCTAATTTTGAACATAGAAATGTCAAAGATGCATTGGAAAATGAAATTTGGATTGAGGATATGAATGAAGATATAGAGAAAATAGAGAAGAACAAAACTTGGACTCTTGTACCTAGGCCTAAAGATAAAAATGTGACTGGAACAAAATGGGTATTCAGGAATAAGTTGAATGAAGATGGTAAGGTATCAAGAAACAAAGCTAGATTGGTGTGTAAGGGTTACTCTCAAAAAGAAGGAATTAATTATGGTGAAACTTTTTCTCTTGTTACAATATTGGAAGGTGTCAGGACCTTACTTGTACATGTACCACATAAATAATTTAAGGTATATCAGATGGATGTTAAATCTACATTTCTCAATGGTATTCTTGATGAAGAAGTCTACATTGAACAACCTAAAGGTTTTGTTGATCTAGAAAAAAGGGACATGGTATGCAAATTACAAAAAGAATTGTATGGCCTAAAACAAGCCCCTAGAGCATGGTATGAGAGATTTCATAACTACCTTATTCAAATTGGTTTCCGAAGAACTAGTGATAATAGTAGTTTGTACATCAACGAAGGAACAAATGACAAGATTGTTTTGGCAGAAATATTTGTGGATAATACTTTATTTATAGTGAATGATGATCTATGCAAATAATTTTTAGAGGAAATGAACAAAGAATTTGAAATGTCTATGTTTGGTGAGATTAAGTTCTTTTTTGGTCTTCAGATACAATAAAGCAACAATGGTATCTACATAACTCAATCTAAATATATCAGGTAGATACTCAAAAAGTTCAGTATGGAAGATTCAAAACCAGTTGGAACTTTCATGTGTACTGGACTAAAGCATACCAAAGATGATGACTCAAAAGAGGTAGATCAGACCTTATATAGATCAATGATTGGAAAATTATAGTATGTAGTTCATACAAGGCCTGATATTACTCTTGTAGTTGGTATAGTGGCAGAATTCTTGAAAAAACCTAGAGAAAAGCATATGATGGCAATCAAAAGAATCCTATGATACTTGAAAGGTACTGAAGATTATGGTTTGTGGTATAAATTTGGAGGAAATCTAGGCTTAAAAGTGTTTATTGATACTAATTGGGTAGGAAACATTGATGACAAAAAGAGCACAAGTGGTGGAGCATTCTTTCTTGGAAAAAGGTTGGTATCTTGGACAAGCAAAAAGTAAAATTGCACATCCCAATCTACAACAAAAGTAAAATATGTTGTAGTAGAAGGGAACCGTTCTAATATTGTTTTGTTTAAATAGTTGTTGGAAGGCATGAAGGCTGAGTTCAAAGAACCAATTTTCATGCTTTGTGATAATACAAGTGCAATTAACATATCAAAGAATCTAGTGATGCATTCCAAAACCAAGCACATTTCTATAAATACCACTTTGTTATAGAATTGGCACTAGAAAAGGAAATTAGATTGGAATATGTCTATACAAAAGAATAGATTGCAAACATATTTAATACCAAGCCATTACCTAAGGATGAATTCTTGTATCTAAGAGTAAGTTAGGGGTCATTCCCCTATCTGAAGCTCACTAAAATAAAGTTTTAGTGATGCATCAATAGAAATCAAGTTGAAGATCTATTAGTTGATGCAACATAATCAAGAGAACATTTCATATGAATTAGTATTCAATGCACATTAATATTCATTTGGTATGTGTTGTCTTTGGCATGTGTTGTCAAAGAGGGACAGTTTACTATCATATCTTTCTGGAATTTGTTTGAAGGAGAGTTTACTCTTTCTAAAATTTGTTTGGAGAAGAAGCTATGTAATTCCTTCACAGAGGGAGATTATTGTATTAGAGAAGTTTGTGGCATAAAATCTAAGAGGGAGAAACTTTATATCAGAGAAAGACTTGTTTTCAAATTTCATTGTGCTATGACATGTTGTGTTGCCATCAATGCCAAAGAGGGAGATTGTTGGATACAATTGTCTAATTATGTATTGTCTTTGATGTTACAAAAATGTCATATTAGTTGTTAGCCAATTCTTACTAAGCTGACTTGGTTAGCAAGAAAATTTTCCTTATCTACCAAGTATTACTAGAGATTACTTTGCATAGATAAAGTCTACTCATCTTACTTGGGCATCAAAGGAAATTATGGTGGAAAGTAGTGTTAATTAAATTCTCATGGTTAACAAAAGAAATTTGGTTAGAGTCAGTGATCATCGAGTTCACTTGGCTTCCAAAGGATTTTGCAAGTTCATAGTGTTAACCAAGCTTATGTTGGTTACCACAAGAAATTATTTTAGGATCAGTGTTTATCGAGAAAGGTCGAGCAATGAAGGATTTTGTTGATTTGAGAAATGAAGTTTAATTATTTCAAGTATTGATTCCAACCGAATGTGGTAATAATTATTGGTCATTGTAATTTGTAATTGAGTTGAATTGATAATTTAAATTCTATAAAGATAAGGTCAAGTTGAGGTTGCAATTTATAAGTGATTATGCAAGTGTATTGATTAGGAAGGCAAGTGTGAACAAATTTGAAGGATGGTAAGATATCCTTGAGGAGTAGCAAAGTTATATTTGATCAGGAAGGATCTAGTATGAATTAGAATAGAGATATGTAATCATAAATTTAGTTGCATCTCATTCAGGTCATTTCATTGCTACTTTCTTACCATTGTAGTAGTGATTCCAAAGTCTCTTAGTAGAGTTGGTTTAATGGCCAGTTGTAAATCCTCTGACAAGGTGACAATTCCATTGAATTGTTCTAAAGACCTCTTGCAAGGCCACTCCTAATACAATGATTAAATCCTCTAACAAGGTCACACCTAGTAGTGTGGTTTGTAACCTTTTTAACCTGGTTGGCACCTAAGAGGGATCACTTCAGAAGAGTGAAAATCAGTAGCTAGTTACTTGGTGGTTTTTCCCAAATTGGGTTTCCATGTTAAATCTGGTGTCTCATATGTTCCTGTTATTTCTTTTATGATTGCATTTTAATCATTGTAAATGTTTAAGATCTGTTAAAGTATAACATACACTACAGCTATCGAGTTAGAACAATTTTTGTATGTTTATTGAGTGAAAACAATAATTAGTTTTATCTGATATCTAAGGGATCTTTGGATATATTTTTTTGGTAACTAATTCACCCCCCCTCTTAGTTACTCCATCTATATTTCTAGCAAATACCTAGTCTAAAAATTATCAAAGCCAATCTTCTCATCTAGAGAAAGCTTAGGGTTTCACATAAAAACCTCTCTAATTACATCAGGTTTCACATCAAATATATTTTCTCTAATATTTTTTTCATAGCCTATAGCATAGGGTCATACCTCTTTCCTAATATTGTGAGAAGATTGCCAACCATGAAGACACTTGGTGCAACCAAATTTCCAATGTCAAAATCCCAAACATTGCTTAGTGGTGTATCATGGTTTCTTTGTGAAAACTATTTCCTAAATAACTCCAAACCCCCCATTGATGTTTTTGCATCTCTCAATCAATTTTATTAGTCATAAAGACCCTCATCAATGTTTTGTCTAGGTCTTTTCAGGATCAATTATCTTCCATTTGTAGTTTCATTTGTGGAAGCAGGAAATTGTTCAAGGAAATCATCATGTACATTCCTTAATTGATAGTCTATTTTCCTAGAGAATTTCCTTTATTGAGGCATCTTATCAATTAAGATAATTGAAATAGAAAAACTTTTCACAAAAAATGTCTTTGCACTTACTCACAATATTATGATTACAACAAGAAAAAAATTGTCACAATAATTCATAGTATGAAGGCTGAGAAATCTAGTCTTTATTTACTCTTCTTTGATCCTACTTTATGTTGTACCAGATGACAAAATGAAATATAGAATTTATGCTGAATTCACTCACATAAGGTTCTCTTGATTCACCATTAATGTTTGAATAGTTGAATTGTGTATGCAATGCAAGGAATTCGAAAACTCACTATTCATCTTAAAGAAATACAATGACTACATTTTAAACTTGATGTTATCTCATCCTTCTACTGAGTAGGACATTTGTTAGTTTCACATTTTTTTGCATTCATTACACATCATGAGCTTAAAATTTTTGACATAACTACAACTATCAATCTATTTTTGATCAAACAATCCATCACACCTATGGATTCTTGGAAATTCTTTCATAAAGTGGTCCCATTATGAACACATGTCACTGTGTCTCTATATTGATTTGGGTAATCTTCCCACACTTCCATTTTACAAGATTACAACAACCCTCAACTAAATTTGCATTAGATGATAAGAAACTTAATGTTTTCTATAGGAAATAGGGCCTACTAAGATAGGTCACTTCATCACTTCTTATCTTTGGTTAAAAACCTTTCATGTTTCTTTTCTGACTTTACAAATACCATAGATCTTAAAACTAATCTATGGCTAAGAAAAATGCCCACTCTTCAGATCTATTCAGTGAAAATGGACCCACTAGGATATGCACCAAATGCTCACTTTATCAGACTTTTTAAATACCCCACATCTTGATTTCGCAACAATGTGAGAATCGTTAATCTTGTCTTTGATCAATGATTAATTTATTTTTCATACTACTCCATTCTTTTGGGGGACCATAGGGACACTTGGAAATACCTCACATTCTTGCATTTCTTAAACATTGAACACTTTCATTTTGTGAGCATGCGACAACCTTTGGTATGAATTTTCATCCACAGACAAGAAGTTACCAAAAGAAATGCTTTTCTAGAGTTGAGGACCAACCATGGCATGATAGCTAAAAAATAATGACAAAGTTTTTAATGGATTCTTTTATTGGCCCACATTGTCCATGCATCAAAATATCACTACATGTCACATTTGCTAAACTATGCACAACTTTATTAAGTGATGAAATGATAGTCATTGATCTTAATATGATCTAAGGGCCAAGATTAAAATTGTAGATTATTGCATTCCTTTGATCCCACAAAACAGGTGTCAAATCCAACAATTTTGCATTTTTTAATGAGAAAAAACTTTCATAAAGTGATAAAGTGAATTTCATAGATCTTTAGGTAGATCAAGGGTGGTTGGGAACAACTCGTCACTTGACTCAAATAGGAACGAGACCTAACCAGGGCATAAACATGGGTAGAAGAAATAAAAGGAAGCCCAAAAATTAAAAAATAACAAATAAATAACCCTATTAAGGATTTAAAATATAATATGAATAATGGGGATGTGTTGATGATGCAGGATGGTGTGCACGCGATTTTTGGATTCTGCTAGCGCCATCGTGCCCTAGCTACTGCAAAAATTGGTCTACTTTTTGGCTGAGTAAGGGGTGACATCTTTGGTCTAATATCTCTACCTTGGCCAGTGCTGGTTGATTAGTTGTCTAGGGTGTCCAAGTTGTGGGAGAGCTCTTTGTGTATTAAATTTTGTTGCATCTTGTCATTGGTTGGGGCTGTGGTGGGTTGAGATTGGTGGGGCTTTTGCCCCATTCCCTCCTCACTTAGCTGAACCCTATTTCAATTTTGAATGAAGGATTGAGGCTTGCCCTCCTCCTAGCTTCACATTGATGATGCGGTGATGGGGGAGTCTTCAGCTTCATTGCATGCTAATATCAAGAATTTGAATTGTAAGCCGCAAATAAGGGATGGTGTCTCTTCTCCAAATGGGGGGTTTCGACTAAAGAAAGTGAATGGATGTTTGCATAGAGTTGAGGACCAGCCAATTTTGGTTATACAACTTGAACAAGTGTCAGAAGATGTTGAATATTGGAGCAATCATGCCCTTATTTGTAAGTTTTTGGGTCTTCACCTTTCCTTTCCTATACTGGAATCCTAGGCTCGTCGGATGTGCAACCCAAAAGGAGATATGGGAATTCTGTTAGTAGCCAATAATTACTTTATGGTCATCTTTAGAAGCATGTCAGATAGGAATAAGGCATTTGAGGTGGGACCATATTTCTTTAACCACATGGGGCTTTTCATCAAGCCCTGGCATATGGGCTTTAACTCAGCTGAGGAAATTCCCTCAAGAGTTTCAGTGTGGATCCGCTTACCAAGGTTGCCTTTGGAATTTTGGAGAGAAGATATTCTACACTCAATCTCGCTACTTCTTGGGAAACCTATGGGTTCAACTACACAAACGCAGGATTGTAAGGTAATTTTCTTTTCCTATATTTGCGTAGAAGTTGATTTAAATAATCTATTGCCAAATTCTATGGAAATTTGCATGGGATCATTATCTTGGATCCAACAATTGGACCTCGAGACCTTACCATTTAGATGTAGAATTTGTCATGAATATGGGCATTTATATCATAATTATGCTAGGAACAAGTCCCCCACCTTGGTTCCTCCTGAACCCCCTGGGGACAATAAGGGGAAGGCTACTTCATCTAGGGGATTTGTTGATAGTGAAGGATTTACTTAGGTCAAGTCTCACAACAAAGGTAAAGTAAAGAAGAGAACTTGGAGGGATCGACGGATCGATGACACCTTTAACAGGTTTAAGGCTCTTGAAGATTTGGCACAAGAAGAAGGTACCCCAGTTGAGCTTCTTTCGGAGGCTAAAGGGAAGCTAGAGATTCAAGTTGGGGATATGCAAAATGAGGATCAGATTCTATTTTTAGGGGATCAACAAGCTAGATAGTTGGATATTGATTTGCCTGCTCTTGTGTAAAATATCAGAGATATTGGTGATTCAAAGGGCTTGATGCATCCTATTGTGGTGGCTCCTATTTCCAATAGGCCCAAGGGGTCCCCAGACTATCCAAAGGTCAATAAGGCTCCTCTTGTCTTAGGCATATAGAAAAACTCCTTCAAAAAGGGGTCTTTGGATAAACCAATAAAGTGGCAGGAAGACTGATCAGGAGAAGGTGAAGATAATGGGTGAAAATTTGGTTGAGTTTGGGTCTGTGAAACCCATTGATTCTCACTTCTCTCACCCCCATACATGATTTTGTTGTCATGGAATGTAAGGCGGTTGAACAGCATCCCTAGACAAAAGGTTATTTGCAAATTAATTGAGTCTCAATCTCCTAATATGATCTGTATTCAGGAAATTAACCTTTCAATAGAGGGATTGGCTAACTATGACCTGTGTATTTGGCCTCAAGGCTCTTGGTAGGGATTTGGTGCCTTGAACAATTTGGGAGGGGTGGCTTTCTTCTAGGACCCTAGAAAAGTGTCCCCCTTATGGTGGGTCTCTAATCGATTCTCCATCTCTTTGGTTGCTTCAAATTTTGAAACTAGAGAAAGATGCCTTTTTTCCAATATATATGCTCCTACTGATTTTGCAAGTAAATCAAATTTATGGGCTCATATCAGATTCATCTAGTCCCTAGACCCCTTTCTCCCATGGATTTTGGATGGAGACTTTAATACTATCACTAGTTTGGAGGAAAAATGAGGTGGGTTAGCTAGGTTAAACCCATCTTCAAACTTGCTCAAGGATATGATTGGCTTTTTGAATCTCATTGATGTGAAGACATCTAATGGTGTCTTTACGTGGAATAATCAAAGATGTGGGGGTGAGGCTATCTTTGAAAGGCTTGATAGATTCTTGGTTTCCTGCTATTGGATGAACAATAGGTGGATCAGCAATTCTAAAATTTTTGACTAGAGGGGCTCTCACCACTGGCCCACTAAGCTTTCTATCACCTCTTACAGTGTCACCAAATGACCCTCCTTCAAATTTTGGCTAATGTGGCTTAGAGATATATCTTTACCTAAGCTTATGGTGGATTGGTGGTATGAGGGGAAGCCTACCCATGGAACGAAAATGTACACTTTTAGTAAGAGGCTTCAACATGTGAAGTACAGGCTTAAGAGATGGAATAAGCATCACTTTGGAAATCTCCAATCTCAAAAGGTAGCTGCTCAAACCAAGCTACATATTATTACCCATTTGATTAGGGATTCGAGCATGACATCTAATTTGAGTAGAGCTAAAATCTCAGCTCTTAAGGAGTTGGAAGAGTGGGAGCTATAGTGCCTACCCTTGTTCACATCTTCTCTGGACATATTATTGCTATTGTTATCAAACTTTGATGGACTAGTTCATGTAGATGGATTAGTGGTATTGTTTTGACACTATCAGACATTATATTATGGATTCAGTTATCATGTGATGAGATCATTTAGACTTCACATTTCATGTATGTATGATGATCACTATATTGTTTTTAGTTACTGCTGATGATTAGTTAGATGGTTGATTATCTTATGTGCTTTATTATGGATACTTACCCCATACTTGCATGTGTATGGTGTGCGTGTTTTCTTATTGTATGGCATTTCTGATGTGGTTAAGGGAGTCATAGTCACCTGCTTAGTCAGGATCTACACGATGCACCACTTCCTGCCATTGCCTGTTTAGCTTAGCACTATATATTTTGTATGTACATGCATGGCTTTTCTGCAGGTTACAGGTACCGAGTATCGACTTCCCTGAATTGCCAGGATGAGCGTACCCTATTATAATATCTCAATGATAAGAGAGGGGAGATAAATTCTCAAGTCCAAATCCCAAACCCTAAAACCATTTGTCCTAGTGAGTTAGGACAAGTATCTGAGTTGAGTACCCACTGAATGTGTCGGATGACATATTTTGTAATTTTTAATCTTTTAGACTGATTTGGTATGAATTTTTCTATGATGGGTTTTCATATTTTATCATGAAGGTCCATGGTGAATTTTTTATTAACTAAGTTTTAATAAATAGATTTAATTAACAAATTAATTATTTGAGATATTAAACATCATGATTTTGATATTTTGATTATTAATTAAAGGAGAATTAATTGAGAGAAAAGAATTAAATTAAAATAAAATTAGAAATTAAAAATAAATAATAAATTATAAAATATTAATTAATTAATAAACAAATATTAATAATAAAAGTTATAAAAAAATTAAAATAAAAGTTATGAAGATTAAAGTGGGAGTTATAAATATTTAAATGGAAATTAATTTAAAAGTTATTGGAGTAATAAGTTTGCATGGGAAATAATGCAGTTCCCTATTTTTCATGTGTCAACAACACAAGGGTTAGTGCATCAATTGAGCACATGGAGTCTACAACCCTAGGGCTTATCTAAAAGGCTGGAAATAGGTCCATGCTTAGTTGGCGATATCTTCCAGCTGATTCTAGAAGCATTCTAGGGTTATCCGTAAGCTCTTTATATTCAGGAATTCCTTAATAGCTTGGGAGATAGCGGGGACATAGCGTGGATAGTATGGTTAGCGCGGAGAATAGTTGAGGCATTGGAGGATTCGAGAAAATTCTGAAGAAGGGAAGCTTGCTCTGTGGGTTGTCTGAGGATAAGCGAGTTTAGCATCAGAATCCAGGTATATTCTTGTAATTTCATTATGATACTTCTGCATCTTGCTTTCCCCTGTCTTCTTCGTATTTTCCATATGTCTTCATTGTGCATTCTCAATTTGGGGCAATTAAGTTTTATTTAAGGATTCTATATGTTTAGATCTGAAAATAATATGGACTAGGGTTGCAATTTCATGGACAAACCCATTAGAATTAGTCATCAGAGAAATTCTTAAGAGAACAAGTTCATAAGGAGGTTCTGAAAATGAAAGCTTGTAATTTTATAAACAATCTGAGATTCTGTATATTATATATATATACATATATATATATATATACATAAACCTTGTTATATATATATATACATACATATATATATATGATATGTATTTATATAATTGTACCCTTATTATGGCGGAATCACAACTTGTTAAATCGCGCTGCGATTGTTTGATTTAATAAAAACTAATGCATATTGGGTGGGGGCAGAATTCGCACCCCGTACCCATGTATTTAAGGGGCGTGTGGTACCTGCTGCGCAGTGTACCCACGACTGCAATGGTCGCAGGGTACCCACGGCAATAGTCACCATAGTGACAGTCGATGGCTTAATCGATTCGGCTTTGATTCTATGGAAACTTTTTTAATTCGATTTCCTTTATGAATCGAAAATTAATAATATTTGGTTTCATTTTTTTTATAAAATGCAAAAATATTAAATATTATATTATATATGTATGTATGTATATGTTTAAATATAAAAATATATATATATATATATATGTATATATGTAATATATATATATTAAAAGATTTAAAGTTGTTAATAAAAGATTTATAAATTCATCTCTTTTTAATGATGAATAGTTTTGTAATTTTATAATTTTAACTATTATGAATTAATAGTTTAGGATTATAAGATAAATGAAGCATATGAAAGTTAAGTTAGTGGAAACGTCTTTTAAATGTTATAATTGGAAAACTGAAGTTTAGAGGGAATTTTTAATCCATCCAAAAAATTAATACATGGAAAAACGTAGGAAAATGTTCTTTCTCTAAACTTGGAATTACAAAAACTAAGATTATGCATATGAATTCAAATTTGAAAACTTAGCAAACCAAAAACATGTGTTTACATTGTGTATTCATTATACTAATGTTTTGGGTCTTGGGTTGACTAGTGTTGACCGGTATAGGACGTCTACCAGAGGCTTGGGGGTTATGTGAATGTGATGTCTTGATGATGTTTTAATTCGATCTTTATAAACCCAACCATGATTATGTGATGGAATGCTCTATGAATTGATTGTGAATACTGATTGTTATAGTTGAGATTTCTTATGTCTGGAACCCTTGACTTAACCATTATTTTGGTCATCGATCAGTTGTCCTTGGATATATTCTAGTCGCCATGGTGGGACTAATATGTGGATTTATTATTGATGATGTCATGATGTGACATGTGTTGACTCAACCATTTTGGAGTCTTCGATCAGTATGATTTTGAGATATATTTTGGTTATTGAGAACCAATGGATATTTTGATTATCAGTGATACTTCAGTTGCCAATAGAGATCTGTTGTGTTCATGATTTTCTATGGATGTTGCTCATGGTGATTTGATGCTTTTATGCATATTTAATGATTTTTAATCATGGATATTTGTTGATTCCTTATTATGGTGATTTTGTGGACTTTCTTTATGATTATGATACCATGAGCACTAGGGTAGGATATCTGCATGTAGTGTCAGGAATTGGCTTGCAATGGGGGCCGGGGCCCTAAGAGGCTGCCAGGGTAACTCATTGTAAGTTGGTTAATAAGTGATAAAATTCACACACTTAATACTAACTGAATGAACCTAAAAAGATAAGAGTTTTGGTTCTCGCCCATGCCTTGAGTGCTTGTATAGGCTAGGATGGGAGTAGAGAGAATGCATGGTTGCGACCTTGCATTCCATAATATGCCTTGTCAGTATGAAAGGATACTAGTGGCCGCATGAGATCTGGATGGACCCGTGGAGTTTAGCTAACTACCAGGGTAACTTGTACAAGATAAATGCGATGACACTTTCCCGCTTGCATAGTAGGTTCCTACATGTTATTGTGTGCCTCTGGGAAGTAGATGTCTGTTTTGTGTTTGGAACCTTTGAGTTAGTATACTTTTAGGATTCCTGGACTTTAGAGTCGTGTGCTATGTGGTTTTGATAACTTGTTTTGGGACTTGAGATTATCTCCTCAGCACGGTGGGAGTGGATCACTTACGTACCATGCGGTCAGGTGGTAGTGTATTTTCCACTCTTATCATTTGAGATTCATTGAGACTTTGTGGTTAATGCATTCTTCGTGATGGTGGATATGTATCCTTTCATTGATGATTAGCATATATTAGATGATGATATCGTATGCTTTACTTTTTATGTTAGTAGGATGTTAGGAGTGACATTCCTACTATGATAATACTGATGACCTCTTCGATGCTTGGAATGTTACGCACGGAGGGATGGATAGGATCCACAATGGTCTAATGATGCTATTAACAGTTGGGAGGAACTGTGCACTTAGTTTATTTATTTGATCTTTCTGATAGATGTAAATGGCTTTTATGATGATGTATCATGAATATCATGTGATTATCTTTACTTTAATATATCATGGATTGAAATAGGATGATGTACCTTATTCTACATGTGTATATTCTTTTAAGCCTTCATACCCTGTGACATGTATAGTGGATGAATGAGCTGTTGGATATGTAATAACTGAACATTGGACTTATCATATTATTTCATGTGGATGTTGTACTAGATGGATCCATGTAAGTAATTCACGTTAAGGGGATCTTAAAGAATGTAATCTGTTGTATATGTTAATTTTACTCTTTAGATGGACATTGCTATTGCTTCCGTTATTGTGCATAAGTTGTTTGTGGTAGTGACTTTTTTTTATAAAAAAAAAATGCTACCAAACTTAGTGAAATACTAGGTTAATTCTTTGGATCCCTTGACGGGCCATTACAGGAGCTTTAGGAGGAGATTTTTTGGAAGTAGAAATCTCATGTGGATTGGCTACAAGAAGGGGATAGGAACACTGCTTTCTTCCACAACTCGGTGAAGGCTCAAAGATAAGGTAATTTTATCTCCTCTCTTGTTTCATCTGATGGTGATTGGATCTCATCTTGTGGAGAAATCTCTAGGGAAGCTGTCAATTATTTTTCTAATCTTTTTACTAGAGATGCTCTTCCTGCTTAGATTGAGGAGCGTGCCATTTTGGACTATATCCCCCTCTTGGTTACTACTGAGATCAATGAGTCCCTCTTAAGTCCTATATGGTTATCGAAGCTTGAGAAATTTTTTTTTAATATGAAGAAAGGCAAGGCTCCTAGTCGAGATGGCTTCCCAATTGAATTTTTCTAGGAGTTCTAGGAAATAATTAAGTTTGATCTCCTTGAAGTGGTTTAGGAATCTCATAGAAATAAATAGATGCTAAAATCTTTGAATTCTACTTTTTTGGCTCTTATACCTAAGAAGGAAGAGGCTAACAGGTTGGACTAATTAGAATCTATAGCATTATGTAATCTGGTCTATAAGATTATTACCGAACTGATCGCTTAGTGGCTCAAACCACTCCTTGGTTCTCTGATCTCTACTGAACAGGGTGGTTTTGTTGAAGGTAGATAGATTTTTGATGGGATTGTGATAGCAATGGAGGCAATCCACTCTATACTGACATCCAAGGAGAAAGCTATGTTTATTAAACTTGACATGGCTAAAGCTTATGATTGGGTGAGGTAGGAGTTAATACAAAAAATTCTTTTGGCCTTTGGTTTTGATGAGGAGTGGGTGATTTGGGTTCTAAGTTGTATGACCTCTTCCTCCTTCTCAGTTCTTATTAATGGGGAACCATCTGATTTGTTTGGGGCTTCTCGAGGACTTTAGGAAGGGAATCCTTTATCACCCTATTTATTCATCATCATGGTGGAGGGTCTTGGTAGATTTTAAAAATCACAGGTGAGGTAGGGTCTTATCCAAGGTTGGAGATGGAATAATAATCTTCCCTCTTACTCTCATCTATAGTTCATGGATGACACTGGGTTAATGGGCATGGCTAGAATCCTCAAGGTAGTGAACTTCAGGAAAGCTTTGGATATATATTTGAGTGCTTTAGGGAAACATATTAATGATGACAAGTCATCTATTTATTTATTTAATACTCCTCATCTTATTCAGAATAGGATTGCAAGGATTTTTTAATTTCAAATTGGATCGCTTCCTTTGATGTACCTTGGGGTTCCTTTATTCTTGGGTGCTTAGTGAAGAGATTACTAGCAGAGGATTTTGGATAAATTCTAGAATAAGGTTAGTCACTGGACTTGTAGATGGTTATCTTTAGTTGAAAGAGTGGTTCTCCTTTAAAATATGGTGCAGTCTCTCCCAATTTATAGATTTTGTGTTTAGGTCCCCCCCTCTAACTTTGTGAGGGATTTTGATTCTTTATCTAGGCAATTCCTTTGGTTTGGTAGCCTTCTTTCTTCAAAATAGAGCCTTGTTAAGTGGGAATCCATATGTAGGCCAAAGCATGTCAGGTACCTTGGTCTTAGGTTAATGGCTCTTGTTGTCATGACTTTGGCAGCCAAGCTATATTGGAGATGGTGTAAATATTAGGATCAAGATTGGGCCAAGATTCTTGCCCACAAGTATTTTCTGGGTGCAGATTATCTTGATATACCAAGACTTACTCTAATGGGTAAAGGGTCCTATATTTAGGACACTCTCAAGAAGGGTGCTCAACTTATCAAGGGGGGCCTCTTCTGGATATGTAATAGTTGTTCTTATGCCCTATTTTGGTAGGATTCTTGGGATGTCCATCCTCCCATTCTTTCTAGCTTTCTCTAGCTTCAAATTCTTTCCCACATTTTTATAAATGCTGGATGGGTTATAGTGGAGCACTTTAAGATGGTCAAGTGATTGGGTTAGGTGGAGGTGACTTGTTGGAAAGATATTCAGGAGTGGCCTGCAGGTGGCTCTAAGGAGGACTGTGCTATTCTCACTAAAAATTTGGAAAGTAGGTTTTGTAGTTCTATTTGGGAGCGGCACGTCTTGGCCTGGAATCCTAGCCCAAAAGGAAAGTTTACTGTGGCTCAAGGTTATGCTAGGCTTGATAGGAACCTGCATGATCCAGACGAGATGAACTGGTGGAAGAAGGTTGGGTCTAACCTTTCTTGGCCAAAATGTATGTTTTTCCTATGGCTATTGGCTCAGAACAAAGGCCTCACTTGCGAGAATCTTCGCAAATGAGGTTTTTAGGGTCCTTCTATCTGCTTCCTTTGTTTGAACAATGAGGAATGTACTTCACCCTTCTTTTTCTGTTGCCCTTATTCGAGAGAGATATGACACAGATGGTGGGAGGCTTGGTGACAAGATTGTGTTCATAGGTCCTCTTTAGTTGACTTTTGTGAGAGTTTGGGTAGACCTCTAGCAAAGACTTATTTTTTGTCGATTGCTTGGATGGTCAAGCTACCTCTCATTCTATGGAACCTTTGGCTAGAGAAAAATCAAAGAATTTTTTGTGACTCCAAGTTAGAAAGTTGGCATCTATGGAGAATTATTCTTAGTAGGCTTTAGGAGACCATCTTTGCAAAGTGTGATATGTTTGAAAGTATTGATCCTGGTGATCTAGCTACTGTGCAAAATTTGAATTTGGGAGAGAGTAGATGTGGTGATACCCTTAGAACAAGACCTCACTGAGACAAGCAAAGGGTTTTTCGAGATGGGAGTTGGACTCCTCCCCCTACTGGGACATTGAAGATTAATACAGATGGTTCATCACATGGGAATCCTAGTCATGTTGGTATTGGGGGCATAGGTAAAGATAATGATGATGGTATGGTGTTTCTCTTCTCTACTTATAAATGTCAGTATTATAATAATCTAATGGAGGCCCTTTATATTAAGATTTCAGTTGAGAGAGCTTGTTTCTTAGGCAAGAAGAAGATTATCCGTGAGTCTGATTCCTAGATTGTTGTGGACATATTGAATAGTCAAATCTTGGAGAATGTTAGTTGGTGATTAGTTGGTTTGATTAGACAGACTTTGAGTCTCTGTAATTCCTTAGACGCTATTTCCTTCTGTTATATCCCTAGAGAATGGAATAGAGTGGCTGATCACCTGGCGAAGTAGGCTTCAGAGATCGGGGATGGATGGGATATTAGTGGAAGGGAGGAGGTACCTGTTGAGTTTAGTGGGACTATTGAGCAGTTGATTTTGGATGATATGAATATGTAGTGTGTTTTTGGGCCGTGTGCATTTCCTTTGTACTTTGATTTTGGTTGAATAAATTTTTACCCCTTCTTTTTGAAAAAGGGTTTAAAATATAATACCAGGATTTTTCTTAAACATTCACATTTGCACTTAGTGATTTTTTATTTTAAACTTTTTTCCTTGGACAAAGGATAAGACCATTGAAAATTTTAAAAATATTGCAAAACCATTTTGAAATAATGGATCACAAAATATGGGCTAAAAAGGTCAAACCAAGAAAGAAAGGGAAGAAAAGGAAGGGAATACAATTTAATAGTTAAGTTCTTTTGTATCACTTTATACTTGTTATTTTGATTGGCTTTCTACTTCCCTTATTCTTTTTAGGCTTTGGACATCCATATATAGCCTGGAAATGATGCACTAATTCATATGGTAGAGTGTGAAAACCAATAATACTTCCATTTCTTTTTATTTGAGTTTATTTCATGCAAATTTGAGAAAGTTACATGAGCATTCTATGGATGGTAGTTTTTTCATATTTTTAGATTACTAGAATATTGAAGCAATGTGTAGGACTGTTTAATTGATGTTTTAAGAGATTAAGCTTATACTGATGGAAAGAGAGATCAACTATATTTCTAATTCAATTGGTTTGGTGAATTTATGTAAAATTTTGTTAGGTTTTGTAAACGCTATGACATATTCAGTGAAAGTTGGTGTTTTACCTTCTTCAATGGAGTCATAGAAAATGGGTCTTGGTGTAAAGACTTTTACATTAGATTCTACCATTGCTGATTTTTTTATATGTTGTTGGGGACAAAATTTTCCCCAATTTTAAGGGTTGTATTGAATAAATAATATTTGATGAAAATGTTATGAATATCTATGTGCATGTTTATCTAGAATGGTAGAATTGAAGACTATGTTTACAAGGTTTAATTTGTTATTTGATGATGGTGATTCGATGGATTATTGTATTGGGAAATATATATTAATGACTCTAGAAAATTAAAGACACTATGTTTATTATTGGAAATCCAGAACTGATTTTGGGGTTCTCAAAGGGTTATTAAGGGTTATGAGGATGATCTACAATACACACACATAGATGTATATGTGTGTGTGTATATGTGTATATGTATAGATGTATATGTATTTATATGTACATTTATATATTTAAATACATATACATACATACATTTATACAAACATACAGACATGCATACAAACATACATACATATATACATACATACATATATGTATGTATGTATGTATGTATGTATGTATATATGTATGTATGTATATGTATATATATACATATTGGTATGTGAAGGATCATGGTAAACAAAACTATGCTCTTAAGTGTTAATAAAAAATCAAAAAATTAGGGTTATGTCAACTTGACATGAAATTTTCTACTTCTTATTAACTTTATATCAAAAAGTTGAGAGAAAAGAATCTCTAATTGAATCTAGTTTTTAAACTACCAGGACTTGTCTCGAAAAAAAAAATGATTGGTCAAAATTTTGAATTTTAATGCAATATTACAAAAATTTTAGCACAAAAATAAGAAGTAGACATATGCCTAACCACCTTAATCAAAATCAAATGATAATATTTTTTCATAATATTCTAGATATAAGTAGTAGACTCATGCCTCAATGTGACCCATATTTTTGGGTATTTTTATTCTAAATAAATAATTATTAATTAATTTTTGACATTAGTAGTTTTGGAATAAAAAAAATCTCATGTCTAACTGCATTAACTAATTCAAAACTTTGCAAAATTCAATTTTTCATTTTTTTCCCTTATAGTAGAAGACACATAGAATGTGATGTATCTTTTTTATTTATCAAAATTTTGTACCATTTGAAAGTTATAGCTTTTTTTCAAGTAGTTTGTCAGTCAACACTTTATATGTAACTCCACTAGAAAATAAGTAACAATTACTTACTAAACTCATAATTTGACAAACCTTACATTTATGGAAAGATAAGAACATTCTTAAGAAACCCTTTTCATTTCATCAAATTTTGGTGAAAAAAAACCATAAACTACATGTTTGAAGTAAAAATCACATAAAAACAGGCGAAAAGCACATTTTTAGGATGTTTTTAAAGTTGATAGGTTTGGTATCAATAGATATAGTAGACCTTATAAAGGTATTAATTATTTTCATTTAGTATTAGGTTGGGTGGAAAAAAAAATTGGAATAGATTTTGAAATGGTTTGAGATATTTCAGAACTATAATTTTTTTAGATCACTACTTTTTGGCACACCATGATCTTGCATATACCCATATACATATATATGTATGTATATAAATATATACACAATATATATACATATATTATGCATATACATATATACATATATGTATGTATGTATGTATGTATATATATACACACATGTATATACATATATGTATACATATACATATATATATATATATATATATATATATATATATATATATATTGATGGAGGAGCATCCTAGGTGTAAGGGAAATCTTGTGTCACCAAAAAAATATTTTATTTTCAGTCTTTACTATTTTAATAAGGACTAGTAGACAAGGTGGTTACTATTTAAGGGAACTTGCTATTTCTAGTATGTTTTTCATATGAGGTTGGAATGTTCTCATTTTCTACATGAAGGTTCATTTTAGAGTTGGAAACCTACCATAAAAATCTTATTGCTCCAGCTTATGTATTGGAGAAATTATTATGGATTTTTGGTACATAAATTTGCAAAAAAAATCTCAGGCTCACTGTTGGAGGCCTTAGAGGGCTCATATGGGTTACGAAAACTTGATAGAAGGGTACTAGCACCATTTTGAGCCTATAGATCAGGATCTGGTGTTTCTAAAAAGTGGTTATAATAGCCAATTAGAGCAATGGTATGAGAGTTATGGCCTTCTAAAGTTGGGCTACCCAAAATTCCTAAAATAAATGTCAAAGATGTATTTGGCTAACTTTATATGTATTGTTAGGATCTATTGGCCCTAGGTATTAAGTTTCAATGTCTAGAACCTTTCTGAGTGACATAAAACTAACTAGAAAGGCCTAAACATTGTCTAAGATAGCTTTGGGTATAGTTGGCAGCTTGTCTTGGTGATAATAAGAAGTAAATATTTTATTCTCACATTTGCTATTACTTCTTTGTTTCTGTTGTGAGTTTATGATATTAAGTGGAGAACACTTCATCCAGTGGTATCTAAGCTAGAGTTCTTGAGTGTGTAGATAGATCATCGACTATAAGGTAGTTCACACCAGGACCATGGTTTCGTTTGAGTGTGTAGAAAGATCACCAATTGTGAGGCAATTTGCACTTGGGTTTTAGTGGAAGTGCAGAAATGCTTCCATGAAGAGAGCATGGTGGAAGAGTTATAGGTGTTACACTTGAGGGTTTCTAAGCCCTCTAAAGACAAATGTAGGAATTTGTAGAGAAAAATGTATAGAGGAATAAATCTTCATAAAAGAGATGAAAGAGAGGATGAAGACAAAGTAGACAAAAATGCATAAATAGAGGCAGTTCTAAATCTAGAGGAGGAAAGGATTTTTAAGACCATTTCCAAGATAGGAAAATGAGCTAAGTTTGAAGTTTCCACCTTTTTAGGAAATCTTAACCTAAAGGAGTAGATTGATTGGATCAATGAACTAGAACAATATTTTGAGTATGAAGATATTGATGATCTTGATAGGGTCAAGTTTGTGAAGGTGAAACTGAAGGGACAGGCAAAGATCTAGTGGCAAGAGACTTGGATGGAGAAAAATAGAAAGGGAAAGGAAAAAATCACTATATACAATAAGATGATAGCTAAAGTGAAGCTACAATTCATTCCCATGGATTATGAGCTTTATTTGTTGAAGAAAATCCAAGGGTTAAAGCAAGCAGGAAAATCTATTCAGGAGTATACTAAAGAGTTTTATCAAGTTCTCATTACAACTAGCTATATAGAAGCTGATAAGGAGAAAGTGGCCCATTATCTTAATGGGTTAAGGCAAAGTATTTAGGATGAGTTGAGTCTAGTTCAAGAAAAATGAACAAGACGTTTGACAACAAGAATAGCAGAGGAGATCACAATGGAAGATATGGTGAACAATCTTATGGAGGTCGTTATGATGATTTGGAGAACAAGGATGAGGCTAGGAGTAGTAGTCAGAATCAAGGCGGAAATAATTCCAATCATTTCCATGATCAAAACAATAGAGATCAGAGAGGAAGAGTCAAAGGACAAGGATTTAGAAGAAGAGGCTTCTTTGGGAAAATGTTTCACTACAAAAAAGAAAGGCATAGATAATTTGAATGTACCCAACACCAAGGAAGAATAGAACAAAGAAAAGAAGGCTGGGCTAGAGTTGCACATATTGATAAAGATGCCAGATATGCTGAAAAAGTAGAAGTCCTAGTTAATAGAAGAGTCCTATTGAGTGGTAAGAATGAGCTTAATTAAAGAATGAACTTTTTTTACACAAGGTGTAGATGTGAAGATAAGTGTTGTGATGTGATCATTGATTGTGAAAGTAATGACAATATAGTGTTAGAGAGGATGGTCACCAAGTTGAAGCTAAAGAGAGAAAAACACCCATGTCCATAACATATTACTTGGGTGCAAGATGACCACAAGTTCATGGTTAATGAGCAATGCTTAGTGAAGTTCAAGATTGGAAGCTACCAAAATGAGGTACTATGTGATATCATACCTATGGGCATATGTCATATGTTGTTGGGTAGCCCATTGTAGTTTGATAGGCATGTTGTACATGATGGGTGAGCTAATACCTATACTCTTACCAAGGATGGAGTGATTTGATAGGAATGTTGTACATGATGGGTGAACTAATACCTACACTCTTACCAAGGATGGAATGAAACATAAGTTGAACTCATTGAAGGATAAAGAAGAAAATGTGTGTAGCACTACTAGAATATCTTTGGTTGATGGAAAAGAGTTTCTCAAATGTATAAAGAGTGAGCATATGTGTTTTGTTATAATTCCATAAGATACTAAAGAAGAAGTAGAGGATGTTCCTATAGAAGTTGTAGATATTTTTGGAGATTTTTTTGATATTGAATCAGATAATGTACCAGATGGATTTGGTGCTAGGAGCCAATTTTCCAAACAAGGAAGCACATAGAACAACACTAGTAGAAAGTGAAGAGTTCAATCGATAAGTTCATGGGTTGTTATAGAAGTTGTTGATTCAAGAGAGTCTAAGTCCATGTTTTGTACCAGTTGTATCAACACCAATGAAGAGTGGACAATGGATGATGTGCAAAGATTCTCGCACTATCAACAAGATTACAATCAAGTATAGATTTCTATTCTCAAGGATGGATGATATTATGGACAATTTGAGTGGAGCTAAGTATTTCACAAAGGTAGATCTCAAGAGTGGGTACCATCAAATCCATATCAAAGAATGTGATGAGTGGACAATTTCTTTTAGGACCAAATAAGGACTATACAAGTGGTTATTCATGCCTTTTTGGGTAACCAATGCACCTATCCCTTTCATGTAGCTCATGAATAAGGTAGTAAAAGACTTTCTAGCTAATTTTTTTCATTTTTTACCTAGATGATATTTTTACCTTTAGTAAGACATTGGAGGAGCATTTGATCCATATTCACAAGGTGTTTGATAAGTTGAGGGAAGAAAAGTTACAAATAAACTTGAAGAAGTGTAATTTTTTAAAGAAGGAGTTGGTGTACCTAGGATTCTTAGTCTTAGTAGAAGGCCTAAAAATGGATCAAGAGAAGGTGAAGGCTATCCTTGAGTGGCCTACTCCATGGATTGCAAAAAAGGTAGGATCTTTTTAGGGATTAGCTAGTTTTTATAGAAAGTTCATAAGAGGTTTTAGTAGTATTTGTGGACCCCTGACTAAAACAATGAGAGGGGATACGAAATAATTTAGGTGGACTATAGGAGAAGATAAGAGTTTCAATATGTCGAAATAGAAAGTTATTCAGAAATATGTTTTAGAACTTCCTAATTTTAACAAGGTGTTTCAAGTGGACTATGATGCTAGTGGTATTGTAAAAGGAGCTATTTTCAACCTAGAAGGTAGACCTATTGATTATTTTAGTGAGAATTTGAATGATGAAAAAAGAAAATATTATGTTTATGATTAGGAATGTTATGATATAGTTCAAGCATTGAATAAGTGGATACATTATCTTCTTCCAAATGGATTTTTTAAATATATTGATCATCAAGCTTTGCAATATTTGAATAGTCAAGGAAAATTGAACCAAAAGCATTTATAGTGAGTTGATTTTTGTAGAGTTATACATTTGTTTTGAAAGATAGGAGTGGGAAGTCTAAAAAAATTGTATATCATCTTAGTAGAAGACAAATTTTGCTGACAGAAATACAAATATAGGTGGTTGGGTTCAAGGAACTTAGCACATAACCTATTACACTTGATAGGAAAAGTGGCTAGATTTCATAATCCAAGATGGTATGTTGTTCAAAGGAAGCTTGTGCATTCCCAAAAGTTAAATGAGAAAGAATCTCATTAAGGAGAACCATATTGGAGGATTGGTTGGACATTTTAGTAGAGATAAAACCATAGCTTTGGTTACTGAGAATTATTAATAGCCACAATTAGAGCAATATAGGAAGAAATTTGTAAAGAGTTGTAGAGTATGTTAGATGGTAAAATGAGTGAAGTAGAATACATGGTTGTATCAACCATTACCTCTACTACAGAAGCCATGGAAGGATATCACCATTGATTTTGTTCTTGGATTACCAAGGACATAATGCAGGTATGATTCTATTTTTGTGGTGGTTGATAGTTTTCAAAGATGGAAGATTTTATTCCTTGCCAAAAGACTACTAATAATGTTCATGTGTCATAGTTATTTTTCAAAGAAGTGGTTAAACTCCATGGTCTGCCAAAGAGTATAGTTTTTGATTGAGATACTAAATTTGTTCAGTATTTCTAGAATACATTATGGAAAAAATTGAAGATAGAGTTGAAGTTCAATTCATCACATCATCCATAGACTGATAGATAGAGAGATGTTGTGAATTGTAGTTTGGAAAACTTGCTAAGATTTTTTGTTAGAGACAAGCCAAAAGGATGGGATTTGATTTTACCATAGGTAGAATTTGCATATAATAATTATATCAATAAGATTACTAGTGAATAGCCATTCCAAATTATATATGGGAGTAGTCCCAGAAATGCTTTTGAATTGAGGTAGTTGGATAAAAGAGAGAGAAGTAGTGTTGAAGCAAAAAAAATTGTTAAACATTTGAAGAACATCCATGAGGAGGTGAGGAAGCATGTTACATAGTACAAGGTTAAGGTAGATGTGAAAATGAGCTATAAGGAATTTTAGATTGGAGATGAAGTCATGGATCATTTGAGAAAGGAGCATTTTATAGTGGGTACATATAATAAGATGAAGATGAAGAATTTTGGACCATGAAAGATAGTGAAAAGGCATGATTTTGGAAATACTTATGAAGTGGAGTTGTCTACTAAATTGAATATTTCACTAGTATTTAATATTTCAGATTTGATAGAAAACTATAAAGGAGGTGATGGAGTTGAATTTGTAGAAGTGTAGTGGAGTATTCTAGTAGCTAATTTGGCTACAAAGGAGATAAAGGAGATACTAGACAGTCATGTTGGAAAAAGTAGAAGGAGCAAAAATTATGAGGAATACCTAGTCAAATAGAAAGGAAGGCTAGTAGAAGATTTATCATGGCTAGCAAAGGAGGAGGTTAACCATCTTGGTTTCCCTCTAAACACCTAAGATGTGACACAGTCACTTCTCAAATTATCCTTGGTGTCTAATGCAGGAGCATCCTAGGTGTATGAGCAATTTTGTAGCACCTAAAATTCTTTTCCTTTCATTCTTTTCTATTTTAATATGGACTAGTAGACAAGGTGGTTACTATTTATGGAAATTTTCTATTTTTAGTAAGTTTGTCATATGAGCTTAGAATTTTCTCATTTTATACATGAAGGTTCATTTTAGAGTTGTAAGCCTACCATAAAATCTCATTGATCCAATTTATGTATTGGAGAAGTTATTATGGATTTTCAGTGGAAAATTTTGTAGAAAAATATTCAAGCTCACTGTTGGAGACCTTGGAGTGCCTAGATGAGGTCTAAAAACTCAATGAAAGGGTGCTAATTCCATTTTGAGCTTATAGATCAAGAGCTATTATTTTTGAAAAGTGGCTATAATAGTCAATTAAAGAAATAGTTCAAGAGTTATAGCCTTTCAAAGTTGGACTACATGAATTCCTAAAGTTAATGTCAAAGATGTATGTGGCTAACTCTATATGTATTGTTAGAGTCTGTCAGCCCTAGGATTACATTTAAATGTCTAGAACCTTCTTAGGTAGCGTAAAGCTACCTATTTTAGAAAGGCTTGAACATTGTCTAGGTCACTCTGGATGATAGTTGGTTGCTTGTCTTCCAGATTATTGTAATGAAGGTGCCCATGTGGGTTAGCCTATTGTAATTGTGAATTTTGTAATTCTACATTTGCAGTGATAATAAGAAGTCCATATTTTGTTGTTGCATTTGTTGTTGTTTCTTTCTTTCTATTGTGAGTTTATGAATATATGCATATATGTATGTATATACATATATATCTATATATACACATATATAGACATATACATATATACATACATATACATATATGTATATATATACGTATATATATATATATGTATATATACATATATACATAGATATATGTGTATATATATACATACATATATATATATACATATCTATATATATACATACATATATATATATATATATATATCTATATATATACATACATACATATATATATATATATATATATACATACATACATACATACATACATACATACATATGTGTGTGTGTGTGTGTGTGTGTGTGTGTGTGTGTGTGTGTGTGCATATGTATATTGTTGATATCTTCAAGTCTTGTTGTGTATTAGCATCAAACACTTAGTCATATATAAGGTAGAGTTAGTTAGTCATCACTGTGATTGAGCTACTCTATATAGGTTGAGTCATGTAAAGACTTGTAAATAAACATGTATATGTTGAGATCTATAGGGGCCAACTAAGTCTTTGGTCATTGAGTACTTTTTATACAAGATGAGTCTAGAGAATTCCAAGAAGACAGAGCACATAGATGCTAGGTTATATAGAAGTAGTCAAGTATAGATAAGGCTAGGAAACAACAACAAAGATATTTTGACCAAACATTAGAAATTTTCTGTGCCATGTAACACAAAGAGAACATAAAAGTATAAAATGATAAAAAAATCATTGTAAACCATTTCAATACAACACAAATGTGATATTTAATTATTGTAGAGTGTATTACAAAGGTTTTTACACAATTTGACATGGATCACTAATCCCTACAAGGAATGAACAATGTATCAAATACAAAGGAAAGAAGAGAAGCATCTAGAGACTTTATATATGTCATTAAATAGGAATATTTGAACCATATTTTTTGTAAGTTCCTCATTAGTTATCATAGAGGAGCTTGGGAAGTGTGTAAAGGAACTAAGGTATTGCATGAGGGAGTTAAGTTTTGGATGTTGCATGTTAAAGTTGTGAACAATGTAGTTAGCCACTCGATAAAGCACTAAATGACCAAGAAAACCTATATCAGATTGGAGATCAGACAAGAGATTGGATGGAGGAGATCTATAATCATCAATTATAATTATAGACCAAAGGATTAGTACTAAATTAGTTTCGATAAATTGAACCAAGGTAAATCTCTTAACATAGTGGTTTTAACATACCTTTTTTAATCTCTTAATAGAGTCCTTACATCACTATTTAAATCATTTTATTAAGGTATGACCTAATAAGCTAGACCTGTTCTAGTGTAGATCATAAGAAGAGATAAAAATTATTACTGTAATAAGTTAACTTCGTTATTGCACTAGTAAAGATTTATGTGATCATCCCCACCCTAGCTTTACCTTCAACTTGAAGTGTTTCTAGGTCAACAAATCATTTTTGTTATATGTTTACATTTGACAAATATGATTGATAGTTAGATCTATTAGAACATTTACTTTTCCATGTTATGTTATGCATAAATGAGATATGAGAGGTGAATTTAGTATAAAAAAATTCAAGGATAAAAGTTTTATAGATCCTGATTCACTACCACCCTCCCCCATCCCCACCCTCTCAATATATTAATTTCCAAATTAAACTTCCAACATATATGTTTATTTATGTATGTATGTATGTATGTATGTATATATATATATATATAGACACACACACACACACACACACACACACACACACACACACACACACATATAGATAGATATATACATAGGGATAACTTTAAGAAACCCCCCTTTGCAAAAATGTATAAAATTTTGGTGATTCCAACATTAGTTAATTTCTATTGGTGAATTGTTTTTTTAAAATAGGAAAATAATTAGTTTTATTGGCAATCTTTTTTAAATTGTATGAAAAGTCTATAAAATCTTGGTGAATCTTTCATTATAAATAAAATTATGGACAAAAGTGCACATACTTAGAAGCTATAATTTTATTATTATTATTATATGGATGCTATTGATTATCAAACTTGAAGGTTAAATTTATACCACTTATATCTTATAGTTTCCCTCAAAATTATTGAATGGTGGTATGAAGGTAGCATCCCTATTATTTATAATCTTTGGAGGATCCTAAATCAATGGCCTAAATCCTATTTTGCGACAAAATTTTAAAAGGATACTAAGTTTTAAAGAAAGTCTCAAAAATAAAGATACATTGACCACATCAAATCTATGTTGGGCCATAGTGAGAAAGAATAAGAAGTTTCATAGAAAGTCTCTGGACTAGAGACACATGTCAAATCTACATACTTAACATGTAACCTAACTTAAATTTTCACCAAATGTTGACATTGATTAAGATAGAATTGGAAATTGTAGGTGAATATATATAATTTACCACATGGAAAAATAGATTGCACTAGCAAAGTCATCACTAAAATACAAATACTTTTTTATTATTATTGGCGATTGACCTAAACATGGGACCTAATTTTTGTATGGTGCAAGTGACATGACCACCCCAAAAGTGCAAAGAAATTAGCCAAATTTTGGGTCCCTGATGAGTGAGATTAGCCATTTGGTGAATATTAGCCACTAGAATTATCATTGCATATGCATATGCATATAGATAGATAGATAGATATAGATCTATATACATACATGCATGCATGCATACATACATAAATATACATGCATACATACATATACATACATACATACATATATATTACCACCTAATTTTAATTTTTAATAACAACTATCATTTCTCATTAAATTTTTTATTTTAAAAAAAAGAGATAGTAGAAGGTATATATATATATATATATATATATATATATATATATATATATATATATATATATATATATATATATATATAAAGGACTTAATGTTTATCTAACAATGCTTGCTAGAGTGTTGAATTTATGTTTTTATGTCTTAGTATACAAATTATAAACTCATACAACATAAACCTTTCAAAATGCATTTTCCCTACTTATCTCATATATTTATTTCCAAGAAAACTATGACAAAACAATCAAACATAATTTAAGGATCTCTTTCTAGGAAGTGGATCCTAACTAGCACCCTATATTGAAATACCCCTTGGATGTTTGGTAGATCTTTGGATCTCAAATACTTTTAGTCTCTTATAGAAAATGTCCATTTTTTCCCAATTAAACTTTAATCTATCATCTCTTCATAATTATATTATTTGATTTTCCAAAAACTATCTTCCTCTTGTCCAAAAGTTTTGTAAATGTGTATAAGGAATTATTAAGGTTGGAGGAGTTTGCTCCATGGGATGCAACTGGTCCAACTACAATAGTTGGTATGCTAAAAAATTATCTGTAAACTAAAATGATAAATGATTAAAATTTAATTCCATAAAATTTAATTAACTAATTTAACATTTAAAAATAATATTACTAATTAAAATATCAAATAGCTCCTATATCCAATGCTAAACTAAATGTCCTTGCTTCTTGGAGGTCTTAAGCTCAAACCTTCTAGGAAAGCTAGGTTTGGGAATTAGGTAATTTGGGTATGTATCTCTTTGTTTTTATCATTAAAAACAACAAGAGGGTGTTGGCACATGGAACAATAGCTAGTGTATTAATAGTACATTAATAGCACTAAAACATTTTTAGCAAAAATGGTAACCCAAAGTTTGCCTATATAAAAAAAAATGTATAGTTCATAACTAAAAAATTAAAATAGATTCTTCAAACAAAATAATATATACATAGCATCTATGTCATTCAACAAGAATAACCAAAAGTCTTAACCCATCCTGGCTATTAATTAAAAATCTCTAAAAAAACTTATGACTAATAAAAATAATTGTTCACCAACCTCTTAGAAATTAGCATGGAAGTATATTCTTCGTTAAGGAGTTCACACTCATCCTTATAGTCTTCATCACCCTTAGCCTCAAACCTCAAGATCATCTTGTGCAATATGCAAAGTGTCATAGAACAAGCATCCATAACTTTGCTAGAAAACCTGTTTGATTTCTTAATCCTCCTATTGGAACTACCAACCTCAGTTCTCAACTCCTATAACATTGCTTCTAGCTTTTCCAACTTCTAATTCATTTGTCCTAGTAACCTTTTAGGTGTCAAGCAAGTAGTGTCTTTTGAAACCTCTACAAAAGAAACCTACACAAAAGTGGGGTTCAGAGAAAGGTCGCAGATAGGTTGTTCTATATGGCTATCAAAGGAGAAGTTAAGTGGAGTGTTCTTGGCATCATAGTGAGGAGGGAATTAAGGAATTTACTTGAGGAATGTGTAGAAAATTCCTCTTTAGATTTAGTCACTAAATGGTCAAAGTTTAACCTTCTACTATTTCTTAGAGCTTACTTATATTACTCTTTATCAAGCCTATTATACATATGATCCTCTAGGGTTTCAATATTATCACCTTACTTCATTGTTTACACGTCTTTCTTTTTTATGTATCCTAGTAAGCTCACTCATTTTTTTCCTAGGTAAAGTGGGGAGGATGATTTAGTTTGGCCATTTTTTTTCCTAGGCTAAGAAGGACTAGCTTCATGTGGGAATTTAGGAGATTGAAAGCATAAGTAACAATGAGCTCAATAACCAAAGGGCATAAATAATAGTGGAAATTAGATAATCTAAACAACAACGCTTGATCTAAAATCACATTGTTCTTACCTCTATGATTACCTTCAATGCTACTTTCAATGGAATACAATAGGTCAAAAAAGAATGAAATAAAGACTTTATAGAAAAAATGGTTTAGGAAAGGGAGGTGGTAACAATAATAAAACATAAAATTATCTTCAAAGTTAAAATACTTCATAATTATGTGTAACACATCTTTCTAGAAACCTAGGAGATATTGTCCACAAAAACTTGATCTCTTCTTGTTAGGTTCCTCTAGGGCATTGAAAAAATTCTTTAGGGAATTGTATTTTGGTGTCTTGTTGGTTGTATTCCACTTTATCCCTTCCATATCAAGGCCCTAGGATTAAAAAATGACCTCCTCATTGATTTCAATTGTTAGGCCTCTCACAATAACCCTTTTGTCACTCTAGGATGAAAGAAATTGCCTCATCATACTTTCACCATGCCCACCAACCATAAGCTTCATAAACCATAACAACCCCATCACCCCCCTCTTCATACATAAATATGGCCATCATATTGTTTTTGAAGGCATTATCAACTCTTTTAGGCTCAATGAGAAGCTTTTTTCCACCCATGCTATCAAGATTAAAACACTTAGAAAAATACAGATATTGCAAGTTAACTTTATCTAGGGAAAAAAAGATTCAAAAAGTCCTTTTCAATTTGGTTTTATCTTTTTCTATTGTTACAATAATGATAATGATGGGAGTATCATCCAATTAAATAATTTTATCATCCCTACACATGCAAAGCATTAATTTTTTTCAAAGGCATGGTACTCAAGGTGCTTTTTATTAATGTCTTGTTTGGATGCCTTGTGAATATAATGAAATAAAACCTTTCCAAAATGATACAAGATCCTTATAACCTAATGCTTATACACACTTATATTGAGCTCAATTTTTCCTTTCCAACTCATAATTAAAATATGACAAGTTTCCTTTTGGAAAAATAAAACTCTTGAAACAAGGAAATAGTTTTCCTTAGTAACTAATTTCCTTTTCCATATAACCCTTAAATTGTTTTAAGTCATGTTTAACAATTGACCATTATTTCCTCCCTTCTTATGAGGCTTCTTGTATCTTCTTTCAATTGATTTACCTCCCTCCAACATCTTAAACCTTCCATTTATAGTTGAGTTGCAGTCATAGGTTCTGCAAATGCATTTCCTTCCCTATATGTGGCAATATTTATGGTTCTAGAATCTAAAAAGAAGGGTAGAAGAGTCTGTTAGAAAAAAATTCAGCACTCCCCTCGACATTGCTAACATAGGCTTAACTAACTCTTGTATAGTATAAGTTGAGTGGTTGTATCAGATATTTACAATCAGTTTGTTGGTGCAATGAATAACCCTGCTCCAACAAGTATTATTAGAGCTTGGTCACATGTTTGAATTTTGATATTGTTAAGGAGAATTGAGGGGTAGATTTTTGGAAATTGTGTAGAACTTACATTGGGATTCATGACAAGGAATTAACCACCTCTTGTGTATTTGAGTTTAGTAGTTGTATCAGTCATTGACAAATTGCCCTTTTGGTGATATGACAATCTCACTCTAATAAAGTGATGAAAAATAGTGCTTACTCTCAACCTAGTATTACTCCTTTTTTGGATGATCTGAATCATGACATTAGACCCACCCTAAACTTCAATCATTGTTATTCTCATATATATACCAATGTTAAATCCCCCAGAGGTGTGTCATAGCCTCTTCTTGATTGACTATGTGGTCATCTAGAGGTCCCACAAAGTAGCCATATATTTACCTCAATGGTCCCTTATAAAATGTCCATTTGCCTATTTCTCTCATCTAACATATCCATTGAGGTTATATTTACATCATCTAGGTGGGGGAGGATCCCATTTGGTGTTTCCTCTAGCCACATTTTTAGTACTATCAACGCTATCAAACACATGTAGGAGGTTTCATTTTGTTGTAGTTTCAATATCCTCTAGATTGACTAGTAGCTACATTATTTGATAGAAACCATAGATCCAACTAGAAGGTGAAACAAGGAATTCTTTCTTCTTCTCTAAAGGTCTTTCTATTTCTCTCCTTCCAAATGCACGAATAGATGTGATAGGGAATGAATCTCTATAAATTTATATGAGAGAGTTATTAGAAAGGCTAACCCAATTAACATATTTTTCAAGGTCCACAACCATAGCCCAAGTGAGTTTTGACTTATTAAGAATCTCCTACCAGATATAATGAGAAAAATTACAATGAATAAATAGGTGGTTAATGGTTTCCTTCTCTTTTTTACATATAACACATCTATTGGCTAAGCTAAACCTCCTTTTAACTAGGTTTTCCTAGATGAAGGCTTTCCCATGTAGGAGGGCCTACCAAAAAAAAAAAAATTAGGAGTGAGGTCCAGGTCCCAAATTTTGCCCCATTCTAGGCTAGAATTAGGTGAAGATAATGTGAGATTATATGAAGAATTTATGGATTAACCACCAAATGGAATGTGGATCCATAGAATTCTCACCTAAATGTCAAATTCAGTGACTCTTTTGTGCTTCATGTTGCTAGCGTGTTCTTGAGAATTGATTTGAAACTCCTAATTATTGTTCTAAAGTTGGCACAAATTAATCTACCTTCCATTGCTAATGTACCCCTCCACTTTATCTTCTAACTATGATTCAAATTATTATATAGATTAATATTCTTTGCAAGCTCCAAAGGGGTAGTAATATTCTAGTTTTCCTCCTAGGGCAAGATTTTTATGTCCATTCTTAAGTTTCCATTTTTGACCTTTTTGAAGAATTTTTTTGCATTTAGATATTGTTCTATATTTTAAAAATTTGAGAGATATTACCATCTATCAATTTATCATAAAAAATTCCCTATTACATATAATTAAAAAATTGAGGGCCCTATTTAAATTTCTAACTTTTCTTAACCCCAATCAACCATTCTTCTTAGAAGTGTAGATAATGTCCTAGATGTCTAGAAAAAGTTATCTTTTCTCCTCAGTTATTGATAAAGGGAAATTATGTTGTATCCTTTCTTATTTTTTAGTCATTATACAAGATATTTTTAGAAGGGATAAGAAGTAAATCAATATAACTTGTAGATAAGATTTTAGGAGGTGAAGTTTACAAACATGACTAAGCAATTTACTTTTCTACCTCACAAATGTGTTTTGGGGTTCTCTCTAGGATAAATTCCAAGAGACCATTCTTAACCTCCTTAACCATAAGGGTAACCTAAGATAAATGGAAGGGAAGTCAACAAGTTGGAAACCCAAGATTTTGATAATCTTTTCCAATATTAAAGAAAAATATTGTACTCTATTGGAGGTTAAGTTTTTGTCCATAAGAATTAGCATATTGGTAATCTAATTTCATGCATGAACATAATGATATAATGAAATCAACACCATAACACTTTGGCACAATATTTGATAATGCATAAACCCTCCAAGGAGAAGGTAAAACTATGTTAGAGATGACATGGGTGATGCATCACTACTACAGTAATAAAGTTATTTAGTTAGGGCTTACAATTGATTACTTCTAGTGATCTACTTTGTTAGGAGTATGAAAGAATTGTCCACCTTGGGAAAGGATCTTACAATACAATGTAGTATATACTTTGTTAAGAGATTCAACAAAGGGAAACTAGGTCTACCTTGTTAGTGGATTTGACTGATGCACCTATCAGAATGAATCGATAGGTTCAACTTTTCTTTGTAACTCTATTTGATGAAATAGATCCTTTGAATAATATGATCACCTAACTATGATTGATGATTCTCTACTTTTCCCTTTATATTGTTGGGTAGCCTTCTACTCAAACTACTCTTTCATATTTCTTATTTACATGAATATGCTTCAATGATTCATATTTCATATATTCCACATATTACATCATAGAAAAACTAATTTTCCTTCCTTTATATATCTATCAAATAATAACTTCATACTAAGACCGCTAATACAAGAGATACCTTCACAATAATTAAATTATATCTTTGAGTTGGCCAAATGTTGATGCTCAACTAATACTTCTGGCACTTAGGTAACATTATATGATTAGGTAATACTGGGGCACTCAGGTGAGATTGGAGCATACTAACTTGAATTGGTAGCTTAGTTCATATTATGAACTCAACAAGTATTGTGAATTTGGTTAATGTAAATAAATTGGTTCACATTGGTATCACTAATAACCTTGTTTATACTCTTAGCTTAGTTCATATGGAAGAGCCTCTTTTATACTCGATATACTTGATCTATTCGAGCTACCCTAGAACATGAGGTCTTATGGAAATATAGGCCGTAGTATTAATTGAGCCTTCTAAATAACTTAATTGCTTTTTCACTAATTAACAATATGTCTTGCCATATGGTCAACAATCTCTTCCTTTGGCATTAGAAAAAAAACACTTATCTTGTATACTTCTTGTAGTAATCCAAAATCTCATAAAAAAATTTCCTGCCAAACTCCTACATTCCATGTGCTTGGTTTTGCAACTCCATTTGAACTGAGAACTATGGCTTAGTCAAAATTGATTTGAATTTTTGGTTTTTTGAATTTTTTTTTGTTTATCTATATAGTTGATCATGTTCTTCACATGTATGCCCCTTGTACATAGTCCTCTATACATTTTCCTCTATATTTTATACTATATGTTCCCCCTTTTTTGTTACAAAACTAAAGACATAGTTTTATCCCAACTTTCTTGCAATACCTTCAAAATATGTAGTTCAATTTAAACTTTGGTTGTTAACTCCATCATGAGATCTACAAATCAGATGTTTGTATCATGAATTAGTGTCTTTACATGTGTAAGATATTTTTACATCACATAAATGTAAGGAAGTATCATACTTTAAATATCTAATACTATTTCCCTAATTCTAGCTTCCTCCCCTAGTAACTCTACCTATAAATCTGTCAAAAATATGACCTTCACAAAATGATTGGAGCTGGAACTTGGGTCAAGTACTAATTGACTAGCACTCTATTGGAAATGTAAAGGAGTAACTCAAATGGTAGGGTTGAATCAATTACAAGAAATATGAATCCGAAAGTCCCTTTTTAGATGTCAACATAATATAAAACCAACAACTTGTTGTAACTCAATTAACATTAATTTTTTTGTTGTAGCTCAATTAATGTTGAATATATTATTTTCACTCGGTTGGCATAGAGATATTAAGATATTAATGTGATTAGAATTTATTAAATTACTTGTGAAAACATAAAGGAAATAACATGTACACAAGAGAGACCAAGATTTAACATGGAAACCCAATTTGGGAAAATCACCAATTGTAACTGGTTATTATTTTTCACTTTTTTGTAGTTATATCTGTGAAGAGTTAACCCTATTAAAGGTTACAAAAGAGACTGTTATGTGTGACCCTGTTGGAGAATTTAATTCACCTTGTTAGGAGTGGCCTTGTCAAATTTCTTTAGACACTTCAATCTATACATGTCACCTTGTTAGAGGATTTGCAAAATAGTTGTTTGGTTAACTGTGTTAATAATTTTAATCTAGTACTACAATTATTAGAGAGTAAAAATGACTTTAACCAATTGCTAATGCAAATGTCTTTTCTGATCTAGATCTCAGTTCTAGCTAGATTAATTGATCCTCCTTTATTAGAATGTTCTTTCTAGGTCAATCAACTCAGATGTTTTTTTGTTTATAGATATCCCTCTAACTCACTTTATTAATTCATCTTGTTCAAATCCACATTCAATCCTCAACTTGACCTTTCATATATATGACTTTCCTTGTCAAGTTGTCTCGGATACTCTTTTATGAAATCAAATATTAACCCTTAAGTCATCCTGTATTAACTTATAAATTTATGAAAATATTGACAATCAGCTAATATAGAATGAAGTACTAGGTGAACACTAAGAATCTCTTTGTTAATTGACCCAACTTGGTTAGAACAAGAGTTGTAACATTAACCAACACAAGTCAATCAATATTGATTTCATGCTAACATTCATTTGTAACTAAGTAAACTTGATCAATATAGGATTTTCTTCATTCACCAACTAAGTTTGGCCCACACTATCTCTAAACTTGGTTATCAATGAATGCTCAACATACAAAAGAAACTACCTTGGATCACTGAGTAAGCTTGATTATTAATGATTGCTCAATAAAAGCTTAAAATTTTGTATAACATCAAAGGAAGCATACAATTGAATAATTATTTTCAGCAATCTTCCTCGTTGGAATTGATCACCAAATAATATGTCTTAATATAAATAAATTTTAGAGAAAAATAAAAGTAAGGATAACAACTTTAATTTTGTTATGATTCTCATGTATGAGAACTCCCTCTATTAGTGAGAACTCCCTCTGACATCAATGTCTCCCTTTGGAATGATTTTCTCTGACATGAACTTGGTGAAGACAACAAACTATCCCAAAAAACTATCCTTTTACAAAATTTATACAAAATTTATACAAAATTAAAATTTTTGTGATAACTGATATGACAAAAAACTCTCCCTGTTTGACATCTCATGCCAAAGACAATTATTAATGTATTTTTCATATACCTAATGTACTCATTCATATATAATTTTCTCTAAAAATACTAAATCAACTTGTTTGATCTTCAAAATGCTTGGTTGTTGCATCACTAAACATTGTTTAGTGAGCTTCAGTAGGGGAATGATGCCTAGGTTACTTCCCAAATACAAACATGCATCCTTAGGTAACGGCTTGGTGAATATGTTTGCAATTTGATCTTTTGTATTTAAATATTCCAATCTCACCTCTTTTTCTTGTACTAATTCTCTTAGAAAATTATACTTATTACAATGTACTTTGTCTTGGTATGCATCACTAGATTCTTAGATATATGAATTGCACTAGTGTTATCACAGAAGATAACTATTGGATCCTTGATTTATTCCTTCTACTTTTGTTTTAGACAAAGAGATTTGATTCTACTTCTTCCTTGTCTAAGACACTAGCCTTGTTCCAACAAATAATGGTCCACCACTAGTTCCTTTCTTGTCATTAATACTTCTTGCCTAATCAACATCAATGAAGCCTTTCAATTCAAAATTTCCTCTTTTGTTATACCAAAAACCATAATCTTTAGTACCTTTTAGATACCTCATAATTATTTTTATTACCATCACATGGTTTTCCTTTGGATTAGCAAAAAATTTTGCCACCATACCAACTGCTAATGCAATATCAAGTCTTGTATGTACTACATATTGAAGTTTCCCAATCAGTGATATATATGTAGTTTGATCTACCTCTTTAGAATCATCATGTTTGGAAAGCTTATGTATAGTAGACATAGGTGTTCTAATTGGTTTAGAATCATCCATTCCAAATTTCTTTAGTATCTCCTTGATTTACTTTGATTGAATAATGTAGATACCATCTTTCTTTTGTTGAATTTGCAAGCCAACAAAGAATTTAATCTCTCCAAACATTGAGATTTAAAATTCCTTACTAATTTCCTTAGAAAAATATTTGCATACATCATCATGTCTAGTGAATAATGTATCTATAAAGATTCATGTCAGCATTATGTTCTTATTCTATCATTGCTTTATGTATATACTATTGTTGTCATTTTTCCTTTATGACTACACAATATTTCATACCAAGCTCTAGGGGCTTGTTAGATACCATATACAACTGTGTATAATCTATAAACCATATCCCTTTTTTAAGGATCTATGAAACCTTTATGTTTCTCAATGTTCTAATACCTTCTTATCTTATAATAGGAGAAAAAGTCTCTCCATAATCACTACCTTCTTCTTGAGCATAACCTTTGCATACTATTCTTGCCTTATTTCTTGAAACTTCTCCATTCTCATTCAACTTATTTTTGAATACTCATTTTTTGCAGGTATTACATTTTTGTCCTTGGGTCTAGGAATAGGAGTCCAAGTTTTGTTCCTTTCAATTTGTTCAACTCTTCATTCATTGCCTAAATCCAACATTCATGTTCTAATGCATCTTTAGTAGTTCTAGGTTTAAACTCAATAAGAAAACATGTACCTTTTATTTTATACCTTGTCATTGTGCCACTTGACCGATCTCCAATGATTTCCTCAGTTGTATGATAACTTTTGATATATCTAGCAAGTATAGGTACCTTCTCTTTAGATTTAGAACTTGTTTCATTATGTTAACCATGCTTTGAGTCATGCTCAAGTCCCATTGTCTATAACTCAAGTCTATCAAACTATGACTCAATTTATATTCACTAAAACTCAGGTCCTTCTAATTGAGAATCAAATCCTTCTGACTATAAATTGTGTTGAACTAGAGATTTAGAGGGTTCAAGTGGTATAGTATTGAATTTTCTTGAATCTTAGGTATAGTATCAAGTTCAAAATAGACAAATTTTATGCAATTTCAGATTCTTTTCTTATTTTTTCTTCACTTTTCTCTACAAACTCATTACTTTTTACATGTGCACTTTATATGACTTTGTGAGTAGTAAGATTCAGAAATCTATATGTATTTCTGTTGTTGGTATATCACAAGAATATTCCTTCATCACTTTTCACATCAAATTTTCCTTTCCTTCATACTTTCAAGATATAATATTTTATTTCAAATACTATGAAATAACATACATTTCATTTATAGCCATACCATAATTCACAAGGAGTTTGATCTAAATCCTTCAACTGAACTCAATTTAAGGTATGAACTATTGTTCTAATTGTTTCCTTCCAGTATTTGATTGCAACATTTTTATCAATTATCAGTGTTCTTGCACAATCAATAATGGATATATTTCTTCTTTCTTCTATGTCATTCTATTGAGGCATACTAGGAGTAGATGACTATCTTTTGATTCTTCTTTCATTGTAGAATTTGTTGAATTCATTTGAGATGAATTCTCCTCCTCTATTTGACCTTCTAGACATTTTAGTTTCTTTCATATTTCATTCTCCACTGTAGCCAGATACCACTTGAATTTTTGAAAGCCTTCATATTTATCTTTTAGTTATATTAGTTTCATCATCCTAGAATAATCATCACCAAATAAAATAAGGAACTTATCTTCATAATAGCTTTCTATGATAATAGGTTGACAAAGGTCTATATGAACTAGATCTAGAACTTTTTTAGAAAGATAGTTCTTTCTCTTAAAACTTTTCTTTCCCATTTGTCCAATTTGACATTATTTTCACATGCCCATATTAGGTTTCTTGAGTCTAGGAATGCCTCTCACTCTTTTGTTCTTTCTTATGTTGACTAGGTTATCAAAATTCACATGACACAACCTTTTATTCCATAACAAAATTTCCTCTAATTGAGCTAGGAAATATCAACTTTCAGTTAGACCAAGATAGAATAGATTACCTTTAGTTTGATTTTGTGTTGCAACAAGATTTCCTTTCCCATCTAGAAGCTTGGCCTTTCCATTCATGAACTCTACCTTGAATCCAATACTATTTAACTATTCCAAACTAAGTAGATTTAATTTCAGTCCTTCAACCTAGTAATAATTGTTGAATCTGAGTTCATTTGTCAATGTAATTCAACCTTTTCCTTTTACATAATAAGATTCATCATTTTCAAATCTGACACTCCCACCATCATTGTGTTCCAAGTGCTCAAATTTAGATTTATCACTAGTCATTTGGCAAGAACAACCACTATCAAGAATACATGTATAATTCTTTCTAATATGAGAAATGAGGGCCATCTTATCATTTGATTCATTTGATTCATCATATATAGAAATGTAAATCATTTAATCTTCATCACTACTATCAAAGTCTTTACTCATGTGTAACAAGATTTCTTACTTGTATCCTTGCATTATTTGTAAGTTTTGAAATCTTTCTTTCCTTCTTACTCTTCATGCATCTTTTCTTCTTTGTGTTCTTTGTTTGGACACCTTGCACCAATGTGACCAACTTCTTCACAATAAAAATAGATTAGAGGTATTTTACTTTTGTACTTTCATTTTCTTTTAGGGAATCTTCTTACAAGTAGGGTTTTAGTGACTTCAAGATCATCATAAGAATTATCTTCATCTTCACTATTAGACTTTTTAATTTTATATTTTCCACCTTTTTTCTTGAGTGATATTTTAGCATGAAATGTGGACTCAGTGGTACCAGAGTTAGGAACATAGTTATGAAAGATATGTAACTTAAAGTCTATCAACCTTTCTACTAGTGTATCCAATGTTATATCATTAAATTAGTATCATATCTCATCTCTTGAATAGCTAAGACTCTAATTGCATAAATAAGAAGAAGATCTTTGAGTACCTTGTTGACCACTATCACATCATCAATTTTCCCACTTGAGGCTCTAATTGCACTCACACATACTTTGATTCTTTCACTGTATTGTGCAATGTTTTCATCTTCTCTCATCTTCATCTGATCAAATTTACCTCTTAGACTTTCTACCTTGGCTCTCCTCACATTTTCATCTCCTTCATAGATATCTTTCAACTTGATCCACATTTCATGAGTAGTAGGACAATCATTGACTTCATCAAATTCAACATAATTGAGAGTAGAGGCAATGTACATCATCATTATGTTGTCATTCTTATTTTCCACAATTTGATCCATAGAAAAGGTCTAGCATGTGCCACATATTTTTTCTCCAAATATTTCAAGTCTATTTCTCCAATGGTTGCCCAATGCAGCTTCATGAGCTCCTACCATACTTTGAAGTTATCTTTGTTCAACTTAGGAATCTCCCTTCTATAGGACATCTTTATCTTTATATTAGGTCCTTGAAACCTTATCTACAAGCACCAATAGCTCTGATACCAATTGTTGAAAATGGAAAGGAGTAGCTAAGAGGGGAAGGGTGAATCAGTCACTACAAAAGAAAACCCAAAAGTCCCTTTTAATATCTAAACACAATATAAAACCAATAACTTGTTGTAACCTTTTTAACACTAAATATTCTATTGTAACTTGGTTAACACTAAATATATTACTACACTCACTTAGCACATAGATCTTTAGTTATTAATTTGATTAGCCTTTATTAAATTAGTTGCAGAAACATAAAGGAAATAACATGAACACAACAGATAACAATATTTAACATGGAAGCCCAATTTGGGGAAACCACCAATTATAACTAGTTACTATTTTTCACTCTTTAGAAGTGAGCCCTGGTAGCAGCCAACCCTATTAAAGGTCACAAAAAACACTCTTAGGTGTGATCCTGTTAGAGGACTTAATTCATCCTATTAGGAGTGGCCTTGTTAGAGGTCTTTAGACACTTTAATCTAGAAAGGCCACTTTGTTAAAGGATTTACAAAATAGATGTTAGGATAACTCTATTCAAAGATTTGGTTTAATCCTACAATTATTAGAGAGTAACAATGACTTGACTTTATTACTGATGCAACTAGCTTTTTTGATTTAGATCTCAGTTCTTACTTGATTACTTAATCCTACTTGATCTGAATGTTCTTTGCAGCTTTGTCAACTCAAATGCACTACCCTTTACAAATATCCTTCTAACTCACTTTCTTAATTAATCTTTTTCAATTCCATATTCAATGCTCAACTTGACCTTTCATATATATGATTTTCCTTGTCAATTGGGTTTGAATATTCTTTTAATCAATCAAATATTAACCCTTAAGTGGACTTGTATTAACCAAAAAATTTATCAAACTTAATATATTGATAGTTGACTAATACAAAATTAAATAGTTGGTCAACATTGAGAATATCTTCATTAATCAATCCAAATTGGTTAGAATAGGAGTTATAACATTAACCAACCCAACTCGGTAACTACTGACTTCATGCTAACTTTTCTTTTGTAAACAAGTGAACTCGAACAATATAGGATCTACTTCATTAACCAACTAAGCTCAGTCAAAACTATCTCTAAACTTGGTTATCATTGAATGCTTGGCATACACAAAAAACTACCTTTGATTCCCAAGTAAGCTCGGCTATCAATGAGTTCTCATTAAAGGCTTGACATTTTGTGTAACATCAAAGATAACATTCAATTTAATAATTATTTTCAATACACTCTTCTTCAAGATTTCTTCAGACTTTATTAGTTTATTCTATATTTCCTTTGTAAAAAATTGAAGTATCACACAAGTTTTTAAATATAGAAAAAAAAATATTTACAACTTCCTCTAATGTACCAATGAAAGTAGATAATTCGACTTGAACAACTAAAATTTTATTTTCTACATTTTGCAAAATTTTATTTTTCAAATTTTATTTCTACCCTTTACATATGTTTATCCTAGCCATTACTATCCTTATTTAATTTATGTATAATATCAATTAATTTCTCAATAATAGGGGCCTTAGTATTTACCTCAATTTGTATTATATCCAAAAATATGTCCTTGATGTCTTCAAGAACCATTCTTGTGTCTCTTTCTGCCTTCAATTTCCTCTATTGTGCTCTTTTGCTCCATGGTTCACTCAAAATTTCCATTTATTTAGCAAAGATATTTAATTGATCCCAATTTGGAATCGAAATCTCAGTATCAAGGTCAATCTCATCAAGAATGTTTTCTTTTTCTTTTCCCTTGGCACTTGGAGAAACAACTATTCCTTTTCCTTTATCTTCATCCTTCTTCTCTTCTCCACTTGGTTGTCTCTTAGATTCTTCTTTTCTTCCTTTGTCAACCATTTCTTCATCCTTGTTTGATATTTTCTCAGTGAAGTCTATACCAAAGCTAGTCTAAGTCTACTACTTGTTTGCTACTAGGGTGGACAAAAGACTTTCTTTCTCCTATTTTATCTTCTCTACACTAGATGTAGCAATGGCTTGGCTTAGAGAAAAGGGTAGAGAGGCAATCATTGTAGCTACCATCATTTTTGTATCTAACTCTTCTATAGTCTATCCATCTAGCTTTTCCTCGAAAATGGTTTTCCACAACTTTTTTGTAGACTAAACAACCTCTTCAATATTATTGTAGAAAATTTCAAATTCTTTGAATCTAAGAGTTTTCTTGTTTCCGTGCTTTCTCATAGCCTCCTTGATTCTTCTTTGTGAAGTGTGAGATGATACTCTTCATAGTCTATTTTCTAATGTATCTTTTTATTTTCACAACATTGGTCCATCTTTATGTTACAACCTTGAGTAGGACTTCTAGATCTTGGCTCTTTAGCTCGTTTGGATAAGGATCATACTTCCATTTAGCCATCTTTTCAAAAAAGGCATCTTTTATTCAATATTTCTCCTCCTTGCCTCTAGTTTTATATCTAATATACTTGAATCCTACCATGCCACTTCCTTCCTTTAATCTTTTCAATTTCTACTCAAATGTTTGTAGGGTCTTCTTTAGTTCAATAATAGAAGTGTTTTCTTCCTCTTCATCATCACACTTATTCCTCAATTTTCTACTGGACTTCCTTATAATGGTGATCACAAGGGTAGATAACTTCATAGGTGTATCTTTCTTTGGTGGTCTCTTGAATACTTTGCCTTTCTTATTTGAAGGTTCTTCATCCTCTTCTTCTTCTTCTTCCTCATCTTCCACTTTTCCCTCTCTTTGCATAAGAGGGTCATTCTTCTTATCTTATTTCTTCTTCATGGTTTCCATTCTCTTCTTTCCTCTCTTCAAAATTTAAGGAATCTCTATTTCTAGAGATATCTTTGTTTTTCCTCATTGTATGTGCGAAAATATGTAGCGTTGGGGTCATCTGGCCCATTTAGAAGAGCCTTTATGATATCCTTAGTATTATCAATGTTCACCTTATATCCTAGGGATTTTACCCATGTTTTCCTAGGTATGACTACTTGAATGTGAGTGTTATCATAGTCAACTAGCAAAAAAATGTCTTTCTCATATTATGCAATGATTTGTTGAGGAATTTTGGACCTATTCTACATATTTTTCTTGAAATTATCAAAGTGTGCATCCATTATACCATCAAAGTTTTCTCCTAATTCATCTAGTAAATAAATGGTCCGTCCCTACTCCACACCATATTACCCTTTAATGGAAAAAAAACTTTTCACATACAAAAATAAACATATGAGAAGATATCTAAAGTTACACACATTGTTCTTCGATTCCTAAATATTGTCCATGTTTTTACCTAGTTAGGTTAGTTGTTACTCAACAAGGTCAAAAGATAAATTATTATTCACCACTTTGAATTCCATATTAGCTATCTCACAGGTAACATGATTCAACCTACTATAACTATAGATCTTGTGAGATATGACATGAATTCAAAATTTTATCTCTAGGTTACCTACATTGTTTAATTTCATTCCCTATCATCCTATTATGCTACATTAGGTAACCTATAAATTACTGAATCATCTTCTTAGTAATACTCACAAGTTTCTCAAGCTAGATGGACATGTCATGAACCCTATTGAGAATATATCTCATCGATTAACTTGGAAATTTTGTGGCATATGTAGGGCATGAGTCAAACCCTTGACTTCCAAATTTTTATGCTCAAGATTCATTGCTCTGCACTCTCATAGTGTTTTATATGCCTCATTCATCTCAAATGAACCTAACTCATTAGTTATACAATGATAAAATGATATGATATCATTTATCATTAGTAACTTATAAGGAATAAATTTATGGGCTCACAATGGATCTTTCTGTTTAGCAATTGTATGGTAGAGATTGAATATTGACTCCTTAAATACTATAATGTTCAAAAATATTTTTGAATCCTTCTTCACTTTTACACTAGATTTGGATGCCATAACACTTGGTGAATGAAGAATTTTCAATAACAGATAACCTTTCCTACAATTTTTCTTCTAACAAAAATCACTCTTGATCTCTTGGGGGCTCAAAATTTCTCTACACAATTTTAATTCTAAATCGAAGGTTAAAAAGTAAGCCTTGATTTTTTCTTTTATGAAAAATTTCAATTTCAAGGCCTCAGAAATATATCATACAATGGTAGGTGAGATGAATCGAAAAGGTCTTTGAATAATAATCTCAACATGAATTATTTAATGGAAAAGTTAGTTAGAACTTGTTTCTAACATGACTTCACTTGGGGATGATTGATAGCTCAATTACAACTAGGTTGTAACTTTGTTATAACATAGCTCCCTTTCTTAACCTTGTGCATCTAAATATACATGTTTGGATTTGATCTTGCTTGCATATCTAGAACTGATGTAGGATCTTTCTTAAATTCTCAATTCAAGCCATTTCCTTGACTATTTAGTTGGATGGTGATGCCTCACGTAACTCATTTGATTGGATGATAATAGCCTCATTGTCTTGTCTTGTGTTTTTCTTTGATTTATTTACCCATTTTTTATTCATTTGATTCTTGATCAATACAACCATGGATTTCCCTTTTTCTCTTCACCAAATTTTTTTGTATCTCTATTCATATAAATTCTTTCCAAATGACCTATCATTTTTCATAAATAACATCTCACATTAGTATTTCTTTTCATGAAGTGAGTTCTTACACAATTTACTACAATGTGACCATTTTCTCTACATGGATGCCATCTTCCCCATGTGTTGTAGACCCAAATAACAAATTCTCTTTATTTGGTTCCATATTTTTTATTATTTGGATTCCATTGATTTGATCTACACTCTAAAGATTTGTGACCATTGTTATGACATGTGAAACAATTTCCTCCAAACTTTGATGTAGTTCTACATTGATTAGCCTTGTGTCCATAATTGTTACAATTATTGAAATGATCTTTGAACTTTGGTTGTATTGCATTGCTCCAAAAAATATTTTATGTATCACCAAACTTTCCACAATTCCTTTTATTCTTTTATGACCATTGTTATGATGATTCTCTTTGGTTACTATACCATAAGCTAGAAGTGCCCTTTTGTCTCTTCAGAGTTTTATCATACAATTGATTCACACTTTGTTGTGATGTTAATCTTCTCTCATTTAGTTCATTTTCATCTCTTAGTTCATTCTAGAGTGTATTATTTTGTGTTTTTAGATTGGCAATTCCATGATTTGCATCATCTATCTAATTTTCCATACCTACCTAATGTTGTGATAGATGATGACATTCATTGGTCTTTTGTTTTAATCTTTTTGCAAGCAACTAGTGTTATGTCTTCATCTTTCATTTCTTCATCATTTACTACTTTGTTCTTTAGTTCCATGACTTCACATAGCATGACTAAATGACTTTCTTGTTCTCTTTTCAATTTTCTTACTTCTTCTTGAAGAGTAGCAATCCTTACTAGTAAATCTACTACAGATGCATTTTCCTCTTCTAAACTTGTTTTTTTGTATAGATCTTCTATTCTCTCTTTTATTTATAGATTTTAATTAGTTTGTGTAGCCATTTCTTTTCTTCTCTATAGAGAGTGAGTGAGCTGATCCTTGAGTTTTATGACTTGCTCCATAGCCATGTATAGATCAATTTTTCCATTCTCAATAGCTTTATCTTATTTTTAAACTTTCATATCCTCATATTTTTACTCTCAAATTAGTAATCCTCTTATCAAAAAACCTTTATTTGATACCAATTTTTGGAAATGTAATGAAAAAAAGGTGATTGAGAGGAGGGGTGAATTAGGAACCACTTAAACTTTTTCACATAGAATACTTTTGCATTACTTCATTAGATTATCTAATATAATCTTATACATGAACATAAACTATAATGAAATCAACACCATAAAACTTTGATGTGTAAAAGTACAAAGTTGTGTCACCTTTCAGGATGACTTATCAGAATGACCGAATTTGAGTATTTCTATCAAAAAATCAATTTTGTTCGAACATATGATCTTGATAAATTTATTATATCTCGGTTATATATGGTCTCACACATATACAATTGGAAATGTCTATTTAATGCATTCTGTATACTAGTGAGTATCCAATTATTAAAAAAATATAATTATTTTAGAAAATTGATGTTTCAATAGCTCTTACTATTTTTTATGATGTTTCTCTAATAACATATAAACACTATTTTATAGAGCTCAAAGTCAAGAATATTCACATATAAAGTTCTTAGTGTTTTAAATAGATATAGTATTTTGTAATTGAAAAATTCTACAAGTACATATTTTAACACTCAAGAAGATGTCAATTTTGAGAAAGAAAAATATTAAATCAAATCAATAAAAATTAAAAATATATATGATGTTCTACAGGAGAGAGCCCTCTTTTAGAATGTATAAGTTTTCTTTTGGTTGGAATAGAAATATTTTGAAAAATGTGGCGGAAGATGAAAACTGTTGATTTGAATAAGTGTAAGTTTGAATCATTATAAAAGAGAAAATGTAGGTCTAAAGCCAAGTTTTATTTTTGTTTGTTCTAGCTACATATGTTATCTATAAAATAATACGATATCAAAGGGAAATAATTTTATTTCCATGTAGTTTCATGGTGAGAACTAGACCCCTGATTTCCAATTTTTTTCAACAACTAAAATCTTATCATTACAAAATAGAAAAGTATATCATTTCTTCTTGCAAATAATTATTAAAAATTATAATCCTAAACTTCATCTGTTTCTACACATTTCATTAGTTTACTTCATTTTCAAATTTTAAATAATAATAATAGTTTTATGTCATTGAAGGTGAATAATTATAATTTTTTTAGCCTTTTCCTTTGTAAAAGGGTGACATAGGTTTGTGCTTTTACCCCACAATATTTGGTTACCTAGAAATCCTCAAAGGAGATGGTAAAACTCAAGTGGTGATCACACCCATAATGTTTTAGTATTGCAGCAATAAATTTTGCCTCTTTCAGCTTACAATTGATGACTTTTGGTGATCTACTCTATTAGGAGTATGAATTACTATTATGTCCACCATGTCAAAGGATTTTATAATACAACGAAGTATGTACTCTATTAATAGATTCAAAAAAGGATAGTCAAGTCCACCTAGTTAAAGGATTTGATTGATGCACTTCCTAGGATAAATCAATAGTTTGATCTTTTCTTCGCAACTTTATTTGCTGAAATAGATCCTTTGAATAATATGATCACCTAACTTTCATAGATGAGTCTCTACATTTCCCTTTATATTGCTAGGTAGCCTACTATTCAAATTGCTCTTTCATATTCCTTATTTTCATGAATCTACTCCAATGATTTATCTTCCATGTAGTCCACATATTGCATCATAAAGAAACTAATTTCCCTTCCTTATATATATATCCATAAAAAAATAACTTCATACCAAGTCATATCAGACAAAAGATAGCTTCACAATAACCAAACTACACCTTTGAGATAGCCAAATGCTCATGTTCATGTCTCACTATGAATTTTAGTTTGTTACTAATGCTTGGTGAATACAATGAGCTCTGGTATTACTCTAGCACTCGAGTAACACTAGGGCACTTGGGTGAGACTAGAGAATACTTACTTGAACTAGTAGCTCGGTTCATACTAAGAACTCAGTGAGTACAATGAACTCTATTCACACTAGTAGCACTAATAACTTAGTTTATACTTTGTACTTGATTAATATGGAAGAGCTTAGTCTATACTAGATATCCTTGATCTTCTTAGACTACACTAAAATATGTTATCTAATGAAAATCTTGATTGTAGTATTAACTAACCTTCATGGATAACTTAAGTATTTTTTCATTGATTGACGATATGGCTTGCCATAGGGTCAATATATTTTATATGTGGAAATGGAAGCATTTAAAATTTGTCTTGCATGGACAAACCCCTTTTCCTTCTTGTTGATAATCCTATCTAGAAGGGCCTTGATTATGTTAACCATGATTTTGAAGAGGAATTTGTAAAAGGTGGTATATAGACTTATAGGTCTGAAGTCATTGGTAGTCACCAAAGAACTATGTTTTGGGACAAAAAAATATAGGTTTTATTATGTTGTTTTAACATTCTTTTAGTCCTAAAATTATCTCTTGTAACTCTAGTCATATCCACACCTACAATATCCTAGAATTCATAATATAATGTAGGTGAGAATCTATTCATGCCATAAACCTTATAAGTATTCATACAAACCATAGCTTTCCTAACCTTGTCATCTAAAAAATCTCTTGAGAAGGAGTTTACTATCCTTAACCATGACCATATTCTAGAGGTGCTAGAGGAGTTTATCATGGAACCTATTTACATCTATAACCTTAGAGGTTTAGAAATATTTATAGTATTTGGTAGTAATACATCCTAGGAGAACTTTTCATAACAAGTTTCTCCCCTTTCATTATGTAGAATTTCAATAGTATTCTCCATCTATGATCTGTAGTAGAATTATTGAAGAAGAAAGTATTCATGTTCCTTTTTCTCAACCATCTAGCCCTCAAGCACTACCTGTTGGAAATATAGATGGAGTAATTGAGAGGGGGACTAAATTAGTTTCCACAAAAAAAAATCCACAGATCCCTTAGATGTCTTAAATAACTAGTTACTACTGTCATTCGGTAGCCACATAGAAAAATGATGTAACTTGGTAGACTATCTTATTACTGATCTTTAAGCATTCACAATTATTAACACATGTATGCAAAAAGGAAATAACATCAACACAAGAGACACTAGATTTAACGTGGAAACCCAATATGGGAAAAAACCATCAAGTAACCAGTTACCAATTTTCACTCTTCCGAAGTGATCCCTATTAGAAGCCAACCCTATTAAAGGTTACAAAACACACTGTTAGGTGTGACCTTGTTAGAGGATTTATTCACCCTGCTAGGAGTGGCCTTGCTAGAGGACTTTAGAACAATTTAGTAGAACTATCCACCTTATTAGAGGATTTACAAAAATGGCTGTTAGACCAAATCTGTTAAAGATTTAGGAATTACTACTACAACGGTGAGAAAGTAACAATAAGTGACCTGAATCAGATGCAATTGAACTTTGTTGTTACAGATCTCTATTTTGATTTAGTAGATCCTCTTTGATCGAAAACAACTTTTTTGCTCCTCAAGGATATCTAATCCTTCTTCAAAATTTTCTCACACTTTCTCTTCACACAATTAACTCACTTGTAAATTCACTCATTCATCCATCCATACATTTGAATTCACAACTTGACCTTTTATTTATACATTACAAATTGTCAATTTGGCTCATTTACAAGTTACATTTACCAATAAACAATACATCAGTTGGCTACAAATATTACATGGAACAACTAAACTTTATTTCCCAAAAAAAAAAATCCTTCATTAGCCAACCCTTCTTGGTAAACACTGCTCCAGAAATGATTTCCAGTGTTAACCAAGTGAAGCTTGGTAAACACTATGAACTTTGCAAAATCCTTTGGAGATTGAGTAAACTCGGTAAGAGCTTATTTTCCTATGCTGACCTTGTGAGCTTAATAAAAATTGACTTTTGCCATAGAATCCTTCAGTGCCTGAGTGAGCTCGGTAGAAACTATCTTCGCAATGTAACTTCCAAAAATGCTCAATAGTCACTTTAATTTACTTTGCTAGTGATCTGAGCTCGGTAGACTCTTTCTGATAAATAATATGATATTTGTGTAACATCAAAGACAACAAACAATTGATCAATTGTATCCAACAATCTCCCTCTTTGGCATGGATGGCAACACAACATGTCATAGTAGAATGAAATTTGAGAACAAGTTTTTTTCTGAAAAAATGTTTCCCTATCATAGATTTTATTCCACAAACTTCTCAAATATAATAATCTCCCTCTATGAAAGAATTACATAGCTTCTTTTCAAACATCAAACTCTTCCCAAACAAATTGAAATTTCAGAAAGATATGACAGTATACTCTCCCTCTTTGACAACACATGCCAAAGACAACACAAACCAAATGAATAACAATGTTTCTTATGTACTAATTCATATGTAATATTTCCATAACTATTTTGCATCAACTGAAAGATCTTCAACTTGATATTTTAGTGAGCTTCATATAGGGGAATGACCCCTAACTTACCTCTTAGATACAAGAATGCATCCTTAGGTAATGGTTTGGTGAATATGTTAGCAATTTTTTCTTTTGTATGGACATATTCCAATCTAATCTCCTTATCTTGCACCAATTCTTTGACAAAGTGATACTTTATTGCAATGTGCTTGGTTTTTAAATGCATTATTGGATTTTTAGATATGTTAATTGCACTTGTATTGTCACAAAACATAACAACAAGTTCTTTGATTTCCACCTTCATGCCTTCCAATAATTGTTTGAACTAAACAATATTAGAATAGTTTATTGCTGATGTAACATACACTACTTCTACTATAGATTGGGATGTGCAATTTTTCTTTTTGCTTGTCCAAGAAACCAACCTCTTTCCAAGAAAGAATGCACCTCCACTTGTACTCTTTCTGTCATCAATGTTTCCTACCCAATCTGTATTAGTAAACACTTCCAAATCTAGATTACCTCCAAATTTTTACAAAAATACATAATCTTTAGTGCCTTTCAAATATCTCATGATCCTTTTGATTTCCATCATGTGATTTTCTCTTGGTTTTGCAAAATTTTTTGCTACAATACCAATTGCAAGAGCAATATTTGGCCTTTTATGAACTACATACTATAATTTTCCAATCATAGATCTATATAATGTCTGATCTACCTCTTTTGATTCATCATCCTTGATAAGCTTTAGACCATTGCATATAGGAGTTCCAACTAGTTTATAGTCTTCCATCCCAAAAAAATTTAGTATCTCCTTGATGTATTTAGACTAAGTGATGTAGATACCATTCCCACTTTGTTGAATTTGAAGACCAACAAAGAATTTAATCTCACCAAACATTGACATCTCAAATTCTTTATTTATTTTCTCTAAAAATTATTTGCAAATATCATCATTTCCTATGAACAAAGTATCATCCACAAATATTTTTGCCAAAACAATTTTGTTATCTAGTCCTTCCTTGATGTACAAGCTACTATTATCATTAGTTCTTTGTAAACCAATCTGAATAAGATAGTTATGCAATCTTTCATACCATGCTCTAGGGGCTTGTCCCAGACCATACAATGCTTTGTGTAATTTGCAAACCATGTCTTTCTTGTCTAGATCAATAAAACCTTTAGGCTGCTCAATGTAGACTTCTTTGTCTAGTATACCATTGAGAAATGTTGACTTGACATCCATTTGATAAAACCTTAAATTCTTTGTATGTAGCATATGCAAGTAAGGTCCTAACACCTTCGAATCTTGCAACAGGAGCAAAAGTCTCTCCGTAGTCTATTCCTTCTTCTTGGGAGTAACCTTTACAAACTAGTCTAGATTTGTTCCTTGATACCTTACCATCTTCATTCAACTTATTTCTGAATACCCACTTAGTTCTAATCACATTTTTATCTTTAGGCCTAGGTACAAGAGTCCATGTTTTGTTTTTCTCTATCTACTCTATCTCTTCATAGCCTCAATCCAAATTTCATTTTCCAATGCATCTTTGAAACTTCTAGCTTCAAAATCTACAAGTAAACAAGTACCTTTTAGATTACTCCTTGTCATAGTACCTTCAAATTTGTCTCCAATGATCTAATCTGGTGCATGATGTCTCTTGACATGCTTGGCCAATATAGGTCCCTTGCCTTTTGAAAAAATTGCACTACCATCCTCTTGCACTTCAACTTTAGGTTCTGGCTATTTTTTCTAATACTTGGGTCCTTCAGATTCGGTAGGAATTAGCTCAATAGCATCTGAATGTGACTTAGTTTCCTTTAACACAGTTTGAACTTCCTGCAACTCAGTTATTGAAGACTCAGGCGTAGAAGATTCCTGATTGACAGATGTATCTGGCACTGTATCAGGTTCAATGAAAACAAATCTCCTATAATCTTTTGATTCCATTTTTCTTTCTTCTTCAATCCTTTCTGCAAACTCAACTTTTACATGTGTACTTTCTATAACTTTGTGAGTAGACAAATTCAAACATCTATATGCTTTACTCTTGCAAGAATATCCCAAAAATATTCCTTCATCACCTTTCACATCAAATTTATCTTTTCTAGATTCTTTCAAGACATAACATTTGCTTCCAAATACTTTTACATAACTTACTTTAGGATTATAGCCATACCATAAATCATAGGGGGTTTTGAGTAAGTCCTTTAGCTATACTTGGTTCAAGGTATAAACTATAATGTTTTTAGCTTCCTTCTAGTATTTGATAGCAATGTTCTTTTCAATCATTAAAGTTCTTGCATAGTCCATGATAGATCTGTTCCTCCTTTTAGCTATTCCATTTTTCTTAGGGGTTCCAGGGGCTGATACCTATCTTTTGATTCCCCTTTCAATGAAAAAGTTATTAAACTCATGGGAGATGAATTCACCTCCTCTGTCTGACCTCAAACATTTTAGTCTTTTCCCTGTTTCCTTCTCTACTCTGCCCAAATACCACTTGAACTTTTCAAATGCTTCTAATTTCTCTCTTAGATACATGACAGTCATCATTCTTGAGTAATCATCAACAAAAAGAATGAAGAACTTTTCTCTAGTATAGCTCTCAATTCCAATAGGTCCACACAAATCAATATTTACAATTTCTAAAACTTCTTTAGTCTGATAGTTCTCACTTTTAAAGCTGGTCTTTCCCATCTTACCAATTTGACAATTCTTGCATAGACCAACCTCAGGTTTCTTTATACTAGGAATGCCTCTTACTTTCTTGAATTTGCTTATTTTCAGTAGATTATCAAAGTTCACATGACATAACCTTCTATGCCATAACCAACTTTCTTCAACTTAAGCAATAAAACATGAACATTCACCAAGTTCAAGATAGAACAATTTATGTTTTGTCTATATGCCTAATCTAATCAGCTTTCCTTTGTCATCCAACAGTTTTTCTTTTCCATGCATGAATTCCACTTTGAATCCATTATTGGGTAGTTGTGCCACACTCAAAAAAAAAAAATTTAGTCCTTCTACCCAATATGCATTATCACATACAAGCTCTTTGGTTAGTGAGATTCTTCCTCTTCCTTTTATACAACAAGGTTCATTATTACCAAACCTCACACTACCACCGTCATAGTCTTCAAAATGTTCAAACTTTGTTTTATCACCAGTCATATGATGAGAGCAACCACTATCTATAATCCATGTATCATTTTTTCTCACATGAGAAATTAGTCCCATTTTATCTTCCTCATCATTGTGAGATTCATCTTTCATAGCAATGTAAACAATTTCATCTTCTTCTTCATCAGAATCATTAGAATCCTTAGCCATGAAACATGTGTTTCTTACCTTTATCCTTAAATGATTTGAAGTCTTTCTTGCCATTTCACTTGTGATCTTTCTTCTCATCCTTATTTTTATTTTTTGGCAACCTAGCAGCAATATGACCAATTTCCTCACTTGAAAAATAGAATAGAGGAAGCTTACCTTTGTATTTTCCTCTACCTCTTGAATATTTCCTTGCAAGCAAAGCTTCAACCACCTCAAGATCACTGTCAAAAATCTGTTTTGATTCTTCTTCACTTTCTAACTAAGAATCCTTTATTTTCTTGCCTTTTTCTTTGAGTGAAAGCTTGGCTTCAAATGTTGATTCAATGTTCTTGGAAGCTAGAATATAGTTATCATAGTTATCTAGCTCAAATGTAGTCAATCTTCCTACTATGGCCTCTAAATTTATCTTATGATTTGCTTCACATCTTGTTTCTTGAATTACAGAAACTCTAATTGCATAAATGGGAAGTAATGTTCTAAAAACTTTACTTACAATTGTTTCCTCCTCAATGTCTCCTTTGAAAGCCTTGATTGCACTGACTACTACTTTGACTCTTTCTACATATTTGGAAATTTTTTCATCCTATCTCATCCTCATTTGATCAAATTATCCTTTTAGACTTTCTAATTTGGCTCTTATCACATTATCATCACCTCCATAGATATCTTTTAGCTTGCTCTACATTTCAAAGGCAGTTTTGTAGTCCTTGACATCATCAAATTCATCATATGTTAAGATAGATGCAATATCTATCATCATGGTGTTATGAGTCTTTTTCTTAGCAACGTCACTAGTAGATAATGTACCAGAAGGAGTTACATAAGCTTCATTTATATATTTCAATCGTGTATCTCCAATGGAAGCCAGATGGAGTCTCATGAGACCTTGCCATGCTAAAAAGTTATTCCTAATAAGCCTTGGAATTTCCCTCTTGTAAGACATCCTTATCTTTAGCTTAGATCATTTAAATCCTTCCTACAAGCACCAAAGCTCTGATACCAATTGTTGGAAATGTAGATGGAGTAACTGAGAGGGTAGGTGAATCTGTTACCACAAAAACAAATCCATAGATCCCTTAGATGTCTTAAATAACTAGTTACTACTATTATTTGGTAGCCACACAGAAAAATCATGTAACTCGGTAGATTAACTTATTACTGATCTTTAAGCATTCACAATTATTAACATGTATGCAAAAAGGAAATAACATCAACAAAAGAGACACCATATTTAATGTGGAAACCCAATATGTGAAAAGCCACCAAGTAACTAGCTACCAATTTTCACTCTTTTGATGTAAGCCCTGTTGGAAGCCAACCCTATTAAAGGTTACAAAACACACTATTAGGTATGACCTTGTTAGAGGATTTATTCACCCTGCTAGGAATGGCCTTGCTAGAGGAATTTAGAACAATTTAGTAGAAATGTCCACCTTGTTAGAGGATTTATAAAAATAGCAGTTAGACCAACTCTATTAAGAGATTTAGGAATTACTACTACAATGGTGAGAAAGTAATAATAAGTGACCTGAATGAGATCCAACTAAATTTTTTTGTTATAGTTCTCTATTCTGTTTCACTAGATCCTCTTTGATCGAATACAACTTTGCTACTCCTCAAGGATATTTGATCCTTCTTCAAAATTCACTCACACTTCCTCTTCACACAATTAACTCACTTGCATACTCGCTCATTCATCCATCCATACATTTGAATTCACAACTTGACCTTTTATTTATACATTACAAATTGTCAAGTCAGCTCATTTACAAGTTACATGTACCAATAAAGAATACATCAGTTGGCTACAAATATTACATGAACTATTTAAACTTTATTTCCCAAAATAATGAAATCCCTCATTGGCTGAACCTACTCAGTAAACACTGCAAACTTTGCAAAATCCTTTGGGGACTAAGTGAACTCAAAAAGAACTGATTTTCCTTTATTTAACCTTGTGAGCTCAGTAGAAACTAACTTCTACCATAGAATCCTTTAGTGCCCAAGTGAGCTCAGTAGAAACTATCTTTACAATGTAACTTCTAGAAATGCTTCGTAGACTCTCTAATTCACTTTGCTAGCCATCTGAGCTTGGTAGACTCTATTTGATAATTGATATGACATTTGTGTAACATTAAAGATAACACATAATTGATCAATTGTACTTGACACTACTTCCAATAAGTTTCCTCCTTATCCAAAATTTTTTTCCAACCTCCTCTATAATTTTCCATCTTTATGTTGAAAATCCAATAGAAAATTTTCTTTAGCTAACTAGGCTTCAAGATGGGATAGTGAAGAAATTTCGTGGTTACAAAGATGACCCAAAAGCTATTCTTACTCCACCCTTTGACCTTAATTTTATTTATATCCAATTTAGAGTCAAATATAAACATATAATCTCCCATTATGGTCTTCTTCCACCACTTTTAAACAATTTGAATTGGTTTCTTGCAAATTTATATCCACCATAATGGAGTTATTTATGAAGTTAGCTCAATAACCCATGCTATCATTATAGTCAACAAGTCACCCACCCTTTTCTAATGGGTATTGAGGGGAATTGAATTTCCCCCCCAAAAGGTAGTTGGTAGAAGGAATAGACTGCATACATTTCTAGATCTCATCCCATAAGAATTTTTAACAAGATCTAGTGTTGAGGGAATACACATTAAAATTTACCAAAAGCTGTGACCTTTTTTAAAGGAAATGAAAAGGAAATTCTAGTAAAAGTATAGGGGGAAGCCTTTCAGCTTAGAAAATTTTAGAGGGTGGAAATACCTCCAAAAGCCCCATTGGATTTAGAGTACATAGACATAGCAACTAACTAGTTGTTGTTAATAATTTGGTAAAAGTTATTGTAATTCATTGTAATTTCTAGGATTAACAATATATCCATCTTATGTTGAAAAATATATAATGTTTGATAGAATATTTCTTCTTAGAGCTACTTACCACTCATATATTCTAGGATAAGAAAATAATCTCTTACCTTTTTTATGGATGTCTAAGGTGATTTTCCTTCCAACAATAATCTCCCTTGCAATAACTTTCTCATGCCTTACCATATATTTGTTAGTCTAAAAATGGTTTTGACACTTGAGTGCCAACACACTTAACCACTTTCTAAATTGAAGCTGAGTACAATGTGTATGCCGAGCCACAACATGTGCCAAGTTAGGAAATTCATCAGGTGCCAAGCGGTCTTCAGGTGCCGAGTGAAGATCAAGTGCTAAGTGACTGTAGGAACCGAGCATAATCTAAGTACTGGGCAATATACAAGAGCCGAGTTACATAAAGGATGTCGAGCATACACAGGAGTCGAGTTACAAAAGGTGTCGAGCATTAGGAAGTAGTAAGTTCTGAGTAACTCAGAATAAGCATATGAGTTTGAAACTTCACAAACTCAGATGAAAATCATTTTCATAGCTGACATATCAAATCATTTATATTTCTTATGCAATCTTCATGCAACCAATAAGAAAAATGGAGACGGCATGCAACCAATAATAAAAGTGCAAGGAATAAGTGGGAAATAGAGATTCAATATGGATCATAGATCCATAACTAACCCCATGGCTTTGAGTGTCTTTATAAGGAAGACAAAATCTCATTGCAGAGAAGTGGATGGACAAGCGTGTGTAAGGAAAACTAATTTTTTGAGAAAAGAGTATCAGATCATAAAGCATCAAGATTAGAGAAAGCAGATCAAGTGCCTGTATTTAGCAATCAAAGGATTGTAAGCTATTAGGTTTAGTATACCTAATACTCTCTAGGAATTGTATCAGAAAGAAAACCCTATGGTGATAGGTTAGCTTAGCCGCTATTTTGTAGATCCTTTAACTAGCTGACTAAATCCTTTGACAGGGTAACACTTCATGTAAAGTGTTTGTAAATCCTTTAACCAGGTCACTCTTGATATAGTGTATCAGGGTAGACCATCAGAAGTGGTCAAACATTATTACTGCAGTGATTTTTTGGGTATCATCCCCACCCTAGTTTTACCTTCTTATTTTTGGAGGGTTTGTGGGTTACCAAAATCTCTAGTGTTATGTGCTGATGCATATTTGTTTCTCATGATTTCTTAATTTTTTATATGCATGCATGTTCATTTCAAAGATATGTTATTAAGGATTTGAAACTATTAGAAAACTAGTACTTCTGATTCAACCCCCCCCCCCCCCACCCCCCTCTCAGAAGCATTCTTTCCAATAAGATATTCCAAAAATTGGTATCAAAGCTCAATTTCTCTCAAAAAGGAGCCTAACAACTTGGAGGAAAAGATCTAAAGATGGAAGTTTTCAAACTTGGAAAGATCATTGAAAAATAGGTGATAGATGTGCATCTCACTCTACAAAAAGTAGAGAAAGCTAGAGTAGAATTAAGAAAATATTTGAAAAGAAGAAAGGAGATAGCCATAGCTGAAAATGACATACACTACAAGGAGATTGATACCACACAAGTATTTTCCAATGGAGACACTAAAGAATTTGATGCAGCAATATCAAAACTGATAGAGAAAAACAAAGTTCAAGTAGAAGAAATAAGATCTCTCAAGATGGAACATGAATCACAGGCCATAATGTTATGTGAAATCATTGAACAAAAGAAAAGAGCACTTGAGGACAGAATCATGATGGAAGATGACAAAAGAAATCTTGCAAATAGACTGGAAGAAAAATATATTGAATTAACAAGGGTCTCAAACATACAGATGGATACACTTGCTCAAATGATGAATCTTCATCATGAACTTAATATGAAAGATATTGAGATCTCTACTTTGAGGATGCAGAATGAACAATTGCAGAATGAATTGAATAGAGAAAAAGAGACAGTAGAGAATCTCAACAAGTAAAGCAAAGCCCTAAAATAATTTGAACAATTGCTGAAATTCCCAATATTAGCCCATGATACATTAGGACTCGGATACAATAGCACTAAAGTTGGTGAATCATCAAAGAGTGTTGAGCAAAGAAGTGACAAAGGTAAGAATTTTAAACCCACTTGTCATTACTATAATAAAGAGGGACATACTGCTAATATTTGCAAGAGTAGAAAAATAAATCAGCCAAACACACACAAAAGCAAGAGTTACTATCACAAGTGCAACACGCAAGGACATATGACACAAGATTATAGATACAAAATCCCAAGAACACAAAGATTTTATGGACATTTTCATAATTGCAAAAAAATGGACATAGGGCATTTGAATGCAGATCAGAGCCTATGTGGACATCAAATAAACCAGCAAAAGGGAATGAAAGTCACTACCATTGGGATTATAACACTAGGTATAGTTGTCACTATTGTCAACAATATGGACATATACCCCAGAATTGCATAAGAACACATTTCAAAGGGAACTATAAAAGATGGTTGAGTCAAACCACATGTTTTAGTTGCTTAAAAACTAGTCATACTAGCAAAAGCTATCCTACAAGGTCCAAAGCACCAAATACTAAAACCAACAAAGGAAAAGAAAAGATTGATGTCATAAGAGGACAAATGAATAAAACTTGGAAAAAGAAAGATGAGTGCAATACATCAAGCAAAGGGATCACTTCACCTAACGGGTCAAGTGATCATACTTCATCAATCTAAGCATAAGAGAGATATATGGGACTGATCTGCAAAGTTGTATGATACATCAGTCCCAAGACAAAGAAGCACTGAAAAGAAGAAATAAGCATAAGATTAGATGCTAAGACTAAACTTGAACAATGATGTCGAGTTGTCTTTGATTGCCAAGTGAAACTACTTTGATGCCGAGGTATCAATAAAATAAGTGGATGTTGAGTATAGCTACCAAGTGGAAGCTAAGTTGATAAACATGTGGAAGCTGAGTGACAGGTGTAGGTACTAAAATCCATTAAATGCAAAAGTTTCTTTTTCCACTTAAAAGTAAAAATCAATTCATTCTTGGGCCATTAAAATAAAGAGCATTTCCTTGAGCACGACTGAGCAACTTTCAAGCTTTCAACCAGTGATTTGTAGCACTTCAGTGTCTACACAAGTGATTTAAGTATCTATCCAAGTATTTCCTTCAAGTGTCAAGTTTTACAGTTTGAGAAATTTACTTTAATCATTAAAACCCTAGTTTGGATATAAATGACGTCTAGTTCAAAAATGACCCAAGAGAAAATGAGTCATGAGATTCAACTTGTCAACAACAAAGTAAAGTAACCTGAGTTTAGACCTATACCAGAGGTTGAATACAAAAATGTTCCTGTTGGTGCCCTATCTGCCATCCCTGAAAAAGTTGTTATGATTCAGGATGTACGAAAATGCTATAATTGTAAAATAGGAGCCATAGGAGATTTGGAAATTTTTAATGCCTATGACAAACTCTGTGAAAATGGTATTTTGAAAGATGAGTTTTCTATCATAGAAAAGAAGGGTTTAACCAAAGCCCTAGTTTTTCCAATCGTATTTAAAAATGAGTGGATACACATTATACTCAGAAGAATCCATGATGGATCATTATGGTTAGAACAAGGGCAACTGAAGATTACTAAGAAGATGGTTCATAGGGTTACTAGTTTTCCAACCCTAGATCGGCCAAAGACATTGAGAAGTGAAAAGAGGGAAACAATTGAGAAGAATATAGGTGCAAAGTGGAACAATATAGGCATGACTATAGACACCATAACTGATCCCCTTCTAGACTTTGTTGTAATGATCATATCACATAAGTTTTACCAATCTAGCAAGTTAAACAGTGTACCCTGCATAGCAGTAGATGTGGCACATAAACTTGTAAAGAAAGACCACACTTATGACCTTGCAGAGCTCTTGTTACAACAGATCAATGAAAATCTTGGAGCTATTAGAAAGTCCAAGGGAGCACAATGTAAATTTGGTTCAATGTTGGTTTATTTGTTCTTCTATATAATGAAGGAATTCCCTTCATTTGGTGAAGTCAACTAGATAAAAATAAAACCATTATTGATCAAATTAATGATTTCATTACACAAATGGGAGATAGCTTTGATGATCAAATGTCTATCTATTTTGAGGATTTAAAAAATGCAATGAAGAATAGAATGAGAATACTAGTTTCACTGGTAGAAAAGCATATAAATGACATGTTTTCTTGTTGATATTGATTACATTTACATTCAAGCAGTCCTTCCAAGAACAAGATGGCTTAGATCATTGGGATATGAGCTTGATGTTGATCAAGCTTCTGCAACCATCATAGCTTTACTTGCAAAGGAAATGGACAAATCTGCCAAGGCATTTGGAACATATATGACACTGTAAAATCAAGAGTTGTTACAGAACTCAAGACAACCTCAATAGTAAAGAAAAAGGACAAGCAAGTAAAGCAGATAAAGAAGAAATTTGGTGTTCAAAAATCAAGTGCAACAGGTAAAGATGAATAGATTAGTAAAGGAGAAGAATAAGGTGAACTAGAACAAGAGCCACTTGAGAAAGATGAGAGTGCCGAGGAAGCACAAACCAAGGAAGCACCCATTAGAGGCAGAGACATCAAAAGGAAAACATAGACACCTCCTGCTTCTCAGCCTTCACCAAAGAAATTTGATGTGCAAATGCCTAAGAAGCCAACAACTAGAGCTACAATAAGGGCCTCTACTCAAAAGGCTAAAGAGGAAGCCACAAAGAAGAAAAAAATAAAGGCATAGGAAGAGCCAAAGAAAAGGAAAAGATATGTGGCCCAACCTGATACTGATGAAGAAGATCAGACTGAAAAGGTAAGTCCTCCTAAATCTTCAATTGATACATTATGTAAGAAGATTAGGAATGGAGACTTAAATGAAATGAAAAAGATTGATTTCAATAAGTTTAGTAAAGAAGAACAAAATAGCATAGAAGAGTCAGTCTATGCATTAATGGCACAATTCAAGTATACACCTCTTGAACTAGATGGACAATTGCCAAAGGAATTGTCTAAAACTATAGAAGACAGATGACATTTTTGTCTAAAGATGGAGAAAGAGATGAGAGAATCAACCCTAGCAAACCTACTACCTGATTTAACAAAAGAACGGGTAACTCAAGCAGTCAAAAGTCATAGCAAAAGGTTTACACCTAAATATAGGGCATTCTCCATCTTGCAAAAAAAAATTGAAGAAGTTGTGCAGAAAACAACAAGAGTTTGGAAAAACTTCTACAAGACATTTGAAGATGTTCTTGAAGAGGTATACAAAGAGGAAGCTGCTGCTAGACCTGAAGAAAGAAGGAAGAGGAGAGAAGAGAAAAATGTTGAAGAAGAGGAAAATAAGAAAGAAAGAGAGGAGGAAGGAAAAGATGAAGACAAAGGAACTGCTGAACAACAAAGTGTGCAAGACACACATCCTTCACCTCCTAGCCTGCCTCACTCACCTACCAGACTTGCAGAAATCATAAAGATTAAGGATTTTGTTGACACCACATGTCAAAACATTAATCCATTAACTGCAGCAGATCTTACTAAGATCCTTGACCAAACAACTTTACAAGCACAATTGTCTACAAGTCCTATATTGGTCAATGTGAATAATCTTCAAAAGTCAGTAGATAAACTCAAAGAAAACAAGGTGTTACCACAAGAACCACCTCAAATCATTCAAACTAATGGGCTTACATTTCTACCACCTCGATCACCACCAAGATTAGCTACTCAAACTCATCAAGTGTCGAGTGCAACAATAGAGGTAGTCACAGACACAACAGTTCAGACAGTAAGTACTCCTCCAACAGCAGTGACACAAGAAGAAGAAGACAAGCAAGAAGAAGAAGATAAGGAAGAAACTCAAAATAAAGAGGAGTCTGCAATACAAACTTTGGTTGAATTACCTAAAATAGGAACTCCCACCAAACCCAGTAATAAGTAGAGTACTGAAACAATGACCTTACATGTCAGTACACCAAGTTCAAGTTCTACTAGGGTAGATAGGACCATCCATTATGGTATTCCTGAGCTTGATGAAAAAATCAAAATACCCTATTATGATTCAAGCACTCTAAATGAGGATAAGATGAATGAAATACATAGTGCATTGGATAAGAGAAGGAGACAAGAGGCAATGAGGAAAGACTAAAAATACAAATAGGCAATGAATGAAATAAAAGATATATTCATGGATGCATTTAATCTTCAACCTCCAGATGCAAATAGGCCAACACTTGAGCAATTATCTGATATAGTTGACCAAGTAAATAATGAAGACCATGATACTAATGTAAAACTAATGGAATGGTCAAAAAAGAAGTTTGTAGGCAAAGTCAATTAGAAAATAGCTAATAACATAATTTTGGGACAGGTTGACCTAGCCAAGAAATTGGAAAATGTAAAAAGTGTATTAGGGAACATATTTTCCTTTTATAACAAATTGTGTGATTTTTCCAGGTTCACACAAGAAATAAATCAAAAAAATTTGAACCTTGAGAATAAATTAAAGCTCTCCAACACATAACTACCCTCAAACCCTACACAGAGTGAAAAGCAATTTGCTCAAACATTACACACTCAGAGGGAATTAACCGCATTATTAGCAGAAGAGGCCACTATAAAAGAAAAGCTTATGCAAATTCAAGTCTCCATTACTCCTCATTTAGATATATTGCACAAGGAGCAAATGTATGCAAAAATAGTCCTGAAGAAGGATCCAAATATTTCTACACATGAAGGACTTGTTGATCTTGTAGCAGAGCTTGCAATCTAACAAAATTCATTGAATATTGCCTTAAATAACTGGGATGTAGCTCTCCAAATACTCCTTGAGGTAAACAAGACATTTTTGGCCAAGCATGGCATTACTATCTAGGACCCTTTGACATCAGTATCAAAAAAGGGGGAGATAATATTCTAAGAGGGAGATAATATTGTGAAGATATATTAAAGAGAACATTAGGCATAATGACACAAGACATCGGCATGATCAACTCAGGGGGAGTTATAAGAGTTATAATAATTTTAAGGTATATATATTGTAAGCCACAAAGTTTAAAAAAATTTCTTAAACCTCTGCATATATACCAAGCAGATCAGTAAATGTACTCGTAAGATCAGATAAATATTGCTTGGTTAAGTGTTTTTGACACTCATGTCAAAGGGAGAGACTGTTAGTCTAAAAATGGTTTTGACACTTGAGTGCCAACACACTTAACCACTTTCTACATTGAAGGTGAGTACACTATGTATGTCGAGCCACAGTGTGTGCTGAGTCAGGAAATTCATCAGGTGCCGAGTGATCTTCAAGTGTCAAGTAGTCTTCAGGTGCTAAGTGAAGATCAAGTGCCGAGTGACTACAGGAACTGAGCATGATCTAAGTACCAAGAAATATACAAGAGCTGAGTTACATAAACGATGCCGAGCATATACAAGAGCTAAGTTACAGAAGGTGTTGAGTATTAGGAAGCAGTAAGTGCTGAGTAACTTAGAATCAACATATGAGTTTGAAACTTCACAAACTCAAATGAAAATCATTTTCATAGCTGACATATCAAATCATTTATATTTCCTATGTAATCTTCATGCAACCAATAAGAAAAATGGAGAAGGCATGCAACCAATGATAAAAGTGCAAGGAATAAGCAGGAAACAGAGATTCAATATGGATCGTAGATCCATAACTAACCCTAAGTCTTTGAGTGTCTTTATAAGGAAGACAAAATCTCATTGCATAGAAGTGAATGGACAATGGTGTGTAAGGAAAACTAATTTTTAGATAAAAGAGTATCAGATCATAAAGGATCAAGATTAGAGAAAGCAGATCAAGTGCCTGTATTCAGTAATTGAAGGATTGTAAGCTATCATGTTTATTATACCTAATACTCTCCAGCTATTGTATTATAAAGAAAACCCTATGTTGATAGGTTAGCTTAGCTACTATTTTGTAGATCCTTTAACTAAGTGACTAAATCCTTTAACTAGGTCACTATTGATATAGTGTAAAGCCTTTGACAAGGTAGGCCTTTAACAGGGTAGACCATCAGAAGTGGTCAAACATTATTACTGTAGTGATTTTTTGGGTATCATCCCCACCCTAGTTTTACCTTCTTATTTCTAGAGGGTTTTTGGGTTACCAAAATCTCTAGTGTTATGTGCTGATGCATATTTGTTTCTCATGATTTCTGAATTTTTTATATGCATGCATGTTCATTTCAAAGATATGTTATTAAGGATTTGAAACTATTAGAAAGCTAGTACTTTTGATTCAACCCCCCTCCCCCCACCTCTTAGAAGCATTCTTTCCAATAAGATATTCCAACAATCTTTTGGTCTACATCTTGTTGAGTCTCCTCTCACATCTAGTTTATCAAGTTTCTCAGCTTTATTCTTCTTGTATTACATTTTCTATTCTCCTCTACATCCTCCTATATTTTACCTTCTACCAAGTCATCTCTTTCCTTAGGGATTCCCAACCTATATCCTTAGGGATTTCCACTCCTAAAGAGACATCATTTTTTTAAAGATCCCTATCATGAGGAACCGCTCCATTCAAATTGCAAGTGTGAGGATCCATGGTACTTTCTATTTCTTCTAAATAAACATTTGATAGAATTTTTGGCCTTGAAGGCTTTCCAACTCTTCTAAGAGCAACTAGGGTTTCTCAACTCGAAAGGTTTTGTCATCTATAGAACTCCAGGGGAGGATAGGATTTTTCTTCCTATAACCCTTTTCCTTCTTCCATAAGTAGGGAGGAATCCTTTCTCACCACCAAAATATCTTGGCCAGGGGTCACAATGGCTTTTGATATTTTTGCTAATAATTGTTCACAATCCTAGGGAAGGAGACTTTGTCTTTTTATTTCTATTTCTTAGATCTAAAAGTATCTATAGTATTCCCTCTAGTTCTTTTATTTTAGAAAAATATGGTAGCATTTTCATATACTAGTTCCTGTATATGCTTCCCAAACCTTGACTTTAGGATGATAAAGATGGTGAAGGTTTTATTTACAGCCACATTTACAAAAAAAATGTGGAAAAAATAGACTAGATTTGGACAAGGTAACACCATCTAGAATAATGAATTTTATATAGGAGATCCCAATATAACGATAGATTTGTTCATCCAAAACAATAAAACAGAAGGTCACATAGTCTAATCTAGACCAACACCATGTGCAATAGGTCATTGGAATGATCAAAACTAGATTTCCACTTGGCCATAATAAGGGAGTGCTTAACATATACCAAGGACCATGCAAGGACCATAGTTAAACCTTTAGCAGCCATAGACTTGAAGAGGAAGTGGCTACTCAACATGGACGATATGGAAATACTTCCTTTTAGCTTCCATAGCTTCTCATCTATCTCCTGACCATCTCAATTGAAGCTTGGAAGTTTATAAATCAACTTGCCCTGCCAAATGATGGCTTTCAATGGTTCTATCCACCTGTGAGTTAGTGAGACCAATTTCCCTTATTACATCTTTGGTATTTATATTAACCAGGATAGATTGCAGAATGCTCTTAGAAGCCCCCCCACTAGTGCAAATTTCTAGCCATTATTTTTGGGGCTCACAACCCCCATAGTTTCTTAGAAACTACATTCTAAAGATCAAAGACAATGATTGTCTCCACAAGTTGTAGACCATAGTTATCCTTAGCAAGCATAGATTCAAAAATTGGCCTAGAGGTAGTAGGCCATAAATCTTGGTGAGGAGAACTAGTCCTACCCAACATCCACCATTAAAATTTTTGAAAACCAAAGGGGGGGAGCGGGGAAGTGGGGGGGATGAACAATTACAAAGAATCATAGTTCTAGAGTGCTAGATCTCTTTATTTATTTTCCTAAAAATATTTATATTTATTGCAAGTATGTCCATATATGTATATATTTTTATACATACATTTAAGTATAGTTTTTATATAGAAACACACATTAGTTTATATGTGTATAGGTAGGTATATATGTATGAACCCATGTATACTCACATATATACAAATGATGATACTACTCTAAGATATATATAACACTATGAACCATAATCCTAATAACAATAGATAGAAATAAACATATGACCAAACACAGATCATAAGACCATACTAGAACCATGACACAACCTAACTCAAATAAGGTGACTTTCCTAGGTAGGAATCTAGGTATCGAGGGTTTTTTTAAGGGTACCTTTTAAATATCTCCACAAAAAAAAAAATCAAGAACTTTGAAGATATTTTTAGACATACGTATCCAAGTGAAGTCAATGCCTAGTACTTACAATCAGGTATCACCAAGAGAAGCACATGTGCATATATAATGAGAGACACACATATAATAATACTTATTTTAAATATGATAGGGTTAGTATTGCTATCTCTAAAATAATTATAATATTATAATGCAATAATCTGAAGTGGTCATTAATGTAAAAAAGTACCTATGCTTATAAGAAATCCTTCACATTTTAAATAATCATAAAGACAATAATATTTTCTAAAAGGTGTTTCCTTATCTAATATATATGAAAACAATATAAAATCCTTCAAGAGTAATAATCATGGCCATGTTTAGTATAGAATAGAAATTTCAATAGGTTAGGCACTACATGTCATGTGCAAAATACTCATAGGTGTGCTCCAATTAGTTTATGTGGTTGAATTTGTTTAATGGATTATCATTTTGAAATCAAGGATGAATTGCTATATATATATATTTATTTATTTATTTTAGTTTTTATTTTTTTTTTAAAAATTAAAATAAAAAAAATTTCTCCCTTGGGATGAAAGTCTCATGTTGTGATGCCTTTCCTTACAAACCTTATTTAAACTATTTATGTCTTCTTTTGAAAAATTTTGAATATCATTTCCTTAGTTCAAAAGACTTGCTCTTGCTTTAATAATGACATGTTGTAACTTGGACCATATTAGATACCTCGTATTATAGGATTAAAATGTTAGAGCCTTATGTCTAAGACTTTGGCTTCTTGATATCCTTCCAATAATTAATATACCATGCTACACATTTTTGGAGTGGCTGATGGTACAAGTTCTATCTAGAAAAACTAGTGCCTTGTGGCTACTACTTGTTGAATTCCAAAACCCATCTAAAAAATATTTAAATTGGTGATTTACCTTCCCCTAGATTAGTCTTTTTGATTCAAGGTAGTCCTTCCCCATTTTTTTCTAACACCAACCATGAAGAGTTTACTTATAAACTGTTTGAGCTTAGGTTATAGGAGAAAACCATTTACTACCATTCTACAAAATTTAAAACTATCCCTACAAAGAGGTAGGGGCTAAAATAGAGGTTTAAAAAGATTTCTTTGTACATGTAGTGGGAAAAGAACCATTTATGAAGACATAATATTTATTACATACTTTGGTATTATTAACTTGAATTTAATGATAAAGTACACACAAAAAGGAGTGTATGAGGTACAATTAGGGAATGGACACAAATAAATATAGCTATGTTGATTGATTTTCACCAATAATCTATCTAATTATTTTAGTTGAAGAGATTTTTCTTGACCTTCAGTGCAAGATCAATATCATAAATCTTGAATAACTATAGACAACCCACTAATATTATTTGGCTATGCTGGAGACTTCTTACTGGGATTTATATTCAAAAGATAACATGTGGTGGAGCAGCATAATATTTAGGATGAAACTCCATAAGTTTCTTCTCCAACAAGAGATGAACTTGTTTGGATTGGGTTTTTAGAAATATCCTTCTAGACCATGATGTTGAATAGGATTTCACTATTTTATGGAGGACTAGTTGTATATAAATCAAATAAAAGTAATTTAAAAGATTTAAAAAATACTCATAGATGACACATGTTAATAATTTGAGTTCCATATTTGATGAGCTCTCATATTTTTTATAGATGATTAGGTTTCCATGTAAAAAAATTTATAGAGTGAAGATACACCTATAAAAGAAGTTTCACCATGGGAATCACAACCCAAGAAGAAAGAAAAATAAAGGGATGATACATGTAGTTCTTGGATGAGATGAAAGTATTGTGCACTTTTCTGTATCATAAAACTTTTATTTACATATCTTGATGCCAATATATTGTAATGTAATGTAACTCTTGAGAAGAAATTAGAAGATACTAACAATGTATATTTTCATATTTAGAGCTAAATTACCAAACCATATTATATCCACAATGGCATGTTATTCCCTAACATATATATGAAGGTATACATGTTGCCAACTGATTGTAATTTGATTTGAAATTCAATGAAAGTAGAATTAGTATTTCTTTGTCAATAACTTATTTTAATTTGTAAGATTTTTACTTATATTGTACACACTTGGATAGATATATTTGAAGTCTCTTTATCTATTACTATATAAGAAATTGAGGTATGTGTTAGTGAAACAAAAATGAAAATGAAAATAAATTTAACTAGGCCCAATGGTGAGAGGTGCCCTTAGTGAGGAGAGTTATCCTCACATCCATCAAAGCTCAAATGGTGAAAATTATCCCCTATTGCCTCTTGTAGCTTATCGGCATTCTTCTTTACCAAAAAATTTGATGCAATAGAATAATGGGTGTAAGGGCAATCTTACGTCACCCAAAGATATCTATATTTCTTGTTTTCTATTATTTGTGTTTTTAATAAGTATATTCCTATTAAAAAAATCTTTGTGAGGGAGCTTTTTAAGTTTGGTAAATTTGTATTATGTGCTTAGATTATGTTGATATGATTTTGTAAGTTCACCTTAGACATATCATCCTATTAGAAGAGTTTTATTATCATAAAATATGTGTTGGTGCAATTATTATAGATGTTCAATATGAATTTTAACTATCCAATCTTTAGGCCCAGAAATGAAGGAATGAATGGCTCTAAAAAATTAATGAAACCTTGGGATTTGGATACATGTACAATTAGCTAATGTAGATTCCTAGCCAAGGATTTTGGAATGGGGTAATAATAGTTATGGGGAGGATCCAACCACCAAAACCTAAACACAATTTCTCATTAGGTCCACATTAGGCTTTCTCTCCCCCCTAGCTTCTTAGGGTCTCTATCTTCACCCTAATAGAAGGGATAAACACTCTCCTCTCCTTCCTACTCTCTCAATCCTCACTAATCAACCTAAATCACTCTCCTATCCTTGGAAACAAAATAATGCATTGTAGGTGTCCAACTTGATATTCCAAAAGTTAGGACCTTCTCTATCCAAGTGAGCATTCTAAGCTTCAATTATGACCCTTCCCAAGGTTCATGAGGTTTTCTTGGTGGCTTGATGTTCCTACTAATTAACGATCTATCCAAATCCAATATTTATCCTTGTACCCTTTTTGCCCTCAATTAGACCTCCTAATAGGGAAATTAAGTCTTTTTTTCCCAAACTCCTTACCAAGCACACAAACTAACCGAGGACCTATTAGCTTAAAGAATAAATTTTACAACTGAGTGTCAATACACTTAACGAAGATCAAAAGTAGGTGCCGAGTGATAACAAGTACCGAGTGCAATAGGTGCCGAGTGATAACAAGTGCCAAGTGCAACAGGTGCTAAGTGATAACAAGTATCGAGTGCAACAGGTGTCGAGTGATAACAAGTGCCAAGTGCAACAGGTGCCAAGTGATAACAAGTGCCGAGTGCAACAGGTGCCGAGTGCAACAAGTGCCAAGTACAAGATGTGCTGAGTGATACAGTTTTGTTCAGATGCCAAGCTATCCAGGAAACAACATGTGCAAGGTATCAAAAATACTTTAGAAGCCGAGTAACTCAGTAGATCAGCATAAAAGTTTGAAATTACACAAACTATGATGCAAACAGTTTTTGCAGCTGACAGAAGGTAAATCTTGAAGGATTTAATGATGAGATCAAAACTTTTATTTTTCCTATGTAATTTGCATGTACCCACTAATAAAAATGCTAAAGGCATGCAACCAATCAGCAAAAGATAAGTATTGAGCGGGAAATTGAGAATCAATATGGATCGTAGATCCAAAACAAACCCTAAGTCTTAGAAGTCTTTGTAAGGAAGACAAAATTTCATTGTAAACATACATATGGAAGAACATACAAGGGTGCATAAGCAAATGTATTTTCAAAAGCAAGAGTTATCAGATCACAGAGGATCAAGATCAGGAGAAGGTAGAAAAGGAGCCTGCATTCAGCAATCAAGGATTGTAATCGATCAGGTTTATTGTATCTAATACTCTCTAGCAATTGTATTAGAATAAAAATCCTATGGTGATAGGTTAGCTTTATAGCGATTTTGTAAGATCCTTATGAATAGGTGATTAAAATCCTTTAACCAGGTGACACTTCATGTTAAGTGTTTGTAAGTCCTCTAACCAGGTCACTATTAATACAGTGTAAAGCCTTTAACAGGGAAAACCATCAGAAGTGGTTGAACAATATTGCCGCAGTAAATTTTTGTGGGTATCATCCCCACCCCAGTTTTACCTTCTTATTCCTAGAGGGTTTTTGGGTTACCAAAATTTTGGTGTTATGAGTTATTGATGCATGAGTTTTGTTACATGTTTATTTGATGTATTTACATGCATGCAACTTACTTTCAGTTAAACTTTTATTAGCTAAAGTTTGATACTTATGATTCACTCCCCCCCCCCCTCTCATAAGTACTCTTTCCATATTTGAATATTCCAACAATTGGTATCAGAGCTAGCCAGGTTCTTACAAGGAAAAGCCTAACAACTTGGAGGGAAAAGATCTAAAGATGGAAGCTTTCAAACTTGGAAAGATCATTGAAAATCAGGTGATAGATGTACAACTTGCTTTGCATAGCTTGGAGGAATTTACAAACAAATTGAGAAACTCATTAAAAAAGAGGAAGGATCTAGCCATAGCTGAGAATGATATACACTACAAGGAGATTGACACCACCAACATATTTTCCAGTGGAGACACTAAAGAGTTTGATGCAGCAATAGCAGAACTGATGGAGAAAAATAAAATTCAAGCAGATGAGATAAGAACTCTCAAGATGGAACATGAATCACAGGCTATAATGATTTGTGAAATTATTGAACAAAAGAAAAGATTAGTTGATGATAAGGTCATGATGGAAAATGACAAAAGGAATCTTGCAAACAGACTTGAAGAAAAATGTACTGAACTGACAAGGATCTCAAACATGTAGATGGATACACTTGCACAAATGATGAACCTCCATCATGAACTCAATGTAAAGGATATTGAGATCTCTACCTTGAAGATGCAAAATGAAAAAATGCAGAATGAATTGAATAGGGAAAAAGAGGTAGCAGAGAATCTCAAAAAATCAAGTGAAGCAATCAAATATTTTGAACAGTTGTTGAAATCACCAAAATCTACCCATGATACATCAGGAACTGGATACAATAGCACTAAATTTGGAGAATCATCAAAGAGTGTTGAACAAAGAAGTGATAAAGGTAAGAATTCAAAACCCACTTATCATTTCTATAATAAGAAGGGACATACAGCTAATGTGTGCAGGACTAGAAGATTCAATCAATCAAACATACCCAAAAATTTCTGTCACAAGTGCCACATGTAGGGACATAAGACATAAAATTGCGAATCAAATGTCACAAGGACTCAAAGATTTGATGGAAATTGTTATAATTGCAAAAAGTATGGACATAGGGCATTTGAATGCAAATCAAAACCTATGTGGACAGTAAATCAACCAGCAAAGACATCAAACCATGAATTTTGGGATTACAACACCAGGTACAGCTGTCACTATTGTCAAGAATATGGACATATCCCATAGAACTGCATAAGAACACATTTTAGAGGGAACTAAAAAAGATGGTTGAGTCAAACCACATGTTTTAGTTGCTTAAAAACTGGTCATGTTAGCAAAAATTGCCCAACAAGGTCAAAGGCATCAAGTTCTGAGCTCAGAAAAGGAAAGGCAAAGATGGATGTTGGACATATCAGAAGTGAAATGAATAAGACATGGAGGAAGAAAGATGATTCTAGCACATCAAGTACAGAGATCACTTCACCCAATAGGTCAAGTGGTCACACTTCATCAAATTAAGCAAAGAACAAGTGTGAGGGATTGATAAACCAAGTTACATCATAAATCAGTCCCAAGACATATAAGAATTCCAAAAAATGAAATCAGCATAAACAAAGATGCTAAGTCAAAATTGACAACTTTTGTGAAGATATGTCAAAATTGCCTTTAGAAGCCGAGTTGCTAACCACAACCGAGTTGATAGTTGATGCCAACCTATGAAATATCAATAAGAGCCGAGTAAAGTAAAACATAATGGGAGCTAAGTTATGAAAAAACCTTTCAAAGTGTTGAGTAGACAGTTGGCAGCATACTAAGCGTTTATTACTCTATTTTGAAGGGTACATAAATATAATTTTTGATCATTTTCCCACCATTCGAACAAGAAGCAAAGCCAAAAAAGAGCGAAGAAGATCAAGATTAGCTCAGAAGCCATTCATGAAGATTTCAACAGTGATTCAAGACAAAGTTCATCAATTTAAGGTATTTTACTTAAGTGTCGAGCTACGTAGGACTTATAAACTTGTTTGAATTATAAACCCTAGTTTGGCAAACAATGGCATCTGGGTCAGGAACCACTAAGGGTATAGAGAGTCATGAAGTTCAGTTGGTTAGCAATGAAGTTAAACAACCTGAATTTAAGCCCATTCTAGAAGTAGCATACAAGAATTATCCTGTAGGAGCATTATCAGTTATTCTAGATAAAGTTGTTATGGTCCAAGATGTTCGCAGATGTTATAATTGCAAAATTGGTGCCATAGGAGACTTAGAAATTCATAATGCATATGATAAACTATGTGAAAACAAAGTACTGAAAAATGAGTTTTCAATAGTAGAAAGAAAAGGATTGACCAAAACCCTAGCATTTTTGACTATTTTCAAAATTGAATGGGTACGGATAGTTTTGAGCCGAATACATGATGAAGCTTTTTGGTTAGAGTCAGGGCCAGTAAAATTTACCAAGAAAATTGTTCATAGGGTTACTGGTATTCCAATCCTAGATCGGCCAAAGACCCTGCGAAGTGACAAAAGGGAAATAATAGAGAAAAATATAGGTGCCAAATGGAACAATAGAGGAATGACTATTGACATAGTCACAGATCCCCTACTAGATTTTGCTGTGAGAATCATTTCACACAAATTCTATCAATCAATCAGGTTGAATAGTGTCCCTTGTATAGCAGTTGATGTTGCATATAAGATAATAAAAATAGATCACACTTATGATTTGGCAGAGCTCATGTTTCAATAGATTAATGAAAATCTGGGAGCTATAAGGAAGAGCAAGGGAGCTCAATGCAAATTTGGATCAGTTTTGATGTGTATGTTTTTCTATCTGATGAAAGAATTTCCTTCTATGGGTAAAGTAAAATGGAATCTAGATAAAACAATTGTTGAACAAATTAATGGATACATTGAACAGATGGGTGAAAATTTTGATGCCCAAATGACTGGTTATTTTGAGGACTTCAAAAAGTCCATGAAAAAAAGAATGAGAATTCCAGTCTCATTGACTGAGAAATATGAAAAAGACATTTGTTTTCTTGTAGATATAGATTATACTTACATACAAGTAGTTATACCTAGAATAAGATGGCTTAGGCCACTAGGTTATGAACTTGATGTTGATCAAGCCTCTGCAGCAATAACAGCTCTACTTGCAAAAAAAGCTGATAAAAATGCAAAAAAAATTGGAACCTACAATGTTGTCAAATAAAAGGTAATAACAGATTTGAAGACTACTTCAATAGTAAAGAAGAAAGAGAAAATGGTGAGACAAATCAAAAGAAAATTTGGTGTGGAAGAAGAAGAAGGAATAGTATAAGAAGAAGGAGAAGACATTGAAGAAGAAGGAGATAAACTTCAAAGTCAGACTCAAGGGTCAGGAGAAGACAAAGAGGAAAGTGCTAAGGTAGAAGAAGCCAAGGAAGCACCAGTTAAGAGAAAGACCACAACTCCCTTTGCTCCTAAATCCAAGGGAAGGAAAGTGGCTGCCCCTACATCAAAGAGACCTACCACAAGGGCTACATCACAAAAAGCCCAAGAAGAGGCAAAAGGAAGGAAGAAAGACTCAAAGAAGACTACTGCTAAGTCAAAGAAAAGGAAGTTTATTCCCCAACCTGAAATAGATGAGGAGAAAATAGAGTCAGAGGACAATAGTCAATTTCAAGTGGCATAATAACAGATTCACTCCCAAGTATAGAGCATTCAACATATTGCAGAATAAAATTGAAGAGGTAGTTACTAAATCCACAAGATTGTGGAAAATAGTTTACAAGAAAATTGAAGATGTATATAATGAAGAATATAAGGTAGAGGCAATTGCCAAGACAAAGGAAAAGAAGGTGATAGAAACCAAAGAAAAAGAGAAGAAACTTGTGGAGGAAAGAAAAGAAGAAAAGGAAGAAGAGGCACACAATGAGGAGAAAGAGGAAGAGAAAGATACAGCTAAGCCACAAGATCAAAGTATACAAGATATACAAGCATTTCCTCCTAGTCCTCCTCATACCACCATCACACCTATAGATATCATAAAAATAAAGGATGTTACAGATACTTCAAATATAAACATCAATCCATTAACTATAGAGGATTTGGAAATCCTTTACCAATCATCACTTGTAGCAAAATTAAGTTCAAGTCCTATATTAGTTAGTGTTGATGAATTATAGAATCTAGAAGTCAAGGTAAAAGCACAAGTGCCACCTTTGACCATACAAACTACTCGTATTCTATTCCTTCCACCACCACCTCCACCAAGTATAGTCACTGATACACTCCAAGTGTCGAGTACAGCAGTAGGGGAAATAAAAGAAACATCTGAAAAACCAACAAGTTCAACCCCACCTAGCATTCATAAAAGGGATATTCAAGTTGAAGAAAAAGATGAGACAAAGAAGGAGGAGACTGTAATACAAACATTGGTTGCATTACCAAAATTTGGTACTCCTACACAAACTCTTCAGAAGCCGAGCACAGATGGATTATAGTTGCAAATCAAGACACCAGGCTCGAGCTCATCAAAGGCAGTCAGGAAACTTCACTATGGAGTTCCTGAGCTTGATGAAGAAATAAAGATCCCATATTATGAATCTAGCACTCTTACTAAAGAAAAGATTAATGAAATTCAGAGTGCATTAGACAAAAGAAGGAGACAAGAAGCACTAAGAAAGGAATACAAGCATAAGCTTACATTGAATGAAATTAAAGATATATTCACAGAAGCTTTTTGCTTACAATCTCTAGATGAGTCATGACCAATCATGGAACAACTATCTGATATAGTTGACCAGGCGACTAATGAAGAAAAGGAAACAAATGCCAAATAGCTTGAATGGTCAGAAAAGAAGTTCCAAGGTAAAGTAAATAGTAAAATATCTGGTGATATAGCACTGTCTAAAGAAGAACTAGCAAAGAAAGTTATAACAATTAAAATTGTACTAGGAAACATCTTTTCCCTGTACAAAAAGTTGTGTGATTTTTCCACATTCACATAGGACACTAGCCAAAAAATACTGAGCTTGGAAAACAATTTGAAAATTTCTAGCATGCAACTCCCCATGGATCCAGGTCAGAGTGAGAAGCATTTTGTCCAATCGCTTCACACACAAAGAGAGTTAGCTATCTTAGCAGTAGAGGAGGCAACCACAAAAGAAAAATTGATACAAATTCAATCGTCAATTACTCCTCATTTGGAATTACTTCACAAGAAGCAGATAAATGTAAAAATAGTCCTCAGGAAAGACCCCAATCTTTCTTCATCTGATGGACTTGTACACCTAGCAGCAGAGATTGCCATCCAGCATAAGACATTGGATGTCGCATTAGAAAATTGGGATGCAGCTCTGATGGTACTCCTTGAAGTAAACAACACATTTTTGGCCAAGTATGGCATTTCATTATAAAGACCCTTGGCATAAGTGTCAAAAAGGGGGAGAATAAGTAATAAGAATAAGAGTTAAGTATAGGAATGAAATGATAAGTATGATAAAAGGGGGAGATAGAAAATTTTGAGATAGCACATTTTGAGATAGCAAATTATGGGAGCAAATTTTGAATGAATGATAAATTACTGAGTCACATGGATCTTAATTAAGTGTTTTTGCCACTCATGTCAATGGGGGAGATTGTTAGCTTAAAGAATAAATTTGACAACTGAGTGTCAATACACTTAACCAAGATCAAAAGTAGGTTTCAAGTGATAAAAAGTACTGAGTGCAACAGGTGCCGAGTGATAACAAGTGCCGAGTGCAACAGGTGCTGACTAATAACCAGTACCGAGTGCAATAGGTGCCAAGTGATAACAAGTGCCAAGTGCAATAGGTGCCGAGTGATAACAAGTGCCGAGTGCAATAGGTGTTGAGTGCAACAAGTGCTGAGTACAACATGTGTCGAGTGATATAGTTTTGTTCAGGTGCCAAGCTATCCAGGAAACAACATGTGCCGAGTGTCAGAAATACTTCAGGAGTCGAGTAACTCAGTAGATCAGCATAAAAGTTTGAAATTACACAAATTATGATGCAAATAGTTTTTGTAGCCGACAGAAGGTAAATCTCGAAGGATTTAATGATGAGATCAAAATTTTATTTTTCCTATGTAATTTGCATGTAGCCAATAAGAAAATTGCTAAAGGCATGCAACCAATCAACAAAAGATAAGTATTGAGCAGGAAATTGAGAATCAATATGGATTGTAGATCCAAAACAAACCCTAAGTCTTCAAAGTCTTTATAAGAAAGATGAAATTTCATTGTAAACATACATATGGAAGGACATACAAGGGTGCATAAGCAAATCTATTTTCAGAAGCAAGAGTTATCAGATCACAAAGGATCAAGATCAGGAGAAGGCAGAAAAGGAGATTGCATTCAGCAATCAAGGATTGTAATCTATCAGGTTTATTGTATCTAATACTATCTAGCAATTGTATTAGAATAAAAATCCTATGGTGATAGGTTAGCTTTACAGTTATTTTTTAAGATCCTTATGAATAGGTGATTAAAATCCTTTAACCGGGTGACACTTCATGTTAAGTGTTTGTAAATCCTCTAACCAGGTCACTATTAATACAATGTAAAGCCTTTAACACGGCAGGCCTTTAACAGGGCAAACCATCAGAAGTGGTTGAACAATATTGCTGCAGTAAATTTTTGTGGGTATCATCCCCACCCTAGTTTTACCTTCTTATTCCTGGAGGGTTTCTGGGTTACCAAAATTCTAGTGTTATGAGTTATTGATGCATGCATTTTGTTACATGTTTATTTGATGTATTTACATGCATGCAACTTACTTTCAGTTAAAATTTTATTGGCTAAAGTTTGATACTTATGATTCACCCCCCCCCCCCCCCCCCCCCCCCCCCTCTCATAAGTACTCTTTCCATATTTGAATATTGCAACAGGATCTTGATATGCTTTTTGGGAAACCTCCAAGATTCAACTGGTTTCTAGTACCCCCAACTAATCCATAGAGCACATACCAAAATGACCCTATTTTTAAGGGTTTTAGGGATTTGTTGAAGTAAGTTATATTTCTAAAAGTTTGACCTAACCAAATAGATTTAGCCCCTCCACACATCTAGTCTTAGTCTCCTTCACCCAATGGGCTATGCAAATTTCAAACTGGTTGGCACAAACCAATCCACCTTCTCTATATGTTTTCTCTGGTAGTCACCAAGTCACCTTGCTAGGCACACCTAGGATCTCCTAGGGCTTGGTGGAAAAAATAGATACCAAACTCTATGAAAAAAAATTTGCATAATTTTAATGGATTTATTGTGCGCTACTTTATTCCAAGTGGCCATGAGGACTCAACATTTCAAAGTCAAGTTAGAGTAATATTTGCACAACTAGCTCTCTAGAAATCAACAGACTTGCCAAAACAAAAATGATTTCTAACTCTTATAAACACCAACTAAATTTTGAAAAAAAGAATGGATACAATATGAAAATAACAAGAACTAACTATCCATACTTCAAAAACCCTAAGTTAAATCCATAGAGATCTAGAGGAGTAGTTTTCAATTGTATTGTTCTAAAATTGCTTGCAAATACACTATGCCTTAGTATATTATTGATGTGAACCTTTATCTTGGGCATGGAATGGCCTTATATACTATTGGAATTATGAGTTAAATAACTAAGAGAGAGGGTGAATCAATAACAAAAAAAATAGTTTTTGATCCCTTAGATGTCTTAAATAACTAGTTATTGCTATCACTCGGTAAACACATCACAAAAAATGTTGTAACTTAATTGACTAACTTGTTATTGAACTTTAGCATTCATAATTATTAGCATGCATGCAAAATTAAATAACATGAGCACAAGAGACACTAGATTTAATGTGGAAACCCAATATGGGAAAAACCACCAAGTAACTAGCTACCAATTTTCACTCTTCTAAAGTGAGCCCTGTTAGGAGCCAGCCCTATTAAAGGTTACAATACACACTGTTAGGTGTGACCCTATTAGAAGATTTAATCACCTTGTTAGGAGTGGCCTTACTAGAAGTCTTTAGAACAATTCAACTAAACTATCATCTTGTTGGAGGATTTACAAAATGGTTGTTAAACCAACTCTGTTAAGAGATTTGAAATCACTACCACAATGACTAGAAAGTAACAATGAATTGTCCTGAATAAGATGCAACTGAATTTGCTGAAGACAATTCTCTATTCTACACCATTAGATCCTTAATGATCTTTGATCATCCTTCAAAAATTTCTTCCACAATAATCAGTCCTCCTTCACATTCATATCACATCAAATTCATTTCCACACTTGGAATTCACAACTTGACCTCTTATATATATCATTTAGATTATCAAGTCGGTTCATTCATATGTTACGTATACCAATAAACCATACATCAGTCGGATACAAATATTACTTTAAAAAAATAAAATTTATTTCACAAAACAATGAAATCCTTCATTGGTTGACCTTGCTCGCTAAATACTACTTCTAGAAATAATTTCCTGAGTTAACCACCTTAACTCGGTTGACACCACAAAATATAAAAAATCCTTTGGCTACTGAGTTAACTCGGTAAGAACTAAATTTCCTTCACTATCCATGAAAGCTTAGTTAGAAATGTTTCCTCCACTATTTTCTCTTGATGATTGAGTGAGCTTAGTAACAACTAAATTTCCTTTGCTAACCTTAAATGCTCGATAACAACTATTGCACAAGGTAAAGCTTGAGAATGCTCGGTAGACATTGTAAACCTTCTTCGCTAACCTTCTAAGCTTGGTAGACTCTATCTTTTGTCTTGCTAACCAATTGAGCTTGGTAGACTCTGTCTGATGACTGATATGACATTTATGTAACATCAAAGACAACACTCAATTGAACAATTTTATCCAACAATCTCCCTCTTTGGCATTGATGGCAACACAACATGTCATAACATAATGAAATTTGAAAACAAGTCTTTTCTAAAAAATAACTTCACCTTCTTATACAAAAATCCTCAAATACAGTAATCTCCCTCTCTCATAATAATCTCTCCCTCTTACACAAACTCTCATTTTCTTGCAAATTTTAGAAAGATATGATAGTAAACTCTCCTTTGACAACACATGCCAAAGACAACATAAAACAAATGTATAGCAATGTACCTTATGTACTAATTCATATACAATATCTTCATTACTTTGCTAGATCAACTAATAGATCTTCAATTCTATTTCTATTGATGCATCACTAAAACTGTATTTTAGTGAGCATTAGATAGGGGAATGACCCCTAGCTTGCCTCTTAGATACAAGAATGCATTCTTAGGTAAAGGTTTTGTGAATATGTTAGCTATTTGTTCCTTTGTATGGACATATTCCAATCTAATTTCCTTATCCAGCACCAATTCTCTAACAAAGTGATACTTTATAGCAATATGCTTGGTGTTTGAATGCATCATTGGATTCTTGGATATGTTAATTGCACTATTATTGTCACAAAACATAACAACAAGTTCTTTGATTTCTTGCTTCATACCTTCCAATAATTGTTTGAACCAAACAATGTTTGAACAGTTTACTACTAATGTAACATATTCAACCTCTACTATGTATTGGGATGTATAGTTCTACTTTTTACTTGTCCAAGAAACCAACTTCTTTCTAGGAAAGAAACCTCCTCCACTTGTACTCTTTCTGTCATCAACGTTCCCTACCCAATCTACATTAGTGAATACTTTTAAATCCAAATTTCCTCCAAGTTTATACCACAATCTGTAATCTTCAGTTCCTTTCAAGTATCTCATGATTCTTTTGATTGCCATCATGTGATTTTCTTTTGGTTTTGCTAATAATCTTGCTATAATTCCTACTGCATGGGCAATGTTTGGTCTTGTATGTACTACATACTGCAACTTTCCAATCATAGATCTATACAATGTCTGATCCACTTCCTTTGATTCATCGTTCTTGGTAAGTTTCAATCTAGTACACATAGGATTCCCAATTGGTTTAAAGTCTTCCATGCCAAACTTTTTTAATATCTCCTTGATGTATTTATATTGAGTGATGTAGATGCCATTCTTACTCTAATGAATTTGAAGACCAACAAAGAATTTGATTTCTCCAAACATTGACATTTCAAATTCCTTGTTCATTTTTTCTAGAAAAGAATTTTTCTAAAAATTCTTTTCAATGATCATCATTTCCTTTGACCAAAGTATCATCTACAAATATCTCTACCAAAACAATCTTATTATCTGGTCCTTTCTTTATGTACAAGCTACTATTATCATTAGTTCTTTGAAAACCTGAATAAGATAGTTATGCAATCTTTCATACCATGCTCTAGGGGCTTGTAGACCATACAATACTTTATGAAATTTGTAGACCATGTCCTTCTTGTCTAGATCAACAAAATCTTTAGGTTGTTCAATGTAAACCTCTTCATCCAATATGCCATTGAGAAATGCTGACTTAACATCCATCTGATAAACTTTGAATCCTTTGTATGCAACATAGGCAAGTAAGGTTTTGATACCTTCCAATCTTGCAATAGAAGAAAAAGTCTCTCCATAGTCTACACCTTCTTCTTGAGAGTATCCTTTGCATACTAGTCTAGCTTTGTTCCTTGACACCTTACCATCTTCATCTAACTTTTTTCTAAATACCCACTTAGTTCGAATCATATTTTTGTCTTTAGGCCTAGGTACAAGAGTCTATATTTTTTTCTCTCTATCTATTCTATATCTTCATTCATAGCTTCAATCCAAATTTCATTTTCTAATCCATCCTTGAAATTTCTAGGTTCAAAATTAGCAAGTAAAAAAGTGTCTTTCAACTTACTTCTTGTCATTGTTCCTTCAGATTTATCTCCAATGATCTGATTTGGTGATTGATGTTTCCTGACTGTTGGTTTAAAGAATAATTTTGATAGCTGAGTTTGAATACACTTAACCATTTTTCACTATACATTCCAAGTAAAGAGTAAGTGCCAAGTGATATCAAGTGCCGAGTAACATAAGGTGCTGAGTGATACAATTTTGGTTAGGTGCTGAGCTATCTAGGAAATAGCATGTGCCGAGCATCAGTAATGTTTCATGAGTCGAGTAACTCAGAATATCAGCATAAGAGTTTATAAGTGCACAAACTATGATGTAAACCATATTTTTAGCTAACACAAGGTAAATCTTGAAAGATCTAGAGATAAGAACGAATCTTTTACACTTCCTATGCAATCTGCATGTAGCCAATTGGAAAATTGGAAAGGCATGCAACCAATCAGCAAAAAGGGAAGTATTGAGCAGGAAATTGAGATTCAATGTGGATCGTAGATCCATATCTAACCCTAAGTCTTCAAAGTCTTTTTAAGGAAGATGAAAGTTTCATTTTAATAGGGATGAGAGAAGGAGAATAGTGTTAAGGGAAAACATAATGGAATTTAGTGAAAGGAGACATAGAGAGTAAGAGCAGCAATTTAGTATTTAGTTGATCAAAACAAAGCAAAGGAGATGAATAGAAATTAGATCTCAGAGGATCAAAATTAGAGAGAGAGCCAAAACAAGTGTCTGCATTTAGCAATCAAGGATTGCAAACTATCAGGTTTATAATACCTAATACTCTTTTACCATTGTATTAGAAAGGAAATCCTATGTAGATAGGTTGGCTTAACAACTATTTGTAGATCCTTATCAAAAGGTGATTAAATCCTTTAATAGGGTGACACTTCATGTTAAGTGTTTGCAAATCCTTTAACCAAGTCACTATTGACATAGTGTAAAGCCTTTAACAGGGCAAGCCTTTAACAGGGCTGACCATCAGAAGTGGTTGAACAATATTACTGTAGTGATTATTGTGGGTATCATCCCCACCCCAGTTTTACCTTCTTATTTCTGGAGGGTTTTTGGTTTATCAAATTCTAGTATTATGTGTTGTTGATGTATGTATTAGCTTCATGTTTATTTGATGTGTTTATATGCATGCAATTTACTTTCATTTAAAAGTTTTATTGCTTAAAGTGTGATACTTCTAATTCACCCACCCCCCCTGCCCTCTCATAAGTATTCTTTCCATATTTGAATATTCCAACAATTGGTATCAGATCAGATTAGGTTCTCACAAGAAAAATCCTAACTTCTTGGAGGAAAAGATCTAAAGATGGATGTTTTCAAACTCGGAAAGATCATTGAAAACTAGGTGATAGATGTGCAACTTGCTCTGCACAACTTGGAGGAAGCTAGAGATAAGTTGAGAAATTTCTTGAAAAGAAGGATTTAGCCATAGCTGAAAATGAAATAAACTACAAGGAGATTGATACCACAAACATATTTTCCAATGGAGATACTAAAGATTTTGATGCAACAATTGCAGAACTAATGGAGAAAAATAAAGTTCAAGCAGATGAAATAAGATCTCTCAAGATGGAACATGAATCATAGGCCATAATGTTGTGTGAAATCACTGAACAAAAGAAAAGAGAAGTTGAAGATAAAGTCATGATGGAAAATGACAAAAGAAATCTTGCAAATAGACTTGAAGAAAAATGTACTGAATTGACAAGGATCTCAAACATGCAGATGGATACACTTGCCTAAATGATGAACCTTCATCATGAACTCAATGTGAAAGACATTTAGATCTCTACACTAAAGATGTAGAATGAACAATTACAGATTGACTTGAGAAGAGAAAAAGAAATTTCAGAAAGTGTCAACAAACCCAATGAAGTCATCAAGTATTTTGAGCAATTACTGAAATCCCCAAGATCAACCCATGATACATTAGGACTTGGATACAACAACACTGAAGTTGGAGAATCATCAAAGAGTGCTAAACAAAGAAGTGACAAAGGTAAAAATGTCAAACCTACATGTCATTTCTATGGAAAGAAAGGACATACATCTAATGTATGTAGAAGCAAGAATGCCCATCAGCATGATAAGCCTAAGAGTGTAAACTATTGTCATAAGTGCAAGAAGCAAGGTCATCAAGCACATGAATGTAGAACCAAGACTATTAAGACATCAAGATTGAGGGTCACGATCATAATTGCAAGAAATATGGGCATAGAGCTTTTGAATGTAGATCAAAGCCTATATGGGCATCAAATCAACCAGCAAAGACATCAAACCATGAAAATCACTACTATTGGGATTACAACACTAGGTACAGTTGTCACTATTGTCAAGAATATGGACATATACCCCAGAATTGCATAAGAACACATTTTAGGGGGAACTATAAAAGATGGTTGAGTCAAACCACATGTTTTAGCTACTTAAAATCTGGTCATGTCAGTAGGAATTTCCCAACAAGGTCAAAGGCACCAAGTTCTAAGTACAACAATGGAAAGGAAAATATAGATGTTGAACACATTAGAAGTGAGATGAATAAGACATGGAAGAAGAAATATGAGTGTAGCACATCAAATGTAGAGATTAGTTCACCTAATGGGTCAAGTGATCACACTTCATCTAATTAAGTAAGAATGGGTGTGTGTGGGATTGATAAATTAAGTTACATCATACATCAGTCCCAAGACATAGAAGAACTGCAAAGAAGAAATCAACATAAACAAAGATGCTAAGTCAAAATTAAGAATCTTGCAAAATTTTCTAAAGTTTTTTTCAAGTGCCGAGTTGCTAACAGCGATTGAGTTGATAGATGATGCCAAGCTGTGAAATATCAATGGGAGTCGAGAGAAGTGAAACACAATGGGTGCCGAGTCATGTTGAAATCCTCCAGGAGCCAAGTAGACAGTTGTTAGTACACTAAGCATTAATTGCTCTATTTTGAAGGGTACATAGTTCAATTTTTTATCACTTCTCACCATTCAAATGCGAAGCAAAGATGAGAAGAGCGTAGAAGATCAAGGTCACCTCAGAAGCCATTTGCAAAATATTTTCATAGAAATTTAGCACGAGTTTCATCGATTGAGGTATTTTACTTGTGTGCCAAGCTACGTAGTGATTATAACCTTGTTTAAACTATAAACCCTAGTTTGGAAAACAATGGCATCTGGATCTGGAACCACTAAGAGCAAGGAGAGTCATGAAATACAGTTGGTTAGTAATGAAGTTAAGCAACCAGAATTCAAGTCCATTCCAAAAGTTGCATACAAGAATGATCCTGCAGGTGCATTATCAGTTATTCCTGATAAAGTTGTTATGGTCCAAGATGTTCGTAGATGCTATAACTGCAAAATTGGAGCCATAGGAGATTTAGAAATTTACAATGCATATCACAAGCTATGTGATAAAAAAATACTAAAAGATGAGTTCTCAATAGTCGAGAGAAAAGGATTGACCAAAACCCTAGAATTTTTTATTATTTTCAAAGTTGAATGGGTATGCATAGTTTTGAGCAGAATACATGATGGATCCTTTTGGTTAGAAATAGGGCTAGTGAAATTTACCAAGAGAACTTTTCATAGGGTTACTAGTATTCCAACCCTAGATCGGCCAAAGACCCTGTGTAGTGACAAAAATGAGGTAATAGAGAAAAACACGGGTGCTAAATGGAACAATAGGGGAATGACTATTGATACAATCATAGAACCCCTACTAGATTTTGCTGTGAGAATCATTTTACACAAATTCTATCAGTCAAGTAGGTTAAACAGTATGCCTTGTATAGCAGTTGATGTTGCATACAAATTGATTAAAAAGGATCATACCTATGATCTAGCAGAGCTCATGTTTCAATAGATTAATGAGAATATGGGAGCCATAAAGAAGAGCAAGGGAGCTCAGTGCAAATTTGGATCAATTTTGGTGTGCATTTTTTTCTATCTGATGAAAGAATTTCCTTTTGTGGGTAAGGTGAAATGGAATCCAGAAAAAACAATTGTTGAACAAATCAATGGATATATTGAATAGATGGGTGATAATTTTGATGCCCAAATGACTAGCTACTTTGAGGACTTCAAACAGTCCATGAAATAAAGAATGAGGATTCAAGTCTCATTGACTGAGAAATATGAAAAAGACATTTGCTTTCTTGTAGATATTGATTATACCTATATACAAGTAGTCATAACTAGAGTGAGATGGCTTAGGCCACTAGGTTATGAACTTGATAGTGATCAAGCCTCTGTAGCAATAACATCGCTCCTTGCAAAAGAAGTTGATAAGAATGCAAAAGTATTTGGAACCTATGATGTTGTAAAATCAAGGGTGATAATAGATTTGAAGACTACCTCAGTAGTAAAGAAGAAAGAAAAATTGTTTAAGGCAAATCAAGAGAAAATTTGGTGTTGAAGGAGAAGGAATAGCAGAAGAGGAAGAAGAAGACATTGAAGATGAGAGAGATGAACCTCATGGTCTGACTCATGGGTTAGGAGAAGATAAAGAAGAAAGTGTTGAGGAAGAAGAAGCCAAGGAAGAACAAGTTAAAACCAAGGTCACAAAAAGAAAGGCCAGAACTTCTCCTACTTGTCAACCCAAGGCAAAGAAAGTAGCTGCTCCTGCACCAAAGAGACCTACTACAAGGGCTGCATCACAAAAATCCCAATAGGATGCAAAAGAGAAGAAGAAAACTTCAAAGAAGACTGCTACCGAGAAAAAGAAGAAAAGAAAATTTATTGCCCAGCCTCAAATAGATGAAGAGAAGACTGAGTCAAAGGACAACATCCAATTTCAAGTGGTAACGCACAAACCTCAGACTACTATTGATAAATTATGCAAAAAGATTAAGAATGATGATTTGAAAGGTTTAAAGAACCTAAATTTTTCGAAGCTCACCAAGGAAGAACAAAATATATTAGAGGAATTAGTGTATGCTACGATGGCTAAGTATAAGCACACACCTCTAGAGTTAGATGAATCAATACCTAAAGAATTGTACAAAATTGTAGAGGATAAATGGCATTTTTCTTTACAAATGGAGAGGGAGATAAGGGAATCAAAATTAGCAATATTGTTTCCTTATTTGACTAAGGATCAAGTAACAAATGAAATTAAGAGGCATAACAATAGATTCACTCCCAAACATAGAGCTTTCATCATTTTACAGAACAAAATTGAGGATGTACTTACAAAATCCACAAGATTATGGAAGATAGTTTACAAGAAAATAGAAGATGTATACAATGAAGAATATAAGGTAGAGGAAAGTGCCAAGAAAAAGGAGATGAAGGTATCAAGAAACAAGGAAAAGGAAAAGGAATAAGTGGAGAAGAAGGTTGAAGAAGAAAAGGAAGAAAAGGCACATATAGAGGAGAAAGAGGAAGAGAAAGATACAACTGTACCACAAGATCAAAGTGTGCAAGACACATAGGTATCCCCTCCTAGTCCTCCTCATGCCATCATCACACCTGCAGAGATTGTTAAAATCAAGGATATTACAGACACTTCTGATCCAAACATCAATCCATTAACTGGAGAGGATTTAGAAATCCTTGACCAATCAACACTAGTAGCAAAATTATGTTCAAATCCTGTATTGGTCAGTGTTGATGAATTATAGAATCCAGTAGTTAAGACAAAGGCAGTCAAGGTGAAAACATAAGAAACACCTTCGACCATACAACCTATTGGTATTCTATTCCTTCCTCTACCAGCTCCACCAAGTGTAGTCACTGATACACTTTAGATGTCGAGTACAGTAGCAGGGCAAGTTAAAGAAACATCTAAATAGCCAGCAAGTTCAACCCCACCTAGTGATCACCAAAAGGATAAAATAACTAAAGAAAAATATGAGAGAAGGAGGATTCTACAATACAAACATTGGTTGCATTACCCAAATCTTGTACTCCAACATAGACTCTTTAGTAGCCGAGCACTGATAGGTTACCATTACAAATCAGGACACCAAGCTCGAGCTCATCAAAGGCAGTCAGGAAACTTCACTATGGAGTTCCTGAGCTTGATGAAGAAATAAAGATTCCATATTATGAATATAGCACTCTCACTGAAGAGAAGATCAATGAAATTCAGAGTACATTGGATAGAAGAAGGAGACAAGAAGCACTAAGAAGAGAACACAAGCACAACCATACCTTAAATGAAATCAAAGACATATTCACAGAAGCTTTCTGCTTACAGTCTCTAGATGAGTCAAGGAAAATTATAGAGCAACTATTTGATATAGTTGACCAGGTGACTAGTGAAGACAAGAAAACAAATGCCAAATTATTAGAATGGTCAAGAAGAAAATTCCAAGGCAAGGTAAATAAGAAAATATCCAGTGATATAGCACTATCACAAATAGAGTTGGCTAAGAAAATTGAAACAGTCAAAACTGTACTTGGAAACATATTTTCCCTATACAACAAGTTGTGTGATTTTTCCACATTCACATAGGACACTAGCCAGAAAATACTGAGCTTGGAGAGAAATCTGAAGATTTCTAGCATGCAACTCTCTACAAATCTAGCTTAGAGTGAGAAGCATTTTGCCCAATCGCTTCACACACAAAGAGAGTTAGCTATCTTAGCAGCAGAGGAGGCAACCACCAAAGCCAAATTGATGCAAATTCAATCCTCTATCACTCTTCATTTGGAAATACTTCACAAGGAGCAGATGAATGTAGAGATAGTTCTCAAGAAAGACCCCAATCTTTCTACATCTAATAGACTTGTACACCTAGCAGCAGAGATTGCCATCCAACATAAGTCATTAGATGTTGCACTAGAAAATTGGGATGTAGCTCTAAAGGTAATCCTTGAAGTAAACAGTACATTTTTGGCCAAGTATGGCATTTCCCTATAGAAACCTTGACATAAGTGTCAAAAAGGGGGAGAATAAGTATTGGGGAGTTAAGTAGAGATTAAGTATGGGGGAGTTCAGTATAGAATGAAATGGTAAGTATGATGAAAGGGGGAGATAGAGAATTTTGGAAGAATTTTGACAAATTTTGATATAACATTTTTGTCAGAATATAGAAACAAGACACAAGTCACTTAGAGTACAAGGCATAATCATCTCATAGGGAGTCATAAGGTATATTGTTATTTGTTCCTAAATTTTTTGAAGCAAATAAGAAGATGCACGAAATAATGTCAAGATCATAGGATCTTAGTTAAGTTTTTTTGCCACTCATGTCAAAGGGGGAGATTTTTGGTTTAAAGAATAATTTTGATAGCTGAGTGTCAATACACTTAACCATTTTTCACTATACATGCCAAGCAAAGAGTAAGTGCCAAGTGATATCAAGTGTTGAGTGATATCAAGTGTCGAGTGATATCAAGTGCCGAGTAACATAAGGTGCCGAGTGATACAGTTTTGTTTAGGTGCCAAGCTATCCAAGAAACAACATGTGTCGAGCATCAGTAATGCTTCATGAGTCGAGTAACTCAGAATATCAGCATAAGAGTTTGTAATTGCACAAACTATGATGTAAACCATCTTTGTAGCTGACACAAGGTAAATCTTGAAAGATCTAGAGATAAGAACGAATCTTTTACACTTCCTATGCAATTTGCATGCAGCCAATTGGAAATTTGGAAAGGCATGCAACAAATTAGCAAAAAAGGAAGTATTGAGTGGGGAATTGAGATTCAATGTGGATCGTAGATCCATATCTAACCCTATATCTTTGAAGTCTTTTTAAGGAAGAAGAAAGTTTCATTTTAATAGGGATGAGAGAAGAAGAATAGTGTTAAGCGAAAACATAATGGAATTTAGTGAAAGGAGACATAGAGAGTAAGAGCAGCAATTCAGTATTTAGTTGATCAGAACAAAGCAAAGGAGATGAAAAAAAATCAGATCTCAGAGGATCAAAATCAGAGAGAGAGCTAGAACAAGTGCTTGCATTCAGCAATCAAGGATTGCAAACTATCAGATTTATAATACCTAATACTCTTTTACCATTGTATTAGAAAGGAAATTCTATGTAGATAGGTTGGCTTAATAGCTATTTGTAGATCCTTATCAAAAGGTGATTAAATCCTTTAACAGGGTGACACTTCATGTTAGGTGTTTGTAAATCCTTTAACCAAGTCACTATTGACACAATGTAAAGCCTTTAATAGGGCAGGCCTTTAATAGGGCAGGCCTTTAGAAGTGGTTGAACAATATTACTGCAATGATTTTTGTCGGTATCATCCCCACCCTAGTTTTACCTTCTTATTTTTGGAGGGTTTTTGGGTTATCAAATTCTAGTATTATGTGTTGTTGATGCATGTATTAGTTTCATGTTTATTTGATGTGTTTACATGCATGCAATTTACTTTCAATTAAAAGTTTTATTTCCATATTTGAATATTCCAACACTGACATACTTGGCTAGCACAAGCTCCTTGCCATTTGAATGACTTGTATTGTTATCATTTTTTACTTCAACTTTTCGTTCTGGTTCTAGTTCTAGTTTCTCGATCTTGGTCCCTATTGATTCGGTAGCTTCTATTTGTAACTCAAGTCCTTGCAACTCGGTAGGTATTAGCTCGATTTGAACTTCCTACAACTCAATTATAGAATATCCTAGAGTAGAAGATTTACAATTTATTGGTGTGCCTAGCACTATATCAGGTTCAATGATAACAAATCTCTTGTAGTCTTCAGGTTCCCTTTTTCTTTCTTCAATTTTTTCTACAATCTCATCAACTTTTACATGTGCACTTTCTATGACTTTGTGAGTAGAGTAATTCAAACATCTATATGCTTTACTTTTGCAAGAATATCCCAAAAATATTCCTTCATCACCCTTCACATCAAATTTACTTTTTCTAGATTCTTTCAAAATGTAACATTTGCTTCCAAATACTTTTAGGTAACTTACATTGGGTTTGTATCCATACCATAACTCACAAGGAGTTTTGAATGAGTTCTTTTTCAACTATACTTAGTTGAAGGTATGAACTATAGTGCTGATAGCTTCCTTCTAGTATTTGATAGCAATATTCTTTACAATCATTAAGGTTCTTGCACAATCTATGATAGATCTGTTCCTTCTTTCAGCTATCCCATTTTGTTTAGGAGTTCCAAGTGCTAAAACCTATCTTTTGATTCCCCTTTCAATGCAAAAGTTGTTGAACTCATGTGAAATGAATTCACCTCCTCTATTTGACCTTAAACATTTTAGTCTTTTTCTGATTCTTTTTCTACTCTAGCCAAATACCATTTGAACTTTTCAAATGCTTTTGATTTCTCTCTTAAGTACAAGATAGTCATCATTCTTGAGTAATCATCAACAAAAAGAATGAATAATTTTTCACCAGTATAACTTTCAATGCCAATAGGTCCACATAAATCAGTATGCACAATTTCTAAAATTTCTTCAGACTAATAGTTCTTGCTTTTAAAGCTAGTCTTTCCAATCTTGCAATTTGACAATTCTTGCATAGACCAACCTCAGGTTTCTTTATGTTAGGAATGCCTCTTACTTTCTTATATTTTCTTATTTTTACCAAGTTATCAAAGTTCACATGACATAACCTCCTATGTCATAACCAAATTTCTTCAACTTGATCAATAAATCATGAACATTCACCAAGTTCAAGATAAAACAACTTACCTTTTGTTTGAGTGCTTGATCCAATCAGCTTTCCTTTGCTATCTATCAGTCTTGTTTTTCCATGCATAAATTCTATTTTAAATCCATTATTGAGTAGTTATGCCAAACTCAATAGATTTTTCTTTAGTCCTTCTACCCAATATAAACTTTCACATACAAGTTCCTTGGTTAGTGAGACTCTTCCTTTTCCTTTTATACAACAAGGTTCATTATTACCAAATCTTACACTGCCACCATCATAATCTTCAAAATGTTTAAACTTAGTTTTATCACTAGTCATGTGATGAGAACAACCACTATCTATAATCCATCTATCATTTTCGCTCACATGAGAAATGAGTGCCATTTCTTCATCATTATTAGACTCATCTTTTACAGAAATGTAAACAATTTCATCTTCTTCTTCTTCATCAGAATCATTAGAATCGTTAACCATGAAACATGTTTTCTTACTTTTATCCTTGAATGATTTGAAGTCTTTCTTGCTATTGCACTTGTGACCTTTCTTCTTATCATTTTCTACTTATTTGGGCACCTAGGAGCAATATGTCCAATTTCTTCACAAGAAAAATAGATTAGAGGAACCTTACCTTTGTATTTCCCTTTACCTCTTGAATATTTCCTTGCTAGCAAAGCTTCAACTACCTCAAGATCACTGTCTGAACTCTGTCTTGATTCTTCATTACTATTTGATTGAAGATCCTTTATCTTGTTGCCTTTTTCTTTGAGTGAAAGCTTAGTTTCAAATGCTGATTCAATGTTCTTGGTAGATGGAACATAATTATCATATTTTTCTAGCTCAAATGTAGTCAACCTTCCAACTATGGCCTCTAGATTTATCTTATGATTTGCTTCACATCTTCTTTCTTGAATTTTAGAGACTCTAATTGCATAAATAGGAAGTAGAGTTCTAAGAACTTTGCTTATAACTATCTCTTCCTTGATATCTCTTGCAAATGCTTTTATTGCACTAATGCTTTCTTTAACTCTTTCAACATATTTTTCTATGTTTTCATCCTCTTTCATCCTCATTTGATCAAATTGTCCTCTCAAACTTTCTGCCTTGGCTCTTGTTACATTATCATCACCTCCATAGATTTCTTTCAATTTGTTCCACATTTCAAAAGCAGTTTTGCAATCTTTGATGTCATCAAATTCTTCATAACTTAAAGTAGATGCAATATCTATCATCATGTTGTTGTGAGTCTTCTTTTCAGCAATATCATTGATAGATAATGTACCAGTAGGTTTTGCTTATTTTTCATCAAGGTACTTCAACCCTCAATCACCAATAGAAGCTAGATGAAGTCTCATCAATCCTTGCCATGCCGAGAAGTTGTCCCTATTAAGTCTTGGAATTTTCCATTTGTAAGACGTCCTGATCTTTATCTTAGATCCTTGAAATCTTTTCTTGCAAGCACCAAAACCTCTGATACCAATTGTTGGAATTATGAGTGAAGTAACTGAGAGGAGGGGTGAATTAGTTACCACAAAAATAATTCTTGATCCCTTAGATGTCTTAAATAACTAGTTACTACTATCACTCGGTAAACACATCACAAAAAATGTTGTAACTCAGTTGACTAACTTGTTACTAAACTTTAGCATTCATAATTATTAGCATGCATGAAAAAGTAAATAACATGAGTACAAAAGACACCAGATTTAATGTGGAAACCCATCATGGGAAAAACCACCAAGTAACTAGCTACCAATTTTCACTGTTCTAAAGTGAGCCTTATTAGGAGCCAACCCTATTAAAGGTTACAATACACACTGTTAGGTGTGACCCTATTAAAGGATTTAATCACCCTGTTAGGAGTGGCCTTACTAGAGGTCTTTAGAACAATTCAATTCAACTATCACTTTGTTAGAGGATTTACAAAATGGTTATTAAACCAACTTTATTAAGAGATTTGAAATCACTCCCACAATGATTAGAAAGTAACAATGAATTGACCTAAATAAGATGCAACTAAATTTGCTAAACATAGATCTCTATTCTACAACATTAGATACTCCTTGATCTCCTCAATGATCTTTGATCATTCTTCAAAATCGACCTCCACAATAACCAATCCTCCTCCACATTCATATCACATAAAATTCATTTCTACACTTGGAATTTGCAACTTGACCTCTTATCTATATATATATATATATATATATATATATATATATATATATATATATATATATATATATATATATATATATATATATATATATATATATATATATATATATATATATATATATATATATCATTCAGATTATCAAGTCAGCTCATTCACATCTTAGATACACCAATAAACCACACATTAGTCAGCTACAAATATTACTTTAAACAAATAAACTTTATTTTATAAAACAATGAAATCCATCACTAGCCGACCCTGCTTGGTAAATACTACTTCCAGAAATAATTTCTTTAGTTAACCACCTTAACTTGGTTAACACTGCAAAATCTAAAAAATCCTTTGGCTACCAAGTTAAATTGGTAAGAACTAAATTTCCTTCATTGTCCATGAAAGCTTTGTTAGAACTATTTCCTACACTATTTTCTCTTGATGACTGAGTGAGCTCGGTAACAACTAAAATTTCTTTACTAACTTTAAAAGCTCGATAACAACTATTGCAAAAAGTAAAGCCTAAGAATGCTCAATAGAGATTGTAAACCCTCTTTGCTTAGTCTTTTGTCTTGCTAACCGACTGAGCTCGGTAGACTCTCTCTAATGACTGATATGACATTTGTGTAACATCAAAGACAACACTCAATTCAACAATTGTATCCAAAAATATACACCTCTCATATTTGTGGTACTTTTGAAAACTACCAAATATTTTCTAAGTGCAAAGTTGCACAAAACTTATCAATGTTGTCTTGAGGAATTTTTTTCCTTTTTCTTCTCAATTCTTCTTAGGACCCCAAATGTGTCCTGTTTGATCCCTTAGGACTAAACTTGTATGTTTTACTTGATTTCACCTATTTTAGGTCATGGTCAACCCCTTTGACCATGTTTTCACTCGTAAGAAACTTTTCCTTAGGTATGTCCTATTTAAGTCTAAATGTTAAAGATAACTTAGCAATTCTTGCCAGCCCCTCCTAACCTACTTAGACTCATCTTATGGACTTTCCTATATTCTTTAATGGTTTTACTAAGACTATTTACAAGGAAATCTTTTAACAGAGAGAATCCACATTCCTAGGTGCTCTTGCACTATTCTCCCATTGTCACAAAAAAGTCAACTAACCTCTATTGGAAATGAGATCTAGTAATTCAATGCCCAACTTTTTAAAATGACCCTTATCCACACAAGTGGCCTCTAGGTTAGGTTTTTTCCTCCATTTTACCAGGTGTTCCATGTATACTTGGTGTCGTATCTTCTTTTTTAGCCTTGAATCTAATACTGCTATAGCTTGGGCTTCTTAGTTACACTAAGCTCCTTATCATCCATCTCCACTTCTAAGATTTTGTCATGTTATTTTAAATCATCACCTTTTTATTTGACTAAGTCCTAAATATTGGAAATAGGTGAAATAGAAAACTTCTTAGGAAAGCCTAATTTGTATGCATTATATCCATACTTCTCTAAAACTCTACACAGTCCTATCCATCTCATTTGTAACTTTTTTGGAACATTCTTCTTCATCCTTTCTTTGTTTCTAGATGATCCATCACCAAATCATTAACTTCAAAATTAAGATCCCTCCTCTTTGTATCCACAATAGCCTTTAATTTCATATTAGCTTCTTGGAGTGTTTCCTTGACTTGTTCATGTATCTCCTTCAAGAACTAGGAAGAATCATTAACGTGGTCACTTATTCCTTTATGATCTTTCAATTTTCTAAGTTCACATACACCTCTAGGATGTAGGTCATTTACTACCTCAAATGGAAAACTCTTCTTGAGGTATCATTTTGCCTCATAACTGACCATACTCCTTAGTTAAGCATCTAACAAATTCTCAAGAACATTTTTTATCTCCTCAATTTGACCATTAGTTTGAGGGTGATAAGCTTACCCAAAATCCAAATTTATTCCCAATATTTTCCATAAGTTCTTCAAAAAATGTCCTATAAATTTTACATCCATTTCTAACACTTTGCTTCTAGGTAATCCATGGATTCCTTAAAGAAAAGATGTGCAATATGACTAGCATCACTGATGTTTTTTAGGGTATGAAGTGACTCATTTTATTTAATCTATCTACCACTAAAAAATTTCTACTCAATCTTGTATTAGTCCTAGGTAGACACACTACAAGATCCATACTTAGATATTCCCATGGTCTATTAGAAGTAGGTAAAGGTCAACACAAACTAGTATTAGCAGTAGTTCCTTTAACTTTATAACATACTCCACATTGCTCCACATAATTTCTAACATCCTTTTGCATCATAGGAAAATAGTAGAACCTTTGCACCAATTCCAATGTCTTGTTAAAAACAAAGTGTCCACCTCAAAATGCCATTGTGCTTCTTTTGGATCAAGTTCTCCCTCATTAAACCCCTAGGAACACATAGTTGGTTCTCCTTTAACAATATTCCATTTTTTAAAGTATAGTTAACATGTTCACCATGAAAATGATTCCTAAATTCCATAGATACCTTATAGACTTCTACAAAATCTTCATCTCCCTCATAGAGAGTCTTGAATTCCTCTATGTTAATGCTTTAGACTGTGAGTAGCCTTCTACACAATGCATCTACCACCATGTTACACTTCCCCTTCTCATTCTTGATTGTGAAATTATATTCCTATAAGGACTACATCCACTTGATATATCTTAAAATAAGCTTATCTTGAGTGTTAATGAAACTAAGGGCTGGGTTGCTAGTAAATACCACAAACTCCCTAGACAACAAGTAGTGTCTCCACTTTCTAAAGGCTTGTATTAATGCATATATTTCTAGGTCCTAATATAAATATCTAGATTTAGCTTCATTTAAACTTTCACTAAAGAATCCCACTAATCTTCATTCTTGGATCAAGACTACCCCCACTACTATATTGCTTGCATCACACTCCACTATAAAAGGCTTTTCAAACTAGGTAGTTTTAAGATAATGTGTGTGGCCACTTCTTGTTTTATATTCTCAAAAGCTTCAAAGGCTTTCTTGGTCCACTTTAATGGAGTCTTGTGTCCACCTTTAATGGGATCTTGGATAGGTGAACATATTTCACTTAACTCCCTCATAAACTTCCTATAGAACTAAGCCAAACCATGGAAGCACCACACTATAGTCCATGTTCTAAATGTTGGCTAGTTTAGTATAGCTTCCACCTTTCTCAAATCCATTTTAAGATTTCCTTGTGACAGTACAAATGCTAGGTATACTAGTTCTTATTTCAAGAACTCACTCTTGTCCAAATTGATGACTAACTTCTCCTCTCGTAACCTTCTTAATACCATCTCAAGATATTTCATATGTTCTTCCTTTGTCCTACTAAAAATGAGGATATCATCTAGGTCGACCACTACAAACCTACCTATGTAGTCTTTCATCACTTCATTCATTAACCTAATGCATTTCCTAGGTACATTTACCAAGCCAATTTCATTACTAACAACTCATTTAAAGCCTATGTGGTTTTAAAGGCTGACTTCCACTCACCCCATTCTTTCATCCTAATCTATTGGTAACAACTCTTACGATATATTTTGGAAAAATATCTAACACCATATAAATAATTCATTAAATATTCTATTCTAGGTATACAAGATCTATATCTAATAGTAATCCTATGTATGGCCCTAGAACTACTGCACATTCTCGACTTACCTCCCTTTTTATGGGGAGTATTATCTTTCAAAAGAAATCTAGCTATTCCTAAGACCTATTATATATTCTTACAAGCATATTCCACTCTACCATACTCAAAGATCACTCCTAGGATCCCCTTTCTCCTCATATATCTAACCACCAGCTTGAAACACTTAACTATGTTCCCTAATCAAACTATGCACTCATGGGCTCAACTTAGCCACTATGCTTCCAAAATAATCTTAGGAATAAGAATAGATGTCCTTGATATTCCTTTTTTAGCTTCAATCCATTTTGATCTACTTGGATGGATTCCTCTTTCTATTTTCCATCAAGCTCTTACTTTTCAATTTTTAGGCATTGTAGCCCTGTTAGCCCAATTAGGCCTCCTAAAATTAGTGTTCTTGGAATAAATCTCAACTTCTCCAAATAAACCCCCAACATATTTAAGGATTATTTCTAAGGACTTCTCAAGCCTCAATATTTCCTAGGTTTTAGATCTCCAAGGTGTCTCTACATAGGAATTTCACTAAACCCCTATCTACTTGGGTTTTTGGGGCATGTGAACCTATGTGGGTTATTGGCTTCCATTAAGTGATCTATTAAACTTCACTACTCCTCTCCTTGTAGTCAATTATCAATGATACATGTGTTTACTTACTCTAACCATTGAAAAGCACAAACTAATTAATCTTGAAATCTTTCTTGCTATCATTCTATGCAAATGCCTAGCAAGAATACCTCTATACCTCTGTACTCACTTTAGGCTTGATGGAGAAAATAGATCCCCTACAAAAAAGAACCTCACTTTTATAATGTCACTTACTTGATTTCAAGTGGCCATTGAATTTCAACCATGAGAATTCAAGTAGGACTCATATTTACATAATTGGCACTCTTTAGGACAATGAATGAGAGGAAATTAAAGATTTTGTAAAATGAACAAGAAAAAGTCAAACTTTTCAAATTAACTCTACAAAGATTAACTACATAATGACAATCAGCACCTCAATGCCTCACATTAGTCCATTCGATCCATTTAGAGTCTTGATGAAGGTAAAAGTCTCTCTATCATGCAAAACTCGTTGTTTTTTAAAATTCAAACCATACAATCTGATAGCTAGCTCCTAGATTAGGTTTTTTCTAACCTTAAATATGTCAACCCCTCATGTTCACACCCTAAGGTCATGGTTAGGGATCCTTCAGAGACATTTTCTAGATTTTAGGAAATGTTGTCATGAACAACTTTGCAAAGTTGCAAAGTTGTCATGAGTAACTTTATATCTTTTTGCAATTTTACATTTCTACTATCCTCCCATGCACAATTCAGCCCAAATCACCTCATATGGTTATAGAAGTAATTGAAAACATTAAATGTATAATTGTCACTCTAGTTTGGAGAATTGCTCAACCTTTGGCCCATGTTGACTTTCCTAGGTCTTATCATTAGACTTACTAAAAATAGACCAAAAGCATGACTCTAAGAACACTTATCTCCAAACACACATCATACTTCACTTGGGACTTTATCAGTAGTCCTTATTACCTTAGTCATTGGCTAGAAACACCTATAAGCCAAAATGAACTAGAATCTAAACAAGACTATAGGGTGCTCTTGCAATACCTTTTTAGGAGCCAATATAATTGGTACTACACATGGGTTGATTCTCTTTCTCATCAAGCCTTGATCCAATAGCTCCTGCACTTGTCTAGCAATCTTCCTATGTTGATCAGGTGTAATTTTGTAGGAAATTTTTTTGTGTCAATATAGCCCTAGTATGATTTTTATTTTTTATGGCTTACTACTCTTTGTGATTGTAGAGTGGTAGGTATTCCATCACATAAGATATTCTTTTAGTGATCCAGCAATTGTTTGAGCTCCTTTGGCATAGTAACTTGTTGAGAGACTAGTTACTCCTTAGGTTTCACAATAATAGAAATCCCTCTTTCCTTGTCTTGTTTGAATGAATTTAAGAACTCCTTACCACTCATTAGAAAAATATTGTCCACTCTATTGCCTTATCAAATTATTCTTCCACCATTGACTGCAACTTATAATTAACCCCATCCTTCTTAAAAGAATACATGTTTTTCTTGCCATGATGCATTGCATCCCTACCATACTACCATGGTCTTCCTAGTAGAAAATGGCATGCATCCATTGGTACCACATCATACAAGACTTTGTCTTGGTACTTCCATATGATAAATTCTACCCATCCTTTTTCATTAACCAATACATTATGTCCCTTATTCAACCAAGTAACCCTATATGCATTAGTGTCTAGCAATTTGTTTAGTTTGAGCTTCATCACCAGCTCTTCTGAGATGACATTACCAATAGACACTAAGTCTATGATAAACTTGCACACCTTTCCCAGTATCTTACACTTTACCCTAAAGAGATCCCTTCTCTATTTTGGTTCCCCTTTACTAGTTTCCATAATTACACCCTTTTGAACATTAGGTTCTCTCCAATCTTAGATTAAAGATTAACCTCTTCTTTCTTAACATTGTCAAATTCCTCTTGGGTATGTAGGTTGTTTTATTCTCACCTTGTGATGATGAATAATCTTTATATGGACATTTATAGGAAAGGTTACCTAATAGTCCATAATTATAGGACTTAATATTCCTCTTCCAAAGCTACTAAACCTACCTCTTCAATTGGTACTAGAAGCTCTATCTCTGTTGTGGTTGCCTCTTCTACCTAATTTAGTACTTTGGTCAACCAGATTAGAATCCCATAAACTTTTGTTCTCATTATTTATCCCTCCATAGCCACCTCTATTTTTTCTAGAGTCTCTTCCTCTACCTCTCAATTTCGTCATTGAATCTTTCTTTTTCCTATTCTCTTCCTCTATTAGTGTAATAAGATAATGCTTTATTAATTAGATATTTTGATTTAATTATTAAGTCACTTATTATATCTAGTTCCCATAAGCTAAACTTCAGGCATACAATAATCAATTAGTTTACCTGTTAGGTTTTTTATCTCCTTTTATAATTATTGATCTCTTTGTAAATTCATTGATTCAATTTTGATGATAGAAATCTCTTTTTTTCTCATCAAGAATGTCTCATCTATGGATCTGAGAATACTAGCCTCTGTAATATTTTGTTCTCTCTTTTTGTGCTAGGTGTTTGCATGTAGATGATTCTTGGGAGCTATGAGGTTGACCTTTCATCAACTCTAACATAGTAGCAAAGCGATGGGGTTGAGATTTCAACAACTTCAACATGGGATTAGAGCTCCAAATCATCATGCCCCTATTCTATTTATGAGAAGTTTTGCTTGGTTTTTAGATCAAGATGCTTTTTCTTTCAAAGGGTTTCATTTTTTGGAATTATATTTTATTGAATCTAGGGGGTCACTAATTTTTGGTGCACTTTGATCCCAAACAAACATCATCATTGAGCTCAAAGCACCCCAAAACCCCCATTTTCAAAAAAATTATCAAAATTGGACACACTTGCAATCTAAGGAAAAATTATTTCCTTCTAGATAGGACACTTTTTCTAGGGCGACTTTTTTTTAATTTTTGGCATTTTTCTTGAGGCAATGATTTTCATATTTTTGTACACAAATCAAGATTTTGGGTATTCTTCCCAAGGTAGCAATTTTCTAAATTTTGGTACAGAAATCAAGATTTTTCAAAAATTAGAATTTTGCCATGTTTTCCAAGGTGGTGATTTTTAAATTTTTGGCATGAAAATTTATTTATTTTTGCATGCAAATTGAGATTTTTGGTCACGCAAATCAACATTTTTGTTCATATAGATCAAGATTTTTGGCGCTGCAAATCATGATTTTTGGGCTCGCAAAGCAAGATCTTTTGGGGACACAAATTGAGAGAATTATCGTACATTACTAACATAGTTTCCAATTTAGTTTATAGTACTAGTTGGCATTCTTTTTGAGGCATTCGAGCATGGATCTCAAGGCATTGATTTGTTTCCAGTGCTTTATTTGGACCTACATGTGGTTTTTTGGCCATAACTTGCTCATTCAGACTTCATTTTTTGTGAATGAGATATCACCATTTTTTGCAAATGAGATATCACTAGAAAGATGATTCTAAGCCCATTGTGATGGTGTAGTTTATTTGGATTTTTTATTGTTTTTGGTGCCCTTTTTTGGCTGTAAAATTTAGAAGTTCTATTTTGCACTCCGAGAGACATATTTTGGGACATTCTATTTTCTAGATTTTGCTCCAGGCACATCCCAATCAATTTTATTTTTTTCTACATTGTAATGGATATCTTGGTTGTTTCAAGTCTGGGTATCAATTATGTTTCTTCAAATATTTTTTCATGGGTTTTGCTATTTCTTGTATCAACCTTATGTCTCTTTTGATCCTGGAGGACATCCTTTTGTTGTATGTTTGTAAATGCACTGAGATAAAGTGTCACTATATTCCATTTTGTGATCTTGCACATCTTTGTGTTTTGGAGTACTCACTACATTACAATTTTCCTTGGGGGGTTTTATGTTGGCCATATTCACCATCTTCCTTTGTCAAGTGAGTGTTCCATCCATGACATTAGCCTCATGATGTGTTGATGACATGTGCAAATATAGGTTTTTGTACTTCTTTTGCACTCTTGATGTTCCTAGTTCTTCTTTCTGCATGAGATATTGCATTTGTTTCGGTGTTCATTTCTTACATCTTAGCATTATAATGGGGTTATGTTGGTTCTATTAATTTCTTGGTTTGATGGAGTGAACTATGTATTTAGTATTTGACCTTATGTACTAGAAGATTGTAGTGGTTGGATACCTATATATTTCAGTGAGATGAATCATTTATCATACAGACATTCTTTCATTTCTATTTTTGGAGGCCATGACGATACATTTCATCTTAATTTTATCAGCTCTTCAAACTTAGTCTTCTCTACCTAGTCATATTTTATACAATGGAGGTTCTGCAAATCAACGGTTTGGTAGTGTTTGTAGCTTCATGCTTCAATGGTGTTCTTCATGATCATCTTTTTGTTTCTATCATCTAAAACATTTTACTTCCATCTTTTTTTGGTGTAGGGCTTTTCCCATGCAATTTTATTTATTTCTCCTTGTTATAGAGATTTGATTGTGCTTGGGTACCTCAGCAGGCCTTGTTGTCAAGACCCAAATTTTCTTTCAGCAGTAGTTTCTAGATTGCTACTCCCTAAATTTATCTTAAGGGAGGTATTAGAGGAATAAGATATTTCCTTATTAATTAAATTATTTTGATTAAATTATTAAGTCACTTATTATCTCTAGTTTATTTAAGCTACACTTTAGGCATATAATAATTAATTACTTTATTAATTATTATCATGCAACCTAGGTTTTACCTATTAGGGTTTTGATCTCCTTTTATAGGGTTTGATCTCTTTGTAATTTCATTCATTCAAATTTGATAACAAAAACCTCTTTTTTTCTCATCAAGAACATCTCATCTGTGGATCTAGGAATTCCAACTTGCATAGTTTTTTCTTCTCTCTTTCTGTGATAGGTGTTTGCATACAAATGATTCTTGGGAGTTGAAGGGTTGACCTTTCATCAACTCCAACATCAGCTACTTTGAGTGCCAACATATAGCCCTAATGAACTATGGTGGGTGTCAACAAACTGATTTCTTTCTAGGTACTCCACCTTAGTTCTCTCAAATATCTAGTCACTTTCATCCTCTCCTCATCTTGCACCTTAGACTTCACACACAACTTTTGGAACTCCCCTATATTATTCTACATCCATATCCCTTTTCTTTAGGCTATACCTCTTCTTGTGTAACTAAATCTCATTGTCCTCTGGTAGGAAATGTTCTTTGATCTTTATTACCATAGTCTTCTAGTTCACTATTGGCTTCTTGTTTACTCTCTCACTTTCCTATTGAAGGAACTTCCACCATATCATGCTTGGTCCTCTCAGCCTATCTTTTTCCACTTTTACCTTTTGTGCCTATGTGATCCCCTTACATTTAAAATGATTTTACATACCTTCTATCTATTACATGACCAATTCTATATCCATTTTACCACTAAATAGGGGTACTTTATCCTAAGCTTTTCCATTTAAGGATTTGATGGCTTTCAAAAATTGTTCTTCTATTACTAGAGGGTCTGGTTCCGGTATTACATCATCTTCATCTACTACCTTTCCTTTACCCTTCGCTTTATCCTCATCCATATCCAACTTTTCTTTCACCTTATTATTTGTCTCTACAACTTTATCCAATTTGTTCTTCATGTCTTCTAAGGCTTCCTCAAGAGGTTTATTTCTTTCCTTCTACTCTATGACCTCTTTATCAAACTCAACATTAGTTATCAAGGTGATCTCACCCATTGACTCAAACATATACAATACCTATCTCAAATATTTTCTACTATGAAACCGCTTTGATGGGGAGGATCCAACCACCAAGACCTAAACACACCTTATCTTTAGGTCCACACTACTCTCTCTCTCTCTCTCTCTCTCTCTCTCTCTCTCTCTCTCTCTCTCTCTCTCTCTCTCTCACACACACACACACACACACACACACACACACAGCTTCTTAGGGTATCTATCTTCACCTTAACCCAAGGAATAATCACTCTCATATTCCTCTTACTCTATGAATCCTCACTAATCAACTTAACTCACTCTCCTATCGTTTCAAACACACCAATGCATTATAGGTGTCCAAATTTCTATTCCAAGAAATAAAGACCATCTCTATCCAAGTGAGCATTCTAGGCTTCAACTCTTACCCTTTGTAAGGTTGTTGAAGGTTTCTTGGTGGCCGGATGTTGCTACTCACTAATGATATCTCCAAATCCACTATTCATCCTTTAAGCCTTTTTTCCCCCAATTAGGCCTCCTCATAAGGAAATTGAGTCTTGTCTTCACAAACTCCTTCACAAGCCCAAAAAATAACTTAGAATCCTGATATCCATTTAGGAAACAATAAAGATTCAACTAGTTTAGGACCCTTAGCTCATCTGTACAACACCATACAAAAATAACAATATGTTTAAGTGTTTTAGTTATTTTTTGTAGTCTTTTTTTATTTCTAGAGGTTTCAACTAATGAAATGGATTCAACCCCTACCCACATCATGTCCTAGTTTCCTTCATCCTATGGGATACATAAATCCAAAACTAATGTCATAAACCATCCACCTTCTCTATTTGTTTTCTCTAACAAACACCTAGTCATGTTGCCTAACACACCAGAGCTTGCCTAAGGATTGGTGGAAAAAATAGTTACCCAAGTCCACAAAGAACAAAATTACATATTTAAAATCTATGTATAGAGATCTACCTGATTCCAAGTGGCCATGAGGATTCAACCATTGGAAGTCATGTTATAGCCATATTTCGATAATTAGCTCTGTACAAACTAGCACACTAGCCAAAACAAAAATCTATTTCTAATGCCTATCAACACCAACTAAATTGCAAAAAAAATAATGGATTCAATGTTAGTCTAAAAATGGTTTTGACACTTGAGTTCCAACACACTTAACCACTTTGCACATTGAAGCCGAGTACACTATATATGCTGAGCCACAATGTGTGTTGAGTCAGGAAATTCATTAGGTGCCGAGTGATTATAGGTGTCGAGCATGGTCTAAGTACCGAGCATTATTTAGGTGCCGAGTCTTAAATGATGCCGAGCAAGATAGGAGCATATATGGAAGCTGAGTTACAGAAGGTGCCGAGCATCAAGAAGCAGTAAGTGTTGAGTAACTCAAAATCAGCATATGAGTTTGAAACATCACAAACTGAAATGCAAACTATTTTCATAGCCGACATAAGACAAATCTTGGAAGATTTAAGTGATACAATCAAATCATTTATATTTCCTATGCAGTCTACATGCAGCCAGTAAGAAAAATGGAGAAGGCATGCAACCAATAAGAGATGTGCAAGGAATAAGAAAAAATTAGAGATTAAATATGGATCTAGATCCATACCTAACCCTAAGTCTTTGAGTGTCTTTATAAGGAAGACAAAATCACATTGAATAAGTAGAGAAAAAAGGAGCAAAAAAAGAGGACAAAGAGCAAAAAAAAAGGGTGTATAAGGAAGACTAATATCAGAGAAAAGAGAACCAGATCACAGAGGATCAAGATCAGAAAGAGTAGATCAAGTGCCTATATTCAGCAATTGAAGGATTGTGAGTCATTAGGTTTATTATACCTAATACTCTTTAGTCATTATATTAGAAAGGAAATCTTATGATGATAGGTTAGCTTAGCAGCTATTTTATAGATCCTTTAACTAGGTGACTAAATGCTTTGACAGGGTGACACATCATGTAAAGTATTTGTAAATCCTTTAATCAGTTCACTATTGATATAGTGTAAAGCCTTTTAAAGGGCAGGCCTTTAACAGGGCAAACCATCAGAAGTGGTCAAACATTATTACTATAGTGATTTGATGGTATCATCCCCACCCCAGTTTTACCTTCTTATTTCTGGAGGGTTTCTGGGTTACCAAATCTAAAGTGTTATGTGGTGATACATATTGGTTTCTTATGATTTCTTAATATTTATATGCATGCATGTTCATTTCAAAAATATGTTATTAAGGATTTGAAACAATTAAAAGGCTAGTACTTCTGATTCACCCCCCCCCCCCCCCCCCACCCCCAAAAGCATTCTTTCCAATAATTTATTCCAACATTCAAAAGGAAAACAACAATAACTAATTATTAATAATGCAAAAACCACTAGTTCAATCCATAGGAATATGGAGGAGTATTTTTCAACCATATTGTGGTAAAATTGCCTTAAAATTTTCTTGCAACACACTATGCTTCCATACAATCTCAATGCCAACCTTTTCCTTGGGTGTGGTATGGCCTTATGTAAGCCTCCTTCAAATGTGGTGGCTATAGACAATACTAAATAACTTCTAACTGAAAATTTGCACAAAATTTGTTAGTGTTGACATGACAACTTTGCAAAATTACAAAGTTTTCATGAGAAACATTTTTCTTTTTTCTTTTGAATTCTTTTGATGATCATAAATGTGTCCAATTTGATCCCTTGGGACTAAATTAGTAATTTTTACTCTAGTTCATCTATTTTAGTTCATGGTCAACCACTTTGACTAGGTTTTTACCCCTAAGAAACATTTACTCAACAATGTCCTTTTTAAGTCCAAATGTTAAAGACAACTCAAAACTCTTGTCAACCCCTCCTAACCTACTTAGACTTACCTTATGGAATTTTCTATGTCTTGATTATTTAATGGTTTGGATAAGAAAATTTACAAACCAAAATTTGAATAGGGAGAAGCCAATTTCTTAGGTGCTCCTACGACAAATAGCCCATCCAGTCAATAATTTTTTAGTTATGGTCTCTAGAAGTGGACCCATCTGAAAATATAATTTGTAAATTGTCTTGAGTTGATCATATATAATACAGTGTAATAAAGTATTATAATATGAGGTTGGTTGGCCTCAAGATTTTGGGCTTAGTGTCTAGAACCTTCCCCATTGGTAAAAAGTGCCTATATAAGGAAGGCCCATAGGTTATCTAAGGATGTTCTTGCTAATAGTCACAACTCTATCTTCTAGATTCTTGTAAGGAAGGAACCCATGTGCCTTTTCATATTTTAATTCTATAATTTTGCATTTGTGATGATCATAAGAAGTCCACAATTTTTTCTCCCAATTTGTAGTGCTTCTCCATTTTTGTGGTGTGTTCTGGTACTAAGGGGAGTACCCTTCGTCAAGTGGTATCTGAGAAGGAGTTCATCAATGTATAAATAGAACATCGATTGGCAGGTAGTTTGCACAAAGATCATGGTTTTGAATAAGCATGTGGACAAATTATTGATTATGAGGTATTTTGCACTAAGATTTCAGTGAAAGTGCAAAAATTCCTCCACAAAGAGAGTGTGGTTGAAGAGACATAGGTGTTATGCTAGAGGGTTTTAGAGCCTAGTAGAGACATTTGGAAGTATTGATAGAACAAATGCATAGAGGACTATATCTTTCTCTAAGAGATAAAAGTGAGGATGTAGAAGAAGAAGAAAAGAAATTTTAAAGAAGAGGAAGTTATAAACCCAGAAGAAGAGAGACTTTTCAAGGCCATCTCAAAGATTGGAAAAAGACCTATGTTAGAGCTTTTTCCAGTTTCAGGAAATCTTAACCTAGAGGAATTAAGAAATTAAATTAAGGAATTGGAGGAATACTTTGAGTATGAAGATATTAAAGATCAAGATGAGAACAAATTTGGAAAGGACAAACTGAAGGGTTATTCAAAGATTTTGTGACAGGAGATTTAGTTGGAGCAAAATAGAAGAGGGAAGGGAAAAGTCAATAGATAGGACTAGAGGATAGCTTATTTGAAGAAATAATTCATTCTCATAGATTATGAGCTTGATCTACTAAGTAAAATGCAAAGGTAGAAGCTAGTGAGAATATTTGTTTAGGAGTATATTGAAGAGTTCTACAAAGTTCTCCTTAGAACCAACCATGCAGAAGATCATAAATTGAAAGTTGCATGTTATCTTAATGGCTTGAGGCAAAGAGTTTAGGAAGAGTTGAGTCTAGTTTGAATGAATATTATCAAAGAGGAATACCAATTCTCTCTAAGATTTTATGGAAATCTGAACAAGAAGTTTGATAACAAAAATAGTGAAGGAGGTCAAGGCAAAAGATATGATGGATAATCTCATGGAGGAAAAAATGATGATCAAAAGAATAAGGATGAGAGAAATAGTAGAAGCCAAAGGGGACATAATTACAATCATTTCCATGACCAAAAAAATAGAGATTAGAGAATAAGTTGAAGAGGGAAAGGATATGGAAGAGGAGCTTTATGTAGAAAATGTTTTAATGGTGGAGAAGAAGGGCATATAGAATTTGAGTTTTTCCAATACCAAGGAAAAACTAATAGGAGAATAAAAGGCCAAGCCAGAGTAACTTATTTGATGAAGATGCCAAATCATCACATCATGAAGATGTTAAAAGAGGAAGTCCTAATCAACAGAAGAGTCTTGTTGAGTGGCAAGAATGGGCCTAATCAAAGGAGGAGCTTATTTCATACTAGTTTCAAATGTGAAGATAAGTATTTTGATGTGATCATTGATGGTGGAAGTATTGACAATCTGGTGTCATAAAAGATGGTTACAAAGTTAAATATGAAGAGGGAAAAATACCAGCAAGCATATGATATTCTCTGGAGGCAGGATGAGCACATGGCCATCGTAAATGAGAAATGCTTAGTAAAGTTCAAGATTAGAAGCTACTAGGATGAGGTACTATGTAATATCATATCTATTGACACATGTCATATATTGTTGGGTAGGTCATGGTAGTTTGGCAGGCATGTTGTACATAATGGGCATGTAAAGACCTATAATATGACGAAGGATAGAGTATAACATAAGTTGAATCTATTGAAGGAGAAAGAAGAGAAGGTATTCAATGATGCTAGAATATGTTCTGTTTATAGAAAGTAGTTTCTCAAGGATATGAGGTGTAAGCATATGTGTTTTCCTATAATCTCAAAGGATGGTAAGAAGAAGTAGAGGTGGTGCTTGTAGATCTTGCAGATTTTTTTGAAGAGTTTCTAGATATTGTGTCAAATAATGTACCTAATAGATTACCCAATAAGGAAGATCAATCACAAAATGGACTTGATCCTTGGAGCTATTTTTCCAAACAGGCAACACATAGAATGACACCACTTGAAAGTGATGAGTTGAACAAACAAGTGCATGCTTTACTCCAAAAGGGGTTAATTTATGAGAGCCTAAGTCTATGTGTTGTACTAGTAGTATTAGCACCAAAGATGAATAGATAATAGAGGACGTGCATAGATTCATGGGCTATCAACAAGATCACAATCAAATACAAAATTCCATTTCCATGGATGGATGATATTACAAACTATTTGAGTGGAGTTGTACATATTTCAGAAAGATAGGTCTAAAAAGTGGGTACCATAAGATTTTCAAAAGAGAAAGAGATGAGTTAAAGACCACTTTCATTACAAGGGAACAATTATATGAGTTGTTAGTCATGCCTTTTGGGCTAACCAATTCAATGAGTACTTTAATGAGGCTCATGAATGAGGTATTGGAGGAGTTTCTAGGTAAGTTTTTCATTGTTTACCTAGATGATATTTTGACCTTCAGCAAGATGTTGGAGGAGAATTTGATGCACATTCATAAGGCATTTGACAAGTTGAGGGAGGAATTTTTTTTTAATAAATTTGAAGAATTTTAGTTTTTTGAAGGAGATGGTGTACTTTGGATTTGTAACATCAAAATAAGGTATGAAAATAGATCCTGAGAATATGAAGGCTATCCTCAAATGGCCTATTCTAAGGATTGCAACAAAAGTAAGATATTTTCATGGACTAGCTAGTTTGTAGAGAAAGTGTATCAGAGGTTTTAGCAGTATTTAAGTACCTTTGACTAAAGAAATGAGAGGAGATAGGAAACAATTTAATTGGATTATAGGAGTAGATAAGAGTTTTAACCTATTGAAACAAAAAGTTATATACCAATCTATTTTAGCTTATCTAGATTTTGATAAGGCCTTTCAACTAGACTATGATGGTAGTGTGACTGCAATAGGAGATATTCTGAGCTAAGAAGGTAGACCTATAATTTAATTCACTAAGAAATTCAATGATGCCAAAAGAAAGTATGCATTTTATGATAAGGAATTTTATTCTATCATTCAGACATTGAAAAAGTGGACACACTATCATCTTCTTAAGGAGTTATATATATATATATATATATATATATATATATATATATATATATATATATATATATATATATATATATATATATATATATATATATATATATATATATATATATATATATATATATATATATATATATATATATATATGGGTATGTGCAGGATCATGGTCAACCAAACTATGATCTTAAGTGGCAACAAAAAATTAGGAAATCAGGGTTATGTCAACTTGACATGCAATTTTTTTCTTCTTATTAACTTTATATCAAAAAGTTTAGAGAAAAGAATCTCTAGCACATTGAATCTAGTTTCTAAGATAGTAGGACTTATCTCAAAAAAATAAAAATTGATTGGTCAAAATTTTGAATTTTAATGCAATATTACAAAAAAAATTAGAACAAAAATAAGAAGTAGATGTATGTCTGCCCACCTTAATCAAAATCAAATGATAATATTTTTTAATAATATTCTAGATATAAGTAGTAGACTCATGCTTGCATGTGAAACATATTTTTGGGTGTTTTTATTTTAAATAATAATAATTAATTAATTTTTGACTTTAGTATTTTTGGAATAAAAAAACTTTCGTGTCTGACCACCTTAACTAATTCAAAACTCTACAAAATTCAGTTTTTCATTTTCTTTTCTTATAGTAGAAGAAACATAGAATGTGATGCATCTTTTGGATTTAAAAAATGTTGTACCATTTGAAAGTTATAGTTGTTTTTCAAGTAGTGTGTCAATCAACACTTTATATGTAACTCCATTAGAAAATAAGTAATAATTACTTACTAAACTCATAATTTGTCAAACCTTACATTTATGGAAAGATAAGAACATTCTTAAGAAACCCTTTTCATTTTATCAAATTTTGGTGAAAAAAAGTCATCAGCTACATGTTTGAAGTAAAAATCACATAAAAATAGGCCAAAATCACATTTTTAGGATGTTTTTTAAGTTGACCATATAAGTTTGGTATCAAAAGATATAGTAGACCTTATAAATATATTAATTTTTTCCATTTAATATTAGGGTAGGTGGGAAAAAAGTTGGAATAGATTTTGAAATGGTTTAAGATATTTTAGAAATACAAATTTTTTAGATTGTGACTTTTTGGCACACTATGATCCTGCACATACCAATATATATATATATATATATATATATATATCATGAAGCTTTGCAATATTTGAATAGTCATGGAAAATTGAATCAAAGGCATTTGAAATGGGTTTAGTTTTTTCAGAGTTATACATTTGTTTTGAAACATAAGAGTGGGAAGTCTAATAGAGTTGTAGATGTTCTTAGTAGAAGACAAGCTTTGCTAATAGAAATGTAGATTAAAGTGGTTGGGTTCAAGGAACCCAATAAGTTTAACCTAGAGGATCATTGTTTTGGTGAGGCTGGAAAGCTTGTCTAGAACCAATTACAGTTGATTGGACAAAGTGGTTGGATTTTATATTCTGATATGGTATGTTGTTCTAGGGAATTCAATTATGCATTCCATGAAGTTCCATGAGAGAGAATCAGAATCTCATCAAGGAGAACTATTGTGCAAGATTGGCTGGACACATTGGTAAAGACAAAACTATTTCTTTGGTTGCTAAGAATTATTATTGGTCAAAAAATTGTAGAGACTATGAAATGGAAAAAGGAGTGAAGAAAAATAAGGGGTTATATCAGCCATTATGTGTATCTAAGAAGCCATGGGAAGATATCACCATGGATTTTGTAATTTGTTTATGAAGAATGCAATGGGGGCATGATTCTGTATTTGTGGTGGTTGAATTTTTTTTTTTAAATTATAGATTTCATTCCCTACAAGAAGACCAGTGAGATTGCTCATGTAGTGGAGATATTTTTTAAAGTAGTGAGAGTACATGGTCTACCAAAGAGTGTAATTTTTAATCAAAATACCAAGTTTTTAGGGTATTTTTGGCATACATTGTGCAAGAAATTGAAGATAGATTTGAAGTTTAATTCATCCCATCATCCATAGACCAATTGACAAACAAAAGTTGTGAATAGGAGTTTGGGGAATTTATTGAAATTTTTGGTTAGGGATAAACCAAAAGGTTTTGATTTCATTTTATCACAGAGATAATTTGTATACAATAATTTTGTCAACAAGAGTACTAGTAAATCACCATTATAAAATGTATATCCACATGGGAGAGTCCCACAAATGCTTCTGAATTGAGGCAATTGGATAAACAAGAGATTAGTAGTGTTGAAGATGAAGATTTTCCTAGACATTTGATGAACATCCATGAGGAGTTACAGGAGAACATTACAAAGATAAATACATAGTATAAGGCTAAGGCTGATGTGAAAAGGAGGTATAATGAATTTCATATTGGTGATGAAGTTATGGTTTGTTTGAGGGAGGAGATATTTTTAGTAGGTACATATAATAAGCTAGAAATGAAGAAGTTTTGACCATGCAAGATAATGGTAAACATGATTTTGGAAATAATTATGAAGTACAATTGCCTACTCAAATAAATATTTCAACAATATTCAACATCTCAGATTTGATAGAATATTATGAGGGAGGTAATGGAGATGAAGTTGCAGAAACTCTATAGAGTATTCTTACATCTACTTCAACTACAATAGAGATTGAGGTGATATTGGATAGTCATGAGGGAAGAAGCACAAGAAACATAACATATGAAGAGTATCTGTTCAAATGGAAAGGGAGGCTAGTCGATGATTCATCATGGTTAGTGTGAGAGGAGGTTCACATCTTGGTTTTCGTCTGACTACTTGAGACATGATAGGGTCACTTCTCAAATTACCCTAGGTGTGTGGTGTAGGAGCATTCTTAGTGTAAGTGAAATCTTGAATCAACCAAAAATATTTCTATTACTAGTTTTTCTATTTTAAATAAGAGCATTCCTTTACAAAGTTTCTATTTGAGGGATCTTGCTAATTTTAGTAAGTTGGTGTTATGTACTTAGATTTTTCTAATATCATATGTGGAGGTTCATCTTAGACACATCATCCTATTAGATGAGTTTTATCATCATATTACATGTATTGACATAGTTGTTGCAAATTTTGGTATGAATTTTGGCTATCCAAAATTCACGTCCACCAATGGCCTAAATGACTAAAAAAGGGTTAAACCTTGGCTAATGGAGGCATACACAATTAGCCATTGTAGATCACTAGCTAAGGATTATGGAATGGGGTTAAATAGTCCACTGGGTCAATGGTTTTTTATGGTCTCTAGAAGTGGACCCATCTAAAAATATAATTTGTAAATTATCTTTAGACCATCTTATGTAATAAAATGTAATGAAATATTATAATATGAGGTTGGTCAAACTCAATGATTTTCCCTTAATTTCTACAACCCTCCCTAGTGGTAAAAAGTTCCTATTTAAGGAAGGCCCATAGGTTATCTAGGGAAGTTCTGGTGATAGTTGTAGCTCTATCTTGCAGATTGTTGTAAGGAATATGCCCATGTGTGTTTGCATATTGTAATTCTATAATTTCGCATTTGTAGGGATAATACAAAGCCCATATTTTGTTCTTTCAATTTGTGTTGTTTATTTTATTTTCTGTATGTTGTGGTATTAAGGGGTGAACCCTTCATCAAAAATATTGAGTATCCAATAGAAATACAATGGTTTTTCTTCCAACAAGAAAGAGGGAAAACTAAGAAAGAAAAATTTCTCCTATCAGACTAGTATAATAAATTATGAAACAAGAACTTAAGAGATAAAAGCAAACAAGATAATACCCATAGTGCCAGAAAGAGAGGTGGTTCATGGGTGTGCATATGATCATGGAATCCCATTTTTATAGGGTTCTTTATCGTGAACATGTTTCCTCCAAATAGTTGGATGAATGTAGAGGGGGGGGGGTGTGAAAGGAATATCAGCTTTCTCAATCCATGTATAAAATCACATCTATAATAGAATTGCAATGTGAAATATATTCCTATTAAGATAAATTAAGGTAACTTGACACATAATAAACACAACTATATGTTACAACATGAGGTGGTCATGTGAAGTACTGATAGTAAGGGTGGTGGATAGGGTGGCACAAATAAAACACACTACATATTCACTATACTTTGTACCCAAGACTAAACTCCTAATTTAACCTCAATGACCATGCATGTATTTGTCAATTATCAAGAATATAAAAAAAATTCATCATTTTACAAAAAATATTTCATGCATAGAAAGACATTTCCAAATATTAATTTCTCTCAATTTTTGTTTTTTTTATTATTTTTTTCCCATTCATAATTTATATATATTTTTTTCTCCTTTTCATATTGTCTTAGTTTCATTTTTCTACAATTTTTCTATCTTTTTGTAACCTTCTATTTTTAGATTTTTTTTTTAAAACATTTTAACACTTCTTATAAATATATATATTTCAGGATAATTCATTTTATAGTTTTATTATTCATCTTTTATTTAGGTTTTCAAAAGGTCCATCCTTAATTATTTAACTAATATTTTTCCTTCATTCTTATCTGACATAAGATTTATGGTTTCTCGAGATCTAATTTATAATTGAAGTTATTTTTTATAATATAGTAAATAGAATATTTAATATCAATAACAAAGCAGAGTAAATAAGATTTTTTTTATCAATTCCAAGGTAGAAAACTAAAAGACTAGAACAATTGAATACATAAAAAAGATAAAGTAATTTTAAGGGTAAAATGTTAGATTAAAAAAATTAGCTAATTGACATTTAGTGATGCAGGGAGTTCAGAGAGTCATAACTTTTGACTCCAATCTGGGTTTTCTTAGATTTTTTTGGGATTTTTTCAAAATCTATAGTTGAGGTGGATTCCAAGTTACCCAACTCTACTAGGGCTGTTTTGATTATTTTTCAAGAGCTAGAAATTCCATCTTCACCTGCGAATTTTAGTTTTAAAATATCTTAGGTGTTTTTTTTTTTTTGCTTTGTGATAACTTCAAAATTTCTTTCTAAATTTTGGAGATTAGTTGGCAATTTGCCTTTTTCATTTAAATGGAAGATTTAGGAAACTTCAAATTTTCTTTTGGAGGTCTTTTAGAAGTTACCAAAAATGGCATGTTTTTTCTATTATCAAAATCTGCTAAATTTGGAAATTTCTTATTTTTTGTGGTAGTTGTTATTTAATGAATTTAGAGATCCATGTAGAAGTAGTTTTTAGGAGTGAAGAATTGGGAGTTTGAATCTATATTATGTTTTGTTCTAAATTTATTAATTTCTCAATGAGTTGAGATTGGCCTACTACATCATTTGGTATTAGAGCCACAATATGGCTATGAGAAGAAGAGGAAGAGGAGGCATTGCCCAATTTCAAAGAATCATACTAGAATTGCAAATAAAATTTGAGGAGGTTAATGAAACAGATGATAATCAAAGAGCATGAAATGATAATGTATTGGAGGAAGAAACGGATGAAGGAGACAATGATCAAATGGAGGGAAATGTAAAAAATGAAGCTAAGGAGTTAGCACAATGAGCTACAAAGATAGAGTCCTAAAGGATTTAGAAGGAAAGAATGATGGCATCAAAATTGAAGTCTCAAACTATGTTGGTAGCCTTAAAGCTAAAGAATTTATACATTGGTTAAATGAGATGAGTAAATTCTTTGATTGGAAGCCTATGACAGAGGAAAAGAAAATGAAGTTTGCATGCACAAAATTAAAAGGCCATGCCATGATTTGGTGGGATCATATCCAAAAGGAGAGGGTGAATAAAAATAAGGACAAGATCAAGACATGAAGTAAGATGGAAAAGAAATTGAGGGGAAAATTGTTGCCTGTAGATTATTCTCAAACTGTCTTTTGTAGATTCCAAAATCTAAAGCAGAACTTATCTTCTGTGTAAGAATACACAAATGAATTCTATATGCTATCCAAGTGTATAGAACATCAAGAAGATGATGAGTAGATGGAATCTAGGTATATAAATGGTTTAAAATTCACCATCCAAGAGGAGTTGAGCATGCATTGTGTCAATAGTATGGAAGAGGCCTATCAGTTGGCTCTAAAGGCTAAAGAGAAATAGAATAGATGGTATAACTAGAAGAATAGAGGAGGAAGAAGAGGCACATCAAACCCTTTTCAAGGAAGTTCTAGTTATGGCTAAGGAGACTCATCCTTGGGATTCAATAAAGCATTAGATCCCTGACAAGAACCTCAAAACTTAGAAAGAGGAAAGGGTTTTCAAAGAGGATGAGGCTATGTTAGCAGAAGAGGATGGGAAAATCAAAGAAGGCCTTCTGTTTTCTTCAGATGTGGGGAGGAAGGACACAGGAATTTCGAATGCTCAAACTATAACATACCAAAAAGAATGCAAGGAGGAAAAACCAAAGTGAACCTAATGCAGATAGAAGAAGAGAAAAAAAAAGTCTCACTAGATGTAGGAGAAAATCTCATGATGAGAAGATCAATGATCATACTAGAGAAGGATGAAACTCCTGCAAAGAACTCTAAGAATTCATGGCTATGAAAAAACATCTTCAGAACTAGGTGCACCTCAAGTGGAAAGGTATGTCAAATTATTACTAATGGGGGTAGTTGTGAGAACATGGTGTCTAGATAAATGATAGAGAAACTAGGTTTACAATATGAAAAGCACCCTCATCCCTATCGTATTGCATGGTTTAAGAAAGGAAATGAAGTCACTATTGATAAAAGATGTTTAGTAAGGTTTACCATAGGAATGTTCTATAAGGATGAGATATCATGTGATGTTATCCTGATGGATGCTTGTCATATATTATTGGGGAGAACATGGCAGTATGATACGAAGGTCACACATGATGGTGAGAAGAATACATATACATTCTGCAAGGATGGCTCAAAAGTGGTCCTATTACCACTTAAGGATGAAAGGAAGAGAGAAACCATGTTGTCTGCAAAAGAAGTTGCCAAGGAAATCAAGGTTACAGGGTGTTGTTATGCTCTGGTAGTGAAAAGGAAAGAAGACTAGGAGAACCCAATACCACCTAATGCAATGTAGGTATTAAAGGAATTTTCTAATGTTTTGCTTGATTAATTACAAGATGGTCTACCACCAAAGAGGGATATCCAACACCACATCAATCTTATCCCTAGAGCCACTCTACCTAATCAAGTAGCCTATTGACTAAATCCAACCCAACATGTGGAGCTAAATAAATAGGTTACATAACTCCTTGAAAAGGGTTTGGTGAGAGAAAGCATGAGCCCATGCACAGTACCAACATTGTTGACTCCAAAAAAAGGATGGTCCATGGAGGATGTGCACTAATAGTAGAGAAATTAATAAGACTACCATTAAGTATCGATTTCCTATTCCTCATATCAAGGACATGATGGCTGAATTGGTAGGTGCCAAGTACTTTAGCAAGATTGATCTTCAAAGTAGTTATCACTAGATTTGTAATCGATGGTTATGCCTTTAGGACTTTCTAATGCACCAAGCACATTCATGCAATTGATGAATACTGTATTGTGACCTTATATTGGTAAGTTAGTTGTTGTTTATTCTGATGACATCTTGATTTTTAGCAAGAACAGAGAAAAACATTTACAACACTTGAAAGTTATCTTTTTTTTACTAGGAGCAGAGGCACTTAATGCAAACTTAAAGAAGTGTAGATTCATGTAGACTAGCTACAAGATTTTGGTAGATACTACTAGAAGACAACAAACATTTACAAAAGGTGACTTGGTCATGGTTTACTTATGCTGAGAGTGGTTTCCTACTAGCACATATCACAAACTAAAATACAAAAAGATTGGGCCATGCAAAACCCTTAAGAGGATTAATGATAATGCTTATGAGGTTAGCTTACCTAACAATCTAAACATCTGTCCTATGTTTAGTGTTGTTGATTTGCATAAATTTCATGGGACTATTCTAGAGGTAGCTAATGGAAAATAAGTTGAGTGGCAACATCACCTTCCAAATAAGAAACCAAGTACTATTGCCAAAATTCTTGACAAACAATCTACATCCACAAGGCAAGGTCAATACAACTGCTATTTAGTATAGTGGGATGGTTTACTAGATATTAAAAACACATGGCTATCTAAGTGGGTAGTGATGTAGTTACATCCTTCCAAATTGCATGACTTCACCAACAGTCACTTGTAGGAGCAATGTTTCTTTTGAGAAGGGGAGAATGATATAGGGAGTTTGGAGAGTTGTAACTTTTGACTCCAATCTGGGTTTTCTTTGATTTTTTTAGGTTTTTCTCAAAATCTATAATTGAGGTGGATTCCAACTTAGTTAGCTCTATTGGGGCCATTTCAATTTTTTTTTGAGAGGTACAGATTCCATCTTGACCTCTGAATTTTAGTTTTAAAATATCTTAGGTGCTTTTTATTTTTTTTGCTTTGTAATAACTTTGAAATTTCTTTCTAAATTTCAAAGATTAGTTGGCAATTAAAATTTTTAGTTTAAAGGGTAGATTTAGGAAACTTCAAAATTTCTTTTAGAGGCTTTTTAGAAGTTACTAAAATTGGCATATTTTTTCTATTCTCAAAATCTGCCAAATTTGAAAATTTCCTATTTTTTGTGGTAGTTGTTATTTAATGGAGTTAGAGATCCATGTAGAAGCAATTTTTAGGAACAAAGAATTGGGAGTTTGAACCAGTATTTTGTTTTGTTCTGAATTTATTAATTTCTCTTTGAGTCGAGATTGGCCTACTACATCATTTAGGTAGTAAACTAAAAATTAACTAATAGTATACCCTAGAAACCTTTGATGGAAAAATCATTATTTATTATTATTTTGTAGAACTTTTTCTCTAACCATTATATAGTTTGTATATTGGTAAATGGCTTAGAAGCCTTTCTAAAATTTTAATAACTAAAATACGTTTATAAAAAATTTTCCCCTGTTTAGGTATGGGGCACTAGGGGCAAAATAATGGGGAAGAAAACATCTAGTATTGCCTAAGACATTTTCATTCCTATATAAAAATGTACAGTTTCCTTTACCTTTCTGCAAAGTTCTTTAGAGGGGTGTACCTCCCTTTATATTCTTCCATTTTACATTTCACAAATTTTTCATAGAAGGTGTTTGTTTCTTTGCACAATTTATGATTATTGATTGTTGATGATATTCCCCCTTCAAATTCAACTTCCTTTTTCACTTTTGACCTTCATTTTTTGGTCTATTACTCCTTCATACTTGCATTATTAATTTTCCAAAAACTTACATTTCATAGTTAGTTGTTAGTATAGAATCCATCTATTTTTCCCAATCTGATAATACTCAGCATCACTATTGCCCCATGAAAGTTTTTAGTCACAGAGATCTTATTAAGATTTTTTATAATTACATTATCTTAAGGATGCCTTATGCATTTTTAATTCTTTATTTTATTTTATTTTCTTGTTATTAATTTGAATTATGTCTTGATTTATAATATCAACTAAAGTTTTAAAAATTATTTTAGTAATGGGAGTCAATTGTGTTGCTTCATGGTGATTTATATGTTTCAAATCTCTTTTGTCAATTTCTCTTGTTATGTATTTTGATATGTTATTTATAGACTGAGATACTAGATAATTATATTCCATCACCATCTTAATCAGCTCTAGCTAGGATATAATATGCGGGTATGTGCAGGATCATGGTGTGCCAAAAAGTGGCGATCTGAGAAATATGTAGTTCTGAAATGCCTCAAAGAATTTCAAAATCTATTCCCACTTTTTTTCCACCCATCCTGATACTAAATGAAAACAATTAATACCTTTATAATTCCTACTATATCTTTCAATACCAACCTTATATGGTCATCTTTAAAACATCCTGAAAATGTGTTTTTGGCATGTTCTGATATGTTTTTTACTTCAAGCATGTAGCTGACGACTTTTTTTTAACCAAAATTTGATGTAATGAAAAGGGTTTCTTAAGAATGTTCTTAGCTTTTCATAAATGTAAGTTTTGTCAAATTACGAGTTCAGTAAGTAATTATTACTTATTTTCTAAAGGAGTTAGCTACAAAGTGTTGATTGAAATACTGGTTTAAAAATAGCTATAACTTTCAAACCGTATAAGATTTGTGAAATCCAAAAGATGCGTCACATTCTATGCTTTGACTAGTATAAGAAAAAAAAAGAAAAAAACTTAATTTTGATCTTTTTTGAACTAGTTAAGGTGGTCAGACACGGGAGTTTTTTAATTCTTAAAATAGTATAGTAGAAAATTCATAATTAATTATTTATTTGGAATAAAAATTTCCAAAAATATGCGTCACATCCAAGCATGAGTCTAATTTTTATATCTAAAATTATATTTAAAAATATTATCATTTGATTATGATTAAGGTGGTCAGACATACACCTACTTTTTATTTTTGCCCTGAAATTTTTGTAGTGCTGCATTAAAATCCAAACTTTTGACCAATCAAATAATTTTTTCTCCAGATAAGGCCTTGTAGTTTAGAAACTACATTCAATTTCCTACAGATTATTTTCTTACAACTTTTTGATATAAAGTCCAGAACCACTTTAAAATTATTTGTCAAGTTGACATAACCTTGATTTGTTGATTTTTCACTGCCACTTAAGGCCATAGTTTTGTACACCATGATCCTACACATACCCATGCTTCGTAATGGAAGTGAAGTTATGTTTAATTTAATTAGCTACTTTAAGCTCAAATTGGATGCTAGTTTTAATTTCAGCAAATTAATAATATTCAAACTTTTGCAAATTTTATTTTGGAATATCTATGTGAATGCTGAATATTGATGTGTACACTAATAATTTAATAAGGTTTACTAATTTCCAAATGAGAGTGAGATTATTAGTAAGGATCTAGATTGATAATAATTTCTTTTCATCATAAATGGTTTAATGTTTTTTTAATTTCTAGACTTTGATGTTTTTGATGATTGGATAAGCTATTTTGAATTGTAGGCTAGTTGCATTATTCCCAATATAAATTATCTACAATGCTAGATTATTATACTATTTTGAATCTTGTTTGTTTGAAGAAAATGGTATAATTTCTTGGATTTAATTTGAATTTATTTACAAAAAATGAAATATTCTTTCTTTTGTATTACAACTTGATATCAAAAATATGTTTTAATATACCAAATGTAATTTGAATCATATTTTCGTGAATACTTTCCAATGAAAGCTTATCTAAGTTTAGATTTTATGAAATACTCAAACTATTCCAAACCCATCTCTATTTTATTGATCCTTTTATACTTTCTTTTACATTTAACTTTGAATATAAATTATTCAAATGTCAAGCATTATCAGAGGTGAAGAAGGTTCATATTCCTTGACTTCTTCTTCCTAGTTTTGGTTTGGCAGCTCAAGCATGCTAGCGTCTAAGGAGTTACCACCGCAAACATCAATCTCTTCTCCTACTAAGTATAGGCTCATCCAATTGTTGGAGTTAGCTAGTGAAATGTGAAATAAAATAAATAGAAAGGTGAGATTTATTTTAATGATGGGAAACTAGCTTATTAATCTATTGAAATCAAAGGACAAAATAAGAGGATACCAAAGAATAAGTTGTCTTTGATCTATTGCAACATCATAATGGTAGGGTCTACACATGTAAACACCATTTTTGATACATACCACAACTTTATTAGTATTTCCTATGTGCTCATGTTTGAAAATCTATCTATACAAGATTAAGATAAAGGATATATCTTATTCTAGTAGACACACCATATCCAAAAACATAATAGGTATGTCTTTGAGCACTCTAGACCAATTTGTGTTCTTTACAAACTCCTTACCTAAAATCCTATAAACTTCTCTCTTTTATCAGGAAATGTGAATTCTTCAAAACTATCACAAGGTGACCATCTAAAATAGGTTCAACAAAGGAAATTTGAGGAGAAGGTCCACTTAGCTTAATGATATTATTCATATTTGTAACCCTACCAAATTATAAGTATCAATCATTCTTAAATAGACTATCGACTATCAAAGGACCCAGAATCTAAATTGCCAAAGGGAATTGAATGGACAATCGAGAAGGAAACAAAGACTGTACTAACATTTAAGCCTAGAAACCTCTTCATTTCTCTATTTCATGTAGATAAGGAGATAAAGAGTCCTCAATTCCATTTTATTCACTATAATAATATGTGATGCTCACAATCTTAATATGCCTACATATTAATGTTCTCATCTCCATTTTCTTCTTAAAAATGACTCCTTGTAGTTCCATCTTGAACCATTTTATTTATCATTCCAATTCGAAGATTGGATCGAGCTACTCAAATCCATTTCCATAGTGCACTCAATCTCGAATGAGTATTTACTCTTATATTGTTTTATTATCTCCTTTAATCCTGATTCATTATTTTTCATTTGGGTACATAACTATTCTTATTTAATTCAATTTCCAACATCAAACACTATGATTATTATTATGTGTATACTTGATGATATATAAATTCAAATTTCTTATGAAAAGAATTCCACAAGTCTTCATATTCTAAAAAAGGAATCATGGCTTATGAGATTGATGAACCCTATTTATAAAATTCCATTCACTTTTAATATAAATGAAAAATAAAAAATCATAAAAGATAGTCTCCTTTCTATTCATTTATCATAAAGTATAATTTACATATAAATGGGAATAAGTTATGATCTTTACCGGTAGCTAGATTAATTTCCATATCAAGGATTGACATAAAGAGTACTATACATTCAAAACTATAAAAAGCTTTAGATGAACAACATATAAAAACCACTGATGATGTCATAAAGCTAAAAGATGGACTATTTTTGCAAATTATAGAAAGCCAAAAAACCATTTAGCACCCTACAATTACAGATATTGGATACAAAATAGAAAAATCAAAACCTAACCTACATATACATGGAAATTAGAGACGAAAAATATGAAACTAAAAACTTAGTTAAAAATCTTGACAAATAGCTCATTGGTGTTATTTCATAAAGTTCATAATGTAGTATTCTACTTCCTCATTATGAAATTCCAATGATACTGACATAAGAACAATGGCAATTTTGAACTTACTAGATTTGTTGAGGTTGGGGAGAGAAAATTCTAACTTACTTAGGTCTGAAAAGTCCACATTAGGCTCTACATAGAAAACCTACAATATTATTATTAATATGTCCACAAATAATACAATAGTTCAGTAATGAAATATTTGACTTCTATTATAAATTAATATTTTGGTAATTAAATATTTGAATTACATGAAATTTAGTTAATTATCTAAGTATCAAAAATAATTATATTCAATTATGTTAATATCAATATAATTAGCTTTAAGGCAAGTGCATATTTTGGATCATCCAAAACCTAAAAGTATCAAAATACAACGATTCAAACGATAAAATCTAGATTTTTTTTCTTGTATATTATAATGGTTGATATTATATATTTTTTAATTGGTTTATATTTAAAATCTTAAATTTTAAATATATATATATATATATTTTTAAATAATAAAATAATTTCAAAAAATTATTATAATTAAATGTAATTGAATAATATTGTAATATATCTTTTGCATTATTTACAATTAATAAGTTGATATTGTGACAGTATGTCTCACTTGGAAATTGTATTAAATGTTGTCAATTACGTGAAAAAAATATTTCTTTTCAATGATATTTTTTAATTCAAATTTAACTTTATTAATTTTTAATTCATATTAATAAATAATCAAACATTTGTTATAAATTAATAAATTTATTATATTTTGATATAATTTTCATTACAAAAGTAAAAAAAATTAAAATAATTGAAAAATTATTTTAATTTATTTGCACAAGTTTGTTTAATGAGTTAGCTATTATGTTTTGGATAATTTAGATAAATTATAAAATTTGAGTAGGTTAAGAATTTAGAGAAATAATAAGTCAATTTATTTACTTATTTTATTTTATTCATAAATATTTCTATTACACATCATTGAAAATATTAAAATTTTAAAAATTAAAATACACTATATACAATAATTATGAAAAAAATTAACAAAAAAACAAATTATATATATGAATTATTTTTTACTAGTTTTAAGTAAACAAACAAAATGCTAATGTAGTAATTTATTAATTTTGTTACATTTCAAAATAATTATAATAGAGACTGAAAAAATGTAATGTCCCCTTTTGAGGAGATTAGAAATATTGAAGCCTTATTTTATATAATATTAAAATTGACTCTGAGACATAGACTCAAATTAATAAAAGGTCAATTCAATGTTATATAGAGGGAAAAAGGTCAAGGAAGAATAAAATGAAATGTCATAGGGAAGTTGAAGAGCCACAAGGGAATGTGATGATTGCTAGAGGGGTGTCAAAGAGTCTTAGTTTATGTATTAAAAGGGGAAAGAGGCTCATTGTTGGATATGCATGATTTTATGATATAGCTCAATTTTCTCTCATGTGAGAATTTTTCAAAAAGCTCCATCTTATAGTTAGTTTGAGGACATAGCCCCTCATGCTAGTAGATAGTGGACAAAAACCCTTTGTCCTTGGAGACATTAGTTCATGTGTTTCACATGCGCTTGCATGTTCTTATTCTAGTATTCCAATGTTGACTGTAAATCTATATTTGAGGATTGGATTCGTAGTGTTGGTTATTGTATTTTTTTTGTATAATGCAATAATGTACATTGAGAAGTTAAAGAGTTTGTTGAGTTTAATATTATTGGTTTGTATGCATTGTTATATGCTTAAATTCCTAAACATTGTTTTCAAAGGATAGATTAATATCTATCAAAAGATCTATTCTTTATCTATTACAGTTCATAGTACATTTGCCTATGGTTTACCTTTCTTGTTATTTATGATATGATTTCATGTTTTTACTAACTAAATTCTGCTCTAGGAAGAAATCAAGTAAATATCTAGTTTGAGATATTATAGTGGTATCAAAGCTAGTCATCTTGCTAGCTTGTGAAGTTTTATCCAGACACAAACACAAATTTTGTAGGAATTAAGGCATTTAGATTGCAATCTTAGTTAGTTCATCAAAAATATTTTGTTTTGAAAGGTTATAAGATAGCATATCCTACTAGTCTATGTGTTTTGGTGAGTGAAAAAAGTGTCATTTTGTTGATCAAACTAGTATGTTTCAAGATCATTTTTAAAATAATAAAGTGTCATCTCTCTTATGGTAGAAGAGAAATTTTGATTTTGAATAGTATCTGGGTCTCAGTTTATCCTAGTTGGCTATATTATATGGTAACTATTTGTGTATTGAGAGGATTATGACATTGGTAACCAACCATAGTGGGATGACATTATATGGTGTATTGCCTTATGGGAATTGCTTCCAAGTTCTGTTATATAGATATTTGTGGTGGTTGAACTCAATATTGAATCAACCATCATCTTGGTGGGGGAGAAATTGTTGAGGTTATCCATATGTAACCTTGCAAGAGTTAGAAAGTACTTAGATAGTGTGAAGTCTATAACATTAAAGTTCTTAGGAAACTATTGTAGACAGGAAGAGTTGGTATCTACTTGCAACCTAAACTAATGTAGGAGCATCTTGGGTTTACTTGATGACTACTTTGGAGTTCATGGGAGGAGGCTTAGTAGTTGCTTTGGAAGCTGCTTAGACTAATACTCAATTGAAGAAGGACTGGTGTTTGGCATGCTTTAGGAGCTCAACATGGTCTAGGAGCTTGACATGGTCTAAGTGCTCAGCATGGTCTATGAAGCTCAATATGGTCTATAGAGCTTGGCATGGTCTATTGCACTCAGCATGTGTTGGAACTCAACATACTTGTGGGACCTGAGTGATGCTTGGTTTTATTGGTGCTTGGCTTAGTCTTGGTTTCTATTTTGAGTTGTCTATGAGCTAACTTTTGGCATTTAATTTATGTATGGGTATTTAATTTCTATTATGGTCAACTTGCAGCTCAACATATATTTAATGCAAGGGGTTTATTTTAAATTTTAGTTTCTAGGCCAATTTATGCCTTAGTTGGGTATAAGTAGGGGGTCTTATGGAGTCTTTTTGGCATTCATTCATGAAGTGATTCATTCATTTCAAAGGAGTGAATCTAGAGAGTAAATCAGAGTGATTTTTCCTGAGTCTATGGATAGAGCACCAACTATGAGGCAATTTACAGTAGGATTATGGTGGAGTTGTGAGTGTATGGAGAAAGCACCAAATGTGAGGTAGTTTACACTTGGATCTTGGATAAATTTTGAGAAGGGCTAGTAGTTGTGGCTTGGAAAACAAGGAGATTGCTTGGTGGGCTTGCAAGCACAAGTTTAGATCTTCCTTGGAGGTTTCTACCAGAGTTTGATCTAGACTAGCTAGGGTTTGGATTGGATCTCGAGGGATCTTGCATAATTATTATTGCAATTGCTTTGTATTTGGCCATAACTAGGAAGGCCTTACAGACCAGGACATTACATGTAATAGTTATTTTATAAATAAATTATTGTAATTTGGTATTAGATCTTATACAATTATTCTTTTTCATTGTGTGGTTATTTGTTGGGGGGTCGACATCTCCTTTGGGGATTTCTCCTCCCTTGCACTATATCAGGTCGTATTAGAGTGAAGGTTGTTCCTAAGTTTGTAGATAGATTGCTAAACTTGTGGTAGTTTAAACTAGGACTTGGGTTGGAGATGTTGATCTAAGTTGATCTTGATCTGGTGGTGAATTATTCTTTCTAGAGTTCTAGATCTCTTGGTTGTGAGGTGGTAGATTGTCATTTTGAATTGCAATTGTAGAGGGTTTGTTGATGGATCAATGGATGCGAGGATGGAAGACTAATCTTGTTGAGGCATGATCACAGAGAGTTTATGTATTGCAGATTTGTGGTCTTGGACTTGTGATGTGGTTCCTAATTGTTCATGCAGGTGGCAGGTTGTGATCAGAATTGCAAAAAAATTTGGTTTATCACAAGGAGTGTGGGATGGATTTGTTGCAAAGGGTTTACAAAGATCTTGGGAGATGGCTCCAATAGGATTGGACCCTGAGATGATTATGAATCTCGATGATGTGGTGGAGAGGAGGTTTTCTGAGATGTCTACTCAGGTTGAAGCTAGTTTAGTTGATTGAGATAAGGATGGGATGAGGAAGGAATTCCATAAATGTTTGTGGAGTTGGAGTCTACCAATTTAGAAGAGAGTTTTCTAGCTAGCAAAGAGACTTGTTTTAGAGAAAAGATGGCATCACAAGTTCGATGTGGAAGAGGTTAGTTTTGTTGATCATTTTGTGGAGTCTGATACAAAGAAACTAGAGGTTTTTATTGAGGATATATCTAATCTTGTTGATGCTAGAATGGGATCAATTTTTATGATCAATTGGTTGAGTCTGACATGGAGATTTCAAAGTGCTTGGTTGTGGATGATCTCATTTTTGTTGGTGAAGAGTTGTATGTTGTAGAGCATCTTTTTGTGAGCAATAAGATTATTGGTGTTGTGATTTTGGAATGTGTTGATGGAGATCTACATATTGCTACTGATTTGGAGTTGATTTTTGCTGGTCTGGATACACTAGTTACTACTATGGATGAGGATTTGATGTTGAAACATTATGTTCAGTTTGTTCATGTGAGTGAGCATGCTAATTGAATGGTTGAGATTTTAGTGTTTGATATAATGATGCAAATGTGGATGATGTGATATTTGGTTTTCTTTTCCCTGTTAGAGTGGAAACCTTTAGTAAAGAAGAAGAAGATTGTTGGTCTTTCTTTGGGCATCAAAGTATCAGACACACTTTTCTATTTACTTGGGGAGTCTGATGTGGGAGCATCTTGGGTTTTCTCAGTGACTACTTTGGAGTTCATGGGAGGAGGCTTAGTAGTTTTTTTGGAGGGTGCTTGGACTAATAATTGGTCAAAGAATGACTGATTCTCAACATGGTCTATGAGATCGGCATGGTCTATTAGCTCATCATGTTCTATTGCACTCAACATACGTTGGAACTCAACATGCTTGTGGGAGCTCTACAATGCTTGGTTCTACTAGTGCTCAACTTGGTCTTAGTTTTTGTTGGTGCCGAGTTGTCTATGAGTAGTGCTTAATTTTTTTTGTGGCCCACTTGTGGCTCAACATATATTTAATGCAAGGGATTTATTTTAATTTGTAATTTCTAGGCCAACTTGTGGCTTAGTTGGGTATAAATATGGGGTCTTGAGGAGTCCTTTAGGCATTCATTTAGGGAGTGATTCATTCGTTTCAAAGAAGTGAGTCTAGAGAGTAGCTAAAAAGAAATTTTTCCTAAGTTTGTGGATAGAGTTTCAAATGTGAGGTAGTTTATAGTAGGATTGTGGTTGAGTTGTGAGTGTGTTGACAGAGCACCGAATGTGTGGCAGTTTACACTTGGATCTTGGATAAATTTTGAGATGGGCTAGTAGCTACAGCTTGGAAAACAAGGAGATTTCTTGATGGGCTTGCAAGCACAAGTTTAGATCTTCTTTAGAGGTTTCTACCAGAGTGTGATTTGGACTAGCTAGGGTTTGGATTGGATATTGAGGGATCTTATAGAACTATTATTGTAATTGCTTTGTATTTGGTCATAACCAAGAAGGCTTTATAGCTTGGCACATTGCATGTAATAGTTATTTTATGAATAAATTATTGTAAATTGGTATCTGATCTTGCATTGCTATTCTATTTCTATTGTGTGGTTATTTTCTATGGGCTAGGACATCTCCTATTTCTCTATGTTGCACTACATCATAGACTCCACCACAACAAACATCTGATGGTAGTTATCTCTAGACTGATCAATATTATATCCATCTATCTTCGTAAAGCATCCACAATGGTCGGCTATGAAATGTAGGGGCCATCGGTCATAATAGCACTAGGTTGATGTTCTCATTTTGTTGATATCTTCACTCAATGAGGCTCATATGGTCTGCATATAATTGAGACAAATGGTGTTACCCTGCATATATTTCCTTACACAACCAGCCCATAAGCTCTGCTAGTTTTTTGATGCAACATACATGGCACAAGTCGGGCATGCTTTTCTCTATTTCTATATGCTCAAACAATATACTAAAGTTCAACTTGGTAAATAAAAAAAAATTCTGAAGAAAGAGGAAGCCATAAATTTTTTAAAGGAAGAACTCTGAGCAACAACAAAGAGTACAAGGCAAGAATGATAGATATCTTCTAGCGGTATCTGATACTAGTGGAGGAATCTTAGGTATGATAAGGGGTAACATAAGAAGCTTGTGGGAGATATTAGTATCAGTGGTAGCATGGATTAATGGTAGAGCTAATCACAATAGAGAAGCTAGAAGAAGTAGGGTCACCACAGACTAGATTAGTTGGATTGATTAGGCTCAGTAATGAGTACAACATAGGAAGGTTGAACGACAACATTTGTGGATATGGGAAGTTTAGGAGTCCATGGAAGCTAAGATGTCTCCATAGGCTAGGTAGATTAATCTTAAAATACATAATAGTTATGAATTAGATGCAAGGATTACACTAGACTAGGTCATGTGAATTGATTTTCCCTCATGACAAATGACAAGTGCCAACCTCAACAAGAATCATAATTAAAATGGAAAGATATCAAAATATCGTACAAAAGAGAGGAAGTTGAAATTCTTTACCCTTTGTATATGCTCATAGTCAAAGACATGTCTCTTTTAGTGCACAACCATACCAAATTTTATGTCGTTACATATCAAATGCGCAATAGTAGCAAAGGGAGTTAGTTTTGGAACCATTGTAATATTTCAAAAGGATGCCAAAAAATTTAATACTAGAGTGTTAATAAATTATGGTTGCCAAGAGAATTTTCATAACATCTTTAGATTCTCCATATTTTACATGAGGTGTTGACCAAATCCATCTTCTAGACAAACCCCCTACACATATAGGAAGAATTAGATCAGAACAAGGTACTTATGATGAAAACATCACTACTAGCTGGTATCTAATGTGTCTCTATTAGGAATTATAAGTTTTATTAGGAATACATGTTGGAAAATGAATTTGATGTAAATGGTTAGGGATTCAATAATTAGTAATGCATCTTCAAAAATTATAGCAAATGCATGGAATATAGTGTGTAGAGCTAGGAGCTTGGATTGATGCATTAGGAATACATAACACATGCACATTCCAAAAATTGTGATTATTTTTGTGGTCACAGGTAGTTTGGAATGAAAAGGGATATCTTTTGTGGTCCATGCTACATGTAGAAAGTTGGACCATTCCAAGAAACCAAAACAGTAGTGCCCTTGCTAGATATACTCAACGATATCTATACCAAGTTGTAATCAACAATTTTTGTCATGTTGTTACAAATGAATGGTCCCTATATTTTGGCAATGTATGGCTAGGAAATGATATCTCTCTTTTTGTGCTGCAAAAATTATACCATGTGGTTGTACTTGCTTATGGGGTAGAAAGGGACAAAGCGCTCAACATTGCAAGTGGGAATTTAGCTAGAATCCTTTCTACAAGGGATTTTTTTTGGTGATATAATGACCCTTCAAGCTACACAAATCTATTAGTGGACTTGTAGAGTATTGATATGACAATCAATGTTATTCAGGGAAATGTAGCCCTTAATGTTGCTAGGATTCTTCTACATCCATTAAAGGAACTGGCTACTACTAATATTGCAGAGCATGCCTTATATGCATTCCAAAAGAGCTACATCATATTTTTTGTGAATCGAGGAGAATGTATTTAGTTGGGAGGCATGGACCTATGCAAGCTACTTGCACAAAAAAGGAAATAACAGAAATACTTGCTATACCTAGGTTGAATCTACATATAAAGGAGGAAGATTTACTAACTTCACACTGGATGAGAAAGCCAAAAAAATTTATACATGTTTATATCATTGTTACAAACAATACAGAATGGTACAAATCCTCTACATAACATTGACCAGTCACCACCGATACAGGTCGAGAAGGTTTTGAACACTAGTTAGTAAGTGTTAGGATTTCATAAATAGCATTGTGACTCTAAGTTGTAGAATAGAGAATATTACACTATTGAATTGAGTCTATTAATAGTTGTTGTTTAACAAGTTCTTATTTATTCAAAAATTGTTGCAAAAAAAAAAAAAAAAACCAATGTCAATTTTAAAAACTTAGAGGTTTAGAAACATCATACTTTCTTCAAATCCTCGTCATCAATCAAATGATATGTCACTTAACTAAGTTAGCAAAATATCTAGCCAAATAAGGCTTTGACAACAATGATAATATAAGAAATGATATAACTCTTTCACATGCATTCATAGGATTATATATTACATTATCAGTTGGGGCTAACATGTATAACCTAGTCCAAATGTATATCTCAATCCCCTCTTTCCTCTAGGTTGTTTATCTAGTATTTTGACATTTTCTTCTAATCTTTTTATACTTTCAATGGTTACTTTTTCCCATTTCAATTCACTCTTCAATTTTCATTCTTAGTTCTTAGTTCAACAATCTCTTCTATCTTCCTACCAATCTTAGTATTTTCATCAAGTTCCTAGTTTACTATATCAAAATAATTATATTTTAACCTTGTGATTTCTTCATCTTTTGTATCTAGTCTTGAAGTGATTATTCTCTTATCTTCTTTAATAACTTTCTCATCCTCCTCATCCTTTCTCTTTTCTCTATCACTTCACATATCCTAGAAGACTTTAATTCTTTTTTCTCTTTTCAATGATTTAACCTGCTCAGTAGGACTATGGTTTTTCTCCAGTAGATCATCTACAACAACATGAGATTCATCAAACATGTTTCCATTAGATAACTCTTCAATGATTTCTTCTAGTTATGTTGTTTTGTTGGTGCGTTGAGCTATTTCCTTCCTTCTTTTCAATGGTAATCTTAATACATCTTTCATCTCATGGATTTGACTCATATTCATTCTTATCTCCAGTATCTGAATCTTAATAGTCAAATGAAGCCTAGATACATCTCTATGACTTAGATCTCTTAATCTTAAGCAGTAAAACCTCTACTAAGAGAATCGGGCTCTGATACTAATTGTTGGAATATTTTAGAGGGATATGATTTTAAGAGGGGGTGAACTAGTATCCTCTATAACTTTTAACCTTTAAAAATTTAATTTTGTTTCCTTTTCCTTTAGTAACTTAGTAATAATTAATCTTTATAACAATACCTTGTAAATGGGAATAAATTGACAAATTCATCATTACCAATTATAAACACATAAGATCATAATACCTAAAACATAAAAAAATCATTTTCTATCATAGAAACCATTCGTCAGAGGGAAAACTACGGTGGCAATAGTACCCACAAATTGATCACTATTGCAGTAAGAGGATACCTTGTTAATGCTATAACATTTTTTCACATCTGATGACTTACTCGATTAGGAGTATGCCATAAGAGCTAGAAGGATTTACCTTTTACATGTATTTTATAACACTCTTCAAGTGTGTCCTTGGTTAAGAGATTTACATACAAGACTATTAAGTCCACCTTTTTCAAGGATTTAGAAAATTAGTATAATGATTAGCAAATATCAAAAAATGATCTTTACAGTAGCAACTTGCTTTTCTTGATTAGATCCCTCTTTAAATTCTGTCTACTTATCACCTTTGGTGATAGATCTGCAATTCCTCTCTATGTTGTCTATATGTCTGATCTCTATCCTCTATACTAAACTTTGATCTCAATTTGTCCCTTCAATACTCCTCTCAGAAACATCAACAACTTATGAATCTTCTTAGCAACAATAATAATAAAAACCTTAAAATTGTTCTTCATATGTTCTTTTATAGTTTTCCTTTTTCCTTTTAATTGTTTGATCTAATTATAATTTTGGAGCTTTCCATAATTATTCTCTGATCATAATAAACAATTAGAATTATTTACCATTTCATTCGTCTTTCATCCATTATTCTAATTGGTCCTTTTGGCCCTAAAATTAGAAACAATCAAGTCATAATCTTCAAAAAAATCATTTCAAATCTTTACCTCAATCAATGTAAATCATTTCTCCTACTTGGTATGATTGTGTTGCATTAATTTTTGTGCCAATTCAAACTTTTAGGTAACCTATGTATCACTCGATAAATATAGTGTTCTTATATACTCCCACTCAGTGTAATCTTTTCTTGGTGTCCTATGTATAGCTTAGTAGTCTATGGGCTCAGTATACTTGTCCTTCTTGGTATTGCCTCTTCCTAAGTCTTCTACTTGGTACATGTAGAGTCACTTAGTGAGTTCTTGAGCTCAGGTATATTAGTAAGACTCATGTGCATCTCCTTCTTCATTTGTTGGGCAATGTGATAACTTGATTTCTATGCACACTTGTCTCCTTACATTTTGACACTGATTCATAATATGATTACTTGTAGAAGTAACATAGAACACCCTACTTTTGAGGAGCTGGTTGAGATTTGGTGTTGGATGTGTGTTGTGGATTCTTCTAAGATAAATATAATAAAAAATCATTTGACGATAAAAAATAAAGTGAAATATTGGAGTAATCTTTCTTATGGTAATATCTTTGACAACAAAAAGTTGTTAATTACATGTAGGAAAGGTTAAGTGCTTAAAGGGGGATTGAATTTGTGCTTACACAAAAATTTTAATTTTCATTCATTCAATCGATAATTAGTAATAGCCTTGTTCAAAGAATCCAAGCTTACTTGATAGATTAAATAGTTAGCCATTAGTAGTCATTACTCATAAAATTAAACAATAATTCATGAAGGAAAATTTACATGCATAACATAATGATTCTGGTATCTCATAAATTCCTTGGTTAGAGGAAAAAACTATAGTGGGGATGGAACAAAAAAACTTTTCACTACAATGAAGAAGGTTTGTCGATTAGGCATACATTTTGGTGTTTCCTTCTGAGAAACTGACTCTTTTAGGACTGACTAATACAATGCTAATTGTATCTTTATCCTATTAAGACTACTCTACTAAGAGCTTTTAGCCTTCCTATCTAGACATTCACCTTGTTAGTGGCTTTAAACAAAGTTCATAGACCAACTTAATAGTCTTGCAAAAGACTTTGTAAATCTGGTAGAAATGAATTAGGTATTATACAAGACAACTTCACATGCCTAGTGCTTCTTCTTAATCTTTTTAGATAACCTTCTTTTTTTTCCCCTTTTTGGTTAATTTTGTCTTTTTTGTGTTATTTGTTCCACGTTCCTTGTCTCTGGTTCTCTCTTTTCATATCTCTTATTTTCTCCCTTGAATCATTGTGCAATCAATAACAATATAACCCTAACCTTGACCTTGACCATGTATCTTAGAGTTAGATCAACTCCACACTTCCTTCATACCTTCTTTGATAATCCTCATTTTATACTTTTTTGATGTAAGGAGACTGGTAACACAAATATTTATAATTCATGTAATATTAGACTTGTAATTAAATCCTTACAACAATAAATATTTATAGTATTGATTTTAAAACACAATAAATCCTATGTATATTATAAAAACATATTAGGAATAAATTATAATAGTTCCCTATGTATATATATAACTAGGGTATGCCCCTTTTAAGATGTAATAACATAGGATGTTTGTCCCAAGCTAGACTGGACGTTTTCTTCTCCATTCTTTCCTACCAGCCCCCATTTGAATGGAGTAAAGCTATTGTAATTTATTTATTAATTTTAATAAAATTAATCAAGGCCTTGGTTATTTACCGATCAAAATAATAATAATAATAATAATTAAATCTAAAAATTAAATTATGTAAAATTTAAAATTTAAATTGTTTGAAATTTTATTATAATGAGAGAGAAAAATTTAAAGAAATTTAGTTTAAATTTTTTATTTAAATATAGAATAAGAAAAGTAGTAGACTTATTTGAAAAATTATAAGACTAGCACTTACACCTTTAATGGTGCAAGGGTGAAGTTAGTAGCCTTTATACATTTCGATGAAATTCTTGCATAGTTAATCATATTCTCTCCCATTCTACTTCTCTATCCCATCTTTATATCTTTCTTATTCACATGCATAGACAATCCTTCCTCCCTCCCTATCTCTATCTCTATCTTATCCCTCTTTATATTTCTCTCCTATGCATCTACACCCCCATTTCTCTATTTTTATGTTATCTATCATATGTATGTACTTTATCTATCTATCTATCTATCCACTATCCATCTATCACTTCATATATCTTTATCCTTCTCTCTCTTCATCTCTCTCTTCTCTTCTTCCTATTTCTCACCCTTCCACTCCCCTCCTCTTTCTCTCTCCCTTCATAACTACTGTGCAGTTTGATATTTGATTATTATCCATGTATTTGTACACTCTTAGCTACCCTCACTTTCTTTGTATCCTTAATTATTTATTTATCACTCTAACTATTATTTCCTATACGAAATGAAAAACCTAGCTATTTAAAATCAGTAATTAAAAATTTTCTTTATCTCATCATATCTATCTTGTCTCTCCATCTTACTCTATATTTCTACATCTCCTTCTTTTTTTGTATCCATATGTCTTTCTTTAAGACACTAACTTTCCCTATCTATCATTCACCTCTCATTATCTATATTCTATTACGTCTATTTCTCTTTGATCTTCTCTATTACCTCATATATCTTTACCATTCCATCTCTCCATTTTCTCACTCCTCTCTCTTCTTCCTACTTCTCTCCTTCCTACAACCTTCTTCATTGCCATCACTTCATATTTTTCTCCCTTATACACATCCTCCCTCTCTCTAATTTTTTCTCCCTATTTTTCTTAATCAATATCAATCAATTCACCTCTCTATCTCTCTTTTTTCTTCATATTATTCATCTCAAAGATGAGAATGATCATTCTTATGAGTGATAAGAGAAATATATATTTACTCTATATAATAAAATTCAATAATTAAACTTTGAAACTAAATCAAAATTACAAACAAATAAAGATAAACTATTGAGTTAATAAATTCACTTCTTTAATCATTTTTAAACTATCATTTTTAACAATGTAACATATACATATTATAAAATAAAATCACTTTATTATAATATATACAAATTGAAACTCACAAGATTCATATCTCTCTCCCTAAATGCTCATTATTCTAATTATTTATCCAAATAAAATAATCACTACATTCAAAATAAAATTAATAAGCTTATATTATGTTTGATATTTTTATATATTATCTAATTTTATGTTTCTTCTCAAACATGAGAACTTTATATTATTTTTTAATTTATATTAATTTAGGATTTTAAATAATAAAAATAAAAAATTAAATTAATTCCTTTCGAATTAAGGTTATGATATTTCTCAGGCTTCATTGTTTTAGTTCTTAGTTTTTATTTTCTCTTGTTTAATTTTTTTTGCTCTTATTATAATTTATTATAAAACCACTACTATAATTTAAATTTTAGTGAAAAGTTTTAGCTACTTGCACATTTTCATCCCTAACAATGGAAGAGAATTGAAATTCCTTCAAATATAGCTTTGTTGTTTCTAAAACATAACCCTAGTTTGTCAATTAAAAAAAATATAAATAAATAATTTAAAAAAAAATATGTATCTATCATTTCATATTTATAATGCCATTTGATTGAGCAACTTACTAGATAATATATACTCTATAAGTAAAATACATCAAGTTGCATCGAGGTGTTGAATTTTTTTAATGCATATTAAAAGTGAATAATGAAAAAAATCAATCCCTCGATGCATCTCGATGTATTTTACATATAGAGTATATATTAGCTAGTAGCAGTCACAATGTGCATAACACATTGGATAATTAATTTGATCATGTTCAAAATATAACTTTATAATTTATATCATGGTTAGGTTTAGTATTAGGATTACTCTTACTATCTATTTATTATTATAATAATAAGGGACAAGGTTTAGTGTTTAAGTGTTTATGAGTGGAAATATACTTACTGTTAGTATTAAAGTTAGGGATAGGGTTAAGGTTAGGGCCTGGACTTATATTATGATTATGAAAATGTACTCAAGTTAGAAATATAGTTTTGATCATGATATTGTTTACAATTATAATTTAATGTTATGGTTTATTGTTAGGGTTAGATTTATGTTAAGATTTATTGTTAGGATTGGATTTATGGTTAGGTTCATAATTTACTTTTATGGTTATGTTTGTGTTTAGCCTTTAAATCAAAATTAAGGTTATGGTAGGGATTAGGGTTAGATTAATGAAAAGGATGATTGAATAGTTAGGATGGAGAATATTATTAATATGTTTATGATACAATTATAGTTATAATAGGTCAAATACTTAAGATTGGGATTAATTCTAATGTTAGACTTCAAATAATGAACAATCTTAAGGTTTATATTATGTTTAGGAATATGGATATGATTAGCACTTTTCTTTGAGAAACATTTAGATTTCTATTTATTTTTGGTATATACATTGTAAATAATATTTCATGTACATTTTCCACATCCATTTAAAAATGACATTTAATGTTATCCATTTTAGAATTTTGTTAATGATACATATTATATAAAGCTATATACAAAAAAATAGCGGTTAGTTTTAGGATTTATACATGATGGTTAGGTTTATGATTATAATTAAGATTTGTTACAAATAAATTTAATGTTTGATTTATTTGTGTTACCACATATTTGTGACTTCCATATAAAGCAATATTTTGATACCAAACATATTAAAAAGTCATGTATATAGACTTATGAAAGTATAGCCTACCAATATTTCGAATATAGAGTTATGAAAGTATACTATACACATCATGTGAAGAAAAAAAAAAGCATTAGAGTTTTGGAGCCATTTGGGCTTCCAACAACAATTTCTTATTTGTTTTCCAAAGCATCCATTGTTTTAATTCTTTGTTGCAAAAAAAATTTAAAATACAAAATATCAGTATTTCAAAATTATGAGTGTAAAATTATCCATAATTTGTAATAAAGTAAGAGCTAAAATAAATAATGTTTAGTACTACATTTTGTGCAAGAAATATAAAAAATACTTAGAATAAGAGATTAATTTTTTTTACCAAGGTGAATTCTAACAAAAATAACTTGAGATAGAAAACCAAATATAAAATTATAAGGTTGTGATGTTACATAGATGAATTTCAACTTGTTAGTTTCTAGAATAGTTATTGCTGAATCAATCCATTTATTTTTTTAAATAAATATATAGATACAATATCATATTAAATATTATTTGTAAAAGTAATAAACATTTTCTCATATGAAAAACCTTATCTTTAATAAACCTAAATTGTATAAACACATAAAAACATGAAAATGCAATTTTTACCTTTCAAATAACTAAATCAAGTACAAAATAATGTATTTGAGTTAAAAAACCTATATAGTATAAATAAATGAACATTAGATTTTATGACTGGGCATTTGGATCAAGAGAAAAAATATAATAATATTGTTCATTTTTTTGAGAAGTACAAACCACCAAAATTTATTGATAATGTCTATTATGTGTCAAAGAAACAACAAAACTATGTTGACAAAATGCACAATCTATCAAGTAACTTCTAAGGTTCCCAATCTTTTTTGTTCATTTTTTCATATCTGTCATATATGAAGGGTGGTATGATCCTTATTCCATGCAAAGATTTTTCATGTGATATTGCAACAAATGTGAGACCACATCTTTTAGTGGGACCTATATCGATAGTAGCTTTTTGTAGTGTTAGCCCTTGTGACTTGACTATAGTTAAAGCCCAGACCAATCACGATGGAATTTGTTTTGTATTTCCCCTATTGATTATAGGAATTGGGATTCTCCAAAGATGATTGTCATCAAAAGGAATTCCAAAGTAATTATCAAAATCAACAAGTATATATGATGTCAGTAGTGGTAGTGCACTTCCAGGCTAATATACAATACTTTGAACATATCCTAATTTTTTATTGACAAGACCAGCTTCAATCCATAGGTTTGAAGTTAGCATTACTCTTGCATCTTTGCTAGGTAATAATTCAATGTCCAACTCATCACTTCCATCTTCATCCATAGAAGCATGTGTTGCTTTAATAGTAATGCTTCATGCAATAGGGTTTGATAATGATAGTAGCATTTTTCCTATTATGATTGCACACATTATCATTTGTTGAAAATAAATGAACACTATTTTTAAGCTCCCCATTTTCTGTATTACTCATGTGTGCATTGCATTTTGACATAATAACATCCAATCCTCTAGTGTGGGGTTTGGATCCCTTATATTTGATAGAAGAACATGAAATCATTCTTGCTCATTACTTTGCCCATCCTATCTGAAAATATGTTTTGAAATAACTAGAATTTGGAATTCTTTCCATGGTAGCTTTGCATGCCCCCATCCACTTTCATAAACTGGTCTATCACTGACTAGAGGTAATTGTACCAAATGTCAAACCAATATTACAAATATCCCTAGAAAAATATTAAAAGATGTATATCAAATAAATAGTTACAAATTTGTATTCTAAAAGTAAGGAAAAAATTAAATTACAATGTAGATATCTTACTCTAATAAATTCAAATACTAAACATACCTCCAAATATTTCATGGTTATTTTCTAGAAATGCTTGTCGAAGATGAGAGTCTATGTTTTGGATCAACCTCTCTCCAAGGAAGCTCATTTCATCTATCAATATATATTTTATATGTTATAATTCCTATTGGAAATGTGCGAGTCATGCTCCTTGTAGCTTTGTAAATTATTTTATAAGTATTCTCAACTTGGAATGAATTGCTGATGCTCCAATGTTGAATTTTGGAACACTCATTGGTGCAAGTAGAAGGAAAGGAGAGCATTGTGGAAAAGATGAATTTTGTAATACTTGGCTGATTGCATCAATCAAATAGGAATTTATTGTTTATGTTGTCCCTTGAATTATCATACGTAAGGGTGATGCATCTTGACATGAATGATAATGTGACATTATAATGTTAACTATTTTATTTGGTTTGTCGCTAAGTTTTTCATAGTCCACAAATTGTGGTATCTCATCATGTATAAGACAACCTACATATCTCATCAATCTTATGAAATTTATGGCTTTATTTGTGTATTGTTCACTTTGAAATTATTGAGACCAATTTGTTTGTCAATCGATATCTCTTCTCCCTAACATATCTATCTCTACAACTTCCATGTTTTGAGATTGATAAAGTCTAGATAAAATCTCCCATTCATTCTCTATAATAGTACCTTAGGCATTATCATTATCTTTAGACTTTGAATCAAACTTGTTTTCAATATTATTTGAGTCTTCTCTTCTTTCAAGGTGCCATGCAATATATTTGAAGTTATCCCAGGTTTCAACTATAGATTCATCATTGTTACTGATATTTGTATTAAAGTCATGAAAAGGTTTATAAAGAAATAATTATGAGAAGAAAAAATCAATCCATTTTTCTATGTTGCATGTAGGAATTGAGTAAAATCTAGGAAATACTCTTACAATAGCTGATTTTTTTCTTGGACTCCATTTATCTTCACCTCTTCTTTTCTTGTTATCTATCCATGATTTTGAAACATCAATAAGGCACAATGCTTCCATAAAGTGTGGCCTATTTTTGTAAGCATCAATGAGAGATATGGTATGTTCCTCAGTTTCTTCATCAAAATTTAGGTCTACACGTTTGAATGCTTCCTTTGAAACATTTAAGTTGACAAATACTCTACTACTCTACACAAATGGAAGCTCTGGTAGAATATGACTTGTTTCTTGTGCCCCAATATCCCTTTCTATCAATATTTTAGTGAGAAGTCATCTATAAGCCTTTGATGCTACATCATAAGGATTTTTTACATTTGCTAGTCAAAATAACATCTGATGGTATGTTTTTGAACTTCTTTTAGCTTTAGTTGCATACTTGGAAATATACTTAATTACTGCATGCTTGGACATAATAGGTTGCCAATCAATATTTTCTCTCCAAAGTTGAAGGATGTAATAGTTATACGAGTTAACTCTACCATCATTTTTGAATGGCTCAAATATTTTCTAACCAATTTCTAAATCTTTCTTTATTTAGATCCTTGTAAATTCAATGGCCATGGTGCATTATACCTATATGTTTAACATGTTTTTATTGGTAAATACAATGATACATTAAAGGAGAAGAATATTAAAATTTCCAATGAATAAAAAATTTAGGAAGTATTTACCTACAAACTAATTTCCCTCTCTTTTTGTGCAAACATGCACCTTCTTTACACATTGTGTATATTTGTACAGTATTTAGAATCTCGTCCTAGTCAGTGTTAAAATCACTTTCAACCAATTGTCTGGTGTTTTTCAAGCATGGGTGTAGACTCAAATTTTGATATGCCTGAAACATAAATTTAAATATATGATATCATATATGCTCTTATGTAAAGTTAACGCAATATAGAATGTTTAATTTTATAACTTTCTATAGGGTTAGTGCAAGAAGTTGGGTCTCACTTTTGGCCAAAAAGTGAAAGTGTTTTTCCTATTTTTGAAATATTTTGTCGATTGATGCCAAAATTTGAGCCATTTAGAGATTAAATATTAAAAAATTCAGAGTAAAAATTGTAGTGCTTGGGATCTTCTTTTTTAATATTTAGTTTATTTGTATACCCATATGATAGATTAATTTTTTGGTATGGATCTTTAAAAATCACTTTTTCAAAATTCCTATTTTAGGACATACCACGCTCATGTACAGACACCAAAATTTGACATAAATAAATGATTTTTTGTGAATCCTTTTAAACAGAGTGACCTGACACACCAATTATTGATGAGAACATTTTTCTTGAATTTTTTAATGAATTTATTATTATTATTAATTTTTAATTAGCTATAAAGGTAAATTTTATAAACTCTCGTGTACAGACACCATAATTTGACCAAAATTTCACTTTTTCAAATTTTTTTTCTAACTTCAAAAGAATTGAATGTAGATTGATGACATATAGATTAATTTAAGAAAAAACATGAAATAAAAAAGTTATTAAAGTTTTAGTGAACATCGCTATTTTAAATTCAGGTACCACCTTTGATTAAAAAATAATACAAATATAGTAAATAAAATCATAATGCTATAAAATTTAAATTTCTAAATTCAAGACAGTGAGAGCTCTAATGAGTTTTTGTTTTGTAAAAAAATTGATCGGGAAGACCCTCTAAAAATTATGGCAAGGCATGAATTTGTTAGTTCAATGCCTTAGTCAAATTTTGAGAGGCCAAGGCATAGACTTGGTCTCACCGAGCCTATCCCAAACCAAAATTTGAGGAGGGAAAAAAAAATCCTGCCTCATGTTGTAAGAATTCGGCAATCGTTATTTGAAATTCAAAAAATGGGTACCCGTTATTTGAAATTCAAAAAATGGATACCCATTTTTAAAAACTAAAAGCAGCATGTAAAATACCCCCAAAACTTAAAAAATTGAATTTTTTAGAAACGGTTACCCATTTTTTACTTTTTAAAAATGGGTACCTATCTCTAAAATATAATTTTTTTAATTTTTTGAGAAATGGTTACTTGTTTTTTGAAAATAAAAAATGGGCACCCAATTTTTTTTAAAATGGGTGCCCATTGTTTAAATTTAGGGTTGGATAGCTGAGCTGAAAATTGGTGCCTATTTTTTAAAATTGGGTACCTATTCCTAAGAGGTCTCATTCCGCAGATTTGACTTCCATGAAATTGCAACCCAACTTTGTGCATTCACCCTATAATCATACCTGTATATTCTCGAGGTGCCTATCTCATCAAGGGTTTGATGCATGAAAAAAATCATGGAGATATGATGCAACATAATATAATTAATCTTGATTATTCCAATCATTAATTTCCATTTTTGGTGCTCCTTTTTACCATATAAAACCATGGAAATGTGCAGATTATCTATGTTGTCATTCATATCTAAACTGATAGTCTTGAACATTTGTGTTATTCTCAAGTATCTCTTTTCTAAAAGTTGTATTTTGTAAATGCATGTATTGTTCAACAATGTGTGGATAGTCAATGATATGTCTTTTCCTCCACATTTGTGCTTATTGTGAATCACTTGGTGGTGTTCTAGGCATCATGGAATGCAAATCTGGCTAGTACAAGTCTACTGCACTTAATTTAAAAATATTGTTGGTGTTCCAAGTTGACGATGCATGTCTATCAATTCTAATTAACACTTTATCCAATAAGACCATATTCCCCTTAAAGTGGTTCCAAATCACATCAATCTATCTGCAAGCTGAGGGAGTGGAATTTTGTCCACATATTCACACAATTCTTGTATTGTAATTGGAATTTCTTGTAGACTTGTTTTCATGTAAACACTTGTTTCAAGGTATGTGCTTAGTGTCTCATAATCATATTCATCTTATAGTAACAAAAGCTTGGATCCTTTCCAAATCTATTGTCTCCGTATTGTATTAGGTGCTTGCCATATTCATGAAAATGTACTCTTTTTAGTTGTGGTTCTAACCAATCACATTTACCAATGGGAAATAATGAGGGGAATGTCATATCAATCAATCCTAGTGTGGTATATTCATTAATAAGAGATGCACTGATGTTAGATCAATCCATCATTGTTGTTGGGTCTATGTTGGGTATTTGACCTATTCACGAATCAACTCCATTTCCCTTTGGGCATTTGGTTGTTTCGATGCCATTGATGTTGTGTGCTCTATTAAATTTCTCTCATCTATCTCCACTAAAGGGCCTAGGAAAACTATGTCATTTTTGTCTGCAATGCTTCACTTTGTAACTGTTCAACAGTGACCTTGGATCTACATTTCCCATGATGTCCTCCTTCAACTTCATTCACGTGACTTGTAGATTGATCCCTTTGAGCATTTTCCATTCTCTGCATACAACGTCTATGATACATCTATTGATATTCTCATTTGTATTGTTTTATTTGCTCCTCTATTTTAAAGAAGAGTTTCTTCTGTCTAAACATAGCTAATATATAAAAAGAATATATAACATCAATAAATAGGATACTTGGTTTTATTACCATAAGGATATATTGTAAAAGTGAGAAAAATATAGAGTAGTTAAAAATGTTATAATATCTTTAATTAATAATATTGAAAATAAATATTTTGAAACTTGACTTCAAAAAATATAAAACACACAAACATCTATAAAATGTGTACTTATATTATTAATGTTCAAAAAGATATAGTCGTGTATATTAGTCATGAATATATAAATGTAGTGTTTTGTTAAATTTTAATATTTCTATTTATATGAGATGAGTAGAGATACAAAATTATATATTTATATTGGTCAAAATACAAAGGTTTATTTCTATTTTAGTAAATATAAAATTGTGTGCTTGACACTACAAAATTTTTGGTGCATGTTTTACTTAGATTTTTTGTTCTTATACATTTCATTCAAATATTTGAGGAATTCATCCTTGATTAACTCAAATTAGCCTTGCTCATATTTCTCATCATAAAATAGCTCCATATTAAATCCCCCAAAAGTAGTATATATTTTAGTCATGTCACGCTATGATCAACTCTTTCTTGAATGAAAATGACATCATCTCCTTCAACTGCTTGCACATGTAATATGATGATTTTATGTTTGAAAAATAATAATTTCTCTTTCCATTTTATGGAGATCTATATTTTTGAAGTCATTGGATTGGACACTTGATAGGTGAGAACTTGTAATCAAGCTATTTTTCATAGTTGAATGCTCATAAGTGATATCTAGAATTTCAATGATTTCTACATCTTCTTCATGGTTTTTCATAACTGAATCAATCATTTGTATTTCATTGATATGATTTTCCATGACCTACGATAAATGATCAAAGAATATTTTTAAAGAGATCAACAATAGAATCATGTATAAAAGTTGATTATACCCTAACTTGAAAATATATGATTAATTGTAATTTACCATTATAATAATAACAATATAACTTACATTTGATCCCACTTTTGATCTAGTTAACCCCTAGAATTTAACACTATCTCTTTTTCTTAAAGTTTAAAATATATGTTGATTAGATCATTATTAAGATGTAATTTTAATATTTTTAAATTAATTATATCATTCACTAATTTAAAAAATACTTTCATATTAAATAACGTTAAACATCTTGCACATTAAGCAAAATATAGTGTAGTAACATCATCATCTAGCATTATTAATTTCATCTATTTAATATTAACTTATACCTCTATATTTAAGAACTTGATTTATTCTTATATTGCACATTCTATTTTATAATTCTTCAAAACAAAAAAAATGTTTCAATAATATTCTAAAGCCAAAATAATTCAAGAATATTCAAAAATGATTTTAGAATAAAAATAATAATAATTATTATTAAATTCAATTGTACCTGATCATTGATGAGGATTGATGTTGCCAACCACTTATTTCAAATCAAACATTTCATAAAATCTGCTTTTAGCAAGAAGAAAAATAGTTTAAATATTTGTATTGGTAAAGTTGTAGTGTAATCTTAAACTATAAACATTGCAATAAGACAATTTAGATGAATAGAGGTTTATTTAAGGTTTTGTCAAAATCATAAAGCTTTGTAAAAAAAATATTTAATTGATTCATTTGTGGAAAAATCTATCATAAAGCAACATATTCAGAATTACATATATTGTATAATATTATTTAGATTTTCAAAGCTATCATACTTTCCATTTTTACATGAAAAATAGAATCTTTCCATTGATTTGGAAAAATAGTTGAAAAAATTAGATATCTATTAATCTAGAAGAGAATCATTCCATTAGCTTATTAAAAATAAAATGAGTAAATATACAAATCAAATCTACAAATGATTTTCATTTATGTAAATATATAAAACTAGTTTTCATGAATCTTAAAATATACTCTTCCAAATGCACAAAAGGAAAACAAAATTCTTGATTAAGTGGTTGATTGAATCTATGGTTGACGTTTAGGAGCCCAAATATATGGTAAATGAAATCATGCAACATAATTAGATTACATCTACCTCTTGCCATTGCTGCAATAAACATATGACCATCTGGACATTAAAAAGAAAGATCATTGTAATAGTAAAGAAATCTGAAAATGGGGGTAGAACAAACTCATAATTTGCAACAATAATGCAATATAGAGTAGTGAATCTACAGGCTAGATTTCCTTTATAAGATGAGAAAATAGAAATTGTTAATAAAATTATGGATGTTGAAAAGAATTAGAATAAGAGTAAATCAATTTAAAATTTATTCCTTGTAAAAATATTATGTTAAGAAAATGAAAAGCTTGCATCAATAAAAATAATAAAATTACTTACAGATTTTTAAGTGGATTCCGCAAATAAAATGTGGTCTACAAGTGAAATAACCAATTTGAATGAAAGCTATGTACGTTGCTTGCTATAAAATCTTGTAAATATCCTGGCTCTCCACTCTCCTATCGTCTCCATTACCATGTCATTCCACTACCCTGAAATTCTAGTACCTTGCATGAACATGCACATGGATGACCTGATTGAGCATTGAGCATTCAATTCAATTTCCATCTACCTGGACCATTACATTCACTATGTTATTTGTCAAAACAAAAATTGGTGCACTACTTAATCTTTCTTAAATAGAAATTAGGCATTACATGAACATAAGGAATTATAATATGTATCAACATTTGATTTTGTCATTATTAGTAATTAGTAATTAATATATAGTGGTATATTAGATTTTTTATTATATCCAACTAAGTTCCATTATTTTTGGCTTTTTTCATGAACGTGGCCTATTTTTGTGAAGCTTTTGTGAAATACTAAAGGTTTCTTTTTTCTTACAGTAGTTTTTTTTAATGACCTCCTATAAGGGTATTATGCGATTGTAGTGTTACGCCTCTCGTCGTAACAACATAAATTGAAATTTCTCTTAAAACATGACACATCTAAAATGGAAGTAAAGCTAAAGGAAAAATTGACTTGAAATTATGTTTCCTCCGCATATTTGAAAATTGCTCACCTATCAGAGAAGAACAAAAATAGATTTTGATTGAAGCAACAATATGAAGCTTTATATGGATCTAGAAGTGAACTGTTGCATTGATCATTATTCCACCCTAAAAAAATACTTTTTTGTCTATTTCATGACACCAGTTATCATCTTGCAAAACATTTTTATCGCATCCCACAATGTCCAAAAGTTAGAACATTCCAATACAAGTCTATTAGGAAATAAGCCTATTTTCTTACAAAAAGGTTGCAAAGCAATTAAGTTCTTGTAAAAAAAATTAAAACAATAGATAGTTCAAAGAAGATTTTAGATTTTTTTTTAAAATATAAAAAATTTAAATGTATTAATCATTTTTATTTAATTTTTCTTTAAAGAGACAACAATGTTTTAATATGAATAATCATATAGTAAAGAACATAATATTTTAATATATTTTATAGAAAACTAAATTCAAACATCTAATTTATAATTTAGATAAATTCATTATTTTCGATTTTTTACTTTAACAATATAATAAATTTTAAAAACTAATTACAAAATTTACATGTAATTTTTCCATAACTTTAAATATAATTTATAGTTTTTATCGAGCAAAGCTTTTCAATTGTAAGAGTAATAGAAGAGAAGAAACAAGTGGCCACAACAATAATATTTTTTTTATTGAAATGCAATAGTTAAAATTTAAGAATAAATTTAATATGGATGACATTTTGGAAAAACCTGTGTTTATGACCTCATTTTATAAACCAATCAAATGAAAGAGAAATAATTTTATTAATTAGTAAACATAAATATTTTACATCTAACTTTATTATATGCTAAAATATTATATTTTTAAAAATGTAAATTTGATTGGTTAAAAGGATGACATAAAATCACTAGTTAGATTATGTTTGTTGTCTATAGTTCTATACCCTACAACTAATATAGCCCGCAGACCCTAAAATTGAAACTTATAAAAATATCCACTAAAGAAAGTTTGTGAAACAATATTTATTTTTTATGAATCTTTCAACATATTACAAATGTGATTTTATAGATATTTAAGAAAATTAGTATAACAAGGAAGATGTCTATAAAGACCTGAAAATGTTTATAACAAGAATAATTGTTCACATGTAATAATTGTAAAAATCAGAATACAATTATATTTTGAAAATTTATTTAATTATTAAATTTTAAAAAATTATCTTACACCAAACATGTCCTTATTTCCAAAGCCTCATTGTTTGAACAAATGAATTCAAAGAGCTCACTAATTCGTTGTCAGCATATGCACCAACATAAATGAGGCAGGTAGAGAATCCTTCAAAATTTCCGACTTTCTACTATGGACATTATTCACTATTTTCAACATTTAGGTTAAATTTTCCAATATAAAATATTGTCTCAGACCAAACTATGATTCATGCAACATTACCAAGCACGTTTTATATTCAGGAACCATGTTAGACGAAAGGAAGATTGCGTTTAAAATACATTGGACAACAACTCTAGGAGAAATAAGAGAAACAAAAAGGCAGATGATGTATATTGAGAAGAATGGCAGCAAAATGACTGACTGGGAGACGGGCAACAATGGAAAACAAATACAGCCTACCTTCATTGACCACTCTTCATTGTCTGCTGACAAAGAGACATGCGTGGCCGGCATAAGAGGAATTGACATCGTTACGGTGTTGAATGTTTTACTCGTGAGACAGAAATTGTGTGAGACAGAAATATATATATTTTTAAACAAAAATAGTTAAATCAAAATTAGGGTTTATATGTACGGCTTAACTTGTAATAACGGGACCTATAATATACTATTTTAATTAATAATCTAGATAAACATTATATTATAATATATAATATATGCTATTTCATAATAGAAATGATTATATTTGGGATGTTATATATTTGTAAGCTGAAATGTATAAATTTGTTGAATTAAAATATATGATTTTATATTATTTATTTTATTTAAGTTTTAGTGGTCATAGTTTTTTCTATATTTATGTCAATGTAACTCTTTATAAACTTGAAGTTAATTATTAAATCAAAAGCTTGTATTTGCAAAATTGAACAATGGAGGATCAAATAATGAAAAGTTAAGTGACAAGTTCTAGTTAATGCATATAAAAAAAATATATTAAGATGAAAATGGTAATCTAGAATCAACTAGTAATACTTAAGGTTAAATAAATGATTAAGCAAGTAATTGATTATTTTTAGTAAACTTATAAGAAATAAAAATCAAATGTTTATTTATCTTTATTAGCTTCTAAAAACTTTGATGGAAATGATGAAACATAAAAATGTAAAAATCTCAAAACAATTTGTGAGAAAAATAGAATGACTTTTATCTACAACAATAGATCACTAGACATTCAAAATGAATGTTCAAGTTTGAACCTTATCATATATAGATAAGAAATGAAATGCAAATAAAATTTCATTTGTTTTACCAATTGCTAAATCCATTTTCCTCTCTTGGCATATCTCAAATAATAATTTTATAGCTCCCCTCCATGATTTTTAGGTTAGGTGGTTTGATTTTGTCATTTGTGCTCAACTTGCAATATTAGTGACCATTATAAGATTTTATCCTTCTTGAAAGGGTAGGTGGTCATAAAAACACATACGCTTAGGTGAAAATTTTATTGTTTCTAAATTGTCAAATGCAAAAAATTATTTTTGATTTTACTACAAAGATGCTCAAATAGTTCAACAAATATGTGGTATTTGTTAAACACTACAAACAACCCTAGAATATCTACAATTGTGGAATACAATATAAACAAGATTAAGATAAAACATGATTCTCATGATATCCTTAACAATATTTTATATATCACCAAGCCTTCCTCGACAATTGATGGCATTATAATGGACACAAAAGTATAGTGCTTAACTTTGAAAAGATTAACAATTCACATGTATATCGTGAAGCCAACTACATTTCTCACATGTTAGCTAACTTGGCAGTAATTAAGGGGTCACCACATCAATGAATAATGAAGTGGGAATGTGCAATATTATTTATTCATGAATTAATAATGGCAAGAAAATAAGTAAATGTTTTGATTTTTAAATCTTTTCATTCATGATAGAAGATCTTTTGGAAACTAAAGTTTATGATTATGGCATTTTGATGAGTTGTAGCTCCAAATTAATGAGTGCCATACATATTTTGTGGGTCATAGTTGCTTGTTACATTGTCATCACTATCAATACTTGTTGTAGATTAAATTATAAATTCTTTATTTCTACAATTAAGAAAATTGGAGGAAATTTAAAGAAAGAGATCATGGGAGGTGTGATAAATGAAGAAAAGAGAAGAAGGTTAGGAGAAATTGGTAAGTGGTGGGTTAGTGTTATAAATGGAAAGAATAAAGATACACATAACATATATTAAACACCTATTTCTCAAAGGTTGGGATGCTGATGTGGTGAGTTTGAAAGGGAAAATGTTGAAACTAAATGTGAATATCCTATCTAAAATAATGGGTCTCAGTCCTAAAGGTGAGAACTTCTATGGTAGGGTAAAAAAAAGTCTCTAATCTTACCGTTAGTTTTTCTCCTAAAAAGGAGGATTGGAAATTGGTTAAGGAGAATGGTAGGGTATATGCTCTTTTGTCAATTAAACTTCTTTAAAAAAAATTGTGGTAGATGTTACAAAATACGTAACAGTTGACATGCAGTATGATATAACACATACTTATCTTTTCATTTTACTCAATCATTTTAGATATAAAAAGATAACTTGTTTCCATTTCTAGTTATCTTTTTCTCTCACTCAAAGTATTAAAAACTGAAAACAAAACCCTAATACGATGAATCTTCATTACGAATCAATGATGTGGTTGAACTGTAACTTCATCAAGAAGAATATCCGAGACCTTATTTCGTCGTCTTCCAAAGCATAAAGAAAAAAATGAGTGTTTAGAAAGAAGAAAAAGAAAGGGAAAATAATTATTAGAAGGCTCAATTATTTCACCCTATTGTCTATTAAGAGGAAGACAGGGCTTGAAAACTATACTAAGCTTGATATAGAGTTGGAAAGGGGAAATTGTTAATGAGGAGCATAAAAATGGTTATGGTGAACAATAGATGCAAAATATGAAAGAGGAGGAAGTTGGTGAAAGTGACAAATTTATGGGTGCATTGAAAGGTTTTTTTGACCCACTATTATCCCGTCTTCTCTATGTTCCCTATTCCTTGTGAAGAAGTAAGTACCTACACCTACCATAAACAATGACAATTTCTTTTTGATAATTAGAGAGATATTGTTGAACATGAGGAGAAGGAGGCCATTTTATTGATGGATTATGAGTAATCCCTTGATGATTATATGTAGTTTATCCCTAAACCTTGGTTGAAAATTTGGTGTAGGGTTCTATTTAGATTGAAAAGGAGAAGGAGAAAGGGTTTAAGGTTAATGAGAAAAGAGATATGTGAATTCCTATGCCTAATAATCTTGCTCCAAAGGAATTCAATGTCAAAAATGTTGAGGTATAATGCGATGTTAGAAAGGAACTCCCATTCAAGGGTATGTGCAGGATCATGGTGTGCCAAAAAGTGGCGATCTGAAAAATATGTAGTTTTGAAATGCCTCAAAGAATTTCAAAATCTATTCCCACTTTTTCCCCACCCATCCTGATACTAAATGAAAACAATTAATACCTTTATAATTTCTACTATATCTTTCAATACCAACCTTATATGGTCATCTTTAAAACATCCCGAAAATGTGTTTTTGGCATGTTCTTATGTGTTTTTTACTTCAAGCATGTAGCTAATGACTTTTTTTTAACCAAAATTTGATGTAATGAAAAGGGTTTCTTAAGAATGTTCTTAGCTTTTCATAAATGTAAGTTTTGTTAAATTACGAGTTCAGTAAGTAATTATTACTTATTTTCTAATGGAGTTAGCTACAAAGTGCTAATTGACAGACTGGTTGAAAAATATCTATAACTTTCAAACTGTATAAGATTTGTGAAATCCAAAAGATGTGTCACATTCTATGCTTTGAATAGTATAAGAAATAAAATAAAAAAACTTAATTTTGATTTTTTTTGAACTAGTGAAGGTGGTCAAACATGGGAGTTGTTTTAATTCTGAAAATAGTATAGTAGAAAATTCATAATTAATTATTTATTTGGGATAAAAATTGCCAAAAATATGCACCACATCCAGGCATGAGTCTAATTTTTATATCTAAAATTATATATAAAAATATTATCATTTGATTATGATTAAAGTGGTCAGACATACACCTACTTTTTATTTTTGCCCTGAAATTTTTGTAGTACTACATTAAAATCCAAACTTTTGACCAATCAAATAATTTTTTCTCCAAATAAGGCCTTGTAGTTTAGAAACTAGATTCAATTTCCTACAAATTATTTTCTTACAACTTTTTTATATAAAGTCCAGAACCACTTTAAAATTATGTGTCAAGTTGACATAACCCTGATTTGTTGGTTTTTCACTGCCACTTAAGGCCATAGTTTGGTACACCATGATCCTGCACATACCCTTGAGGTACTAAAATCTATGAAATCCATCTCCATGTACAAATTTAGGATTGAGAAATTGTCCTTTAACTCTTTCATGGTCCTCAATTCCAAATATAGAGTCCTTAAGGATAAATTTGAAAGGATTCAAAGCATTGAAGATTAAACAATTTTGATATAGAAAGAAAAGGGTAAGAGTAATATTGATACTATGATTAAGAAGTTGAAGGGGAAATTTAACAAAATGAACAATGTAATTAGGATTTTCCTAGCTAGTTTCAAAGGCTTAATAAATGTCATTATGGATACCCAGGTGAATAGAGTTACGGGGAATGTTGACTAGGATGCACATTCAATTCTTTTTTAACATCTGGAGGAGCCTAATTTGGTAAGAAAATCTATCAATAATGGAAACTTTATAAATATTATCATGTAAAAGAAGAAAGAAATCCATGCACATGACAAGAACTAGTTCCAAGAAGTGAAAGGTCAGATTAAATAGATTAAACTAGAGTTTAAGGAGAAGGATTTGGGGTTGGTCTAGGCTTTGGTTTGGATTTCCATGTCCCTCTATTTTTTTCTTTATTTTATTTCTATTATTGTTGCCAGTTATACATTAAGGATTTTTTTGTTTGTTTGTGGTGACTAATCAGGGAAGTACTGTACATACTTCATAATTTTTGAGCCCTATTTTATCAAGATTTTGGTCTAACATGTAATAATTAATTATAACCCTAAAGCGGTAAAAATACTTGTATAAAAGGGCTTAGGATTAGGGGTTTTTCATAATGTGTGATCCAAAAATTACTTCTTTTGGTGGTATTGAGCTATAAGGGATTATAGATTGTAATCATTGGATCATAATAATATTGGAATGTTGTCTGGTGGATGTACGCTAGGGTTTGGGTGAACCACATTAACTTGTGGTATCTTGTGTTCTCTTCATTGCAATTTATTATTTTTTGATATTGTTTATATTTTCATGTAATTGTTATTTGAGTCTAAGGTTAATCCTAACATCTTTTTTGTGTGTGGGTTGGCAAGCTTTTGAGGCACTATTTTTTTTGGGGACATCAATGTTTAAATCTATTTGCAAAACTTTTGTGGTTTCAAGTCTTTAGGGAAAAACCTATTTTAGCCCATATTTGAAAACAAAAACCTTAAAATAAAACATACCACTTTAAGAAGAAATATTTTTTTGGGTCAATTTCTAATAGCCCATAGATCTTGAATGATCATGCATTGAACACCATGCTTATAAATACATTTTTCATGAGTAAAAGTTATTAAAGTTTATAATCCATTTTTTTTTTGTTGCATCTACTTCTTTGGCATAACTTAAATATTTGTAACTATATTCTCATGCAATTTGATCCCCCCCCCCCCTCTCTCTCTCTCTCTCTCTCCATGTTAGTTATCTATGTGCAAAATAGATGAAATGGTTTTATAAATAAAGAAAGAAAGGGGGAACCTAATGGAAAAAAAATCCACTACAAATAAAAGAGATGAAAAACAACAAGATGCATTGACAAATGGAACAATCAAGGCTACCTAGTATAGGAAGGAAATATATAGACATATATAGACATACACTCAATAGGAAGGAAATATATAGACATCATACCCCCCATAAATAATAATCTATTACAAAGATGGTAAGTGTTCGAAGGAAACATATTGTTTACTACAAAAATATTGTTTATCACCTTGGAAAGAAGATATACACTTATAGATCAATGTATGATTCTTATAATGTCTAAGAGTAAGGAAGGGGAATTTAAATGATATATGAAGCCTCCAGTATATTCTCATGTATTTCCATGTCTTTTATTCATGAATATTCCAAGAAACACTCATAAAAACACCTAGAAGAGGTGCATGGAGGGAACTAGCTTAATCTAATATATCTCAGAAGACAAAGGTGTCTCAACAAAATAGGAAGTAGGAAGAGAGGAAAAATATTATTCTATCAATGCACAATTTACACCAATGTTAGATACTCTAGTAAACACATATAAATTGTACCAAAATAGGTGATTAATAATTATACCCTTTGGAAGAAACCATTTCATAGGTGTATCAAGGAATCCTTAGTAATCTATAGAAAGAATAATAAAAATGTATGGTGTATCAAGAATATGGGTAGGATTCTTCAACGCATGAGTATTTTCAACCTTAACCATGTAATATAACATATAAAGTAAACTTTAAGACTCATGAAAGATAATTTCCAAAGAATTAAATCTCTTTTTTCAAAGATAAACAAAACTCCTCTAAATTTTATATCAAAGTATCAAAAAAATAAATTAATAAATATAGGATGAAGATGAGTGTTAAGGTGTTACATCAGTAAAATAGACTTACAATCATCCTTAACAAAGATTAGATGTATATCTCTCAAATATTTAATGTAGCATTCCACAAATAAATATCCATTGTCTTTCAAGAAGTCGCCCCATTGAATTATGTGTGCAATATAATTAATATGTTTTTCTATTTAAAAATATTAATTAATATATTTAAGAATACAAATATAATTAGGGGAAAATTTAGAAATGATCTCAATTGGAGAAGTATCTGCAGGTGGAGGTTAACCAAGTAATAGTACTAAAGTATATTTACCAAATGGAATATTATCAAGCTTATTTACGTAAAATGATATAATGAATAAAATGATATTTTTGGAATGGAGGAACATGTTGATGTCCAAAATTCTCTAGAAAAATGGTCCAAATAGTGAATGAGCATTCAATAGCTTAGACATTGGGGCCTAATTCATAGAAGAAAGGTGAGCTCGTGCTACTATAAACTAGTATCTAATATGATAGTTCTTATTTTATCAAATTGCTTGGATCTAATCTAAAATTTTCTTATAAATTTGTCCATAGAATTGAGGCAAGACATTAAGCCATCTATAGTGTGTGGATGCTATTTTTTTCACATGAAAAAACATTAAAGTCTTGGTCAAAGCTATGATATGAGGATATGGTTGTATATCAATTATTATATAGATGGCTAACTTGTATTATTGAGATAAAAATAATCAAACCCACAAAAAAAGAAATAAGTCAAACAAACCTTCCAAATAGACTATTTTCACACTTTATATACAATTTGTATAAAATTGTCACTTACCAAAATTGGCTAAGTGGATTTCTAAGTTTGATGATTACAACATAAAAATGAAGCTATAATAAGTAGGTCCAATTAAAATGTAAGATCTCTTTAGGATCCAATCAAATACACATGAACCAAAAAATAGGCCAAATTATACCAAATCTTGAAAGTGGTATTATTTTTCAAATAAGCTAACAATTTTGTGTAAACTATAGAATGTACTTAAAAAATTCTATAATTTGAAAAATAAATGTATTAAAATATACAATTGCGTGAGCTTGAACATAGCCTCCAAAGTTGTAAAAATGAGAATTACACAAATAAAATTGGGAACAATAAATTTTTGAGAAATCCAAAAACTAAAACAAAAAACTAAATCTAGAACAAGGAAGAGATTTAATTTCTACACCAAATCAACCAATTCCACTTAAAGATTTCCTTATATGACCAATTTATGGTTGTTTGAAAATTTCCTTAAAAAAAAAACTTCAAACTATGCAGGGCCAACCAAAATATTTCTTTTACATTATTGTTTAATGAAATTTCTAGTAGTGTATATACTAGAAATTTTCCTTTTATTAGAAAAATCATAAAGGAAATAATTTTCAATTAATAGTGTAATTGTAATAAAAAAATTCAAACCTATAAGATGACTTGGTCATTTACTATGCTAATGTCACCTAATTTATTTAATTGATTATCAAAATACTAATTTTTTTTTTTAATGAAGTGTAGTTGTATTTCAGCATGACACTTATTTTTGTTATTGTAGTATAAATTAATCCAACATTCGTGTTGGGTTCATTTTTTTCTAAAAAAGATTTTAAGTTGGTACGAATAGGTAATCTTAAATATAAGCCATGATGATTATGGACAAAAGTTATGCTAGTTTTGTTTGTAGCTGAAAATTTGATTATATTTGGTCATGGTTTGACCTATGTTTGACTTCCCACTCCACAATTTGATCAATGATGTATACGATATGTAGATACACTTATAAAATTGGGGCGATGCTAGCAAAATTCCTTACTCTTGTAGACGAAAAAGTGGAGATTGTGGATCCTAAAAATAAAATACTTTCTCATACCACTTTTGATTGGGTTCATATTTTTCTAGGTTGATAAAATAATCCTTTTATTTGAATTTTTTCCAAGGGTGAGAAACTTAAAATTCACAATAACCATGTCTATGGAATGATAATGTTATATATTTATCTAGATCTTAATTGTCAACTTCCAAAAGATCAAAATAATCACACTCTACAACATAGTTTATAAAGGCTTGATTAATAAAAAATAACACCTTAATTTTCTCTTTTATCAAAAGAATGAATTTTTATAGTAAAAATTCATAGGAAAATTCACTCAAATGCAATGATGTTGTTAGATCTTTGTCCACACAATCCAAAATATTACTAGTAACTCAAAAATATATTGTATCCCTCCAAAATTTGAAGTAAACATAATCCACTTAATGTGCAATGGATTCTCATTTGGCTCTTATACCACGTAGAAAATTGCACCAGGAATTCATAACTAGTAACATTTTTCCTAAGAAAATGAATGGAAACTAAAAGATCTAGAAATTCAATGAAAACAAAAGAGAGATGGGAAAATGGTATGATCCTTAATTTATACAGTTCCTAATGATCAAATATACAAAAAGGTGCTATTTATTTATAATGTAAATATATATACATATGTAGAATATACATTATAACTAGGAGAGATGCAAATGGTAACCTATCAACCATTATAGGTAGAAGAAAATATCAAAAAAAGATAATTCATCCCCCTTTATACAATGAAGTAAGTGAAAAGATGCACAAGACTAAGAGGATTTAATTGTAAGAGTATTAAAGTTGAATAACACATGAATTGGATTAAGATAACAACTATGAATTCCTAATGTGGAATTCTCCTACAAACAATAGTAAAATGAGAAACAACCTCTTGCATGTCTATAATGAAGTCTGATATATAATGAATTATATCCTAATCAAAATTAAGTAATAATAATAATTAATTATACCAACAATATCCCATTATTTAATTCTTCCCTTTTCTTCCTATTATTTTATAATCTACTTCCCACAAATATACAATTCACAATTTTAAAAAATCAATATCTTCAATTTTAGTCATTTTATTTAAAATTTATTGCATTTATGTAGAGACCTAAATGGTGAATTCATAAACTAGTATTATACCTCTTGAAAATGAATAAATACTAGGGACATATAAGGAGTTTCAAAATTGATTGGCAAAGATAATTGTGGTATAAATTAACTAGGCTTCAAAAGGCACTTAAAAGAAAATAACCCAACCATACAGAAAAATACATAACATATGATTATTTTATCCATTCAAAGACCCTTAAAAACCCAATCCTAAAATTGATGGATATTTTGTACAAATCCTAATATTCATTCCTTGTTGAAATGAAACTAGGTATATTAGAGCTATTTGACTAATTTCTAGGCTAGAAATATTAAATCCTTATTCTCATTTACCCAATCAAATAACACTTTTGAGTGGTCTTTATAGAGGTGTAAATATATATATGAAACTAGAAAAGGGTTCCTTAAGAGCATATTAAAATAAAAAGTAGTCAAATATGCTCAATAGACTTAGTTGAGCTTTATGAAGGAATAATTATTGGGAGTTTCCAAAAAACATCGTAAATAGCAGAATTGGGTTATTGGGGTCCCTATATGTATAAAAAAAGAAAGGATCATGGATCTCTTTGTATTATTTGGTTGTCTCTTTTTAGATGACATGAATGAGATGGAGACTCTTACACATCCAAATCTTTCTTGTTCTTTTGATATTCTTAAGCATTTTTTGATTGTAGTTTTAATGTTATCTCCTTAAAGAATAAACAAAAGTGGCCTTTGATTTGGTTTGAGGAAAGGGATTGAAGTGTTTTGGCCTTAAAATTAGTCAAATTTCACTTGAATAAGGATGGGTTATTGGGAGTTATCCAAACTTTAACATTGGGTTGTTTAGGGTCCAAAAATACATAACATAATCATAGTTTATGATTTTCTTTGTATATCCTACTTGTTTAGATTTTGTTGGTTATGAATTCTAGTTAATTTGTCCCATAATTTTCTAGTTAAGATTCATATCAATTAATTTGTTGTCATTGATGTCAATCCTTGATATTTTAGACAATATGATAATTTAATAGAGTACTATATCATTTGGTTGATGAAATGGATTTGATTTATGTAGATAATTTGAAGAAAGTATGATAAATTAGAGTGTTGATAAGTGTATGGTAAATGGACACTTGAATGAGTTAGAATATGAAATTTCAATATTGATTTTATTGATTTACATAATCTTAAGAAATATGTATATACAATATGATTTACATGGTGAATATAGAAATATAGTATTAATTGAGCTACTATAGTTTGTTGAAATTAAGGTCAATTTTCCTATTAGTGACTCAACACATAGTCAGTTGGTTACATTGCTACCAATATCCATAGTCGCTACCAAACTTATCTTTCATCCAATAGTGTTAACCAAGTGTTTCAGTTGCTACCGAGCTAAAAAGTCAAATTATAGTTCATGCCAAGCTACATAGTGGTTATCAAGTAGTTGAGATAGTTTATAGTATAGCCCAAGCATAGAAGTGTCTATAGAGCTATCTAGTAGAAGTGATGAAGATCTTAGTGTTAATTGAGCTCTATAGTGTTAACCAAGTTCTACAGTGTTTATCGAGTTTGTAGTGTTAACAAAGTGAATCTAGTGTTGACTGAATCATGCAATGTCAGACAAGTGATTCTATATCTACCAAGTTTCTCAGTGTTCATTGAGTCACAAAGTACAACCAAGTTTGAGCTACTCAAAGTGATCAGTTTGGAACAAGATTAAACTCTAACCAAATGCCAAAGTTTTTCGAGTATTGATAGTGTTTGCTAAGCATCAGAACATCACCAAGATTTTCTTCAAAACTTGAGTTATAGCAGTTCGGTGTAATTTTTTAATTATGATGAATTTGGTATTGTATATGACTCAAGTATGTAATTATTTGATTTTTTATAAATGTAACTCATTGTATCATATCCAAGTGTGAACAATGATCTAAGTAATATGACATGTATGAGTGTGAGTTGAAGAAGGCTACAAGTAGCATAAGGAGACACTAGAGATTTATCTATCACAACAAGGTGATCATTGCAATTCAAGGAATGTCATTCTATAAATCAAAGTTGCAGATTAGAGATCACCCACTGATTCATTTTAATAGCTATATTAGTTAAATCCTTTAATGGGTTGGACTTAACAGTCTCTCGCTAAATCTCCTAAGTGCATACTTCACTATATGTTTGTAAATCCTTTAACAAGGTATACCTCATAGTCCTTATTGCTCCTAATAGGGAAGGTCACGATAAGTGATCAATTGTAAGCCTTAATAGAATAAATTTGTACTACAATACTAAAGCTTGTGGATATCACCCTCACCTAAGTTTTACATTCTAATTGGAAGGTTTTTGGGTCATCATATCTCGTGTCAAATATTAATCAATGTTTTATTGCTTTCATTCTTTCATGCATGCATTTAGATGAAAATAATATGTGAAGGATTAATTTTTGAAATAATTCAAAGATTTTATTGGTTTCTAATTTACCCGTCCCCTCTTAGTGGCCTAGCCTAACTTAAATTTCCAACATAGTTGTCACCAAGAAGCTAAAAAAGAAGTGTTTAAGTTTGTATTAACCAAAAAAATTTAGTGCCAACTGAGTCAATTACTAACCAAGAAAGTTTTAGTGTTCATCGAGCATAAATAAGATGAACAAGTTTAGAAAATATTTAATCTAAGGTTGACATTTGATGGAAATTAAGAATATTCAAGAATTTAAAATGGTGAGGATGTATTTACTTATGAGACAAACATGCATAGTAATTCAAAGAAGATTTGATAAAGAAGGATTAAAAATTTGAAATGGACCACAAAGTTTAAGATAATTTTATATTTCATAAGTGTCTACATTCAATGGATTCAGGTTTGATGAGATGCGATGATTATCATTAAGAAGAAAAATTTGGAAGATTCTATGATAGAGAAAGTTGTCTATTTAAATGGTTGAACACAATGTTTCTTGTTGTTGATAATGTTTGGGGTTGAATGTGTTGATCAAGTTGTTGAAGAAGAAGAAAGGAAATATGTGAACCAATCAAAAAAATATTGTAAAGATCATGTAAATGATGTACTAAGTTTATGTATGATTGTATAAATTAGCTAAAAAGGTAGTAGAAGGAAAAGATAGAGAGAACTTGATATTTGAACAAGAAATTTAGTGGTAAAACCTTACAAATTATTATCGAAGAAAAATATTTTAACTTAGTGTACCTAACAAGTATTTGAAATCCTATATGGTAGCATTCTTTAGAATTTTTTTAAAAGTCCTTCATAGTAGACCATCCTTTAGAAATGTCATGGAGTAATAAGTTCTACATGATATTTGGTGAGAACCTCTAACAAGGAAACACTAAAAAATGCATGTAACCTTTAAAAATCATGGCTCCTAATAGAACTCACTTCAAAAGAGTTAAACTTTTTTGGTTTCTAATTGCCAAGTGGTTTTTCCCTAATAGGATTTCCACATTAAATAGGTGTGTTAAATATGTGAATGCTTACCATGTTAGAATTTTATCTCATGTTAACTATTTATTGTTGTTGGAAGTGGGCCATCATCCCTTGAAAGATTATTGGAATAACTTAAATACCTCCTATGGTTTTATAAGACTATTGGTTGTATCAAGCATTGATAGGTCAATCCTTTGGTGCAACAAACTTCTTGGACTTTCTAATAATTCATATCAGATCTTGGTCACAAGCTCAAATCTACAAGGCCATAGCAAGTGGCACAGGGAGAGCTATTGTTGGAAATAAGGAAATATACCTTGTAGGATTCTCAGCATGGCTTAACCACCTCCTTTGGTTTTATAGTAATATTTGTTATATCATGCATTGATAGGTTGATCTTTTGGTGGAATGATAACCCTAGCCTTTCTAATAATTTTTGCATCTTAGTATAAGCTAGATGAATACTTTGATACTCAATATATTAAGGAATGATAAGTTAGAAATTTTGGTGAAAAGATGAAATTAGTTTAAATTATAATATTTGATGTGGTTATAGAGTTATTGACATAAAAGTTAAATAAGTTTAAGTTGGTACTAAATTATTTTCAAGCCTTGTAGGATTATAGGTTATAAATGATACATCCCAACCCCCCTCTAAGTTATCTGACAATTGGTATCAGAGATGAGTTTTTGAAGGAATTTTTTTGAAGGGATTTGAGCTAAAGATGTAAAAATATATAATATAGAGGTAACAAGGATGAATAAAGAGAATTTATCTTCATGGAAAATTAGGATGATGCTACATCTATTATGAATTGGAGACATTGTACTATATTATCTAGACCATTAGTATACTATTCCAAAGCCTCCCATGAAAACTAAGGAGATGATGTAGAAGAAAGAACACAATAGCTTGGTGATTGAGATTTATTCTCCACTAAATTATGTTACTACTAAATAAATGTGGTAAAAGATGATAGTTGTGCATGGAGGAGATCATAATGTATTAAGAGATAAAGTAGAAAGTATGGGAAATAAATATGATGACATAAGGATGAAAGAAGGTGAGAACATATCTTGATATGTGAACTAAATCAATTAAGTGGTGAGTTCTATGAAAGCTACAAGAGGATTCATCAATAACCAAGATGTTGTAAGTAAAATTCTCATAACACTATTACATATATATTCTAATAGAATATCTATAATATAAGAATTCAAAGCTATACTTGGTACTAATATTACACTTGATGATTTAGTTGGTCATTTAACTACATTTGAACTAAGTAATTTTAATAATATTCTACCTACAATTGGGAATGTTTTTTTCAATAGAAGAAAAAAGTTATAAGGATGAAAGTGATTCAAATTTAGAGGATGTTATTGATGATATAGAAGAATTTCTTGAAAGGAGGTTATGTTGGAAATGTGTTCATTTCTCCCCTCAATATTCATGAACATGGTGTAATCACCTCCTACGTAATATAAGTTGTTTGGTCATATCAAGAATTGATATATTGGTCTTTTCGTGTAATGAAAACCCCATTCTAACAAATGGAATCAAAGATTGGTCATAGGTTTAAATACTCATACACTTGGGTAACACTAAGGAGATAATTATTAGAAATTTGTTTAGTTCTCTCCTTGAGATTCATGAAAACAACTTAACTACATCATATGTACTATAAGTTGAGTGGTTGTAAGAGGAATTGACAGATCGATCTTTTAATGCAAAAAGAACCACATTCTAACATGTTATTTAGAGGTAAAGGCATAGTAGCTCTGATATGTTTTAAATGTAATAAGGTCGGTCTTATTTCTACTTAATGTCCTAAAAAGAATAGGAGTGATCAAAATTATAAGAAAGAAAAAAAATTTAGAAAGGCAAATGAATACAAGCATAAAGTGAAGAAATCATGATATAGATGATGGGAAAGGAGTAGAAGTGGTTTATGTTGTTGTTAAAAAATTCCCTAATGGGGAAAGGTATGAGGGAGGAAACAATATTATTTCTCATTTTAGTAAGAATTACATGTGGATTAAAAGTAGTAGATGTTCATATCACATCACTGGTGATGTGAGTAACTTTGAAAAACTTTAGGTATATGATGGTGGAACTATTAAACTAGCGAATGGTTTTCCATGTTAATGAGAGGTAGATGATAATTTATATCAAATGATAAAATTAAATGTGATGATGCATATTTGGTTCAATGACTAAACTATAATTTCTTGAGTGTTTCTCATATGTATAGTACAGTTCACAAGATGGAATTTCAAAATAGAAAATTTAATATCTATGATTATGATAGAAATATGACTAATAATAGAGAGAAAGCAACATATAATCTACTTTACCTAGATCCTACAATTGATACGACATTTTGCAAAATTTGAATATTTTTGGTTGTCACATAAGATACTATGTTGTGTTAGTTTTTAGAACATGGTCAAAGTCAGTAGAAGAAAGAGAGTTAGAGGCTTACCAAATTTTCACAAACTTTAAAATGTTATATGAAAATAATTTCAACTTGATAAGATGACTATGTCTTCGCTTTTCAAGAAAGACACATACTTCTAAGAATATTTTGGAATTATCTCAAACTCATTTTTGTGGACCAAGAAGATTTGAAACCTATTATGGATACAAGTATTTTATAATAATTATTGACGATTACTCTAGGATGATGACTATTGTATTTTTGAAGTCAAAATCACACTATTTTGATATGTTCAAGTGGTATAAAGATAGAATTGAGTTAGAAATTTTAAACAATTAAAATATTTGAGATTTGATAGAAGTGGTGACTTTATGTTTGTTGAATTAATTGAATTTTGTACTAAGTAGGGAATAAGGAGATAAATAGCTACACCAAGGACACCATAAAAAATGAGATAGCGAAGAGAGAAATAGAACAGTTCCTAGTTATTTTAGAAAACTACTAATTGAAAGGAAGTTGCACAAATTTTCAAGAGAAAAACCATTAAGATTGTAGTATTTACTCTCAATTGAATTTAGTTGAAGAGAGGAAGAAATAGGACACCATATGAACTTAGAAATGGACATATACTCAATGCAATTTATTTCAATATGTTTGGGAGTAGGTGTTATATTCATAAAGACATGAGGAATGTAAATTGTGATTCTAAAGGTGATCAAGGTATATTCCTTAATTTTTCTACCAAGAGAAAGAATTACAAATATTTGGAAAAATAAATTGAATGATAAATCTTAGAATTGATGAGTTAATAAGTAAGAATGATGAAGAGAAAAATGGAACTTCATTATTAGCACATGTTTTATTTTGTGGATGAAGATGCACCTATAATAGAAGAGTCTGCGAGAATGAACCATTCGCCTAAAAAAATCATTGGAGGTGAAAGTGATAGAGTCGTGAAAAGAAGTAAGTTGAAGGATAGTAAATATTTTATTTCTTAGTTTGAACCAAGATATATGAAACTTGCACTTCATAATGAAGATTGGATAAATGCGATAAATAAAGAGATATATAAGATTTATAAAAACAACACATAGACACTGGTGTCTAAACCCACTGATAAGAATGCAATTGGAATAAAGTGTATTTTTACAAATAAACTAAATGATAATGTAGAATTAGTAAGGAGCAAGGCCATATTACTTTGTAAAGGTTATGCACAAGAAGAAGAAATTGATTATGGCAAGACATATGCACCTATAGAAATATTAGAAGGGGTCAAAAATATGTTGGCATATGTACCTTACAATAGATTCAAGGTATATCAAAATGATGTTAAGATTGAATTTCATAATGGAATAATTGAAGAAGATATATATAGACCAACTATAAGGATTTTTTAAGTCAAATTATGAGCACCTTCTTTGCAAGTTGAATAAAGAATGGTAAGGATTGAAGAACAAACCAAGAGCATGGTATGAAAGACTATATTCATACTTGATAAAGATGGTATTTGTAAGAATGAGTGAAAATAGTAAGTTATACATGAAGAGACTAGATAAAAAAATGGTATTGATTACTGATATATTTATTGATGAGATCAAATCAATGGAAATAATTTGGCGTAAATAATTTGCTGATCAAATGTGTTAATATTTTGAGATGTCTATATTTGGTGAGATCAACTTTTTTATTGGTGTACAAGTTCACCAAAAAAGAAATCGTATATATGTGACTCAATATAAATTAAATAAGGAGATCTTAAAGACATTTGGTATGGATGAGTTAAGGCCAGTCAGTATACCTATGGTGATTAGATACAAATTATATAATAAGGATATTATTGTTGACATTATAGAGACAATGTATAGATCAATGATTGGGAAGATATAGTATGTTGTACATCTTAGACTTGATATTGCACATGCAATTCGTATTGTTGCAAAGTTTTCCTATAATACTTATAAAATAAACATCACTATTATTAAAAGGATATAAGATACTAAAAAGGGAAAGAAGATGTTGGATTAAATCATAAAATGAGGCTGCCTTTGAACTTAGACTCTACACTTATGTTGATTGAGCTTGAAATATTGATGATAGGTAAATTAAAAATGGTTGATATTTCTTTGTAGGAGAAAGAATTATTATGTGGTTAATCAAGAAATATAGTAATATATTATAATCTATGTCTGGAGCTCAATATGTTGTTGTTATTATCAACTATTAAAATATTGTTTGGATCTAGCAAGTGTTAGAAACAATGGAAGAGGAAGTTATCACGCTTGTCATTATATATTTTTATAAGAAGTGAAATTAAAATTTTATAGAATCCTTGATGCATAAAAAGACCAAGAATATATCTTTCAAGTATTACTACTTGAGGGATGAAGTACAAGATAAGAAAGTAAGGCTAGTGTATGTGAAATGTGAGGATACAATTATTGATATACTCACAAATCAATTTCGTAAGGATATTTTACTATTATTTTAGAAATATGTTAGGCATCCTTCCTCTATCCAAGATTTTTTAGGAAAGGATTAATGTTGCGCCAATTCATGAATGGTCAGATATATCTTTCTAGAGTGAATGCAAGAGCTCACTCTTTAGGTATTGTTTCCTTAAGTTATGAATGTGACTACAATCAAACTGATTTTAAAAATACATACAATGTACATGGTATTACTAAATGGTGTTATAATTTCAAATTGAAATTTATAGTACCTTTCACATTATTGTAAAAGGAGGAGATGAGAATGACAGGTATGAAGAGTTTTTCAAAAGGGAGACTTATGAATAGATGAAATCATAAGGGTGAGTTCTATAAAATGTTGAATATGTTACTGAATAAAAAGTGAGGTACACATAAAGCAGTATATTGTTAACCCCAACTAATAATGTTCTTAATGTATGTATAAGAGTCACATCAGTTTTTATGTTGTCATTAATCTCAAGCCTTAATTGGTTAGAAATTATGTTAATTCAAAAGAAGTTGCCCTATCATTTAGTATATGAAGAGTATTTCATTGATGAAAAGAATTTCATTAAAGTATGATGAGTTAGAGAATGCATAACTAGATGGTATTCAGTTAGTACTTAAATGAGTTAGACTCTGATAATATAATGTTTGTTCAATTACTTTGCATGATGTTACACAAGATATATATACAAGATAGTTTACATGAGTAATGAAAGAATATAATATTATGATATTGCTATCAGGATTTAACTGTGTGCTTTTGAGTCAAAATTATTGACCCATGTTTCATGAGTAGTGATTCAACATGAATCCATTTCTAACGAGAATAAATGGAATATTTAGCACTCATAAGATTTAGGCGATGCTCATAGGGGTGAATCATTGAGACTTCTTGAGAGGTCACCCATCATAGTTATACTCCAGTTTGAGTGTGCTTAACTATGAAGTTTCCTCCATGGTTAAACCCAAAGATTGCAACCCCATCTTCAAAACCTTTACCAAGTTTTTTTCCTTATAAACCATTCATTATAAAGCCCCTTAAGCTCATCAATTAATAAGTAGGAGATAATTTCCATAGCAACTCAAAAATTTGTGATATTATTATTAGGATTTAACTGTATGATTTTGAGTCAAAATCATTGACCCATGTTTCATGAGAAGTGATACAACATGAATCCATATCTCATGATAATAAATGGAATAATTATCACTCATTGGATCTAGGTGATGCTCATTGGGTTGAAGCACAAGGAATTCATGAGAGGTCACCAATCCCACTAGTAGGCTAGCTTGAATGCACTAAACTACGAAGTTTCCTCCATGGTTAAACCCAAAGCTTGCAACCCAATTTGCAAAAATTTCAACAAGTTTTGTGCCTTATGAACCATTTATTAGAAAGCCCCTTAAGCTAATCAATTGATAAGTAAGAGATAATTTCTACAACAAGTCAAATTTTGATATTGCTATCAGGATTTAATTGTGTGATTTTGAGTCAAACTCATTGAACCATGTTTCATGAGTAGTGATTAAAGATGAATACATCTCACATTAGAATAAATGGAATACTTAGCAATCATTCGATCTAGGTGATTCTCATATGGGTGAAGCGCCAAGACTTCCTAGGAAGTCACCCATCCTAGTACTACTCTAGCCTAAGCATGCTTAACTATGGAGTTTCCTCCATGGTTAAACCCAAAGTTTGCAACCCCATTTGAAAAAAAATCAACAAGTTTTGTGCCTTATGAACTATTCATTAGAAAGCCCCTTAATCTTATTAATTGATAAGTAGGATATAATTTCCATAGCAAGTCAAATTGTGATATTGGTATCTGGATTTAATTGTGTGATTTCGAGTCAAATTTATTGAACCATGTTCCATGGGAAGTGATTCAAAATAAGTCCATCTGTAATGAGAATAAATGGAATAATTAGCAGTCATTTAATTAAGGTGATGATCACAGGGGTGAAGCATTGAGACTTCTTGGGAGATCACCCATCTTAGTACTACTCTAGCTTGAGTGCACTTAACTACAAATTTTCCTCCATGGTTGAACCCAAAGCTTGGAAACCAATTAAAATACCTCCACCAAGTCTTGATCCTTATGAACCATTCATCAAAAATCCCCGTAAGCTCATGAATTGATAAGTAGGAGATAATTTCTATAGGAAGTCAAATTGTGATATTGTTATGAGCATTTAACTTTGTGATTTTGAGTCAAACTCATTGACCCATGTTTCATGAGTAGTGATTAAACATGATTCCGTCTCTCATGAGAATAAATTTAGTAGTCAAGTACTAGGGCTTCCTGGGAGGTTACCCATCCTAGTACTACTCCAGCCTGAGCATGCTTAATTATGAAGTTTACTCCATGGTTAACCACCAAACTTGCAATCCCATTTTTAAAAGCTTCACCAAGTGTTGTGACTTATGATCCATTCAATAGAAATTCCCTTAAGCTCATAAATTGAAAATTAGGAGATAATTTCCACAATGAGTCAAATTATGATATTGCTATCATGATTTGACTGTGTGATTTTTGAGTCAAACTCACTGACCAATGTTTCATGATTAGTGCTTCAACATGAATTTGTATCTCATGTGAATAAATGGAATACTTACCACTCATTGGATCTATGTGATGATCATTTTGGTGAAGCACCAAGACTTCCTAGGAGGTCACTCATCCCAATACTACTCTAGAATGGTTCATAAGGAACAACACTTGTTGATAGTTTTTCAAATTGGGTGAAAAGATTTGGGTCTAACCATGGAGGAAACTCCATAGTTAAGGTTGGAGTAGTACTGTGATGGGTGACCTTTTGGGAAGTCCCAGTGCTTCACTTCTATAAGCATCACCTAGATCTAATGAGTGCTAAGTATTCCATTTATTCTCATGAGAGATGGATTGATGATGAATCGGTACTCATGAAACATGGTTCAATGAATTTGACTCAAAATTACATAGTTAAATCATGATAACAATATCACAATTTGACTTCCTATATAAATTATCTCTTACTTATCAATTGATGAGCTTAATGGGCTTTGTAATGAATGGTTCATCAGGCACAACACTTCGTGAAGGTTCTGAAAATAGGGTTACAAGATTTGGGTTTAAGCATGGATGAAATTTCATAGTTAAGCACGCTCAGGATGAAGTAGTACTGGGATGGGAGACCTCCTGGGAAGTCCTAGTGCTTCACTCATGTGAGAATCACCTATATCCAATAAGTGCTAATTATTCCATTTATTCTTAGGAAAGATAGATTTATGTTGAATCACTACTCATGAAACATGGGAAAATGAGTTTGACTCAAAATCACATAGTTAAAACCTAATAGAAATATCACAATTTGACTTGTTGTAGAAATCATCTCCTACTTATCAATATAATATTAACTAGGGTACTAAACTTTTTACTGAACACCTAAAAAAGAACTATTGAATCTTATTGTCAGCTAAGAAATTTAGAAAAGATTTAATATAAGGCTGACATTTGCTGCAAAATAAGAATTTTTGAGAAGTTTAAATGATAAGGATAGAGCTAGTTATGTGATCAATAGATAGAGTAATTCAAAATGATATGCTAAAGAAGAATACACAATTTGAAATGGAGCACAAAAATCAAGGCAGATTTATATATTATGAGTTCCTAGATTCAATGAATTGAAATTTGATGATCATGATTAACTGGTAAAATATAGAAGGCTCTAGAATAGTAAAATTTATATTTTCAAGGGGATTAATATGATGCTTCTGGTGAACTTTGATGAAATTAAAGTTGTTGAAGAAAAAAGAAAGAAAAAAAGGTGAACTGGGTATAAGAGTATTGTAAAGATCAAGTAGAGGAAGTGATAAGTTGAAGTGTGAGTGTGTGAATCAGCTAAAAAGATATCTAAAGGAAGAGATAGAGTGAAAAGGAGATATAAATAAGAAAGGTAGTGCTACAACCTAAAAAAAATTCACTATTACCTTCTTACCATTGTAGCACATAAAAATCACAACTGAGTAGAGCTAACAAGTTTTTCAAATCCTATATGGTACAATTATTTTAAATGTTTTTTAAGTCCTTTTGAGTAAACCATGGTTTAGAAATGTTAAGGATTGGTAAGGTCTATATTATTTTGGTGAAAACCATCTAACAAGGTAAAACTTAAAATATGCATTAGCAAGGTTGGCTCCTAACAAAGCTCACTTAAAAGGGTAAAAATATTTGGGTTGTTGGCTTCCATGTAAGTTTTCCCTTTACATGGGTATGACATTAAGTACTGGTGGAAAATGAAAATTCATACCATGTTTCAAGTCTCTTTCATGTTAGTTGTTTATCATTGCAACTATCTATAAGCTAGATGATTTCTTTGATACTTGGTATATTAAGGAACATTAAGTTAGAAATTTTGATAGAAAGATGAAATCTATTTGAATTATGATGTTTTTATGTGGTTTTTGAATTGCTTATCTAAAAGTTAAATAATTTTAAATTAGTACTAGATTTTTTTTTAGGCATGTAGAATAATAGTTTACAACAGATTCACCCATGCACTCCTCTCCTCTTCCTATAGTTTGTTGGAAATATTCTAGACTTGATAAGTTACTGAGAGGGGAGGGGTTAATCAGTAACTTCAAAACTTTTCATTAATTCAACACTTAACAATATAAATCATTCACCATTGATTCAACTACTTTATGGCATGCATAAGAAATTGAAAGATAAACATTCATAACACATGAAACACATAATTTTGGTGACCTAGAAACCTTCCAAATAGAAAGAAAAACTGGGGTGGGGATGATAACCACAAAACTTCACTAATGTAGCAAAAAGTTTGCCTGTTAAGGCGTACATTGACCACTTCTTGTGATCTACTGTGTTAGGAGAAAATAGGACTGCTAGCTCCACCTTGGTAGAGAATTTACAAACATACAATGAAGTATGCACTCTGTTAGGAGATTTAAGAAAAGGCTATTAAATCTACCTGGTTAAAGAATTTAGAACTGATTCACCTATTAGGATGAAACAAAGGATCTCACTTACAACTTGATTTGCTAATTAGATTCTTGAAGTACTGATCACCTCATGTGATATATAAAACTTTTTTGCTCCTGTACTGACCTTGTTGTATTCCTTATTCTGCTACTGATACTCATTTGCATGCATTCATTTCTTATACATTCATTACATTATATATTGGTATAATACAATACATCACATATATACCATTCCAATTCTTACAATTACAAGGTCAACTAAAACACAAGTAAACAAAATATTAACAAGTCAGCCAAATAGTAGATAACTCAGGTTCTATAAGCTAACTTTGTGACCTTCTGGTACTTTTCATCCACTACATTACTCGACATCATCATTGACTCGATAGAAGTAGAGGATTGGTCCATACTAATCACACAATGTAGCTTCGAACTTGGTGACCATGAGAGACTCGGTAGATACTAAATACTATGTTTACCTTGCTACACCTGATAAACATTGCTCATCCATTTCTCAATTTACATTGGCTCCTCATCACATAGACTGATTTCTTGGTAGACATTGCAATGCTTGGTAACAATTAAACTACTCGGTGACAACTGTTGGACTTCACACTCTCTGTATTCACTTGGTAGCCTTTGAAATGCTTGGTGTGAACTACAAAACCTGTTATCATTGGAATGCTTGATAAGTACTAGAAACTAAATGATGAGCTTGGTAACCACACAAAATTGAATAGGTGTTGTCACTAATGGAAAACTTAACTTAATGCCAATAATCTCCCCCTTTGGCATTAATGACAAAAACACTTATAAGCCAATACTTATGTACGTATACTAACATACTGATTTTTTATTTTTCAAAATTTATCTTTGTAATGCTGATGTATATACATTTAGATGTATCTCCCTCATACATAAGACATAATATATATATACAGACACTTAACATACTCATGCACATAGTCATTCCATCATTATTCTGTACACATATCTCTATTCTCCTCTCTTTATCAAAACACAAAATACATTCTCTCTCCCTTAATCTATGTTATCTCCCCCTTTCTCGATTCTCTCCCCCTTTTTGACAATAATATCAAAGGGCTATACAAGCTATTTATAGAGAGACACCAAAATGAGAGAGAAAGTCTGAGTGTACCTTGAGAATAAGAGCAAGTGTCTTATCCCAATTATCTTGTAAAATTTTGCAAGATTGAAGAATCTAAACTTCTACTAAAAGTTGTATTAGGTGATTTGTAACAAAGAAGTTATTATCATGGACCAATGATTTTGAATGTGCAATGTGTTTTTTCATTATGTCCATAATTGGGAGGATCATGTTTTGTATATCTATCAGTATGGATCTTATCCTTGCCTCTTCTCTTAGAATTTTTGCCTTCATATCTGAAAGATATCTCACCTTAATGTGATGTGTTGATCTTGAACTAGGGTCAAGCTACAACCTTTGAGTGCTAGCTTTCATATCCTCATCAATCTTATTTAATTTCTCCTTAATTTCCTTAGTGAATATAGTAACATCACATAACTTTGCAAAAAGTGATGTTACATTAGTAAACAAATTTTCAAATATTTCCAAAATTGAAGATATTTCTACCTAATTTATTGCAATTTTCTCAAGCACCTTATGATCAAACTTCTTTTTTGCCTTCTCAATTAGTTTTTGTTGGCCAGTAGAATCTTATTGAGCTTGTGCATTGCCTCTTCTAACTATAGAAAAATATGTTGAGAGGAATCCACATCAACACTTATAGCCTTTTTAATGATGTTCATAGCACTCTCAATGATCTTGAATTCCTTATCTCTTTCTTCTCTTAAATACTTCTGCCTTTCCTTTTTCTCCAAGAGTTGACTAACCAGTCTCATTTCATCAACTGTAGTAGTATTAAAGTCTATCTTGGGAATCTCAATCTCATTGTCCAAGTCTATGTCTTCTTCAATTTCCTTGCCAATAATTAGAATTTTTAGAGGTTTCTTAGGTTTCGCTTTTGATAATACAACCTTGGATTTAGGAATAGAGACAATAGTTGAGATTGTAGGGCTAGCTGAGAAGACTTGAATTGGACCATTTGAAGGGATACTTTAGGAGTGCTAACTAAATCCAAAATTAAAATGCTTCCCAAAATTGATGTAAAAATTAGAGGAATGCTTGCTGAAGTATTTACATTGGGAGATCTTAGAGGTACAAAAATAGGTGCTATTAATTCTGAAGTAGAAAAAATTGTGGAACTGGATGTAGAACTTACTATACATGTTGATGAAGATGCTAACTCAGTATTTGAAGAAGATGGCTACATCTTGATAGATGAAGTGTTTGACACTTCCATTGATACCTAGAGCTGGGAAGTGGCAAGGGGTGATTGAGCTGCTAATGTAGCTATTGTGCTCACAACCACACTTGTTGAAGCTGTCTCCATTAAAGATATGGCAAATTTTTGCAAGGACTAAGGAAGAGAATCTATAACCTCTGCAACAATCCTCATAGGATTACTTTCTTCATCTTCTTGCTTGTCTTCCTCCTCCACTTCTTCCTCCTTTTCTTCTTCTCCATCCTTCATTAGATCTTTCATTTCCTCAACAATGACTATGACTAAAGGGGTGTTATCTTCTTCATCATCCTCTTCCTTGTCACTGTCAACATTTTTGATCTCTAATAGATCCTCTATAGGTTTATGTAGATGATAAAAATCTTTCAAAACATTAGTGGCATTCTTTACTATTGATTCCACATTTTTTGTTGGAATAAGGCATGTGTTGAAATTAAGAATCATCCTATTTTCATGTTCCTTCAACGCCTTTTGCACTTCTACCCCCATTAGGTTGGGTACCAACTATTTCTAAGTTTGGCCAAATATATCTTTAATAGTTTGGATGGTGTTGTACCATATGACTCTAATTTTATCAAGTAGTACTACAGGCAATTATTTAGAAAATTGTTCAAGAGAGAACTTCCATGTTCCTAGCTTCCCCATAATCAAATCCTCTATCTTGATTTGCTCTATATGAGTCCTTGTCTCATACTTCAATGCCTTGAAGTTGTTAATACATTCTCCAACCCTTAATTTTTTTAACCTCTCTTCATATGTTGGTGGAGGTATGTAAAACTCAACTTCACTATCATATTTTCTGCCTTTCCTCTTATATCTCCTAGTGAATATAGTAGTAGAGGGTTTAGGAGGCTTGGTGATGATTACCTTGCCTTTCTTTCAAACTAGCTCCTCCTCTCTTTTTTGTCCTTCTTCTTCATCATCAAGCTCTTCCTCTTCTTCTCCCTTACCCTCAATAAGCATGAGAGGTGCTTCTGTAGTTTTCAATTTTGCCACCCTCTTCTTACCTCTACTAAGAGCTTGATGAATTTTGACAACCAGATCAATTCTTCTTTTAGCCTCATCATATGTTCCAAAGATAGGAAACTTTGGATCAACTAAATCATTAACTAGGGCTTCAATAATCTCTCTAGTTTCATCAATGTTAACCTCATATGGAAGAGGTTTCACCCATGCCACTCTAGGTCTGACTACCTGGATATATACTTTACAATAGTCAACCATGAAACAAACATCATCTTTATAATCTTCTACAAGTTTGGGGGGAATTTGAAACCTATTGTTCATCTTCACTTTGAATACTTCAAAGTAGTTATCCATAACTCTTTCAAAATTCTTGCCCATTTCTGTTATGAATTCATTGATTTCATACAAAATGGGATTTTCTTTCCTCCATACAACCGAACCTTTAGATGGGAAATATTTTTGCACAAAAAACAAAAGACATGCCAGCAATGAACCAAATTTACATTGGTTGTTTTGGGTTGTCCTGATGTTGTCCATGTTTTTGTTCAATTGTTTCAATAGTGAATTTGATAGATCAAATTCTAGGTTTTTCTTCACAACCTTGTAAGCCAAATCTATAGCCTCACATGGCACACTATTCAACTAGTTAGAGCTGTAAATCTTGTGCACAATAATATGTATGCCAAACATTAGCTCCACATCAGTCACATTGTTAATCTTTAGACCTTTTCCATCCCACTTGGCTAGGGTTTTCTCCTAGAGTTCACCTCGACCTAGGGTTTTGGTGGTTTTCTTTTTGTTAAGCATTGGAAGACTCATGATCTTGTGAATCATCTTTCTGGTGATCAAAATGGGTTGTTCGAACCATAATTTCCCATTGTACACATCGCTTAGTATAGACCTAATCTAATTTACTTGGAAATTCCTTAGTAAATGTGGGATGTGGGTTAATCCTTTAGTTTCTAAGTGTTTGTGCTCTGGCTTTAAAGACCCATCTACACACATTTTTGCTAGGACACTATCCATTTCAAGAGGCCATATTTCTTGCACAATACATTTGAAATTATTGCATATTTCATTAATGAGGAGTATCTTGGGAGGAATTTGAAACTGAGCTCCATGAGGGTCGAGTGATTCTGCTACAGCTGCTACTAGCTTGAAATTTGGTGCCTTCCACTCCACACCTTTAACCAAAATCTTGGAACCTTTCTTTGACTTGCTACTGCTGTCACTTTTCGATGCCATGGCTTGTCGGTAAATGAAAAATTTCTACAAAGATCTTGCTGCAAATTTACTCAAAAAGACTTAGAAGCTCTACAAATCACTCTACTCTGTATATGCTAAAGTCACAATGAAGAATGAGGTCAAATTCTACCCTTTTTGATGAAAAATTTCCATTAATGCTTAGTTTCATAATGATAGAGTGTGTGATAGACTATCATGCACTGTCTGAGCTCAGTAAAAGTTTACAACTTGGCAAACAAAGCTTTATTACTCTCGAGCTTGCTCGATAGAGTCTATAACCAATCATGCTAGGTAGAGTCTGATCTAACTTGGTGAAATTTGAATTCCTGTGATCCCTTTGTATTTGAAATACTGATTGGATATTTTCACTTCCTTTCATTGGAACTACTTATGATATGTCTTTGACAATATAGTTCTAGTTCTTCCTTAAGAACTTAGTTGGAAATGATGGAGTCACCCACTTCTTGAATGAATTCACTACCATGATTTGAACTTGTTTCCTTGGTAGATTTAGGAATCTAGCACTGCCTAATCTATTTCTTGATGCTATTTTCTCTTAATTTCTTTTTATCCTCAAATTTTCCTATATTCATGCAATTTTTGGCTATATGACCAAGTTCAGTGCATGTGTAACATCTTATTATGGTATCCTTCTTTCTTGCCTTGCACTATTTATGCCAATGTGTCCATATTCTCTACAATAATGACATCTACACCAAGTATTGTAGTCCCAACAAAATATTTCCTTTACAAATTGTTTAGCTAGATTGAATGGTTTTGATCTACACTCAAATTCCCTATGAACTTGTTTCTTGCATTTGTCACATTTGCCCTCAATTTTTGGTTTTTCCTTGCATTCATTAGCCTTGTGACAATGCTGATTGCATTTGTAGCACTTTCCATTGCTCCAACATTTGTATGAAGTGTGATCTATCTTTCCATAGTGATTGCAAGTAGGTTTTTTATTCCTTTTCGCACCTTGTTTGGAAGATTCACCTTCTTCCTCATTGTATGTAAGTCCCATTTTACCTTTTTTCCTATGAAATTTTTCCTTATTTTTCTAATTCAATTGATTCATGTATGCTTGGGATTTTTTCATTCTCTCATTGACTTTTTTTTTCAGTGTTTAGGTCATTCTTCAATCTTTCATTGATTTACTTTTTAGATCTCAGCTCATTCCTTTTTCTTTCATTGATTTATCTTTCAAAATTTAGATCATTTCATATTTTTTCATTTTCTGCTTTAAGAATCCAAACTTCTTCATTTGCTTTAGAGATTTGATAAATAAGGTCTTCATGCTAAAGGGATTGATTTTGATCTTCATTGTTTCTTGCCTCCAATTCTTCTTTTTCCTTATTTCTTTTTTCCAAAATCTCACATAGTCTTCTTTTATTGAATTTCATGTTCTCTTTTAAGTTTCCTTACCTCTTCTTGCAGAGATCCATTCTTTTCTAGGAGTTCTTTGATTGCATTCTTTGCTTCATCTAAACTTCTTGAAGGGAAAAAGTCTTCAATATTTTCTTCAACATACTTAAGGTATTTCATTTGATTTGCAAGTTCCTTCCTTCTTTTTAGGGATTGAGAAATGTGCTCCTTTTCTTCTTTGAGTTGAACTATGGCCATCTCTAGATCTAGCTTTTCATTTTCAATTGCTTTGTAAAGTCTAAATATCTCCATTATCCTTTGATCTTTGCTCAAGCTATTAAAATTTATCCTGAGAACCACAAAGCTCTAATACTAATTGTTGAAAATATTATAGACTTGATAAGTTATTGAGAGGGGAGGGGTGAACTAGTAACTTCAAAAAATTTCATTAATTTATCACTTAACAATATAAATCATTCACCATTGATTAATCCACTTTATTGCATGCATAAGAAACTGAAGGATAAACATTCATAACACATGAAACATAGAATTTTGGTGACCTAGAAACCTTCAAATAGAAAGTAAAACTTGGGTGGGGATGATACCCACAAAACTTCACTATTACAAGATAAAGTTGGCTTGTTAAGGCTTACGTTGGCCACTTCTGGTGACTTTCCCTATTAGGAGAAAATAGAACTACTAGGTCCACCTATTAGAGGATTTACAAATATACAATGAAGTATGCACTTTGTTAGGAGATTTAAGCAAAGATTGTTAAGTCTACCTTGTTAAGGGAATTAGAATTGATTCACCTATGAGGATGAAACAGAGGATCTCACTACAACTTGATTTTTTGATTAGATCCTTGAAGTACTGATCACCTCATGTGATAGATTAAATTTTTTTCTTCTATATTTACCTTGCTATATTCCTTATTCTACCACTGATACTCATTTGCATGCATTCATTCCTTATACATTTATTACATTATATATTGGTATAATACAATACATCACATATATATACCATTCTAATTCTTACAATTACAAGGTCGGCTAAAACACAAGTAAACAAAATATTACTAAGTCATCCTAGTCGTAGATAACTCCAATTTTGTAAGTTGACTTTGTGACCTTCTAATACTTGGCATCCACTTCATTACTCGGCATCATCATGCACTGAGTAGAAGTAGAGGCTCGGTCCATACTAATGACACAACGTAACTAATGCTCAATAAGTACTGGAAACTGAATGATGAGCTTGGTAACCACACATAATTGAGTAAGTGTTTTCACTAATGGAAAACTTAACTTCATGCCAACATAGTTATCTAACAATATCTAACCCCCAAATTTCATTTAATGCCCCCAACTAATCTATAACTATCCATTAATGAATTTCAATAAAAAATGAAAAATGTGTGATAAATTTGTAAAAGTTCTCATGACAACTTTTGACAAACTTTTACAATTCTCTTCCAAATGACTCAAAACATAGCATAATGATAAAAAATAATCATTGATTATTATAATTACCCTAAAAATAGGTAAAATGAAATAAAAAATTAAAAAAAAAACTTTTCCTCACTAAGGTATATTAGGCCCAAATGGTGCTCTTTCACCATTCATCCCTTGCAATTTCTTGAAAAATTCTTTTTGATCGTTATGTGGTGTAACACCTTCTCTATATTTGATCATTCCCTCAAAATAGAATAATAATTGATGCAAGAAGTTTCTCATAATTTTTCTTTCTATTCTTAAATCAAACTATTGTAAGGAAACTCAGGTGCAAAAATAACTTCCTACACTAATCTCTTAAGAGAAGTATGGTGCAAATCCTATTAAAATCTTTTACACTTACAGATTCAATATCATGTAAACAACAATATTTCAGCAAAGCAAGCATAAATAAAATAGATAGAGAAAGAAACACATAACACAAAGATTTTCCAGTGGGGAAAAACCTTTCAGTAAAACAACCCCACCCCTCCAGAATTGCACGATGTATTATCTTTAACACAAGGTTACAATACACTTGCAATGCAAGTTTAGCAACAATAACAGAAGACTCCAGTAGCAACTCAAAGTACCAACAATACACTATCTCCCATACCACCTCTTCGCAACCCTAAAAATGCTTATAACATGCACTTCAGTTTAGGATTACTCCTAAAGGTAACCGTATTAGGGTTTTACCATTCTCCGAGAAAATAGGAACCCTAAATTTTTTTCCACTATTGGGGTAGAGTGTATAGTACTCAAATTTATCAGTTTCCACATGTCTTCTCTTTTCATTGAATCTTTCTGACATAGCTCTTACATGTCATAGGAATCCATCATAACCATTTTAGCGATGATCTCCTTATACACAATTCAAGATGCCAACACATCAACATTATTTGCAAGAAATACATATTACAAAACAAATAATAAGAATAGGAATTATCCAAGGTTGAGACACCTTATTCCTAACAACTATTTTATTAAAAAAGGTTCATATTCAATAGTCACTTTCTGAAGCAAGAGATTGTCCATCAACTTACTTTTTACTCATTTATCTTGTTCCTCATTTACAAATTCATCCTCAAATTACTTAATCATTTCAATTTTCACTTCTATATAAATTTTATCCATAGAAATATTAGACTAAAAAATATCTCACAGAGAATAGATTTTACCTCTCTTTACTTCTTGACTAAAATTGACATTCTACCCTTCTATAATGTATATATAGTATTGGAACTTACATAAGAATATATTAGTAAATAATTTTTTCTTCTCTCATATAATTATAAACTAGAATCTATTACCACTTTAGGAAGACAAAAGGTATGCACTACAGTTGGGTAAGTTTTAACAATTTGATTCCTTCCAAATTGGATAAGGTGCAACTCCCTGGGTAGATTTTTGGTGAATCTCTAATCTAAATAAATAAGTTCACTTTTTACTTGAAAGTAAAAATGTTTAAATTAATATTAATATATAAGGGGATTTTATAAGATATTTTAAGAATAACAAGAAGAGAAACAAAATATGAAAGTCCTCAAATTCTCACAAATTGCTAATTACATATGGATTTTTTATGACATATAATCATCAATTTTCAACACTCGTGAACATAATAATATAGCATATGATGTTGAAATAAAAATTCAAAAAAAAAATTTGTAAATATTAATTCAAATATTTAAATCCTCCCATAAGATCAAATTATATATCAAAATTCAAATTTTGAAATAAACAATTCAAAACATATATGAGATCTAAGTTCAACGGTCTGTGCAAAAGATCAAAACTAACTACTAAAACACTAAGATGTGTCTTTCCGCTATATTTTTATAATATTTAACCTACTTTAAGTTAAAGATTTATATTTTTGAATTGTCAAGAGGTGTCCCTGAAAACCCGATCTCCTAGTAGTTAACAAACAAGTTTTAATAACTAAGAAAATATTTATAGGACATATGCCCCAAGAGTTCAAACTTTCTTAAAAAATTAAAACTAAGTGGGGGTACCACATTCTATTTCTTTGTCCTTTTCATCTTTTTCTAATTCATCACATGTGAATTTTCATCCCTGAAAGGCACCCACATGATCCTGCAAAATATTTTAGTCAAGGTTTTTTAGACTCAACAATTGCTTCATCCATGAATCTTTATCTCGTTTCATCCTCACAATTTTTCCAACACAATTACGTAGGTGAAGCATACGCAAAGATATATGGATTCCACTTGGGGGACCTTTGTGAAGTCCACTTATATAGTATTAACATCATCTTTTCTGGCCTTCATGTCAACCTTGACTATCTTCACCATTTTTTCTAAATCATTGTTCCATTATTCATATTGTTAAAAACCATTTGGATTAATTATATTTTTGTCCTTAATAAGGATATACATTTTTTTTTCTCTCACAACAGTTTGGGCTCTTACAATTGTAGACTTATATATTAAGAACCTCCAATTCATATTATTTTTTTATCATGTGTAACATGGTTGCATGGACAAATTTTAGGGGGTTCTCTATCAGAAACCTCAACATGCGATCATCTTCTATTTTAAAAACTTGGATGATTATTGTAATCTATATAGGTCCATCAACCTCCCAAATTTGTACATAGGTATGAACCTCACCTAGTATATTTTTCACATCCTTGAGGACCACATTAGACACTTGGATGAATTTCATTTTTTCTTGAATCATACCATCCATCTAGTCATCTGTTGTAGCTATCACGAGCTTCCCCTTTTGTAGTTTGTTCAATAGCCTCTTTCTATCAAGGGAGTTTGGATCCAAAGTTTATATTGGTTTTATGAAATATGATGCTCACTACCCTCAGATGAAATCAACATATTTGGGCATGGAATTTATTATTTACTTGAGTTCTCTAATTTCTTTAACATTTTGTTGTGACTACATGATCATATATTGAGTTTAATGTTCCAACCAAGTTTCTTTGATATCTCTATTTAGCACTACCAAGTTTACTTTAGTCATCTCAAAATTGTTGACATCTATTCCAATTCATCCTTCTTTAGGTTTATAAATAGATACTTCTACTATGACTTTTCTAGTTTTTCAATCTATAACAATCCTTGTTGTTTCATTCTATTAGGTATGGGAAGTATTGTCTAAGACATAGTTACCATGTAACGAAGTGGTATAGATATGAAAATTGGGCTACATTTTTTGGCAATAAATTAGTAAGACAATTCAGCACAGTTGATGAACCTTCTCTATTGTCTATATCTCTAGTTGAGGTCACCATTTCATCTACCACTTGGACAATATTGTCTGTCTATCCTTGAACCTATTATTCATCATTCACAGATACAACAATATATTCTTTGTCTTTCTTTTGATTAGCATTACCAATTTCCTAAGTTGCTAATTTTATTTTTTTCTTCTAAGACTTGGTCTTGGACCTAGTACTTTGCACTAAAGGTTTTTCTTTCAAAATATTTAGAAATTGATTCACTTGAATGTATCTTTCTACATGCATGACGAATCAATGTAATTGTGTTAGAAACAAGAAAATATTATGTATTTTTATCTATGTTTTCTTACTAGTTTACCTATATATTCTCTTTTAACTATTCCTTATTTTACTTGGATATAGATTGGTTCTATGAATAAAAACATCTACTTCATATTGAGACCAAACTATAGGACAAAAAGTTATTCCCTAGAGGCTCAGATAACTTTCTTCAACAAAATCAAAATTGTCATCCTTTACTTCATCAATTTTAATCCTCAACTAGAGCGAGGTGACTTGAGACAATAGGAACCACAAGAAACTTAATTGTTGTAGAATTATTTTCATACAACTTTGCAATGTTTTCATAAAATATTTCATCATCTTTTCTTTCATAAAATTAAATGGCATTGATTGTGTCGAGAATAAATGAGTACTTCTAAGTTCCTTTTAGTTGAAAATATCACTATCCTCATATATAATATTTTCATCTTTCTTCGACCCTTTTCTCCTGATGGCTGCCATAAATCCTTCTAATTGAGATAGTCCTCCATTTTTATTTTTCATAACTAAAATTTCTACCCATTAAACTTTTCAACCTTAAGATTAGTCTCATGTTTCATTGTCCACACTCAACTATTAGACTCTCACTCAAACACAAGACTTTTTTGTAGAGGATAACTAAAAATAAGCTGAGCTTGATATTGATTTTTTGGATTCGAGAGACAAGAGTAAAAATTACATGAAAATATAAATAATATTATAAAATAATAATGAACATATAAGGCAACACAAGATACAATATTTTAACATGGTTCATTGAGTCCTTGGGCTACATCCACTGAATAATGACTCCAGTATTCTTATTATCTAGTTATTTTAACATAATCATAATATTAAGTCCTGCACAACTCAATATGATTGCAAGAAGTCACTAAATCATCATAAATCATAAAATATTTAACCCTAAATCATCTTATCCAAGATTTTAAATTTCCCCTTACAAAATTAGGGTTAAAATAAGTCATCCAATAAGAAATGACTAAACCCACTCCTTGACCCCACCTAGAGTGTCTCTCCAGAACCATAGAAGGGTCATTTCCACTTGACACATAGCATGGAAACAATGCCCCCAATCCATAATAAAATAATAGGGTCAAAATTGCAATAAATTAAGTAAGGAAAAAATAAACCAGTGAGGTTTATAAGGATTCACATAACAATATTTGACTAGGTATTTTTATAGGGTGACATTAATACTAGATTCAACATCATCATTTTCTTGTGTATTTTGTAGTTTTTTTTAGGTTCATTTTTGTTTTTGTTTGTGAAATCCATACCATAGTACTTGTTAACTAAACTTTTTGGTTTAAATATGATGTTGAAATATGTAAAGATAATTTTAATAGTTATTCTACTAATGTAAGACATAATATATTATGTTAATGTACATGACTTGTAGGGTATGATGCTAGTACTTATTAAACTCACTTGTATTCCAAATTTATTGTCACATATATAGTTTTTGATAAGATAAATAGGTTTTACAGGGACCCTAAAACCCAAAAGTAACTATAGTGACATGGCTGATAATAAGCAATAAAATCCCAGCCAGATAAAAACAAATCTAATTGCTAATAATAAGCACAAGACCTAGCTAAAAACAAAGGCCAATGGAAAGGCTAGAAAAAAAACCTATCTTTTAATAGAACAAGAAAAAGCTACATCCAAAAGCCAAAAAAGATACAAAAAAAAAAAACAAAAAGATAGAACAAGAGTGCTACTCTTCATTCTTCCTCTCTAGCTCTTGCATCAGCTAGGTAGCCTCCCAGGCCTTGTGGTTCTCCTCAGACATCTGCTCTTGGGTCTTGTGTGCATCTTGGTCCAAACTGGTGTAGGTGATTGTTGTCACTTAGGTTTTCACCCTTGTCCAAGGCCTATGCGCGAGGACAACCTAGTGAAACATGGAAACAACCTCCAAGCTATGGGACTTGAACTACAAGGTTGAGTCTCTGGAGAAGGCCGGCTTCCTCTTACTGTCAGGGCACACCTATCTATTCTCAGAAGGGAAAGGGAGAAAGAGAGCATTAAAGAAAATCTACCTAGTCTAATCTAAGGCGGTGATGCACCAAAACAGAGTGTTCAGACTCATTTCTACCCATATATGCACTACAGAACTAGGGTAACATCCAAAGTCATACATTCATTCGGACTTATATCGACCAACAACCATATACAGATCAGGAAACCAACTGAATAACACCAAGAACAAAAGATGTCACTTGTATATTATTCAATAGGCCCAAGATAGATATAGTATGCAGACCACTGATCTCAACAATACATCAATGAGAGGTAAAACGATACACATACACGTTGATGGCTAAAAGAGATGATACATGATGCTTATCTAGCTCAGAGACAAAGGGATTTTTTTTTTTTTACTGCAAGTCTGCAAGTAGCAGCCGAGAAAATCAGGAAAGAGTCGACCCTTACAAAATGTACAAAACCTGCCTTTATAGTTGAGGCATAACTGAGATCTTTTTGGCTGTAATGACCCTGCAACTACCTGCCATTGAGTACCATAGAAGATAATCATGGAAAAAATCTCTAGAAAATTTGATCTCTTTTGCCAATAATGTCCTGAGAAGACTGAAAACGGTGCCATAACTGCGCTCCGACCTAGTAGATGGATCAACGGGTGGGTGGAGTGTCATTCTATATTTTACATTTACTCTAGTAGGTCGAGATTGATCATGGAGATCAGATCGCACGACAAAATCGATTATCCTCGCCTCCTAGTTCATTAATCCGTCAAGGTCGAAAGGTCAACCGGGCTCCCTATGCGTCAACTAGGCCACGCGGGCCAATTGCATTTCTTTATTTCACCACCTGGAGGTCCTCCCGCGGTCGACCACCCTTCATTGGACTAACTACGCCACCCTAAATACTATCATGATGGTGACGGTTACACTAACCGCCAACCACTATCCTAGACTGCACCGATAGGACGCGTATCGACAAGGCGTTGTGTCGCCAACATAACCCTCGCACATCTCCGCCATAGCGCAATGGCACCTACCGTCGATCGACCTCAATCAAACGATCATGGAGACTTGTCATTTTGCAACCTCTTCCCTTGTAAATCACTGGGCCCGCAGCACATGTGCCACTTCCCCATTGGTCTGACGATCACTTAGTCCTTACTACGCCAGCTGTATGAAACATGGTTCCACCAGGACACATGGCGCACGGGCGCTAACTCGCTATCATAAAATTCACGTAGTTTCTCCATGGCGAGGTAGCATCTGCCGCTAATCCCGTTAGATCTAACGGTGTAGAACCCACCTCTGCAACGTGCTGGTTGCGTCAAGAAACTGGTCCCACGACATGTCCGTGCCCCGACCTGGTATATGTGGCAATTCCTAATTCACCGTGGACCCTCCAATCCGCGATTGGGCCCATCTTGTTTGGCACCACCTCAGCGACGCATCCTGGTGAGACTTGACCCCACTGACACGTGGCAAAAGGGTGCCAAGTCGCTATGCTAAAAAACCCGTAGCTTCGCCATGGCGAGATGGCGCCTGCCATCGATCCTTTCCAATCTGACAGTCACAAAACTCTCCCTCCTGCGACCCTCCTACGACCCTCCTTTTCTCGTGATTCTCCAGGACTGTTGATACGTGGCATCTCCTTGTTGGTCTATTGGTCACTTAAATCTAACTGCACCAACAACATAGAATGTGGCCCCACCAGGACACGTGGTGCACAAGCGCTATGTCGCCGATGTTAGCTATCGAGCAGTTCTCAATAGCGAGATAGTGCCAGTCGTAGATCCCTACGAATCCGATGATCGTGAAGACTCGACATTCGTGCTGAGACTACTAGGCCTGTTGTATGCTATGCACTGACTCATACACATGGCACTTCCCTATTTGGTTTGATGAAGACTAGCTGGAAACCCAAGACCTAATCTGCAGAGCGACCACATGTCAGCTAGGTGCCATGTCGCTATGTAGAAATCGAGACCAAATTCCCATAGCGCCATAGTGCCCACTGACAGCGGGCTGACAAATTGCGTTGTAGAGTACCAATAGGACCCATCTGCTTGATCCTTCCTCGCCACAGTGAACTTTCCATTTGGGCACTATGTCGCCATCGGAAAATGCATTGGTTTTCTGTTGGTGCCATGGTGCCTCATTATTTTTTGAAACCTCTGGGTTGTGAAACCTATTTGCCCATTGCCATGAAGCTTTCGACCTGTCGTACTTTGCGATCTACGACCGAACTCTGAATGACACCTGGCAATCCTTGGTAAGACCTGGCCCATGTCGATCCATGTGGTGGATGGTTGCCATGTCGCTATGATAAAATTTGCACATCTTCGCCATAGCGAGATGGCGCCATCTGTTGATGCGACCAAATCCAACGCTCGTGAGGACTCATCGTTCCTAATGCTTCCGCCCTCCATGTCGATACACCTGGCATTGCTTTGAGACAAGGCCCCACCTGACACGCATCACTAGGGCATGATGTCACTGTCATAACCCTCGCGCAACTCCTCCATAGCGTGATGGCGCTTACCACTGATCCAAGCTGATCCGACGGTGGTGAACGTAAGCCCCGACTGTGTTAGCCATGCCGATAGGAACTCTGACCTGGCACACGTGGTTTCTCTTGATTTGTCGCCAGAACACCTGATCACGTCGGTCATTGAAACTTTTTTTTGTGACTATTTTCGTCGGGCGCTATGTCGCTATGAAGATTTTCTAGCTGATATGCGATAGCAACATAGAGGACAAGGCACTGTGGAACTTTTCTGACCCGCCGAATGCTGGACCCACCTCTGCAACGTGTCCTTAGGGCGTCATCGCGCTATCATAAATATCGTGCATTTTCTTTATAGCGCGATGGCGCCAACCGTCGATCTGATCAGATCTGACGGCCAAAAACTTGCAGGTTGTAACATTAAAACACTTACTCTAAGACTAACTGTTGCACGAGCCACGCATTCAAATTTAAATCCTTGGTGGTAAAACTAGAGGTAACACTTCTGGCGACTCGCAAGGGGCATGAGCCTGCTCAATGCATGACTAGTGCCTGAGAATGATCCATTGGGCCACAGAGTCAGAAAAGAGGGCCTAGAAGGTACAAAACCAAGAACTGTAAGAAACCCTAACCCTTAATGAGGAAATCAAAACATTAAAAAACCATTGAACTCTGGCTCCGTCCCTGCGACTTGGAAACAAAAATAGGACCTCCTCAGCAACCTGAGACTTGTCAAAACTTTGAGAACTGGCGACTCAAGAAGTGAGCCATGTGCATGCACACTTATTGTAAAATAGGAACAAAAAGAAGCAACTAAACTAACTATGTACATGGATTCACAACTTTCAGAAACAGGGCTTCAAATGGATCCCATTGACTGAAATTGGCAGAATTTCACCAGTTGGCTTGCTTAGCTGGAACGCATTGGCCTGTTTGCAACTAGAGATCAGATAAGGTCCACTCCATAGTGGATCAAATTTGGAGTGCCTTCCTGGTTTTGCTCTATCTGAGTCCCACTTGAGAACTAAATATCCTTCTCTGAAGATTCTGGCCCTTGCCTTCTTATCAAAACTCTTCTTTATCTGCTGTTGGTGTATCTCCAGGGTTTGCATAGCTTTGTTTCTCTTTTCTTCTAGTTCAATCAACTCTGCCATTCTCACTAACATGGGACTATTTTCAACCAATTCCAGCTGATGAGCCAACTCCAAGGATGGGAATTCAAATGAGATTGGAAGTCTGGCCTCCCTACCATATACCAGCACAAAAGGTGAATTCCCAATAGATCTCTTGGATGTTATCCTATCATCCCACAGAGCAGTCCTTAATTTTTTATGCCAGACCCTCTAATTGTTTTCTATCATTCTCCTTATGATTTTGATTAGATTCTTATTGGAGGATTCAGCCAAACTATTACCCTGCAGGTAGTAATTTGATGATGTGCTCAGATAGATATTGTGACTCATTGCCCATGCATAAATCTGGGTTCCAACAAAAGATTTGGCATTATCTGAGATGATAGTAGAAGGAGCTCCAAACCTAGATACAATTCCATCAAGGAATTCAACAACTGATGGCTCTGTAGCATCCTTCAAGGCAACTGCCTTTGTCCACCTAGTGAAATAATCGGTAGCAGCCAAGATCCATTTATGACCTACACTAGATGGAGGATTAATGGGGGCTATAAAATCCAACCCCCACTGGGTGAAGGGCTGATCCACCTGAATGGGGTGAAGAGGAAGAGCTGCAAGTCTTTGTTTACCTGAGAAAAAGGCACATTTCTCACATTTTCTCACATACCTATAACAATCATGGAATAGAGATGACCAGTAATATCCAGCCCTCATGATCTTCATGGCGATTGTTCTTGCAGAGAAGTGGCCACCATCAGGGCCATCATGAAGTTCTTTAATCATCCTCTCAACCTGATCTTATTCAATACATCTCAACAGGGTCCCATTAAAATCCCTCCTGAATAGGGTATCATCAATCACAACATAGGGAATGGATTGCAGTCTATATTGTCTTCTTTTAGTTCTGTCCAATCCCTGAGGGTATCCATTCCCTGATAAAAAGTTCCTCATGTCATCCATCCAGCTCCTTGGGGCATTAACATTTCTTTCCTCCTGCTGCTCTGCAATTACCATAGCAGCCCCTTCATCTAAATCCTGACCTGATAACATTTCCTTGCATAATCCTCTCCCTCTTACCAACTTGGTAATTTGAATATCAACATCATATTCCATTACCCTAGCGATCCATCTATCTCTCTTTTCACTGATATCCTTGCTTAACAGGAAGTCTTTTACACTCACATGGGGTACCAACAAATGGATCCTATTATGGGACAAGAGGTGTCTAAATTTCTTCAAGGCTCTAATGACTGCAAGGGCTTGCTTCTCAAAAAAGCTATACTTATCTTCATACTCCTTGAGTCCTTCACTAAAGAAGGTTATGGGCTGCTCCTCATTCTTGTCATTTGTCCGAGTCAAGATAGCAGAAACACTTGACTCACCACCTAAAGCGTAGAGGATGAAATCTTTCTCAAAATTTGGGTTCATGAGAGTGGGGGCTGAGGCTATGGCTGCCTTAATTTCTTCAAAACTCTCCTTCCCCTCCTTGGTCCATGAGAAGACCATATCTTTCTTAAGCATGGTTGTGAGGGGTTTCACCATGATGGAAAGATTAGGAATAAACCTTCTTAAAAAATTTATCCTACCAAGGAAACTTTGCAGCCCTTTCTTGTGTTTAGGGAGGGGAAGGGCAAGTATGGCTTTTGTCCTTTCTGGATCAATGGTCAACCCATCCTTAGATACAATGTGTCCCAGTAATTTTCCTTGGATTGTAGCAAAGACACACTTGGATGGGTTGAGGGAAACCCCAAACTCTCTACATCTTAGAAATACCTGTTTCAAATGATCAAGGTGATCTTTTACATTCTTGGAATATACAGTTATATCATCAAGGTATACTAAGACAAACTTGTCGATTAATCTTTTGAAAGCTACCTCCATTGCCTTTTGGAATGTGGCACCTGCATTTGTTAGTCCAAATGGCATCTTGCAGTAAGCATAGGTGCCCCATTTAGTAGTAAATGTTGTCTTATATCTGTCAGATTCTTTAACCAACACTTGGTTATAACCAGAAAATCCATCAAGAAAAGAGAACCTCCTTGACCCACTAACCTTGGACAGAATTTGCTCCATAGAAGGGAGAGGATGGTGATCCTTAAGGGAAGCCCGATTAAGATCCCTAAAGTCCACACACAATCTAATTTCTCCATTCTTCTTCCTTACAGGGACAAGGTTAGCCACCCATGATGAGTGTTTGATAGGAAAAATTATGTTAGCTTCAATCAACTTGGATAGTTCCTTCCTCATTAAGGGTTCAATCTTGGGATTCACTAGCCTCTATTTTTGCCTTACTAGTTTGACCCTATCAACTAGATCTATGGTATGCTGAAACAAACTAGGGTCAAATCCCTTTAATTCATCATATGACCAAGCAAACACATCATTAAATTCTTGACATAGATCAATGAAATTTTCTTGCTCAGCCTCAGAACATACCTTCCCCATGTTAAGAGATTTTCCATTAGCAATAGTAACTGGAGCATGATCATCCTTTTCTGTAGCTAGATTTATTCCTTTGCCTCTTGTCTGATCATCAAGATTAAAGACACTCTCCAAGGTAATGAGACCCTTGGGCAACTTGTTGGAACTGAGGTGAATGATCTGATCACCATACTGATCTTGTAGTCTTGACTGATTTCTTTCTGAAAATTCCGCTTCATTCTGCAAGAAACTCACAATCTGCTCATCGGACTCAAACACCTGCCAATGAGTATTATTATTAGGAACAACAGGCCTTACTACCACCCTTATTTGTTGCATCCTCTCTTCCTCGAGATTTCCTGGCACATCATAAGAGGCACCCACTGCTGCAAGTCTATCAACATATTTGTTTTCTTTCCTAGGAATGCTTTGGATATTAAATGCTTTGAAACCCTCAAGAAAATCCCAGACTCTGTGTTTGTAAGACTTGAGCAGGCCATTTTTGGTGATATTCTGATTTCTCACTTGGTTCACTACCAACTCACTATCTCCATATACTTTCAAGGCTTGAATTCCCCTCTTTTGGGCAAGTAGGAGACCTTGGATCAAGGATTCATACTCGGCAACATTATTGGTACAACTGAATTGGAGCCTAAAAGAGAAGTAGTATCTTATTTGTGCAGGAGAGATCAACATAACACTGGCCCCTGCTCCATTTCTATTCCTTGAGCCATCAAAGTACATATTCCATATTCCACTCATGTCATCATTAGCTCCAACAAGATCAAGAACCTGAGTCTCCTTCTCTATTATGCAATATGTACTAAGGCCTGTCTCAAGAGTTTCTGACATAGGCTCAAACTGACATGTATTTGCCCACTCATCTAAGAAGAAATCAGGAATCTCTACTATTGAGGTGGCAGGCTCATTTACTATGTCATTTTCATCCATCCCCAAAATGGAGCAATTCATATTAATGAAGTTGGGGGTGTAGGGTTCAGTGTGATGAAGGGCTTGAGGTTCTGCTCTAATTGAAGCGTTGGCCCCATATCTGGTCTTAAATGACATATAAGACCAATCAACAGATATGAATCCACCTATTTGGGTAGTGAAGTCTCTTGAAAGACAGATGGAAAAATAGGGCTTGACTTTAGCAACAAATATGTCTTGAATCACAGTACAACCAGGGCATGCATGTAGGGCCATTTCCACATTCCTAAGGATGCCTATAGTTTTGACAGTACTCCCATCTAGTTATAACACATCCCTAATAATGGGCTCATATTTCATTCCTAAAGCATTAGCAACACACCTAGGCATTACTGAGCTACTAGCCCCTGAATCTATCATGCAATTATGGACTAACTTGCCCCCTATAATCAGAGAAACATAGAATGGAGGAGGTCTAACCTTTTTATTTGTCTCCACGTCACCTGATGGTTGTACTAAACTAGTGTCACCCTCCATGGTAGATGACTGATCTTTGGGCTCAATCTTTTCCAATTCTTGCTGCAGCATTATTTTCTGGATTGGTATGGTGGCAACTGCATCCCACATGGAAATGCTTACATTGGTTTTCTTCATTTGCTCTACCACACTCAAGGGTGCATTAGGAATTTTGGCAGAAACTTTAGGAGCTGTACCCATGAGAGGCCGAGATGAAGCAACATAGGGATCACTTGCATCCTCCTTTCTTGGACCTTGCCTTTGCTGTTGTGAAGTGTTTGTCTGCTCATTTGCTTTTTGTGTATGAGGTATAACACTTGAAGTTGAGGCCTGCTCAAGAGAAAGGGGGGCAGTATGTTCCATAGCTCTCTTCTTCCTTCTTGTTTTATGAGCAACAGAATCATGGTTTACATTACAATGCTCCTCCATCTAGTGATTAATAAAAGAGCAATCACCTTGCCTCTGAACATATGAGGCCTCCTTGGGATGTTCTTCCTTGTGTGATTGCTTTACTGCGGACTCCTGGACAGTTAGGGCCTAATAAGATTCTACTTTCTGACATAGGCAGTAGGTATAAGAATAGTTACATGAAGGACAGAAGTCTTGATCTTGGGCTAAGTTATTTTGAGGAACTAAAGCTCTACTCTGATTTGAGCTTGAAGCACCAGCATGACTATTTTTCCTATTCTGATCAAAAGAGCTATCCCAATGATTAGGAGGCTTACCACCACTTAGAGCCTGATGTTGTAATTGGGGGGGCTTGCCACTTTGGGCTTGCTGCCTTTCTAAGGCCAACACCTTGTTACTCATTTTTTGTATTAGAGAAAAACTATCCTCTAATCTCTTCCCTTGGTCCTTCAACTCCTTCCCCTGCTCTTGCAATTTTTTATCCAGAGTCCTCTCTCTTTTATCTGTATTCAACACTAGACCTTGGAGCATTTCCTTGAGTTCCTCTATTCCATTTGAGGATGTGGAAGCTTGGGGAACTGGAGTAAGGGCTTGTGATGTAGAAATTGTAGGAAGAGGGGCTATTGCTGGTTGGTGGTTGGGAACATCAGGAAAGAAAGGCATAGGAGGCCTTGGAGCCAACTTCCCACCTTGTATTAGGATATTCTCAGCTTTTATAGCTGTCTCATAAGCATTCGGTAATGTATCTCCTCCCATAGTTTGGATTGTGGTGGCAATGTCACTGTTGAAAGCTCTAAGGTAATGCAAGAAGGCATTACCAAGGGTAGGTTTCACTATAGTAGGTATTCTATCCCATGTCTTTTGGAATCTGTAATTAAAATCAGTCATACATTCATGAGGGGCTCTTTTTATTGTAGTCAGCTACTCTAGTAGTGACAAATGGTCACTCTTATCCTCAAAATGTTTGCATAATCCTGCTCCTAGTCCATCCCAATCAGTTATGGAACCATGAGCTAAGCCTCTATACCACTGTAATGCTTTTCCTTTCAAAGATGAGGCTAGAAGTCTGACGGCAACATCATCTTCTGTAATACCATGAATATTGCAGACATTCGCTACCTCTTGGATATGCTCTAGAGGGGAAATAGAAGTTTCACCAGTAAAATTAGGTATACTTTTTAGTCCATATACTGGTATATCATGTCTTTGGGCTAACAATAGAGGACTTCCACCATTAAAGGTGGCAAAAGCATGAACTCTTGGCTGTGCCATATAAACAAGTGTTCTATTGATGAGTGTTGATGGCAATCTAGGCTGAATTCGAATAGTAGGGGGAGTAGAAACAGATCTCTCAGGTATATCAACTATTATTCTACCCCTAACTGGTGATAATGAAGTTCTAGTCCTTCTTCTCCTAGGATTTGAAAGAGAAAGCTCTTGATATTGAAATTTACCTCTAGAAGACGCCCTTGCTTCAGTCCTGGGCATGAATTACTGCAAACTTGGTCTGGAACCAGACCTTTTGATGTTTAGAGTCGCCAAGTACTTGAAGGATTAGCCTCTTGAAGGCTTGAAAACTGAAGCCAACACTACTTCTTCAGCATTTGTCTCTAGAATTCTTTCTTCTTGACACCAGTAGACCTGAAATCTTCTGATATGAGTCCCACCGGGTGTGCCAAAAACTATTGTCACTTAGGTTTGCACCCTTGTCCAAGGCCTATGCGCGAGGACAACCTAGTGAAACATGGAAACAACCTCCAAGCTGTGGGACTTGAGCTACGAGGTTGAGTCTCCAGAGAAGACTGGCTTCCTCTTACTGTTAGGGCGCACCTATCTATTGTTAGAAGGGAAAGGGAGAAAGAGAGCATTAAAGCAAATCTAACTAGTCTAATCTAAGGCGGTGATGCATCAAAACAGAGTGTTCAGACTCATTTCTGCCCATATATGCACTACAGAACTAGGGTAACATCCAAAGTCATACATTCATTCAGACTTATATCGACCTACAACCACATACAGATCAGGAAACCAACTGAATAACACCAGGAATAGAAGATTTCACTTGTATATTATTCAATAGGCCCAAGATAGATACAGTATGCAGACCACTGATCTCAACAATGCATCAATGAGAGGTAAAATGATACACATACACGTTGATGGCTAAAAGAGATGATACAGGATGCTTATCTAGCTCAGAGACAAAGGGATTTTTTATTTATTTTTACTGCAAGTCTGCAAGCAGCAGTCGAGAAAATTAGGAAAGAGTCGACCCTTACAAAATGTACAAAATCTGCCTTTATAGTTGAGGCATAACTGAGATCTTTTTGGCTGTAATGACCTTGCAACTACCTGCCATTGAGTAACATAGAAGACAATCATGGAAAAAATCTCCAGAAAATTTGATCTCTTTTGCCAATAATGTCCTGAGAAGAATGAAAATGGTGCCATAACTGCACTCCGACCTGGTAGATGGATCAACGGGTGGGTGGAGTGTCATTCTGTGTTTTACATTTACTTTGGTAGGTCGAAATTGATCATGGAGATCAAATCGCACGACAAAATCAATTATCCTCACCTCGTGGTTCATGAATCCGTCAAGGTCAAAAGGTCAACCGGGGCTCCCTATGCGTAAACTAGGCCGTGCAGGCCAATTTCATTTCTTTATTTTGCCACTTGGAGGTCCTCTCGCGGTCAACCACCCTTTATTGGACTAATCGTGCCACCCTGAATACTATCATGATGGTGATGGTTACACTAACCGCCAACCGCCATCCTAGACTGCGCTGACAGGACGCATGTCAACAAGGTGTTGTGTCACCAACATAACCCTCGCACATCTCCGCCATAGCGCGATGGCGCCTATCGTCGATCAGCCTCGATCCAACGATCATGGAGACTCGTCATTTTGTAACCTCTTCCCTTGAAAATCACTGGGCCCGTGGCACATGTGGCACTTCCCCATTGGTTTGATGATCGCTTAGTCCTTACTACACCAGCTGTATGAAACATGGTTCCACCAGGACACGTGGCGCACAGGCGCTAACTCACTATCATAAAATTCACGCAGTTTCTCCATGGCGAGATAGCGCCTACCGCTAATCCCTGTAGATCTGACGGTGTAGAACCCACCTCTGCAACGTGCTAGTTGTGTCAAGAAACTGTTCCAACGACATGTCTGTGCTCTGACCTAGCATATGTGGCAATTCCCGATTAGCCGTGGACCCTCCAATCAGCGACTGGGCCCATCCTGTTTGGCACCACCTTAGCGACGCATCCTAGCAAGACTTGACCCCACTAACATGTGGCAAAAGGGCACCAAGTTGCTATGCTAAAAAACCCGTAGCTTTGCCATGGCAAAATGGCGCCTGTTGTCGATCCTTTCTAATCCGACAGTCACAAAACTCTCCCTCCTGTGACCCTCCTGTGACCCTCCTTTTCTCGTGATTCGTCGGGCTCGTTGATATGTGGCGTCTCCTTGTTGGTCTGTTGGTCACTTAAATCTAACTACACCGGTAGCATGGAATGTGGCCCCGCCAAGACACATGGTGCACGGGCGCTATGTCGCTGATGTTAGCTCTTGAGCAGTTCTCAATAGCGATACAGTGCCAGTCGTAGATCCCTGCAGATCTAACGATCGTGAAGACTCGCCATTCATGCTGAGACTACTGGGCTCGCTATACGCCGTGCACTGACTCATACACATGGCACTTCCCTATTTGGTTCGATGAAGACTAGCTGGCAACCCAAGACCTGATCTGCAGAGCGACCACGTGTCAGCTAGGCACCATGTCACTATGCAAAAATTGAGACCAAATTCCCATAGCGCCATAGCGCCCACTGACAGCATGCCTTGAGATTTACACGTGTCCCCATTTGATTCATTATCTTGATGCCGGGATGACAAATTGCGTTGCAAAGTTTCGACGGGACCCATCTGCCTGATCCTTCCTCGCCACAGTGAACTTTCCATTTGGGCACTATGTCGCCATCGGAAAATGCATTGGTTTTTCGTTGGTGCCATGGCGCCTCGCCATTTTTTGAAACCTTCAGGCCGCAAAACCTGTTTGCTCGCCACCATGAAGCTTCTGACCTGCCGTACTTTGCGATCTGCGACTGAACTCTGAATGAAACCTGGTAATCCTTGGTGAGACCTAGCCCATGTCGATCCACGTGGCGGATGGTCACCATGTCGCTATGATAAAATCAACACATCTTTGCCATAGCGAGATGGCGACATCCGTTGATGCGACCAAATCCAACACTCATGAGGACTCGTCGTACCTCATGCTTTCGCCCTCCATGTCGATACACCTGGCATCGCTTTGAGACACGACCCCACCTGACACGCATCACCAGGGCATGATGTCTCTGTCATAACCCTCGCGCAACTCCTCCAGAGCACGATGGCGCTTACCGTTGATCCGAGCTGATCTGACGGTGGTGAACGTAAGCCCCGACTGTGTTAGTCGTGCCTACAGGAACTCTGACCTGGCACATGTGGTTTCTCCTGATTCGTCGCCAAAACACTTGATCATGTCAGTCATTGAAACTTGTTGCCGTGACTATTTCTGTCGGGCGCTATGTCGCTATGGAGATTTTTCGGCTGATATGCCATAGCGACATAGCGGACAAGGCACTGTGGAACTTTTCTGACCCACCGAACGCTGGACCCACCTCTGCAACGTGTCCTTAGGGCGTCATCGTGCTATCATAAATATTGTGCATTTTCTTTATAGCGCGATGGCGCCAACCGTCGGTCTACTCAGATCTGACGGCCAGAAACTTGCAGGTTGTAACATTAAAACACTTACTCTGAGACTAACCATTGCATGAGCCATGCATTCAAATTTAAATCCTTTGCGGTAAAACTAGAGGTAACAGTGATATCAGTGGCCATATCTTAATCAGACCTAGCTCTACATCTATCCTTACCATCCTCCTCAACCAGTAGGCCTCTGTCTTTAAGCACACCTGTCAAGGAGAGAATGTTGCCATTGATTGAATTGAGGAGAGTTATCATCTACTTTGCAAAGTTATAGTAGTAGTTTTCCATATTTTGAATTCTCCTGTCAACTAGGTTGTATCTTTCCTCCTAGTACTTCAAGTTCTCATGATCTATATTTTTCTTGTTACCCTCCATTTGACCAAACTTCTCCCTGACCTCTTCTAGCTCACGATAGAGCCACTTGATTGATCTGAAATCATCAATCATGTTGTTATGAGCCTTGTTCAAAAGATTCATACTCATCTCCCTTGCATTATCAATAATAGCCACAATAGATAGGTCAATGAGCTCTTCAAGTCATGGTTGTTCCTGGTTAGCCACCAGAATATGAGGATTCATAGTTTCTCTAAAAAATCTCATTTTCATAGTCCTAACATTGAAGTTCCTCCATGCTTTTCTCCTTTCCTTCACTAGCACTTCCCCCACATCACCACCAATATCTACCTTTTACTGATCCTTAGGTTGGGTTTGGGCATGGATAGGGCAAAGAGGGAGAGTCATCACTTCCAGCCCCTAATTTAAAACCTTCTCATCATCTGTACCATCCCTCTTCCATTTCTTCCCTATCTATTCATCCATTTTTTCCTCATTTTTCTCCTTACCCTCTTCATCTGAAGCCATTTCCTCCTCATCCTCATTATACTCCTCCTCATCTTGACCAAAGATTTTTTGGCCATGACCTAGTGTACTCTTTCTACTTGGGGTTATAGGAGAGGGTGAATTCTTTTCTTGACCTTTAATTTTCTTTCCAAATAAAGTAATCCCCTCCCCCTCTAAGCTTATTCTCTAAATGTCATTAGAATCAAAGGAATAGCTAGTATTACCATTGTTAGCATCCACCACCAGTGAGGGATTATTGCTTATCATCTAAGCTTTGAAGTGCTCATGAATTAGTAGTAACAATCCCTTGTGTAGAGTAGGATTGACAGTAGGTTTTTTCTTAAAACTAGACATTGCCTTACTCGTAGAGGTTAATAAATAGTAAGGGAAAGATATTTTAATTCCATGATGAAAATGATTTAGAAGAACAAAATGATGGGTTATTACTTGATCAAACCTAGAATCTAGAGTAATATACTCAATGACGGCAGACAAAACATACCTCTAGAGCTTCTTGATGGATTCCATTTGATAAAATGTCTCACTTTTAACAAGGTCATTCATTTATTTAGTGCTCTTCACAAAATCCTTTACAACATTAGTTGAGAGTTCTTTATCCTTGAAAATTTTGAAACCCTCCATCAAAATCTCAGAAATCGTAGCGACAACCTCCTTGGTGATCATTAAAGTAACACAATTCACATTAACCTTGCCATCCTTCCATGAATTCACCATGTTGTTGGTGACCTCAGGATTAGACCCATGAAGTTTTGCATTGTATTTTGCAATTCCTCCCTTTTCCAATTTATCCAAAACTTTTCCCCTATTTCTCCATTTCTCGTCTTCCCCCACCAGATCCTTTCTATAGCATTCTCCCAACATCTCTACACTTTCAACTCCTACAATTCTTATATACTCAAAGCTCTACAAATCCTTCATAGATGAATAGAAAAAAATGGGGTTTGTACCTATGAAGAGCACCAAAATGATTTACCTTACAAAAACATAGGCAACGTATGAAAATTTTGACCCACAAAACATGTCAAAAAGATAATGATAACCTCAATTGCTTGAAATTTCCAAAAAAGCCTTTATGACTTGTATTCATTCCCCACATTCCATAAATAGTCATAATAGCTATTGGATCTCCACTGTAAACCCTTAGATTTTTTTTAGGTTGATGAGGCTCTTGGCTTCTACCATAATATTCTTTCCCAATTGCCATGTCATCAATTTTTTTGATCCCACACCTTTGTTGACAAACCAATCTACCATAAGATTTGCTTCCCTGAACATGTGTGATGTGGACACTTTCAAATTTAGCAAGTGTATCATGAGTCTCTTCAATTAAATTGGAAATTGACCAAGATGGATGAGTTTTATGATTTATACAATTTATGATATTATTAAAGTCCCCTTCTAACCAAAGTTTAGTTATTCCCACTTCAAAAGCCAATTTAACCACATGACAATCTACATTGGCTTCATCAAAATGATTGGTTTGAATTCTCAATGGAAGAGAAAAAGTCACAACTCCCTCACCAAAGTTATTTCATATTATTCAACCACTTCCTGAAGGACTTGGATTTTCTTTAGAGGCACCATTGAAGTTGGCTTTATGCCATCCGTCAGGGGGATGAAGCCATTTCACTTCCTATCTTTTTATCATCCTATCTTTTTCCTTCTCCATCTTTCTACCACCAACGTCAACATCTCCCCCCTTCCTTACTTGGTAGTTTTCCTTGATGTTTTTATTAATCTTCTTCCCAAAAACAACATGCTCCTCTCTATCTCTAAAAATTTTGTTATTCCTTTCCTTCCAAATACTCCAAAAAAAGTGAGACAAAATCAAGGTGCTTAATTCTTGCAAAATAGAAGAATTGTATTGACTTTTCCAGTGGCTAAAAAAATCTAGAAGATTATCCAGTATACACCAGCTAATCCCTAAATCTTGGGTTAGGAAATCCCAAACCTCCCCAGAGTAAGAAAAATGAATGAACAAATGGTTACCCAATTCAAACTAGTTTTTACATAGAATACATCTATTTGGCATAACATGCCCTCTTTTTATAAGATTATCCTAAGTGAGAATTATATTTTGAAGGGCCAGCCAATAAGATATTAATCGTAGGAATAAGACTAGGAAACCAAGATTTCACCCAAGGGGGTTTCTCCCTTAAACACCAAAGAAAATTATAGCCAGAAGCAACATAATAACTACCATTGGGATTATCCCCCCAAATCAATTCATCTCTCTTGTTACTTAGAACCATAGAGTTTAACTATATCATAATCAGTTTAAGATCCTTGGATATGAGGGAAAGATCTCTGCATCCTTGTCCATTCCTATAATTTCTTACTTTCAACTCAAATTTTCAGATACATTCATTCACCCAAACTTCATCAATAGGATTTTTAATTAGGGGACCTTGAAATAACCAACTATCAGACTAGAATTGGATATCCTCCCAATTGCCCAATTTCCATGAAACTTTGGCCTTTGCTAGATTCCTATCCTTCAAAATACCATTCCAAATGATGTCTTTTTAGGAATGTCCTGATTATTAAGAGTAAAATGAAGAGAAGGCCTTTTGATGTATTTTTTAACCAATATATCTCTCCATTCTCCGGTGCTATTAAAAATACACCATATTTTCTTAGCCAAAAAGAGCCTTATTGAGATGGGTTAACTTCCTAATACCTAAACCTCCATATCTCTTCAGAAGACAAACATTTTCTGAAGATAGAAGAGGATACCTTTTTCTCCCTTCAAGCCTAGTCCATATAAAGTCCCTCTAAATTTTTTCCATTTTCTTAGCAAATTCCATTGGAATCCCAAAAAAGACTCAAAGGATACATTGGTAGATTTTGTAGAGTATATTTGACTAGTTGACATTTACCTACTTGGCTAAGAGAAGCACCTTTGCAACCAACTAGCTTTTTAGTGAATCTATCCAATATCCCATTTCAAAAGGAATCAGGTGGAGAAGAACCCAAAGGGAGCCCAAGATAAGTAGAAGGAAATTTTCACACTCCGCAACCAAGGATCCTTGCAATTTTTCTCTATGTATCCTCTGGGGTATTAACAAAGAAGACAAAGCTCTTATCCAAATTAATAAGCTGCCCCAAACCTCTAGTGTAAATATCAAGGATCTCCTTCATAGACTTTACCTCCTTAACAGAAGCCTCCTGCCCCCATAATAGTAACATCCACAAATTGTTGATGGGAAAATGGGTCACACTTAGAGGAAGGTTTAATCCCTTTAAGTCTTCCTTCTTTTTTCTCTCAATTGGCCTGCCAATACATTTAATAAAGATTATGAAAAGGATAGGTTAGAGGGGATCTCCCTGTCTAAGACCTCTAGAAGGTTTAAAGAATTTTGAAGGAGAATCATTAACCAAAACAACAAGAGAAGAAGTAGAAACTAGCTGAGAGATAATCTTACAGACTTTTTGATCAAAATCAAAGGCTCGGAGGACCAAACCAAGAAAAGACCAGTCAACCTGATCATAGGCTTTAGAGAGATCCAGTTTTAGTAGCATTCCTTCTCATTTTCCAACTTCCATTGAATGAATAACTTCACGCACTATCATTATCGAGTCTAAGATCTATCTAAGAGGGACAAAAGCATTTTGTTGTTGAGATATAATCAAAGGAAGAATTTTTAGCATCCTTGAAGTTAGCGCCTTCAAGATAATCTTATAAAAAGAATTGCATAAACTATATGGTTTGAACTTATCCAAAGAATTAGCCCCAAGAGATTTAGGAACGAGGACCAAGAAAGTGGAATTAATCTCCTTAAGTATACTTCTTGCTCCAAAGAACTCCTGAAGAGCCTTCACCACATCTTCCATTATCACCTACCAATACATATGGAAAATAAAGGTAGGGAACCCATCAGGGACTAGGGATTTATTAGTAGGAAAAGAAAAAATAGCTTCTCTAACTTCCTAACCATTATGAATAGCTTGAAACATTTTATTGTGGTGGAGTTGGATAATCTAAGGAATACAAGAAACAATATCATCCTCATCCACCCTTAATAGCAAGGGATCCCAGGATAGAAGAGATGAAAAGAAGGACATCACCTCAATTGAGATGTCATTCTCTTTAGTTAGAAAATCTTGCCCCTTCTCGATTCCAAAAATTCTATTCTTAGCTCTATGCTTAAGAGTGGTAAGGTGAAAAAACTTCGTATTTTGATCTCCTCCCTTGAGCCAATTTATCCTTGATCTTTGTCTCTAGAACTTTTCCTCCTTACTAATGACATTATGTAGGTTTGAAAGAATAGACAACTCAGTCTCCCTATTTAGCTCATTATATCCTTCCTATTGTATATTGTCTTGAATAGAAGTTAACTTATCAAATAGATCCTCCTTATCTTGAAAGATATGACCAAAGTCTTTTTTTTTCCAAAATTTTATTATCCTCTTCACATTACTTAGCTTTCTGGAAACTCTAAACATAGCAGTACCTTCCACATCAATCCCCCACTAGAATTTCACTTTTTCTAATAGATCTAGGCAAGAAGTCCACATTTTTTCAAACCTAAAAGGAATATTCCTTCTTGGTTCAATAGGAACAACTGAAAGGGAAATAGGAGAGTGATGAGAGCCACTTACAAGTGAAAGCCAACAGCTAATTAGAAGAAATTAACGCTCTATCCAATCTGACATGAATACTCTCCTATTGTTAGACCAAGTAAAGACTCCTCCCATAAGATCCAAATCCAAAAAAGATTATCCATTTATAAAATTGGAGAGGTCCTCTTTACTATCCTAGTCTAGCGCCAAACTACCCATGTTCTCCTCATCCACAAGAAAATTATTGAAATCTCCCATTATAATACCTTTCTTTAAGTTACTATTCTACACTAGCTCTCCTACTTTAGACCAATAATTCTTTCTTTCTCTTTTATTGTTAGGAGCATATAAATTCAACAAAAATTAGCTTTCATTAGAGTGCATATGATAGACTCTACAAAAGAGGATGTTACCATCATTATATTCATATTCAAATCTAAAATGCTTATTATTAAACAAAGTTAGTAGTCCTCTAGATGCACCATGATAGTCTAAAGCTTCACCACTCGTGATGTTACTAAATTTAATATTCCCCAAACTTTCCTTCATCTTTGTTTCTTGGATCATCAATATATTTGGTCTCTGATCTCTAATCATGCTAATTATAATTTCCTATTTGTGGGCACCATTTAGGTCCCTTATATTCCATGAAATTATCTTCATTTCAAATTCATAGAACACTCCAAAAGAGTTCTTTGATGCCCATCCACCAAACATCTTCTCGTCTCCTCCTCTCTGGCTTGCTTTTCAAATCTCCTACTTATTCTAGCCATTGTTCCCACATCCAGTTTGCTAATACTTCTAGTATCAACTAGAAAAGCCATAGAAGGATTTCTTATGTTTCTTTTCTTAGGCTTTGGAGATAAAGAGGCTTCTCTCTCCAATTCTATATCTAGTGACTGAGAAACAGTTAGTGATTTCCTTGGAGTACTAGGAATATCCTCTTGCTCGACATGATATTCCTTCTCTATCTCAACAATGAAGGTTGTGTCAAGAGCCCCCACAGCCTTCGAAAGGTTCTACGATCCTAAAACCTATAGGCACCCTCTCTCAAATGACTCCAAAACCCTTATATCTCCTTCTCTTGAGGAAACAAGATTGTCCTCTAGGCCATGAAAAATAATAAGTTCCTTCTATCCTCTATCCATCACATCTTCCTTGTATACAATAGATATTTCCCTCCCAAAATCTATAGGGAAAACCATTGATTCTTCCACTTGCATGATCTTCTAAATGGCATTATTTCCTTCTACTTCCATTGGCTTACTCTACTAAAAGACATCAGACCCTAAAACTACTCGAGTATCCACATACTCTTGATTTTCAATGGACTTAATAGGAACTATTAAGTCCACTCTCTCTAGAATATCCTTTGTCCTTGTAGGTTCTTCTTCCACTAATGATTAAGGAGCTTGATCCAAGATCTTAGGTCTTGGAAAAAAAACATTGTCTTTCCTCTAAGACATTGTAGATGGTTGTTGCTTTTTATTTGCTTCCTTCTGACCAATCTTTTGAGCTACTTCCATTTGACCAATCTTTTGAGTCTCCTCCTTCTGACCTACATTAATGTTCTTCTTTTTCCATATCTTTTTGTCCCTTTGATGAGAAGAATAAGGAAAATTCTTCTTTTCCATTTTAACTTTCTGACATTGTAACACCTTGTTCCTAGTCTTCAAACAATGAAAGCATGCAAAGGGGACACCTTTGTAATCCAACTTCTAAATATGAGTTCCTAGTTTACAATGGAAACACACCACTTCTATCATGTCATCCCCCACCCTTACTCCTATAAAAATTCTTGCATAGGTTAGTCTACTCTTACAAGTAGTAATAGGATCAATAGATAAGAGTTCCCCAAATGAGTTAGCCACTCCCTTAAAAAAATCCTCATTCCAGAACTCTAGTGGTAGTTTCAGGAGTATTACCCATACTAGAGCTTGCTAAAAGAAAGATTCACTTAAATCTATTTTAGATGACCATTTCTGAAGCACCAGAGTAGCTCAGCTTATACTCCCGTGTCCTTCACATAGAAAATTTTCCAAATTCTCCTTGCATGTGAAATCTAAAGAAAGAAATCCTTTTGGCATTGCTATAATGTTCACCTAATATTTTAGATGCCATTTCTTCATAGTGAAGGATCTCACCACATCAATATTTGGTCTTTCCCCAATAAACTTCCCAACCAAACTAGAGGCCCTCGAAGCAATACTGTGATCAACTAATTCATCTGGGATAAAGATCACACACAAACCCTTTTCTAGACTAGATAAAATCTTAATCAAAGGGAAAGATGACTTACTAGAGGGTTTGAAACTAAAAAGTGGAGACCATTTTGCCAGAAGATTCCTTGTCCTATCCACCTTGGGTTGCAGAGTTGTCTTGTCCTGAACTCTACCAACATCCTATGGTTTCCCATCCTCATTTTGTGCCTCGCCACACTCTGCCTGACACTCTAGCTTCATACCTAGTTTTCAATTTCCTCCTCCATGAAGATTCCTACCCAAGACTAGTTTCAAAATTTGAAAGGGCACTCCCCATCCTTTCCCTATCTACTCCCACTCTCACTCACCATTCAGAAGAATACTACAACAAAAATATGTTACTCTGTCACATATATAGTTTGTTTCACTATAGCATGTGATTTTTGATATATGTTCTTTTTTATATGTTTGAAATGTGGGATTCTTTTTACTATAAACACATAATTATTAGCATATCTCTCATACCCATTTTAGTCATATAAGTAACTTTGTAGGGTGTCTATGAGATTTTAAGTTTCTTTGTTTGTATATATTCACAATTGAAGATTTTTGTGTTGATTATTTCCTCCATAATCCATTTAAATTTATTTATTTATTTATTTTTAATCTATTATATTTTTCCTCCATCATTTTCAAAAAAAAATTTAAACAATTCTATATGCACTATGAATTATAATGATAAAAAAATCACACTTGAGTTCTATGAAATAATTTATATCTTAAAATTATCAAGGAAAAATTAATATCTAGCCACTTGATATCACTAGACCTCATTTCTATATAATTTCATTTTGAATTAATTAATTATTTACTGAATCAATTTGAGTAGTCCTTAGTGCTAGATCTTCACTATTTGCATTACAACTAGTATATGCTTCCATAAATTCCTTAGTGATTTTCTAGTGTATGTCAAACCAAATAAATTGATCATGAATTATTGTATGAACTATCACTATCAATTCTAGTCCATCAAATATGTAGAAATAATCATTACCTATGTTAGCTTCATGTTCTCTAAAAATTTGATCTAATTCTTGAACGGATTATTTTCTTAGCTCCTCAAGTTTATAACAAATGTACATTGTAATACATTCTACCTATAATAATTTGTATAGTATATTCCAAAAATTTCCATCAAGATTTTATTTTTTGTTCCTCTAAGGATGTCTCTTAAATTTAGGATAAGGGCCACCCTTGATATTAAGTACTAGTTGTGTATCCAATTTTGTTGGTCATATTTTCCAAGATGAGAAATAATTCATACCTTTTATCATGATGATTAGGATTCACATTTATGATCTCTAAAAAATACACAATCTTTAATCAATCCTCCATAAATCTAATTGTAAGATCATTTACGAGATAAAATGGCACTGAAAGATATATCATAGGAAGTCTTTCTTTCTTCATTTCAAAGCTTTGAGAATTAATTGCAATAAATGTAGTCAAATACTAGCATATGAACATAAATATATCTAGTGAATTATTGGTATTCAAGATTACTATTCAATCCAAACATAATTTTTAATTATAATTTCAGGTTTATAGCTATCATTATTGTAAATACCCTCATCCAAACCTATTTTGTGTTGATATATGTGTACCAAGATCTCTTATCCTATGTGGTGTATTGGTTGGTTACATTTGTTTTGTATGACCATTAATTATTGTTAGATTAATAAAGTTTATTATTATTAATTAAATCATATTGATTCAATTATTAAGTCATTTATTATCTCTATTTTAATTAAGCTAATATTTAGGAATATAATAATTAATTCTTTTATTGACTATTATGCAACCTAGGTTAGCTACTTCATAGGGTTTTGATCTCCTTTTATAAGGATTGATCTCTTTGTAATTATTCATTGACTTTTTATAATAGAAATTTCTATTTTTGCTCATGAAGAATGTCTCATCTGTGGATCTGGGAATTCCAACCTCCATAGATTTAGCTTCTTTCTATCTATGAGAGGTGTTTCCATGCAAGTGATTCTTGGGAGTTGTGGGGTTGATCTTTCATAAGCTTCACAATGGTATTAGATCTCCAGATCATCATGCCCTTGTTATGTTTATCAAAAGTTTTGCTTGGATTTCATATCTATGTCTTTTTTAGAGGGTTTTAGTTCTTCAAAATAGTTTTTCGGATCTGGGAGGTCACTAATTTTTGGGTAGCTTTGAGCCCAAATAGATATCACCATCAAGCATAGAGCACCCAAAAACCCATATTTTCATATAAAGTTTGTCTTGTTTTGACATAGTTGGAATTAGAGGGAAAAAAAATTACTCCCAAATTTGGCACATTTCCCTAGGCAGTGATTTTATGATTTTTTTGGATAGAAATCAAGACTTTTGGCAAACACATTGAGGTTTTCTAGCATAGAAATTGATATTTTTTGGCTCAAAAATTGATTTTTATTAACATGAAAATTGAGGTATTCTAGTACAAAAATGATGAGGTTTCTAGTACAAAACTGATATTCTTATTGAGGAAATTTATGTACAAAACTATCATGCCTCTCATTATGATTTTGGTATGAAACATGTGTGCTTCATGAGATAGTTTCTGGTATGAACTATCATGCTTCCAAGGTAATTTTAAGTACTGGTCTAGAGATCAATTTTATTGCTTTAGATAATTTTTCATGAGTTTTACTCTCTCTTGTATCAGCCTTATGTCTCTTTTGATATTTGTTGACATCCTTTTGTAGGATTTTTGTAAACACACTAATACAAGGTGCCACTCTATTCCATTTTGGAATCTTGCACATCTTTGTGTTTTGTTATACTCGCACTACATCATAAATTTCCTTGGGGGTTTCATGTTGGCCATATTCTCCATTTTCCTTTGTCAAGTAAGTTTTCCTTCTGCGATGTTTTCCTCATGGTGTGTTGATGACATGTGCCATTATAGATGTTTGTAGTTCTTTTGCACTCTCAATTTTATTGGTTAATCTTTCTACATGAGATATTGCATTGAGTTTAAAATTTCATGTCTTACCTCTTAGCATTAAGTGGAGTTTATGTTTGTTTTATTGCTTTCTTGGTTCAATGGAGTGAGCTATGTATTCAGTATTTTATCCTATGTACTAGTTGATTACAGTGGCTTGATACCTATGCATTTTGATGAGATGGATCATTTACAATATAGATATACTTTCATTTGTATTTTTGGAGGATATGAAGATACCTTTAATCATCAATCGATCAAATTTTCATACTTAGTATTCTCTACATGGTCATGTTCTATATGGTGGAGGTTCTTCAGATCAATAGTTTGACAATATTTCTAGCTTCATGCTTTAGTGGTGTTCTTCATGATCATATTTCATTGCTATCTTTTGGGACATCCCTAGTTTAGAGGTTTCTTCAGTCCTTCAATAGTTCTTTTTATCATTACTTCCATCTCTTTTTTAGATTAGGATTTTTCCCGTGTGATTTCCTCTATTTCTCCTCTTTCTAGACATTTGGTTATGCTTAGACACCTCATCAATCTTTGTTGTTGGGACCCAAATTTCCTTTTAGTAGTAGTTTATAGGTTTTTAGCTACTCCCTAAGTTCATCTTAATGGGCGTCTTAGAGTAATAAAGCATTTTATTATAATTAAATAATATTGATCTAATTATTAAGTTACTTATTATCTCTAGTTTACTTAAGCTAAAATTTAGGCATATACTAATTATTTTTTGTTAATTATTATTATATGCAAGCTAGGTTATTTACATATTAGGGTTTTGATATCCTTTTATAAGGATTGATCTCTTTTTAATTATTCATTCACTTTTGAAAGTAGCAATTTCTCTTTTTTCTCATCAAGAATGTCTTGTCTATATATCTTGGAATTCTAGCCTCAATAGCTTTTGCTTCCCTCTTTCTATGACTGGTATTTACATCTAGTTGATTCTTTGGAGCTATGGGGTTGATCTTTCATCAACTTTAGAAATTATGTTGCCGTTTGATATCTCATTTATGGTTTGTCTCATGATTCCAGATTGTATGTTTGTATCAATCCATTTTTATGAGCGTGGCTTGATTTTTGATGTAGGAGCATCCTAGGTGTTAGGAAAATCTTGCATCACCCAACAATATTTCTATTTCTAGTTTTCTATTTCCAATAAGGGCTATTCTAGTATAGAGTTATTTTTAGTGTGAGCTTGCTAATTTTAATAAGTTGGTATTATATGCCCAAATTTTTCTAATATGATATGTGGAGGTTTATCCTAAATATATCAACGTTCTAGACTAGTTTCATTGTGAACATATACCATCAGCCACTTTAGAAATGTGACTGAGGTTTCTAGAATGGGGTTATAATAGCTCACTAGATTAAATATTTTCTTGTTATGATCTCAAGAATTGGACCCATTAACCATATAACTTTTAATTTGTGTAGAGTCGATTATTTCTAACAATATATAATAAAATAATATAATATGAATTTAGTTGGCCTCAATAGTTAGGGCTTACTATCTACAACATTCTCAAATGGTGAGAAATACCTATATAACAAAGGCATATAGGTTGTTTAAAGAAGTTCTAGTTGATAGTTGTAGCTATGCCTTTCAAACTATTTTAAGGAAGGAAAACATGTGCATTTTCATATTGTAATTGTACAATTTTTAATTTTAGATTTGCGGTAATTATAAGAAGCACATATTTTATTCTTAATTTTTTTCTAATTTCTATGTTTATGTTATGTGTTTATGGTATTAAGGGGGAGCATCATTCATAAAGTGGTATCAAATAAGGATTTTCTCATTTTGTAGACAAACCATCAACCGTGAGGTTCTTTTCATGAGGAGTTTGGTTTGGTTGAATATATGGACATATATTAGATTGTGAGGTAGTTTGTACTAGGTTTTCAGAAAAAGTGCAAATATGCCATCATGAAGAGAGTCTAGTGCTAGATGTATTGCACTTAAGGTTGGAGCCCTCCAAAGGAAGATGCATATAAGGATCAATATTTTCATAAGAGATGAGAGTGAGGATGAAAGAGAAGGAGAAGGATAGATCGATTACAAAGAAGATGAAGTTTTGAATGAAGAAGAAAAAAAGTGTTTAAGGGCTACTCCCAAGCTTAGTAAAAGACCAAAATTTTAGGGTCTCACATCTTCATATTGTCTTAACTTGCAAGAATTAATTAATTATATTAATGAATTAGAATAATATTTTGAGTATGAAGATATGGAGGATCCTGATATTGTCAAATTTGTAAAGGCCAAACTAAAGGATCATGCGAAGATCTAGTGGCAAGAGATTCAAATAGAGAAAAAATGAAGAGGGAAAGATAAAATCAATAGGTGGAATCAAATTATAGATAAAATAAAGTGAAAATTTATTCCCATGGATTATTAGCTTTATCTACTAAAGAAATTCAAGCTTTGAAGCAATTAGGAAGATCCATTCAAGAGTATACAAAAGATTTCTACCATGTTCTCATTAGAATTCGTCATGCATAAGATGACAAGTAGAAATTTGTATGTTATCTTGACGGGTTGAGACAAAGAATTTAGGAGGAATTGATTCTAGTCTAAATGAACAACATTTGAAGAGGAAAAACACATTTCACTAAAGGCTTCAGAAAATTTGAATAAGAATATTGATAACAAGAATATTAGTAAAGGTCATTATAGAAAATCTAGCGAATGGTCTTATAGGGAAGTGAATGATTATTAGATGAAGAAGGATGAGGATGGTAGTAGAAATAAAAGTTAGAAGGGAAATAATCATTTCAATGATCAAAATAACAAAGATTAGAGAGGAAGAGGAAGAGGGGAAGAATCTAGTGGAGGTGCTTTCCATGGAACCTATTTTCACTATGGAGAAGAAGAACATAGGGCATTTGAATGTCAAAAGTTCCAAGGAAGGAAAGATCAGAGAACCAAAGGCTAGGATAGGTTTGCCCATGTTTATATAGATTCCAAATCCTCACATTTTGAGGATGCTAAAAGAGGAGAAGTCATGGATAATAGAAAAATGTTGTTGAGTGGTGAGAATGAGTTCGATCTAAGTAGGAGCTTGATCCACACAAGGTAAAAATGTAAAGATAAGTATTATGATCATGTGATTATTGATGGTGGAATTATTTATAGTATAGTGTTAGAAAAGATGGTTATGAAGTAAAATTTCAAGAGGCTGAAACACTCACATGCATATTATATTGCTTGGATACTAGATCTCCACAAGGCCATCGTCAATGATAAGTGCTTAATGAAGTTCAAGATTGGAAGCTAGAAGGATGATGTGTTGTATGGTATTGGAGGAGAATTTTCTGCACATTCCAAAGGCTTTTGATAAGTTGAGGGAAGAAAAGGTACTAATAAATTTGAAGAAGTGTAGTATTATGAAGAAGTTGTTAGTGTACTTAGGATTTTTATTTTTAGTTGAAAGTCTAAAGTTGGACCTTTAAAAAGGTGAAGGCTATTTTCAATGGCCTACCTCAAGGAGTGTGATTCACACACACACACACACACACACACACACACACACACACACACACACACACACACACACACACACACACACACACACACACACACACACACACACACACACACACACACACACACACACACAAACACACACACACACAATTTAAATAAATATGTATGGAGGTACATGAATTCAATACTTTTAACTTCCTTCACTCAATATTGTTGTTTGTATTTTAGATACATGTATTGGTAGCATACTTTATCAATATATTATAGGAGATAAAGATAATTTTAAACTATAACTATAGAGGCCTGGAAATAATTTTTTTTGGTTGTTCATGCATCATATTTTGTGTACTATCTAAAGGTTCTTTGGAGTTATCCTTATTCTATTGACAATGAGTCTTTTGTATTTTTTGGCCATGTAGATCCTTGTAGTTATCTTGCCAGCAAAACCCATTATCATTTTCTAGTAAGAATTTTAGGCATTTAGAAATGTTGCACAAAATCACATTTACCAATGCTTTTTATGTTTCATGATAATTATCTTCTCCATGATTTTTCTGAGTTTAGATTTTCCACCTTAATTAAAGTGTTGAAAATTTTCATGTTTTAGTGTATTCATGATTATATTTATATTTGTGAATTACTACACTATAACTAGTGGATTTTAAGTGGTAGTTTTTCTTAAGTATTAATTAATAGAAAAAGAAAATTACTATGTATGTGGATTAATTGATTAACCTACCTCTTATTTTTGATGATATAAAAAAAATATAGTAATGACCAATCTTAACATTACTATCGATAGTATCCATCACTTGTATCGATTCTAAAAATTTAGGGTTAATGACATATTTTTCTTTTAGATGTCCTTGTTAGGTCCATGACTGAATTAGTTTCATGATTAAAAGTTATAAATAGGTATTTTTTCCCCTATTTAATCAATTTATTCTTTTCTAACCAATGCCTAATTCATTTCTTTCATAAATCCTTCCCTTATTTTTCTTTCCTAACATTTTTTTCTTTCAATGTAACCACTCATCTTCAAATTAACCTTATTATATTGAAAATTTCTTCCTAAATGAATATAATTATTTTTATATTACATATATCACATTTGAACTCCCATATCTCTATATTACATGGTTTTTCCTTAATCTAAAATACTTCTCTACATGGACATTTTTCTCTCTCTTTTGTAGCATGTAATGTTTCCTTTGTTTAAAGGATTGTTTACTTGGACCCTACATCAACTTTATTTGAGCCTATAATTTGAATAAGTAAAGTGTCTACAAGAAAATAATTGTGTACTATACTTTATTCTGCATTTAATTTCCCTTTAACCAACTTAATTACAATTTAAAAAAAAATATACTAAATATTTTCACATTAGTTTATCTCAAAGCTATCTTCTCAAATTATTCAATCTGATTCTAATATTGTCCCTTAGTTATTGAACTTTATCCTTTCTTGTAACTATGTCCTTCAATATCTACTATATATATTGAATTCTCCAATTGCACATCAAACATTTTGGAAATAGTTTTTTTCTTAAAAAATTCTTAGCTACCTTAATCTCACTTCTTAGTATTTCATTTACTCATTCATGTTCCTTCTCATAATGTATGGTCTGACCTAGATCAACCTACATTTAACCAATGCAAATCTTTATTTTGTAACATTCATTTGGTTTTCCTTTCAAATACTTTTCCAAAAATTACACATTCTTTTTTCTATCCCCATGTTTATTTTTTATCTCTATAAACATGGCCCCACTTTAGCATTTCAGACACTCTATGTCTTTCAAACTGTTCTCATATTGATTGGATTTATCCTTTAAGAATGATGTGTCATAAGTTCTTTCTTTTCCCATCATTTGATCAATAAGAAAATTCCTCGTACTTGCATATTTATTTAGATAATACTTCACATTTCCTTATCAACCTTCAACTTCCTTGAGTACCTCCTTGAATTCAACGCTTTTAGTATTGAATTTTTTAACAATATAAAGTTCGATGAAGATTTTTCGGTAAGCACTTCTAAAATGTGAAGAATCTACTACCAAGATATTTTGGAAATGTTTAGACTTTCTATTAAGCACTAAGATGTAATACCAATTATTTCCATTTTTAGAACATTAAGAGATGGGTGGAGTGAATAAGTGTGTGTAAATCTTTGGCTTTCTTTAACTAATTAAAAATCCATGAATCAATAACAATAAACCATAAATGGTGAAAATAGAAAGTAAACATCCACATACTCATGAAATGATGAATTAATTGCAAAAAATGAGTTAGGAGTAAAATCATAGTTGAAATAGAACTTACAAATAATTACTCTAAGTAATTGATAACCATATTAATGGTTTATATACAATATGTCAAATTTACCTAGATTATGAAATATATCCTCAAGCACACTCCTGAAATATAAAACACTATGTTACACCTCAACTTATTAAAGCCAAAAGTAATAAAACCCAAAATGGAATAGATTACAAAATATGAACCAAGAAATAACATCATCTATGCTAGAATATTTCTATGTAATTATGGTATTGTAAATTTGAATTTAATAACCTTCCTCTTCATACATTCATATGCCATCATTATATCATACAGTTCACATTTCCTATTTCTTTCCAAACAATTCAACAATTTGAACCCATGTACTTTTTCTGAAAAATAATGTCTAAGAAGTCAACTTTAATAGTAAGATAGATACTTTGTAGAACATAAACCATTTGACTAATTGAATCTTCATGATAGCAAAGAGACAAAATAGTATTCTCCATCAATTACAACATAATTCAATCTTCTATCATAATGTGTTTTGCCAAAAGGTTATGGATGTTTTTCTTAGTAGTAGACCAGTGGAGGTCTTTCATCGAGGTATGATCATAAAGACTTATACCATTGAAATGTTTAGGCATTCCTTTCAAAATATTATAAAATTACTTAGTTTTAGTCGACTCCTTAGTTTTAATCTTTTGCATTTCCTTAGACTAGATAACATTTTTTGTGATCATTATGTTTGTATATGTCAAAATTATATGGTCTCTTTATTTGTACAATAGAAGATTTATTCAAAGTGTTCCTGCTAGTAAAAGGTAGTTGGAAGGTGCTCATAATTTATTTTTGATCACCTATTATCTTCTTATCTTTGTATATGTCAAAATTATATGGTCTCTTTATTTGTACAATAGAAGATTTATTCAAAGTGTTCCTACTAGTAAAAGGTAGTTGGAAGGTGCTCATAATTTATTTTTGATCACCTATTATCTTCATATGTTTGTTGTAGTGCAAGAATTTTTTTGTAAGGATATGGGTTGAGATTCCTTCCTAAATCAAATTTCTATGATTAGGTGATCCTTTCTTAGGTAATGACCATTTTTAATGCTAGTTACATTCTCTTGTAAAAAGACTTTCTTTCGAAAAGATTCAGCCAATTTTGATATTACTATTCTCAGTTCTTATGAAGTATCACCTCTAGTTTTCCTTATTGATTGCTTTAGTCAATGGTTTAGACCATCTATGAAATTACCTAATCAAATGCAAATGAATATCTGAAATTAAAAAATTTAATCAATGTTTTTTTTAAACATTAATAGTAAAAAATCTATGCCACTTAAAATTTGATTTTGAAATAGTTAATGAAAAATAATTTGATACTTTTGAAAAAAAGAAGGATGATCATGAGTTTCAATCATTTATATTAGGATACTTACATTTGATTTTATTTTTTTAAGTATGTACACCTTAATAAATTAAAGCAAAAAAAATATTTCATATATGATTCAAGCTGCCTTTAAAATTAAACCAAACTGTTTTATATACCAAAAAAATCTATTACAAATTGATTTTACTTCATTTTATTTCACAATAGTTTCTAATAAGAATGTGAAGAAGATGACTCAACACAAGTATGACTGCTTACAATGAGGAGCCAATAATAATTCAATTGAATTTACACTTATCTTGAAGCATAGTAAACCACAACAAATAATATCTGAATTCATACTTTTATTTATTTATTCTATAATTATATTTCTTAACTATATTCTTCCCAAGCTATATGTCTATGTTGATGAATCTTTGACCTATTCCTATACAAGATTTATTTTAAATGAATTCACACATAGCATTCCATATGTAATTGATTTCTGCTGGCTTGGCTACAAAATGTATCTGATTTGATTGAGTGAAATGTATGGATTGAGCCCTACCCTACTTACATCAATCAAAGGCAGATGATCCTTCGACTATAATATACGACCTCCTTAAAGAAAAACATTATCACAAGAAACAAACGTCAACACAGCTATTTTTCAGATCTGCGTGGCTTAACAGCAAATTGCAGAATGATTCCAGTTGAAATAGAAAAGGATGAAGGTTTCACAATGGGGAGAAAAGACAAGGGATGCAATTTCAATGTTGTGCAAGAGTCAAGAATGAAGACATACAAAGATGACTCAGGTGGTGTGAATAGATAAATAATAAGATCATTTCGATGATTGTGGGACACATTTGTCTCCTTGTCCAATACGTACAGCCGGCCCTCTGCTTGAGCGATTAAAGCAAACGTATTCATAAATAAATATTACTCGATATCTCTGGTGGTTCTGGTCCAGTACATTACC